>OX438915.1:2490618-4918737 GCA_949316265.1 Diarsia mendica | reverse complement strand
CAATATTTTGTTGTTGTTTGACTGTTGCAGGAATGATAAAATATGCCGCGAAAATATATTAGAAAAACTGACCGAAGCAGCTATTATTATTACTACTGTTTGTATGATTAAATAAAATTTCGAGATCGACTTCTTTTTAGTTTGCCACCCCTGATCGAACCTGTATGGCCCTCTTACCCCGAATTGATTTATTCTTCTTTTTCATTCCAAATGATACCTTATTTCATCGAAATTAAGATCTAATATTGACCGAAGCAGTTTTACTTACAAATTAACGAACATTTAGCAACGAATATTTAAATTCAAACTTCAATCTTAGGAAATACAACGACTGTCGCTCTTACCCCATGTGAGGGGGAAGAGGAACGTTTATTGAATATTTACATTAACGTCAATATCGTCGTAAGAAGTGTTATTAGCGTAATGACATTTAGCCCACGGGAAGCTAATACATAAACGCAAGTTTTGTGTTTTTTAAATATCTTAAAAGACTTAAGCTGTTCTTCCTAGCAGTCAAAATATTTTACTGAAAATGAAGTATGTCCCTCTTACCCCACCTGACCTTACCTACGTCCTCATAATATGTTATTAAACAGTTATCCTCTAACTCCTAACCGCTACGGAATCGATCATCAGCTCATGGATTGGCTACGTTGGATTTGATTTAAGACCAAAATGGAAAAGTTTCAAAAAGTAAAGAAAGAATTCAAATGTTTGTTTTGGTTATGTTTGAGATTAAGATGAGATAAGTATGAGATTTTATACCGATATTGATTATAGAAAAGGGGTATTCTTTACAATAATTTCATGATTCCCGTTTATAGATTGAACATAGTCACCCTAGTCGTTATTTGTAAACAAAGTTAAAAGAACTTACCTAAAAAATGAAATCCCACATCCTGGATACCCCTCATTTTCACAACCCTTCAGACAACACCATTTCACCATATTTGAAGACAAATATTTCGCTAATACAATTAAAAACACTTGAAAAAGGAAAATTATTATTTCAACACGAAAATGGTTCCGCCATATTTTTTTACGTTTTTTTTACATGGCTATACAGTTTTTATTAATTTTGGCTCCAATAAATTTTAATTCGCAAGTATTTAATATTGAAAATTAAGTAATACAATTTACAGAACTAAAATAATGATAAAATATATACAAGTAGCAAAAAGAGAAGAATTACAGGGCGTCAAAAAATTCGTCCACATTAAGTAATTGAATATTAAATTAATACCGTTAAATTTTATGGGCTAGTTTAGCTGTAGAGGTGGTTTTCGATTACTATACATTTTCCTGTTTTTTTTCACTGGCAATTGCAAGACAAGAACAGACAAACCCTTGAATTTTGTCTCGCTCTTACTTTTTGCTTCCCCTTCGAAAAATCGTAGGGAAAGTAAAGTAATACAAACTCTATTTGTTTGGCATAAAGTTTATTTTTAAACGGCATTTTCAGCCAAGGTCACCCTTCGTTGTACCAGCCTGCTATAACAATAATTATAATATTTGAAGTAAATTTTTATTTTCTTCCTTAAACCCGTTTCTAATGTTATCCGTTATTGTCCAGTCCGGTCCGGAGTCCAGTCCGCTTATATGCTCGACTAGCTTTTGCCAGCGGCTTCGCCCGCGCGAAAATGACGATTTTCCATACAAACTTTCATCCCCTATTTAACTCCCTTAGGGGTTGAATTTCAAAAAATCCTTCATTAATCCTTGTCTACATTATAAAGGGAGCCTCTGTGCAATTTCAGCTTTCTAGGTCCAAGGGTTTGGGCTGGGCGTTGATGAGTCAGTCAGTCGGGACTTCTCTTTTTATTTATATAGATTTGACAGCTCCTTGAACATGTAGCAGGTAAAGTCAATTTCACGAAAGAAGTCCCGCGGACAATTGTGGAACTAAATTTGACAGATGGGGAGATATGGAGAGAGAGAGAGAGATAGCAACATTATGTCGCGCGAATACAGCGCTGCGTCTGCGGGACTTCTTTCGTGAAATGGACTTTACGTAATTTTATTATATTTTTTTCGTGTACCGTCACTTTGGGTCCTATCAGAATACTGTCGCTATAAAATTTGTTAAAATGTTACAGCACCATGCTGAGATTAGGTCTTTTGACTTCGTATGGAACCAATTTTAGTTGAATGTAGTTTATCTATTATTTTTTAGCTTGTTCTATTTTTACTATTTATATAATCTTTAAGCTATTCGCTTTAGTTATTTTTAAACTACTTACATAAATTAAGAGAATAACCAAAAAAATATATATTTGGTTTATTGTTATTTTTATCAATTTGTATTGTCCTGTGTGAAACCTACAAATACTTTTTCTTTCTCATTCTTACCAATCATGACAAAAATATGTAGTTTGAAGTTCATGATAAACAGCTCTTAAAAATAGAAAAAAAAATATGTTTAAAAATAGAAAGAAAAATAATATGTTTTATTTTTGATAGGTAGCTTAACTTTTACATGTACAATATAAAAGAAACAGTAGGTTGTCTTCCGTCAGGTACTAAAACAGGGTGCACCTTATTTACTCGTTTTACTTCTCCATTCTTCTTCAAACTTCGTTCTTTTGCCTTCATCACATTCTTCTCCATGAGTTGTATGTTGTACTGATCTTCTAAAAGATTCTTGAACTTGGTAAAAATGGCGGTAGATGACTCTTCTTCGTCTGTCATGGCGTCGAGTTTGACAGCGATTTTGGCGCAATTTTCTGGTGACATCTGTCAAAAATTAACACAGTTTTGACATCGAATTCATCTATGATTAATCCGCAACCATCCTTTCCCCATAGGAACATATCGTTATAGCTGATAAAGTACAAACCCTCCACAGTTAGAAATCCCCGGAGGGTTAAGCAGAGGTATACCTAACAGTAGGTACACCCACATTATCGAATAAGGATTTAGACTATTGCCAGCAACCGGGCACAGGTGCAGACTCTGTGGCTGCTGCTGAGAAATTCCAGACTGAATAACACTTTGCCCGACCCGGGAATCGAACCCAGGACCTCATGCTCAGCGGTCGCTGCAGGGAGTGCCAAAGCCAAAGGAGGGTTATGATTTTGACTGGCTATGTATGTATGTATGTGAGTACATGTACATCTGTACCCTCAAAGCTCCTTATCTTCTTATCGGAACTCGACTTATGAGGTATCATTAGAACCGTCTTAATTGTCACGTGCCGTGTCACAAATTCCGATATGCCGCCCTCTAAAAAAATTTATGTGTTAAAAATAAAAAATATGGGGGTAAATACGACGTGTCATTTGAAAGGGCTTCACTGGTACATTTCCAAAATATTGCTCAAATTTAAAAAATACTTAATTTAAAACCAAAATTGTTTAAATAAAATAAAGTAAAAAACTAAAACCCGACTAGGTACGACAAAATGACAAAAAAAAACGACTGAAAAAAATGAAACAAGATTTTCAGGAACTGGAAAAACAAGAACAGAATAAAAAGAAAAGCCACAGTCACATGTTTATAGGAACCAACCTAAACATTTTAATAACGTGTGAATGTGGCTTTTCTTTTTGTTCTGTTCTTGTTTTTCCAGTTCCTGAAAATCTTGTTTCATTCTATTTCAGAGTCGTTTTTTTTTGTTGTAGTCGGGTTTTAGTTTTTACTTTATCGTCGCTTAGTTTGTTTGCCCTGGCTGGAGGCCTTACATTCAAGGCATCCGGTTAAGCTACTGCTTAACCGGATGCCTTGAATGTAAGGCCTCTCCTAGGTTGAACTACAAGAAACAATTACAAATAAAACGTAATCAACCTTTTGAATCATCGGCTGAAGTCTATCCAAGTCTTTGTTAGTTTTACTAACTTCATTCTGAATCGGTCTTGATGTCAACCAGCCATAGTGATTGCCATTGTGCTGGGTGTTTGCTTCTCGAAGTTTCGACTCTTTTAGCAGCATTTCAGCCTGAAAGAAACCATAATGTTTAAAAAAAAATCTAACTCCACACAAGGAAATTCTCCTGTACCTATACAGTGTGATTCTTTATAATGTGCACATATCGAAATGAGGGAATCTATACTTAATTTTATCTAAAGAGAAAATATTTAAAAAAATCTAATTTTGCCGTCGATAAAATTAAGCTTATATTCCCGCATTTCGATATGTGCACAAAAGAATCACACTGTATATGTTTGTAAACGTACCCACACGTTTACAAATATTTAAACACACATACACAAACCTAACACCCAGCCCACGAACAACTATCAGTAAGTCATCACTATCATCACTAGGTACATAGTATAAAACAAAGTCGCTTCCCTCTGTCTGTCCCTATATATATGCTTAGATCTTTAAAAGAACGCAACTGATTTGGATGCGGGTTTTTTTATAGATAGAGTGATTCAAGAGGAAGGTTTTAGTATCTTTTTTGCACCCGTGCGAAGCCGGGGCGGGTCACTAGTACAAATATAATTACGTTCCATGCGGGGATCGAACCGGCGACACGCAGCGGTACCTACTGTCAATCGATCAGCTACTGTGCCAACCGGTGAAGATGATGTAACATCATCATTTCAGTCGAAAGACGTCCACATGCTTGACATAGGCCTCCCCCAACTGTCGGCACATTAAGCGGGCCATGAAATAAATATAATAAAAAAAATATATAATAAATATATAATTAAATATAATGTAACTAGCTGAATGATGCGCGGGGCATGCGTTACAATTCGTTTTTCCTACCTATCTACTACCCTACCTACTACGCTACCTACTTCCCTACCTACTACCCTACCTACTACCCTACCTTATACTACCCTACCTACTACCCTACCTACTACTTTATCTACCTACCTACTACCCTAACTAAAAAATAAAAATAAAGTATCAAAGAACCTTCTCCTGGTTCTTAGCTACCTCCCTACCGATTTTCAGCTAAATCCGTCCAGCCGTTTTCATGCTATGCCGTGACAACGGAAAACGGGTTTCATTTTTATATATATACATAGATAGGGTGCGCCTGTTGCCCTCAATGGGGCACAAATAAATTCGAAATGGAAAAACCCAAAAAAAAAAAAAAAAAAAAAAACAATCTAGATAACGCCTTGACCCCAAAGTTTGTCAAACAGTTTTACAATGGGGTAACAAATTATTTGGTACTAACTGGGTTGTAGCGGTCAGGGCGTCTAAAATGGCCGCTTTAGGAGATCATAATACGAATTGCTTTAAAAGTGTAAAATAAACCTTTTATTATAGTAAGTGCGTCTGTGACCATTTTACGAATTTTAACGCAACTCGTATTATTTTCCTAATAAGATCTATTTTCTTAAATTGTCACAGACGCAATAAATTTTACGCAATTCATATTATGATCTGCGAAAGTGGCCATTTTAGACCTCCTGATGGCAGTCGCTCCATGTAAATGCCTAATGCGTAGAGTGGAGACGCGAAAACTAAGCAATAATTACTCACATAATGAAACAAGTCCATCGGCGAAAAACTGTTTTCTGCGCTAACCATTTTATTATCTATCAAGGAAAATAAATTAGAATCACAGGCAGCACAAATTGTGCTACCTACTACTGTTACAGTTTGTGGAACAATGTCAATGAACAAACCTTTTCTAAATAATAATACGAGCTTTCACAATATGATAATATTATTGTGATATTTTATCAGTGATACCCATACTAATATATTATCACATTAATATTATAAAGGCGAAAGTTTGTGAGTGTGTATGTTTGTTTAACTTCTTCACGTCTAAATGGCTGGAGCGATTTTCATAAAATTTGGTATGGAGTTAGCTGACACCCTCAATTAACATAAAGGATATTTTTATCCCGATTTTATCTTCCCGTGGGATAATTTTCGAGTTGTGGCGGGTGGAGCCCGTAGAGTATTAAGCCGCTGGCAACAGCTAGTAATATTTATGAACGGGAAAGTAACTTTGTCTGTCTGTTTTTGACGGTTGAATAAGCTTACGACAGCGACTACTATGATCCTATTTACGGCGGCGCGATGAGTCGCACTCCCCCAACCCCCAAGAGTGACCTACACCAGGTCATCGGTTTATCTAGTGGCCGGCCTTCCAACGCAACGTCTTCCGGTTCGCGGGAACTTTTCAACTCCAACGGCCATCCATTTTGCGAGCAATGTGCACTGCCCACTGTCACTTAAGTTGGGCAATGCTTCGGTCGGTAATCTTGATTCTCTTGCGGATGTCTTAATTTTTGATTCGATCACGCAAGGAAACTCCGACCATAGCCATCTCCATTGCCCTTTGGGTGACTTAAAGCTTTCTGATGAGGCCTATTGTGAGCGACCACGTTTCGGTCCCGTATACCATAGTAACAGTAGAATCATCATCAACAGCCTATATTAATGTTCCCACTGTTCGGACACGGGCATCCTCACTGTGAGAGGGGAATGGGCATTATTTTACCACGTGGGCCCAGTGCTGGTTAGTAGATGTCACATGTCATCGATTGTTTGGTTCCAGGACATGTCGGCGTCCTCGCAACGACCCTTCACCGTTTTTGAAAGCAGTGGTGATGAAATACATTAGGTACACAAGTAATGTGCCTGCCTGGGTTCGAACCCTCGGCCCAGTGGTGCTCTACTTACAGTACAGTAGTATTTGCTGTAGTATAATATAGTATAATTACCGTCCTCCACGTGACCGAAACCGCGGTTTAAACACAAGTTCCCGATCCATTGATTGATATACATACCGACTTAATTAAATAGAAGAAGCTCATAATATAAAATAAATGATTGATTACTATTTATTATCATTTTATCAAGCCTTTCAATATTATTGTATTTTGAAAAGGTTCAGAGAAAAAATATTATCGTTTGGATAATGAACTTTTATTTAGTAGGTAGATAGATACCTACTTTCTTATCAAGATAATGCTTAATTATGTACCCCTACTTTGTTGTAGGTAATATAGGTAGATACTACGAATCAGGGGTCTCCCCCATATAGCCATTTTTGGTCGCAGATTTGTAAAAGGTGTAACAAGTCGCATCAGTTTCGTAACTGATACGACATATTGCGACTGTGTGGGGGTGCACTTTTATGTGTCGTAACCGTTTAGTAACAAAGTGACAGTAAGTAGTTTTAGTAACTTTATGTTGTAGCTGTGTCGAGTTGTTACAGAAAAATTTGTGTACACACGTTTTAAACACTTTGCGCATTGTATGTAACTAGTGTACAATATTGGTAACAATGTGTAGTAACTGAGTGGTAACATGTGTAGTAACGTTACGTCAATGTTCTAGAATACTTTTATCACTAGCTTGGATAAATGGAAATCACCTGATCCAGTCATTCTCAAACTTGCCTTGTGTTAACTGCCTGTTTACCGGTTAATAAAAAAAAAAAAACATACCAATCGAATTGAGAACTTCCTCCTTTTTGGGAAGTCGGTAAAAAATGAGAAAACTACCCAAAATATTACGTAGATTTCGATAGACTTCAACAGTTTACAGGAGAGTTGACGAAAACGAACCAAAATAACGTCACAAGTACAAGTAAAATAATCCTATCCTACTTACTAATATTTATAAATGCAAAAGGTTGTCAGGATGGATGTATTTATGATGATTTATGTCATATTGTTAATGATGTCTCTAGAAGTCTAGATTTGGTTCTTTACCTTCTCTAAGTGCATATCCATTTGAAAGCTTGCTATTTAGAATAAAAAACCTGTACACATAAGTGACATATTTGAAATGATGTAGGTACGCAATTTCTGCGAAAGACAAAATTAAAATTGTTGGAAGGAATATCAAAAACAAATTTGATTTTTTTGAGCGACCGTTCAATTCTTCGCATATCAATGTTTATGCAACATCCCTTGATTATGAAGCAGAAGAATCAAGAGAATACAATTTGCAAGATGTGAAATGTAAACTTTTATGTATGATTTGCAACTCCCAAATGGTATTGATTCCTGCATTGACAACGCCCCTAAGGTAATAATAAAATGAAAACATAAGAAGAAACGATTTTTATTTCGAAATCACAAAATCATAATAACATAATCATGGAATATAGGTTTTCTAATTTGAGACCTTCCGCAAAAGTATCGATTCTGTTGACCGTTTTTTGTACCCGGCCAATAGAGGATCTTTCACCCACGTACTTGGTACAAGAGATATTAATTGAGAAGAGCCTTCTATAGTTAAAACAATGCAATATGGCATTTTGTCTAGCAAACTTTGGGAAACTGTGGACAATAAATCAAAGGGAGACCATTTTAAAAAATCTGTAACTTTGTGACGACTTTACGTAACATGTCCACACAATGTCGACATATTATCGTAACTTTGTAACTTGTTGTGACGAGAATATTTTTCAATTAACAAAAAATATTTTTCTTTATTTATCGTTAGTATGGTTTATTACGACTAAAATAGTTAGTTATTAGATATTCCACTTTATTATTGCATTCAAATAGAAGCTTTTGAGAATAGAAAATATAAAAATATCATTAAAATAAAAACAATGTGTATTTTCGTCGGAATGGTTAAATTATGATATTAATGTGGCGCGACGATAAATTTCAACCTTTCCCACTAATTACACGATGGATTTAATTTCCCATTAAGATTTGAGTACTGGAAACCATAATAATCAATAAAAACAAACTCTTTGTTTACTATCTAGGTGATAAAATGGTTGTTTCTTTTTTTTATAATTCACGTCAGTTCACGAGTCAATGTCAATATGTCAACGAATGAACGGATAAGAGCAATAGAATGAATGATTTGTGGGAACTGGTTAAAATATGGTAACAATGTTAAGACACCGCGACGTAAATTAGAAACCGAATATTACTGTGTCGACTCGTCCCCAATTTTAGTTGCAGCGACTACTCTAACACGGAACGGCGACGAGATTATGTGTCGAGAATAAATCAGTGTACACACTAGGTGTCGAAACCGTTAGGTCATGTTCCCAAAAATGGCTATATGGCCCTAGCATTGACTGTGAACCTTGCTTGTTTTTAGGAAAATAGTAAATTCCCAGTTGAATAAGCGGCTTCTGGGTAGGCTATAAAAGCCGTACGGTTCGATCTTTATGCTTATTTAGGCAAAATTTGCTGAGGTCAGCCCGTGGACGGGTGGCCATTCTTTATATACCAAGACTGACTTGCCCCATATAACTAGTGAAGCCGTTGCTGAATAGGGTAGTTGACAAAAGAAATCTAATTAGACCGTCAGATAGATTTCCAAAAAATATTAATAATTTTTCACGTAAACAAAAAATGAAGACGACACAGTACTTCGAAAAGTCGTGCGACGTATGGCGACGTCACAGTTTGGTCCATTTTTACCAGACCATGACGTCAAAAGCCCCCTCTCCATGATGTTGGCAAGCTTTATTTTCGTCAATTTTTAAACAAAAATCACGTATCCAATATATTTCGATAATCTAACTGACGGACTAAACAGAATCATATTTTTTTTAGTCAGTCAACTACCCTATTGTCAGAAGCCCAAAAGTTTGAGAAATATTACTATGGATATCACCGTGTCCCCGTAAGGGGGCGCGGCTGGCGGTCACGGGACATCGCCCCCTTGCCGCAGGGGCTATACCTTGACCCGTTAAGACAAGTCCGTCATCGGATAGCCTTTTTTTTGGAGGGTAGCAAATCATCTAATGACTCCTCCGTGTCAGACTTCTAGTGACTAAAAACCACCCATGTTCCTTCTTAGCCCTTTGTGTCCGAGGGCGGGGTCTTTCAAACAACCCGCAGCATCATCGGATAGCCTTTAGACTAAGTCTGTGGTCGCGTGTACACAACACGCGCTTGGATGAGGTTACTATTTTAAACTGTTGGTAACTTTCTAGCATAAACTGTGAAATAACATTACAGAACTTAACATTCAGAAAGTGAAAACAGAAAAAAGGTCTCTGATTTACCATAAACAAGTGGTCCATAGTCACAAACTTCAAATAACTGTCATTTACGAAATGACAACATGACATTGACAACAAAGCAAGGAGCCGCAAATGCCAAAAAAACACGATGAAGAAGTTTAAATAATAAAATTAGTGTAAAAACGATGCCGCATTCAATATTCAGTAGAAAATCGGCCATTACTTCAAATAGCAGCAGAGTAAGCCAAGAAGATTGTACGCTATTGAGTAAAGCTCTTAAACAAGTTGTAAGAAGATTCATTATCTGTTATAAGTCCATGTGCTGCTTTCCTCTAGATCAAATTGTACCCTCAAACCATAGAAAGGTCAGCAAACGTGGTTTGAAATTACAAATCAAACCGACACCGGTTTTAACGTCCCGGATAGTGTTACCAGATATAAAAATAATACACTTCTTTCCAAGATCTCGAGTTTCGTTCAATGAACCAGTGAGGGCCAGAAGCCAAATTACCACCGTACAAGCAAAAAGCGAAATTACCACAGCAGCAAAGAAAGCGAAAAGCGATGTTTTCAACTCAAGTAAAGTCAATAGCGATGTTTCCAACTCATATAAAGTCAGCAAGGGCTCGTTTGAAACTCAAATCGATAGTGTTCCCACAGAAAAAGTAAAGACACCAAAAATATCGAAAACCAGAATGATTAGAAAGAAAAGTAGAAAGATATTTGATTATGGTTCCGATAGTATTAAAAGCACATTTAAACACAAAAAGAAATCTAGCGGTTCATTCGTCATCACAGGCAAGAAAAAAGGCAAAAACGATGGTCCCAGCGAAAACAGATGGGTAAAAACTAAAAGAATGATGAAGATATCAAACCCTGGTACCATGAAATGGATCAGACATACAAAACCGCTTAGAAGTATGACAACGACTAGCACAGACAACGAAGAATCTGCAGGGGACGGTCCTGTGACGCCCTTATCGGGTCATCAGCTAATGCCTATGCGATGGAACTTGATACAAGAACAGGGTTTCAGCGATACTGATGTAGAATTTGTCAAAAAAGGCAATGTAGAGGTCGCACGTTTGTAATAATTTGAGTTCTGTTACAGTTGATATTGTGTTTTCTTCTTTATAAAAAAAAATCCTTGTTACCTGTTTATCTTTCGTCCATCATTTCAGCCGAAAGACGTCCACTGCTGGACATAGGCCTCCCCCAGGTGTCGCCACATTGACCGGTCCCGTGCGTCTCGCATCCAGCGGGTCCCCGCAACCTCCACCAGGTCAGCAGTCCACCTAGTGCGAGGCCTTCCAACGCAACGTCTTCCGGTTCGCGGTCCCCACTCCAGAACTTTCCAGCCCCATCGGCCATCCGTTCTGCGAGCAATGTGCCCTGCCCACTGCCACTTAAGTTTGGCAATTCTTCGGGCTATGTCGGTAACCTTGGTTCTCATGCGAATGTCCTCATTTCTGATTCGCTCACGCAAGGAAACTCCAAGCATAGCCCTCTCCATTGCCCTTTGGGTGACTTTGAGCTTTCTGATGTTTGGTCCAGCTAAACAAATTTCATACCTGCACCTATGTAAATATTAAGTTCTTTTAAGAATGACATGTAGTAATGTTTGAAGTTGTAGCGCAAATTGCACTTTGTGTTAGTTCTATATGTACAGATGCCAGCACATCAAGTTACGACAATCTGTCAAATTTCTTTATGAGATTTTCAACATTAACACTGAAGCATTAGGTTCAAGTTTGATTGGGAAAATTTGACGGTTTTGGGTACGTTGATATGCTAGCGTCTGTACTTAAGTAATTTTTACAAACCTTGTGTTGTTTACAATTTTGGATATTAAATTGGGAAAGCAAGATAGGACCACTGCATTTGTTTTCTTTTATTGAAAGTTAAAGCTTCTTAGGCCGGCCATACACGGGCAGCTCGAGCAGTTAACCAGTGATAAACATACATGGACCGCTCTTGCAGTCAGAATCAACAGCTTGAAGCTGCCAGTGATAACTGCTCGAGCAGTTGGTTCAACAGCTCGAGCGGTGGGCAATTTCAATTTCAAAATAAACAAACGAAGCGTGCGGCCGGGAAGCGTGCGCGACGTGGAATGAAGAGCGTGGGCGGAGGTAACTGCGCGAGAGCAGTCGAACTCGACAGCTCGAGCAGTCAGTCACAACAGAGTACATTATATATACCAGTCAGTGTATGGCTGGCGACCAACTGGCGACTGCTTGACCTCACGATGAAAATTCACCGTGCTGTCGACCGCCCGAATCAGTTGCAACTGGCTCGAGCGGTTCGTGTATGTGCGTCCATAGAACTCTGCAGTCGCAGCTTGAAGCTGTCGCCCCTGACTGCTTCAAGAGGTCCGTGTATTGCCGGCCTTAGCGTGTCGATGGCAACTTGTCATTACAACCCGAAATCGGGGGACACGGCAGTGCCCCCGCCGAGTCGAGCGCGAAGCAAACACTGCCGTACCATCCTTTACTGGAACCATTTCGCGGCATTTTCAGGCCCCTATTTATGAACCTCTGGATCAAGTCTGTAGGTCATTTAGTTCCGAAGTTAAGCGAAAGCAAAGTTTCGCATTTATGAAACTCACTCACTCACTCATGATCATCAGAATAGAACTAGTACTTCCCATAAACTCAGAGAGCTGAAATTTGGTAGAGTTAGGGTTTAATGACCACATAAAAGGAAAACTATAAAAAACTAGGATAATCGAAAAAAACTACTCCTAAAAAGAAAAAAAATGTGTCAAATAAGAAAATCTAATAAAATGATCAATTTCTACAAAACCACGTTTCTACAAAAAGAAGTGAAATCCCACCAAAAACATTCTGTAAAAAACTAGCCAAGTCTCGATGGAGCTGCTTGTTTATCTCTAAAAAGTAATGAAATCTAGACTAAGTCGTGCTTCAGAGATAAACAAGCAGCTCCATCGAGATTTGACTAGTTTTTTACAGAATGTTTTTGGTGGGATCCAGCTATACGAACTCCGTTTGCTGATGCAGTTATAAGATGGCCAAGAGTGCAGATGTCAGGGTATGCAGCGCAAGATGGAAGGTCATTGTCTGTGGAGATACGCCGCATACACACTATACGAGGTCTGAGCCGAACATAACCGTCATCTGAAGAGATCGTCTTTGATACGAACGACTTGGGTTCGGAGTCTATTTAGACATTTCCAAACCGGCTACGGCTCAGAGGTCTGTTTTAAGGTCCAGACATATGGTCAAACCACATGAGAAATTTAGGAATTTCCTACTGTAAAATGTTTACACGATCCTATTTTCAATGCAGTATCGTTGTCTGCAATAACCCATATTCGTAAAAAAAAACACGAAAATGAAACAATTAAATAATGAAACCAATTTATTTACCCATAATTATGTAAAACAAACTAATTCTTATGTGCAGGCACTGGCATTTGGCGAGATTTATAAAAAAAATGGTACATAGAGTAAAATTATAAGCTATTACAATATTAATATTTTTTGGTATAAACATGGGACAATGTAATATGTAACAACATACGTTATCAAAACTGTTTATAAACGACGGAGTTACCTATGAGGTAACAACAAAAAAAAATACAACCGAATTGAGAACCTCCTCCATTTTTTTAAATCGGTTAAAATATTGTTAAAGGGCACTCTCAAGTTACAAATTACATTGTCCCATAATATTTCACAGCTTTGCTATTTTTATAAAATATGTTAAATAAAAAATAAGATTACCTAGTTGATTTATAAATAAAAAACAACCATAGCTTTTCATCCAGGACTAAGTCCTGTGTTAAATAAATAATGTAGGATAATATCACAGGAAATATAAATACATATAAAAGTAAATATAATATAAAAGTAAATAAAACCCGTAATTTGTACCATAAAAATCACAAACTTGTTAAAACTAGGTATTTATTGTGCTAATAGAATATAAGGGGTGTTTCACACTGTTCGGGTCGGCACGACTCGGTATACGTATTAGAATTTTATTTGGGTTGCATCGATCGGCTTACATAGTGCTTTAATTTGGCTCTTGCCTGTTAATCATCTTAGTACGGCAAATGTACTCGCCGTCGGTTCGGCAATATTCAAGTTGAGCCGAACGGCTTTTTACCGAACATACATTTACATAAATATATCTCAGCTATTTTTTTAAAGCAAAAACTGCTTTTTACCCGACTGCGGCGAAGCCCAAAAGGAGGGTTATATTTAATTAAACTGCTCTTTTGTTTCTTCGATAAATTTAATTTGTGCTAAAACGATTTAAAGTCTAAGGGCTCGTTTACGGAGACGCGGGCGCGTGCAGAAGGCTCGTGTCGTGCTTTTTTATTAATTTACTGAGAGACGGGTCCACCGCAACAAACGCTGCATTTTAAACTAACGAGCGAAAAATCACTTCTCGTAAAATCGACGTTTGAAATCGTTAACTTTTTCATACATCGTCATTTGTGCTTGAATTAAAAACGCAGCACGCGCCGCGCGACGCTCCGCCTGTACGTAAACATGCACTAAGGGTCTAAGGCCACTTCTGTCTAATAAAAGTCCTACAATATTATAATAATAATCAAAATTGTAATAATGAAAAATATAAAGGCTACGTTTATAAGCATAGATCGGAATAAGTAGAGCTATTTTATGTACTTGCCATAGGTAAGAATAATATTGATATTCCCCGAGTCCCGGAATTTGGTTTCTAAGTAGTAAAATCATAAAAAAAATGCCATAAACCATTTTTATACATATTGACAAAAGTACAGTACAGTAGTATGTCGGAATCCCGTGGAATATCAAGATTCAAGATTCTTTATTTGCTTGAAATATGGTACAATATGGTCTTAAAAATAAAAAAGTTTCACATATTTCGCTTACTACATTCACCATGCAAACTTAAAATTAATAGTACATTATGGTATAAGTGTGTAACGGTGGTGATTACCGCTGAGGCGGCATTGAGACCCGAGCCGTCAGGTGAGGGTCTTAAGAAAGCCGAGGACGGTAATCATCAATACACACGTGTATCATACGACGTTTTTCAACACACTTGCGAATAAAAAAAAACGTGTGGCACTCGGAGACTGCCGCGGTAAAGCTATATTGCATAGAATTTTTAATCAATTATTTAATTTGACAACCTTGTTATTTTCCGTAACCATAGCAACGTGGTTGAAATATTTTCATTACGGAATTTCTGGACTCGCTCTCCACGCTCAAGGCCCGCGATAGAAGCTATGTAATAGCATAATAATACAAGAAAAAACATTTTATTTAGTAGATAAAAAGTTTATTTAGAGAAACAATAAATGTGCAATTATTAAAATTATAATTAATTGTTTTTGATGGCGTAGCGGTCTCTTCAGATAGATTATTTACTGAAATACTTTCATGTTGTATTGTTATTTCAGATTGAATCCTTGGTATTTTATTCTTCTAGATAGGTATCTTCACTAAAAGCATCTGGCCATGGTTCTGTAGGTATGTCTTTTACAGTTATATTTGTTAATTCTTGTATCCTACATGCACACCAAATATTAAAGCAACCTGAAAAAAGAAAAAAATAATTATTAAGTTTAACACACAACACGCTGAAGCTGAAGTCACGTAGATAGATAATTAAAATTAGTTTAACTAACCTTAGTAACCAGATATTGGTTATCTGGAGCATCTTTTATAAATTTTTCAACATCGTTAGACGATAAAACCTTTGATTTCTTGCTTCTAAATCCATCTGACAGTCTTTTTAGATAAGCTGACAAATTAGAGTATGTTTTTAAGTCCACTCCATTCTTCGTTCGGACTGTACTTTTTAACATTGAATTTAAACACCACAAAGAGCTAGGTTTGTACTTAGAAGATAATTCTTTAAAGTACGCCAAGAACACATTTTCAGAAAATTACTGCGATTTCTTGGTGTTTTGCCACTGCTTGAAATTTTGGTACGCTAATAGATATTTCTCCTTGGAGTTTTCGGGTAGCAAATTTTCCATAACGCTAAGGGCTTCAAATCTTACATCCGGCGGTGTACAACATGAATCATTTTCTTCAAAACTAGACATTTTAACTAATAAAATAACTATAATAACAGTGAAAACGAGTTGTGTATTTTTTGCGCAGTAGCGGGAAAATATTATGTTTTTTATTATTATTATCTTCTTTTCCCTTTTGGGAAGGCAAAGGGATCTAGCCCATGCAGCCTGTTCTTTTGTTATTATGTTTTTTTTATAAGCGATCAGCCATAGACTAAAAGAGGTTTTTTTTTTTGCTTGTCGTGGATAGTGTTTGGAGCCACGTACAAAATGGGGAATTCAAATTTTTATTTATCACAGAGAAATCAAAAATTATATTTGAGTGAAAGTTTTATTTATTACGAAACGTAGTATGGTTTAAATTATCTATTTAAATACAAAGTTTCATGAAATGAGCAAGCTAGGTACATTAATTAATTTTTACTATTGAACACGATCTTTTTTGTATCGAAACTTTTTTAAGAACATAGCAACTCAACCAATTAAATTTAAAAAAAAAACCTATAACTCACTAGTGAATAATAGTAATGAAAAATTCACAGTTTGATTATAGGTGTCATTATGTGCCTAATTGCGGTGAAATTTTAGCCACTTTATGAGCAAGTGTGTTGAAAATTACATTAAAAATACCTAGTACCGACTCGTAATTTAAGTACTTATCTAGTTACATAAGTGCATAAAACAGTTAAGAAAAATTAAATATCATGACAATAATGTTCAGAGCATTTAAAATGAATCAATAAAGTAATAAAATTGAAAAAAAAACAACTACCACGACCAAAATAACACCTAATATAACACCTATCCATGTTAACATCAATGTTTGCGGACAATGAACCTAAATAGCTCTACCTATTCCGATCTATGTTTATAAGTGTGGACCCAGCTTTTTAGAAGTTTAGGCATAATTGCAGTTTCTCGCACCGTGGAAACATTGATTTTATCTTTCGATTGTTCACACGGTTCATTATAAAATAGTGTCAAATCTTAAATATATTTAAAATTATTGTTTTTTACGTAGTCGTGGTTTCGAACCCAGGCAGGCGCATTACTTTGTGTAATTTATTTCATCACCACTGCTCTCAAAAACGGTTAAGCTCCCCAAACGTGATCCCCATACTCAAAATTCATTTATTTACGTTATACGTCCGTGTTTGGTTCATAGAAATACATTTGTGAATCACATTTCAACTTAATCGGTCCATTAGATTCGGAGCAAATTGGCTGTGACAGACAGACACACGAGTGTTTTTAAGCTATTGCATAGCTTCTATCGCGGGCCTTGAGCGTGAAGAGCGAATCCACAAATTCCGTAACGAAAATATTCACAACCAGGTTGCTATGGTTACGGAAAATAACAAAGTTGTCAACTGAGGTTGTCAAATTAAATAATTAATTATTTGCATATGTTGAAAAATGCTATGCAATAGCTTTACCGCGGCAGTCTCCGAGTGCCACATTTAGTATTTTTTCTACAAGGGTTTTTCCTTTTGAGGTACGGAACCCCAAACATATATAAGTTAAGCAGCAGACATGATCAAGCTTTTAGAAACTAATGAAAGTCAAAGATTTTATGTTAATTGACTACTTATTTATATCATATATATAGGGTGTAAGGGACAGCCCTCCAAAGACTGGCGGGGTGAATTCAGTATATCATACTATACTAAGATGACCGGTACAAGAAAGTATTACAGGAACGTTATAAGAATCCAGTGATTTGCTTTCTTTTTTTAGCGAACGACAAGCGTGACGAAAAGTTCGACGAACTCTGTAGTTAGGCAGGAAGCGAACAACTGATTTCACGTGTCGTTCGTTAGAGTATTTGGGGGATATGAGGAACAGGGTGTAAAGCTCCTCATCCCCCATAGAAAAGGGAGGATCCTCCTCGCGGACGGGTGTTGTGTCCGGCGGGCTAACTGCCCGACAGTTGTAAGTCGGGAACTCCTATAGAGGCTTATGTCGCGGATAATGTTCATAGCGCGATGTAGGAATTTCTGTAGATCGTTGTTAGTACGCAGGTGTTGCGATAGATGTCGCTAGTCGCCACAAGTATATCAATATCCTTCCGTTATTTCGTTTCCCTATAATTTTCATAAATGGGGTGCTGCGTACAAAGGATGTAGGTACTTTTACATTGTAATTAAAAGATTAGAAGAAAATTAAATAAAATAAAAAATGAAGAAGAATTCGGTGGACTATGATTCAAAATCGAAAAAAAAAAAATACAAAAAATATTCGAAAACATGTGACATCTACCAACCCGCACTGGGCCCGCGTGTTGGATTATAGCCCATCCCTCTCCTAGAGAGGAGGCCTGAGTCCCTGCAGTGGGAACATTATAGGCTGATGATGATGATGATTCAAAATAAGGAGCTGAATGCACTGTATCAGTTCGCTGAGGGTTGCCCCTTACACCCTCTATAATTATGTTAGTAGAATTATGTCTATATTTTTTTCTAGCTACATTAATTGACTTATCGGCTCATTTGAATCCAGCCCTAATTGATAAAAGTAACAAATCACACAATTTTTATACATTTTCTATTAACGTTATACAAACTAATATTGTCACTCATGGACGCTGAATTGGCTTGAGCCGAGTCCAAGAGTTTGCTGCTACTATTTTTTGTACTGGCTTTTCCCATTGATGCGGACTACGATATTTACATGAAGCAAACTCACGCGAATTTAAGCAAACTTTTGCAAAGAAAAAAAAATTAATTACTAAATACTTTTTTGCCTAACATTATTTCGTTCCCGTTAAAATCTTTAAAGAACTACTGCTAAAAGGATCAAGGGCAAACGGCCTAAGACCTAAAGTCGAAAGACCTTCTGGCACAAAGTCAAAAGACCTTGTGCCCCAAAGTAAAAAGACCTTGTGGCCCAAAGTCAAAAGCCTTTGTCCCCAAATTCAAAAGACCTTTTGCCTTAAAGTCTAAAGACATTGTGGCCCAAAGTCAAAAGACCTTGTGTCCCAAAGTCAAAAGATATTGTGGCTCAAAGTCAAAAGACTTTCTGGCTTAAAGTCAAAAGGATTTGTGGCCCAAAGTCTAAAGTCATTGTGGCCTAAAGTCAAAAGACCTTTTGACACAAAGTCAAACGGCATTGTGGCCTAAAGTCAAAAGACCTTTTGCCCCAAAGTCAAAGGACCTTGTGGCCCAAAGTCAAAAGACCTTTTGCTCCAAAATCAAAAGACCTTGTGCCCCAAAGTCAAAGGACCTTGTGCCCCAAAGTCAAAGGAGCTTGTGCCCCAAAATCAAAAGACCTTGGCCCTAAAGTAAAAAGACCTTATACCCCAAATTCAAAAGACCTTTTGGTTTAAAGTCTATAGACATTGTGGCCTAAAGTCAAAAGAACTTGTGTCCCAAAGTCAAAAGATCTTGTGGCCCAAAGTCTAAAGACATTGTGGCTCAAAGTCAAAAGACTTTCTGGCTTAAAGTCAAAAGGATTTGTGGCCCAAAGTCTAGTCATTGTGGCCTAAAGTCAAAAGACCTTATGACACAAAGTCAAACGGCATTGTGGCCCAAAGTCAAAAGACATTTTGCCCCAAAGTCATAGGACCTTGTGGCCCAAAGTCAAAAGACCTTTTGCTCCAAAATCAAAAGACCTTGTGCCCCAAAGTCAAAGGACCTTGTGCCCCAAAGTCAAAGGAGCTTGTGCCCCAAAATCAAAAGACCTTGGCCCTAAAGTAAAAAGACCTTATACCCCAAAGTCAAAAGATATTGTGGCCCGAAGGCAAAAGACCTTATGCCCCAAAGTCAGAAGACCTTATAGCCCAAAATTCTAAATAATTTGAGCCAAAATTCCTTCCCCTACTTTAAGAAGGTCTTTTGCCCTACTCGACCTTAGATTTCGCCCCATTGAAAGGCCACATAGCTATTGCAGGGGTCATCCTCAATAGCAACAAAGGTTTGGCAGCCGCCAACCCAAACTGGTAAGCGTAGTATCTGTAGACGTCCGATTTGCACATGTTTTCTTGTATATATTGGTAACCCATCAGGATTAACACGGTGCAGAATATGGATATTAGGAGCGACCGGTTTTTAGTGTAGTGGCGGTATCTGTAAGAAAGAGATTGAATTCTTAATATCACGCTTGTAACCCTCTAAAGGTTGGGTAGAGGTTGTCATCAATTGGTTTGCGGAAAGGACAACCATGTAAGAGTTGTAGAAGTACAAACATCTGACAAGAAACTGCACACTCGAGCGGTGTTCAAAGTTGTACTATTACCTACAGAATAAAATAAATAAAACTAAGTCAAGAGATTTACATTTACCTTCCCCCACCCCCCCCCCCCACCTATGTCTATGACATAAGATTATTCTAGTATTATTTAGTGTGTTAATGTGGCAACACTCTCTTCCTTTTTACATTAAAATAAATTAAAAATACAGTGCTATACAGTTTTTTCATTATACAAAGCCCAAAGGGCGATACAAACAGAGGTGTATTAATTTGTACATCCATTATGCGTTTTTGACCATTTGCTAATCTGTCTTTCTGCGAATCTGTCATTTTGCGAATCTGTCTTTTTCAGATCTTGTCATTTTGCGACACCTGGCATTATGCGTTTCTGACCTTTTGCTAATCTGTCATTTTGCGTTTCTGACGTTCTGCGCCTAAACCCATATTTCGCTAGATAAGTTAAAGTTTCATGTGGGGGCGACGAGGCTATTGCCATCCACCTGGCACAAGTATAGATTCCGTGGCTGCTACCGAGAAATTACTGGTGAAGAAATAACCCAATAACACTTTGTCCAGCCTGGGGATTGAACCCAGGCTCTCATGCTCTGCAGGTGCTTGTGACAACTAGACTAAAGACGTAGATTAAATTAATGTGATCCCAATATTTCGTTTTTTTTTTTGAGTAATTTTGGCTGAAAGGGGCATATCCGAGTTGTATGCGTTCCTTTTTGCCTGTTGGCCTTGTTCTATTCTATCTCCTGCTGATATGGAGTAAAGTGGAAATTATGTTCTTCTACTCATCCGCTATTCTTTTCTGATAAATTTCGCTGCGGGATCCAAGACAGTTAAATTGTTTCTTTTAAACTCCGTCAAGCTTCATTGTGTCGGTGCTTTTCTGGTAGTTACCACTGTTCATTCTGGCTTTTGGGAGTTGCAATGGTTTGGAAATAGAGTAAAAGGACTGTCCCAGTTAAAAATAAACTCCTCAAAATCAGCAGGACACAGAACAACAACCAACACAACCCGAATGAAACAGACAATTTCTATTTAAAAGATCACTACAAAGAAAAGCAATATAACTTACTCAGCAACCGCGGGTGTGACACACAGCGCCCATCCCAGCAAACTGCCCGTGGACACCACCAGCGCATACATCGGGGTCGTGGACACTGATATACTCTCTGGGTTCTCACACCAGCGGAATGCCTGCAACAGTTATATTAACTCATGAGAGATTGATGTACAACAGCCACCAACTTTTTGTTATGGGACAAGCCAAGACCCTATTCTCAAACCACTGCACACTGTAACTCCTATAAGCCAGAATCAACAATGGCCACTAGAAAAGCGCCGAAACAATGAAGCTCGGCGAAGTCCCAGAGAACCGATTTTATAAAAATTAATTTGTTTTAGAGCCACAATGACAGTCCGTTAGTTTCAAACAAATATCATAGATGGCGCTGACATTTATTAGGTAATTTATCGTGGAAACCGTAAATGGTAAATACCAAATAGTGGAGTGCCGTAAGAGTTATACCTCGGAATCCAGGACCGGTCAATGAATTTTCATAAAAACTTTTGGAATGCATTGTTAAATGCTCAAACAAGAAAGTTAAAAAAAAAAATTTGCGCGCTCGTCATTTTTTTTTTTAGTACCACAATGTACTGAAAAACTAGTTTGTGCCAGCGGCTTAACCCGCTACAACTCGAAAATTATCCCACGAAAAGATAAAATCGGGATAAAAACTATCCTATGTGTTAATCCAGGTTATGAACTATCTGTACACCAAATTTTATCCAAATCCGTTCAGTAGTTTTTGTGTGAAAGATTAACAAACATACACCCTCACAAACTTTAGTACCTACTTTATAATATTAGTGTGAAGTGTGATGTGATCATGGCGCGCCACGACAGTGGCGGTAAGTCCCCTCTTTGAGGAGTTGCTGGAAAGGACGCAGTCCTCACCGGACACGTTGCTTCAGGAGGTACGTGCACCAAATCAGGCGGGAGGAAACGACCGGATGTCGCCATTGTGAGGATCGGCCGGAGGACACGGTGGAGCACACTGTGGAGGTCTGCCCTGCTTTGGCGGAGCCCCGCCGTGTCCTCGTAGCGGCGATCGGCGGCGGTGACCTCTCGCGTCCCGCCCTGGTGCAAGCCATGGTCCGGGGCGAGGAGTAATGGGACGCCGTCGCCTCCTTCTGCGAAGCAGTGATGCTAGCGGAGGAGGTGGCGGAATGTGTGAGGGAGAGAACATTTCGACCTAGCCGTCGTGGGAGACGCTCCGGGCTTCGGGGGCCACGTGACGGCTTCCAGCCACCGTAGATGCGGGCCTGTGGACGGTGAGTAGTGGGCTAGCCCGCCGTCTGTCCGTCTTATGACGACGACATCAGGCCGTGTCGACGGCGCGTTCGTGTTACACGCGCGCCTCAAAGAGATGTCAGCAACATGGGAGGGGCCCGCCAGGGCTGCAAGTTGGACACAAAGATACCGCGGCCTCGACATAAAAGGCTAAGAAGGAACATGGGTGGTTTTTTGTCAGTTGAAGTGTGACACTCCCTTTCGCTCTGCCCAAGAGCAGGAGGGGTTATTTGATCACTTTCCACCAACCCAAAAAACTAAAATTGTTTGATGTGATGAGAGGGACAAGAGAAAAAAATGTTTGAAGCTAATAAATAATATTTGCATAGTAACTTTAATGTTAATTTATTAATATTTCGCAAAAAATAACGAGTTATAACCAAAAAAAAATGTTAAAAAAATGCGAAAGTTTGTGTGTGAGTGTGTATGTTTGTTACTTCTTCACGTCTGAACGGCTGGAGCGATTTTAATAAAATTTAGTATGGAGTTAGCTGACACCTTGTATTAACACATAGGATAGTTTTTATCCCGATTTTATCTTTTCGTGGGATAATTTTCGAGTTGTAGCGGGTTAAGTCGCTGGCACAAGCTAGTTTTTCAGTACATTGTGGTACAAAAAAAAAAAAAAAGGACGAGCGCGTAATTATTTTTTTTTAACTTTTTTGTTTGGGCTTTTATCAATACAGTCCAATAGTTTTTATGAAGATTCATTGACCGGTCCTGGATTCCGAGATTTTACAATATTTACGTCTTACGGCACTCCACTAAAAAGAAAATTAAAAATCTCCAACCTTAAAAAGGTACTGAAAAATCAAAAAGATTTATTACATAAAATAAACATAATTATTTTGTAAGATTTGAACCAGCGACCATTTAACAGAAAGCGTACGTAAATTTCGACCACTCTTTCGACTGGGAGCGTGGCGTCTCCTGTAATCCGGCTTCTCGGAGGTCGGAAGCGGAGGATGGTCTGAGGTCGGGGCTCCTGGTGCTGAGTGGCCCATGTTGACTGGACGTCCACACTAAGCCTGGTGTTGATATGGATCCCTCGGAGGAGTCCGAGGGATGCAGGTCATCTAAGGAGGGGCGAATCGGGCCAGGGGGGAAACCCAGCAGCCAAAAGTCTCCGCATCGGGCAGTAGTGGGATAGCGGCCGGGAGTGGGCGCTCAGTATCAGCCTGACCAATATAATCAGACCCGTTTCTTTTGAAATTATTCTTAAATAAAAATCCTCTGCTGAAGTGCCGCTGGCGCTGGATTTTTAACCGACTTCCGAAAAGGAGGAGGTTCTCTATACGTGTGAATGTAATTTTTTTTTTTTTTAACGACACGTTTATGATTATTGTTTATTATGGAGGCTCCAGTAGGTCAACCCCGCTATAACCGCCGTGACTACATTGTCACGCTACTACATACCCTACAACGCTAGTCACACTTACCAGTTTGACAGTCCAGTGCGGGTCCCAGCCGCATAGTTTGAGGCTCCAGTAGGTCAACCCCGCTATAACGGCTGTGGCTATAGTGCTGAGAACGTGACACGCTACTGCGCGTGACGTTTCGTATGTCGCGTGATAGCCGTATTTCCAGATGAATGGGTCTGTTATGTAGATGCAGAGTGCTGGGGCGAGGAAGGCGCCTGAAAGAAGTAATAATAGTATCATCATTCGCTTGCCCTTATCTTATTTTATTTATTTATTTATTATCACAATGTTTTCTTTGCCATTACAGAAATAGATCTAATGCGACAAAGTACAGATAGCGCGCGAGTTGAATGCAGAGCTTAGGAATGCGGTAGTGCGTGACAGCACTACCGCATTACACTAGTGTGAATAGCACAGCACTACACTGCTCCCGCTCTTTACCTCAGACGACTGCATTCAACTCGCGCGCTATCTGTAACTTAAAATATACTTAGCTAAATCTTACATGCTACACAGTATGTGGCCCTTGTGAACTCACTCAGTGTACAAGTGAAAATATCTATCTATATTTCTTTCTTTCTTTCTTTAAAAAAAAACGTTGCCCCACACTAGGAATTTCTCCTGTATCGTGGGTGCGTTCACAGACATTTAAACTCACATACACAAATACCCAGACCCGAAACAACTATCTGTAGGCCATACAAATATTTGTTCCGTGCGGTGCTTTACACAGTCCATATAACTGAAAATCAAAAAAAAATATTGTAGGTACTCATCACTTTGAACATTTTTGTTTACTTTTTTCGGTACTTATTGAAACATTAGTCCTATATTCAAAGTACAACTATTTTTTGGTATACGAAATGTACGATCAACCATAACTAATTAATTGGGGACCATTTTGAACTTATAAACAATTTTTGAAAATGCTTGTAGCCTACAAGCATTTTCAAAAATTGTTTTTAATAAGTTTATTTATTTTTCCCACAATGGTTATAATTAAAGCGCTTAACAGTTTTGAACTATAATGTCTATAATTATAAGCTTCACATTGTGAGAGCTGGTGCCTGCCGTAGGTTTCGAAAAAACCTGTATTCACTGCACATGTTTTATATTATATGGCAAAAATAAAGCGAAAATTGCTGGAAGCTATACTTTAGCGCTGAGCGACAGGCGTCCATGACATGCAGTGGATACATCATGTACTAATGAACAAAGGTACTCTACTTACCAAATAGAGCACCAATCAGATACTAATGCGAAAAGTGAGCAGCCACGTAGAGCCTCGCGAGCATTACCGATACTAGCGCCGCAGCGTACAGCGGATACATTGCGTACTAATGAACAAAGGTACTCTACTTACCAAATAGAGCACCAATCAGATACTAATGCGAAAAGTGAGCAGCCACGTAAAGCCTCGCGAGCATTACCGATACTAGCGCCGCAGCGTACAGCGGATACATTGCGTACTAATGAACAAAGGTACTCTACTTACCAAATAGAGCACCAATCAGATACTAATGCGAAAAGTGAGCAGCCACGTACTCCACGTAGAGCCTCGCGAGCATTACCGATACTAGCGCCGCAGCGTACAGCGGATACATTGCGTACTAATGAACAAAGGTACTCTACTTACCAAATAGAGCACCAATCAGATACTAATGCGAAAAGTGAGCAGCCACGTACTCCACGTAGAGCCTCGCGAGCATTACCGATACTAGCGCCGCAGCGTACAGCGGATACATTACGTACTAATGAACAAAGGTACTCTACTTACCAAATAGAGCACCGATCAGACACTGATGCGGGAAATGAGCAGCCACGTAGAGCCTCGCGAGCATTACCGATACTAGCGCCGCAGCGTACATCGGATACATTGCGTACTAATGAACAAAGGTACTCTACTTACCAAATAGAGCACCAATCAGATACTAATGCGAAAAGTGAGCAGCCACGTAGAGCCTCGCGAGCATTACCGATACTAGCGCCGCAGCGTACAGCGGATACATTGCGTACTAATGAACAAAGGTACCTACTCTACTTACCAAGTAGAGCACCGATCAGACACTGATGCGGGAAGTGAGCAGCCACGTAGAGCCTCGCGAGCATCACAGACACTAGCGCCGCGGCGTACAGCGGATACATGACGTGCTTCCACCACCAAATGTAGATCTTTCTGATGACGAACGAAAACATGTTCACAATTTTCAAATTTACACATGAAGGATCTTTTCACACATAAAATCAGTATTGAAATTCAACTTAAAACAAAAAAATAATTATGATCTCGAGATCGACAACGTTTTTTCGCCGATTTCGCGGGATTTCATTAAAAAAATCGGGATTTCATCAAATAGTGTGTTGAAAATGTAGTAGAAGTTGGTATCCAAGTTAGTTTAGGCCAGTTTGTGGAAACACGTAAAAAGTGTAAAAACATACTTTCTCTTAAAAATTTTGCTGATACATCACGTAATTCAAAAGCTGCTGAATATTCAAATAGAATCAAATAAAAAAATATGACTAGGTTCATAATAAATATATATAATTATTTTATGACTCAAACTCGCACTCCATACTAGTCAACTCTCAAACATTGTCCAATGTCCAATCTCTAATTATAACTCAAAAACCCTAACTACTGTAAATTCTTTCTCCATCGCCGTCTTTCTCTCTCTTTTGCCTTACTCATGGCATAACTAAAACTCACCTGTCATTAAAAACATGTGATATCCACATGAGAGACAGCACCAGCATCATGGCGGCTGTCATAGAGTGACCAGAGGGACTGCCGGGACCTGTCTCACATGTTTGTGTAGTTTGTTGAAGGACGGGTCTCTCGGGCTCCGAGTAGAATGTTGTTTCTCTTATCCACCAATATGGACGGTCTTCGAGGAGCCACCTGGAATATGGATAAAAAAAAATATAGAAAAAAAGGAACACCTGTAATCTTCAATGGGTTAGGCTGGGGTGTACCTAATCATCATCATCATCAACAGCCTATTAATGTTCCCACTGCTGGGACACAGGCCTCCTCGCTTAGAGAGGGAATGGGCTATAAATCTACCACGCGGGCCCAGTGCGGATTGGTAGATGTCACATGTCTTCAAATTCTTGGTTCTAAGACATGCCGGTTTCCTCACGATGTTTTCCTTCACCGTTTTTGAGAGCAGCGGTGATGAAATAAATTACACAAAGTAATGTGCCTACCTGGGTTCGAACCCACGACCTACTGTTCGTAAGTCGGGGCGGCCACCACTGGGCCACCGCTGCTCCTGCTGCTGCGCTGCTGTACCTATTACTACACCCATATCCCGCCAGTTATGCTTTAGTCCCAAGTAATATGTGCGAGCCTATTGCGATCAACCAGGCACAAACAAAACAAAAAAAAACCAGAGAATCGATCCCATGCCCAGTAGTCGCGTAAGAAGAATACATAAGAATAGAAATGGCCAAGACAGAGGCACCAGGATAGGCAGTAACCACACGAGAAAGAAAGAACGGGAATAAAGTTATAGGTTTATGAAAAAATATTATTTTATTCTTCAATTAATATATAAATATAAATTGACATTGTATTTCTGATTTGTGGACATTGTATTTATTATTATTTAATTTTTATTTTCACTATTGTTTATTTTATTTCATTTTTATTTTCAAATTTTAATTGTTTTATGGACGTATAATTATGTATTTGTAACGTGTAAATTGAATATGGGGAAACCTGAAATAAATGAATTTTATTTTATTTATTTATTTATAATAAACAACCATACCATTTCATAACAGCATTCAGCCACCCTCCAAAGGCCAGACACAGGAGCAACTGAGCACCAAACACGGAGTCAACAATAGACATCAGCGGGAACAGAATCTCTATGGCATTGTGTGGGTTGAACACGTGGTTGACTATCTCAAAGAAGTTCGCATTGTCTTCAAACCTGGGAAGAGAATATTGTTATTTACTAACTGTACTTGGCTTGGATTTGCTTAAGAAGCTAAACAAGATGCACATATATATACAAGCATACTCGGACGATGGAGTGCTATTAATTACTGGAAAAGTACTTAGCACCATAAGTGACGTAATGAAGAAAGGAATTAGGGCTACCCTCGAATGGTGTAGGGAAAGGGGACTGAACCTCAACCCCACTAAAACCTCCTTCCTTCCTTCCGAACCTCCGTCCTTTTTACAAAAAGAAAGAAATACGAGGAGCTATCACCAATATACATAGACGGTGAACGGATAGAAGTAACTAAGGAAATAAAATACTTAGGAGTGATCTTAGACAAAACCATGTCATACAAGACGCATATAAAAGAAACATGTGAGAAAGCAAAAATTGCATTACTACAATGCAGAAGAGCTATAGGTAGAACCTGGGGAATGAAACCGGCCATAGTGGCCTGGATATATAATGCCATCATCATACCCAGAGTTATACACGGAGCAATTGTATGGTGGCACAGAACACAAATCAAGACTAACAGCACAGAGCTAGCAAAATTTCAAAGAATGGCCGGGTTAATGATCTCTGGGGCAATGAGGACGACTCTCTCATCGGCCCTGGATGTCATACTAGGAATGATACCGCTTAGTCTACAAGTTAAGAAAAGAGCCTTGGAGCAGTGGTTCAAACTGAAAAGCTTGAACCTCTGGAAAGGCAATTTTATGTGTTATGTTTGAACCTTGTTGATGGTTTTCATTAGTTGTCAATTGTAACATTTTTGTAATGAGGGTAAAAGAATAATAAAACAGTTTGCTTACTGATCTCGACTTGGTTGTATCTTTTATTGGCGACTACGGAAAATAAGCTGAATTTCGGTGAAAATGACGACAAATGTGACGAATATAGTGTTTCCCGGACAATTTAACCCAAAAACTGATAAGTGGTGTGATTATAAAGAACAATTACTGTGCGCGCTTGATGCGGCGGGTTGTGACAAACTTAACCTCGACAAGGGACGATCGCTGTTTCTTTCCCAGTGCGGCAAGGACACTTTCGCGTTAATTGCATCACTTTTAGTTCCAAAACGTCCTACGGAAGTACCTTTAGTGGATATTTTTAGTATTTTGGATAAGTTTTATGAACCCGAGGTTAACGAAATTTTGCAAGCGGGAAAATTTTACAAACGTCAACAAGTGCAAGGTGAAAGCGTGCAAGACTTTGTGGCGGCTATAAGTCTGCTTGGGGCAAAGTGCAACTTCATGGACTTGAAACGTCAGTTGAGAGACCGACTAGTGCTGGGGGTGCGGGACGATCGCTTGCGACGTGACTTATTGAAAAAGAAAGACTTGACGTACTGTTATATACCAGCTATGTTAGACCCTTCAGGCTAGCTAAGCTTCCCTTGCAGGTGTCCATTAAGCTTAGGTCAGCAATTCATACTTTGATTCATTCATTCAACTCCTCTAAGAGCCAGTCTATCTCCGACCTCAGTCGATAGCGGTTGCCCAAAGATCATTTTCACGTGTTTGTTAATAAGTCTAAGTAATAAAACTTTACTTTAATTAAATAGTCTTTTTTTAAAAAAGACTAATTCCAAGGCCGTATAACATTTTGGTGGCAGCGGTGGGATCCGAAAATCTCCAGTGCCCGGCAACCGCTACGTAGACTCCGGATCCCGTAATAATAACTTTCAAACCGTGAAAATAAAAACTTCAGTGCCAAGTGCCAAAAATCTATGTTCAAGTGCTCTTAGTGAAGTGCCATCATATCTAAAAGAGGAGTGTCGCATCCAGAACCGCGGTTACTCGTCTTTCTTCTTCGTCGACACGGAAGTGCCGAAACCTGCGAGAAGACCACACGACACCACTCTCCGTGCTTCGTGGCTCCGTGCTCATCTTGCATCCTACATCCTGTGAACTAGCTGGTTCACACCTCCGAAATCCGAGGTCAACCGAGATTTGAATTAAATCTTATTTCGTCGCGTCCCAGGTGCACAGGCGCACCGCCTTATCAAGTGGAATGTTCCCGCTCGCCACTATCGCCGTCGCCCACGTGTTTTTACTGTGAGTCTTTGGTCATTGTTTAGTCTAAGCTCAATTACCAGTGTTCCTCAAACTTTTATTTTATATTTTATTGTGTCGTATTTAATTGTGATACATTAGAATTAATTCTATTTCCTATTATGAAAAAGGCACTCAAGGCCGAAGATAACAAATTAACTTTAAATATCCCTGAATCCGACAAACAAGTGAGCGATAGTGAATCTGTGAAGTCACCCCTTACATCTCCTCGTATTACTAGGCAAACGCTGGCAAACCTCACTATGTCAGAAATCAGCCTAAACATACTCTTCAAATTCGTAAAATCATACGATGGCAAACGGGAAACCCTGAATTCATTTCTAGTTAATTGCGACAATGCCTACGACCTCGCTTCTGAATCGCAGAAGCCTATTCTATTCAAATTTATTTTAAGCCAACTAGATGGCAAAGCGGAAACCGCCTGCTCCATTAAGGAGTTCACAACGTGGGAGCAACTAAAGGACTTTTTAAAGACCCAATTTAGTGAGCGAAAACACTACTCCCATCTCCTGACTGATCTGCAAGAAAGCAAACAGGATCAGTCAGAAAACGTAAGTCAATACGCATTACGCGTAGAGACCTACCTCTCACAACTGCTAACAGAGATATCCTTGTCAAATACCAAGGCCAAAGAATTACCTGGCCGTACAGCAGCCATGGAGGATCTTGCCCTCCATCATTTCCTCATGGGGTTATATCCCAGAGTCTCTAACATTGTGAGATGTAGGTCTCCTAAAAATCTCAACGAGGCTATAAATCTAGCCGTATCCGAGGAACGGATACAACAGACGTTGTATAAGCGTCCTCAGTCGGAACACAAATCTAGTAAACCGACTAATGCCAAACCCAACTTAAATACTAATTCTAACACAAAACCGCCAAGTGTTCCTCAAAGTTCTTCCAACTCCGTGTGCCGATATTGTAAAAATCCAGGCCACGATATTAATACCTGCAAGAAACGGGAATTTAATAACCGTAAAAATATTCTAAATCCACAACAGGCATCTACTAGCCAAAATTCGAATAAACCTTCCCATCAGGTAAACTTGGTCGAAGAACCTGATGAGCCAACCCTCGTAGAAGACGACGATTCCGATTCTTTAAACGAATAAAAGTCTCGAATCAGTGTCGCACGAGACAGTATCCAAAAGTCGATACCTGTCCTTCTCCTAATTCTCCTAAATCTTCTCCTAAATCAAGGGACCACACGGGTAACCAGCCCCAAATAAGCGCCCAATCAAATTCTAAATCAAGGGACCACACGGGTAACCAGCCCCAAATAAGCGCCCAATCATCTTCTAAATCAAGGGACCACACGGGTAACCAGCCCCAAGCAAGTGCCCATTCCTCTACTAACTCTCAGACCAATCAACAGGGTAATCAGCCCCAAACCGACGGTCAGTTCAAAAATTGTAATCCAAAATCTACTATTTCTCCTAAATCTACTACCTCTACTATTTCTCTTAAATCTACTACCTCTACTATTTCTCCTAAATCTACTACCTCTACTATTTCTCCTAAATCCAACAAGATTTACGAAGTAAATCTTGATATTACCAAAAGGTTACTACCACATGTCCTACTAGAATCTCAAGTATCCCATGTTCCATTGTCCCTCCTCGTCGATTCAGGTTCTGCTATATGCTTACTAAAAGAGTCAAGTATTCCTAAAAATCAAGGACTTGTCAAGGAGTCAATAAAGCTCAAAGGCATCGACCCTGGTGACGAACCGACACCAACCGAAGGTCATTTCCAACTTAAGTTAAGGTTAGGTGAAAAACATTCAGCAACATTTAAGTTTCACGTTGTAAGAAATATCAACCTACCTTATGACGGTATAATAGGTACCGACTTCCTAACTGCCTTTGGCTGCAAAATTGATTACATTCAAGACATCCTAAAAATAGATAACTTAAATCTAAAACTTCATTTCTCTGATCCCTGCTATATCATTCCGCCTCGAACGGAAACCGTTATAGAATGTTCAGTTCGGAAAACTAACCTCACTGAAGGTCTCGTTACAGATCAATGTATTTCAAAAGATTTGTTGATATCCAACTGTATTGTCAAAGTCAAGAGCAACAACCGTGTCAATTTGACCGTTGCTAATACATCTGAAGTACCTATAACGGTTAAATCTAACTTAAATCTTAACATTTTACCCTTATCTTCTATTTCATTCCAAGTTTCTAATAATTCACAAAATTCGACTTCACGGACAAATGACGTGATTAATTCATTGAGAACTAACCATCTCAACCAGGAAGAAACTAGAGCTCTTACTGAACTCTGCTCCCAATTCTCAGACATTTTTCATTTGCCCGACGATCAACTGACCTGTACTTCCGCACTTAATCATCGGATTAAAACAATGACCGATTCGCCTATACATACAAAATCATATAGGTTCCCGGAGTGCCATAAAAAGGAAGTACAGACTCAGATTGACAAAATGCTCGATCAGGGTATCATAGAACCCTCTATCTCACCTTGGAGCTCACCGATCTGGATAGTACCAAAAAAGGTAGACTCCACAGGTCAACGCAAATGGAGAATAGTAATCGACTATCGTAAATTAAACGATGTCACTATAGGTGAAACCTACCCTATTCCGCAAATTTCTGAGATACTAGATCAACTAGGGAATAGTAAATATTTTACTACCCTAGACCTCACTTCCGGTTTCCACCAAATTCCTATATTCTCCGAAGACGCACCCAAAACAGCGTTTTCTGTACCTCAAGGGCATTATCAATTTAACCGAATGCCATTCGGACTAAAAAATGCCCCTTCCACATTTCAAAAGTTAATGAATAACTGTCTCTCTGGCCTTCAAGGCACAAGATGCTTCGTTTATTTAGATGACATCGTTCTTTATTCCTATGACTTACCGTCTCATATCAATAATCTAAAAGCCGTCTTTGAAAGACTTCGCCAATTCAACTTAAAGTTACAACCAGATAAATGCGAATTTCTACGAAAGGAAGTCGCTTATTTAGGGCACATCATAAGTGAAGATGGTGTCAAACCAAATCCTGAAAAAACTAAAGCCGTAAAGGATTTCCCAATTCCAAAATCCCCTAAGGATATTAAGTCTTTTCTAGGGTTAGTATCATATTACAGGAGGTTTATTCCTGATTTCGCCAAACTGGCAAAGCCTCTCACATCCTTACTAAAGAAAGATGTCTTATTCAATTGGCAAAATGAACAACAACTTGCCTTCGAATCTTTAAAAAATAAACTAATCTCTGCTCCAATTCTAGCGTATCCCGATTTCACTCAACCATTCCTCTTAACTTGTGACGCTTCGAATTACGCAATTTCCGCCATATTATCCCAAGGAATTATCGGGCAAGATCGCCCCATAGCGTATGCTTCCCGCACCCTAAATAAAGCAGAGTGTAATTACAGCGTCACAGAGAAAGAATGTCTAGCCATAGTCTTTGGTACTAAAGTATTTAGACCTTATATATACGGCCATAAATTTAAAATCTTAACGGATCACAAACCATTACAATGGCTATTTAATTGTAAAGACCCGGGATCTCGCCTTATCCGCTGGCGTTTAAAGCTAGAGGAATTTGAATACGACATTCAATATAAAAAGGGTAAAATTAACGTTAATGCGGACGCCCTGTCTCGATTCCCTGTCAATCCTATTAATCCTGAAACTCCCCAGGAGTCTAATCCTAATCCAGAACTAGATCCTGCTCATAATTTAGATAGTGATCTAATGGATTTACTAATATCTCCACCATCATTTAACTCTGAAGAATTCGGTCTAGATAATGTCGGCAACGACCTATCTGACTTACCTGAATTGCAGGAACTTGCATCGGATGAAACACTAACTCTTGATGCTCAACCTGAAACCTCTCCACAACCATCTACCCGTACCTGTCCAGACTTACCTGCTGATGACTACAGCACGTTTCTAAAAGCAATGTTAGATAAAGATAAATCATACAACACAGAAGTTGTAGAACACAATGAGAGTCTCTTAAAGTCCACATCTAAAGTTATCCTCATACCCACTTCAATCGATTTAGATGAATCAAATCCTTATGTGCAAGGAATATTAGACAATTTTGTAAATTGTGAAGACATTGTTAATGCTGAAAAAGAATTATATTATTTCCATAGATTCACGCTTAACAATAAAATATTCTATTTCTTATTCATAAAGGTCCATCACTTTGATGAATCATCCTATACTGAAATTTTTGAAACACTGAAACATGTTAAAAATGAAGTCTTAACGATTGAAGATATAGACGAAATTGCTATATCTGATCTGAAAAACCCGTTTGAAAAACACTCTTTTATTAAAATTTATAATATCCTTACTTATCTCTTCCATAATACTAAGATCAAAATTCATGTATACCATAATAGTATTATGTATCCTACCCCCACTGAAATAAAGAAAATCTTGTATGATAATCATGACATCCCAATAGCGGGCCATCTGGGATCTACTCGCATGTATAATAGAATCAAAGAATCTTATTATTGGAAAGGCATGCGCAGTGACATAGAAGCTTATGTCAAACAATGCAAGTCTTGTCAAGAAAACAAACCTCTAAGGAAAATAAACCGCAGTCCTATGCAGATCACCAGTACTTCCACTAAACCGTTTGAACGGATCTCTTTAGACATTGTAGGCCCACTTCCTGAAGCGGGAACCGCTAAACTAAAATATATACTAACTATACAAGACGATCTAACTAAGTTCTCTTCCGCCTATCCAATACGTAGTACTACAGCTGAAGAAACTTCAGAATGTTTACTCCACTATATATCTATTTTCGGTATTCCCAAAACAATTCTCACTGACCAGGGCACCAACTTTACAGCGGACCTTTTCAAAAAGACCTGTGAATTCCTAAAGATAAAAAATCTTTGGTCTTCACCCTATCATCCTCAAACGCAAGGCGCCCTGGAAAGAAGTCACTCTACCCTTAAAGAGTATTTAAAGGCCTATATTAATGACGAACAAACAAACTGGCCTCGTTATATCTATACAGCTATGCTTGCTTATAATACAAGTATTCACACAACCACACATTACTCACCTTACGAACTTATGTTCGGAACTAAACCATTAATTCCAAACTCTATTTACGACGGAACCCTTGGTGCAACTTACCCGGATTATGTCCGTATGCTCCAAAGCCGACTGAAATGTTCACGAGAAAAAGCATTAGATTTCATTAAGAGGTCTAAAGAAACCTCAAAAACATATTATGACACTCGCACTCGCCCAAACCAGTATAAGGTTGGCGATTATGTTTATCTCAAAAACCATTTGAGACTACGCAAGGCCCTCTCCCCTATCTGGAAAGGACCCTACAAGGTTATCAAAATAAATGGTAATAACACACTTACCTTACTTATTAATAGACGTCACGTCACCCATCACTTTGATGAAGTGAAACCAGCTGATACCGAAACAAACCTGTAAACAGGATATTATTATAGTATAAGTTAGGTTATATATACTTACTTACTACATAAAATAAAATAAGATAACTTACCTTAGTTAGATAATAACGTTAGTTATTATTTACAGTCCAGTTCGGGGTCAACCTCACCAAGACTTCATCCAGCCGATCACCACGAGCTCTGGCTTATATTTTAACTATTTAGGTAAACTTAAAATTAATAATGTACAATTGAATGTTTTGTTACCTGTAGATATCTCTCATTTCGAACCACACATAAATAATATTAAACATGCTTTAACAGAAACTAAACACTTGTGCAACCAAACCAGAATAATAGAAATCAATGTAGAATGTGACAGTATGTTACAACCACTAACAGCACGATTCCATGATATGAATAAAGAATTCCAGTCTATTTCTCATCTGATAGATAATAGAAATAAACGTGGTGCTTGGATCGGGGGAATAGGATCTGTATTAAAACAGATATTCGGTACTTTAGACGAAAATGATGCCTTAAAATATGATGAAGCCATAACATCGCTGCAAAACGATGAGAGTCGGTTGACTTCACTGATAAAAGAAAATATTTTAATCACCACTTCCGTAATTAAATGTTTTAATAACACTTTGAACAAAGTAAAACATAATGAAGCAAATCTAAATGAAGCTATCGACAACCTCTCTCTAAATATAAGAAATATCTCTAAAATTACCAATGGACTCCATATATTAACTAAGGTTAACAGGATTCTAAATACATTGGAAACATCAATACTCACCTTGTCATTCCAATTGGAAGACATAATCAATGCCATCTTATTTAGTAGCCAAAACATATTGCATCCGTCTATTATGACGCCAACGCAATTACACAGAGAGCTTGCCGATAACTACAGACATTTGCCAAGCGACCTTGAGCTGCCTGTAACCCTAGATATTAAGTCAATTCATTTAATCTTAAGTATTTCTAAGTTAGCATGTAATTATGTTAATAATAAGCTAATATTTGTATTACAAGTGCCACTGGTCAACACCAAGGAGTATATCTTGTTTCACAACATTGCTCTCCCAACTCCTCATAGTACCAAGGTACCAAATTCATTTAGCCTAATTATTCCTAGTAATAAATACATAGCAATGACCAAAGACAAATCTCACTACTGCGTTTTAAATAACCTGGAACAATGTAAAGTGATAGGACCAGGCGATTATATTTGTGACATAGAGAACGTTTACTCTACCGAAGCAAAGCTTACTTGTGAAAGTGAACTATTAGCAAAAGTGATTAGTGAAAAACCATTACAGTGCGAAACTAAAATTATATTTGGTAAATTAGACATTTGGAAACCATTACTGAATAATAGATGGATTTATATACAATCCGAACCTAATAAAATCTCAATTGATTGTCTAAATTCTAACTTGTATGAAACGACTATACTAGGAACAGGAATACTTACCATTCCTATTGGCTGTACTGGTTACTATAGAAGTACCACACTTATACCTAAATTCAATGTTTTAAATATTACTTCACCAATTAACCATGTACCAGATTTTAACCTAATCAATGACACTTGTTGTAATATTGTTAGATTAAGTAATGTACTAGATAATGTGTCCTCTGTTTATCTAAACGATATAGATCTAGACGATCTTAATAGAGAAAATAAAAATAAACTGCAGTCGATTCTTAGCGACGTCAAAGTTCTCGAACACTCCCAAGACCATCATATTATTAAATATGGAACACATTACTCTATCCTTATAATCATTCTTGTAGTTATAGTCATATTATATGTAACTTACTTAATTTTTAAGTTCTTTTGTAAATCTGGCAGCAACCGACATTTCCAAATTAAATTCAATGTCAACAAGACGCCCAATTCCCTTACTCCAGAAACCCTGACTATGACTGATAGACAGGATCCAGAACAAGAAATATCTTCCATCTCTATTGCCCCACTTAGAACTAAAGTTTAACAGAGACTTGTAAAAAAAAATTCAACCCCAAGTCTCTTCTTAAAGGGGGAGGTGTTATATACCAGCTATGTTAGACCCTTCAGGCTAGCTAAGCTTCCCTTGCAGGTGTCCATTAAGCTTAGGTCAGCAATTCATACTTTGATTCATTCATTCAACTCCTCTAAGAGCCAGTCTATCTCCGACCTCAGTCGATAGCGGTTGCCCAAAGATCATTTTCACGTGTTTGTTAATAAGTCTAAGTAATAAAACTTTACTTTAATTAAATAGTCTTTTTTTAAAAAAGACTAATTCCAAGGCCGTATAACAGTACGAAGTCGCGTTACAGATGTGTCTGGACTATCAAGTGACGTTCCCTGATTTGTACCCTGCGTGTGCTAGTGAGTCTAAGCAAACTCCATTCAGTGTCACGGAGACTGAAGCGATGGACATTGGTAATGTTAACTCGAACGAGTGTCGACGGTGTGCACGCGCACACAAGCTGGGCGAACGCTGTCCGTTCGTTAAGGCGAAGTGCTTCTACTGCAAAAAGTTGGGGCACATTGCGGCGGCCTGCTCTAAGAAGACAGGTCGTGTACACCAGGTGAACGACACGGGGGAAGCCAACACGAGTGTGGACACTTCAGCTGAGAAGATGATGGGCGTATACGTCTGCGTGGATAATTACTCACCGCCTATTACCACAGACGTTAGGATAGACGGCGTTCATGTATCTATGGAAGTGGACTCGGGTGCATCGCGCACCATTATGTCGGAAGAGACATACAAGAGGCTGTGGTTGACGCCGCCACCCCTACGAGCTACCAATCTAAAGCTCGTGACATGGACTCAAGACCCTTTGAAAGTTTTAGGACTAGCAGACGTGCGGGTTGTGCTAGGTAATAAGGAAGCGCAATGTGAACTGGTCGTGGTGTCGGGGAACGGTCCAAATCTACTGGGCAGGAACTGGTTCCATACACTAGACCTTCAGGTATCAGGATTGTGCTGGGCTGAAGAGGAGATAAACCAATATAAGAAAGAATTTCCGGAACTATTTAAAGAAGGGCTCGGCGAGTACAAAGGTCCAGAGGTGTCACTTCACGTGCGGCCGGATGCTACGCCCCGCTTCTTAAAGGCGCGCGCGGTGCCTTATCCTCTGTAGCAGATAAATTACATAAGCTGCTACTAGTTTTTTCAACAGATCAAATAACATAGGTCAACAACATTTTGAGGTTATTTTAACAATGACACCTATGAATCCAAAATACAACAGAGAACGAATAACCAACATCGCAAATGAGACGGTTAGGTGTTACATAGCTCAAAACAATATTTACTTCGAATTGATAGACTGTAAATACACAGAAAACATATAAACACTAACCAATGTCGGCAACATTAGCATGCAGATTATTCGTTGTCTACGGCACGGATTCGAGATTTAAAACCATCTTTGGAATCCTCATAAATCATACAATCCAAATATAACAATAGTTATAGGATTAATTAAAACATTTGTTTAACAACAAAAACAATTATTTTATAGAGGAATGTGCGTTTCATTCCACGTAGCTGTCATAGACAAACGACTCACGCGCAGCAATTGTCTGGTCGCACTTCAGAAATTAATAACTTTATCAAAAGTAAACAAAAACAAATAATTAAGTCACGGTTGTGTATGGGATACGGTGACGTATTAATTATGATGTACCACCTTAAATTTAGAATTAATAAATTATGTAATTCATTTTTTGTATCTCCATTTCAAGTGGAACGGACTGTCAAAACGACAGATCTGCGATCTGCGGACTCGATTTGTCAGTCTGGGAATTTCCACCATGCGCGCATAACGCGTACCCAGATTCACGGCTCCGGCTAGTTTTTTTTCGTTTTTAAATTTCAAAATGGTGGAGTAAAAAGTTACACGCGCTATGTACGCGCGATTTTTCCTTTTTTTATATTAACGCTATCGAGCGATGGATTGCGGTCCGTAGTCACCATGGGTTCGATCTAACTAGCCTCGTGGTCCAATAAACATAGTGTTTCGGACATGGGACCGCGATAAACTTGCACGTGGCGTCATCGATGGCGTCGTTTCCGCCGTGATGCTGGGAGGACTTTGGAGTTGCGATAGTTTCGCTCAGTTCAGCTCATCAGCAAGCCAACGCCATTGAGGGGCGTCCCATCCGTAGGGCTCCGCGACTGCGTGAGTGCCTGCCACCGTTCCCATGTGGTAGACGATCCCAAGGACTACACGTCGTGCCTGCTCCGCTTCCCGCACCTGTCTTCTGTGCCAGGCTTCCGCGTGCCCAAGCGCGAGGCCACGAGGATCGCTATCGAGCACGTGCTCTAGCGATCGCCTGATTCACCAGCTCCGTGGAGAACCGCGTCCGCTTCGGTGACAATTTACGGCGTAGGGAGTGCGATCATGGTACCATGAGTAAGTCAATCTTTTTTTTTACATAATCTGGCCAGAGAAAGTTAGAATCAGTGCGCGTTCGGTTTCAGAGGCCCGCTGCCCTGATTTCTATTTCAGACAATTTAGCTTTAAGGTGTAAACAGCCTTGTTCAACATTTTATGTAAAGTGTTTTCTATACAATATACCGTTGTTAATGTTCTAGTTGAATTTTCTATGTTTTATTCCAAACAAACTCCTCATAATTTTTCCACAGCAAGAGGTCCTTGAACCAATGGTTCAATGTCCACTCCGCGAGCTTGAAGAGTCTTCTTTTTCTTTCATATACAAACTCATCGTGTGTCTTACCTTTGAATTAACTTTCACACCTTTCCAACCCTTAAAAATAAATCCTTTTATTTTTTTTTTATTTTTTTTTCACACACGACAATGGCGCCCGAACATTTATAATATCGTTATATTGAGGGATTTGTTTGGAATATTTCTGGTATTTGTTTATTTTCAGTTTGAACTTATTGCGTTAACATACTCCAAAACAATTTGTAGTTAAAACTTTCTGGTGGCATCTAAACAGTGAATGCTTCGCATTATTTTTTTGTGAGTTTTTTGTTTTGACAAAGCAACACTTTGGCAGTTGTAAACATGTTTTTTTTGTTTTTTTTCAAGCGATATTTTATATTCATGTACTGACAGCTGCAATTTTTTTGGTTGCTTCAACTATTTTCTCCGCAAGCACTGTTTGGTTGCTAACCAATTATTTTAGTTTTTGATTCCTGTTGTGTCGTCATAATGACGGATCCAACAGAAAAATTTGTTGACACAGAGGAGGACGTGCACAAGCACGCCGAATCAGATACTGACGATGTCTCTCGAAATGTAACGCATAGACGAAAAGATGCAATACAGCAACCAATGTCAACCGCATCCCATGACACAAAATACATTGACCAACCTTCACATAGTCAAACGGTACCAGCAGTCAACTCGAATGTCACAACTTACGTAGTACGCGATGACAATTTCAGATCTTGGAATTTAAAGTTCACCGGCGACTCAAGTATAGTGGATTTTTTCTTGCGAATAGACGACTGCATGCGCACTAGAGACGTACCTGAACATAAAATTGTTAAATGTTTTTCAGATTTATTGGGCGGTAAAGCACTTGATTATTATAGACAAATTAGAGACTCAGTAGTCACTTTGGAGGATCTGCAAAATAAGTTCAGAACATTCTTTTCATCTTTTGACAATGATTTTACCTTAGAGAAACAAATAAGGGATCATAAACAAAGCTTAGGTCAGCCGTTGCATATCTATGTGCTAGACATGCAAACCTTCAACTCAAGACTAACATCACCATTGTCAGAAATAACACTTATAGAAATTATAAAACATAATTTATTACCAACTTATGCACAACTCTTAGCTGTCAATGACATACAGACCATTGACAGGTTAATTTCACTTGGCAAACGTTACGAAGCATATGCTGTACCCACTCCATGTAACTCTGTCACAAAACCTAATAAGGGTCCAAAACAAGTAACCGTCCTTAACACACAATTTAAGAAAAAGGAAAATTCATCGGTTACATGCCAGAAATGTAAAAAATCTGGTCATACATATAAACAATGCAGATCAATACCTGGCATTGTTTGCTTTAAGTGTGGGACAAAGGGGGTACTAACTTCTCGTTGTTCAAAGTGTAACCCACCCACAAACACCCACCCAGATCAAAAATCAAATTCAAAAAACTAGATCACCCAGGAGTAACTAATGCCAGTCCAAATAAACAACACTTAGGTACGGTGACTCCTGGTATAACATGTGGGAAATTAGACAACAGAATCTTTGTAGAATTTATAATTAAAGACAGAACTTACAGTGGACTTTTGGATACAGGTGCAAACCTCTCAGTTATAGGTAATGGTTATCATAACCAACTTTTGGATTTAGGATTTAAACTAGAAACAACTAACTGGACCGCAAAGTGTGCCAACGGTTCTCAAGTGAGAACGATAGGAACTATGTCTATACCTGTCAACTTTAAAGATAAAAACTGGGAAATCATATTTATGGTTATACCAGAAATATCAGACAACTTCATTTTAGGCATGGACTTTGTACATCAATTTGGAATTTTAAATTATTTTTATTTTGATAGCATACAGCTAGTAGGGAAAAAAGACCCACACCCACAAGCTACAAAACAGCTGTGCGGTATAACGTCCAAACATGAATTATCGCCATTAGAAACAATAGAAATGGAAAAAATTATTAATAAATTTAAAACAATAAGTACAGAAGAGAAAGGTTTAGGCAAAACCGACATAATTGAACATAGAATTATAACAACAGGTTCACCAATTAAACAAAAATACTACCCTTTATCACCAGTGAAATTGCAAGCACTGAATGATGAAGTGGATAGAATGTTAGAACTAGGCGTGATTGCACCATCAAAATCACCTTGGTCCAACCCGGTTGTTATGACTCCAAAAAAAGATGGTTCACTCAGATTTTGTTTGGATGCTAGAAAGCTTAATGATGTAACTCTTAAAGACTCCTATCCATTGCCTTATATATCATCAATATTAGATAACCTTAAAGGAGCTCGTTATTTAACTTCAGTAGATTTATCAGCTGCTTACTGGCAACTACCACTTTGCGATTCAGATAATTTTGACGGTAATGGCACTTCTTGTCAGAAAACCGCATTTGTAGTACCTAACAGAGGACTTTTTGAATTCAAGAGAATGCCTTTTGGTTTATGTAACGCTGGTTGCGATTTGCAACGCTTAATTGACTCATTATTCCACCACAAGTATGGTGAAAAAATTTTTGGATATTGCGACGATCTTTTAATAGCAACTACATCGTTTGAAGAGCATATTGCTATATTGAACGATGTTTTGGAAACATTAAGCAAAGCAGGTTTGACAATAAATTTTGAAAAATGCGAATTTTGTAAAGATCAACTAAATTATTTGGGCTATGTTGTAAGCTCAAAAGGCCTGCAAACAGATCCTAGAAAACTAGACTGTATTAGAAATTTCCCAAGACCAACTACAGCAAAACAGTTGCGAGCGTTCATAGGTTTATGTTCATACTACAGGAGATTTGTTAATAACTTTTCTACAATAATTGCCCCAATGACGGCGTTAATCGGTAAGAGAAAAGGAAAAGAGGCAATAGCTTGGTGTATTGATGCTGAAAAGTCATTCATAGCACTCAAAGAAGCACTTACTCAAGCTCCAGTATTAGCCTGTCCAGATTTTACAATACCGTTTCAAATTCATACAGATGCATCATCAGTCGGAATTGGTAGCGTTCTTGTACAAGAAATAGACGGTATAGAACATCCCGTAGCATTTCACTCCCGTTTACTCTCCAAAACAGAACGAAATTATAGCACAACAGAGCGTGAGCTGCTCGCAGTAGTTGATTCCGTTATACATTTTAGGCCTTACATTGATTGTGCTCATTTCATTTTGGTAACAGACCATATGTGTCTAAAGTGGTTAAAATCATTAAACAACCCGTCCGGTCGTTTAGCTCGTTGGGCAATGCAACTAGCTTGTTTTGACTTTGAAATTCGTCATCGAAAAGGAGCTTTGCACGTAGTTCCAGATGCGTTATCTAGAGCAGAACTCAACGCAGTCTCATTTACAGGGGGTACAAATTCAAGCGATGAGTGGTACAATAAATTATTTAAAAATGTACAAACCCATCCAATATATCATAAAAACTATCAAATTAAAAACAACATATTATATAGATACAGCAAACCCTTGACACAGTTACAAGAGGAAAACTCATGGAAAATGGTTATACCACATGACATAGCACAGGACTGCATAAAGGAAAATCACGAATTAACCGCCGTGCATCCTGGTTCATTTAAAACTTTAGCAAAGATAAAGGAAAACTACTTTTGGAAGGGAATGTACGCAGATGTTAAGAGTTACGTGTCAAACTGTGAAAAGTGTAAGGCTTATAAACACTCAAATGAAACACCACATGGACACATGACAAACCAGAAAAAGGTAGATCGCCCAATGCATACACTCTCCATTGACACAATAGGTCCCTTTGCAAAAGCATACTCAGGTCATGTGTATATTCTTTCCATCGTAGATGTATTCACAAAATATTGTTGGCTTCATCCCCTTAGAACTGCAACCACTAAGACGGTAACTTCTTTCATTGAATCTGAAATTTTATTAAAGGAGGGCACACCATGCGTTATTATATGTGACAACGCCACGATTTTCCAAAGTAAAGAATTTAAAAACTTTTGTACAAAATATTCAATTCCAAAAATTTTTTATAACGCATATTATTCACCACAATCAAACACTGTGGAACGCTATAATCAAACCGTTCAAACTTGCTTAGCAATGTTAGTAGAGGAGGACCAGAGAAATTGGTCTAGGTTCCTTCCTCAAATTCAGCTATTCTTAAACACTTCTATAAATGTAGCTACAGGATACACACCATATTTTTTGGCCAGAGGACGTGAAATCATCTCTGACGGTGCATTGCACACTTTGAAGGGCAACGCACCAGATTCAATTGATGATATTCAACTTCACAATAGGAACGAAAAAGCTGATTCCTTAAATGAACTTGCAGATATTTTCCAACGTGTAAGCTGTACATTGACCAAAGCGTACAAACAGAATGCGAACCGATATAACCTACGACGCCGAGAGCTCAGGCTAAAAGTTGGTGATATCGTTTGGAGGCGTAACTTTGTACAGTCAAACGCAGCAAAGTTTTTCTCAGCTAAATTAGCACCAAGGTTTGTCAAATGTAAAATAGTCGACAAACTATCCGATGTTGTTTACCAATTAGAGGAAATAAACACAAAAACCATAGGGAAGTATCACGTCAAGGACATAATAAAAGTGCCATAAAATGGGTGTTGTAATTTATGCTTAATTTTGCGACCATCTAAAAAAAAGTTGCACTTGCACATTCTTGGTCGAAATTTTTTAAAGTGAAAAATATTTTTTTCTCACTAAACTGAATTGTTCCCGTATCAGTGGCTCCCCATGGCCCTGAACTCGTTTGATTTTTCAAAAACAATTCAGGACTTATCCCAAAACAATAGGAAATAAGTTTTTAAATGGGATATTTTGGTCAAAATAAATAATTTTTTAAAAGTGACTATTTTAGTCACTACACTGAATTGCTTTGGTATCAGTGGCTCTTTCCGACCCTGATCCCATTTGTTTTATCAAAAACAGTTCAGTACTTTTTTCAAAACAATTGAAAATAAGTTTTTTTTTGTGAAAATATGACCAAAATATTTTTTTTTTAAAGTGACAATTTTTGCCACTACACTGAATTGCTTAGGTATCAGTGGCTCTTTCTGACCCTGATCCCATTTGTTTTATCAAAATCAGTTCAGTATTTTTTTCAAAACAATTGAAAATAAGTTTTTTTGGGAAACATGACCAAAAAAATTATTATTTCACAAGTACCAAAATTTTGACACTACACTGAATTGAAACGGTATCAGCGGCTCTCGACGACCCTGATCCACTTTATTTTTCAAAAAAACAATTCAGTATTTTTTTCCAAACAATTGAATTTTTTTATTATCTTTAAAAAAACATTCAGTTAGGAAATTTTTCCCACAAACCTTTTTACAAATTGTCCGCTTACAATTGAATTGGGCAACGACTCATATTCATTAAAAGCATTAGCAGTCATGCCAGTGACATGCTAAATTTAAACAATATTTTGAAAATAACACTTTGTTACTTAGATACCTAGTACTGTTTCTAGACCAGTACTGTGGTTACTATCCCTTGTACATAATACTTAGTTACTTAGATACATAGATGATAACATCATCATTTAACATTAGGGGACACTTAGTAAATAATACAAGTAGTCCAGTCACTATAGTTAGTATTAGTATTTTTAAAGTATGGTACACTTAAGAGAACCAATTCATTGGTCATTTATAGCTCATAATCATAGGTAGTATACTTAGTTCATAGATCCGGATCAATAGTTCATAAGCACTTAGATTATAGTAGACCAACAATAATTACTTGTTAGGTCAATGACTTTGCAGTCAATAGTTCAGTAAGCATACTTTTAATTAGGAACTAAAACCGTAAGGTACTTAGCTTACGTTTTAAAGAACGATTAGTTCATACTTTCATAGTTATAACAATACTCACCATAGCCCTTTAACTTACTTTGTTCAACACAATCCTTACAGATTCCAGTGTTGATCAGTACATTTAGGAAAAACTTTTCATGTACCTACTATAAAACTTTTTTTCTCTCGGTTAGACCGGCTGTGTCGGCTAACGGGGTTAGCCTTTTTCCGCGAAGGGGGGTATTGTAGCAGATAAATTACATAAGCTGCTACTAGTTTTTTCAACAGATCAAATAACATAGGTCAACAACATTTTGAGGTTATTTTAACAATGACACCTATGAATCCAAAATACAACAGAGAACGAATAACCAACATCGCAAATGAGACGGTTAGGTGTTACATAGCTCAAAACAATATTTACTTCGAATTGATAGACTGTAAATACACAGAAAACATATAAACACTAACCAATGTCGGCAACATTAGCATGCAGATTATTCGTTGTCTACGGCACGGATTCGAGATTTAAAACCATCTTTGGAATCCTCATAAATCATACAATCCAAATATAACAATAGTTATAGGATTAATTAAAACATTTGTTTAACAACAAAAACAATTATTTTATAGAGGAATGTGCGTTTCATTCCACGTAGCTGTCATAGACAAACGACTCACGCGCAGCAATTGTCTGGTCGCACTTCAGAAATTAATAACTTTATCAAAAGTAAACAAAAACAAATAATTAAGTCACGGTTGTGTATGGGATACGGTGACGTATTAATTATGATGTACCACCTTAAATTTAGAATTAATAAATTATGTAATTCATTTTTTGTATCTCCATTTCAAGTGGAACGGACTGTCAAAACGACAGATCTGCGATCTGCGGACTCGATTTGTCAGTCTGGGAATTTCCACCATGCGCGCATAACGCGTACCCAGATTCACGGCTCCGGCTAGTTTTTTTTCGTTTTTAAATTTCAAAATGGTGGAGTAAAAAGTTACACGCGCTATGTACGCGCGATTTTTCCTTTTTTTATATTAACGCTATCGAGCGATGGATTGCGGTCCGTAGTCACCATGGGTTCGATCTAACTAGCCTCGTGGTCCAATAAACATAGTGTTTCGGACATGGGACCGCGATAAACTTGCACGTGGCGTCATCGATGGCGTCGTTTCCGCCGTGATGCTGGGAGGACTTTGGAGTTGCGATAGTTTCGCTCAGTTCAGCTCATCAGCAAGCCAACGCCATTGAGGGGCGTCCCATCCGTAGGGCTCCGCGACTGCGTGAGTGCCTGCCACCGTTCCCATGTGGTAGACGATCCCAAGGACTACACGTCGTGCCTGCTCCGCTTCCCGCACCTGTCTTCTGTGCCAGGCTTCCGCGCGCCCAAGCGCGAGGCCACGAGGATCGCTATCGAGCACGTGCTCTAGCGATCGCCTGATTCACCAGCTCCGTGGAGAACCGCGTCCGCTTCGGTGACAATTTACGGCGTAGGGAGTGCGATCATGGTACCATGAGTAAGTCAATCTTTTTTTTTACATAATCTGGCCAGAGAAAGTTAGAATCAGTGCGCGTTCGGTTTCAGAGGCCCGCTGCCCTGATTTCTATTTCAGACAATTTAGCTTTAAGGTGTAAACAGCCTTGTTCAACATTTTATGTAAAGTGTTTTCTATACAATATACCGTTGTTAATGTTCTAGTTGAATTTTCTATGTTTTATTCCAAACAAACTCCTCATAATTTTTCCACAGCAAGAGGTCCTTGAACCAATGGTTCAATGTCCACTCCGCGAGCTTGAAGAGTCTTCTTTTTCTTTCATATACAAACTCATCGTGTGTCTTACCTTTGAATTAACTTTCACACCTTTCCAACCCTTAAAAATAAATCCTTTTATTTTTTTTTTATTTTTTTTTCACACACGACACCTCTTAAGGAAAAAGTCATTAGACAGTTGAACGAGATGGTTGAGGCGGGGGTACTGACACCTGTTCGTTATTCGAAGTGGGGGACACCGGTGACGCCGGTGATGAAAGAAGACTGAACAGTACGAATGTGTGGTGATTATCGTGTCACGGTGAACTCCGCTATAGATACAGACATTTATCCGCTGCCGACGTCGGTGGAAGCGTTTGTGAGACTTAGTGGCGGCAGAATATTTAGTAAGCTGGACTTGAAAAACGCGTACACACAACTGAAGGTAGACGACGCGACAGCTATGCTACTCACACTGAACACTCCTATCGGTCTAATGAAAGTGAATCGCCTTCCATTCGGTGTCAGCGCGGCACCAGCGATTTTCCAGCGTCTTATGTCGACGGCGTTAGCGGGTATGGACGGAGTGGCGTGTCTATTAGATGACATCGCTGTCACTGGAGCCACGATGGAAGAACACAACCGAAGACTTAGAGAAGTACTGAGCAAACTGCAACAGATGGGACTACGCCTCAACGTAAAGAAATGCGTGTTCGCTGCGAACAGCATCACATTCCTCGGGCACATGATTAACTCGGAGGGACTTCACCCAGCACCTGAAAAAGTCAAAGAGATTCAGGAAAAGTCGGCGCCAACCAACAGAGAGACCTTGCGTGCCTTCCTGGGCTTATATAATTTTTATGAAAAATTCTTGCCTGACAAGACTGGTTACAATGGTTCCAACACAGTGCTGTGTTGGAACCATTGTATCGACTTTTAGAATCAAAAAGACCCTGGAACTGGGGCGAGAAGGAACAGAAAGCGTTTGTGGAGGCGAAGCGATTGCTGTCATCAGATCGCACGTTGGTGGGCTATGACTTGCAAAAAGAGCTACTGCTCATTTGTGATTCTTCGGAATTCGGTCTCGGAGCGATTATTGCACACGTCATGGAGGACGGGTCAGAGCGGCCGGTGATGATGGCCTCACGGACACTACAGGCGCACGAGAGACGGTATGGGCAGATTGATAAGGAGGCCCTGGCTATTATATTTGGATTGACAAAGTTTCACGAATTTTTAGCGGGTCGTAAATTTTGTATTGTGACAGATCATAAGCCGTTGGTCGGTTTATTCAATCCCACAAAACCAATTCCAGACCAGATATCACCGAGGATGTTGCGCTGGTCATTGAAACTTTCCAGTTATAATTACAATATACAGTACAGGCCTGGTAAATTAATAGGCAACGCCGACGCTTTGAGCAGGTGGACCGCCCCGGACACGTCGAGCGTGCAGGAGGAGGTGCTGCGCGACGTACTGCTGCTGGAGGAGACGCCAAGCGGCTGGGAGCTGGACGCTACTAAGATAGCCGCAGAGACCAACAGAGATGTGGTATTGCAAAAAGTAAGGTTTCACATTTTACACGGATGGCCACGAAAGAACATAGACCCGAGCCTACAAGCTTATTGGACACGGAGAGAGGCTCTTTCACATAATAAAGGTTGTTTATTGTGGAGCAACAGAGTCATAATACCTTCATCCTTACAGGAGAAAGTGTTAAAATTGTTACATGCTCCTCATGCGGGCATTGTCCAGACAAAAGCGTATGCAAGAGGCTACGTGTGGTGGGTCAACATGGATCGGCAGATTGAGAGCGTGGTGGCCGCGTGTCAGCAATGTCAGCTAGTGAGAAATAACCCACCAAAGGACCCGCAGACTTGGATTGTTCCAGAGAAGGCGTGGAGCCGCGTGCATGTGGATTTTGCGGGGCCCTTTCAGGGAAAAACGTTTCTAGTCCTAGTTGACAGCTACAGCAAATGGTTTGAGGCTGAAATCGTACCAGCCATGAACAGTGGAACGGTGATAGCAGTTATGAGAAAAATTTTCACTTCACAAGGGCTGCCCGACGTGTTGGTGTCCGATAATGGACGTGCGTTTACCTCGGAGGAATTCAATAACTTTCTTAAAAATAATGGAATTAAACACTTGTATTCACCGCCCTACCACCCAGAGACTAACGGGCAGATTGAACGCACGATTCAAACATTTAAGAACAAAATGAAGAAACTTGATAACCTGGGAATACAGTGGCAGGAGAAACTTTGCAAAGTTCTGTACTATTTACGGACTGTGCCCAATAGCTCTACTAACAAGACACCTGCTGAATTACTAAATGGGCGAAGATACAGGACTGCAGTGTCGAGCTTACACCCTGACTCGACACCGAGTCGCGCCGAGCAGCAACTGGAGGCGGCGGCGCAACGGCCGCCTACGCGAACTTTTACGCTGCTGCAGCCCGTGCTCATACGCATGTACGGGCCTGGGAACAAATGGCGGCAGGCCACCGTGGAGACGGTGGAGGGGCCGGCCACTTATGTGGTGAGGACGGAAGATGGAGAGCTGCATCGGCGACACGCAGACCAAATACTGGCTAGACCGCCGGACACATCTGCTAATGGGTCACCTGTAATTGACAGTCAGCCAGCCAATGATACGGACTCTGAATTATCACAGGATCCGCCAATTGTGATTCCACCCCCTGAATTATGGCCAGATATTATAGGAATTCCTAATGAATGACTTGTTATTGATTGTTGTACTTAGTTGATTATGATTTATTTGTGTAGTTGATTGCTGGGTTAGAAGGCACCCTTTTTGTACAAAATATTTTGTTATTCAATGTGAAATTTATTAATGTCTTTACTAATCAATATGAGAGAAAGGTATGTTATGTTTGAACCTTGTTGATGGTTTTCATTAGTTGTCAATTGTAACATTTTTGTAATGAGGGTAAAAGAATAATAAAACAGTTTGCTTACTGATCTCGACTTGGTTGTATCTTTTAATGGACAAAGGTCACTCGGAGATAGCAAATCCGTACGAAGACGGTCTGTCAATGATTATGGCCAACAATGACCTAATCAAAAAAGAGAAGATCTTCGACAAAAAGTATAGAATACATATAGGCACAAGAGAAGAATGGACAATCGAGAGTGATCCATCTATGGCGGTCTGCTATACAGATGGATCAAGGAAAGAATCAACTAAGCTATCCGGCTCTGGAATACACATACCAAGACTGGAAATAAATAGATCATTCTCACTAGGAACAGGCGCAAGTGTGTTCCAGACAGAAATACATGCCATTATGGAATGTACCAGAATAATTGTAAACGCCCTTACAGGTGATCTTTCCAAAATAGTTATATACAGTGATAGTCAAGCAGCACTCAAAGCACTGAACAAAGTGGAAGTCACATCTGCACTGGTTAAAGAGTGTAAGGAAGCACTCAACCAGCTAGCGGAAAGAGCAGAAGTAACAGTCGCATGGGTCCCTGGTCATCAAGGACACGAAGGGAATGAGATAGCGGATGAGTTAGCCAGAAAAGGAGCAGATGAAACCTTTGTGGGACCAGAGCCCAGGTTACCGATCCCACATAATAATATAACAAAAGGAATCATCCATAGAATAACCACAGGAGAGTCAAATAAAAGATGGAATGCAACAGAAGGTTGTCGACAATCGAAAATCTTCTTAAAGTCATATGATGAAAAGAAATCCCACAAACTACTCAGAATGAGCAGGGGAAACATAAGACTAGTAGTAGGCATCGCAACAGGACACTGTGGACTCAATAGACACCTGACGATTATGAAAGTAAAGGAAGATCCCATATGCCCAGCATGTGGAGAAGCAGAAGAAACAAGTTTCCACCTTGTGGCGGAATGCACAATGTATGAGCCACTCAGATGGGAAATCCTAGGAACAGATGAGATTAATGAAGAGAAGCTCGCAGAAATCTCTACCGAACAACTGGTGAGCTTCTGCAAGGCGACAGGAAGATTCGCGATGCCGACCACCAGTAACCCATGAAGGGGATCCACCAAAATGGGGAACTGGGCGAAATAATCCACAACGAAAGGACTGATCGCCCGTCTGGTGTCTGCCGGCGTCCCCGAAGATAAATAGAACTGTACTTGGCAGCATGCATTGCAATGCAGTTTTCACCCGGCCCGTAGTACAAAAAAAAACTTTACAACTTTTTCTCACACATACCAAATATTATTTAAAAAAAACTGGCCATGAAGGGTATTATTGTGGTAGATATGAGAGATTTACCATGTTATTTTAGCACTATAGACTTCTTAAAGGTTTCTGTATTTTTATTTCAAACTAGCTTTTGCCAGCGGCTTCGCCCATGTGAAAATGCCGATTTTTCATACAAACTTTCATCCCCTATTTAAATCCCTTAGGGGTTGAATTTCGAAAAATCCTTCCTTATTTCTTGTCTACATATAGGGAACCTCTGTGCAAAATTTCAGCTTCTAGGTCCAAGGGTTTGGGCTGGGAGTTGATGAGTCGGTCAGTCAGGACTTTTTTTTTTATATTTATTTTAGATTTTAGCCTCGGTAGTTACGGAGATAAGGGGGAAATGGTCAGACAGACACACAAGTGATCCTATACGGGTTCCGTTTCTTCCTTTTGAGGTACCTACGGAATCCTAAAATGTATAAAAATCAATTGAGCCCTTTCGGAGAAGTGCATATAAATAAACTTATATAAACTAGTGTCACAATGGGCAGTGTTAATGCATAAATAAATTACCCACAGACAACCTATGGATGGGTTGATAGGCGGGAGAGACATCTTTAGCTGGTAATTTTTTTTTGCAACTATATGTATACTAGTGGTCAAGTTCTAGTCTATCTGAATTCAGTTGAATATGAGTATTCTACATGGAGTGCCCTTATTTATCAATATTTTAATATAAAATAGCGTGGTTTGATTTGGACGTCAGCAAGTAATAATAGAAACAGTAATTAAAATATTTAAATCAGAATGTCCTTGCAATTTGAAGTGTTCGGGATAATTAAGTAGCAATTATTCTCTTAGCTGATAACACAGATTTTTAGGCTAAAGTGCGCTCGAAAAAAATGTGATTATTTCAAAAACAAGCCGACAAAGCTGATAGGTAGGTAGGTACTTACTTACTTAATAATTAATTAATATTCTAAATATTTTTACACTAAATTACACACAAGGTTTCTAAGAACACTTGAATTGAAGCTAATTTCCATATCAATCGCATGCGGAATTTGCAACACGCCGCACAATGCAGCATTTCAAGGAAATATAATCAATATTATTTAAAATACTTTACCAGTATTGCACGAATTCAATGCAAGTTACTCCAACAGCGTAGATTTGTTCCATTGTAGCACAGTTTTTAGAGTATGTTTTACAGAAGCATTTTAATATTATGTAATGGTAGTTAGTTTTTTATGTATTAGTGTTAATTATTTCGATGTTCTAACCAAAACAAATACCATGGCGAATTTTGCTATCGAAACGAATGTCAAATGTCAATGTCATTGTCATATTTCTGACATTGTTTTCATCATTCATGAAATGAAGAGAATGCAAAAGCCCAGAAAATATTTTTTATGCTTGTTTTCTTAAACTTTAGCAAATCAAATAATGCTAGTTTTACTGTATTAAAATCATGAAATAAGCTAATTTTATTTCATGACAACAGCATCTTTTAGATTAATGCTGAACTACTAAGAACTTTAGTGCCATCTAGTGACGAATAGCTATACTTTGTCAAGGCTTTTTAAAACTGCTACTGATTGACAGATGGCGCTGCGATTTAGTTGTAAAGGTTTCAAAAAGAGTAAAATGAAAATGGTTCGCAATTCCAATTCATATTTTGTTATCACAAAAGAAAATCATTACAAGTCCGTGATTAGGCCTACCTACTGTATGGATCGGAATGCTGGGCTGTGAAGAAGATAAATGAAAAAAAAGATTGCATGCAGCGGAGATGAGAATAGGTTTTTTAAGCTGGATGTGGGGTCGGGGTGGGACAAGAAAGGAACGAGTAGGTAGGTACATAGGTACATTAGAGGAAGTTTAGAAGTTGCACCAGTTACAGAATACCTACTTAGTTGAAAGAGAATCGACTGTCATGGTATGGGGCCCATGTGATGAATCGCATGTGCCTAAAAGAGTAGGTAGGTAGGTACCTAGTAAATATGAATGAAGTGATGGAGAGGGAGAGGAAGACCAAAAAAAGGTCGCGACTAAATAGGCTTCTTCTGGGTAAGCTCGTTCCATCGTCGACCTCATCTCTGCCCTTAGGGCAAGATTGAGCCCAGCCCAGCAGCCAAAAGTCCCCGCATCGGGCAGTAGTGGGATAGCGGCCGGGAGTGGGCGCTCAGTATCAGCCTGACCAATATAATCAGACCCGTTTCTTTTGAAATTTTTCTTATATAAAAATCCTCTGCTGGAGTGCCGCTGGCACTGGTACATTTTTAACCGACTTCCGAAAAGGAGGAGGTTCTCTATACGTGTGAATGTATTTTTTTTAACGACACGTTTGAATGATTATTGTTTATTATTGAGGCTCCAGTAGGTCAACCCCGCTATAACCACCGTGACTACAGTGTCACGCTACTACATACCCTACGACGCTAGTCATAAGTATTACCCGCATTGGACTGTCAAACTGGTAAGTACCAGTTTGACAGTCCAATGCGGGTCCCAGCCGCAGAGTATGAGGATCCAGTAGGTCAACCCCGCTATAACCACCGTGACTACAGTGTCACGCTACTACATACCCTACGATGCTAGTCACACTTACCAGTTTGACAGTCCAGTGCGGGTCCCAGCCGCATAGTTTGAGGCTCCAGTAGGTCAACCCCGCTATAGCCGCCGTAACTACAGTGTCACGCTACTACATACCCTACGATGCTAGTCATACTCACCAGTTTGACAGTCCAGTGCGGGTCTCAGCCGCATAGTTTGAGGCTCCAGTAGGTCAACCCCGCTATAACGGCTGTGGCTATAGTGCTGAGAACGTGACACGCTACTGCGCGTGACGTTTCGTATGTCGCGTGATAGCCGTATTTCCCGATGAATGGGTCTGTTATGTAGATGCAGAGTGCTGGGGCGAGGAAGGCGCCTGAAAGAAGTAACAATATTTTCATTCTCTTCACTTTATCCCAATTTATTTGGGGTCAGCAGCGCAGCATGTCTTCGTACTTCTTCCATACTTCTCTATTACGTCCCAGCTCCGCCTTTCTTGCCATATTATCATGCTTTACACAGTTTATCTATCTATCGTACAAATATTGAAATAACTGAAAATCTAAAGAGTCATTGTATTTTTCACTTACAAACATTTTTTAGGCTTTTTTTAAAGTGAATTTCTGTTTAAGTTTACGCAATGTATGATAAACCAAAACTCAATTAATTAATTGAGGACAATTTTACACCAATTAAAAAAACACAATTTTAAAAAGCTCTTTAAGTACCTAGTGCACAATGTGCACATGGTAATAAAGTGTAAAATTGCTAGCATCTGTACTTTAGCGCAGCGTACAGCGAAATAAACAAAGGTACTCTACTTACCAAGTAGAGCACCGATCAGACACTGATGCGGGAAGTGAGCAGCCACGTAGAGCCTCGCGAGCATCACCGACACTAGCGCCGCGGCGTACAGCGGATACATTACGTGCTTCCACCACCAAATGTAGATCTTTCTGATGACAAACGAAAACTAGTTCACAATTTTCAAATTTACACATGAAGGATCTTTTCACACATAAAATCAGTATTGAAATTCAACTTAAAACAAAGAAATAATTATGATCTCGAGATCGACAACGTTTTTGCCCCGATTTCGCGGATTTTATTAAACAAAATCGGGATTTCATCAAATAGTGTGTTGAAAATGTAGTAGAAGTTGGTATCCAATTTAGTTTAGGCCAGTTTGTAGAAACACGTAAAAACTTACTTTCACTTCAAAATTTTGCTGCTAAATCACTTAATTCAAAAGCTGCTGAATATTCAAATAGAATCAAATAAAAAAATATGACCAGGTTCATAATAAATAAATAAATATTAGTCAACTCGCAAACGTTGTTCAATGTCCAATCTCTAGTTATAACTCAAAAACCCTAACTACTGTAAATTCTTTCTCCATCTCCGTCTTTCTCTTTCTCTTTTGACTTACTCATGGCATAACTAAAACTCACCTGTCATTAAACACATGTGATATCCACATGAGAGACAGCACCAGCATCATAGCGGCTGACATAGAGTGACCAGAGGGACTGCCGGGACCTGTCTCACATGTTTGTGTAGTTTGTTGAAGGACGGGTCTCTCGGGCTCCGAGTAGAATGTTGTTTCTCTTATCCACCAATATGGACGGTCTTCGAGGAGCCACCTGGAATATGGATAAAAAAAATATAGAAAAAAAGGAACACCTGTAATCTTCAATGGGTTAGACTGGGGTGTACCTAATCATCATCATCATCAACAGCCTATTAATGTTCCCACTGCTGGGACACAGGCCTCCTCGCTTAGAGAGGGAATGGGCTATAATCTACCACGCGGGTCCAGTGCGGATTGGTAGATGTCACATGTCTTCGAATTGTTGGTTCTAAGACATGCAGGTTTCCTCTCGATGTTTTCCTTCACCGTTTTTTAGAGCAGCTGTGATGAAATAAATTACACAAAGTAATGTGCCTACCTGGGTTCGAAACCACGACCTACTGTTCGTAAGTCAGGGCCGCCACCACTGGGCCACCGCTGCTCCTGCTGCTGCGCTGCTGTACCTAATAGTACACCCATATCTCGCCAGTTATGCTTTAGTCCCAAGTAATATGTGCGAGCCTATTGCGATCAACCAGGCACAAACAAAACAAAAAAAAACCAGAGAATCGATCCCATGCCCAGTAGTCGCGTAAGAAGAATACAGAAGAATAGAAATGGCCAAGACAGAGGCAACAGGATAGGCAGTAACCACACGAGAAAGAAAGAACGGGAATAAAGTTATAGGTTTATGAAAAAATATTATTTTATTCTTCAATTAATAAACAACCATACCATTTCATAACAGCATTCAGCCATCCTCCAAAGGCCAGACACAGGAGCAACTGAGCACCAAACACGGAGTCAACAATAGACATCAGCGGGAACAGAATCTCTATGGCATTGTGTGGGTTGAACACGTGGTTGACTATCTCAAAGAAGTTCGCATTGTCTTCAAACCTGGGAAGAGAATATTGTTATTTACTAACTGTAGGCAGCATGCGTTGCAACTTGCAATGCAGTTTTCACCTGGCCCGGAGTACAAAAAAAAATACTTTACAACTACATACCAAATATTATTTTTTTTAAATGGCCATGAAGGGTATTATTGTGGTAGTTACGAGAGATTTACCATGTTATCTTTTTTCTTTTTTTTTAAATGTTGCCCCACACTAGGAATTTCTCCTGTATCGTGGGTGCGTTCACAAACATATAAACTCACATACACAATTACCCAGACCCGAAACAACTATCTGCAGGTCATACAAATATTTGTTCCGTGCGGGGATCGAACCCGCGACACGTAGCGCAGCAGTCCAATCGCTTAGCCACTGCGCCAACCGTTATTTAAGCACTATAGACTTCTTAAAGGTTTCTGTATTTTTATTTCAAACTAGCTTTTGCCAGTGGCTTCGCCCGCGTGAAAATGCTGATTTTCCATACAAACTTTCATCCCCTATTTAAATCCCCAAGGGCACAGATATTATAATACTTCGTACAGATACCCAATCCCATGCAAAGAAATGACACCTCCCTAAGTCATCTTATTGCTCGTTTTATATTCTTTCCTCCATTATTTCAACAGATGGCAGCACCAGCGTCCGCGTCGCACTAATTGCCACAGACTGGAGTTTTACAACGCCATCTAGGAGTTCACGTTTCGTGTTATGTAGTTCCGGAACTTTCGGGTTCAGTAAAATGAGAAAAATATGTAATTATTTCGCTTAGAAATGTTAAAAGATGTGTTATATTTCTATAAACAGTAATACATATTAAAATTATACAACAGTTCTTTACGATTATTGTATGTGGCAAATTGAGTAAAACGCCATCTATTGCAAACAGCTCTAGAGAAAATGATTTACAGATGGCTTACTTTTGACAACTTTATCAATCTATGGGTACGAATTGAAGTAAAAGTCCTCCTTTATCCTTTTTTGTAGAAATAACATGATAAATGAGTGTAAATAGATAAATAAGCGTTAAACATGGAACTTTTGATTTTTGCAAATCTTATTTCGGCCGAAATTTACCGTATAACGCATTTATGCGATTGTTAATTTCATTACTGCTACCTATGCTGCCATCTATTGTGTTTTTTTCAAGATTAATTATAATTTGTTCGAGTTGTGACCCCATGCCAAGGGGTTGAATTTCGAAAAATCCTTCCCTAATCCTTATCTATTTTATATAGGGAACCTCTGTGCAAAATTTCAGCTTCTAGGTCCAAAGGTTTGGGCTGGGAGTTGATGAGTCGGTGAGTCAGGACTTTTTTTTATATTTATTTTAGATTTTAGCCTCGGTAGTTACGGAGATAAGGGGGAAATGGTCAGACAGACACACAAGTGATCCTATACGGGTTCCGTTTTTTCCTTTTGAGGTACGGAATCCTAAAATATATAAAAATCTATTGAGCCCTTTCGGAGAAGTGCATATAAATAAACTTATATAAACTAGTGTCACAATGGGCAGTGTTAATGCATAAATAAATTTCCCACAGACAACCTATGGATGGGTTGATAGGCGGGAGAGACATCTTTAGCTGGTAATTTTTGCAATAGTATTTTATTTTTTATTTAGAAGGAGCACCTGCCTATTGAACCGCCACAACCTCGTTAGGTACCTACTAAGGTTTACTTATAATGTATTTTTTAATTAAAGAATTTCGTTTTTAATATAAAATAGCGTGGTTTGATTTCAGCAAGTTATAATAGAAACAGTAATTAAAATATTTAAATCAGAATGTCCTTGAAATTTGAAGTGTTCGGGATAATTAAGTAGCAATTATTCTCTTAGCTGATAACACTGATTTTTAGATACGCTAAAGTGCGCTCGAAAAAAATGTGGTTAATTCAAAAACAAGCCGACAAAGCTGCTAAGTAGGTTACTTACTTAATAATTAAGTAATTAATATTCTAAATATTTTTACACTAAATTACAAACAAGGTTTCTAAGAATTAAAGCTAATTTCCATATCAATCGCATGCGGAATTTGCAACACGCCGCACAATGCAGCATTTCAAGGAAATATAATCAATATTTAAAATACTTTACCAGTATTGCACGAATTCAATGCAAGTTACTCCAACAGCGTAGATTTGTTCCATTGTAGCACAGTTTTTAGAGTATGTTTTACAGAAGCATTGTAATGTAATATTATGTAATGGTAGTTAGTTTTATAGGTATTATTGTTAATTATTTCGATGTTCTAACCAAAACAAATACCATGGCGAATTTTGTAAACGAATGTCAAACAAATGTCAATGTGACAATGTCATTGTCATATTTCTGACATTGTTTATAGAGAATGCAAACACCCAGAAAATATTTATTCTTGTTTTCTTAAATTTCTTTAGCAAATCAAATAAAGCTAGTTTTTACTGTATTAAAATCATGAAATAAGCTAATTTTATTTCAAGACAACAGCATCTTGTGGACTAATGCTGAACTACTAAGAACTTTAGTGCCATCTAGTGACGAATAGCGATACTTTGTCCTCAGACCAAGAAAATTTTTGGTCTGAGACTTTGTCAAAGCTTTTTAAAACTGCTACTGATTGACAGATGGCGCTGCGATTTAGTTGTAAAGGTTTCAAAAAGTTAATAGTAAAAATGAGAGTAAGAATGAAAATAGTTCGCAATTCCAATTCATATTTTATTATCAAAAAAGAAAATTATTACAAGCCCGTGATTAGGCCTGTCGTACTGTATGGACCGGTGCTGGGCTGTGAAGAAGATAAATGAAAAAAGATTGCATGCAGCGGAGATGAGAATATTTTAAGCTGGATGTGGGGTCTGTGATAAGAAAGGAACGAGTAGGTATATTAGAGGAAGTTTAGAAGTTGCACCAGTTACAGAATAGTTGAAAGAGAATCGATTGTCATGGTCCCATACAATGACAGTCGATTCTCTTTCATGAATCGCATGTGCCTAAAAGAGTAGGTACCTATATACCTACCTAATGAATATGAATGAAGTGATGGAGAGGTAGAGGAAGACCAAAGAAAAGATGGATGGATTGTATTAGGAATGATATTATTTAAAGGAACAAAATGGTAGCGAGACAATTGACAGGGGAGAATGGAAGAAAAAAATGTGTTGCGCCAACCCCAAATAACATGGTAGGAAGATGTTGATGAAAAGATAATCATACTTATCGTTTTCAACTGACCCGTCTCAAAAAAAAAATAAAAAAAAACTCTGAAATCCCGTCGGGGCTACGGGTTGTTCGAAAGAGATATCGCAGTCTCAGCACAAGGGCTAAGAAAGAAGGAACATGGGTGGTTTGTGTATAGTCAGTAGAAGTCTGACACTCCTTTCCACTCTGCCCAGAGCGGGAGGGGTTATTTGATGATTTCCCACCCCCAACAAAAAAAAAGGTAAAGGAAAGGAAGACTTCATTGTAAAATTAAACTGTTGATTATAAATTGTTGATGGTTTGGTTGTTGACGTTGAGCTCAAGAAATATATACCTAATATCTACCTTAGCTACCTATGTATATGAATAGGTAAAATGAGTACCTATCCACGTGTCTACTAGGACCTAAGACTAGGACCCACATTAAAGTCCGCTAAGCAGACAACAACCTCCTTGGTATTATTGGTATTATTTGGTATTTAAACTGAAAGAAAATAAAAACTTTTCCACTAAAAGTAACTACCTAATTAGCTCGGGGTTTTCAAGGGTGATGATTTGTAGGTAAAATATCGAATAAAAAAAAAAGAAAACTCAATGCTAAGCTATAATTTCTGTCCCAAAAAAGGGCCAAAAAAATCATCTCCTTTATTCTCCGCTCAAAAAACAATTTGTCAGATTACCGAAAGGTTAACGCGTTAGAGCGGCGCTAGATGGCGCTGCTCTCCTTCGGGATCGGTGAGGGAGGATTATTGTGTTAATAATTGAATATTATTCTATGGTAGGGGTACGGAGGGCAACACAAGTTTCAAATGAAACGAGAACAGGTTTTTTGAAAGGTGTAAAATGTTATAATGTTGGCTAAAAGCGTTGGTTTGGCGGATTTTAGAAAAAACAGTTGCTTATCTTATTAAGTTATTATATTATTATTTCATAGGTAGGTAACGCCTGTGATTGTTGAAGGTTAGTCAAAGCAGAGGTGTATCTAAAAGTACAGGATATTGCCTTAGATGCCACTGAGAAATTCCTGAAGGAAAACCCGGAAATCCCCCGAAACCAGGACGTCATCAACAGACCATGTCCTGCTAAATAAACGATTTTGATTCATATATCCTACCCTACTAACTCTAAAATTATCCCATGGGAAAATAAAATCGGCATAAAAACTATCCGATGTGTTAATCCAGGTTATAAACTAATCTGTGTACCAATTTTATCTAAATCCGTTCAGTAGTTTTTGCGTGCAAACATAAAACACACACACAAACTTTCGCTTTTATAATATTAGTGTGATTATTTCTCTGATACATTTCATATTGCTAGCCTGTATTACTACTTATACTGCTAAAACAGTCATTTTAGACCCCTTGTTCCCATAGCAATAACAGATTTAAAACAAACATCCTACTGAAATTAGACAAACAACGTAAACGTAGACACAATCTATTGTCAGCACTGTACGCAGATGTAAACTTCGCTCAGATTTGGCCAAATTTAATCTTAGCAGCGGCGGCGGCGAGGATGAGGAGTTGAAGCGGATAAAACATCCTGAGATAAAGCTGAAGATAACGTGACCAAATATTTATATAATCGGTGGTATCGTAAAATAATGAGACAATTATCATTGAGCTGGAGGAATCAACATTTACAGCAGTGAGTGGCCCAAAAGTAGAGTAGGTAGTTGTCTGACTAAAAAAAATATGATTCTGTTTAGTCCGTCTGTTAGATTATGGATAAATATTGGGCACGTGTTTTTTATTTTATCAAATTAATAAAAATTGTCGAAAATAAAACGTATCAAAGATCGTGAGTGGGGGAAAAAATGTACCAAACTGTGACGTCGCGCGACTTTTCGAAGCATTTTATCGTCTTCGTTTATTGTTTACGTGAAAAAAGAAAAAATACGTGTCCAATATTTTTTAGAAATCTTTCTGACGGACTAATTAGATTTTTTTTCGTCAACTACGCTAATTTAACAACTATACAACAACAACAGTCTGTCAGTTAGCCTGAAAGCGGACCTCAACGACGAATTGGGAAAAAGCTAAACAGATGATGCAATATCGGAGCAACTAACGAGTTCGCATCACCATGCACATTCGTCCTTAGTTTTCTATTTGTACTCGTCTCATAACATAACATAACCTAACAACGCGCCTGTAATTCCCCAGAGGTTGGGCAGAGGTTACCTAATAGCATACCTACCCACATTTCCCCAGTTAGATACATTTTTAAGTTCAATGTAATAGGGGCGAGCCTATTGCATGAGAGCAGTGGTCGCCCAGTGGTGGCGGCCCCGACTTACGAACAGTGAGTCGTGGGTTCGAACCCCGTCAGGCACATTACTTTGTGTAATTTATTTCATCACCACTGTTCTCAAAACGGTGAAGGAAACCGGCATGTCTTAGAACCAAAAAATTCGAAGATATGTGACATCATGCCGGAGGTCGTGGGTTCGATTCCCACCCAGGACAAATGTTTGTGTGATGAGCACGATCATTTGTTCTGTGTCTGGGTGTAATTTATCTATAATATGTATGTATTTAGAAATATATAAGTATGTTTATCAGTTGTCTAGTACCCATAACACAAGCTCTGCTTAGCTTGGGACTAGATGGCGTTGTGTGATAGTTGTGGAATATTATATTATTATTATTATTATCTACCAATCCGCACTGGGCCCGCGTGGTAGATTATAGCCCATCCCTCTCCTAGAGAGGAGGCCTGAGTCCCTGCAGTGGGAACATTATAGGCTGATGATGATGATGATGAGGGGCGAGCCTATTGCAATAAATGTTACAATTACGGGAAACGAACCCAAGATCTCAAGCTAAGTTCCGCTTGCAACTAATAGAGCAACGACGCAGTCCAGACCACCCAGTTTAGTACTGTGTAACACACTACCCCTAAGTAAGGGCTCCCACACATAAACACGATACGACGTCGCGTCGTACAACGATGCGGCGTCGTTTCACGATACGACGTCGCGTCGTGGAAATCTACGATGAGCATCGTAAAAAAACACGATATCGTAACGTAATGTGCCACGCACGATACACGGCACGATGCCGTCGATACAGTGACTGCTGTTGCTGGTGCTGTTTTAGTTCATTCCGAAAAATGGACCGCTCTAGACGCATTCTGAAAAGAATATTTAAATGTTTTTGAAATTAGAACCCAAATAAATGTTAATTTCTTCATTAAAGTAACAAGACAACTGCGCAGGATTGCATCGTGAGTTTCTAACGTCACGACGTCGTTTCGTGCATCGACACGTTACGACGTCGTGTCGTAGATTTCCACGACGCGACGTCGTATCGTGAAACGACGCCGCATCGTTGTACGACGCCACGTCGTATCGTGTTTATGTGTGGGAGTCCTAAGAACGGTTGACAGACTTTCGGACGACTGACTACCTGTAAAGACTGTCAAAGATGTACAACTGACAGCCGGGCGGTACTAACGCCTTACGTGCTGGAACTAGTAATTACTAGTATAAAATCAGCTTGTAATTAGCTCTACCTGCAAGTACTTCTACAGGACATTGACTGCGGGTTGTTCGAAAGAGATACCTACCGCGGCCGTGGAACACCTTTTTGTTCCAGGGTTAAGAAGGAACATGGATGGTTTTTAGTCAGTAGAAGTCTGAGACTCCCTTCCGCTCCGCCACTTGAGCGGGAGGAGTCATTTGATGATTATACCCACCCTTCAAAAATATTTGAATAAAAAAAGGCTGCAGGATATCTCGCGACGCATCCCGCAATACGCACCTCCCTGTACACCGGCACTCGTAAACGCGGTATGATCACGTAGAATTATAGCGTTAAAATATAATCTGCGCTCAGCTTACACCCGGCGGGATGTAGGGTAAGAGGGGGAGGGGGCTGTAATAAGGTATGTTCACGCTCTCTAGTACAGGTGACGGGACTGGCAGAGAGGTTGTGGGTCTTTCAGGAAGGTCATCATCTAGCCTAGCCTTTCTGAACTAAGTATGTTGGGATCGGCTTCTGTTTTAAGGATGATATGATGACAAGAAAGGATATCTTCTTCTATATATATATAAATAAAAAGAGAAGTCCTGACTGACTGACTGACTGACTGACTCATCAACGCCCAGCCCAAACCCTTGGACCTAGAATGCTGAAATTTTTCACAGACGTTCCCTTTATAATGTAGACACAGAATAATGGAGGATTTTTCGAAATTCAACCCCTAAGGGAGTTAAATAGCGGAGTTAACTAACGAATAAATTCGGTTGCAATAATGATGCTTGCAAGTAAAGCAAATCTCTACATCCAAGATGCGTTTCTCGCAAGCATCATTATTGCAACCGAATTTATTCGTTGGTAATTAGCAATCGAAAGTTAGGGATTTTGTCGTTATTAGTGTAGAGACTGCAGCCCCTGGAAGTGTGTACCCCCGCTCACTGGCGAACGCCCTAAAGAAAGACTTAAGTTGTGGCGAGATAGTGTTGCCTTACCCAACCCATTTGTGCCACTTACAGAAAATCTTCCGCCTGGACACGAGTTGCCATGGCTAACCTGGAAGTCTCTAAACAGACTCCGGACACAGGTAGGCCGAAGCAAGGTAAACCTGTTCAGGTGGAGATTAATAGATGACTCTGCCCTGGAGTGTAAATGTGGTCTTGCCCCACAGACTATGGAGCACTTGATATCGTGTCCAGCCTGTCCTGCTACTTGCACATCACAGAAGTTGATGGAGGCTACTGAATGTGCCGTACTCGTCGCCAAATTTTGGGCCGACTCAATTTAAATTGTCATCGACACGCTAAGAAGAAGATGAAGCAACTGCCTATCTGACCTGCACAATTCAGTTCGTACTGGATACGATAGGTACCTACTCCTTGGTAAGTCTGTTTGGGGCCACTGACTACCTGTAACGACTTCCAAAGATGTAGGTACAAAATGACAACCAGGACCAACGGGTTAGCCTTCTATCCCAGGCACGGAGGAAACTCTGTACCTATGTAATCGGTGGTGTGTCTGGTCACCCAACCACGGATCAACATTGGCAAGTATTGCTGACCGAGCTCTTCATGCATGCATTCTAATAAAATGTAAACAAAATACACTCGCTCTTCACGCGGTCAATTTTAGGTTAGGTAGCTATAGGTACCTAGATAGGGTGAGGTGTCTCTAAAAAAAAAAACAAATAATTTATTTGCTTGAAATATGGGTACACATTAACGATGAGAAAATATAAATATCCTACTCTAACGAGCGTGCAAAATTGGAACGTACATTAATTAAAATTCAAGACAAAACACGATTAATTAGAATTTCAATAATAAATGACATAACATAATACTTATTATTAATTCTGAAATTAATTACATCTTTATAAATGAATCATTATTTTTAGTTTCCTTTACATTTTTGGGTAACTTAATATATTCAATTATTATATTATTAAAATGCTAATAGTACCTAACGATTACTCGACTGGACTTACTTACTATGTTTCGGTTCCAGAACGATATATAATTAACCGTGTTCAATAATGTCCAACACAACAACAATCAGTCCTTTTATTAATTTTACGACACTCCAAACAAAGTCACGGGCAGAGTTATTGATTAAACAGCTTTTCTCTTAAAAAGTTAATGAAAGGCTAAAAGGCTAATTATAAAAAAGCACTCAACGACGACACATAAATGCCAGCAGGATTAATATCATCGCTACTGAAAGTTTCAGGATAGTGTTGTACGGCGCCGCGCGCCGGCGGCCGCGGATAAAAGTATCCGAAATAATTATTATATACGAAACTATGTAATTTTTTAAACTGCATGTTTTTTAGTTATTAGTTTAATGATATTTCATATTTTATTATTTATGTAGGACTAGCTTTTGCCCGCGACTTCGTTCGCGTGGAATAGTGACTTCCGGCAGATTTTTGGTTTATCTCGCGAAAAAAAAAAAAAAAACTGTCCTATGTCCTTTCTCAAGTTCCAAACTATGTCTGTACCAAATTTCATCAAAATCCGTTCAGCCGTTTAGGCGTGAAAGAGTAACAGACAGACAGACAGAGTTACTTTCGCATTTATAATATTAATATGGATATCCTTCCTTATCCTTACATAGTATAAAACAAAGTCGCGTCTGTTTGTTTGTTTGTTTATTTGTTTGTTTGTCTGTATGCTTAAATCTTTAAAACTACGCAACGGATTTTGATGCGGTTTTTTTTAATAGATAGAGTGATTCAAGAGGAAGGTTTTAGTATATAATTTGAACGACATCCACGCGGGTGAAGCCGCGGGCATCAGCTAGTAATATATATATTATATATTATATTATTCTGTTTCGGTTTTCCGATACTCGACCTTACGTCGGTTTTGGAATAGATATCCCGTCCCGCATCCCGCAGGAAAAAAGATATCTATTTCCCCCTATCTTCTTCTTCGCGTGCGGATTGTATTTTGTGTGGTTGATGGATGACTTTGTGTATTTGGTGTGTGTGAGGTACTGACGGATGATTGCAGAGAGTCTACTGTGTGTGATGATTGTTGTGTGTCTGGTGTGGTCTCTTGTGTGTGAGGTGTACTATTAACAAAAACAGTGTCTCCCAATACCTTACTGAGTATGGTGTTTGTGTGTATGGATGCTTGTTTTTGTAGGATTGTTATGTCTATTGTTGTACTCAGCTGGTCTATGTATCTTTGTAAACTTTTACTAATAATGCCTGTAGCTCCTACTACTATTGGGATAACTGTAGTTTGAGTATTCCATAAACGCCGAATTTCTGTCTTCAAAAGGTGGTATTTGCTTAATTTTTCTATTTCTTTAGCTCCTATGTTGTAGTCTGAAGGTACTGCTATATCTATTAAAAATGTGCTATTGTTGGTCTTGTCTACATATATTAAATCTGGTCTATTATGTGTTACGGTAATATCAGTCTGTATAGGTATTTCCCACATGATTTTAGCCTGTTCATTTTCTTTAACTTGCGGCTGTGTTAACGCCTCTTTCCACCAAAGACCACCACCACCACCACCACCACCACCACCACCACCACCTCGATATTATGTTTCCTTGCCAAACACCAGTGGACATACTGAACCAAGCTGTTGTGCCTCTTGACATAATACGTGCCCGCTAACTTTTCGCATCCTGAGATGATGTGCTGCGTCGTTTCGTCTTTGCTGGCGCATAGGCGACATTTACCATCTATATCCATTTTTAAAATGTCACGTTGATGTTGACGCGTCATAACAGCCTGGTCCTGTATGGCAAATATTGCTGATTCTATGGAGGGTGAAATTTGTTGCTTCTTTAAAATTCAAATTCAAAAATTCAAATTCAAAATCATTTATTTGCGTAAATAAGGTACAGAAGGTTGGTAAATATATATAATTGCTCTCTTATTCTGCCTTTAATTTCGGCGTGCAAATATAAAAGTAACACATTATTATTGTATTTAAATTAATTAATTATAGATCATTATCATGCAGTCATAAAGCAGATAATTCCATTAATATTGTATTATTGTGTAAATGTCAAAATAATCATAAAAAATAATAAAAGTAATACTTAGTCAAAATGTCAACAATATTAATTTCAATAATTTCAAAAAGCTAATTTAAAATGAGCGTGAAATTTTCAAAAACTTACAATTTATAATCTAAAAACTCATGCAGTCATCAAACAGATAATCCCATTAAAATTGTATATAAAAATAAATATCTAAATAATAATGAAAAAATAAAAATAAATAATAATAAGCATAAATGTCAATAATAACAATGTCAATAGTAACAATGTCAATAATGGGAGAGATTCGCCACACAATACCAAATTATACAACAATTATTTAGAATGACCATGAAATTAATAAAACTTACAATTTATATTCCAAAAATTCATGCACACTATAAAAGCATTTTTCAATTAAAAACCTCGTCAAATTATTTTTAAATCTAGAAAATGGTAGCATTTTTATGGAATTTGGTATTTTGTTATACAGTTTTATACACATAATATAGCTGTTGTTACCTGTAAGTGTGAGATTCGTCCTCTCTTCATCCATTTGAACGAATTTTCTTTGTCTATATTAGTTTGGTCCAAAACTGCTTTAGGAAACTGTCCATGTAATTGCTTATTTCTCCATTTATCGTTTTGCTTCTTGATTATTGCTTGTTTTATTTCTGCGTCTGTATGTATATCATTTTGTGGTAGTTGTAGTTCTCTTTCTATTTCTCGTGCTTCTTTTATTATTGAATATTTATCTTTAGTTTTGTCATGTTGAACTATCACCTTTATTAAATCGTCATTCTCTCTTTCCAAATAATGTTTATATTTAAGTATCTGTGTTTTATACATATTTTGTGTATTTATTAACCCCCTACCCCCTTCTATTATCGGTAAGTATAATCTTTCTACATCTGCTTTTTGTCAGTGTGCTTTTTTAATTGCTAATAATTTCCTAGTCTTTATATCTATTGCTTTTAAATCACTATTCTTATAATTTATAATTCCAAATGAGTACAGTAGAACTGGTATAGCAAAAGTATTTATCCCTTTTATGATATGTCGTGCGCTTAAATGTGTGTTCAGTAGCTTTTTAGTCCTCTTAAAATATTCTTTTGTAACCTGTTCCCTAATTTGACTATGTTCTATCTTACCAGATTCGTGTATTCCTAAATATTTATATGTCCTATCTATTCCTAGTTGTTCAAATGTATCTCCACTCAGTAGTATATGTCCGTCACCTGTTGTATTATTCCTGTGTCCTGATCTAATGTGTATAGTATTACATTTATTTAAACCGAAACTCATACCTATATCGTTTGTGAATATTTCAACACTGTCTAATAAAACTTTTAAATTGTTTTTATTGTTGGCGTATACTTTTAAGTCATCCATGTACAATAAGTGATTTACCCAGAAGCTATCTTTAAGTTTGTATCCTTTCATTTCATATTTATTTAGGATTAATGGGATTGGATTAATTGCCAGACAGAACAACAAAGGTGACAGAGAGTCTCCCTGGAATATGCCACGCTTGATGTAAACGGGCTCAGTAGTTAAGGACTCGGTGGTTCCACGGGCTGTCATGATCACTTTCCATGTAGGCATAGCAATTTCAAGGAAAGCCTTGATCATGGGCGGGCATTTGTAAATATCAAGAATTCTCAGAAGCCATTCGTGTGATACACTATCGAACGCCTTCTGATAATCTATCCAAGTCATACTCAAATTTTTCTGGGACTGATGTGCGTCCTCCAAAATTGCCTTATTGACCATGAGGTGGTCTTTACAGCCCCGGGCACCGCGGCGGCAGCCTCTTTGTTCTATCGCCATAATGTTGTTCTCCCGACAATGGTCGTACAATTGGTTGGCTAGTATGGATGTCAGTAATTTGTAACTGCTAGGCAAACAAGCAATTGGTCTCCAGTTTTTAGCATCTTCTGTGTTTTCATTTTTTGGTATTAAAATAACCTGACCTGTAGTAAACCATTCTTCTACCTGTTCCCTACCCCCTATAATATTAGTGAATACTGTAGCAAAATATTTATGTGTACTAGTAAGATATTTTAAATAATAGTTCTGTATTTTATCAATCCCCGGAGTATTTTTTTTGTACCAAATAGTTTTAAGTTATTTAAAAAAAAAAACATTTGTTCATTTTAATTTTTGTATGTTTATTTTTATATGCCCTGTGTCTGTACCAATAAATGTTATTTCTTTCTTTCTTTCTTTCTTTTCTTTTTTCCAATTGTGTAATTTCCTAATGGCTATTTTAACTTGTTCTTCTGTGATTTCTTGTGATTCAATTGTATCTATTCTATCTGATGAACTTTCTAGTTCATTCATCCACTTTGCGTCTTTATTGTATTGTATAGGTTTAGACAGTATTGACTTCCAAAACTCTTCTACGCTCTCTTTTCTGGGTAACTTTATCTCATTAGTGGTACTATTGTTTCCTAAACTTCTATATATATATATATATAAATATATATTATATATAGTATAGTATATATTTATTATATCAATGACTACAGACCCTAGTGTTTATTTTATTTGCGAGTATTATATTTATCTATTTTTTTTTTTTTTTTTTTTGTGTGTGTATGTATTTTGTGTCCGTAGGTGTGACCGTGACATCACAGTGGGCCCTATCAGAATACCAGCGCTGCGGTATTTGTTTTCATTTATCGCAGCATCATGCTGAGATAGGAGCCTTTTTGGCCTCGCACAGGTTTTCTCATAATTAGCTTTATATTCTTTTTTGTAATTATTATTTTTTGTAGTTCCTGTGCTTGTCCCAAATAAATATTTTTTCTTTCTTTCTTTCTTTATATAGTATGGATAGTATGGATATAGGAACCTATGGTTTATTTTTTGCAAGTAGATTTTTACAAATATTATTATGTACTGTAAGTACCGTTATTATCTTGCTCTTACCTGTCCCAACTCATTTAAGGTCGGCACAGAATGTCTTCTTCCTCTATAAGCAATATTACACTTTTTTTTTTAATCTATGGAGTTGACGTGTTTCGTTCCAAAATAGTTGAAACCAGCTCAGACATTATACAGGGTGTAAAGTAACCCATCACACAGCCGTCAACCAAGCATTCTGTACATCAAACTAAGCACCCCTACGCAGAATTGTTTGCTGGGAAATTACTTTTTCTTTTTGGGGTCAAAAATCACATTTTACGTAAAACTCAATGTAGCACTCTTAAAACATTGTGCTAGTGGATGCTTTGAATAGTAAACGGGTCATAGAGGTAAGTTAAGTTATAACCTGAAAAACTATTATTTACAAAAACAGCTGTGAAAAATTTGGAACTTTGACAACCAATATCTCCGTAACTAGGGGGTTCCCAGGTATGGTCAAGAACAAAAAAACCGGCCAAGTGTGAGTCGGACTCGCGCACCGAGGGTTCCGTAAAAAAAATATATTTTGTGATGTAACTAAAAATTTATGGTTTTCGTAATTTTTCCTTTATCTATGCTATAAGACGTTGCTTCGTACCAAATTTCAAGATTCTGAGTTCACGGGAAGCACCCTGTAGGTTTTGATTCCCTTGCAAGTGTCGAAAATTTGCGGCATAAACGGCTGTATCTTTTGATTGCGTTGGCTTAGAAATTTGATTTTTTCACAGCTTCAAGGGACAGTAGACCTGAGTAATTGATATAAATTTCAGCTTCATACCTCCACGCGTTCCTGAGAAAAAGGGTCTTGACAGACGGACAACAAAGTGATCCTATAAGGGTTCCGTTTTTTCCTTTTGAGGTACGGAACCCTAAAAATGATCGCAGTGGTGGGGAGAACAAGTGCCCTTCGTTTGCGTTAAGGGTACTTTTATACCCTTTATGTCCTAGTATCTTGTGGCAGTCGTTACAGGTAGTCAGTGACCTGAAAGTCTGGCAACCAATCTTATCAAAGGGCATCGTATTATTTATTTAAACTTTTCGCACACAAAAAAAGGTACAAAGGCAGACTTAATGCCTTAGGTTAGGCATTCTCTACCAATCAACCAAGGGTGGTGACTGGATTAGATGGCAGGTGCTCTTTTTGAGAGGATTACCCAGTATTAACTGGGTTGTGGAGGTCAGATAGGCAGTCGCTTTAAGTAAAATACTGATATTCAGCTGTATCTGGTTAGATTGGAAGCGGACCTCAACATAGTTGGGAAAAGGCTAGGCAGATGATGACATACTTTAATCTTGGTGTACTCACACGAGAACTATGCAGATTTTTGTCTGAGATGGTCTTTTGAAACAAGAACCACACAGATTTGGGTGGACCTGTCCTGTCAGTGCAAGCATGGATGAGTGTCAATCAGTACTGTTTCTAACGAGGAACTCGGAAATTATGCACATAAAATCCGATCAAACGTTGTGAAGTCAAGACAATAAAACTCATTGACATTTTTTTTAATCGTTCGTTGCCCCACACTAATAATAAAGAATTCTCTCCTGTATTGTGGGTGCGTTCACAATTACAGACATTTAAACTCACATACACAAATACCCAGACCCGAAACAACTATCTGTAGGCCATACAAATATTGTTTTGTTCCTTGCGGGCAGCGAACCCGCAACACGTAGCGCAGCAGCAGTCAACTGCTTGAGCCACTGCGCCAACCGTGCCACATTGATTATAACATTTAAGATTAGAATATAAATTCTTCCTTGCTATTTTTTTTAACAAGCGTATTATGCATCCGTGACTCATATCAAAATTCAATCTCCAAAACATCAGATATTCGGATACAAACCAAAAAAACATCTGCACCCGCACATCCCTACGAAAGCCACTTAAAAAGTGCTTGTAAAGAGCTCCTAATATGTCACAAATAAAGTACCATCCAATAAAGAAGCAATTAGCTTCGAGTTTTTTAAAACGCAAATAGAATGGGGGAGGGGGAATCGGATGCGTTCATTTTGAACGCGACCAAATTGTTCGGTGACAGTTTTTGTGAAGTATTGATAGAACTTTTTTACAGTTCCTTGCTCAAAAAGTGGCGTATTGCAGGGACGTATAGCGTTCGGGATGTGGGCTATTACGTACTCGTGCTTTTTCTTTACCTTTCCCGAACTCGTGCGTTCTCTTTCCCAACTGTCAAAATAATGTCCATTAAAAAAAAACCAACCACGAAGTATTTACTAAATAAAATCATAGAAGTTTTTATGATTCATGCAAATATTTATAAAGAAGCTACTAATTTGTTTCAATATCAGATTTAATAATTTGATTCAATGAGTTAAAGGTTTCATTCCATTTCATCTCAATAAATTTCATTTTTATTTCATATCAATAAAAAAAATCTACTGAAGACTTGGCTGTATGGGCATAGTTCCCTTTGCCTACCCAGAATGGGTAAAGAAAACAAAAAAAATCTCTGCTTATATTCTTTTACGGTTGGCGCCATTTTCCAAAAATGTTCTTTGCGAGTTTAATTATTACGGTTTTATTATTTTATTAAATTGCTTCATTTTTTCGCAACTGTATTAAAAATAGTTGTTCAGTACACGTGCGGAACCGTCATTGCAACTTGTTCCGACTGTCAACCCTCGCCGTCGGCTGTGCCTCGGCTCGGTTAGACATTTGTCGGAACTCTTTGCAATGACAGGCTTTCCGCACTTATAATGAAATATACTATTTTAAATGTTTTTTTTTTGTTACTTAACCTACTACCACGCCTGTTATTCCAAGAAGGGTTAGGCAGAGTCGTACCTTATAGTACTTACACCCACATTTGGCCAGTTATGTTTAAGTCCCTTGTTATACGTAGCGAGCTTATTGTCATCAATCGGGCTCAAATCCAGACTCCATGGCTGCTACCGAGACATTCTTGATGGAAACAACCCAATAACACTTTGCTCTACTTGGGAATTGAACTCAGAATGTAATGCTTAGCAGTCGGGCTTGCGGCCACTAGACTAACAAGGCAGTCCAAGTCAAGGTATTTGAAAATCATTTTTATTTATTTCTATACAGATGGCTCTCTTCAATGCTATCTGCACCGTCGTTTCACCAACTAAACGCAACCCTATTACCCTATCAATGTTATTTAAACCTATCAACACCCCCAGCCACATGTGTAATAAACAAATTAAACAACCCTCCTTTCACCCCCGAAATAATTCGCGAATCAAAATAATAAACTAACACCCATTAATTTTCGAGACAGGCGTTGATTCAGCCGAAAAAATGCCAGTACCCAGGCTCAGGTGGCATTTAGCGCCCCCTACCGGCAATTTGACAGACTATTAATCCGGATTTAGCCGGTTTTAAGCGGATTAGGGCGGGTTTATCTCGCTCAAAGTGGTTTAAAGCAGTATGTTTTTGTTTTTCGGTAAATTGATTTGTGGTGGTGATCGGTCGTTGTTTTAAGTGGAGCACTGTTACTTTCTGGAGGATCGTCGATTCGATGTTTCATTTTATAATTTCGGAGTGAAAATCAATGTGTTAAAATTATTCCCATATTATTTCATCATCGTTTTTTTACCCTTATCCCAATTCATTTAGGTACGGCGCCGTATGTTTTCTTCTTCCATACTTCCTACTTTACTACCTTCTTACTTTACTTTTTACTTTTCTTCTTACTTCTTCTATTACCTACTCGTCATTTCATCAGACACCTCTCTTATCTTGCCATATTACCATCTTTTACTCAGTAATTCATCCATCGTGTCTTTGATAGTTTCATCGTTTTTTTGTTCATATTTCAAATGATTGCATCACCCGCATCACCTGACCAAAGTCGTTGTTGAAATGCGGTTGACAATTTTTCTGACGAATTCTGTATTGATTTTCTTTCTGCCGGCTTAGCATGACCACCGAAGAAACGGGTTTAGTCGACGGAAGAATCGACAAAATGACAGTAGCAAGGTTTCATGTCAAATTGTATGGAAAAATCTTTGTTTATTCTTGGTAGAATAGAGATAGAATCGCCATGCTATGGGGGCTGGAAAACGTATCATAGTTCTTGAAAATAACCCTACGAAGTTACGAATACATGAACGGTTTCAAGACATACACGTGTTAAAAAAGAAATTCTTAGTTCTTTTCATAGAACCGCAGAAAAAAATACTTTTTCACAAGTCAAACCACAAAAACATAACCAAATAAGTATTCATTACTGTCCCAGTGAATATATTACCACAATAAAAAACTATATTGCGTGTTTATTTCCCAATACCTGACCACAAAATTACGAAAAAAAAAGTTACAACTTTCTTTCAAGCAGTTCCTGACAAAACAGTCGACACAGAAATTAAAAAAAAAACGTTCGCGCCTTTCCGTCAAGGACGCGTTCATAATAGATGAATAAATGTTTTGTCATTTCTACGGTCTCAAAGTTACCGCCATAAACTAAGGAAAATAGCTTTATTGCTCCATTCCGACCACTTTACGGTAGTTTTTAATTGTTATATTGCGACCGTGAGTAATCTGTATACTACCGCAATATTGGAAGGCAGACATCTTTCTTTGATTCTTTGACATTTCGAGAAAATGGCGGCATCTTTGAGGGTTACCCGCCATAATTTATTTTTAGTTGGTTTATTGGTTATTGTAAAGTTATGTTAGTAAAATTATTATTGGATAGTTGTATTTTGTGTCCAAGTGATAATATTCTGGGGTTTCTTTACCACAAAATGTAATTGTAGTTTATTTCTGGTTTTATGCTCTCTTAAACCTTGCAATTATTACAACTAATTGATAATTATAATTAAAGTGAAATGGTTGACCTTGTCGTCATCTGTTCATAAATAAAGCTATCTACCGCTAACTCATTAATTTGCTGTCATCTGTGCATCAACTGCGTACTCCTTTTTATTCTAAGCTTGAGAGATTTCTCTCATTACCATCTTTTCCTACACGTTTCTGAAACCTAGAAGTAGATACCTACTTATTAGGTAGACTTTGCACATCAAGCTACAAGTTACAATCGGTCTTTGTTTACATTTTCATTTTTAACTTTTTCTTTTTTTTAAAGTAATTCGTTATTTCTTATTTCTTGTTCCTGTACTATTTTATTTTACTTTTAATTTAATTGTTCCTTTTTATTTTTTTATAGCAACGTATTGAATTACTCTGTAATGCTGCTATAATAAGTATTGAATAAATAGTGAAGATCTGGACTCGTTCGTGACTGATTGGCCAGAGAAGGCACAACACCGGGAGAGCTGGAAAGAAATGGGGGAGGCCTTTGCCCAGCAGTGGGACACAATAGGTTAATTAAAAAAAAAAAAAAAAAAATTTTTTTTCGGTGAAGTGTAAGGTTGATTGAGAAAGAATTCAATGTCTTGTAAGTATCGCGGTATATCTGTACGTCCCATTAAACCATATCAATATGTAAACTATACGCTCAATTAAAGCGTATGCCTCTATTGCAGAGGGCAGCACCCTCCCTTCAAACCGTGGTAGGTTTAGACAAGAGGGGTCGGCAAGAGACAGGTTGGTTTCACATCAAACAGCCAATTATCTTGTCAGACGGATTTTAAATGAGTATTTAAAGGGAAATGTAGTTCTCAGTTTGGAATTTTTTTTTGGTTAAGCTATTGCATAGCTTCTATCGCGGGCCTTAAGCGTGGAGAGCGAATCCAGAAATTCCCTAACGAAAATATTCAAGATTCAGTATTCAACCAGGTTGCTATGGTCACGGAAAATAACAAGGTTGTCAACTGAGGTTGTCAAATTACCTAAATAATTAATTATTTGCTGTTGATAAAAAATGCTATGCAATAGCTTTACCGCGGCAGTCTCCGAGTGCCACATTTAGTTTTTAGTTCTAGACTAGTTTTGTAAGTGATGATAATGAATGGTCTAATTTTAGGTTCGCAAATGTAGTAAACGTTTTTTAATCGACTACAAAAAAAAGGAGGAGGAAATGGACTGGGATTGTTGAAATCTCATGTCTGTCTAATGTTTACACCATTTCATAGCATAACATCACGTCGGTACGCTGTGAAGGGGTAAGCCCATCCACTAATAAATGAAAAATAATAAAGAACAATTGTAAAAAAAACCGACTTCTTTCGGTGACATTTTTTTGTTTGTTTGATTTCGTATTTTTTTATCACCGACTTTACAAGCAGATTTTACTTCTGAAGTTTATTTTTCTTTTCTGAAGCTTTTTTTTTTGAAGGTGGTTTTTTAGTAATTAGGTAGGTAGGTACCTAGATTGTTGATGACAACACAATGATGACTGCCTCATTGATTTAGTGGTCGTTAGCGCGAATGCTGTGCATAAGGTTCTGGGTTCGATTTCTCTGCTCCGACAGAGTGTTATTGAGTTTTTTCCACTAGGAATTTGTTAGTAGCACTCACGGATAGAAATCAGATATCGGATTGGATTTCTGATTTATAGGCATTTCTCTGCCTAACCCTTCGGGGATTATTGGCGTCATGTTATGTAATGAACTACCTAATGGGAATGCTAACCACCCGCCACAATCGCCTCTAACAACAACCACAGCGTAACAATGAACCACCGCATTATTATCTTAGCATTTACACCTTCACTCAGATCCAATCAAAGACTAAAAAAAAACTTACAAACCTCACCGATTTACCGATCTCCAAAACTCCTCACTACCCATATAAAATTTAACACTGGCAACCCCACTCCACGATAGCCATTCGCAGCAATAAAAAAGAAACGAAAAAAAAGGATTGTCTTTTGATTCCAATTTTGAATTCAATTCGCGCGGGTTCGCTCCATGATTTTATTTTCATGAGCGACAAGGGACCGGAGGGAGGTGTAACGAAAATTTTAATAATAAATGAATTAAATTCTTGTTATTATATTAGTTGATATCAGCGAGGGATTATTGTTTTTATTTATGATTTGGGGCGCTGCTGTTATGGATTAAAGTGATAAATATTTTGATGTTATTTGTATGGAGGTGATTGATGAAGTTTTATAAGCGTTACGTATGTACGTAAGACGTGATGAACTTAGATCATCTACCTTTTCCCAAATACATATATTATTATTGGGGTCGGCTCCAACCATGGCAGATGTAGCTGAATACCAGCATTTTATATGGAGTGACTGTTTATCTGACCTCCACAATCCAGTTAATACTGGGTAAAGCTCCTGGTAAGACCTGTCAATATTTGGCCCAAACGCTTAGAATCCCAACTTCGCTCGCTGATGCAGTCATAAGATCGTCAAGTGACAGCGAGACATGCCAATTTCGATACGCAAAACGGAAAACAACGTGCACACTATAGATAGGAAGTTCATCAACATTCTTACCCTTATTTCAATTAATTTGAGGTCGGTGATCATGTCTTCTTCTTTTATTCCTCTCTATTACTCGTCATCTCATGAGACACCTCCTTTCTTACCTTAGCATCCTTTACACAGTCCATCCATCGTTTCTTTAGTCTTCCTCTTACTCTTATAGCCATCCACTTTCATACTCTAAACTTTCCTTACGACATTTTCCTCATTACTCCGCATCACATGCCCATATGATAGACAACAGTTAACCAATTTATAGAGTTACCCTGATTTCCAAATAAGCAACAGCAGTAAAAACAGCTTTAAAAAAAAACACTCTCATTGTCTACCAACATTCTAAAACCAACCACACACTATTTTACACCTATCACACAAAATTAAAGGAGAGAAAAAAGGAGAAATATCCCGACCCGCCCCTTACCTACAATAATATCCCGGCCGGGCCATAACACCTTTACCTGTTTACTTTTTAATCCAGCCGGGTCGTAAACAGGCCCGGCCGGGTATCACGGATATACCGGGCCAATCATCCGACTATCTACACTATTTTTTCTCGGGAAAATGTAGCATTGTTCCCTAGAGATGTCCCTTAATATATGTTTTATTTGGAAACTATTGCTTTGCCGCTTTTTTATATGTGTACGTGACGTGGATTTAGGGTTTGTGTTTTTGTTTTAAGCAACTTTGAGGTAATGGCGTATGGAAGTTACTGTTTTTTTAAGTACCTAATCTTTATCTTTATTAGTAGGTACCGACTTAATTAAACTAGAAGCTCCTTCTCTCCTCGTCACTGAAAACAGAGCAACTTCAGTACCTCAAGTCAATAGTCTTTTTTTTTCCAGTTACGAGAGTGCTGGTAAGTAAATACATAATTATAAAGTTTCTAAAAAAAAAAAAAAAAAAAAAATTGTATTGTGAGCTGAAGTGGCAGGAGATTCTAATGCTAATTTTCATGAAGATGCTAAGCTTCTCACCTTTGGTGGTAAGGTAAGGACATCCCATCCGTATCGAAGGCTTTATCTATTCCCTCCCCTCCTTGCGTCGTATTCCTCAGTGATGAGGGTCGTGACCTCCCTTCGATATCACTTTCTCCCGTACGATTTTCCTCCATCTATTTCTGTCTCGGGCGGTGTGGAGGGCATTATGAAACGTGGAGTTGAGCGCGGTGCGGATCTGGTCGGACCAACGTATTGGGCTGCGTCCACGAGGCCTTTTCCCGTCTACTTTCCATCTAATTCTTAATTCTTTCTTCATTCTTTTCATATTTCATCTTTCCATCATTTTTATCTATTAGTAGGCGTAAAAAAATATCCCACTAAAAACAAAACTTGTAAAAAGAGCCAAGTCGTATAACTGTTTTCTTCTAAGTACAGTAAAAAGTAGTGAGATCCATGTTAATACCAAGTCAATTTATTTATTCAGTCTATTAAAAGATGGACTTGGCCATCGCATCGCATTCGCCAATGTTAAACAGGCCATACTTATGGCTATTCGCCATTGCATTGGCCAATATGATACGATGGCCAAGTCCATCTTTTATTAGACTGAATAAATAAATTGACTTGGTATTACATGGATCTCACCAGAACCCATCGTGCCGCTCCCTTTCGGTTATCTTCGTACGCTGGTAAGGAAACGTACCAGAGAACTTCACGCCAAGCTATGGCTGGACCACGGCGAGTGCAGGCAGGCCAAGGAGGCGCTTCCCGCCATCGACGCCCGCCTCACCAAACAAGCGCTCCGGCTGACTAAGCTGCAGCTACGCACAGTGACGGCCGCCATCACTGGACACGGTACATTTAACAAGTACCTCTTTGTTATAGGTGTCACGGATAGTCCTCTGTGTCGAGCCTGCATGGAGGAAGAAGAAACAGCAGCCCACGTGCTCCTGCACTGTCCAGGGGTTGCCCCATACAGGGCCAAGTACTTCGGTAACCCAGGTACTCTCCGCGAGATTGCCGGTAACATCTTGGGGTTCAGGGGTTGCTGGCTTTTCTCGGGGAGCTTCGGTGGATCGAGACAGATTCCCACCCGCACGCAAAACACACGCTCCGGGCGTGGAGTTGCGGACACTAGCCCGATGCATCTATCTATCTATCTATCTACATGGATCTCACTACTTTTTACTGTACTTAGAAGAAAACAGTTATACGACTTGGCTCTTTTTACAAGTTTTGTTTTTAGTGGGATCTCATTTCTTTTTGTAGACACGTTTAATGAATCAACAACACTAGTTTTATTCGAACTTGGACAGTCATAGTCATCAATTTAAAGAACTGCTAAAATACTCGACAAAACGAATCAAACGAGTCCAAATCGATTTCATAAGGGGGTTCCTATGGCCACCTTTCAGCTCCATCATCAGACCCTGGATACCTTCTAAAGATAAATTACTCGACAAACGGAATCAAACGAGTCCAAACTCGAAGGAGTTAAGTCGTTTTATAACGGAATTCCCATGGCCACCTTCCAGCCCCATCAACAGACCCTGGAAATCATCTAAAGACACAGTACTCGTCAAGACGAATCAAACGAGTCCAAACTCGATGGGGCTATGACGTTCTAAAATGGATTTCCTTAGCCACCTTCCAGTTCCACCATCAGACCTTGGAAGCAATCTTAGACAAAGTACTGGTCAAGACGAATCAAACGAGTCCAAACTCGATGGGGTTATGACATTCAAGAATAGAGTTCCTGTGGCCAATTTCCAGCTCCATCATCAGACCCAGGACATAATCTAAAGACAAACTAATGTTCAAGACAAATCAAACGAGTCCAAATTCGATGGGTTTGCGTCGTTTTATAATGGAGTTCCTATGGCCGCCTTCCAGCTCCATCATCAGATCAGCTCCATGTCATCATAATATTGTATTGTTAGGCGATATACATATACGTGCAAAATTTCAGTCGGTGAAATTCATTCACTGAAAATGTAACTTTAACTTTGTAATCCTATACATTTATATGGGATTACAAAGTTATTTATGCAGTTAGTGTATCTAGAAAACTAGACTGAAATTGAATATTTTTTAAGTTTTTCCTTGGTTTATACACTAAACACTAATTGTATTCTAAATTTGAAGTTTCTAGGTCTGCTAGAAGTGCCTTAGACTTTTGATGATCGGTCAGTGAGTCAGTGAGTGACAAAATTAAGGAACTTTGATTAGTTATAATTCTGAAACTACTGGTTCAAATTGAATGAAATTTGAAATATACTGTGTTTATACAATGCCTAATTGGTTACTAAAAATTCAGGTTTCTAGTTTCATCGACAACGAAGTTATAGTGGGTCGAAAATGGCCTGAACTGGTTCGAGAAAAGGATGGTACGGCCGTGCCGCTTTATTGCTCGACTTGGCGGGGGCACTGCCGTGCCCCCAGATCTTTCTTGAAAGTAAAGAAATGGTAGCAAAAACCCGTCAACTAAAAACGTTACACCATTGCGCCGACTTCACTAAAAACAACCCTTATTTTGTGTAAAACTTTTTCATTTTACATTTCTTCGTGCGTAACTAAAGTCATTCGTCAACGCTGAGCGCAATAAAATGTCTCAATAGCAAGCGGACAAGATTATTTACACATTAGAATGGCGACCGAAACTAATCATTTGCTACTGGTAGCAAAATAAACAAGCATTACCCAGCGGGGATCGGCCCATTATTGTACACCAACCTTTTTTCAAGAATTATAAACCATAATTGTGAACGCAACCATAAACTTTGCTTCACGAAATGTCAAAATGTTTCCCGCGTTTTTTTTTTGTTTTTTTTTTTCTCGCCGGCCACATTGTTTATTCTATTATGCGTGAGGTTGTAAAAGTGTTGAAAGAAATATTGTTTTCGGGTGAAATTGTTACAATTTCTTTCCGATGCGTTGTAAAAGTCGTTGTTTCTGTGAACTCGTAATTGGGCGTTTAGTGTGACAAGTTTTTTCGTGATTCGGATTCGGAAGGTGACTAGGGCTCACAAGGAGCCTATCATAAGTAAAATTAGTATCCCATGAATTGCAAATTATTTAAATATCTCTCAATTATTAAGAGAACGCTTCTGGGGTAAGTTTCACTGAGATAATGTCGATGATGTACTACGATAGGTGCGTGCCGTGCGTGAGGAAAAATCTAATTAAATGTATGAGACTGACAGATGAAGCCAAAGAGCAAAAAAAAGCCTTGCCATACATTTTGATAGTAAAGGCATTCCACTTTTATAGAAAACATCAGCTTTTACTTATAGGTAGGCACAGGGTATAAACTGTAAAAGAAACCTTCAACCAAGCATCATGTACTAAAAACCGGGGACGCAAACATTATCGCAGGAAAACGAAAAACAAAAAAAAAAAGGAAAAAGTGAAAAATAAACTTCAGAAGAAAAACCAGCTTTTGAGGAGATGACATATTTTGTTTGATTGTTTTCGTTTTTTTGCCTCCGACTTCATAAGATGGTTATTCTTCTGGTAATGCTATAGCGTTAGAGTTGAAAATACAGAAAATACTATGTATTTGACAGATTGTGGTAGTTGCTTGTTTCGCTGGCGTCTTTCCTTTACAACGGCAAAATTCGAAAACATTTCCTCTCTCTCTCTCAACTCATTTTCTTAAAAACATTACACCCGTCGCCGTCGGCGGAATCCACATTCAAAATTCCTTCAAAATGTGTCATTTAGCCAAACAAATAGTCGGCCATTTTGTGCTCGATTCGCGCCAAAACGTAGGTCACAGTTTCACGTTCGGATACAGACGCTGAATAAACTGTTATCATTGTCGGTGAACTGGCGGTGGAGCTACTGTTTTATTATACGCCGGTTAAGTCTAAACAGAGAGGGGATGTAACTTGGTTAGTAGACGTGGAAAAATACTGTTTTCAAATAGGAGAGATTTAACATGACAACGCCCTCTTACCACACTACTCCCAAGCCACTGTAACTCCTGAAAGCCAGAATCAACAGTGGCAACCACGAGAAGCACCGAGACAATAAAACTCGATGAAATCCCAGACAAACGATTAAAACTGTCTTGCCTAATACTGCCTAATGGGACACCCACATTTCGCCTGGTAAGTATGTTAAGGTCACATGTAATAGGGGGTGAGAATATTGCATTCAACCGGACACAAATCTAGACTCTGTGGCTTCTGCTAAAAAATAAGGAAATCTTATTGCTAAAAAATAAGGAAATCTTATGGAAAACCCCATAACAATTGGCCCGACCGGGGAATTAGACCAACGAGACAGTCTCCTTGTTTCATATTATTATTTTTGAACTGTAAATACGGTGAAGACTATAACAATTGCCTGATTGATTGATTATTGAATGTTTTGGGGGGACATGAAGAATTGGTCGAATTTTGTATGTCTAACATATAAACATGCGTTCTTGTATGATATTAAAAACGTGTTAGTTTATTTCTTGGCACTAGTTCAAATAGATAATTAATATAAATTAACAGTTTTATATGCTTAGAAGCGAATAAACTGCCTTTTTATTATTATAACCCTAATTTTTACTGTGCCGTATTTTAAAAATATTGTTATTTAGGAACATTAAAAACGTATAGGGTTTTAAACGCATTTCTATAACTTATTAAAAATATGTATCTAATATCTACAATTTTATTCGTTTTTAAGTCTACCAATGCAAAGAGTTTATATAAAATCTTATAAAAAAAAAGAGAAACTAATTCTAGAACAAGAAATGGATAAGTAATTAAATAAAAAGTAATTTTTCAAAATAGGCGCGTTTTTCTTCATCATGTAGTTGGTCTATATTATGTCTTTTTTTTTATTTCTTATTTGTTTAATCTTATATCAAAATAATAAAATACGAACCTCAAACAGTTACCCTCTATCGCTCCTACCGCCGCTGCACGCTGAATAAAAGCGGGAAAATTACTTCACCAACACCCATACATGAAACATCGTAACCACCACCTATTTCTCTCTCCCTTCCACACGCTTTTCCCTCTACCTCCATCCCTTTCATACCTACAGGGGAAAAGCAAGCGAGCTAAGCTTTTCCGACTACAAAACACATTCATGAATCGCTTCGGGTTCCATGATGGCTGATTATACAATGCAATACGGTCCGAAATCCCGTGAACACTTTTCCTTGACGTTAAACGGGAAAATGCTCAGGGACTTTCAGCACGGTTTCCTAGAGCGAAACGGGCCTTTATCTACGTCCCGCCATTGGCTGTTTCAAAAAAAGTCCGCAGCCTGTGATTGGCCAAAACAAATTGTTAGCGGCGCGTTCTTTATTACTTCGTTTTTCGAAATGGCTTAAGCGCCAACGTGGTTTATGATGAAATAGTCGTAAGTTCAGTACTAATAGGTGGCGTTTACGACTTTTTGGCGCTGAAGTGAGATACGACATACGGGTTTGAATTGAGAGACGGAATGAAATTGCAATATTAGAACAATTATACGAGTTTTTCTTTTTTACACAGAGTTGTTACGATTAGAGTCGGCATTCGTTTTTTTTTTTTTTCTCGATTCAGATGGAGTTCCTTATTTGTTCAGTGGTCGTAAGTACCTACTACTGTTTATCAAGTGGTCCAGGGTTCAATTCACAAGTCGGGGGCAATAAGTATGTTATAGTGTTTATAACACATCATCACGGGTCCTCTCGTCTCGTCTGCGCTTCGGTAGAGTCCAGATCCAGTGTTGAGGTGCAGCATATAATGCAAAATGGTAACTTTGGTTTTCCATCCGGAATTTCTCGGTAGCAGCCTTTATTTTAAAAAAAACATTGCCCCACACTAGTGGGTACTCCTGTATCGTTGGTACGTTCACAACCATTTAAGCTCACATACACAAATCTACCCAGACCCGGAACAACTATCTGTAGGTCATAAAAATATTTGTTCCGTGCGGCGATTAAACCCGCCACATGCAGCGCAGCAGTCAATTGCTTGAGCCATTGCGCCAACCGTGCCGCCTTTAGTTACAAGTTGATGCCAATAGACTCGTCCCCTTTTATATGGGACTTGGACATACTACATACTAACGATGCGAGATCCAAGACAGTTAAATTGTTTCTCTGGGTCTTCGTCGTATCATGTACTTCATTGTCTCGACGCTTTTCTGGTGGTCGCCACTCGCCACTGTTGATTGTGGCTTTCAGAAGTTGCAATGGCTTGGGAACTGTGGTGGGCTTTACAGACGTCTGGTTTTTTAATCGTGTGGTTCTTACCTAACCTGATAATTATACAATATACAAGTACATGAATCCGAACTATCAGTGGTGTCTATTGTTTTATTACAGACGTTAAGTTATGACACTACTTTTTTATATGAAAACTAATTCAAAAGCTACCGATGATAGATGTGTAGGTAAAGTGTAATTAGCTTTTTCTTAATAGCACTGTCCAGTATGTCCACTTGAAGGCAATTAGCTCGCAATTAGGCACACCCCTACGAGGGTTATAGGCAGTTTTTTATTGCAACGTTACCCCACTCAAGGAATTCATTCTGTATCGTGTGGGTGCGTTTACAAACATTGAAGCACACAAACACCCAGACCCAAAACAACTATCTGTAGGCCATTCAAATATTTTTTCCGTATGGGGATCAAACCTGCGACACGCAGCGCAGCAGTCAATACGCTCAGCCACTGTAAAAGTTACGCATTGTTTGTTTGTCCAGTGCGAACGCACAGTAGCAATCACACTACATATACAAAACATAAAATAAAACCCAACTAATTTAGTCACGCCTTTATAACAAACGTGTCATAAAAATAGCAACAAGCTATTATTAGAGATAAGTTTTGTCGTCAACGCTGCGGGGGTCGTAACTCCACGCTCAGTGTTCGATCAGCGCACGGTAGCGGGGAATTAGTAACGGTAAGGCACGGTGTGCTGCTTCCTTTATATCCAATGGTGATAGTCCAGTTTAAAAAAAAATAGGAAGGTGCCCCAGGACTTAATAACATAAATAAAACACCAATTTTTCTTGCATTTTACACATAATACATCACTTAAATAAACTATTTTCTATTACTACTACTTAAATTTGCTAAAAAGTGTTTTTAAAATGTTGCTAATTGCAAGAACCCCTCTTCAGGTGACGCTGACGGCCTCCTCCAAAGAATTCCATTTGGATCTGTCTTGTGGTTTTTGCATCCACTGTGGTGATTTCTCTAATATCGTCTTCCCATCTTGTGTGCCCCAGGACATACAACACAATAAAGTAAAATAAAAAAGAATGTGACTGAGGTCACATACCGAGCATGTTATGAGAGGATAGACTTCTACCCAGCAGCTACTAAAAATGTTCTAGCATGTGCCATAAAGTAATGCAAAGAAAACCAATAAAAAAATGTTTGTAAATGAAACTATAATTTAACTAGTGACCCGCCCCAGCTTCGCACGGGTGCGAGAAATATATATATCTATCTATTTAAAAAACCCGCATCAAAATCCGTTGCGTAGTTTTAGAGATTTAAGCATACATAGGGACAGACAGCGGGAAGTAACTTTGTTTTATACTATGTAGTGATAGTGATAGTGATGATAGTGATAGTGATGATAGTGATGTAGTGATAGTGAAGATTAAGGTTGAATTTTTTGGACAATACCCATTAATAGCTTAATGAGCAAGCGTCTGTACATGCTTCGATAAAAAACATGAAGCTTACTCTACACGAGCGCCTCCAGCGGCGAATTCATGCCTTATAACTCCCATTGACTAATAGTTTCTGTAGAACTCCCGTGGCTCCAAACCAGTAGCAAATGATTCGTTTCGATTGTTTAAAAACAAATATTGTTGAAAGACGTGTCAACTTTTTTTCACACGTGTCATCCAAACCAGCAATAGGATAATAAATATTTTTTAATAAAATATTTTTCTCCATTTCTCCAAAGATCTCTCTAACGGTAACCACGCTAACACTCACTCTCTCTGTGTGTTAAACACACGCTAAGTATCAGTATTTTTAAAAAGGAGGTTCTTCATTTTGTGTTATGTATTGGACTCAGGGTATTGAAAAAAAAACACTAAAAAAGCCTTAATTTAAATACTTGGAAATCGGTGGCAAAAAATATTTAAATACTTGAAAATCGGTGGCAAAAAAAGTCAATGAATTTTTGAAACAATTGACGTTACCAACTTCCGAAATAAATGTAATTTTATCGTTTTTTGTGGTAGTCGGTTGCTTTTTTTTTCTTTTCGTTCCAAATTCAAACAGCCACCTCTACGCCTTCCTACCTCAAGAGCCCATACATAATGGCGGGTGTCGGTGCCTCGGCAATTTTTCACGTCGTATCTCCATCAGACGTTAAATAATAGAGAACTCCATGAAGTTTATATTTCATTAGTTGCTGCTGAAACGCTATTATTGCGGGCCACTGTAGTTTACACTTTTACTGCCGTTTATACAGTGGGCCATGCTGGTTTGTGTGACCATAGATAATGTAGATTAAAGTTAGGTCTATTGTGAGATGCTAAGGTCAGCTCGTGGCACTTGGGTTTCCTCCGTGCCTCGGAAAGCACGCTAAGCCGTTGGTCACGACGACCAGTCTTACCAAAGGGTATGATTTACCAGTATTTACTAACATGGGTTACTGTGCAGGTTAGATATGTAGGCCGTCGCTCTATGTAAAATACTAGTATTTAGCTGTACAGACGGCTACACATCAAGCTATACTTTTCCAGTTTACGCTGATCTCGCACTGTACGGAAATCCTATACAATGCGAGACCAGCTTATACTGGAAATCTACAGCTTGATGTGTAGCCTTCTGTACTAAACTGCGCACTGGGAATACTATTCGCTACAATGCCAAGAGGCGTCACTGTAGGAGGACAAAGCTCAATCTGACAGCTTGAAGCCTGTAGTAAAACAGTTTAAGCTAAATAAATTCCGGTTAGACTGGAATCTAACCCTAACATAGTACCTACCTATAGTTGGGAAAAGGCTAGGCAGATGATAAGTCAGTCAGCATAACCGAATAAAGTAACACTGTACTCTTAGATAAGACAACAGTCTAACATAAGAGCAGTGATGGATTAACCCTTAATCAAATTAAGCAATAGGGAATATGCATAAAATTTGAAATGACCTAAAATATTTTTTTCTCGCATACTTATTATCGTAATATTATAATGAAAAGGATTTTTTTTATTTACTTATTATTTAAACCCCTAAAATAATATTCAAAAAGTGCAAAATAAGGGAGCGAAATTCAAACTTCCAAAACGCGCCACCATTGTTCGAACGAAATGTGACGTCATCTGACACGATATTGTATCCCGTTATGGTATTTAAATGTTCTGTGAAACACCCACTGGACGTGTCATGTGACGTCACGCGGAGCGCGCGCGAAATGGCGGCGTTTGAACTGCTTACATTTTTTAAAAGTTTTAAATTTGATTTTTTAAAATATCTAGAGTATTTTGAAGCCCATTAATATTTTTTTCTACGTTATAAAATAGTAAACTATTAATTTAAGACAAAAAAGAAAAACATGAATATTCCCTATTGCCTAGGGCATCACGTCTGGGGGGGCACCAGAAGAAGCACGAAAAAAATCCGTCCTTAGGGCATCACGTCTCACTCTCACGTCACCAAAAACTACACCAAAAAAAAGTTTCTAAGACTAATTTGAAAATTCGCGCGTTAGTTGACACAAGAGTCCGGACCTAGAGTCATAACCCCGCTCCCGCTTGCCCTCTCGCTGCCCGCTAGTGCATTCGGCAATTCGAATGCACCGGAAAAGCCACAAGGCGCATTTCAATAAATAAATCAATAAATTATGCTTTGCGCCTACTACACTTAATTCTAAGGTACGTTATATTTCATCATTTTATTTTACAAGCCTATTGCCATCAACCGATGTTTTTGGAAGCAAGCCTATTGCCATCAACCGAGGTAGTTGGGAGCAAGCCCATTGTCATCTTTACAGTATAGGAACACATTACACACATACGTACATTTTTCATTTATGCTCTGTTTCTTTTGGTCGTAGCGTGATGTTATAAAACCTTCCTCGATAAATGAATGAACTATCCAACACTAAAATATTTATTCAATTCCAACCAGTAGCTCCTGAGACATCTCTCCTCCAAGCGGCCGTAACTCTTTTTCGTGACAATTATTATATTGCGATATCGTCAAAGATATTTGTTTAAAGTAATGTGTTTTTTTAGATTAGGTTAATACTTTATGAGTCAAATAAGCCTCACAAAAATTCATTATTTTTAATCTAAAATTTTAAAAGTTGTTATTGTGAGGTTATTCGTCGCTGATAGACTTATATGCTGTCGCGGACTTTTTTTTGAACTCTTAAAGAGGAACAATTCCACTATACATGATATTTGCGTAACTTAAACCGCACACGCAACGGAAGGTCTCAAAAAGGGATATTTTTTACAGTTTTTGCATCTTTTTTCATTTATGCTCCGCTCCTTTTGGTCGTAGCATGATGTTATAAAGCCTATAGCCTTCCTCGATAAATGGATTATCCAACAAAAAAATAATTTTTCCGTTTCCGTTTCCGGCAGTTCCTGAGATATCTCTCCCCCAAGCGGCCGTAACGCTATTTCGTGACAAAAAATCCAAATACACCCCATCTTTTAGGAAGTTTCACTTCAAAAACTAATTTTTTTTTAGGCGGTAAAGGTATAAATACCAATTCTAGTTGACATACGGATATGGGGGCCCACAGGCGTGGATTGCTTAGGGCATCAAGTAGTCTTAATCCGCCACTGCATAAGAGTATCGTGTTGTAGGCACTTTTATTTTTTTGGAGTATAGGAAATCATCGCTCTGGGCAGAGCGGTAGGGAGTGTCTGACTTCTACTGACTAAAAACCATCCATGTTCCTTCTTAGCCCTTTGTGTTGAGGCCGCGGTATCTCTTTCGAACAACCCGCAGTATAAGACAGCAGTCTTACATAGGGTATCATGTTGTTGGTACTTAATTTCAATCTTCAGAAGCCTTAAACTCTGTTGTTTCTGTTATCTATGCTTAAACTCATCACATGCGACTGTCAATTCGAATGAAGGCAAATACCTAACATTTTTCCATCAGCATCTAAAAATACAAATATAATCCCAGCAGAAAATGACAGAAACATATAAAAATAACGTAATTGTGAGAAGAATTCCCGCCAATAATAGTTCGATAACAAATATGGCGGCCATACGTCTCCACGCTGATAGCGAAGTAATAAATGATGGACGAAGTACTGAGAAATAGGAACTGGCGTGTAGGGTGGCTAGGGTTTGTGAATGTTACGGGACTTCTCTTGTAGCATATATGCCCGTCGCGCGGGGCTGCGGGTTGTTCGAAAGAGATACTGTGGCCTCGACACAAAGGGCTAAGAAGGAACATGAGTGGTTTTTAGTCAGTAGAAGTCTGACACTCCCTACCACTCTGCCCAGAGCGGAAGGTGTCATTTGATGATTTCGCACAGTACACAAAATAGTAGATTATGCACCAAGGGGCTAAAGTTGTGTCTTATGTCACGGGCGTCATATTGAATCTCGAGCGCAATGAAGGATTCGGGATTTAACTCCCGACCGCAGGGAGGGAGTTAAGAGTTTAACTCACGAGCGAAGCGAGGGAGTTAATACAAGAATCCTGAATGCAGCGAGGGATTCAAGCTAGCCCAAGGCAAAGACACCTTTAGCCCAGAGGAGGATACTCTACTTTTTACACCTACTGTGAGAAAATAATAGTCATAGGTAGTACGAAAAACAAAGTATTTATTAAATTATTATATATAATAATTCTTACTGTTTGTTTACAAACAGTAAGAATAACATAATTATTATAAATAATGAAATAGAAATAATTATAAGAAAGAAATGGTAGAATGGTTTTAGATGATTGGCTGTATGCATTTTGAATTTAGAACGTCATTGGAGACGCTCGTGAAATGATAGTATTTTTGATAAAATGTGATAAATCGACTGACAGTAGTATAGATAGGTTTTATTATTTATTCACAAAATCCACAGCAATATTATCCTAGCGCAGTTTACTTAAAATAAATTAACTAATGTTACAGCCAATTACTATTACGGTATTACGGCGCGGTACGGTATTTGATAATATTAATGTTATTCCATTCCTATAAAAAAATGGTTCGTAGTTATCTAATTATTCTTACAATATTATGTCTTTGAAAGCATGGCAACGATATGAAGAAGCAGTCGTTATGATTTTGTAGGAAATCGAGAATATCATCCACGCGTAGTTAGGGTATCGAGAATAGCTTTCCTCTTTCTGGCACCAAAGGGTGTTTGTTATAGTGCGCGCGGAACTAGTTGGCCGCGCCTTAGGTGGCGACAGGGGTGAGGGGGCGGGTTGCCTACAGCTCGCAATGCACAGGAGACTATACCTAATTAGACAGTGATGACCAATCTCGAGATATCGTGAACAATAATTGATCAATTTATTGAAAAGAATACAAATAAAAAACCATTGATAAAAAACAAAAACATGCATAAGGCGCGGCCAACTAGATTTAGCTGAGCATGTGAGATTCCAAATTCAAATCACATTATTGACCAGCGGGTCCTATTGAAATCCAGTACAACATTATTGACCGGCTGTTCCCCCGGCCACTAATGACTCACTTTAGGTTAAGGTTGCTTGACATATAATTTGACATTTTCGAGCAGGTGGTGTGAAAAAAAAGTTAATGACGCGCTAGAATAAAAAAGTAAAGTTCTTCTTTATAAATCGTGAATTCTATAGGTACTAAAAAGTGATGCGGTTAGAAGATTATTTTTTTCATTCTTCTACTGCTCGTCACCTCATGAGTCTCCCCATTTTAGGCATATTATCTTCTACCTTAATGTCGACTTGTTCTGCACTAGTGTGGCGACCTTAAGACGGCTATTGGCACTGTCATTTTTCAAGGACAACTTAACTTTACAATAACTTAGCTTGTATGTATTTTCTTATTTTTTATCGACTTTTTTGTTAACTATATGTGGAGGCTTGTTATTAGCAATTTTTTAATTTTATATTCTTTACTTCATTGGTTTGTTAGTCTGTAAGCCTTCTTCAAAATAAAATAAATAAATAAATAAATACACAGAACACGGTCCACCCATCGTTTTTTGGGCTTTCCATAAATCAAGAAGATCCTAAAAGCGTAAACATAGAGTTTCTTCCCGGTTCATCTTCATAGAAAGCGACCAACCCGAACCGTGTTACTTTTCTGGGCGTATGTAAGTACATACCTAGGAAACCATGGAAACCTAGCCTAGTTACACTTTTTTGTTTTTTTTGGGCGGGTTGGAAATCATCAAATGACTCCTTCCGCTTTGGGCAGAGCGGAAGGGAGTGTCAGACTTCTACTGACTAAAAACCACCCATGTTCCGTCTTAGCCCTTTGTGCCGAGGCCGCGGTATCTCTTTCATACAACCCGCAGCCCCAACGGGAGCCTATAGTCACCCTGTTTCACATCGATACAGTCGCGGTGCGGTCACAAGCTGTAGTCATCCTGTATAACGTTAAATATATATCCCACATTTTCTCCCAGTCCCAAATCATAGCCTCCCTACAAATTCACATTGCCTACTCCCAGTTATCACTTCAATCTGACTGCTGCTATATTACTGATGCCTATCATCTTCATATTATTACACGGACTTTTATATTATACTGCCTATAGACATATGAATGTGAGTGTACTTAATATTCATTGCTATTCGGCTCATCTAGTTGATTATTTTTATTCTTTGTTTTTCTTATTTATTGAGGACGGAATGGAGATATCGTCGAGTAGTTTTTTATGTTATTTTTTGTTGTTTTTATGTGTTTTGAATAGGAATGAAATAGAAAAACGTGGACTTGTCTAACACTAGGTTTAACATGCGTCTTTGCTCTGGAGGTCGAAAATTGACCCACGGTAACATACAGCGACTATAATTATTCCTGCATGTCTTTAATAGATTTCAACTACTGACTAAAAAAATATGATTCTAATTAGTCCGTCTGTTAGATTATTGAAAAATATTGGATACGTATTTTTTGTTTTTTTTAAATCAATAAAAATTGATGAAGATAAAACGCGTCAAAGATTTAAGTGGGAGGTGGTGACGTCACTGCTCGCTAAGAAATGTCATACTAATGTCTTAGAATATGACGTCACACGAGTTTTCAAAGCACCGTATCGTCTTCATTGTTTGTTTACGAGAAAAAAGAAAAAATATGTGACCAATATTTTTTTGAAATCTATCTGACGGACTAATTAGATTTTCACTTCTCATGCTCTGAAAGTGCTTATTTGTGCAGGCTATAGGCTGCACAAAATCGAATTTTGTGCACAAGGGCATTAACGTATCTACTCATAAATGTATCTTTATTAAGGCAAAGAAAATGAGCCATACAGCCAAACACAATATGAAGTTCATATAAAGAATTTTTTATTTTATAATATTTACTTTCATTTATTTGCCTTATGTGTTTTTTAAGACTTAAAAGATATTAAAATTTAAATTCAAGCACGGTAATTTATTTAATTAATTAATGAAAATTATTGTTACAAAATTAATTTAATATTAGGCTGTATAGGTCTGCAAGCCTAATATCAATTTCGTAAGATTAATAAAAAAAAAACAATTTCCTTCAGTATCTATATTCAAAACTGTACAAATTTTACTTTGAATTTTAATTACAGAAATATGTTAACTACTGTTTTATTTCCTCGCATTCGAAGTGAAAAGCAGAGTTTATAACTCGTCCACAAAACCATTTTTATCCTCGACATTACTATCAGCCCTCGCCTTCGGGTCGGGCTGCTAAAAGTCTCGGATAAAAATGTTTCGTTTTGTGCACTTGTTGTAAAATCTACTATTTTTTAGTTACCTAACATCCCTATTGCTAAAGCGTGAAGTTCAAAGTTGATTGGTATAATTTGACAGTTTTGGGTAGCCTGATGTGTTAGCGTCTGTACCAATCGGTTTTTTTTATTTAAAGAAAAAAGCTATAAGTACATACCAGGAATTGCTCCTGTATCGTGGATGCGTTTACAAACATTTAGACTCACATACACAAGGTAAGTACGCTTAAGTTGTTGAAAGTAGTCCGAAAGTCTGACAACTAGTCTCGTATTATCCAGTACTAACTGGATTGTGGAGGTCAGATAGGGAAAAAAAAATCAAGCCCGCCACACTATTCCCAAACCACTGTAACTCCTGTTAGCCAGAATCAACAGTGGCGACCACAAGAAAAGCGCCGAGACAATGAAGCTCGACAAAGTCCCAGAGAAGCGATTAAACTGTCTTGGATCCCGCAACGAAATTAATCAGAAAAGAAAAGCGGAGGAGTAGGACAAAAACATAATTTCCACTTCCCTCCATATCATCAAGAGACAGAAGAACAAGGCCAATAGGCACACAGGGACGTATACAACTGGGATAAGCCCAGTTGCCTAGCACCACGGATATTATTGTCATTAATATTACTGGGTTCTAAGTTGTGAGCTGTTATATTTGATTCCAACAATAGGTATGACAAAAATGCTTGAACGCACGGAAATTTGTTCTAGTTTCTACAAGGTCCGTATAGTAAATAACTCCGGATGTAACCTGTACGCTATTTAACATAATATTACTTAATATTTATCTGCCAAAGACTACACTCCCATGAAATGTGATGTGCAGTTGCAGTGTACTGTTTGCGTTCGGTTAAATAGGAAGTGGACCCCAACATAATTGAGAAAAAGCTATGGAAATGATGACCGAATCCATTATTAGGAATTTCCTTCAAAGTCTTACAAATAAAAAACCGTGTTACGCATTCGGCAATTACCTCAACGCGCACACCTTTCTTCCCACCTACTACACACCCCCAATCAATACACCCACACAACACACCTTCAACACAATACAGGTAAGCCATACATCACTCCCATTAAAGGCTCCGATACTGCGACCGTTTAATTAACACTCACACATGCAAGTTGTGTCGTCGAGTCTACAGGGATGGATTTGGAAGACGGTTTGGGCAAAATGACTTTCTTCTTGAGAGCAGTGGTGGCTCAGTGGTAGCGGCCCCGACTTACGAACCCAGTCAGGTGCATTACTTTGTGTAATTTATTTCATCACCACTGCTCTCAAAACGGTGAAGGAAAACATCGTAAGTAGACGCATGTATTTCAATTTTCAACCAAAAAAATTCGAAGACATGTGTCATCTACCAATCCGCACTGGGCACGCGTAGTAGATTATAGCCCATCCCTCTCCTAGAGTGGAGGCCTGAGTCCCTGCAGTGGGAACATTACCTATAGGCTGATAATGACATCATGACTTTCTTGTTCTCTTGCAGGTATCACTATCATTCACCTACTGCTGGGTTTAGGCCTCTCTTTGCTTGTTCGATCCCCTTTCAGAGTTTTAAGCCACCTATGTCTTGGCTTTGTGTGCCATCGAGAAATATCTCTCAGGCATGCTAGATTGGGGCTGCGGGTTGGTCACAAAGATACCGCGGCCTTGACATAAAGGGCTAAGAAGGAACATGGGTGGTTTTTATTCAGTAGAAGTCTGATACTCCCTTCCGCTCTGCCCAGAGCGGGAGAAAAATAAGGCATGCTAGATTGCTGGTTCCCTCACGATGTTTCCTTTACCAAAGCAACACACTCATGAATGCGAAAACTAAGAGGTGTGTACATCTTTTTTTTTTGGGGATGGGAAATCATTAAATAACTCCTCCTGCTGTGGGCAGAGCGAAAGGGAGTGTCAGACTTCTACTGACTAAAAACCACCCATGTTACTTTTTAGCCCTTGTGTCGAGGCCGCGGTATCTCTTTATAGCTTTTTCTAAAGGGAAAGACCACCTCTGGAAGTTTCACCTAGGATCCTGAACTTGAAAAACTCGTCCAAAAAAAGTTGCACAAATACTCGCGTGGGGCAATATATACCCCAGACGCGATCTCCTGACACAATCACACGACACGGAGGGGCAGCTAAGCATGCTGTACGGTCAGCATCAGAAGTATATTAACATTACTCAGAGTTTTGAGATAAGATAAGTCTTTATTTGCCTTTTTTTTTTTTTGGTGGGTGGAAAATCATCGAATGACCCCCCCGCTCTTGGGCAGAGCGAACGGGAGTGTCAGACTTCTACTGACTAAAAACCGAACCCATGTTCCTTCTTTGCCCTTGCGCCGAGGCCACGTAATCTAGTACAAAAATCCGCGGCCCCGACGGGCAAGTCTTTATTTGCCTTAAACATGGCATAAAGTTGTTACAGTCAGATAATAATCTAAAGTCCACATGTTTAGCTATACAGGATATGTATCAATTGCATGCAAAATAATAATTATTAGTCAATTTTAAAGTTCAATGTCACAGATGCAAAGTCAATACAATAATAATAATGCTCAGCAAAGAAGCTGCTTTTTTAATAAAAACTTGTTAGATATTACTCGTTACTACATGTTATTGGAGTGTAAGGACTATTTTAACTAATACTTTTCTGAAACATTAAAAATAATAGCTGAGTCCTGTACATAAAGGAGTTAAAATTCCGAAATGTTCAGCTACTTCTGATGCTGACCGTACCTACAATATACATGCTCTGCCCTACACAATCCGGCTCTGTTCCTTGTGGTGGCCGTTCCTCTGTCACCGGTAGCTGGATGGGTGGCTCGTTATTGAACAGTATATAAAGGTTAGCTGCTATAGTGGTACGATGGGGCAGATACCAGTTTCCTAATAACGTATTGGATGCGCTGCTGGGTATGAAGTCCTGGCTTTGATTACAAGGTCAGGCGAATGTGTTATTTAGTTTTTACCCGACTACGGCAAAGCCAAAGGAGGGTTATGATTTTGACTGGCTATATGTATGTATTTCTATCAGGAATTTCTCAGTAGCATTTGTGGGTACAAATGCTGGACATAGGCCTCCCCCAGGTGTCGCCACATTGACCGGCCTCGTGCGTCTCTCATCCAGTGGGTCCCCCCAACCTTCACCAGGTCATGGGTCCACCTAGTGGGAGGCCTTCCAACGCAACGTCTTCCGGTTCGCGATCGCCGCTCCAGAACTTTTAGGCAGCAGTGGACGTCTTTTGGCTGAAATGATGATTTGTAGCCAGATGGTAGTAGGCTATGGGGATATATAGATCTTTGGCAGTCATTACAGGTAGTCAGTGACCTGAAATTCTGACATCCAGTCTTACCAAAGGGTATTGTATTACCTAGTACTAACTGGGTTGTGGAGGTCAGATAGGCAGTCGCTCCATGTAAAATACTGGTATTCAGCTGCATCCGGTTAGACTGGAAGCCGACCCCAATATAGTTGGGAAAAGGCTAGGAAGATGATGATGATGAAGGTAGTAGACTCGACCCCTTTTACATGGGACTTAAACATAACTGGTGATAGGTGGGTTCACAAAAGGGTGCACCTCTGCCTAACCCTTCGGGAATATAGGAATGATGTTAAAATTGCCCAGAAAGCTGGCAACATTGTCATGCAGCGTTGTATGGCAAAGTCGATTCTTTAACCTAAAACGGCCAGCCGAAGTCACTTCAAGAATCGATCAAACGCTTGACGATATCTCGAATTACTAGGTGGAAAAAGCTATTTATATGTTAGACTAGCTTTTGCCAGCGGCTTCGCCCGCGTGAAAATGACGATTTTCCATACAAACTTTCATCCCCTTTTTAACTCCCTTAGGGGTTGAATTTCGAAAAATCCTTCCTTATTCCTTGTCTACATTATAAAGGGAACCTCTGTGCAAAATTTCAGCTTTCTAGGTCCAAGGGTTTGGGCTGGGCGTTGATGAGTCAGTCAGTCAGTCAGTCAGTCAGGACTTCTCTTTTTATTTATATAGATGTACAGCGATAGCTATATGGTTATTTATCGTTGCAGTACTTGCAGTCATTTCATACATCTAATTTAAGAAGCATTCTTAAAAAATTACTAAACATCTTGCAGTCACGTAGCTCGTAGCACCTCGTAGCTCGGGTAGACTGTTGGCTACGCACTCGTAGCAAGAGCTACGCCGTAGCACATTGCATTGTATTTAGAATTAGAATTTAGATGCATCAAGCGAGTGATAAATTAATCGCGTAGGTTTCTTCAAATTTTCTTTTAATCTCAACTTTAGTTTGTCAAAGATAAATCAGCTACTCACTTCTTTATTTTACCGATAAATAAATAATATCCATATTAATTTTTGTTTTCCTTCTCTTCCACAAAGGCGACTTTAAAATATGACTACATCTTTTCAATCCTTTGTGGAAGAATAGTGTCTGCACTAAAAAAGAAAACCTTTATCTGTGTCGATCGTGGCTAAATTACAACTGTGGGTATGATGATATATGATTTATGATCTATGTGTATCCACATGGCTACAAAAGCACCCAGTTACTTTTCTTATTTTTTTTAAACGTTACCCCACACTAGGCATTTCTCCTGTATCGTAGGTGCGTTCACAAACATTTAAACTCACATACACAACCAAACGATACCAGAAACGATTATCTGATGGTCATACAAATACATGTTCTGTGCGGGGTACGAACACAGCACAGCAGTCCAATCGCTCAGCCACTGCGCCAACCGTGTCGTAAAAATATTGGATGGGTAAAAAAGTTGCAACTGTGGGTTGATCTATGAGTATCCTTATGGCTACAAAAGCACCCAGTTACTGGATTGTGTATGTCTGATAGCCAGTCATTCCATAAGGGGTCTAAAAGTCCCGTCGGGGATGTGGCTTGTCGAAAGGATAACGCGGCTTCGACACAAGGGTGAAGAAGGAACATGGGTTTTGTTTTTAGTCAGTAGAAGTCTGACACTCCCCTTTGCTCTACCCAAGAGCGGGGGGGGTTATTCGATGATTTTCTACCCACCAAAAAAAAAAAAAAAAAGGGGGTCTAAAAGTACCCTTGGCGAAGCAAGAAGGCCCCTGTTTTCAACATGATTAACAATCACTTTTTTTTATTCTAGATCATACCTGGGAAACTTCTAGTTACTAAGATATTGGAGGTCAAAGTTCCAAATGCAATTTTTTAAGCGTACACGAGTATAAAACTTTAACTTGTTAATCTGTGAACAGCGTTGTGGGCTGCAATATCTGTAGACATTATTAATAAGTTTTGTATACTTAGATGTCTATGTATTATATTGTAGCTGTTTGTATAAAAATAAAAAATAAAATAAAAATAAAAAATGTACAACTCTGATCCCCAAGATACAGACTAACGTCTAGTTTGGGGATCACCGTTCAAATCACTATGTATTATACTTGGTTGTTAATAAATAATTTGAATTTGATTTGAACTACCTCATAACCCATTTATAAAGATTTGATTCATCAGAACAATATTTTGGTTTCTATGTTAGGTACGATGAGTTCCCGTCGGGGCTGTGGGTTGTCCCGTCGGGGCTGCGACCTCGACACAAAGGGCTAAGAAGGAACATGGGTGGTTTTTAATCAGTAGGACTCTGACACTCTCTAAGAAGTCATTTGATAATATCCCATCCTCCAAAAAAAGGTACGGTGAGTTTTAGCAGGAAACGTGTTAACTGTGTTACTTGGTCTGATGTACTTATTGCTTGGAAACCAATTGCTTAGAATACCAGCGCTGTGGCATTTGTCATAAATGCTAAAGCACCATGCCGAGATAGTGGCCTTTTGGCTTCGTACGGCACTACTTAATTTAAATTTAATGTATGTATGTCCTAATTTTAAGTGCGTTTCTCATGTGTTTACTTTTTTACCCGACTGCGGCGAAGCCCAAAAGGAGGGTTATGTGTTTGACGTGTATGTATTTATTATCTTTAGTATTGTCCTGTGTGAAACCAATAAATACTTTTTTTCTTTCTTTCTTTCTTTCTTGTTTGCCAGCTTCGTGAAGGGTCCATGTCCACCCTGTATAAAAGACTGCCTGCCCCGGATCTATCGAAAGCCAACCTCTGCTCATCTCATCTATATTTTTTTTTTATTTGCCTATAGTGTCCCATTGCTGGGAAAAGGCCTCCGCCATAGTCCTTCACTCTTCTCTCCGTGCGGCCTTCTCCGGCGAATATCTCACAACCGTCTCTAAGTCGTCACGTCAGCGCAACAAACTACAAGACCCCAGGTCCCAATGCATTCTGCAGACATGGCCCGAATACATCTATATTTACTCAAATAAAACAACAAAATAAATGTATATAATAACTTTCTTATTTATTCTTTTCTTTTATTTATAATTATTTTAAAATGTAGGTAATTTTTACAATGTTCCTTATAAACTAAGATATTTAATTTTAAGTAAATTAATGAATTAAACATTTAACTATTTTACTATGAACACTAACATTTAATTCTTTTAACATTACATATTTTACACAACATTTACAATATATAGGTCTAAGTACAGACTTGCGACACAAAAATGCCGATTTTTAAGGTTTCACTGGGTCTGTCTGCAAAAAGTCGCAAGTATGTACGAAACCTATGTATGAAAGTCACCATTGGTACCAATGATAATACATATTCATATAAAATGACATTATATTTTCGGTATTGCACTAATTTTTACTACATTTTAATACACTTTGGCTTTATACAATTTTCTAGGGAAATAAAACTGAAAAATTACAGATTTTGTTTCAAAATACCAACCTAACGAAAAATATTGACAGTACCTACATATCAGTAGAATGAAATGAAACTTGAAAAATAAAAAAATTGTCTATTACAAATCAATTTCAATGACTCTAAAATAAACCTTACCATAGACAATACTACAAATTTGGAGCATTTAACATGGAATGAATAATCACCAAAACTTATAAATTACTGTACAATACAACTATACGTCTTTTTTTTTAAATTAAAATTACAAAATCATTCATTCAAAATCGTTCACTCACAGGTATGACCAGCATTCAATAAATTAACTAATAAAAAATATTTACAATCTTCTTTTCTCGTCCAAATGGGTTACAAATTGGGGTCAAGCTACTATAACTGTGACCCCTAATTACACACAAAATATCGCGTTCCTTTTCTTTTAGGTCTTTTGGTACTTTTTGGGGATCAAAATCAACTAAGATTTCGATTTCGTTAATTTTTTTTACCAAAAGTACCAATAATTGCGTTACCAACCCATTCGGCAAACTTCTTAAACACAAGACCCATTGGGAAAATTTCACCCCAAAATTATTTATCAACATTTAAGTTGAAGTTCGAATACGCAGGCCTAAGCGACGTCGCCTCAGCGTTTACAGGAGAAGGGGGCGTAGGGGGGATGTAGGGGTAGCGGGGGTAGGTGGGGTAAGGGTATGGGTAGCCAGCGGGTAGCAGCTGAGGGTTGTGGAAAGGGGGCATTAGGGCCGGGGAGGGGTATCCGTAAGGTAGGCCTACAGATGAGGCCGCCGCTTGGAGGATTGACGCGGCGAAAGCGGGGTCACTGTAGACAGCGGCGTAGGGCCATGCGACGGCTATGCGTTGTCTCTTGTCCTTCATTCTTCGGTTTTGGAACCATACCTGTTGGTAAAGAAATGTTGAGTTAGTGGAAAGTTTGTGAGGAGATAATTTTGAGATAAAATTGAATTAAAGATGAGTAGAGATTGTAACTGATGGATTCCTGTCTAACGGATGTTTATCATCATATCACAATTATGTCCTATTTAAGTAACCCAAATATTGACTGGTAGGGAATGCCTTGTGAGTTGTGACATCAAGTCCGCCTATATGTGCCACGATTGTACATAAAGTTGAAATAAATAAATAATATACGTAAAAACATTTATTCGAATTAACAAAACCTTATCTCTGTAATTGATTAAAAATTCGTTTAGTAATTTACAGTTTTTATTGCATCTTTCTCAAAAATTTATTGTTTCTTAACGATAAAAGTGTGTGAATATCTTCGTTAACAAAATCCCAAACAATCTAGCCACATACGTCATCGGTCAATAAAATAGAAATCTTTGATTCGAACTTCGAACCAAACATCATTAAATTATACAAAGTGTTAATAGAGATAATAAAACGCTATCATCGCAATACAAGACGTTTCTGGAAGCTAAAGAACGATTAAGGTTAGTGAAAGAATGAATGACTTAATATTAAGTCCGTCTATAATTGTCTATGACTACCTGCGTTGACAGGTTATAAAATGTTCCGTCCATTTAGAAATCAGTATGTAATTTTATTGAGCTAATAAGCAGGCAAAATGGTGAGTACTTTAAAATTGCTTGAAATTGAAGCCAAAAACGACGTGATTCGATATGATTCCGTAGGTACACAATAGTGTGTTTTATGCGTTTGTTTACTTTTAGGTATACCTCAATTAAGTATTAATACTGAAACGTATAAAGTGTTTTTTGTTAAGAATTCATAAACTAAATTGCTTCATTTTATTAATGAACGTAGGTATCCTCTTTCTAAAAACATAATTATTTGGCGCTATCGCTATGTTTTAAATCAAAGCTTGCCGTCACCGTTCACTTTATAAAACTATCGAAAATACCTATAAGTACCGTAAGTTCTTAACACTATATCGCTAATTAATTGCATGTTTTCTTATAACTGGCCAGTCATAAATAGTTAAGTGTATCTAATATCATTGACGCATAATACATTCGTAAAAAGGTCAAGCTATTTTAAGAGACGGTTGTTTTAATTGGAATTTTGCTTAATCAGAACTAAGTATGTACTATAATAATAATGTATTTTATTGGATTTTACTGTCATAGTTTTCCACAAATAACGTCAGATTCCAGAACATAAAAGTATCATGAATGTAAACAGGATTTCTCGATCTCTAAATTTACAAAACATTTTGGAATATCCAGCGGCCAAAACAAGTAAAATATTCCATGAAACAGTCAAGAAAACCTTCGTACGCATTACATCTCAGCCCGATCCTTCTTTAAATCATTAAACACAGCATTACAGCCGCCCTTACAATGTATGTACACAAAGACTTTCCCTCCAACACGCCGCCATCTTAGCTTTCAAAGTGTTAATTGGCGGGAACCGCGCGAATGTTCGCACAAAACGACTTTCCTTTAGCGCTTCCAAGAAGATTATTGCATTTTATTGTGCAGAAATAATAAAACAAGGGGCTTAACGGCTTGGCTTAGAGTCAATGCTCAAATATAAAGGCACAGAACAAACTTCAAATGTAAATATAAAACCTCTTTCGTTACAAAATCAGAGGAAAAAATTATGACGTTGACAGATAAAGTTTGACGGCTGAGTTTTTTTTTAATGAGCTATGATACGCAATTTGTACAGGTCGAAGTCGAATTTCTTAGATCATTATTTCCTACAAGATCAATCGAAGCCGCCAGCGACAATCTAAACCGTTCATTGCGCAACACTAATCTGGGAATTCAAAACCTCTATTCATTTATTGACACGTTACACAGCATTTACGGCAGCAATAAAAATTAATCACAATAAACAAACATAGGGATAAAAATCCAGTTCTTTATAACTCATCAAATGGTAGCCGAAAGGTATAATTTAATAGTTTTTAATTGGTATTATCGCGTCGTAAAACAGATGCCATAGACAAGCGATGAAGTGTTTTCATTCACTTACTCACTAATGATGGCGGGGGTAAGGCTTTGTTGATAGCGGTGAGCGGGCTTTTTAGTCGCTCCGCTTATAAAAACGTACTTTTTATTATGAACATCTCTAGAAATACGGCTATAAGTCTGTTTTAAATGTTATCGGTAATATACCTACATGACTTTTTTTTCCACAAAAAGCGTCTGTTTTAATTCCAGAAAAAGGCCCTAAGATACTCTTATTGAAAACATTTTCTTTCAGAAATGAATCAAATATTTTTTCAATGGCCATGAAAAGTCTATCATACAAAGAAATTGATAAAAAAAAACTAACAAAAGGAATACAATACATCTCCAAATGCAGGTGTCACAAACCGAAATTAAAACATAAATACTTTGAATTTTATCACACCTCCCCTTATTCCAACAGTGGGACCTCATACTAATATGGTCATTTTATAATCCCAACGTTCCGTTCTACGCATTAATGTTCATTAGCATCACACAGCTACCGAATAACTCGGTCGGCTTCTTTTAATGCCCATCGACAAATTAGCATGAATGTAAAACTCGAATAAAGTCATAAAAAACATATGTTTTTTTTTGCTTTACGGTTTTTCTTTTTTTTATTGAAAGTGATAATTGACATTATGACCGAACTGAAGAATTTAAATTTAAATTGGCGTGTAGTTTTATAATAGTCGAACTTTTATAATTGAAACTTTTTCGTTGTTCGTAATGAAGATTTTTGTAGGTATTTCTGTGGGATTGTTTATGTTATTTGGCGGATACGTTGGCGTTGAAAAATGTGTGTTTTACCTCGCTTATCTAGTAACATTAAAAACCTTATTTAAAGTTTGACTCTGTCAAACAAAGTACACCGAGTATAATAAAATGTATTATTTAAATTAATGTTTCCCGGGAGCAGTTAATACTGAACACACTTCAGCAATATTTATTTATCGGATAAGACCTACAAATCTGTTTGTATTTATTTCTCATACAAAATCATATATCATTCATAGGTTTGAAAGGAGAAAGGCTAACAAATAGAAAAGTAGAATTAATCTAACGAACATGAATCAAACAATTTCTTTACAGTTCACAGCATTAATCAATTCTCAATACAAACCTTCGCACATTTGTACACAAATACTCGCGAATTAGCGTGCATAATAAACCGTTCGTCTATGGAAATCATAGAGGATCTAATTGAAGTTTATTGAGGCATCATACACTGTAGTCATGAGCGCTAGTTAACGAATCAATTGTTTCTACCATGGTTAGCAACTGATAGGTACGGGCTTCGATATTCAATGTGAGTTTGTACAATTTTCCACTTTCTTTTAACTTTGATGTTACCTATTTTTCATTCAACTGAACGAATGATAACCTGAACCTTTACTATGGCACATACAAGTAACTTTTCAAGGCAAAGGAAACATCACATTATGCCAACTCTGTCACTGACGAATAACTTTTTTTTTGCTTACACAATTTGATGCCCCATAATCGTAATAAAATGTGTACCTACTTTACATGAAGGCAAAGAAAACATCCTTTAACGCCTTACGCAAAAAGAAAAACAAACATCGGCTGTCATCATGCCTCATGTGATCTGCAACTCGTTACTAAGTGACATTCACTTGTCAATTGATATTGATGTTACGAAAACCGTCGCCAGTTCGACGTTCAAACAGAGGTCGGTTTTATTCGGAACAACTCGTGGGTGGTACGAATGAGGCTCTGACTGAAATAATGCCCGTTTTGTATGTGTCACATTGAGGGGGCGAGCTGAAAGCTTAATTTAATTACCTACCTACCTACTTTTGTTTCGTAAATGTTTCTAAGTGAAATTGTGGGGTATTGGTTGAGTCACTGAGTTAGAAGATGTATATAAGTGAGGTAAGTGTGTCAATGTTTTGTTCTGTTACCCCGAAAATCGTAAGTAAAACTACCATTCCAGATAATTATTGAAATAGTAAGTAAGTTAATGGTGTTTTAGTCAGACGAAAAAAAACAGAAAATAATATTTAAAAAAACATACCTAAATCTAAGCAGTTGCAATCTCTACACCTCTCTACTTACTGTTGAATTTGAAGAAAAATTGTTCAGACAACAAGACATCAAGCTAAGTTAACAGATTTTCAACTTCATAGCTAAAAATTTACAGTTTCACGTAACTTGATGTGCTGTCGTCTGTACATGAATGGCTCTTTAGGTGCGTAGTTTTTAGTCAAAATAGCTTTTAAACGATTATATTATATAGTAATGTACTTCAAGCGGTACTTCAAGCCTAGACAGCTTTCAATATTGTATAAAGCTCAAGTCCGGTCCGGCATGGAGTACTGCTGTCACCTTTGGGATGGCTCAGCCAAATACCAACTTGCCTCACTCGACTCAGTAGAGCGTAGAGCCAGGAGGCTAATTGGTGACGCTAAGCTGGTTGCCAAGCTACATAGCCTGGCCCACCGCCGCAAAGTTGCATGTCTGTCGGTCTTCTACAGACTGTACTTCGGAGAGTGTGCGCAAGAGCTCCACGAGCTTATTCCATCATCTCCCTTCTTCCATCGAGAGACTAGGCGTACTGCAGGGTATGACCCATACCTTGTGGATGTTCCACACATTCGTACGAAGCGTTTTGCTAAGTCTTTCATTATTCGTACAGCCAAGGAGTGGAACACCCTGCCTGCGTCGGTTTTCCCGAGTTCATATAACCCCAATCTATTTAAGTCGCGAGTAAATAGGCTTCTTCTGGGTAAGCTCGTTCCATCGTCGACCTCATCTCTGCCCTTAGGGCAAGATTGAGGTCAAGAGTAAGCCCATTTTGAATAAAAAAATAAAAAAAAATAATGTTTACGAACAGCGTGCTCTTGTCATCGTAATTTTAGCGCCAAAAGAACCACGCACGATCACAAACAACTGTCATGGCTGAAATCAAAATGGCGGCCTGTCAAACCAATACTATACCTATTGATCCTTACCTTGATAGTGGATTCGGGTAGTTGCAACTGTGCGGCCAGCTCGCATCGCCTTGGTCTTGATACGTAGTTCTCTTTCATGAATTCTTTCTCTAATCTTGCTAGTTGTTCTCGGGTGAATGCTGTGCGGTATCTCCTGTAGAGCCAGATTATGGTTTGTTACTATAAGTTTCCATAGAGATGAAGTGACATAAGGAATGAGTACATAAGAGGAAGTCTGAAAGTGGCCCCGGTAAATGAGAATTTGTGTGGTAATCGGTTATCGTGCTATAGACATGTGATGCGAAGGAATGAGGGAATGTAGTGGGAAAAATGTTGAATATGAATGGACTCTCTGAAGCATGATATGGCTAGAAAGGAGGTGTCTGATTGGATGACAAGTAACAGAGAAGTATGGAAGAAGAAGATATCCTGCGTTGACCCCAAATTGATTGCGGGACAGGATAATGATGACGATAGAGATGAAGTTATGAGGACATTTGAAATATTTATCAATAATCTATAATTTAACGGTAGGTACATAAGTATTTCTTCTCTAAATGTTTTAGTCAAATCTTTGTATCAATATAACCATTAAGGTAATTTTTATAACAATTGTACAAACCTGATATTAGGGTCGGGGGCCGTTTGGTTGGAGTTTGTCATCTGTTCCGATTGTGGACTTAGGGACTCTGTGGACAAAGAAACATATATTGTTAGTAAAACTCAATCATAAATCGTGGGCATGGCTCAAAATACTGCCCAACTTAAATAGGACATGTCTGTCGTATGCCGAACGAACTTTGGGCCCGTAGAACTTAGGATTGGTGCCTTGAAACAGTAACACGGGGTCGCGTTAGATTCTCGTATCGAAGGAGATGGTGGGACGAACTGGATATCTTCCTTAAGAATTGGAAAGTCGTACAGCTTCCCGAAACTGTCATATCTTTCCAATCAGCCTTGAACTTAATGCTTTAGCAAAAAAGTCGAAAATGTTTTGAACTGACATAATATTGTAGTAGTTTGATGTACTGGCGCCTCTTCTCTGCAAGGAAGACCGCAGTCCACTTCAGACCTATTGCGTATCGTATTTAATCATATTTCAAAAGACCGAAACACCCTTAACTACCTCCAAACAATAAAAAAACAACCCTATAACATTAAAAACATGAGCACAATTCAAAAATCTCTCAATGGAGATTTAGAGGACCGATTAGGAGATATCTTAAGTTCTAAAGGGTTGTGAGTAGCACTTGAAGCGCGGCTGTCTTTACGGATATCTTAATTACTGTTATGTCTAGACGTTTAGACATTAGCTACTTAATCAGGCGGGAGGACACTTGCTACTTCTGTTTTGTAATAGCTCCTGGGGTTTAATGTGGAGTAGCTATCAAGAAAACTGCGTGTCTGAGGATTTGTGTCAAAAAACCTCCTGTATACGGTCTATGGTCGATACTATGAGCAATTTCTGAGGCACAGGTGTGGATTGTTAGGAAGCTATCGATCTTGAGCTTCTTAAATGCTTGGAAGGCCTCTTAAAAACTAATTATTCCCTAGACCCGAAATTGACTTGTCGTAAAACAGTAAAAAAGATATAACCGACCGCTTCGGTCGGGAACCAGTGGCCGATAGGTGCTAATTGCGCGCACCCAGACTTTCAACAGAAACATTAACTGAACAAACACAAATAAGCTATTGTCTAATTAAATATTTTCCCATGCACGGTTGTCTATTTCATATAAACACAACACAAAGAGGCCGAAAGACTTTCGACCTCAGCCGATCGCCGCTCAATTTAAAAAAAATAACCAACCAAAAAGCCGACTTTACAAATCTGATTAGTCGCTGAAGTGGTTCTAAATTTAAAAGGGCGCGGCAAACGGGAGCGCTATTTGACATGCCCGTTTTGAAAAAAGAACATCGGACGCTTTTAAAAGTCACGTATTGTTTTAATGGCGGCGTGATTAAGACGTTCATTTCTATTTCCGTTTTGGAATTACATTAGCGCTGTCGCTTATGTTCAACGTAAATTGAGATGCTAAAAAGCTTTTTGGGGTTAGCGGTCAATTCACATGCATCGCTCAGTAAACAAAAACGTTTGTCAAAAAAAATATGACGAAAACTTTAGCTGTAATAATTTCGCATTAGAGAAAATTTATTGCTTTCATAAGTGCGTCGGACTAAACGATTCATGATTTTTTTTTATCGTCAGTCGTGGCGTCTGGGCCACTTGAGTCGTTCCCATGCTGGGTGGCGACAGAACACTCCAAAACCAATTTGCAATAGTCTAGCCGTCCTTCCTCCCAACAATTTGTTGTTGTACAAACTTTTTACGTTACAACCTCTTTAGCGAGATGTCTATGGTCCCCAGCTGCGCTATTATGGCGTGTGTCTTTTTGAAAAAAGAACGAGGAAACGATTGAGATTTAAAAAGTTTCCCGTTTTAAAAGCTTCCGTTCTATATTCAGGAAGGAATCATACTTTAGTGTGGTGACATGGAAAGTATTTTACGTTTGTTTTTTTTAACATCAATTTATATGTCCGGATCCAATAACACTTTAGTTTGTTCAAGTTTATTAATGATAATAATCGTAAACTAGTAGAACACGAAATAAAGTTTAAAAAATATTTTATTGATATTATTATTTGAGCCGTAACACTTACGTATCTGAGAATATTTTCACACATAATTTAAGATGAGTGTTCATTGCAAACTCATGAAATCTGACGTCACCAACCAATGGTGTCGCCTCGTCAATTTATTTCGAAATATCTTTGTTTCAAAATGTCCGCTAATCGGTTGAGTACACACTTGGTACAGTCATAACGTTTTAAGGCTGGGCTGCACAGGAATAATTATCGTGAGAGACTTTTCTTTTGTGTAAATTGGCTTCTTCTTGGAGTTCTTCAGTAAGGACTGAAAAAAGTTTGCCGTTTTTCTTATCTTGGAAAAAGTCGCTAAAAAATTATAAGAAATATGTGTCTACTGAAACACTCTAAATAGCAAGGAGGAGAATAAATAAATTGTAAATATAGCAATCAAACGTTGAACATTATTTTTTCATATTATTTTCCATTAACAAAAAAATATTTTAATAATCAATTTTCGAACAAACTCCAAATTCGAAAAAGTCCGTTCACTCTCACATCCGGCGGTGTTACAACTCTATCTAAATAACCTTGGTGTACCACTAAAACAATGTACCAACAGAACTACCAAACCATTATTATAGAAACCTTAAGAAACGTGTCGTGGCCCACCTATTAGCACTCAAACCAAAACCAGCTCTCAAATCATTTACCTAATAAATGATACCTAATACGGCACGAGACTTTTTGGTATTTAATTAGCACTAGCAACACTGTAATTGGCTGAATGCGATCTGATCATAGCCAATTTGTGGTGGTGTTTGTGTGTGCTATAGATAACGTTAGGTTATTGATGTGTGAAGTTTTTTCGTAAACGGGATTACCAGAAAAATACTTACCTACTCGTATATAACTCGGGGAAACTGAAGGAACAAGTCTATGCAAAAAAATATCTAACCATAACCGCCCTTCAAATAAATAAACTATTATTACTTGTTATCCCAAATAAATTAACAACAAAATTAACCCATGACACAACATAAACTTTAACAAAAGAATAACCCAATAAAGCTTCCCATTCACCGACCGACACTAAACGGTTAATTAATCGCGACACCGCTCAATTTGCGATACCAAACTGGCTCAGTAATAGGCGGAAACCGATAGCCTATACATTAACAATTGGATTATCGAGAATTGCCGCCGCCCCGTGCGTGGCACGCTCCGGTAATTGTATTGCCGTGAATGGCTCCCCTTAATACGTTTATTGTCTATGAACACTGGCTGGTTTGATCGTTCCGCTGATTTTGAATTAAAACAATATTATTGTATTATTGGTTTTGGAATGTTTTTGATTTTATCTTAGTTTTCGGGCTACAACGAAAAGATTGTGACCTAATATAATATAATATATTATAATAGTATCGTTTTAATCTCCAAGAAACCCTAATGCTGCGTTTTCATTAACATTACGAAATATATTTGCTATGTGTACCTATTGTGTGCAGTGTGTGTGTAATACAGCCATAGAAACGCAAATAATTATCTCTGGCCAAATAAAAAAAACTTCAAACAATAATCAATTTAACTGCAAGCATAATCAAAACTTAATCCCTCAGGAATTAAAAACAATTTACAGCAACAGACAACAGTGGCATAAGACAATTACTGCAAATAAAGCCAATTTACACGGTGTCATCCCCTTTGCAAAGTCCCCTAAGTCCGGAACACAATTTACTCGATAAAATCCGTAGCTAGTAGTAATGAAGATTAATTAATATCACTGTAGGGAGGCAATAAAAACGAAATCAGTTTAAGCCCAATTGACAAGAAATATAACAAGCTTGACCCTTCGTGAGATGTTGATCGGTGGCCGTTTTGTGTAAGGTTATTTTGAAAATCTGGAGTTTTGGGTAAGGAAAGCTTTGCAGTTTGTCACAAATGTCAATTAAAACATCAATTGAAATGTCTCCCATAATGACAAAAAACTAATTCAATATTACATTTATAAATAAGCAGATTGCATTGCAAAGAATGCATTTTGCTTAGTTTTAAATATTTAATTTATTACGTGTTACAAGTCATGGGGTGAGGGTTTTGCTCCATAGTGGGATAATTGTAGGCTTTCAGTTACAATACGAGCCTCATATCTTTAAAAAATGTATCATAAAACGGTAGAATTAGGACAACAATATAAAACTATTCATTAGGATAATTACAATTACAGGAAAGAGCGCAAATCCTGACACCAAGCCCATAATGCCATATAATTAAACTAAAGCGAACAACTTATTTCGATTCACGTACGCTCAATAAGTCCCTGGATTTATTGACACCAATTAAAAATGGCGGCTAACTGTCATCTGTCAAATAATGGCGCGAAGTCCACCCACGCTTTTCTTTCCATAGACAAGCTATTTAACTTTTGAGGTGGCAGCTGCGGTAAGTTGTATGTAGGTTTCATTTGACGTTAATTAGTGTGGATTTAATTTATTATTGTTGGTTTGTGTTAATTGTTATGGCTATGGTTTAGTTTAATTGTATTACATGTTAATGGGTTTTCGTTTAAAACAATGTTTTGTTGGTGGATTGTAATTTCTGCTTATCGCGTGATTAGGTATATCTTCAAATTATTTATTGATACGACTACGACTGCCCAAAAAAAAGTGTTAAGTTTTTGTATCTTTTTATTAACTGAATAGACATAAGTAAGATAATGCATAATGTGTTATTTTTGGGGATCATAAAATATCTTTCTTGTTGTTATTTATCTAACACGTTTTATGTGCAGTATCAAAAATCATCTAAATAAAAATTGCAAGAGAAAAATAAGGTAGTAAGCACACTGAGAGATAGCGAAACTTTTTGCTAGACTCAAAAAAAAATCTACCTAACCCAACGGTACTCCCCGATAACATTATTATTATAGACTAATAAAAATATTTAACCCAAGACTTACAAAACTTAAAAATAAGTTTTAATATTTTATTGACACCAACAAAAGAGTCGGCAAGTCTCAAAGACAGTTGTAAAGAGGCAATAATTGCTTTAGGAATTTTACAAACTTACATTTACCGTTCCTCAATCTTAATGCAATCTTTATCCCGTACCGATAAGACTTATATTACTGTAGCAAAGTGTTTGTTAAGTCGTAAAGTTATGATGGTATGAGTATTACCTGCCAAAATTTGTGTGTTTGTAAAAATGTTTTTCCGTTAGACGGTGCTTTGTGGATTATTGCGAAGGCTACATCGTTTATTACTGTTATAATAATTATTAATTTAACAACTCATTCTAAAAGATTGGTTTTTTCGTCGACATGAAAGATTTTTGCATCCAAAAGTGCTAAAAATGTATTTACCACTTTCAATCATTTTAGCATAGTAGGTAATAATATCGTGATTATGACCACAATAATTTCTGAATTTGTGCCCATTTGATGGCAGGAGGGTCGCTAATCATGAGACTTAAAAAAAACTTTTTTGCAAAAAAAAACAAACGACTTCCAAAACACCAAAAAGTAAAAAATAAACTTCAGAAGAAAAATTAGCTTGTGAAGTCGGTTGTTCTTTTTTACAAAAAAGTTTTTTTATTTTTTCATTTTTAGTTGTTCCCATACAAATATTTGCCATGAATTTAGTTTTATATTGTTAATTGTTAAAAATACATGGCATGGTAATAAGTAAATGTAACTTATCATACCTTACTGTTGAAATTGTACAAATGTATTGTACACATCTGCGTACCCCCTCAGAGCATACAGGCGTGATGATATGATACGTCATGATGTTGTATACACAATAAACATGCAAGCGATTCCAGCAATCACGACAGATTTGCCGTCTATTTTTGAAGAGTTCCATTGTATATCTCCGAAGATCCGATAGAGAAAACACTTATGTTATTTATTAATCACACGGTGCAAATTTTCTTACGTTTTTAGCGATTTGCAGGCCAGTGCTAGGTTGTATGTTAGTGAAAATATGATTCGCGGCTGTAAGACGTATGCAGTTACAGAATTATAATCATCAAAATCATCATTACAACCCTCCAAGTTCATGTAACTGTCAAGAATGAGTATTTCATCAAAAGGTCATTGCTAAAAACGTAAGAAAATTTGAATTTCGCGGGCTACCCTGGAACATCCACCTTAAGTACGTAGTCAATCCCGTCGGGGCTGTGGACTCCCGTCGGGGCTGTGGAGTATCGAAAGGATAACGCGGCTCCGACACAAGGGCGAAGAAGGAACATGGGTTTGGTTTTTAGTCAGTAGAAGTCTGACACTCCCCTTCGCTCTGCCCAAGAGAGGGGGGGGGGGGTTATTCGATGATTTTGCACCCACCAAAAAAAAAATGCACGTAGTCAACAATATAACATAACATAACATCACGCCTGTAATCCCCAAAACGTTAGACATCAGTGTCAAAACACACAAGTAAATGTTATAATTAAGTTAATTTATCAATTATAAACATACCTTTACTCTTTGGCGATGACGGTGGTGTATTCTGGCCGCTCAAATCACTATACACACTACTTTTAGCCATCAATTCCACAGTCAACGGCTCACGAATCGATTTATAATCAAAAGAATAATTCTTAAAAGCCTCCATCTTAAAAAAAAACAACAGACAGAACCTCGCTTGTTGCCTTTGCCTTCGATCGAAAAAGTGAACTGTCAACTGTCAGTTTGTTTTCGTTGCACGGCGCGCCGCCTCACTAAAAATCTATAATGCGTTGACCAATAACGTTGCCCGTTTTTATCCCCACCAATCAGGGCGGGGCCTCATTATCTATTGCCGTCTCTTTCGCTCATGAGCTTTGTTGAAGCTCGTTCAACGTTAGGTCGGTGGCACAATGAGGCCTTGTTCTAGATTTTGTTCAGAGATTTGTCGCAATATATTTTCCTTGTTTTAAGTGAGCGTTGGCGGATAAGAATTGATTTGACATTGTTTAAATTTTTTGTCGTGCCTTTTAAGATTCATTGTTGAGGTAACTCTTACTAATTGATGCAAAGTGGTCGTTAGGTTTTATCAGTTGCAAAAGCCAAACAACTTTGATAGAGAAATAGAATTTGATTTTTATATTTTAAAGTAACTTAATGAAACACAATAGCCGATCTTCATTACTTCCTTTAACATGTCGTAATTAATTTTCAGCACTCGTCAAAATACAGTGCATTTCAGAAGATATTATAATAAATAGATAAATTGAGGTTTGTTTGTGAACGGCATCTCGCAGTTCAACCTAGGTGGTTATCGATTGCTTAACTTTCCTTTTACAGATGATGAAGTATCTTTTAAGCCGTTTTATAAGAAAAGAAAAAAACAGAAAAAACACACTTTTTAAAAACAAAATAACGCTATTACTTATAGGTAAGTACCTATCTTAACAAATTCCTCAACCGTGTTTAAAACAAACTCCCAAAATTCCACTCCAACATTTGCTCCCACTACACTCCCACCCTAAACTTTTAATCATGCGCTCTCATCTTCCATAACAGCGCGCAGTGAACATCATGGACCCTTATTACAGCGAACCAGGTTATTAATACGAAACCAGCTAGTTTTGTGATCTATGGGTTTTAGTGAGCACTGGATCAGTGCTAGTCTGGTTTCATAGAGTTTAGTTTATGGGTAGCTGTGGTGGTTTGTGCAAGGAGGTTTGCGACTAAGGAGGTTTTGGTTTAGATTGGAACCTTCTTTGACAAATCTTCTGTGTGGATTTATTAATGGTATAGAATATGAGGATTAGGTATTAACTTTGAGTTGGGTAATGAAGTTTACGCTAATTGCAGATCTCTTACTGAGTTTATGCTACATTGCTATTCATTTTTGTGCCCTAGTCAATTCCTTTTTAATTTTTTATAGAAAACTTGCTGATGCCCGCGGCTTCGCCTGCGTGGATACTGTAAAAACAATCCTTGAAGCGGATTATATATCATTCTAAAATTTCAGCTCGATCGGTGCAGAACTTTTTGAGGTTTTGAAGCGTACACAAACCAACATAACATTTTTATCTACAGGTAGGTATAGATAATTGTAGTAAGAAGCAAAGATTTGTAAAAATTAAAACTTTTTTTAGACTGTTAAATGGAAATTACCTGAGAGCCTTAGATATTTAGCGATGGCATGTAAAGCCAAATCAGAGACCCATGGGTGGCTTTATAATTCTGACACCGGGTTTCGGCACTAACCATACAATAAAGAAGAAGAAGATGGAAATTGAGAAGGTGATCATTTCAGCCACTATCAAGGAGAAAACACATTTGTTTGACATACCTATTAGATACGTTTCAAGCCTGATTAACGATGCGATCGCAGACCAAGCCAGTCGCTTCAGCGTCGTACCTACATTCCTCGTAGTCTCATGTGCATTTTAGAATAAGTAGGTACTCTACATCTACAAATTGTTAAGTCTAACCTTTATGATTCATGATTCAATGGAATTACAAACCTCATCACAAAAACTTAGAAAACAGAAACGCTGTACCAAATTAACTGACCATATCGAACAAGCAACTATTCTTAGAACCATTACGTATTCACCAAAAATGTGGAAGCAGTAAAACCAAACGTTAAATAGCAAAGACAAGGCTTTAGCGACAGCAATAAAAGAGAAATTCTCGACTTTCAGTGCGGTCACAATACACCACTCCATAATTGAGCAAAGACAATACATTATTGTGACAACATGCACAAAAGAGAACGAACTCTTTACAAATGCCTCGCTGCGTTTTGGCGGCAATTTTGACAGACGTCACGCTGTGACAGGGTCATAGACAAAGGCTTATTTTTCTTTGAACAGTAGCTGTTTTGTTTAAATTGCTATGAAATTGCTACTGGTCTACCGATGATTTGTCAAAATTAAAGCATGAAGGTTTAATTTGCCAAGAAGGTTGTACCATTGTGATTTTCTTAGTAAATGTGTTGTAAATTGTAAAATAACGACCTATGATATGGCGATTGCAAAATCTCGCTAATTGTACATGAGTAACCAATTTACGTAGGTATATGATTGAAGGTAACGTGTCGAAAACCTCTTCAAATCATGTGCCATTTGAGTTAACAGCTCTTGTTTTTTTATGAGAACCTCCTCCTTTTTGGGAAGTCGGTTAAAAAATAGAATCGTATCAGTTACGTGACATATTAAAATTGGACTGCAATCGTGTCTTCCTAGCCAAGACATACACGTCTTTAAAGAAAATTGCTTGCAATCATATTATGCATAATATGCTGGCAACCAGAAAGAAAACTCCACAATGCAAGATTGCCAGCTTGATTAAAATGAATAAAACTCTATTGAATCTGTTCCCTGAATGATCGACTCGGCGATGAACTGAAAATCCCTTAGAATAGGTAAATGCAATGGGAGGGCCTTTCTAAACGTGGCCCAACTACTTATATTGACAATATCAAATATGGTCTTCCACTAAATAGGGGAACGGACAAAAAAAAAACTAATTAGTCCGTCAGATAGATTTCCAAAAATTATTGGACACGTATTTTTTCTTTTTTCACGTAAACTTAAAATGAAGACGATACAGTGCTTCAAAAACTCGTGTGACGTCATATGATAGTACATTTTGACGACACAAGTGACGTTTCAAGCCCCACTCCAAGATCTTTGATGCCTTTTATCTTCGTCATTTTTTATTGATTTGATAAAACAAAAAACACGTATTCAATATTTTTCGATAATCTAACTTACGGACTAAACAGAATCATATTATTTTGACCCAGTCTGATCCCCTATTACAACCTAGCTTGCTTTTAACATGTAGCTTGGTTTTGTTTCGGCAAAAGATAAACCTAGTTATACCTAAGTACAATCATTTTACAACATTTTTTTTTTAGTTTCTGTACTGGCGTTTTACATCCTCGTCTAGTTCAAGGAAATAAATATTATTGATTCTCGAACCAAATCAATAATAAAATGACTAGATAGAGATATTTTTTTTCTTGTGAACCACCCGTAGGCCGTGGTTAAACGCGGCCCATCCCCCAGTTCTTATTTATTTTTAAACCACGGCGGGCACTTGGTTTATTCTGAAATCATCATCATCCACCTATTATTGTTCCCACTGCTGGGACACAGGCCTCCTCTCTTTGAGAGGGTATATTCTAAAATACTGTTAGATATTTAACAACAAAAAAACAGCGTATTTTAATAAAATTATTGACTACGTAGGTACCGTAAGTTTTATTGATTAGGTACTAATTTATTTTAAATTCAGGAAATTGATCTCCTGAATTTTGACGAGAATGCAAAAATGCACCTTTTTAACCGACTTCAAAAAAGGAGGTTACTATGTTCGTGTGTACCTATGTATTTTTTTTTTTTTATGTATGTTACCTGATTTCTCCACCATTTGTGGACCGATTATCAAAATTATTTTTTTATTTGAAAGAGTATACTCCTGAGGTGGTCCCATTTTTTTTTGGTGAAGATCTGGTGCTGATCTTCGGAGATATACAATGGAACTCTTCAAAAATAGACGGCAAATCTGTCGTAATTGCTGGAATCGCTTGGATGTTTATTGAATATACATTATCATGACGTAACATCACGCCTGTATGCTCTGAGGGGGTATGCAGATGTGTACAATACACATTTTTTTTTGTTGTTTTATGAATTTTCGTGCTTTTTCTGGCGCTATTCAAGTATTCGCATCTAGCAGTCATCACTTGTATTCATGTTGATGAGCTGATAATGGAAGGTATACTACTCCTCAACGGTTAAGAGTTGAGAGTAAAAAAAAATAGGGGAATCTTGGAGGTTAAGGGTTAGGTTTCTTGGTTGAATGTTAAATGCATAGTAAATATTTGTAAAGGATATAATATAGGTACTTATTACAACTAAAAATGAAAAAATAAAAAAAAACTTTTTTGCAAAAAAAACAACCGACTTCAAAAACACCAAAAAGAGAAAAATAAACTTCAGAAGAAAAATCAGCTTCTGAAGTCGGTGGCAAAAAAATAAAATCAAACAAACAAATGTCACCGACTTCAGAAGCTGATTTTTCTTCTGAAGTTTATTTTTCTCTTTTTGGTGTTTTTATAATAAAAAAATCCACCCAATAAAATTAAATAAAACAATCAAAACATCCATCTAAATCAAAAACGAAATCTCTCAAAACAAGATACTATCTATATCATTCACCCTAAAAAAACCCACCGGGGTGTCAGACGGTCGGCTTCACAACAAATGGGACCCTTTTTTAGGGTTCCGTAGTCAACTAGGAACCCTTATAGTTTCGCCATGTCTGTCTGTCTGTCTGTCTGTCTGTCTGTCTGTCCGTCTGTCCGTCCTCGCTTAATCTCTGTGACCGTTAGCACTAGAAAGCTGAAATTTGGTACCAATATGTGTATCAATCACGCCGACAAAGTGCTAAAATAAAAATTGGAAAAAAATGTTTTATTAGGGTAGCCCCCCTATATGTAAAGTGGGAAGTGATTTTTTTTTTAATTTTAACCCTAACGTGTGATATATTGTTGGAAAGGTATTTAAAAATGAATAGGGGTTTACTAAAATCATTTTTTGATAATGTCAATAATTTCGGAAATAATCGCTCCAAAAGTAAAAAACAAAGCGTCCCCCCCCCCTCTAACTTTTGAACCATAAGTTTAGAAAATACGAAAAAAATCTGAAAAGTAGAACTTTATAAGGACTTTCTAGGAAAATTATTTTGAACTTGGATGGAAACAACAGATGGAAACTGCAGTTAACCAATATAATTTGGTCCCTGAATCGTATGAGCGCCTATACAATCCAGAGGTCAAGTTTCATTGGCCCGTATTTCAAACAAAAAAAGAATTATTACTACGGAACCCTACACTGAGCGTGGCCCGACACACTCTTGGCCGGTTTTTTCTCCCCTTTTCTCTAATAGCTTTATTTTGTAAACAATCTGATGCTCAATTGAGTTTTTATTATGTTAATATTGACAATTCAGATGTTTTGTCATTCGTTGTGTAAATCGTAGGGATTTATATATCATTGGCGGATTACTGGGCATTAGTCTATGGATTAGAAGGATCATTATTAGTAGTGATGAGTAAAAGTTATTGATGCACCGATTTTTTTATGAGCCGTCAGAAAAAATCATTAAAATTCTTCGTTTTTTGTGTTTTTTAAGCTATATATTCTCCGAATTGTATTTCTAAAAAGTGTTCATTTATTTTGCGTTTTAGTTTCGTTTATAGCCCACATGTTTACATTTTTTTTAATTTATCATGGTTCGAAGTTGACTTTTAATTTAGTTGAATAGGGGCTATGCCCGCTTTCCGTCGGTAAAAGCTTTTCTAAAAATGGCGATGTACCGCCGGACGGGGAAATTGCGTCGGGTTTTCAAAGTTGAAGGAAATACGGTCGTCGTAACGTAACAGAACTCGTCGAGAAAGAAAAAAAATATCGAATACTTTTTTTTCTTTCTTTCTTCCAAGCTAGGTGTTTATTTTGTGTGTTTCATGTCCATTTTATCTGGTTTATTCGATTGTTTTATTGCAAAACAAAATTAGATCCCATTGCCCTAATGTACAAGGACTAATCTTCAAAGACATTACATTAGTTTTACGCCGCAAAAGTACCGTTACCCTCTTTTTTGCTACCCTCAAATAAAACCTTCGCTAATATACCTTTTACTAATTTCTAAACAAAAATACCACGTTATCGAAAAAAAAACAGTAAACTAGACATTTAACAGTTCCATTGTAAAAGATCAAAGGAAAGAGCGGGCGGCGTCGGGCGGCAAACATAGTCGGTTACTTTGTGTCAAAGTTATTACAGTAATTACCAATTTACCGTCATTAACCATTTACCGTTATACTAAGTTATTATTTTATTGGCCGGTATGGTTTGAAAGAAGGAAAAAATGTTTAGTAAAATAATTATATTTTAAATACTATAAAGGATAATATTTTTGTGACATTTAGGTAACAATAAATTATTAAAGCAATGAAGATGTCATTAACTTTTATTTTATACAGGGTAGATACACGAAAACAGTTACCAACTTACGTCGTACCTATTTAATCAATTCATCATTCTGAACCGGGTCGCAGAAAAAAAACATCTATTCCATACGTTTGGAGCGTGTAGCTAACTACTGCGTTTTTGTAGAAAACTGCCGTTTTTAATGAAAAATTTCTTTGTGACCCTGTTTTCGCATCGTTGTCCCATGCACACTGTATTTAAAAATATTTTAAATCTTATCATTTCTAATGCTGTTATGCCCGTGTGTGTGTCGCAAACTTATTGAGTGAAACTGTAAAATTACTAATGAAGATTTTATTTTTTTTATCTGTTTCATACCTTAGGGGTTGCACGACATTGGTCAAGTCTGATATTCGTCAAATCAGCAATTCGTCAAATTTGATATCGGTCAAAGCTGTAGTTCGTCGAATCGTCTGTTTGTCCAATTATGAAATTTGCCACATACGCTATTGGTCAAGTCCAAGTACAGTCGATGAAACCATGCCTTTATAACGACGAATGAACGTAATCGTTCTTTCCACACTTTAGATCTTTAGAATCAATTTTAAGCTTTTCTTTATCTAAGTTTCAGCAATATTAATTATATATCCGTCGCAAAACAAAAAACTTAGATATCCACTTTCTAACCTATCCAAAGGAATTTGGATATAAGTGATATAGTTTTTTTTTTAAAATATACACAGGAAAACGTTTTCAGCTTTTCAATGACCGAACTTTGTTAACTTAACTTTGTTTTTTTTTCTAACTAAGTATGCCGTCAATTATTTTAATTAGCAAGCTAAAGACGTGTGACGTAAATAACCCATATTTTATTGTTTTAAAATAAAGCACGTTATTCTTTCCTATTAAATCTTTATACAGACACAAGATCGACTTTTGATTAATCAGAATCAGAACATAAGCAGACATAAAATTACGTCACCCGTCGGAAAGCCATTCCACCAGTTTTCCTTTCATTAATTACTGAAACTACACATTTCTGATATCAAAAAATGCACAAAAAAGCTTACCATGAGGTCTATCATCAACGCCATCACTATCCACCTCACTCCTCACGCTCCCAGGACTCGCCCTCTTCAGTTCCTCTTGCTGCCCTCCCTGTTCACTCTGGAACCCTCCCATCCTCTTATCATAACTCATAAAAAATGGGAAATTTGGTACACGATTCTGTTGAAAATAGTATCCCATTTTCCCATCCCTAACTTTAAGTTCCTCGTCTTCAGAATGCTCGTTCGTAGCTGAATAGTCCTGAGAAATGCTGTTCTCGATATCGATTTCAGGCGATCGCCGTTCGTTTAGTCCGACAATCGATTCAATCGAGAAGTTCTTCGAAGGAAGCTTCGTCTGCATTTTACTGATTTCCGATTCCATCACTACACTAACACTGGCCACTGCGCGATTTTCAAATTTTTGTATTCCGAACGTCCGAATGTTCGTTGTGTACTGATGTCAGTGCGGTGTCTATCCGCTGTTGAGGACCACGCCTCTTTGTGAGGGGGAGGTGATTTCATTATCCTCTCTATCCAATTGAATATCAACCTTACCCTCCTTACTTCACAGTACATTTTCCTTTGAACCATATCTAAATCTCCCCGATAGGAGCATTCAGTTACGTAAATATCGTCTTTATGTCTAAATAGATAAGGTGTAGTTTAAAGTGGTAGGGGATAAATAAATACGTATTATGATCTGGTGGATAATGCGACAAAAAATGGCTGCCAATAAATAATTAATTAATTTTAAATAAATAAGCGCTCGATGATGTTCCGCGTTAACTACTGCTGTAAAGGTTTGTTTGTGTTTCTGAATATATGGTGAGGATTTAATATGGTATTTTATTTCATGGGAACAAAGACAGTTTATGGGTGATTTTTCTTTGTCACAGCGTTCTGTGGAGACATTGAGCTACGTACCTAATTGTTTCGTTGGAGAACTCCAAAGACTTTCGAATATTTCACCACGTTTTTTCAATATATTTTATATTGGCTTTTTCAGACTTGCAGTCTAGAGGACTTGAATAGAGTCACATAATACGTACCTAAGTATATATTATCAATATTAATCAAACAATTTGAATCTTCTTATTTATGCTTGAATCTTGAGTGACGTTCAAATGGCCTCAAATGGCCGCTTCGAATAAAATTGAAGTGTCTTTTTGTAATTTCATAAGAACAGTTTTTTGAAAGTATAAAATAAACACATTTTTTTGTTCCGGCTAATCTCCGAAACGCGTGGACCGATTTTGATGGGACTTTTACTGTCAGATAGCTAATGTTATAAGGCGTTTGTTGGTAACTTAGACTAGGTACTTTATATTTTTTAAATATTTTGGGTTCCGTACAAAAAAATCAGATTCAAATATGGAAGTAAGTAGGTACTTAATATTTTTATTTTAATAATTAATTGATGTAATAAAGGTAAATAAAATAATAATGTTTCGCTAACGATTAAGGTTCCGGGAAACAGCTAATTAGCAGGATAATTATATAAATTACTTAACAATTCTTATTAAGGTCACAAAAATAATATGATATAGAAAAAAAAATAAAAACTGTATAATATAATAAAACTGTCATAGACGCATATCCACGATATGCGTCTATGACAGTTTTTTTTTTTTAAGGATTTCATAATAATTATGAAATCCTAAATCCTAGTAATAATTATTATTACCTATTACCTACTAAAGCGGCCAATGTCACTATAGGTAGGTAGGTATCGACTTATCGAGTAATGAAACTCATATGAAGATGAAGTCATATGGAGTTGGGCAGAACACCTAGCACGGGGCGCGGTGATGGCTGGTGGAGTAAAGCTGTGACCCAGTGGCGTCCAAGGAATGGAAAAAGAAGTGTTGGTCGTCCAGCGAAGAGATGGGCAGACGACATTGACACAAAAACGAGGAACTTGGTAAAAGCAAAGAGAGGTCTAAGCCCCGCAGTGGGCGAAGTCAGGGTCTAAAATTACCATTTTAGCAGTTCATAATAATAATATAGGTACATGAATTGCGTTAAAAAGCGTAAATCCAGCGTAAGCGTAGGACCCAGTCATATTAATGACAATAATTTCCGTGGTGCTAGGCAACTGGGCTTATCCCAGTTGTATAAGTCCCTGTGTGCCTATTGGCCTTGTTCTGTTCTGTCTCCTGCTGATATGGAGGGAAGTGGAAATTATGTTTTTTCCTACTCCTCCGCTATTCTTTTCTGATTAATTTCGTTGCTGGATCCAAGACAGTTAAATCGCTTCTCTGGGACTTCGTCGAGCTTCATTGTCTCGGCGCTTTTCTTGTGGTCGCCACTGTTGATTCTGGCTAACAGGAGTTACAGTGGCTTGTCCAAAAAAAAAATAGTAGGTAACTGCGTCTGTGACCAATACTTAAACGAATGTTAACACAATTCATATTTTGGTCTGCTAAAGACGCGGCGCGGCAAGGCTGTGTATGATGATGTTGATGAAAGCAGCCATTTCAGGGCTCTTGGAATACGGACCTTAGTGATAATCTGATCAGTGGTAAATGTGATCCCAACAAAAACATTCTGTAAAAAACTAGCCAAGTCTCGATGGAGCTGCTTGTTTATCTCTAAAAAGTAATGAAATCTAGACAAAGTCGTGCCAAGTCTAAGGTTCCTTATTGCGATTTCTTTATTATTATAGTTATTGTTGTGTGTCTTGGCCGTTGAACATTCTTTATAAGTACGTTAGTGGGTACAAGCCAATTTAGTTTATATAGGTACGTAATGTTATTGTTAAGCGAGATAATAACCCATACTGGTATTGGTAATTGGACGCCAAGAAGAAAAATGACCGAACTAAACGAAACGAACAACGGCCAAGTCACACAACATAATAAAGAAATCGCAATAAGGAACCTTAGACTTGGCACGACTTTGTCTAGATTTTATTACTTTTTAACCGACTTCAAAAAAAGGAGGAGGTTATCAATTCGACTGTATTTATTTATTTATTTTTTATGTTTGTTCGCTCATAACTTGCGACTGGGTGAACTGGTTTTCATGATTCTTTTTTCATTTGAAAGCTGGTGCTTCCCGTGTGGTCCCATTGTCACCATTTCAATATCTGATGATGGGATCTTGTAGAAATCGGGGGAACTCTTCAATAAATAACAGCAGATTAACCGCGATTGTTGCTATAGCATATCTAAGCATTGTTTACGCCATCACACAACATAATATCACGCCACGTGAAGATCTGATGAAGAACTTCGGAGATAGGCAACGGAACTCCTCAATTAATGATAGCAAATGGACTGGGATTGCTGAAATCTCATGACTGTCTATTGTTTACACCAGTTCATAACATAACATCACGCCGGTACGTTGTGAAGGGGTAAGCACATGTGAACCACTAAAAAGTGAAAAATAAAAACTTTTTTACAAAAAATAAAACCGACTTCGACAAAAACAAAACACAAAAAAGTGAAAAATAAAAAATCAGCTTCAGAAGTCGGTGGCAAAAACATGAAATCAAACAAACAAAAGTCACCGACTTCAGAAGCTGATTTTTTATTTTTCACTTTTTTGTGTTTTGTTTTTGTCGAAGTCGGTTTTATTTTTTGTAAAAAAGTTTTTTTAGAGATAAACAAGCAGCTCCATCGAGACTTGGCTAGTTTTTTACAGAATTTTTTTGTTGGGATTTCACTTCTTTTTGTAGAAACGTGGGCATATTGATTTATTTTCTTATTGAAAACAATTTTTTGTAAGTAGTTTTTTTTTTTTTTTCGAATATCCTAGTTTTTATAGTTTTACCTTTATGTGGCCATTAAACCCTATCTCTGTACCAAATTTCAGCTCTCTGAGTTTATGGGAAGTACTAGTTCTATTTTGATGATCATGAGTGAGTGAGTGAGTGAGTTTCATAAATGCGAAACTTTGCTTTCGCTTAACTTCGGAACTAAATGACCTACAGACTTGAAACTTTTTATTTTAAGTGTGATTGTATAGCTTACTGAATGACGAAAATTTCAGCGTTCTGGTCTTATTCAGAGGTTCTCAAATAGGGGCCTGAAAATGCGGCGAAATGGTTCCAGTAAAGGATGTTACGGCAGAGTTGGCTTCGCGCTCGACTCGGCGGGGGCACTGCCGTGCCCCCAGATGACCTACAGACTTGAAACTTTTCATTTTAAGTGTGATTGTATAGCTTACTGAATGGCGAAAATTTCAGCGTTCTGGTGTTATCCAGAGGTTCTCAAATAGGGGCCTCAAAATGCGGCGAAATGGTTCCAGTAAAGGATGGTACGGCAGAGTTTGCTTCGCGCTCGACTCGGCGGGGGCACTGCCGTGCCCCCAGATTTATAAGTTACTAAATAAAAAACAGACAGAGCAGTGGTGGCCCAGTGGTGGCGGCCCCGACTAACGAACAGTTGGTCGTGGGTTCGAACCCAGGCAAGGCGCATTACTTTGTGTAATTTATTTCATCACCACTGCTCTCAAAACGGTGAAGGTAAACATCGTGAGGAAACCGGCATGTCTTAGAACCAAAAATTCGAATATATGCGACATCTACCAATCCGCACTGGGCCCGCGTGGTGGATTATAGCCCATCCTTCTCCAAGAGAGGAGGCCTGAGTCCCTGCAGTGGGAACAATTATAGTCTGATCATGATGATGAAATAAAAAACACGAAAAATCTGAAGTCGGTGACTTTTGTTTGTTTGATTTCGTTTTTTTTTTTGAGGTTACCCTCTAAGTATTTCTCTGGAATCGCATCATCATATTCTGCCTTGGTGACAATGGGACCACCTCGGGAGTACTCATTCGAATACAAAAAGGGTTGTGAAAAACGGTCTAAGTACAATTGACGGAGATATCGGTGTACACACGGCTACACATCAAGCTATACAAAACCAGTTAATCTTGGCCTCACTTTACTAGATCTTTTCGCACAATGACCGATCAGATTATACTGGTTTTGTATAGCTTGATGTGTAGCCGTGTGTACATACACTTACATAAAAATGAAAAAAAAAAATGTACTTACGCAACATGTGTCGATACGATACTCTTGCGCCATCACATCTTCCAAGTTCATCGTGCTGCGCAGGTGGAGCCGCTACGGCTGCAGAAAACTTCAAGTGGCGTAAATATAGTAACCTTTGCGGAAACTATATTTTCGAGCCGTTTGGGGTTGAAACTCAGGGGCCGTGGGGTGACACCGTGTGCTCATAGCCTGTTTAAGGAAATCTCGAAACGCTTCTTAGTTGACGCTTCTCGTGACCCAAGGGCTGGCTTTTATCTTGGCCAGAGGCTAAGTGTTGCCATACAACGAGGCAATGCCGCCAGTCTTTTGGGCACATTACCGGCTGACAGCGTTGAGGAGCAGTATTTCGATGCCTTTTTATAGTTTATTGTTAGATTAGTTTATTTTATAGTTTTTAATTAATTTAATATGTATTCCAATAAAAACAATCCTAATTATTTGTATACATATACGACACGCTGTTAGAGCGATTGCCCCTTGTCTTGGCCGTCTAGACTTGGCGTGCCATTCTCCAAGTTTGATGGGTCCGTCCAGAGTCCGTCCACGCGGGGTTTTACCGGTCACCTATTGTTTCACGGGAATCCGGACCCGCCGCTGAAACTGTGTAGTGCAAGGTGACTAAATTAGGCGTCCAAAATGGGGGTCGTATAAAAATGCACTTTTTGCGACATTTTCACTACAAAACCATCAACCGGTATGACCGTTACTTACATTAAATATAACAGATATAAAAAGTGTGTATTTTTTTTCAAGTTCGTCCTGTGTTGTGTATAATGTATCGAATCAACTAGCTTCGCTTTTCAGCATCTGCAGCAAGTCGTGCTCGTGCAGCGATTTAGGATTATGAATCATTGTTAACTGACAATAAATTAAATTATTATTATTTGAAATATCGTCTAGTAAAACCTCCGGTTCAAAAGAAAACTCAAAAGAAAGTCACAGCTAAACTCTTTCTTTTTCTGACTTGTGTTGATCAAACAAATATGCTTTTCAATACACTTCCTCGAAAACTAGCTCTTATTGCACTACGATTAGGTTCGACATGCATCATATTTCGCACGCGTGCGGTAATAAGAATACAGCGTGCTGTAATATTATTACCGCACGCTGTAATCATAGAGCAGCGGTAATTCGATTAAAACTTATGAAATTAAAAAAAAAACACCACTGACTATTATAGAGCAGGCGTGTTTTTTTTTAATCTCGCCATTTTGATCTGCGTCTTTACAGCGTAAATATTTTTTGAATATTTAAATTGTGTTTGTAAAAAGAATACTACTAATAAACGTAAATATTTTAAACAATTATTTACTTTTATGAACAAGTTAGCATTTTTTTGTGTTCTTAATTAAAAAATATTTAAATTTTATATTTTTCCTGTGAGGCTGTTTGGCGGCTTTATACCTTTGCTTCTTTTTCAACCTGGCGAAATCAAACCGCGGAAAAAAAGTAAATTAAATCATAGTCTCATCAAATTTGTTGACAAAAACACATAACGTTTTTAGTTAATTTCTTCGAAAGTGTATTGAAAAACGTCGTTTGATACACGTGGGAATTTGTTATTGCATTTCTCGACCCCATGAACACCCTCGCCATACGGCTCGGGTGTTCAATCTGCCTCGAATGCAATAACAAACTTTCCGCACTTGTATCAAAATGTACTATTATCGTACAACAGCTGTTATGTCTCTTCTTAAACTTACTATTTATTTATTTATGTACTTATGGCAATATCCCAAAAAAATGTATTTGGTCACAAGTCTTACTAAATAGGTAGGGAATAATTATGCAACTCTTACATTTTGACACTTAACCCAAAGTATATCCGAGACTTTTAGCAGCCCGCAGCCGAAGGCGAGGGCTGATAGTATTAAGGTAAGTTCAACTACTGCTTGTCGCTCAAAAAAATATTTAAGTCCTACATTTTTCTACGACACGCTGGACCACACGTTAGTAACCTGCCGCAAGATAATTTCTCGCTTCGTTGTTACTAGTGCTGCCATCTAGTATTGAGTAGCCGTTACTGTTGAACAGCTCCATCTATTGTTCAATAGCAAAATGTACTGGCCAGCTCGGCAGCTAAATAATGTTTAAAAATAATAAGAGATGGCGCTATTTAAAATATTTTATTTATCTGTTACCACAAAACATCATGGATAGCGCGCAACAGGGTATCAGCAGGACTATGTAGTGAGGCAGTAAGAGTTATTATATTTTTACATTTATTTATCAGTCACGCGATTTAACATGGCGTGGAAATACCCGTATTCCTGGCACTGTTATAACATAACATAACCTGAGTCAAGAGTGCCAAGCCCTATGTAATTCCAAGGCACAATTCCAGACTCTACTCGACTGCTAATGAGAAATTCCTTATGGAATAACCCAATAACACTTTGGCTGAGGCTACCAGAGGCGTCTTTACCTATAGTGCAGGGTGTGCGGCGCACACGGGCGCCGGGTCTAAGGGGGCGCCGAGCGCCCTCTAGTGCGACACCTCCAAACAGTAGCGGCGTTAGGGTAGGGCGCGGTTGGGCGACGGCCCAGGGCGCCAGAGATACAGGGGCGCCAGGAGATTCCATTAAAATATTATCGAATTCGTTCGATCGGTTTTTGAAAAATCAAATGTGGGAAAATTGAATTGGTATCAATGTAAAATAAATGCATAGAAAATATTTGTGTAAGATATGTTATTACAACTAAAACTGGCAAAGGCGTCTTTACATATAGTGCAGGGTGTGGGTAGTACCCGGGCGCAGAGTCCATGTGGGCGCAGAGTCCATGTGGGCGCCGCTCGCTACGGAGCGCCCAAGGAGAAAAATCGAAGACATGTGACATCTACTTAACCAACCCCCTCTGGCCTGTTATTTTATTTATTCCATGGCCCCCGGCGGCGCGTTTCAGGGGGCGGCACAGAGCGGAGTCAAGCGGCAGCGTCAGGTCATGGTTATGTCATCAGACAATTAATTAAAATTCCGGTCTGCCGCCCCGCAAATCTAGAAAATCTATACCTATTACTATATTTCTTCTAACCCGCCACCCACTAGTTCCCTTGTCAGTTTGTTAGTATTGGTTAAATCTTGCAACTGAACTTCAAACCAGTTCCCCTCATCCGATTGAGCTGAAAGGTTGCTCACAGTTCATAACTTTGGTTCTGGTGACACTACATTGATTGAAAAGATTGTTTTTTAAATTATTATTTTATTTAAATCTGTATTCACGGTAAAAAGAAAATCTAACCCATCTCATAATTGGAATGCTCAAATTTTTTAGCTCGCTTCGCTCGCTCTTGCCGCCGAGTTTTTATTATTGCCCCATTTTTCAATGCGTTAGTAGTAAAAGTAAGTTAAATATAATTTGAATGATAAAAATAACCTTTCCGAGGCGGGGGCTAAAATTTTCGAGCTCGCTTCGCTCGCTCTTGCTTTTTTCATAAAGAGGCCATTTTTATCTATATGTATGAATTTCTCATTTATTCGATGTGCCAAAATGTTGGGTCTGTCTCCACCGATCCCGGGATCTGATTTAGCGTAACACGGATCCCGGCGATTTGTCTCCACGGATCCCGGGATTCGTTTCTACAAAAAATAAAAAATAAAATTTTGTTTACGGATCCCGGGATCCGTGGCTACATGGGGTCGGCGCAACATGTCTTCTTCTTCCATACTTCCCTATTTCTCGTCATCTCAGCAGTCACCTCCTTTCTAGTCATATCATCCTTCACACAGTCCATCCATCGTTTCTTTGGTCTTCCTCTACTCTTATAGCCATCTACATTCATACTCAACATTTTCCTCACAACATTTCCTTCATTCCTTCGCATCATAATAATATGTCCATACCACGACAATCGATTACCAATCAACCATAATACACTATTAGCTATAATGGCTATCGAATATGACGTAGGTACATAGAAACTACTTAGAACCAATGAAATTGAATTAAAAAAAAGATTTGACTTTGAAAAAAACACAAAGTGTAAATTGTCTTTTTGCTACTTTTCTTGGCTAATGATGAAAATAGAGGGGGCGCTAGGATAATGTTTGCACACGGGCGCTACATGGGCTAGAGACGTCTCTGGAGGCTACAGTAGGCAGCGATTTGCGATGCGACTGGAAGAGCGAAATTTTTTGAACTGAATTGAATTGATGTACGGTGTAGCCATAATTGTGAGCATTCATTTACTTGTTTTAAGGCGCAGTTAACGGGGGAACCGTAAAAACGACCTGTTTTTCGTCGCAGAGTTAGCCGTATTGCTACTTATTACAATTCCAAAAAAAATACAGTGTATAGTCAAATGTATAGGTAAAAGACTTATGCAAAAATATTTTCTAAAAGTAATCAAGAACCTCGAAAAAAAAAACACAAAATCACAAAAAAATCACACGAAAAAACTTTTTCATCTCGAAATGCTCAATATTTTGAGTGACAACTGTTATTTATTTTTTTACTATCAGAAAGGAAATTTAACTAACTAAAGACATATGTAAAAATATTTTAACATTACAGCGTATTTTTTTTTTTAATAAATTAAATCTGCGAACTATCGTTCATTTTGGCAGTCACGAGCATCAAACGCATCGCCATTTTCAACCTTATTTGTTTAGGCGATGAGTTAAACGCGCGCTCAAGGTCGCGGGCAGCTAATGTCGCCTTAATCGCTCATGTGTCGCAGGTCGCGTCGCGGCCTAATGTAGCCTCAGCCTTAGTCTCACCTGGGAATCGAAGCCTGGACCTAATGCTCAGCAGTAGACCAACGTGGCAGGCACTAGCATTCATTCATATTCAGTTAAGTTTATTTTTTTACAGGAATTCCGAGTAGTAATAGTAAAGGTTGAGTTTATTAAGATTTTGTAAAACAATATTTTTTTTAAAAGAGTGTCCATGTAGTTTCTTAGGTACCTATTCATCTCTATAGAGATCTATACCCTTAGAATGGGCTAGTATTATATTATCTGTGGAATGGGCAACTACATAGGATCCCATGGGAGTGAAAAGGCGAAAAAATTATACGAGGATCCCAATTCCCATGGGAGCCTCGTCATGGGATCCAAGTGGACGGAGGCCAGTACTTTCACAAATTATTATACTTTGTGACTGGGACTTAGCTTGGACTGGGACTTGCTTAGCTTCGTTTTGTTTTTCGGTTTTTTTGACATTCAAAAATGCCTGCATTTTTAATTGAAATAAATGCTTTGAGTTAGAGTTTAGCTCAATTTGAGTAGTTTTTTCATCGACACGCGCTTAGAAGATATTCATACACATTATTACTAAGTATTAGCATCTATATGCAAATCACTTGAGTGTGACAAGGTTAGTTTAAAGCGGTTTTATTCACATCTCTGTTTGTTCAGCATTTAGATGAAGTTTATATTTAGTGATCTCGTGAGGTTGGTTAACGTTTTCTTTTTAGCTTTTTAATAATGCCCTTTAGGTGCTCGTGGCTTTATAATGACAGCCGCTCGGGTCGATCTTTAGGTTAAACCGTGCTTACTGAGGTTGGTCCGTAGATGGGTGACCATCCATAACCTACCGAATGTCCTCGGAAGCCGTTGGCCCCGCTGCCATACATAAGGATCTTTGGCAGTTGCTAGTGTCGTTACAGGTTCAGGTAGTCGCAGTGGCCCGAAAGTCTGATAGCCCGTATACCAAATGGCATCGTATTGTACTAACTGGGTAGTCCAGGGACTGCAGTCTCTACACTAATAACGACGCTACGAATGTCGTTAAGTCGAAAAACCATAAACTTCCTCTAAAAGATTTTCAACCTTATGCTGTTGAAATAAAGCTGAAAATCTATTAAAGAAAGTTTACGATTTTTTCGACTTAACGACATTCGTAGAGACGTTATTAGTGTAGGGCTGCAGTCTCTACACTAAATATCGTTAAAAATCTGTCGCAAAGTCGTATCGATGTCAAATTTCTTTAACAGATTTTCCGCTTTATTTCAACAACATAAGGTTGAAAATCTATTAAAGAAATTCTATAAAAATCTGTCGCAAAGTCGTATCGATGTCAAACGTTAATAGATTTTCAGCTTTAAGGCGACATTAACTGCCCGCGCCCTTGAGCGAGTGGGAGGAGACAGCGATATAGGCCGATAGCGGAGCTGAGGGAGTCAGCGATACACTGCCGCCCGTCGCCCGCCAGAGCCCCGCTTCAACGCGCACCAAGATTTAATTTATTAAAAAAAAAATACGCAGTAATGTTAAAATATTTTTACGTAAGTCTTTAGTTGGTTAAATTTCCTATCTGATAGTAAAAAAAAAAATAACAGTTATCGCTCAAAATATTGAGCATTTCGAGACGAAAAAGTTTTTTCGTGTTGTTTCTAGTGATTTTTTTTTCGAGGTTCTTGATTAATTTTAGAAAATATTTTTGCATAAGTCTTTTACCTATACATTTGACTATAGACTGTAATTTTTTTGGAATTGTAATATGTACCAATACGGCTAACTCTGCAACGAAAAACAGGTCGTTTTTACGGTGTCCCTCTGTGACAGCGCCTTAATTCTCTAATTTGATTTTTAACGATATTTAGTGTAGAGACTGCAGGCCCAGGTCCAGGTCATATAGGCAGTCGCTATTTAAAATACTGGTATTCAGCTGCATCCAGTTAGACTGGAAGACGACCCCAAAATAGTCGAGAAAAGGCTAACTTCTTTTAATTTAAAAATGTATTTCGTGCCTGTCTGTAGTTGGACGTTGCCCTTCCAAACTGCACAACGGAATAAGATGCTATTTTGCATAATAGGGGATCGGACAAAAAAAAACTAATTAGTCCGTCAGATAGATTTACAAAAAATAATGGACACATATTTTTTCTTTTTTCACGTAGGTAAACAAAAAATGAAGACGAAACAGTGCTTCGAAAACTCGTGTGACGTCATGATAGTACATTTTGTACCTACAAGTGACATTTCAAGCCCCACTCCATGATCTTTGACACTTTTTATCTTCGTCAATTTTAATTAATTTGATAAAACAAAAAACACGTAGACCGTATCCAATATTTTTCGATAATCTAACTGACGGACTAAACAGAATCATATTTTTTTCAGTCAGTCCGACTGTCCGATCCCCTATTGTAGGCAGTTTATATTATCCCGAAAGGTCTGTGTGTAGAATTATATTCATAGCAATGAATTAAAAAAAAAACTTGTTGCATTTTGAAGTCCGAAATAGATACCTACTTTAAGGGAGTTCCCCTGTCCCCTATAAACAAAGGTTACATTGAATATATCAAAAACTTACTTTTTTATTGCAACTTTATTTTTAAACCGCAAAATACATAAATTAACCTAATCTAAGTAGGAACCCACACAGCCGTTACTCACTCACGTATCTACACATACATAATACTTACTTACATACATTATACATACATTGTACTAAAAAAATAAACTACTGAATGCATTTATTAAAGTAAGTACGGTACGGTCTACCACAAAACTACTTTTTTTGGTCTGAAATCTCCTAAACGGCGGGCGAGGCAGATTTTATCTAGGGCTACTTTTATTTTATAGAAAAAGTATTGGGAAGAATTTCAATTGTTCCGTGCGAAGCAATTAAACCCCTTGATATTGTGGGTGTATGACCACATATTGTACGAATGTGGACGAAGCAAAAGGAGGAACGAAGGAGGAGAGTGAGAGGGAAAGAGGGAGGAGGAGGAGTAAGGATCGTAACAAGTGGTGTTCTGTGATTTCTGCCAGTGCTACCCTCATGGAAGAAGGGAGGGCGTGTTGTCCCTATAATTATTAACAAAATCCGATTCAAATAGCGAAGTGATAATTTCACGCGAATGTGGAAGGTCGCGAAGAACGCGAGGCACAACTAGTTTTCAATAAGAATCACATAATTTTCACGCAATGAGGGTTCATGGTTAAAAAATAAACGCACTGTCCCGGCAGTCTCTACAGAGATAACGACAAAATCGCTAACTTTCGATTGCTAATTGGGTCATACTCAGAAAAAGTGTACATTTGGTGTCTTTTCTTGTCCCGCAACTTCATATTTACGTAAATATTTAGTATTATGATATATTTTCTTTTATCCCCCCTTTTTGTTATATTAGTCTAATTCTACGATGATTTCTCTGGTATTTTCAATTAAATTTTCATTATAAGATTACATTTTTTGATTGTCAAAACATTGATAAAAATATTGCCATACATTTTTTTGGTGTCCCAATGACGATTTCACATTTTCAGAGATGAATTGTTACGAATTTTCATCGTTTTTTTTAACATTGACTGTGGTTATATTATTCTTGATGAATCAAGTAACTAAATAAGACCAATTTTATCCGTAAATCATGTAGAGAAGTATTTATTTTAATTAAACAAATGTTGTCCCAAAATTATGAAGAGTCGTTACTCAGGGTTAGTAACGCGTGATAAAATTTGAAACACAATGACCTACGGTGGTATAATAGTTTTTTTGTAATCTGGCAACGTTATTACTTACGTCAAAATCACTGTCACGGCAGCAATCTAGTTTTCGCCGCAGTCGTGAAGTCAACACGTTTAGCAAGTGAAAATTTACAAAAAATACCTCAGGGTGATAAACGACTATTATTTTGGTAAGTTTAATGTTTTTGGTTTACTTACCATGTTTTCTTCATATCTTTTGTATTATCTAAAAGAATACACTCAGTGCTTGCGTGGTAAAACCGTGGTTTACGTAAAAACATTTTTAGAGGTTATGATTTCTCAGATTTTATTATCATTTTCGTTATATTGCGTAAAATTGCGTTACGTTACGAAACTGAGAAATTGTTAAGCTTAGTTCACAAAAACTAAAAGTGCATATCTATATACCTGTGTATTAATACACAGGTATAGTTGCCGACAGGTTTTTTAATGGAGTTTAATTAAATAATTACCAATGTTTATGGTATTTTTATTTTTATTAATCTAAATAAGACTGATAAGCCAAATATAATCAGGTGTTTTATTCGCCCAATCCATGTGCACCATACCTTATGACATCAGTTTCGTGACAGAGATTCTCAGTATCGTTACCTATCAGTTTAGTTACAAATTCAAAATGTACACTTTTTCTGAGTATGACCCAATTACCAATGAATAAATTCGGTTGCAATAATGATGCTTGCGAGAAACGCATCTTGGACTTGCTTTACTTGCAAGCATCATTATTGCAACCGAATTTATTCGTTGATAATTAGCAATCGAAAGATAGCGATTTTGTCGTTACCTATCTCTGTAGAGACTGCCGGCCTTGGGAGGACATGGTTAGGTTAGGTTAGTAATAAATGAGGGTATTAGATGTTTGTGTTGCTAGTTTAAAATAACTGCGAAGTTGGTCTAATGGTCGCAAGCGCGGGACCAGGGTTCGGTTCCCACGTCGGGCAAAGTGTTACTGGGTTTGTTCAACAGGAATTTCTCAGTATAGCAGCCTGAATTTGTGTCCTTGATGGAAATAGGCTCGCCTCCTATGACTTCAAAATAAATGGCGAAATCTGGGTGTACTATTAGGTACGGTCTACAGCCCTGCCAAACCATTCGAGGATTACGGATTTACGGGCGTGATGATTTGTTACTTAAATATTTTTGACGTGATAACGTCTTATAATTCGATGGCCGGCTGCACGCACGAAAAAAGTTGACGTCATGCGTCGTTACCTCGCTCTGAGGCGTTCCATAGCAACGGCGTGTTAATTGTCGTTCCATAGCAACGGCGTGTTAATTGTTTGTTTAAAGCAATGTAAGTGCTGCATTTTCTTATGACGTTGTCACGTTCAAGTATCGCCAGTAAACCGACTTTACAGACAACCGATTTTTTTAAATCTACGTTTATTGCTGAATCCAAGAGAACCCTAGCTGACCTCACCTTTTCATCTCTTCAGATTATACAAAAGTTCGCTAAACCGATTTAAAGTATATTTACCTGTAAAATTACATTTATAACACCAGCAATGTCACAGTTACTGGGTCAATGCTATTGTCCGATAAGTATCCGTCCTTGTAACATACTTACATGTTAATTTTGACAAAACATACTAACATAAACTCACGCCTTTTTCTTTTAGGGGTAGACAGAACCCACAAAACGCCTCCTGCTATATGCTTTTCCTTACATACTTACTCCTTTTGCCTCGTCCACATTCCTAAATCAGGTCATATACTTACGCACTTTACACAGGCCCTCCCCTCCCGGCGTTCCCCTGCACGGTTGGCGCAGTGGCTAAGCAATTGGACTGCTGCGCTGCGTGTCGCGGGTTCGATCCCCGCACGGAACAAATAGTTGTTTGACCTACTGATACTGTGTTGTTTCGGGTCTGGGTATTTGTGAATGTGAGTTTAAATGTTTGTGAACGCACCCACGATACAGGAGAAATTCCTAGTGTGGGGCAACGTTATTAAAAAAAGAAAAAGAAAAGAAAGAAGAATAACATTTGCCTCTGCATTCTGCATTTTGACAAAAGTTGGCAAAAATGTACCTGGTTTTATTCATTCACCTAGGCAAGATGATTATTAATTTATTAGCAAGGAAATAACTGCTGTTATCATCAGAACCTTGGGAAAAGTAGGTTAGGGACAGTTTTATTTATTTTTTTAATTTATTAAATGGCACTCGGGGAGTAAGGGGGAGAACGGCCGCCGACCCCAATTGTCAACCTCACCTGCACGCGTTGGTGGTTCGTACGAATAGCTGACGGCGCCGGCCCTCGTGGCCGGTGTGGTGTCCCCTGCTAGACAACAGACGAGGCTCTGACGACCGAGCAATGGTGGTATTATATACCATACCATCGGTCGGCCAACCGATCGAAGAGGCTACAGCAACCTTGGAGTCTAAATACCTTCTAAAATGCATAGGGCAGAAGGCAACGGGAGACCACTGCTTCTACCTTCCCAATCCCAAGAGAGTCAGTATGAATGGAAATACACATTGAGGTACGTGCGTAGTACATTATACCTCAATGGAAATACAGTAAATAATAATAATAATAACTGGCAACCCCGTATCAAACATGTCAATCATCTTTATTCTTATTTTCCTGTGTTATTTTCATTTAACTATAAATATAAATATTGTAATATACATAATTGAAACTTGATAATTTAATTTTTTTTCAACGGTTTTGGAAGGAGATATTTGGAAAATAAATAGACAACGTTTAAAACGAAAACCAGAAAGGACAAAAATACAATAGTCACAAAAATTTCCAGAATGACATATTATGTCAATAACGTCAACACGAAAATGAAAAAATTGAAAATATGATTACGAGGGCCGCTCAACGTGCACGACAACCAGCTCCGGGCTCGTCGCTCAGCTCCGCCTCACCACCGCCGGAACCCAGTCTCTCCGTGAGTGCTGTGACACCGGCCGTGGCAGTCGCGTCGAGCTCGAGCGACGAGTATTCTTCTTCGTCTCCGACGCCAACACCTGTTCGTCGACGAAGAGGACGCCGGCCACCGGACGGCTTAGGACCTCGAGGCCCACCGGCTTCTGATAGGGTCCCAGCTCCCGGCGGAAGTGTGCAGCGCATGCGATGGACGCAAGCCATCAACGAAAATGTCATGCGCTCATACTATGGGGCTACAGAGGGAGGAAACAACCTGACCGCGTACCGTGTTCGGATGCTTTCTCTGTTTCAGGTACTTGAGCCGGCTGTCAACGTATCGGCACAACGACTATCGGATCAGGTGCGAGTCATCCAACGTAATCGTATGTTGGATGACACCGTACTTGATCGCTTGCGGACTGAAACGCAGGGTAGCCATGTCATTACTGCGTCGTCACAGGCTGTGGTACCACCACAGTCTACCACAATACTTATCAGTGAAAACGACGTAAGTAATGACATGGTTAGTAACGTAAGTACACAGTGCAGTGAGGAGATGAGGAGCACTTTGGAGGGTGCGATCCGAGAGTATCGTTTCATGTCGCCCGAACTTAGACCACGATTACCTCGTTTGCCCATGCATAACAGAAATAGGGCGCTGGTGGCTGCTCTGGATTCGCAGTTGTCAAGCTATTTTGATAACTGCGAAAACCTCACTGATGCTCATTCGATCCTGTATTGCGCAGCTGTAGCGGCATGTCGTGTAGCTCATGTCAAATTTCTGAATGACAGAGCTACACGACCGAAACCAGCCGTTCCGGCTTGGCAGTACAGGATTGAACGACGCATTGCTGGGGCCAGAGCGTTCATCGGCAAACTATCCTGCTTCCGGGAGGGCAACAATCGCCCTCGAGTGATGCGCTTTGTGAGGCGGGCATTTGCGGGGACCGATATCAGTCCTCGAGACTACATGTCCCGTATCACAGAGCGCATCGACTTCTGGAAGCAGAAAGTGTATGCATGGGCAAACCGTATTCGTAGGTATAAGCGTCGGGTGGAACGGTTCACTCTAAATCGCACCTTCCAAAGTAATGAAAGGTGGGTCTACAGAGCATGGGAGCGACCGGACCAAGGTGTGACTGACACGTGCCTACCGGATGACAACGCCATGTGTTCATTTTGGCGCAACATCTGGTCGGTACCTGTCAGTCATTCCGAGGGTGAATGGACTTGGGAGGTCGAGCGAGCATGCGATCCAATAACAGAAATGGGGGCAATAACGATCAGCCCCCAAGATGTAAGTTGTGCAGTTCGTCCGTTGCCCAATTGGAAATCACCAGGGCCGGACGGACTGCACAACTTCTGGATTAAATGGTTTACAAGATCGCATGCTTGCTTGGCAGCCCTATTCCGGTCAGCCTTAGAGTCAGGGTCGCTACCAGAGTTCTTGACAACTGGAATAACCCACCTGCTCCATAAATCGGGTAGTACTGCGGAACCCAAAAATTATAGACCGATTACGTGTCTTCCAACGGTCTATAAAGTTCTTACCTCCATTTTGAGAGCTAAAATTAATAAACATATTAACGAAAATTCTGTTATGTCTGCTTCTCAAAATGGATGTAGGAACGGGTCCCGTGGTACTAAGGAGCTACTCCTCATTGATATGGCCATTAGCCAACAGGTTCGCCGTTTCCGAAAGGATTTGTCGACATGCTGGATAGACTATAAGAAGGCCTATGACTCGGTGCCACATACATGGCTCATGAGGGTGCTAGAGTTGTATAAAATTGATACAACCCTGCGCACCTTCCTGATGTCGTGTATGGGGCAATGGAGGACAGTCCTTCGCTATCCAGGATGTCGGCAGATTCAGAGGAGTAGCGAACCGATAAGGATAGAGCGGGGTATATTTCAGGGCGACAGTTTGAGTCCACTTTGGTTCTGCTTAGCCTTGAATCCTCTTAGCACGCTGCTGGAGGATTCAGGTCTGGGCTATCGGTTGAGGAGAGGTGGTCAGATTATATCTCACCTCCTTTACATGGATGACCTAAAACTTTTTGCCACCAACGAGTTGCACCTGATGGAGCTACTGAAGGTTACTGAAGCTTTCAGTGGCGCCATCAGAATGGAATTCGGTGTAGATAAGTGTGCGGTCATGCATGTAAAGCGAGGGAGGATTGTGGAGTCTGTGGGAACCCAGCTCACAGATTCCATAAATCTTAGATCCCTCTCAGCAACCGAAACCTACAAGTATTTGGGGATGTCGGAAGCGCTGGGTATTAACGTTGACGACATGAAGCAATCGTTGAGGGAGCGCTTCTTTGGTCGCCTGAGAAAAGTATGTAACAGTCTTTTATCAGGCGGAAATAGGGGGCGTGCCTTCAACGGTTGGGTCATGCCGGTTTTGACGTACTCTTTCGGCATACTCAAGTGGACTCAAACAGAGCTAGACGCCCTGGATAGACGGGTCCGTAAATTGTTGACGGCATATCGAATGCATCACCCACGTTCTTCGGTTATGAGACTGTATATCCCACGGAAATGTGGAGGTCGAGGCTTTTTAAATGCTAAGACTCTCCACAATCGTGAGATATGCAGTCTCAGGGAATATTTCCTGGCGGCCGACGTGGGGATGCATCGAGATGTTGTCGCAGTGGACAAGGGCCTCACCCCGCTCTCCTTGGCTAAAGAGAACTGGCGCAAACCTGTAGTACTTGACACTAAAGACCGCATGGAGGTATGGCAGAGCAAGGAGCTCCACGGGCGCTTTTTCCGGGCCCTACACGGGCCCGATGTAGACTTCCTAGCGTCCGTAGCCTGGCTACGTTCCGGGGAACTCTTTGGAGAAACCGAAGGTTTTGTCTGTGCAATTATGGACGAAGTTATGATGACGAATAACTACCGGAGATTTATTGTGAAGGACGGTACGGTTGACATATGTCGGGCATGCCACCGTCCGGGCGAATCAATCCGTCACATTATCTCCGGGTGTTCTCGTCTGGCTAACGGAGAATACTTGCATAGACACAACCTTGTAGCCAGGATTATCCATCAGCAACTTGCTCTGAAATACAACCTTGTGGAATCGGAAGTGCCGTACTACAGGTACGTGCCCGACCCAGTTCTCGATAATGGCAGTATCACACTGTACTGGGATCAATCCATCATCACTGACAGGACTATTATCGCTAATAAGCCTGATATAGTGGTGGTGGATCGATCAGAGCGGCGCGCAATGATTGTTGACATAACCGTCCCACATGACGAGAACCTCGTGAAAGCCGAGAAAGATAAACAAATCAAGTATCTTGACTTGGCTCGCGAGGTTGTCGACATGTGGGATGTGGACTCAGCGATCATTGTGCCGATAGTCGTAACAGCCAATGGCTTAAAGGCGCGGCCCCACCGCGGTGCACGGGGAGGCTACGCACGTGTATTAAGCTTCGCTTTGTAAGAAAATGTATGTGGTTGTGTCCACTGCAACCCACGGAGAGGCTACGCATGAATTGACGTCATTGATACATGCGTGGCTTGCTTGAATAGGTGGTTACATAGCTCAACGCTGTCGACGTGGGTCTACGTTTCCACTGAAGTACACGAATATGACCCACGACTATGCACAGCTCGCGTATCGATGTACAATCGCTTATTGTGTTATATCGTAGCCTCTCCGTGCGCTGTGCCACGCTATACATAGTCGTTGGTCATATACGTGTATTCCAGTGGAAACGTAGACCCACGTTGCCAAACAAATTAATACACGCAGCTAAAATGCGCCGCGTGCCCGTGCACAGCATGCGCCGCGGTGGGCCCGCGCCTTAATAGCAATCAAAATTAACACCGTACCGTGCAAACTCAACATCGTACAAGTAGTTTATGCAACTACAGCACAGTCAACTGAAGAAACATAGAGGGCTTTTACGATACGCTGACCACGCTACTTAAAGAACTTCCAAAACGAGAACTTACTATTATCTTGGGGGACTTTAATGCCAAAGTTGGAGACACCACAGGCGACGACCACCTGCGCCGTGTTGCAGGTAAATACGGAACCGGAGAGCGTAATGATAGGGGTGAACGTCTGATACAATTCTGCATGGAAGAAGATTTCACTATACCGAACACCTGCTTCAAACATCATATCCGTAGATTATACACCTGGATATCCCCTGGAGACAGATGTAGGAATCAAATTGACTACATACTGATAGGGACACGATCGAGAAGCTCCAGTGACGAACGCCACAACTTTCCCAGGCGCTAACTGTGGATCCGACCATCAACTTCTTGTAGCAACAGTTCAAGTGCGGCTTAAGAGGATACAGAAACCTAAAGTAGCTCCGAATATGCAAAGGCTGAACATCAGTGGCTTCAGAGATGGTTTTGAACAAAAAATGAGTGACTTTCCAAAAGACATGACAGACAGCGACAGTAAATGGGAATACCTCAAGGGGAGGATAGAAGAAACAGCGAGAGACAATAAGCTAGCTAGACCCACTATGAAAGATTTCATCACACCTGAGACGTCTCAAATCATCTCTGAGGCGTGAACTAAAAGAGAACGGCATACGCTCCATTGAGGATCAACAACGGTACTCAGTCAGAACTGAGCCGACCAGTTCAATTGTGCTGTCGGAAAGACTCTGATCACCACATCAACCAAATCTTGTCCAGGTCGAAGATGGAACAAGCTAACCCAAGCGTCGTGATTTAAATAGATTGGGGTCATATGAACTCGAAAACACCGACGCAGGCAGGGCAATTTGACTCCTAGGCTGTTCGCATACTAAAAGATGTAGCAAAGCCGTTCTTGCCAATGTATGCAACATCAGTAAGATATGGATGATAACCTGCAGTTCGCCTGGACTCACGATGGAAGAAGGGAGTTGGTGGAATGAGTCTGTGAAGCTCTTGAGCACATTCACCGAAGTAAAGTCTGTTAAAAACCGACAGACGAACAACTTTGCGGTTTTTGCGGTTTGCCAGGCGCATATGAAGCTTGGCCACCAGCTTATCGTCACAAATGACCATCTTGGCTTTTTGCTCAACAGAGTCAAGTGCGGTAAGTTGATATTTCGCTGAGCCATCCCAAAGGTGTCATCAGTATTGCCTGTATTGCTGACACCTGCCAAACCTTACTTGAGCTTTAAATCCGCCTAAAAGCTGCCCAGGTTTGAAGTAATGCTTAGGTTAACTTTTAGGACACCCAGCTTTTTTGGCGGTTTAATTGTCACTGTTACAGATGTAACCCGGAAAGCGACGGACTTGCGATAAAGTTGAAAATCCATTATAGTGACAGATTGTATAGCTAGATGTGCTGGTATCTACTTCCCTGCTCCCAGGTACCTACACAAGTACTGAAACAAAACGATTAGTTTAGGTATCAAGACACATTCATCTTATTATCACAATCGTTTATTTAAAAAAACTTAGTACTTACCATCAATCTTACACGAGACAATAAATAAAGACTACTTAAAACCTAAATGTTACAGTAACATACTAAGAATACAAATAGGGTTAGGGGCCTAGGGCGCTTCCACACCACTCACTTTTGCAGCTATTCAGTCGCGTTGTAACCAAACTGTAATTAAAATAAAAACGGGCATGTGTCGCGGTGGAATGAGAAAAATGTCGTGAGGGAAGTTTTGAGTGCAAATGTGGATGGGTATAACAGAAGAGGAAGACCAGAGATACCTGCATATATCATGAACTGTGTGAGAGATGATATGGGTAGACTACAAGTCTGATAAAAGGACGGGTCATGGAGAAATATGGAAGTAGAAGACCACAAATAAATTGAGATAAGGGCAAGGGAATGTTGATGATGACGAGTCTCCACGACATGACTTACAACAAGAGGCTACCGTGCATGTCGCAAATCGCATTACCCGAGGCTGTGAATGACGCCTTAGCACAGAATACATAATAGTACTACGTACAGAAGGGACACTCCCTTCCCCGCGCTCATATTAAATACCGCACCTCACCCCGCACTTCGAGGTATTCGTCGTCGACACTTGAGCAATGGCTCGCGCTCGTATTAGTCGTCGTTCGCGTTTCGCGACGCAGACCGTTGCACTTTCCGCGCCATTTTTTAGGCTACGACAACCCTACTAGAGTTTACGCACACATTTGCACGTGCACGTCGTGCACAAACGTTATTTGTTTATGTAGTAGTAATAGGTAATTATTTTGCGGGCGTTGTATGGAGTGTCCGAGGTGTGGCCTTAGGTAGATTAGCTTAGTTAAAATTCATTACCAGTACATTTTTTGCAATAACAATTAGTAATTTGTTTGTTTGTTTGTTTGTTTGTTTGTTTGTTTTGTTGTTTTGTTTGTTTGTTGTTTGTTGTTGTTTGTTTGTTTGTTTGTTGTGTTAATATGTCTGACAGAATATTTCATTGTTATAAAATGGGTTTTACATTGATTTATTTATAATTGTAAAAACACTTGTGATGTTATAATTTAGCGCAGTCCTGCATCCCGATTGCATAACATGGACCTACTGTTTAACACATTTCAAGCTAGGTTTTCCATTACGAATTTCTCAGTAGCAGCCACGGAGTCTGGTTTTGTGACCCGTTGATGGCAATAGGCTCGCCCTCTAGTGAATAGACCTTAAACATAACTGGGGAAATGTGGGTGTAAGTACTAACAGGTACATCTCTGCCTTACCCTTTGCGGTTTACAAGCGTGATGTTATGTTATATATTACAATAAATCCTATAATTAACATAGGAGACACATATACCACTAATTACCAATTAGGCTCCAAGCTCTAATCATCACAGTCATTAAAAATTATGAGTTTTCCGTGTCTACAGCTCACCTCTTTGTATTTTCTATTTCTTTTATTAGTGCCTCTTGAAACCTACAGACTTGTGTAAGTATAAAAACTACATTTTTTGTTTTAAAAATATAATTTGGTTACGTAATCCCGTCTTGGGAAAACCGCAACGACCACATTGAAATTAGAGCGTATTTAAAACACAGAATGATGCCATCTTTACTCTCCTGCCTATGCAATTTTGTGGTCGGCTCAGTAAGTCTTCTTCTTCCATACACTTATTCTCTACTAGTGACCCGCCCCGGCTTCGCACGAGTGCAAAAAAGGTATTAAAACCTTCCTCTTGAATCACTCTATCTATTAAAAAAACCGCATCAAAATCCGTTGCGTAGTTTTAAAGATTTAAGCATACAAAGGGACATAGGGACAGAGAAAGCGACTTTGTTTTATACTATGTAGTGATTACTTGTCATCTCAGCAGTCACCTCCTTTCTAACCATTCATCGTTTATTTGGTCTTCTACTCTTATAGCCATCTTCACACATTCCTATCCAGCATTTTCCTCACTACATTTACATAGGATTAGGGCTTGCAAAATCCGTTCATTTTTACTATCCGGATAATACGGATTTTAATATTTTACTATCCGGATTATCCGGATAGTACGGATAATACGGATATTTTTTAGTTTTTATTTGAAATAAAAGTAATAAGCTTTTGTAACACGTATTAAATCAGTCTCTCATACAAAATAACAGAAATAATAACCTATACCTTGAAAAAAGAAAGAAAATTGTGTTTATTTGGTAAAAATACCTTAAAAATTAACAAAATAAATTAAAAATAATTATACTAATATTGCCAAAACAACCAACAATGCCACACAATTTTTGTCTGAATATCGTGATAAATCTGGTCATTAATGTGTATCAGGTAATTTACGGTACTAGTACTATGCAGGCCTTACGTTACATAATTTAATAATTATAGCCTTGACAAACTGATCTGTTGCTACTAAAGAGTATCGGTAGTTCGGTGCTATATTTCAACCGAACTCTCTTTGTAGTCGTGTTCTTCATTACTGAACGTCGTGTCCCTGATGAAAGTCCTTCATAGTTCTTACAATATGTCTCCATTTCTCTCGATGTTCGGCTTTCCTTAGAGCAGTTGTAACAGAGAGTCCAGTGAGTGCAGTAACTTGGTTACACCAACGGTTAGGTGATCGGCCGCGGGGTCTCTTTCCTTCGATCTTGCCCACTACGATTAATTTGTCTAGGTCATCTGGTTGACGACGGGCAATGTGACCAAAATACCCAAGAATACGCTGGAAGCACATCGTTAATAGTCTAGTTTTTATGTGGAGCCGAGCGAGTATAGACTTATTTGTTATTTTCGCTATCCATGGTATGTGGAGCATTCTTCTCCAACACCACATCTCAAAGGCGTAAATTTTTCCCCGGTCTTTTGCTCTAATAGTCCATGTCTCTGATGCGTATAGGAATATTGAGAAAACCAATGTCCGGACTAGTCTCACCTTGGTGATATTGGAAACTTTCCGATTTTGCCAGATGCAAGTTAATTTTCTCATAGCATTTTTGGACATCTGTGTCCTTCTTCTGATTTCCTGTTCACATCCTCCTTGATTAGACAATAAAGCTCCCAGGTAAATAAAGTCACTGACAGATTCGAGATCCGAGAGTTCTCCAGTTTTTGAAAATTTACCAGTTCTATCAATCACCATTACTTTGGTTTTCGATTTGTTGACAGTGAGTCCAACCAGCTCACTCTCATACTCCATTCTACGGAATAGGTCAGCGAGTTCTGCCTCAGTTGACGCAAAAAGAGTAGTGTCGTCCGCGTATCTCAGGTTATTGATCTTTACGCCACCGACAGAAATGCCTCCCTCCCATCCTTCTAAGGCTTCTCGGATAATGTATTCGCCATAAATGTTGAAGAGGATTGGTGACCAAACTACTGCTGCTGGAAAGTTGCACTAGTTCGGTCAACCGGACTAACAAACTAACAACCGGACTACTGCTACTAGAGGGTTTATTACATTTAGTACACCAATAGCCATTAACACTAAGTTAAGTAATCCTTTTACTCGGTCTTCTCACAGAACCACAAACATTTAACATTATCGTCTCCCATTCATTAGCAAACAAGTCCAGTCCAGGGTAAGTCTCCACGAGCGCATTGAGCATCATCAAATCAAATCTTCTTCTTCTTAGCGTGTCGATGGCAATCTAAATTGTGTCGGCCCAGAGTTAGGCCTCTAGCTTAGCACTTTCGGTGGCGTCCATCAGTTCCTGTATTAAATAACCAGCAGGACACGATATCAAGTGACCCATAGTTTGAGGAACAGCACCACATTTACACTCCAGTGCAGAATCATTTATGCTATTTTTTTTGCTGCGACCAACCTGGGTGTGAAGTCTGTTTAGAGACTTCCAGGTCAGGATAATATCCAAACACACGTTTGTAGAGGTATCAGAGAAAAATCTTTTGCACCTTTTTCAGCATAAGTGTATGCACCTCGTGAGTAGTCGTGAGGATTCCATATCACAAGCGCTGGTTTCGAGCTTGCATCGAACTAATGCAATAGTTATGTACTTTATTTACACAGATGACAGCTTTTCAATTAATATTTCAAGGAGAAATAAAACTATCCGTAAAATCCGAAAAATCCGGATAGTAGAGCGAATAAAATCAGGATTTGAAAATGTGCGGATATCCGGATAATACGGATATCCGGATATCCGGATTGCAAGCCCTACATAGGATCAAGCCTATGATTCCCAAATTTCACCAGATTATCGCCAATCGAGCATAAATCCAAGCTCCAAGCTGCTGATAAAAAATCTTATAAAAAAAAGGAATAACCCTAGCTTGACCGGGAATCGAACCTAGCCAGTGCCGGATTTAAACATTTGCCGCCCGTAGGCTATTCAGATTTTGCCGCCCCTACTGCTACTACCTCTGCAATTCGACACCCTAGTACAGACGGCTACACATCAAGTTATACATTTCCAGTTTACGCTGATCTCGCACTGTACGGAAATCCTATACAATGTGAGACCAGCTTATACTGGAAATGTATAGCTTGATGTGTAGCCGTCTGTACCTACACTGTCATAATAATAATAAAAAAATGTCAGTTAAATTGTAATTTTTTCATTTGTGTACTATCGTCCACATTAAATCAGCTTTTTCCCATTACTAATATGAGTGTGCTCACGGGGATCGTTGTTTAAGTCTCTAAATTAGTATTTTAAAAAGCTATGATTTAGTGGGAGGCGCGGTCTTAGTCTACGATTTTGGGGGCAGTCACCCAGGAATTTGGTTGGAAGGCCAGGAGCACAGGTAATGGTAAACATGGTGAAGAACCTAGAGATTTCGAAGAGCGAGCGAAGCGAGCTCGATTTTTTTGCATTCTGCCTAGGCATGATTACTTTATTTTGTGCAGAAATTGTTAAAAATTTATAAAATTAAAAAAAAAAAACTACGTTATCAATTGCCCACTTGTATCGAACGACGTTTTTCAATACACCTTCATAGAAATAATATAATAAAACGAAAAGTATTTTTCCGCGCTTTGCTTTGCTGGGTTGAGGAGAAAATGAATTATGAAAAATCCTAAAAATTTTGAATTAAGAACCGGCTAAAATTTGGTTCATAAAAGAAGTAGCGTAGCATGGGTTTTTGCTGCCAGGTGGCCCACTCTAATTTGGCCGTCCTTCTTTTTCATTATTAGTCAAGAAAGCAAGCACAAAGTCAAGTACCTATTATTTTATTCAAAAATGTTACACTTCGCACGTCGGTTATATTTCGTTTCAACAATTCATAGAGATAGTGAAGTTTTTTTAACGATATATGCATGAAGCTTCAGAGCACAGGGCACTAAAATGCAAGAGCGAGCGAAAAGAGCTCGAAAATTTTTGCGCCTCGTCTCGGAAAGGTAATTTTTATAATTGATTTTCTTTTTATTATTAAAAATATACATATTTTACTTACTTTTACTACTAACGAATTGAAGAATGGGATAACTTTGAAAGCCCGGCTTTACGAGCGAGCGAAGCGAGCTAGAAAATTTTAGTGGCATGCAGTAGACCGAAATATTTACGCAAGGTTTGTTCAAAACCCCATCGGGACTGCGGGTTGATCGCAAGAGACACCGCGGCCTCGACATAAAGCACTAAGAAGGAACATGGTTGGTTTTTAGTCAATAGAAGTCTGAAACTTCCTTTCGCTCTACCTAAGAGCGGGAGGGGTTATTTGATGATGTAACACCCGCGAAAAGCCGCCCTATTATTCTATTCTATTTATCTTCGGGGACGCCGGCAGACACCAGACGGGCGATCAGTCCTTTCGTTGTGGATTATTTCGCCCAGTTCCCCATTTTGGTGGATCCCCTTCATGGGTTACTGGTGGTCGGCATCGCGAATCTTCCTGTTGCCTTGCAGAAGCTCACCAGTTGTTCGGTGGAGATTTCTGCGAGCTTCTCTTCATTAATTTCATCTGTTCCTAGGATTTCCCATCTGAGTGGCCCATACATTGTGCATTCCGCCACAAGGTGGAAACTTGTTTCTTCTGCTTCTCCACATGCTGGGCATATTGGATCTTCCTTTACTTTCATAATCGTCAGATGTCTATTGAGTCCACAGTGTCCTGTTGCGACCCCTACTACTAGTCTTATGTTTGCCCTGCTCATTTTGAGTAACTTGTGGGATTTCTTTTCATCGTATGACTTTAAGAAGATTTTTGATTGTCGACAACCTTCTGTTGCGTTCCATCTTTTATTTGACTCTCTTGTAGTTATTCTATGGATGATTCCTTTTGTTATATTATGTGGGATCGGTAACCTGGGCTCTGGTCCCACAAAGGTTTCATCTGCTCCTTTTCTGGCTGCCTAGGGCAGCGGCTTAATAAAGTAAGGAAAATACGCACTGCTTGTAGTCAATAACTGATTTGTTTTTTTTTTTTATTAATTTGAGCGTTCTTTCGAGACTCGTTTTTTAAGGGATTTTTTAATATTTTTTGGACCAAATTTGTCGCCCCCCTAAAATCTGCCGCCCTAGGCTCCAGCCTACTCAGCCTGCTGGTAAATCCGGCAGCAGTGTCTCACCGTCAACCGTTGACGGTGCGACACTGCCGCCCGCGCCGTTCGCCTTCGCCCGATGCGCTGCTTTCATCTATCACTCACGCGATAATATCGGTTTCGATAGGAATGAGTTTCTAAAGGGATTTATTTAAAGTACTTCTAAAAAAACATGAGAAAACCAGTGGACGTGTTTGACTTATCCGCTGAAATCGAGTGGCTGTCCTCTGAAATCTGCCGCCCCTAGGACGCTGCCGCCCCTAGGCCGCGGCCTATACGGCCTATTTATAAATCCAGGACTGAACCTAGCGATTAGGACCCACGAGGCAGTCAATAAAATGGTAGTAGGAAACGATTTATTTGGATTCCCTTAATTTACAAGTTTAGACGGAAGCTATTCAATTCAGAAGCTAAGAAGTCGAAACTCAAGGTTTGCCAAAGAGTGATAGAGCATGGCATTTTTAACCGACTTTCAAAAAGATGGAGATTCTCTGTTCGGCTGTATGTATTTTGACTCCGGCATACGTTTCTCCGCGGGATGAGCCGCCGAGGCGCCGACAGAATGTTTCGTTTTTAAGTTTTTCAACGACAGAACCTTCCCACTACGAACGTTTCGCCGACAGAACGATTAATTAATGAGTGAATCGACGACCAAATAAGAATTCGTCGAAAAAACTGATTTAGGTATGGTTCGTAACAACACAATATGCTCCAAAAGACAGGCACCATCGATGTTGGCGATAAGTCTGCGAGGTCAAAATGGAACTGGGTCACATTTCCAGGATGGGTCAGGCAAGACAGATGGGACGGTCGTCGAATCGAGGCAGCCCCAAGAAACGCTGGCTTGATGATTTGGCCCATTGGCCAAGAGAAGGCAAAACACCGGGAGAGTTGGAAAGGAATAGGGGAGGCCTTGAACAATAAGTAGATAACTCTACATTGTAAAAGGAACACTGACGCGAAAACGTTAACCAGGTACTCAGTAAATCAGCCCAAACCCGTGTTTTCGCGTCTTCCACGGCTTCCACCCTGTTTATTAGTCCATTCTTCTTCAATACATGATAGAACCACTAAAACTAAGCGACACGCTCAGTTTAACTACGCTCTTGGACTTGAAAACCACCTCAAATTACCTACATATTACCTGGCCCAATGACGTACTAATCTGCATTTAAACAAGACCACATCAATTCTTTACTTGTTTACCGACAAGCGACACGCGATTCGCTCGCCTCTTATAAAAGAGGTTTCACTGAAAACACACATTTCATTTGGCGTTACAGCCTTTTTGACGAGTGCATGTGCGAAACGGTTTAAAAAAATATCAAGTGTCATTTAGTTAGTGGAAAAAAATCGTAATAAATATTTTAAAACGTTTCTTGTGGCATTAGAACAAACTATGTAGTTAGATTTAAGCAATAAACAAAAATGGAGTTAAAATAACAGATACATAACTAATAAAAAATTCAGCTGTCAGCCTGACACCTGTCACTTTTCCCGCCAAAATAAAAAAAATACAGATAATAAATTCCTAAAATCCCGGGAAGGCAGAAACGATAAGGATGGATTCCAATAATTGGACCCTGTACGGTCCGCGCTTGGGGCTTAGGTCCCCAAACCTGACGAATACGACGGTGAGCCTTCAGGAGAGCTTCGAAATTGATTTGGAAGACACCAACTGGATCCTGACATCTTCGTTCATCATTTTCACCATGCAGACAGGTATTTTATACATTACATTTTAAAGCTGGATAATTTCGTTGTTTATAGTTGTGGTGGCCTTTTTTGGAGACTGAGCAGTGGTCGACCTACGATTAAGTATGCTGTGGTTTTAAACTTTACTTTATTTAATGATATATAAGGTCCCATTAAAATAGGTGGACAAAATTTTAGGAATCATTCAAAGATCACTTCTAAAGGTTATGTATTTTAAGCCTTATAGATATCCTACAGTCGATCTCTATAGAATAAGTGGCCTATTATCAGTCAGGAAACTATACCTCTTAAACTTAACTCTATATTTGCACAAATACATTCCAATTAACCAAGAAACCCAGGCTAGGAGAAGAAAAGATATTGTGGCTTACTCTCCACGGGTAGGTACAGTTTTTGCAAGGCGTCAATATGTATGCCAATCAGCCTACGTATACAACAAAATTAACGCAAAATTAAAGTTCCACCACGAGGTCTTGTATCAATGCAAAAAAGTAATAACGGAGTGGTTAAAAACTCTAACATATGAAGAAACAGAGGATATCCTAGTCAGACTTGCATGAAAAAAAAAAAAAAAAAAAAAAAAAAAACTCTAATAAATACACACAAACACAGTCACACGCACACGCACAGTCACACGCACACACACACACACACACACACACACATACATATACACACATATTTACACATTCACACATACTCACACTCATCTATCACTCAGTCACACATACTAACAATTATTATTACACAGCCGCGAATTTATTTATTGAGCCTATGAGTTTTAATTTTAAGTTGTTTTGTTGCTGCTTTATTTTGATTTGTTTTAATTATTAGTTTAATTTAATTAGTTTTTAGATTTAATTTGTTTTTATTACTTCTTTATATTGATTTGTTTTAATTAGTAGTTATTCTAATTTTAAGTCTCAATATTGTTACATGTAATAAGGGAAGGAGCGAAACGATCCCAACACAAGTATTTTTTATTACTTACTGAGTTACTGGGGCTGTTTCATTCACATGTGTTAATTTTAACTTTGAGACAAATAAACAATTTTTTTAATTTTTTTTTTTTTTTAATTCAGACCACCAAAATAAGGACAATGGTGAAAAAAGAAAATTAGAGAAACGCATCAGATACCTAGAAGAAAATAAAACAGGTCGCGAAAATACACTAAAAGTGTTAGTTACCCAATATTTTACGTACAAAAAACTCCTTTAATCAGTGTTTTTTTTAATGGGATATGTTTGGTTAGACGTACTGAACGCTGTGTTAAAATTTGTCCACCTATTTAAATGGGACCTTATATACCACTTCTTGTGAACGTTGAAGGTTTCACGTGACCAAATGCTCAAGAAACAAAAACGTGAAAAATAACTTTAACTTTTAAAATAACAAGTCGGTGACTATTTTTTGTTTGATTTAAAGTTTTTGCTATTGACTTCATTAAGCTGAAGTTATTTTTCCCTTTTTTGTGTTTTTGAAGCCGGTTTTATTTTTTGGAAAAAAGTATAGGAACACTTCCCCAAATCTATGAACTTACTTCACCCATAATTAATCCATTCATTATTCAGCCAGAAATAGTGCGGAAATGTATGCAGTGTGAGCAGTGTGTCGTGGGTTCGAATCCAATCAGGCGCAAAACTTTGTGTATGTGTAATTTTTTCATCACCACTGCTCTCAAAACGGTGAAGGAAAACATCGTGAGAGACATGACATGATCTACCAACCCGTGGTGGATTATTATTATAGGCCATCCATCTCTTAGAGAGGAGGCCTGAGTCCCTGCAGTAGGAACATTGTAGGCTGATGGTGATGATGATGATGAATGTCGATCAGACCGCCCCTCCATTGGTTACAAGGAAAACTATGTAGTTCTTACATATAATTATGAGGGTTAGTAAGCAAGTAATCATTTAGGTAGGTATCCATCAAAGATTTTCTCACAAGATCTCAAAAAACCAGTCACGTGTCAAGTCACGCGCAGTGTTAGGTTCCGTAGTTACCGCGCATGAGGTCCTAGGTTCGAGTCCTAAGTCGGGCATAGTGTTATTGAGCTTTGACATCAGGAATTTCTCGGTACCTAACAACCACGGAGTCTGGAATTGTGCCCAGTCGTTAGCAAAAAGCTCGTCCCATAACACATGGGACTAAACATGACTGGTGAAAATTGGGTGAACTATTAGGTAGGTTAGGTACACCTCTGAGTAAACATTCGGGATTTACAGCCGTATAATGTTAGTGTTAGGTACGTCATTTTTTATTTTTTTTATATGGGCTTACTCTTGACCTCAATCTTGTCCTATGGCACAGATAATATAATACTAGCGTCCTAAGGGCAGAGATGAGGTCGACGATGGAACGAGCTTACCCAGAAGAAGCCTATTTACTCGCGACTTAAATAGATCGGGGCTATATGAACTCGGGAAGACCGACGCGACGCAGGCAGGGTGTTCCACTCCTTGGTTGTTTTACCTCCTTGTCAGCTACTTTATGTTTGTTACTCATGCCAAAGAGTAAAGTAGAGTTAGACGGGCATAGTGAAACTACAAAAGTTCCTAATTGACTACGGAACCATAAAAATGGCTATATTAAACTAATTAATTGTTGAGAGTTTGAGACGGACAAAAACCACAAGTGCAGGGTTTTCCCAATAAAAAGGATAGGTCATTATGACGAGGCGTTCGATATCCACAAAACCAAGAATAATAATAATTTGCAAATAAAAACAACCGGATCCTTTGCCATGTTTGTTTTAAATTAGAGAATATAGGTATGGATGGATATCAGATCATGGTTGTGGGTACCAGGTAGGCGTCTATTCCCAGTCGTCACCACCGGCTTCTTCACCACTAACGACGAACGGGAAAGTAATTACCACCGCTAATAGTGCCATAAAACGACTTCTTAAGCAACTTTAGTTTTTGGTGCTCCAATCTTACTGCAATTGTCTTGCCTAAATAAAACACAGCAAAAATACTACTTAGTAGGCTAGCATAGGATTAAGGTGGGATGTATTAGGTATTTGTAATATCAAATTATGTAAATATAAAAATTCAGTAAAAGTGCAAGGCTAGGCAGTATAGATTCAAGGTGGATTGTTTTATTTATTATAATTTTCTGTCTTCTTTACCTACTCAAGAACTGACCTAACCCTACGATCATCGGCTTTCTACGGCTAAATAAAAGCCGACACATAGCTTCATCATAAGCCTATAATGCTCCCACTGCAGGGACTTGGACCTCCTCTCTATATAGGAGAGGGATGGGCTATAATCCACCACGCGGGCCCAGTCACCCAGTACGGATTGGCCCACAGCTTGCTTATATATATATCTATATAAATAAATAAAAAGAGAAGTCCTGACTGACTGACTGACTCATCAACGCCCAGCCGAAACCCTTAAACCTAGAAAGCTGAAATTTTGCACAGAGGTTCCCTTTATAATGTAGACAAGGAATAAGGAAGGATTTTTCGAAATTAAACCCCTAAGGGAGTTAAATAGGGGATGAAAGTTTGTATGGAAAAATCGTCATTTTCACGCGGGCGTAGCCGCTGGCAAAAGCTAGTCTTCTATATAAATAAAAAGAGAAGTGATCCTGATTGACTGACTGACTCATCAACGCCCAGCCCAAACCCTTGGACCTAGAAAGCTGAAATTTTGCTCAGAGGTTCCCTTTATAACGTACACAAGGAATAAGGAAGGATTTTTCGAAATTCAACCCCTAAGGGAGTTAAATAGGGGATGAAAGTTTGTATGGAAAATCGTCATTTTCACGCGGGCGAAGCCGCTGGCAAAAGCTAGTTCTAAAATATTATAGGCTAAGTACCTAATACAAATGATCTCCTGCGAAGTATCTCACGACTGACGTGACCTGACAACATGGCTAACTGCCAGCAGAGGCCAACCCTGCCGTTTACTGATATTTATTGCAGGAACAATGCTGAATTGTCATCGATCGGTGGGCTTTGCCAACTTGAGATGTTTTATATTCTTTGTCTCCTTTGAAATTTTCGCAGTGACAGTCTAATGGTGTGACCATCGGTCTGCCAAGCCCTAGGTCTCAGGTTCGAACCAAACGTCAGAGGTGCGCGCGGATTCTGATGTGGGATTTTAATTTCGCCCTTACAATGAGGGCTACCGTTTTTGTCATAGAGTATTTGTGCTCACCAGTTGGCGCCATTGGCGAGTAAGGTCCCGATCTAAAGAACTCTAAACTGTAAAAAAGAAAAACATAGCTGTAAACTCAGTAAAGAAGCTTAATTTCGACAAAATATTTTGTTTGTAAACAGTAAACAAACCTCTGAATTAGCTGTTCTTTCAGTCCGCTTAACTTTGCACCTCTTTTTCTAAGTTCCACTTTTAAAGCACTGACATTCATTGACCCGTATGAAAGTATGAAAGCTCGTATTTGCCATAATATGGATGTTTTAAATTAAATATTTTGTAATAACTCAAAAAACATAAATGAAATAAATAAAACCGCGCAGCCCACCCATTAAAGTGACAAGTGACATTTTGGAGACCTCACGCTACACTATACGCCTCGCGCCTCTAGCGGTGAATCACACACTTTAGCCCTCATTAAACCTCATCATCTGCCTAGCCTTTCCACAACCACGTGGCTTCTAGCCTAACTGGCGCCTACCTAACCTCCACAACCCGAGTTACTGAGTAATACAATACCCCTTCGTAAGACCGGTTGTCGGACTTTCAGGCCACTAACTACCTGTAGCGACTGCCAAAGGCCTACAAATAATGACAGCCGGGACCCTCGGTAAAATGAACTTACTTCCCGCGGTAGTACACAATTAAATCTATCACTAGAAATTAAACTATCCAAAAACCCCTATTTTAAGAAATTACCATATTGTAATTCAAACCGCTAAATATAATCTCTAAACAACCTTCCTACAAAGTGCCAAACTAGACTAGGCCAAGGATTCCTCTTATAAAGGAAAGACGACATTACTATATTATTACGATTTTCCCTCTAATAAATAGAATACATACATTTTGAAGGCAATGACAGTAAACATTATGATTGCATGATAATTTGTAGTTGAGCTAACTTGAAAGTCAAGGTGATTGACATGATGAGTCTTTTGAAGTCGGTTTTTTTCTGTCTACCTGTAACGACAGTCAAAGATCTACAAATTACAGCAGGGACCAACGGTTTAACGCCAACTAGTAAAAAATCTAGAATCTATCAGTGGCAATAAGCTCCCTTTAAGAGCATAGACGGGCTGCGTATAATAAACGTATATCTATCTATTGCCGTCGCGCTGCGCTCTAGCAACCGGGCGGTATCAATATGTGAGTGCGATAGAGACAACTGCAGCTCAGAACGATTGTACCTATAAAAAACCTTGACCGATCGACGTTTCGTATTCTCCTGTTTTCTCCTCGAAACCTAAGCCAATTAAATTATATTTGGTATCAAAATTTAAAGGAAGAATAGATCTATGCCCCTATTACTTGTTTTTATTTTAAAAACTTTTCAATTTTCTTTGGTAGTCATCTGATTACGTAGGTAAAAACGGGGTATTTTTTTAGGTTTTTGGTAAGTCATATTTATTTTTGTAATAAATTTTTTGAAAAAAAAAATGACAGGGGCATGCCTTCAATAGACCTGGATTTTTATAAATAAAAACGATTAAGTACTCTAGAGGCATTATCCAGGAAGAGAATAGGGGAATACATTTGTATGGAAAAATGCAGCCCGTCTACGCTCTTAAGCCACACGGAGTTTGGATTTGTGCCCGGTTGAAAGCTCTTCCCCTTTTGGGGGTTTGAGATATGAAATATTACAATTATGTAGATTACAAAATATTGTATAACGTACAGTTTTAGCAACAGAAAAAAAAACCCACAAAATACTTACAAAATAAAATATTTTTCTATGAGTGTAGGTCTTTTACATGGGACATTAGGACTCTCGTGAAATGCGGGTGCATCTTTACCTAGCCCTTCGGGGTTTACTGGTGTGATATTGTGTTGTGTTGAATAGGACTATAAAGTATTCCCTTTTGGGGACTATCTGTTATGTTATAGGTACTTTAATTCTTTATCTTTCAAGGTTTTGGCATGCTGGAGTCAGGATGTGTCTCCATAAAGAACGAAGCTAATATCATGATGAAGAACTTAGCAGATATTTCTTTGGGTGGTAAGTTTATCTTCTTTAGAATAAAAATAACACTTTGAATGAAGAAACTGCAATAATATCCGCTGCTCCAACTGTTCCTGCTGATAGTGAAAATTATGTTTTCCTACTCCTTCGCTATTCTTTTCGAATTAATTTCGTTGAGGGATCAATATAGTTAAATTATTTCTCTGGGATTTCGTCGAACTTCACTCGTTGCTTTTCTGTCGGCCACCGCTGTTGATTCTGGCTTTCATGAATTGCAGTGGTTTGGGAATTGTGTGGTTGTGGCTTGTCCCAAAAACAAAAGGCTTAACTGATGTCAGCGGCCGAAAAATCATTGAATATGTGCTCCAAAACTGTAATGGGTGGTCACCTATAGATCTACAGACCAACCTAGATAAGTACGGCTTAACCTGAAGCTCGATCCAAACGGCTGGCTTTTATCTAGCCACGAGCTTCACCAATCACCATCCTCTAAAAGTAACCCATGATAAAACCAACCTATTTTAAAACAGAACTATCCTAGAAACTGATAGGGCTCTATCTTCCCAGGTCTGACGTACTGGATCTTCGGCTACGGCATGTCGTTCGGCGAGGGCACATACTCGAACCCATTCATCGGTGTAGGAAACTTTCTCCCGGACCCTCCAGTAGGGGACCCGCTGATGGGACCCGTGTTCGCTTCGTTCTTGTTCCAACTGTCGTTCGCTACCACGGCTACTACTATTGTGAGTGGGGCTATGGCTGAGAGGTAAGTGCTGTAGATCTGTAATGTCTGAAGGGATAGGCTGAGTACCGTGTATTATGACCGGCACGGTTCTTGAGCGCTCGGCGGCGCTGTGCGCATCGTACACTTTAAGACAAATAAAACACACACCCGTTTATTATTTATTGGTCGTGAGGTAAGTGCAGCAGGAGTAAAGAACAAATCCCGAGTGACGGCTATGACGTGATGCGCTACGGGCCAATCACTGCTCTTTCCCCGCCCCGCGTCTCACCTAATACCACCAAAGGGACCCAATAACTCACTTTTGCGTCAGCGCTCGAGAATCGTGCCGATGATAATAATAGGGAGCGAACCTATTGCCATATCATCATCTGCCTAGCTTTTTCCCAACTATGTTGGCCCAAAAGTCTGACAACCAGTCTTACCACAGGGTATCGTGTTACCTAATGCTATGAACAATGACAATGACAGATAGGCATGGAGCGAATCCATGTAAATTAGTGGTAGTCAGCTGCATAGGAGTCGACCTCAACATACTTGGGTAAAAGGAACAACATACTTATTTTTTTATTTGAACCTTACAACAGTAAGGAACTTTTGCATTATCATCTGCTGCATCTTTTCTGTTGCACTGCATGTCATTAATTGTATTTTCTTCTCTCCTCAGATGTAACTTCAAAGCATACTGCCTGTTCTCACTACTCAACACAATCGTGTACTGCGTGCCAGCGGGCTGGGTGTGGGGCTCCCACGGATTCCTCAACAAACTGGGGGCTGTAGACATCGCAGGGTCAGGCCCTGTGCATCTAATAGGTAAGGATTCCTCTTATCGAGCTTCTAACAAACTAGGGGAGGGCCATGTAAGCAGGCCACAATAATTACAGTTTAATCCGTGATCACGGTGCTTGCGACAGTGCCGAAATATCAGTTTTGCAAAAACTTACTTACATGTAAGAAAGTATTACCGCCACTCCCACGACTTCCTCAAGAAACTGGGGGCTGCAGACAACCTCGGGTCAAGCAAGCCTAGTGCATCATAACATAAGTAAGAGATACTACATACCATCAGAGCTTGCATGCAAGCGTTTAGACTTGTGTGTCACGGAAAAACGATCGTATACATAGCAACATTCCACATACACACAACATGACGCCGGTAATCCCCGAAGGATTAGGCAGAAGTGTACCCATACATACACCCACTACATACATTTCGACTATATTTAAGTCCCATGTAATAGGGGGCAAGCCTATTGCCATCAACTCATCGAGACCCTGTGGCTGCTACTGGGAAATTCCTGATGGAAAAACCAGTTAACAATTTAAAAACTTTTTTACAAAAAATAAAACCGACTTCGACAAAAATAAAACACAAAAAAGTGAAAAAACTAAAGAAGAAAAATCAGTTTTTATTTTTCACTTTTTAGTGGTTCACATGTGCTTACCCCTTCACAACGTACCGGCGTGATGTTATGTTATGAACTGGTGTAACAAGACAGACATGAGATTTCAGCAATCCCAGTTCATTTGCTATCATTTATTGAGGAGTTCCGTTGCCTATCTCCGAAGTTCTTCATCGGATCTTCACCAAATAGTTTTTATAACCTTTGTAGTGAGTATACCATGTTGATGATATTATGATGTGATATTATGTTGTGTGATGGCGTAAACAATGCTTAGATATGCTATAGCAACAATCGCGGTTAATCTGCTGTTATTTATTGAAGAGTTCCCCCGATTTCTACAAGATCCCATCATCAGATATTAAAAGAATTCCACACACGGGAAGCACCAGCTTTCAAATACAAAAGAATCATGAAAATCGGTTTACCCAGTCGCAAGTTATGAGGTAACAAACATAAAAAAAAACAGTCGAATTGATACTCCTCCTTTTTTTGAAGTCGGTTAAAAAACAGTCGCGCTTGCGACCACTACTCAGTGTTCCAACCTGTATAATACAATACACAGACACGTCTTTAAACTCGCTATTTCCTCTCTTCCACCTAGGTGGAGCATCAGCCTTCGCATCAGCCCTCATGCTGGGTCCCCGTCTCGGTCGCTACGCGCACGGCATAGCGCCGCTGCCGATGGGGAACCCTGTCAACGCGGTGATGGGCACCTTCGTGCTGTGGTGGGGGTGGCTGGCTTTCAACTCTGGCAGCACTTACGGGGTAAGTTGTTACGCTGAAACCGTTGGTGTTTACCGAAGGGTTGTAGATAGTGTATTCAGTTTATTCATGGCAGACTGCCCTCTTTTCTTTTCTCTTTTCTGATGCTGAAGGAAAACATCGTGAGGAAACCAGCATGTCTTAGAATCAAAAAAATCGAAGATACTTATGTGACATCTACCAATCTGCACTGGGCACGCGTGGTAGATTATAGCCCATCCCTCTCCTAGAGAGGAGGCCTGAGTCCCTGCAGTGGGAACATTATAGGCTGATGATGATGATCAAGCGCGGATCCAGGGGGGGGGTCAGGGGGGTCATGACCCCCCCCTGGGCTGGGCCCAGGACCTAGGTGGACCACTCATTAAAATTGTTAAACGTAATGTTTTTATTTTATATTGTACACAACAGCCCAGAAAATAGTGTATTTAGGGTTCATGTATGTTTATTTGTGAGTTTCTATATATTCCACCATAACTTCTAAACGCCTGAACCGATTTTGATAGGTACTATCCTTAGATTGTTTGCATTATCCCTAGTGTTATAGGCTGGTGAAATATCCACGTTAAAAGATCCACATACGTTATCCCAACTACGAGTATGTTGTAGTCGGCTTCCAGTCTAACTGGATGCAGGTAAAAACCGGAATTTTACATGGAACGCCTGCTTTCTTGGCCTGCACACAGTGCACACTGCACAACCCAGTTAGTACTGTGCACATCGAGATATATCCCTTAGTACTGGTTGTCAGACTTTCGGGCTTTGGCTGTTTCCGAGGCAATGAAAAACCTGAGAACATACTAATATATTTTACGTTTTACGTATCGTAATGTTAATCGATTTATCCCTTACAAGGTTGGGTCAAAATGGTAGGTACACTTTTAATTAGTAGACCACAAAAACTCGGTAGCCAATATAAACAAAGTACTACACACCAACAAATTTTTTCGTAAGAATAATCGTTTATCATTGTCGAGTCAGTCACATCTTCCAAACCTCTACCTTAGGCGCTTGGTTCAGGAAGTGGAGGATTGATGTCTATCAAGATAAGAGTAAGCGGATCTCTTCTCGAATCAAGTAAAACAGTATTTTATACTCTTTCCTCCCAATGACAATATCTTTGCCATCCCCAAAAATCTTTAAAAAAATTCGCGCTCGCTTCGCTCGCGCCTCCCTCCTGCTCTTCCCCCATTTTTGTCTCGCTTGAGACGCTTATCTACTTCAATTCTCATTTCTGATTCTAAGTCGTCTATCCCCCTGAATAAGGGTTAAAGCACTTCGAAGAATCAAATCGTGGCTAAGTAGAGCAAAGAGAGAGTAAGAGCTTCAATGGTTGAAGAACGTCTAAGCAGACCGGTACTTCTCCACACTAAAAAAACGTACCCATTGAAGTGGGTAGATGAAGTGGTAACGCGTTTCGGGAGAAGACGTAAAAGAAAAATTGATTTTCTTATTTAAATATAGGTATTTTACGTATGTACATAAATAAATAAAACACCTATTTTTTTTTTACTTGTATCCATGATTATAAAAATTAAATTATATGAAATGAAATGAAATGAAATGAACTTTATTCGCTAGAATTGTAGTACAGTCTTGATGGTCAGGTTTTTTAAGAGTACCTAGCTCACACAATTCGCTAAAACTAGCATGCAAAATTAAATAGGTACTTAATACATTAAAAGTGAATTTATTAATTGGTAACAATTGGTATGTTGTTAAATTAAGAATGTCAATAGTAAAATGTCAATAGTAAAATGTCAATAAGTTTGCATCAATTAAAATAGGAAAATGTCAACGTAAATCTTTTAGGTTAAGGTACTCATTCACAGAATAAAATGTCTTTTCGATAAGCCATCTGAATAATGCCGTTTTAAAGCGATTTGTTGGCAGTTCCCTATATGATTTTGGTAGTTTATTAAATAATCGTACAACCATTGGAAAGCAACTCCTGTGAAATAAGTGGCTTTTCATTGGAGGAATAATGAGTCTGTCAGGATATCTCGTTTTAAAAGTTACAGTATCTCCAAGACGCTGAAATAGTTCGGGGTGTGTTTTAACAAATTTACAACATTCAAAAATGTATATTCCAGGAACTGTTAATAAATTTAGTTCTTTAAACAAAGGTTTACATGAAGTCAAAGGTGGCACATCACAAAGAGCACGGATGCATTGTTTTTGAGCTATAAACACCCTATTTATTTCTGTAGAATTCCCCCATAGTACAATGCCATATCTAATGTTAGAAGCCACGTAACCATGATAAGCTAAGAGGGCTGTTTTAAGGTTAGCTATCTTACAAAGTCTCCATAAAGCATAGGCGAATCGGTTAATTTTGTTTGTGACCTTTGCGCAGTGAGGTTTCCATGTGCAACCACTGTCCACTGTAATGCCAAGAAACGTTACCTCGTTGGCTTCGTTAATTTTTTGATCGGAGTATGTAATCACAAGGTATAACTTCTTGTGACCCCCCCCTGGCACCAAAGCTGGATCCGCCCTTGATGATGATGATGATGAAGTTTTCAATCCGAGAATCGAAATCTGGCAGATATTCCTGCTATGTGCTGACTGCTGATCTATCTATATCTATACTAATATTATAAAGCTGAAGAGTTTGTTTGTTTGTTTGTTTGTTTGTTTGTTTGAACGCGGTAAACTCAGGAACTGCTGGTTGGATTTGGAAAATTCTTTTTGTGTTGGATAGTCCATTTATCGAGGAAGGCTTTAGGCTATATAACATCACGCTACGTCTAATAGGAGCGGAGCATAAATGAAAAATGTTACAAAAACGGGAAAAGGTATTTCCTTTTTGAGAGCTTCCGCTGCGTGCGCTGCGAAAACGGTTTAAGTTACGCAAATATCATGTATGAAGAAATTGTTCCTCTTTAAAAGTTCTAAAAGAAAGTCCGCGACAGCATATATCTATCTTTTAAGATTGACTCACTGTAACCCTTTTTTACTATTAAACTGTTAGGTTAAAAATAATTATTTTTTGCGTAGCTTCTTTAACCCATATGGTATTAATATATATCTAAATGAATGTGTTTGTTAGAAGGGATATTTAATATAGAATATTTATGCCCTTTACTCTATACAGTTTAAACAAAAATCTTAGAAGATATCGCAATGTAAAAATATCCGCGCCGTAAAATAATTCGCGCGACGCAATGTAGGGAGATTCTTTCCGGGAAATTCAAATTCAAAATATTTCATCATCATCATCATCATTTCAGCCAAAAGACGTCCACTGCTGGACATAGGCCTCCCCCAGGCGTCGCTCGCCACATTGACCGGTCCCGTGCGTCAAAATATTTACTGCATCATAATGTTTACAAGTACAGAGTGTTATCGTATATTTAACAGTAAGAGATACCTATAGTAATTCACACTTGAATATAATCTAAGCTAATCTAAACCATCTAAACTATTATAATAAAGAGGAAAGAAAAGATTTTTTGTTTGTTACGATTTAGCTTAATTTATGTCGGATAGTCGATATATCGAGAAAGGTTAGCTATATTTATGTAACGCAGACGAAGTTGCGTGGGTCAGCTAGTATATAATAAGACTTCTTCACCACAACATAATTTATTAAACTCCTTTAAAACATACATTACGTGTCTCTCAAGGTCGAGCGGACAAGACATCAATTAGTTTAAGTGATAGCTTGAATCTTGAATAACTAATGTAAGTGTGGGGTACACGAGACAGGCACGCACGCCTCTTTACTATATAGATTTGAATCGTTTGATCTGCCTTACTTACTGCGTTGAAAGATGGTCACGTTTATGTTTCGTTCGTACAGCTAACTAATATTTTTTTGAGTGAATGGCATCTCGCAGATCAACCTAGGAGGTCCTAGTCGGAACCTTGTCACCTAGAGGAACCTTGTTGTCTGCTTAACCGGATTATACTGTGGTTGCCTTGAGTGTAAGGCCTCCAGCAAGGGCAAAAAAATAAATAAGCGACTACACACAAGGGCACCCTTTGTGGGGTACGAGCCTCGGCTTATTAGAGGGTCGCTGGAGCAGGACAGCAAGGTGACAGACTGGATCTGAGAGAACAGTTTAATTTTAATACATAGTATTGTCTCGCTTGTTTCTACCGAAAATCGAGTCTGCGGAATGTAGGATCTCCAGTCTTCTCATTGTGGACATATTTTCGTGGAACGTATGAACGGTATAGAGGCACACCTAACGATTTGAATCCTTGCTCTTGAGCTTGTTATTTTGTTTCGACTTCATGGGAAATATTTCATGTCTATGTTATCATCTATCTTCTATATAAATAAAAATAGAGAAGTCCTGACTGACTGATTGACTGACTGACTCATCAACGCCCAGCCCAAACCCTTAGACCTAGAAAGCTGAAATTTTGCACAGAGGTTCCCTTTATAATGTAGACAAGGAATAGGAAGGATTTTTCGAAATTCAACCCCTAAGGGTTTTAAATAGGGGATGAAAGTTTGTATGGAAAATCGTCATTTTCACGCGGGCGAAGCCGCTGGCAAAAGCTAGTGATAATATAATTATGTATTTAAATAAAGTTGAAAAAATGAATCAATACATGCAGTAAGAAAAGCCAGCAGAGACTCAAATGGGTGCTATTAACTGGAAAGGCCTTTCCCCCATTCCTAGACATGTAACATAAATATGTAATAGTCTTAAGGAAACATAATCAATTACCTAATAACAGATAGCTGATGTTATAAGGTCTAACTTAAGTTACTTTTATTTTAGACCTAATTCGATCCAAGCGACTAATTTCCCTAACAACTAGGTACGATTTCGACGAAACTTTTACTGGCAGATTTAAAGCTGATGTCATAGAGAGTAACTAAAGCTTTTTTTTAAATCAGAATTAGCGTTCCGTGCAAAGAAAATTAAAACCCTTGAAATTAGTAACAAAATACGATTAAAAAAGGGAATTTTAATATTTTTAGGGTTCCGTACCTCAAAAGGAAAAAAACGGAACCCTTATAGGATCACTTTGTTGTCCGTCTGTCTGTCTGTCTGTCTGTCTGTCAAGACCTTTTTTCTCAGGAACGCGTGGAGGTATCAAGCTGAAATTCATATCAAATACTCAAGTCTATGGTCTCTTGGAGCTGTGAAAAAATCAAACTTCTAAGTCAACGCGATCAAAAGATACTCCCGTTTATGCCGCAAATTTTCGACACTCGCAAGGGAATCAAAACCTACAGGGTACTTCCCGTGAACTCAGAATCTTGAAATTTGGTACGAAGCAACGTCTTATAGCATAGATAAAGGAATAATTACGAAAACCATAAATTTTTAGTTACATCAAGATACTCCCGTTTATGCCGCAAATTTTCGACACTCGCAAGGGAATCAAAACCTACAGGGTACTTCCCGTGAACTCAGAATCTTGAAATTTGGTACGAAGCAACGTCTTATAGCATAGATAAAGGAATAATTACGAAAACCATAAATTTTTAGTTACATCACATAATATATTTTTTTACGAAACCCTCGGTGCGCGAGTCCGACTCGCACTTGGCCGGTTTTTTTATAAAAAAGTTACACGAACTTAGGTTGCGTTTGTTAAAATGCCTATTTTAAGCGTAAGTCTGCTCGACTCGTCTACCACCCCACTAACAAACGATTATCTCTATCCTAGTAGTACATGCGAATCACGTTCCCCTGTCATTGAAACAAGATTACCGGTAAACGGCGCGTTTCAACAAATCACTCAAATGACCAGCCATTTGGTTTGCATGTCCACTCTTGTCTAATTGATTGAGAGAATACTCTGAATGCCTTATTATGCTCATTGTGTATGCTAAGCCGTACGTCGAAACGTTTTTGTGCTGGTTTGGATGTTTGTTATTAGTCTGGATTTGGTTTGAGTTATTTATGAGTGGGTAATTGATTTTAAATTGTACAAGGTCAGTTGAATTAGTAAGAGAAACTGCGCTGTCCACAAGCTTGACGGTTATCGATATCAACATGAAAAACAATGAAAATTTTCCCACGAAGATAACAAATCACTTGACCACCTACGGTCTAAAAACCGCAATCGCGACTGGCACCAGTCGTGGTCAACATAACATAACATCACACCTGTAGGTAATCCTCGAAGAATAAGGCAGAGGTGTACCTAATAGTGCACTCACATTTCACCAGTTATTTGTTAGTCCCATGTAATAGGGGGAGAGCCTATTGCCATCAACCGAGCATACATTAGGGCTTTCAATCCGGAGTTCCGGAGTTTCGTAACTCCGGAGTTTCGGAGCGATTTTAAGCATTTTTCAAATCCGGAGTTGAAATAGAACACCGGAGTTGAAACCGGTTTTCAAAAACCATGAAACATTATTAACAAAACCACGAAAACTTGCAATTTGATTGTAACTTGCCAAACAAATGTTTATTTTTTATTATTGTTGATTGTTTTAATATTTTATAATGCGTATTAGTTGTCTGACACCCTGGTTCTTCAGCAAATTTGTCTCTGTGCCATATGTCATCACTGGCAACACACACTGGTTGTACACCCTCGTCTTAAGATTAAGACACTGCGGAACTTTGGACGAAAAGATGTCGCGTAGTTTTCCGAACGCTGTCCATCCGAGTTGGATGCTTCGGGTGACCTCTTTGTCGAAGTTAGATCTACCTAGTTTAATAGTTTGTCCAAGGTAGACATAACTATCGACAACTTCGAGAGTATCGTTCCCAACAATTACCGGTACGGGTGGAACACGGACATTTGACATAACTTTCGTGTTGTCCACGTTCATTTCAAGACCCACCTGTTGAGAAATGATACAGAGGTCCCTGAGCATTGTGTTAATATTCTCCAGCGATTCAGCCATGATGACTATATCATCGGCAAAACGAAGGTGATTATTTACCATTGATGTTGATGCCAAATCCGTCCCAGTTCAAGAGCATGAAAACATCCTCCAATGCGTTCGTGAACAGTTTCGGAGAAATAACATTCCCTGTCTCACGCCTCTTTGCAATTGGATTGGTTTCGTGATCTCGTCCTGTAATCGGATCGGCATAGTGGCGTTTCTAAACGCTGTAACACCGCCGCTGTAACAACGACTGTACCACCGCCCAGGTTTCGATTGAATCGAAGGCTTTTTCATAGTCCACGACATAATGGCCGATTATACTCCTTAGTTTTCTGTATCATCTGGCGGAGCGTATGGATGTGGTCCATGGTGCCTTTTCGAAAACCAGCTTGTTCAAGAGACTGGAAGTCATGAAACCTGCATTCGAGACGGTTCATAATGACCCTCGAGAACAGCTACACAAGGCTCAGGAGTAAGATGGGTCTATAATTCTTTAATAGGGTGTTGTCCCTTTTTTTGAAGAAGAGCACCACCACACTCCTGTGCCATGCTTCTGGCGACCTTCGGGTATCATCATTTCAGCCAAAAGACGTCCACTGCTGGACATAGGCCTCCCCCAGGCGTCGCCACATTGACCGGTCCCGTGCGTCTCTCATCCAGCGGGTTCCTGCAACCTTGACCAGGTCATCGGTTCACCTAGTGGGAGGCCTTCCAACGCAACGTCTTCCGGTTCGCGGTCGCCATTCGAGAACTTTTCGGCCCCATCGGCCATCCGTTCTGCGAGCAATGTGCCCTGCCCATTGCCACTTAAGTCTGGCGATTCTTCGGGCTACGTCGGTAACCTTGGTTCTCATGCGGATGTCCTCATTTCTGATTCGACCTTCGCGTATGACGGAGTTAAACAACTTCTGGAGGACTAAAATCCGACATAGCTCTCAGAATATGCAAGTTGAAGTGGCAATGGGTAGGCCACACCACTCGAAGATCCGACAACCGATGGGAAAGAAAGGTTCTCGAATATGGCAACCAGGAACGGAAGACGCAGCGTTGGTAAGCCTACCAGCCCTACCAGGTGGACCGACGACATCGTGAGAGTTGCGAACAACCGGTGGATGTAAGCGGCAGGCTGCCGTTCTGTATGGCGTTCTATGGGGGGTGCCGGGTGGCCTTTGTCCAGCAGTCGACGCCTTATGGCTGATGATGATTATGAATTGTCTATTAAAACGTCGGTCTGACATTTAATATTTAAACAAAAAGTTTATTTTTTATTAATCAATAATAAGTATTCTTGTCAAACAAAATATGTTTATTTTTAATGATGGTTTTCATATTTTATAATGCGTATTAGTTGTCTATTATAACTTCTGTCTGTCAGACAGTAATTTTTTAAACAAAAACACAGATTCCTTAACAAATAAAACCTTTTTCGATTAAAATAAAGGGCCTTTTTATTAATTTCTAAAAACGCTGTCAACTCCGGAGCCAACTCCGGAGTTCCGGATTTGGTTGCTCAACATCGTAACTAGCTCCGGAGTTGATAACTATCCGAGTTTGAAAGCCCTAGCATTAGGGCATGTAATATCGGAAGATTTTCAATTCCGATACTGAGTTTCGATATTAGATCTCAATATCGGAATTCCGATATTAATATCGGAATTACGTTATTTGATTTGAAATTGCACATTTTATTTATAAATTGCCCATATTCGGTATGAGGTTGGATTGAATGCAATAAAAAACATTTTTGAATAATATTATATCATTTGGTTCAAACTTTGGTTGTTTTAAAGTATTTATTTACTTATAAAATCAAATAGCGCTACTTCGGCGTAGAAAGGTCGTAAATTCCATTTTTAGACCGAAATTAAGAAAGAAAGAAAAAGAAAGAAAACAATATAATTACTTTATTTTTAATGTTAAACTTTTATAATACTATTTTAATTTCTATATATTTTTTTTAAACGATTTCTTGTAAAAATCAATGACATATAGGACAACAGTGAGGCCACTCAATGCGTTAACGGTGCGGTGCGGCGCCGGAGCGGTACCGCAACGTCATTCTACATACAAATCTGTATACTGTGTCACACAGAAATTAAAAATTACCGTATTACCATAGTGTTATTGAAAAGTTTCAATGCGATTTGCCTTGAATCTAATTAACATAAAAAACCTCCCAATTATCTTCTTAATAATGTGTATTAGCAATAATTTATTTAAGTTTAGATTTGAAAATGAATAATACGAAACAAAAAACTTGGAGTCTTTGATAAAAAGAAGGAATATCATTAAAGCATTATTAACAGCGATGGCCCAGTTGGCTGAAATGATGGCCCAGTGGTGGGGCAGCCCCGACTTAAGAACAGTAAGTCGTGGGTTTGAACCCAGGCAGGCGCATTACTTTGTGTAATTTATTTAAACACTGCTGCTCTCAAAACGGTTATGGAAAACAACGTAAGGAAACCGGTATGTCTTAGAACCAAAAAATTCGAAGACATGTGACATCTGCCAACCCCCACTAGGCCCACGTGCGGTGGATTATAGTCCATCTCTCTCTTAACCCATTTATAACGACCGATCGTTATAAAGATCAAAAAAAAATGTGAGGAATCCCTCAATTTTTTACCACATGTATCAAGGTAACAATACAAAAAATTCACTGGAATTCGAGCTAAAAAAGTTTCAGTAACATCTGGGTTAAAGAGGAGGCTTGAGTCCCTGCAGTGGGGACATTATAGGCTGATCATCATCAGCCTTATCAGATTATTAGAAAGCCATCGTCTGTCACCAACTCATGACAGAGGTAAGCTACATTTTTGCCGACTGTAATAGTGTTTTATGTATTTATATTATTCTCTGTCCAAACTGCTTAAACAAACTTTCATGATTCTTCAAACACATAATTGTAGATCGTAGTAAGAACCTACTGTACCACTAAATGCAGTGTTATTCCTTAATTTATATAACTAGTTCTCTTCCTATATTGATTAGTGAAGAATCACCAAATTCATGACAAAATCATTTAGAAACAACGAGATTCTAAGACTATTATAATTTCGTACCTTTTACTTAGATGTTTTGATGAAAATTGTGGCATGTTGCGGTGTGTTACACCCTTGACTCTAGTGATTAAATTGTTTTTTTTTTTTGATATTTCAATGTCACTCGTGACTTATATTGCTCTTCTATCGCATCATTAGTGAACTGGCAACAGGGATACGGTAGCGCGCTGTCGCGCTCGGCGCTACACATGGATCTAAAATACAGGTTCAGTTTAAACCTCAAAATATTAAAAAAATATTTCCGATATTGCAATTCCGATATTGAGTGATCCAATATCGGAATTGTAATATCGGAACTTTCGCTCCGAGATTCCGATATTACGAGATTCCGAGATTCCGATATTCATGCCCTACCTAGCATACATCCAGACTCCGCGGCTACGAGTACGTGGCGTGGTGATTATTGTCAGGCAACTTCATTTGTGTGTTTGGTGGTAATGTCACGTTATGTTTTGTATTTTTCAATACACTTCCTGGAAAACTAGCTCTTATTGTACTACGATTAGGTTCGACATGCAACATAAATTTCGCAATCTTAAATTAATGTACTATTGTTGTTAGGTAAGCGGTGCAAAATGGCAGTATGCGGCTCGAGCAGCTGTCATGACAATGATGGGCTCTTTCGGAGGAGGCTGCTTCGGTTTGCTGTAAGTTTTAGTTTTTTTAAACGAAGTTGAACAATATATTTGACGGCACGGTTGGCGCAGTGGCTAAGCGATTGGACTGCTGCGCTGCGTGTCGCGGGTTCGATCCCCGCACGGAACAAATATTTGTATGACCTGCAGATAGTTGTTTCGGGTCTGGGTATTTGTGCATGTGACTTAGATGTTTGTGAACGCACCCACGATACAGGAGAAATTCGTAGTGTGGGGCAACGTTTTAAAAAAAAAAAAACTTTTTTTTTTGGCGAGTGGGAAATCATCAAATAATCCCGCTCTTGGGCAGAGCGAAAGGGAGTGTCAAACTTCTACTGACTAAAAACCACCCATGTTCCTTCTTAGCCCTTTGTGTCGAGGCCGCGGTATCTCTTGCGAACAACCCGCAGCCCCGACGGGCAAGCAATATATCTCAAGTCAGGGCATACAGCCCCTTTTCCTACATTTCTATTGTCTTCATTTCAGCTTCACGCTAATTAAAAACAAGGGCAAGGCAGAAGTTATGGACCTAATTAACAGCATCCTTGGATCACTCGTGTCAATTACTGGTAATTATTCATTTTATTTATTTATCTTGTTTAATCCTTAAAAACTTACTTTACTCGATCACTATAATAATTTTAAGTCCTTTTTCTTTTGTTTTTTTTATTATATTTTCTACTATTTTAATATGTAATTTAATTTGGCAACATTTTGTTGGGGTTTTCAGATGACACTGACAGTGTTGCCATACAATTAAACTTACCCCTAAATATGGGAGTATTGGTTTTTCCTAATTAAACGTGATGTACTTAAAAAAACCTTTTTGTGCTTGAATGTTATCAGCACCCCATTATATGTTATTGGGTTTTTCCGTCAGGAATTTCTTAGTAGCAGCCACGTAGTCTGGATTGGTGCCCGTTTGATAGCAATAGGCTCGCCCCCTATTACATGGGACTTAAACATAACTGGCGAAATGTGGGTGTACTATTAGGTATACCTCTGCCTAACCTTTTGGGATAACAAACGTGACGGTATTTTATATGTGTTAGCCATCAATTTTGATTGTCTTCAGCTGGTTGTTTCCTTTACCGCGCCTGGGAGTCCCTTCTGATCGGTTTCATCGGCGCCGCCATAGCGTCTGGTTCGTCACCACTGTTCGATATGATGGGAGTGGACGATCCTGTTGGAGCCTCCGCTGTGCATGGAGCGTGTGGGTTATGGGGTAAGATCATCATCTTTCTACCCTTGTCTCATTCTATTTGCGATCGCCGCAACTCGTTTTTTCTTCCATACTTAGCTGTCAGACGTGACGGTAGCATCTACTCCTTACGCTATGGGGTATACGTCTGCGGAATCGAAGAGCTTGGGTTGTTTTCAGATGGAAGGTAATGTTGGTAGAATGACAGCTATTTTACTTTATTTCAATATTTCCTTTTATTACAGGCGTATTAGCAGTTGGACTTTTTGCTGACAACCCAATTCCAATGGAAACTACTAACGGCCGTTCGGGACTGTTCAAAGGTTTGTTTGATTCTTTTGCATGTTTATGCAGATTATTTTTTTGCAGATGATGACTAAATAATCCAAGTAGTAAAGTTCAAACTTTACTACTTGGATTATTTAGTCATCATCTGCCTAGACGTTTCCCAACTATGTTCAGGTCAGCTTTCAGTATAACCGAATGCAGCTGTATAGGGTAAACTTTTTTAACTTGTTGCGACTGCCTATCTTACCACCACAAGCCAATTAGTATTGGGTAATTCGATACACCTTGGTAAGACAGGTAGTTTTTTTTTTCTAAAAAACGTAAATATATTAAGTAACTTCAAAATAAATCAGTGCTGTTGACTCCGACTCCAGGTGGCGGCTGGTACCTCCTCGGAGTCCAATCCCTGACAGGCCTCTGTCTCATGACGTGGGGCATCCTGGTGACCATCACACTGCTCTGGTTCATCGACAAGATCATGCCAATTCGCATGGACCCCTACACCGAACTGCTCGGCGCTGATATTACTGAGCATAGGATTCGACATGGACAGGTACATGAACATTTAGATTATTGTAAGCCTATATTGTCCCACTGCAAGGCAAAAGCTTCCCTTGCACTATTCGTGTTCTAGTGGTATTGTAGGGCTATCCTTTGAGAAAGAGAACACAAGAAAAACTCATCTCACCATCTCCTACTGATGAACATTTAGATTACCTACTGCCAAATCTGTTATTATTATGAGCTCATAGCTAAGTCCTAGTTTCTCTATACGCCCTTGTTATAAGCTCTAAGAGTAAACAAGGGCGTATAGAGAAACTGGTAGAGAGGTATGGCATTCCATACCAACATAAAAAAAAAACATTGTCCTGTAAGAGTTAAATTTGACACACTTCCTGGTTTCCGATTTTTTTGTTAATGTGCATAATACGACATGCGACGAAAAGAATGGTTTATGTTGTGTAAAATTTCTTATTCTTTTGCCGCGATTTTATGGTCTAGTAGCCAATTTCTCAGATCCCTAGTTCCAGCGAAATTAAAGAATTCGTCATTACTAATCATTTTCTATCCCCAGGTTGGCATATCCCGCGCAGTCTCCGCCCTGCGCCCGTTCCACCGCTCCAACAGTATCGAACAAATGGCCACCGTCGGCATGAACACCGGCCACGGCTTCATCGTGGACAAGCTGCACGAGGCTAGTACCCATTTATGACGTGTAGGTATTATTGGTAAACGCAGAAGATAAGGAACGCCACCTGCTGTAATCCTGACAAGCTCCTTTTGTTTCGATAATAATATCCAAAAAAGAAAGAAAAATCTTAAGTCAATCATCTAAAAAAGGATAGACTAACATGAATCATATGATCCTTGTCCTGCACTAATCTCATTTATATCGAATCGATGCAACATGCATGTGGGCGGTACCACTGGCGACACATCTATCTATCTATACTAATATTAAAAAGAAGTAAAGTTTGTGTGTTTGTTAAATTGTAAGGGGTAATCTCGGGATCTACTGAACCGATTTTAAAAATTCTTTCACCAATAGAAAGCCACATTATTGCTGAGTGTCATAGGCTACTTTTTATCCCTGTATTCCCACGGGAACGGGATCTACGCGGGACATCCGCTAGTCCTAACTAATATTATAAATGCGAAAGTAACTCTGTCTGTCTGTCTTTGCTTCACGCCTGAACTACTGAACCGATTTGTGTGAAATTTGGTACAGACATAGTTTGGAACTTGAGAAAGGACATAGGATAGTTTTTTTTTTTTTTTTTTTCTCGAGATAAACCAAAAATCTGCCGGAAGTCACTATTCCACGCGAACGAAGTCGCGGGCAAAAGCTAGTAATATATAAAAGGCAAAGACCTTCAGGGCTACAAACTTAAAAGTTCGCACACGTATTCCTCTTAGGAGTATGACATAATTATGGCATCCACTAAGAAAGGATTTATCCAAATTCAACCCCCAAGGGAGTGAAACAGGAAATGGAAAATCGTTATTTTCACGTGGGCGAAGCCGCGTGCAAAAGCTAGTTAGAAATAAAATAAAATGTTTATAAAACATGAATTTTCAAAATGTTTTATGTGAATGTTTCGCCAGTGAGAACACACAGTTACATATAACTTCAATACAATCATCTGTATTACCCGCCATCCCAATTCACTAACAACAAACTACCTTTGTTACAGGCAAACAAAAAGAAAGGCGTCTTCCAAATGTTCAACAACAAAGCATTTGTGGGCGACAACGAGCCATCAGCATCATCTTTCACCAACCAGGGAATTTTACACAAGCGACCTGGCAGCCCCAATAACCCCCACAAAACTCTAGACTCTATGGTGCATGAAATCAATGATGCCACACTAGTGAATAAAGAAATAAGCAACGTTATTCATTTTGTACCGGAAGAAATTAAAGGGAAAAGTTATAAGGAGTTGACGCCTAAAGAATTAGAGGAATTGGGAAGAATAAGTGCAAGTCAAGATAGATTTAGGTATAGGTTTCATGAGGAAGATTATGAAAATGACATTAGAAGGAGTGCTATAAGTTCTAATATTAGGTGGTTAGATTAAATTTAGTTTGAGTACAATTGTAACACTATGTGTGATTTTAATAACTTTTATTTACATCAATGATTAACTTACTATGTTTTATTATTTTACCTAGCAGACTTACCTATAATAATTTAAACTATTTTACTTTCACACTACTATAAATCACTTTTAAACTATCAAACAATGAAATGAACGGGCTTCCGATATATTTCTATGCGCGCGCGACGTTCGTATCTCTTCGGATGTTGTCGGCTAGGTTCGTGGCTAACGGCCGGTTTAAAGGTGACCTCGACTCGATCGTACAATCCAGCGGAATCACTTGCCGTGCGAATACGTTGCGTTGTCGCTGATTTCCCTCCAAACCATTTTAACGGTTTTACTAAATTTTTATAATTGCAAAACGATCTATCGTTCTACCAAAGTATATTATAACTAATAGTGAATTTGTGTAACCCCGATTGGGTAAGTGTTGCATATTTAACGTAATTATTGTAGTGCCTAAGTACGTAGAAATCCTAGTCTGTATTTAGTGTAGTAGTAATAAATTAGAAAACTGAAGATTATCTAGTAGATTCTAGCGAACATCTTGATATTGGTGAATAAAATGTAACTTACTTATTTTATCACGGAATTGTTCCCTTGTAGTTTTTTAAATTACCTACCTACATGTTCGTTATTGTTGAACATTTTTGATTTTATATGTTTTCATCTCATTTATTTAGTAACGCTTCTGTGCTATGTGTCATTTATTCACATTTATATTATTACATATTGGGCGACCCATACTTTTATGTGTCGGTCAAATGTTTTCTTTCTGCGCTTTGTACTTTGAGCCGTGTTACGGTTATTTTGTATGTAAATTTATTAGCTGATTTTGCTTGTGATCGCAACATCATTTATCACTATTTCATGCTTTGGTTCCACTTCGCCAAATCGACGCTTTCGGTTCCGGGTCAAGAAACGATGTTGCAGTCACATATACGAAATCGGACTTTTTCTAAAATGTCCAATTTCCCGGAATTCCAGGGTCCCGCTACGAGACTACACTCGAGCCCTAAATTTTAATGTTGCCTGCTGCCTACGTCCCTGAAGCCGACACTATTGTAACTGCCAATCCGTGACGTCATCAACTACCACAACTGCTCCGGACAATCACTACAGCTGCCAGGGAAGTGGTTACCCTTTTAAAACGCTCCGAATCAACTCAGCTAAATTGACATACCCGCGACCCGGTTCTTTTCTAAACTTCAGTTTTTAATATAACAAATTTTACCCTATTTATTAGTTTTATTTTCAAATCTACCTCTAGTATTTAATGTTGACATCTACCAACGTCACAATGGCGCCCAAACTATGTAATTGAGCTGAGTTTGTTCGGTTTGTTTTTGGCATGTTGTAGTTATCTTTGGTGTTGGTTTCACGAGTAGAATCTAGTAAACATTTCACTAGTTAAGACCATAGTCTTTTGAATTTAAATTGATTTTTCTGTTTGTACTGCAACACTTACGCAATTGAACTAAATAATTTACCGTAAAATGGCCTACCCAATAAAGTATTTAGCCTTACAAAAATCGGAATTGGAATACGAAGTTGCTCTTCGGGGAGGTGACATAGCGGAAGTGTCAGTCGCCGAACTGCGTAAGCAAATTGTAAAACTATCTCCACTAGCAGCCCCTGATGAAATTGAATCACATTTAGAGCCTAAGGAAGATCTTATTGCTGTTAAAGAATCCTTACTCAAATCAAAAACTATTATTGAAAGTTTAAAATCTAAGGCTGACAAAAATACGTATTCGCGCGCTGAGGCACTTTTAAACCACATTTATTACAGAATTAAAAGAATTCAACCGGTATCTGATGTTGCTAAACTTTACAGTGATTGTAAGGCTGTGTTTGAGGCACAATATAAAGAATTAATAAGTTATAAACCACAAACACAGACTTCCACAAGTTCTCATACCGAAATGTCAACTGCTGCGATAACATCCGGTTGTGATACGAAGTTCGTTGCTGATGCTGTAGGTAAACTTAAATATTCCGGAAAAACTTGTGTCCGTTCATTTATTCAGAGAGTTGATGAATTACTTATCTCTAAAGAAATCGATAAGAAAAAGCTGCTTTCTTTCGCATACGAGATTTTTACTGAGGACGCGCTTCACTGGTACCGCTATATCAAAGACAACGTTACGACTTGGGATGAAGTTGTCTTATTGCTAAAAAAAGATTTTAGTCAGAGCGATTATGACTACAGACTTTTGTCGGAAATCAGATTGCGTACACAAGGTGAACGTGAAAACATTACCGTCTACTTGTCAATTATGCATGGTATGTTCTCGAGGCTTGATAAACCAATTTCACAGGAAGAAAAGTTAGAGATTATATTGCATAATATTCGTCCGTGTTATGCCAGTACGCTTTCAGCTTCTTCTAAAATTACAAGTATTGACGACCTAAAAAAATTATGCCGTAACTACGAAAGCATTCAATCACGATTGACACACTTTCACGAACCACCTGGAGTCACTTCAGATACGCTATTGCGAGAGTTTGCTTACACTAAACAGTCAACTCAAACCAATAACTCTGGCTATTCAAATAAAAACAACTATAATACAAACAAAAATCAAAACTCTAATCACAACAATAATAGAAACTATTCTAACTACAAACCTAATCCAAATTACAACAAATCAAGTCAAGAACAAAACCAAGCAGTCAGTGTTAATGCCATTAACACTTCGAACAAGAAACCTACAAGGAAAATTTATTGCCCCAGGTGTAGGAATGATACTCATTCTCTTGGTCAGTGCAAGGAGCCTCATTTCTTGATTTGCTTTAAATGCGGAATGAAAGATGTGCGATACCCTGATTGCAAAAACTGTCATGCTGATAAATCTAACACAAAAAACTAAGTTCTGTGGATTGCAGGGACAGTCGATCTAATATAGAACCAAATAACTGCAAATTTAATCAGGATGACTGGAAAGAATGGTTACAATTTATTTCAAAATTCTTCTCATGTTACACTGTATCTACAATCCACAATACTAAAGGATTAAGCTCACGTCCCTATGTTAATGTAACTATAGAGGGTAAATCACTAACTGGTTTACTGGATACCGGATCGGGTGCTACTATTTTAGGCAATAACTGTCATAAACGCTTACTCGATCTAGGATACACACTCCAACCCTGTGAGTCCTTACATTTTATAGCTGCTGGAGGACAGAAGTTACAGAGTATAGGAAAAATTCATATACCCATTACATTTCAGGATAAACTACACATCTTGGATGTCTATGTTGTCCCCGAAATCAATTCTTCCTTAATTCTTGGTATGGATTTCTGGAGAATTTTCGAACTCTTTCCTACACGTCTGGATTCGGTCATTATGTGCGATGATAATAATAGTAGCTTGTCGAATCTATCTTCTAACAATAGTACACTTATCCATGGTTATGATTGCCTAACTGAAGATCAGAAGACTACAGCTGATCATATAATAAGTCAATTTCAAGGAATCTCATTCGAAGAACGAGGTCTCGGTCGTACTAGTCTAATCGAGCATTCTATTGACACGGGTGATGCTGCCCCCATACGTCAAAGATTTTATAGAATGTCCCCAGAAAAATTAAAAATTTTAACTGAGCAACTGGACGAGATGATTGAGGAGAAGGTCGTAGAGCCTTGTGAGAGTCCCTGGTCGTCTCCAGTGCTGTTGACTCCTAAAAAGAATGGCCAGCTACGATTTTGTCTAGATAGTCGTAAGCTAAACGCTATAACTAAAAAAGATGCATATAGTCTCCCTTATATATCCGAAATACTCGATAATCTACGTGACGCTAAGTACCTGACTAGTTTAGATTTGTCGAAAAGTTTCTGGCAAATAGGTATTAAAAAAGAAGATCGTCCTAAAACTGCCTTCTACATACCATCTCGTGGTACTTTTCAATTTAGGAGCATGCCTTTCGGTCTAACTAACGCTCCTGCCACTCAGCAAAGGCTTATGGATGACTTATTCTATGGTCCAGAGTTCGAGCATAAAGTGTTTGTTTATATTGACGACATAATTATCGTGTCCTCAACCTTCGAACAGCATATATCCCTACTAGTACGTGTTTACGAAAAATTGAAAACTGCTAATCTTACTATCAACTACGAGAAAAGTCAGTTTTTCAGAAAACAACTTAAGTACCTCGGATACGTTGTTGACTCAAATGGATTACACGCTGACCCTGAGAAGGTGGAAGCGATAGTAAATTATTATACACCCACTAACCGCAAGGAAGTGCGTAGGTTTCTTGGCACAGCTTCGTGGTACAGAAGGTTCATTCCCAATTTTAGCGACTTGGCATCTCCACTAAATAAACTTACCTCCCAAGGAAAAAAAGCTATTCCATTCCATTGGTCTACCGAAGCTGACACTGCCTTTAAAAAACTAAAAGAGTGTTTAATAAGTACCCCTATTCTTTCATGCCCTGACTATTCTGAACCGTTTCAAGTACACACTGACGCGAGTGATGTAGGCATAGGTGCTGTTCTTACTCAAAACTTGGACGGTAAGGAAAAGGTTATTGCTTACATGAGCAAGTCACTATCGAAGCAGGAGAGAAACTACAGCGCTACTGAACGCGAGGCTTTGGCTGTTCTTACTGCAATAGAACACTGGCGTTGCTACCTGGAGAATGGTCAGACTTTTGTTGTTTATACAGACCACTCCGCACTGAAATGGTTTTTGAATATCAATAATCCCACTGGTCGCTTAGCCCGTTGGGGAGTTCGGTTGTCTGCCTATAATTTTGAGATAAAACATCGTCGGGGTGTGGACAATGTCGTACCAGATAGTCTTTCACGTAACATTCCAGTTTCTGCTATCGACGACAACCAAACTCCTTCAACAAATCCTTACAGCTCCACCACTGATTCTTGGTATTTAAACATTCTCAATGGCTGTCAAAACTCACCGACTTCTTTTGTCGATTATCAGGTCATTAATAACGAACTTTATCGTTTTAAAAAGAGTTTAAATCCACTTACTAATGAGTTTCAATGGAAAAAAGTGATACCTCTTGAATTCAGGGATGAAATTATCCAAAATAATCATAGTGATCCTACTGCGGGACACTTCGGTGTCTTTAAAACCTATAAGCGTCTTTCTCTTAAATATTTCTGGCCGGATATGCATAGAGACGTTACTAACTTCGTAGCTAACTGCGATGTGTGCATTTCCTACAAGTGCCCTAACCAAACTACACTCGGAACTATGGGTCGACCTAAGAATTGTTCCAGGCCATTCCAAGTGCTAAGCATGGATTTAGTTGGACCATTGCCTCCTACAAGAAAGCAAAACACCTTCCTGTTCGTAGTTACCTGTTGTTTTTCTAAATTTTGTCTCTTGTTCCCAATCAAACGTGCTACTACTGAGATCATAGCTAAAATAGTAGAGGATCACGTGTTTCTAGTCCATGGAGTACCTAGTACTGTTCTCATGGACAACGGCAAACAATTCGTTAGCGGTACTATGAAACAACTGTTTTCTAAATACAAGGTTCCTAACGTCCATTTAACGCCTAAATATACGCCACAAATGAACACCGTAGAGCGTTATAACAGAACCATCATCACTGCAATTTCAACCTTCATTGAAGACGATCATCGTTCCTGGGACGTAAATATTACTAAGATCCAATTTGCAATTAACTCTTCAGTTAACGAGGTTACAGGCTTTACTCCAGCCTTACTTGTCTATGGACGAGAGTTAGTTAGTTGTGGATCGCACTACCTTGACTCTGATCTGCAAAGTGATCTAATATTTACACCTAGAGATGAGTACGCGGAAACTTTAGGACACTTGCGTAAAATCTTCGATAAAGTTCAATCATCTTTGATTAGAGCTCATTCCAGAAATAGTCATTATTATAATTTACGTCGTAAGGTTGCCGAGTTCAATGTTGATGATATAGTTTGGAAGCGAACATATTACCAGAGCAACAAAGACAACCGGTTCACTAAAAAGCTAGCCCCTAAATACATAAAATGTCGCATTATTGGTAAAAAATCACCATTAGTGTATGACCTTGAAGATATGCAAGGCAACAACCTTGGTACCTGGCATATCAAAGATATTAAACTTACAAACTATAAACAGTAAAAGTAAATACGCTAACGAAATACAATGCCATATGTTGATTAAAACTAAAGGCTATTTCATATGCCATAATCTACTGTGAAATGCAAATACAACTAGGAATATGAACTATTAATAAATAACATAAATCTACAATTACCTGCCTTTAAAATGTCCTATTCATAAAAAAAAATATATATATAATGCAGTGGCTCTAACACATTGCATTATTAAAAAACTAACTACTAATGTTCAGTTTTTAGGATGAAAGCAGTAAGGAATAAACTAGGTAGATACTACAATCTCGACTACAACCATTTGCAAACAAGTAGATTATGAATCTTTTAACATCAATCAATAGAAAAACCTTGAGTATCTTGTAATCCCTTAAACAAAATACTCAGTATGTGAGGTTGCGCAGCATATTGTAATACATAAAAATGTGGGTGCTAATTAGAAAGACTGATGGATGATTTGCGAAGAAAGGAAGGAAGGTATGTAAGAGGAAGTTATGAATGTTGGAAATGGTATCTGTTGAGAAAAAGAAATGTTAGCGGATTTATCTAAGGAAAATCCTAACCTAGGAGAGGGGGTACTGTAACACTATGTGTGATTTTAATAACTTTTATTTACATCAATGATTAACTTACTATGTTTTATTATTTTACCTAGCAGACTTACCTATAATAATTTAAACTATTTTACTTTCACACTACTATAAATCACTTTTAAACTATCAAACAATGAAATGAACGGGCTTCCGATATATTTCTATGCGCGCGCGACGTTCGTATCTCTTCGGATGTTGTCGGCTAGGTTCGTGGCTAACGGCCGGTTTAAAGGTGACCTCGACTCGATCGTACAATCCAGCGGAATCACTTGCCGTGCGAATACGTTGCGTTGTCGCTGATTTCCCTCCAAACCATTTTAACGGTTTTACTAAATTTTTATAATTGCAAAACGATCTATCGTTCTACCAAAGTATATTATAACTAATAGTGAATTTGTGTAACCCCGATTGGGTAAGTGTTGCATATTTAACGTAATTATTGTAGTGCCTAAGTACGTAGAAATCCTAGTCTGTATTTAGTGTAGTAGTAATAAATTAGAAAACTGAAGATTATCTAGTAGATTCTAGCGAACATCTTGATATTGGTGAATAAAATGTAACTTACTTATTTTATCACGGAATTGTTCCCTTGTAGTTTTTTAAATTACCTACCTACATGTTCGTTATTGTTGAACATTTTTGATTTTATATGTTTTCATCTCATTTATTTAGTAACGCTTCTGTGCTATGTGTCATTTATTCACATTTATATTATTACATATTGGGCGACCCATACTTTTATGTGTCGGTCAAATGTTTTCTTTCTGCGCTTTGTACTTTGAGCCGTGTTACGGTTATTTTGTATGTAAATTTATTAGCTGATTTTGCTTGTGATCGCAACATCATTTATCACTATTTCATGCTTTGGTTCCACTTCGCCAAATCGACGCTTTCGGTTCCGGGTCAAGAAACGATGTTGCAGTCACATATACGAAATCGGACTTTTTCTAAAATGTCCAATTTCCCGGAATTCCAGGGTCCCGCTACGAGACTACACTCGAGCCCTAAATTTTAATGTTGCCTGCTGCCTACGTCCCTGAAGCCGACACTATTGTAACTGCCAATCCGTGACGTCATCAACTACCACAACTGCTCCGGACAATCACTACAGCTGCCAGGGAAGTGGTTACCCTTTTAAAACGCTCCGAATCAACTCAGCTAAATTGACATACCCGCGACCCGGTTCTTTTCTAAACTTCAGTTTTTAATATAACAAATTTTACCCTATTTATTAGTTTTATTTTCAAATCTACCTCTAGTATTTAATGTTGACATCTACCAACGTCACACAATATTTACTGATAAACACGAAAAGAAAGGATAAACATGTTTGTAAAAATCACCGCGTAAAGGAAACTCATTTACAGACGCCAGCACAAAGGAAGCTACCCCAAACTGTTATATTTTCTCAATTTAATCATGAACCTAATGCTTTAGCGTTAAAGTTGAAATCTATTAATATAAATTGAAAGATTGTAGTAGCTTTATGTGCTGGCGTCTGAACATGAAAAGCCTGAAAGCATACTTTTTGGGCATTCGTGTTAAAAGGTAAGTTTTCGTTTTTTTGTTCTAGTAACACTTGTTTGAAATTTGAATTTCGCGGGCTACTCTGACGCTTCAAGCAAGTACAGGCAGTGCAGTCGAATATTTTTGTAGGGTAGTCTGTTCTGTGAATCTGTGATTTTGCTTAATTTTAATTTGGCATAACGTTTCAGTGGTACCGAGTTAATTAAATAATTATAGTAGTACAACTAGTACCTACACAAGGCATACATTTCTGGTATAACATGGCTTTGCTTTGTAAAGATTTCTCGATGGCATGTAAAGACAAGCCAGAGGTTCAAAAAAAAACTGTGTCACTGGCATTGACTTATATATTACTGCGTAAGGACTGGGCGGACCGCATGATAAAATGACGCCTCGAGCCCTCGAATTTGGTCCCAAATAGGTCTTGACTAAACCGAAGTTTAAAAGAAAATTAAAATTTACATTTTTTTTTATTAACATTATAATGAAAGCTTTATTTAATTTCTTTATACCTCGATAATACTAAGCCACGCCGCTCATACAAGGTTACGTTTACGAGCAGCCTTTTTTTTTTTTTTTTTTGGTGGGTGGAAAATCATCGAATGACCCCCCCCGCTCTTGGGCAGAGCGAAGGGGAGTGTCAGACTTCTACTGACTAAAAACCGAACCCATGTTCCTTCTTTGCCCTTGCGCCGAGGCCACGTAATCTAGTACAAATACCGCGGCCCCGACGGGCGTCGGCCCTTGCGGGCCCCTCCTTGCTGACATCTCTTTGAGGCGCGCGTGGAACACGAACGCGCCGCCGACACGGTCTGTTGCCGTCATGACGACGGCCGGACGGCGAGCTAGCCCATTACTCACCGTCCACAGGCCCGCGTCTACGGTGGCCGGAAGCCATCACGTGGCCCCCGACGCCCGGAGCGCCTTCCGCGCCTTCCGCGGCGGCTGGGACGTTGAGAGGATCGCTCCCTCTCTCGTTCCGCCACCTCCTTCGCTAGCATCACTGCTTCGCAGAAGGAGGCGACGGCGTCCCATTCCTCCTCGCCCCGGACCATGGCTTGCACCAGGGCCGGACGCGAGAGGTCACCGCCGCCGATCGCCGCTACGAGAACACGGCGGGGCTCCGCCCAGGCAGGGCACACCTCCACAGTGTGCTCCACCGTGTCCTCCGGTCGATCCTCGCAGTGGAAGCATCCGGGCGTTTCCTCCCGCCTGATTCGGTGCAGGTACCTCCCGAAACATCCGTGTCCGGTGAGGACCTGCGTCAGACGGAAGGTGAGGGCGCCGTGGCTCCTCTCCAGCCACTCCTCAAAGAGGGGACTTACCGCCGCTATCGTGGCGTGCCCTGCACGGGGTTGCGACAGTCGCTGTCTCCATGCCGCCATGAGATCGCACCGGAGGTCTGTCCGCCGCGCAGCAATGTGCCGCGGCAGCAGACTGACCCCCCGGTGTAGCGCCTCCGCGCGCCACTCATGTAGGCGCGCGAGGACTATCGCCTCCAGATCCCACGGCGGCAATCCGGCAAGGAGATTCGCCGCCTCGCGGGAGATCGTGCGGTACCCGCGGACTAGCCTTACGGCCATGACCTTTTGGGGCGCGTTCAGGTAGTGGACGGCCCGCTTCTTCACGGCACGCGCCCACACCGGGGCCCCGTAAAGGGCCATGGACCGCACGATCCCCGCATAGAGCCTACGGCAGGAGGCGTTTGGCCCCCCCAGATTGGGCAGGAGCCACCTAAAGGCAGCCGCGGCCCGCTCCAGTCTGGGAGCCAAACGTCGGAAGTGCTCCACGAAGTTCCACCGGCTGTCGAGGACGAGTCCGAGGTACTTTAAAGTACACTCGACACCGATGGAAACCCCTCCCACCGATAGCTGGGATCCCGACGGTGGCACATTCCCACGCCCATGGAAGCACATGGCCTCGGACTTGTGAAGTGCCACCTCGAGACCCAGCTGCCGGATCCTCTCCACGACTGTTTCAACCCCGCGTGTCATATTCGCGGCCGCCGCCTCGTGCGATTCCCCCCGTGCCAGCACCAACGTATCGTCCGCGTAGCAGACGACGCTGATGCCGTCAGGGAGGTCGGCACGCAGCACCCAGTCGTAACCGATGTTCCACAGGGGCGGCCCCAGAACCGAACCCTGTGGAACACCGCACGACATCTCTCGCCGGTTCCATTCTCCGTTTTGACCAGGGTAGATTACCGTCCTGTCGGACAGGTAGTCCCCGACTACACGACGAAGGTAGGCTGGCACCCGGTGATACCGGAGTGCCTCCCTGATGCAGCTCCAGGGCATGGTGTTGAAGGCGTTGGCGATGTCGAGAGACACCGCCAAGACCACACCGCCCCGAGAGACCGCATCCCCCGTCGTGAGGGCTCTCACGCGCATGATGGCGTCCACCGTCGAGCGCCTCTTGCGGAAGCCGAACTGCTGATCCGCAAGATCCGGACCCATTCCCTCAAGGTGCTCGGCGAGGCGGTTTGCAATTACTCTTTCAAAGAGCTTGCCCACCTCGTCGAGCAGCACAATGGGCCGGTATGCAGACGGCGAGTCCGCAGGGCGCCCCGGCTTCTGGATGAGGACCAGCTTCCAACGACGCGGGAACTGGCCTCTTTCCATGCACGCGCTAAAGAGCCTCTCCAGTCGGGGCCCAAGAGCCTCTGGGTCTAAGGCCAGGGCCCAGGCTTTGCCAGGCAAGCCATCGGGCCCCGGGGCGGTATTTTTGGCTTTAAGCCTCCGTACCGCCACTCTCAGGTCTACCCCAGTCACCTCCGGAATGTCGTCATCGGTTCCTGAACCGTCCGCTTCCGGCACCGCTGGTGGCGGAGCCATTGGCGGGGGACGATGCTCCCCTCGCGAAGGGAACAGAGCGCTCACTACGTCCTCCACGAGCTCGGGCCGGAGACTCTGCGTCAGCGGGGGGCCCCGGGTGCGGAGTTGATTCCGCACCATCTTATAAGGGCGCCCCCACGGATCTCTGTTGAGAGTCTCCAGCATCTCCTCGCGGTTTACGAGCAGCCTGATTAGCTCTTATAGATGACGTTAGTGTTTCTCTGTATGGGGAACGCATCGAGCAACATGTTCGGACGACCGTATCTTTAGTTTTTATACCAATGGTCACTGGGTTAAGTACAAACCTCAAGAAAAAGAAAGACTCAGGACATAAGCACAGAGTACGGACAGAGTATAAGCTTCATACAACCTCGTGAAATGACAAGCACGCGGGGTATGTGTGCGTGACCACGGGCCGCTTGTCGCGTACGCGGCGAGACTGGATAAAACCGGTTTACGCTGTCACAGCCTGAGTACAATCTATGGGTCACGCCATGGTCACGCACACATACCCCGCGTGTGCGTCATTTCACGAGGTTGTATGAAGCTTATACTCTGTGGCATAAGGGTGGTGCTGCAGGACTGTTCAAAAGAGATACCGCGGTCCTGGAACACAAAGGGCTAAGGAGGAACATGGGTGGTTTTTAGTCAGTAGAAGTCTGACACTCCCTTCCGCTCTCCACAAAACGGGAGGAGTCATTTTCCGAGTTTTCCCATACACCAAAAGAAAAGGGTGGAAAGTTGTGACTGACTAGGCACACTTACGTATAATATACGAAATAGTACTTACGTATAAATTGCGTGTTTGATACATCTGCATTAACTAATTTAAATAAAGCTTTGTGTTGTTATTTAGTCATAAGATATTCTAATATTAGTATAGTGAATGATCTGAATAAAATAAATAAAAATAATGAATAAAATAAAAGTACAAATTCTTATAATTAGTTTTATTGATTTTCAGTCGTTCCTCACATTTCACACAACCCGTTTCCGTTTTCAGTTTCACACACAAATAACAACACGCACACACACGTTTAACAATTTAAAATGATATGCTGTTAGACGTTAGTAAATTTTAACTGCCGCATTCAGAGAGCTTTAATGATTACTTAATCCATTTCTTTGTCCTTTGTCTTTGGCCTAAGTAATCATTAAAGCTCTCTGAATGCGGCAGTAAGACAGTTAATTCATACAAATAAAAATTATAATAAATAAAAACGATTTTTAATACTTAAATACTACAATAAATAAACTAAACAAATAATTTATTTGTGTTGGCAAGACTGTCCAAATGTGACCATCATAACCGATTTAGTGTTACCAGCACACTTGACAAAAAATACTGAATGATGCCACAAAAAAAATTACCCCCAAAAGTGTTGTCAAAGTTGCCACAACAAAAATTGTACTGCCTCAAGTGTTGCCCACAGAAACCAACAGTGTTGACATGCAAAAAAATATTGAATCTTGATAAAATTTTAAGTGTTACCAGATCACTAAAAGTGTTACTATACTCAATCATACAACAGAATTACTGAACCAATGGTTAATCTCAGTGGGTAAAGCCTTGAAGCCCTTGACCGCCTCACTAATATCTTCGTGTGGCACAGCTAGAGTGAACAGTTTATACTCTTTCTGCACTCGACTCGCTGTGACGTCAGCAGCGTTGTGCATAGAGTCGGTGCTGCGAACTGGCATTATTATTTCTAGTTCTTGGAGATGTTCGAAGGCTTTTAAGATGACGGGGCGCGGAACTGTTTGTGTGGATGAATTTGAGGCGGCGAATTTTGTGTATCTGCGGACAAGGGTTTTTTTAAATTTATTTTGATAGTCGAACTCTAGATATGAGGCTTATTAAGAACTGCCCCTGGAGTCAAGCTTTGGATTAAGCTGCGCTTTCCGACCGCAAATGAATAGGGGATCGGACAAAAAAAAACTAATTAGTCCGTCAGATAGATTTCCAAAAAATATTGACCACATATTTTTTTCTTTTTCCACTTATTAAACAAAAAATGAAGACGATACAGTGCTTTGAAAAGTCGAGTGACGTCATAGGTTGGTACCAGAAAGTGACGTCAAAATCCACTCATGATGACACGTTTTATCTTCGTCAAATTGTATTAATTTGATGAAACAAAAAACACGTGAACGCGCCCATAAGCGCTATAATTTCGGAACGCGACGACGACGGGGCGGGGGACGCGGGACGGACATTTCGTACTTAATGTCGCGTACAAATATAAATGTAATGTGCCGTCTAATTTTATATATATAAATAAAAAGAGAAGTCCTGACTGACTGACTGACTCATCAACGCCCAGCCCTTGGACCCTTGGCCCTTGGACCTAGAAAGCTGAAATTTTGCAATAACTATTCACCCAAAGAACAATTGGCCAACTGTCACTCACTCGTTCATGCAACGCATGTACTCCATGACGCGCGCTCGCTTCGCTCGCATATTAAATAACACTAATATCTTCTGTCCCCGAAGTGCCGGGCCTCCGCCGGCCTCCTTCGTAGGCCTACGGCCCGGTGCCCATGCCGCCCATAAAGTCATACTGCCGCGAGACGGTCGTATTATAATTTTGGCTAATCGGACGACTAGACAAATTGTTTTTTGGGTGAATAGTTATAGGTCAAAACATTCTGTTGGTTAAGCATTCACTGACGTAGGATTCTGTTGGCGAAACGTTCGTGGGTGAAAAGTTCTTTGGATCAAAAGTTAATGGTTTAAAGATAATGTTGACCAATGGTTCATGGACCAATCGACTGTTGGTAAAACGTTTCACGTCCAGAATCCCTCCATCCTGCTCTTTCTATTATATTATAATTGATTTTACTCACCTATGTAACACCATTTCAAAATTCATAGGCTGCCCATCAAATATCTCCATGCCATGTTTCATTGCGATTACCAGAGACAACTCGAGTATAGACAAAGATTGTAGAAGCTTTACTCTATGTTCCGGAGCGACGGTCTTGTCTATGATTGCTGATAGATCTGCTGTGTCTATGAAAGGATTGTCCGTGGATAATTTTGATATTAGCTCGAACTGTAATAACAAAAAGATAAGTTTTATTATGGAGGTAATGGAGGTTTAAAATTAGAGTTTTAAAGTAAATAATAGTTATCAAAACCATGACTACGACTCTTTTTTGTAACACTTAAATGAATTATTTTTTTAATAGAAACGTTGCCCCACCGGTCGGTAAGACACCTGGTGAAGGTTGCAGAGATCCGCTGGATGCGAGACGCACGGGACCGGTCAATGTGGCGACACCTGGGGGAGGTCTATGTGGACGTCTTCCAGCTGAAATGGTGATGGTGAAGGGCAATAGAAATCGCAACTCACCAGTACATTCCTAAAAATCTGCTCATTAACAGTATAATAGCAGAACTTCTCCAGACAATCCGTGACCTTCTGATCCTGTGCCAAACTGGCTATATGTTCGTTCCAGTCTAGCACGAAGTCGGGGTCTAAAGCTTGTAGGTCTACCCGGGGTTGCAGGTGTGGTGGTAGCGTGTGGGTAGTAGCGGTGTCTGTTTCCATGTCTTCTGTGGTTGCTGGAACAAGAAAGAAATATATCAAACCAGTGTTTTGAAAAAAAAAAAAAAAAATTAAAACTAGCTTTTGCCCACGGCTTCGCTCCCGGTATATACGGAAAATCACCTATGGGAACGTAGCCTTTAACACTCGGGATAATAACGGGTGATTTTTTAAGAGGTATAGGATTTGATTTTCAAAAAAAACACAAAAAAATTGAAATATTTGATGAAATCTTTATTGAAATCGATAGAACGATCAATATAATTTAATGTTTGAAGATGATTTCATGCAAATGCTGGCCGCGGATCCGGTTTAGATGGCCCATTCGCAAGGCCCAATTTCGGCACACTCTCTCCAACATATCAGCCGGTATATCACGAATAAATGCTTCAATATTGGCTCCCAGTGCGTCAATCGTTGCTGGTTTATCCCTGTAGACATGAGCCTTAACATGGCCCCACAAGAAATAGTCCAAAGGCGTTAGATCACACGATCAAGACGGCCAATTGACGGGCCCAAAACGTGAGATAAACTGTTCACCGAAGGCGGCTCTCAATTGGGCCATTGTTTCGCGTGCCGTGTGGCATGTGGCACCGTCTTGTTGAAACCACATGTCAGGCATGTCCAATTCTTCCATTTTGGGCAAAAAAAAATCGCCAATCATCACACGGTAGCGGTCGCCATTAACAGTAACGTTTCGGCCATTGTCGTCTAATCGTCAAATTCAATAATTTGCAAGCGTTGTTCGTTCATAAGTCGATTCATGGTTAAATTATAGACCAAACTGAACAAGTTTGACAATGACACAAGACACGATTCACGCGTGATCTGTCAAAAACAGTGTTGCCAAAAAGATACCAGCAAAAAAATCACCCTTTATAACTACCCATTAGTGAAAGAATTTTCGAAAGATTTAATTAAAGTAAAGAGGTAAAGATGAAGGCAAGAAAAGTAGTTTTCTTTCGATATCCGAGCGAAACTTAACGAGTTTACAAAAAAAACACTACAACACCTTTCGGGCAGTAACCCACCAGTCATAATACCCGTATGGTCGAAGGATTCCGCAATTCTTTAGGGGATGAAGAACTTAACACCCTATTCTTCATACTTTTAACTGTTGCGGAGAACCACAGATGACAGAAACTTCTGTCATCTGTGTCTGTAACCGATTTCAAATTGTTGATGGTGTCGAAAAGTCGACACTTCGGGTTGGCCCGAAGTGTCGACTTTTACGTTAGTGACATCTATGAGCACAGTGATAACGACAAAAAGTTAAATTACCTGTATTCCTCCGACTCCTCCCCTTCTTCTTAGACGCAGGCACACTCTTCTCCTTAACAGGCATACTCAATAGCTGTACTAACACATCTGTGTACTTGTAATGTGGCGCCCTCTGTGATGTAATGTATTATTACCTGTATTCCTCCGACTCGTCCCCTTCTTTTAGACGCAGGCCCACTCTTTTCCTTAACAGACATACTCAGTAGCTGTACTAACACATCTGTGTACTTGTAACGTGGCGCCCTCTGTGATGTAATGTAATATTACCTGTATTCCTCCGACTCCTCTCCTTCTTCTTAGACACAACCACACTCTTCTCCTTAACAGGCATACTCAGTGGCTGTACTAACACATCTGTGTACTTGTAATGTGGCGCCCTCTGTGATGTAATGTAATATTACCTGTATTCCTCCGACTCCTCCCCTTCTTCTTAGACGCAGGCACACTCTTCTCCTTAACAGACATACTCAGTAGCTGTACTAACACTTCTATGTACTTGTAATGTGGCGCCCTCTGTGATGTAATGTAATATTACCTGTATTCCTCCGACTCCTCCCCTTCTTCTTAGACGCAGGCACACTCTTCTCCTTAACAGGCATACTCAGTAGCTGTACTAACACGTCTATGTACTTGTAATGTGGCGCCCTCTGTGATGTAATGTAATATTACCTGTATTCCTCCGACTCCTCCCCTTCTTCTTAGACGCAGGCACACTCTTCTCCTTAACAGGCATACTCAGTAGCTGTACTAACACGTCTATGGACTTGTAATGTGGTGCCCTCTGTGATGTAATGTAATATTACCTGTATTCCTACGACTCCTCCCCTTCTTCTTAGACGCAGGCACACTCTTCTCCTTAACAGGCATACTCAGTAGCTGTACTAACACATCTCTGTACTTGTAATGTGGCGCCCTCTGTGCGTCGTCCTCGGTGGGGAAGATGAACAGGTGCCGGTGAGAGAAGCGGGACTTGACGCGCTTCTCTAGGAGTTCCATTACGTCTATGCGGTTGGTTATACCTGGAAAAACAGAGTTTACAATCTATATAAATAAAAAGAAAAGTCCTGACTGACTGACTCATCAACGCCTAGCCCAAACCCTTGGATCCAAAAAGTGGAAATTTTGCACAGAGGTTCCCTTTATAAAGTTGTCAAGGAAAAATGAAGGATTTTCGAAATTCAACCTATAGAGGATGAAAGTTCATTGGGATATTTTCCGACATCCACGTGGTGGGTGAAGCCGCGGGCAAAAGCTAGTAAATTATAATACGTTTTCACTTCTCGTAAGGAATTTAATTTTCCTCTGTAAGAAATGGAATTGGCATCGTCCCCTATGCTATGAGACTTAACATAACTAGCGAAATATGGGTGCACTGTGAGTTACTACCAGGGACCGTACAACCCCGCTTGAGAGTTAAGCCTTTGGACAGGGTAACCCGTACATGGGGTAACTCATATCGCTGTGTTACCTTTTGTTCGAGTTACATCCTCGAACCCCAGCGAAATGGTTAACACTTTTAATAAGGTAACCACGTGAAGGGGTTAACCCCTTCAATGACTTAAGTCTTTGAAGAGGTTACCTTCCCGAAAAGCTTTTTTTCGTGTAACCCTGGATTACCTAATAAACTTTAGCTGCATCTAGGTGGGGGGATACTTGCACCCGTGCGCACCCTACTGTTTTTATTTAGTTATTACGATTTTGACAACAAATGATGCGTGACATTTAAGCGAACTAACAATTAAGATGAGTAAGACAGGTAAGTGATTATTTTAAAGTACTAAGTTAAATTAATAGTCTTTCTAGTGTTAAGTGGTCGGACCACGTTCATTTAAACCCATGTATATACCTAATTTGTTCCTATTTTAGTACGTAAGTAGGTATTAATAACTACTTACGATAATTATTAGATTAACACCAAGGTAATGCTATTTTTTATGTAAGATCAGGCGAAGTAACAAATTTAAAATCTTACATTAACCCTATTCTTGGCGCTGTGTACAATTTGATACATTGAACTTTATGAAAATCTAGAAACGTTCCAAAAGGTATTTTCAAAACATTTATTATTTTATATGGTACAAAAGACAAAATATAATCCAAATTCTAAATAAAAATATATTTTATCATATGTTAATCCAAATAATTATGCAGTAGAAAACAAAATAGCAAACCGACCAAAGTCGTCTGGGCGTTGCAAGATAAAAACACAAAATTTTTATTATACTTAGGTCAAATTATTTTCAAAAGCTGTTTAATTCAAATAGGTACCTATATTGGCTACTTAGAAACGCTACTTTGAAGTATCAAAATGGTCTGAAATCGTAAGTAATTTACTGTTTTTCTTAGTGTATCAGATATGATACACTGCCAGATTCCATCCTTTTAGATAATTTTTCGCATGTATCAAATATGTGACATTGCTTGATTTGTACGGTTTCAATTTATTATATAGTTCTTACAATATATCTATTTTATATTATGTATATTGTCATTATTATTGTTTATTTTTAATTTGTGTCACGTGTGGTTTATCGGCTTATTATGCAAAAACAAAGTTTAAACGTGGTTTAATAATAACTGCCACTTGGTGACTCGGATCGATCTTTAGGTTAAGCTGCGCTTGCCTAGGTTGGTTTGGAGAAGTGAAGATAAAACGCCTCCTTGGGGGCATCCTCTTACTACCTTGGCTCTTGTGGTAGTATTCCCCACTATCTGAACCGCCCTTTTGCTAACCAGTTCTGTGATCCAGTTTCTTATTACTGGTTTTACACTAAATTTTTGCAGGGCGTGGTTAATGCTGTTGTGTATGGTTTTATCAAAAGCTCCTTCAATGTCTATGAAGGCAGCAAGTGTTGAGTTTTTATTTGTTATAGCCGTTTCTATTTTGTGCACTACTATGTGTAATGCCGACTCTGTTGATCTGCCTTTCCTGTACGCATGTTGTTGAGGATGCAGTGGTTTGCTTTTTAGAGCTCCATCCCTTTTTTTTTTTTTTGGTGGGTGGAAAATCATCGAATGACCCCCCCCGCTCTTGGGCAGAGCGAAGGGGAGTGTCAGACTTCTACTGACTAAAAACCGAACCCATGTTCCTTCTTTGCCCTTGCGCCGAGGCCACGTAATCTAGTACATAATACCGCGGCCCCGACGGGCAGAGCTCCATCCCTTAAGTGTCGATCTACCAGTCTTTCCAGTGTATTCAGAAGAAAAGATGTTAGACTAATGGGCTTGAAAGATTTGGCGTGTGTGTAGTCCTCTTTTCCTGGTTTAGGTAGGAAGACTACTTTTGCCTCTCTCCAAAGTGTGGGGATATAGTTGAAAGCTATACAGGCCCGGTAGATTGGTATTAGGTGCTTGGTTACCTGTTTTAGTTGTCATTGCAGTAGGGCCGGGAATATTCCGTCCAACCCTGCGTATTTGAAAGGCTTGAAGCTCCTTAGAGCCCATTCTATTCTATCCGCAGTTACGAGCTTGTTGGCCACATCCCATTCGCTGGTTGTTGGTGCGCTGTGGTGGTCAGTAGGCCACTCTGAGTCGGATGTGATTTGGCATCCGGGAAAACTCTGGAACATAGTAGTGGACAGCCTCATAAAGAAACTAAATGACAGAGGATACACTACTATTGGTTATGCAGACGACCTTGCTATACTGATAAACGGGAATGCTGAAGATAGGCTGTGCAAAGTGATGCGCTCTGCACTGCAGCTATTAGAGGATTGGTGTGAAGAACACGAACTTTCAGTAAACCCCAAGAAAACAGAACTTATCCTTTTTACCAACAAAAGGAAGTTACCAGAATTACAACTACCAAAGCTTTTCAACACAAGACTCTCCCTATCAACGCAAGTGAAATATCTGGGCATAATTCTTGATAACAAATTGAACTGGGCGAGTCACTTAGAGGCTAAAACAAAGAAGGCCTGTATAGCTTTTAATCAGTGTAGAAGACTAGTTGGTAAGAGATGGGGTCTTAACCCAAATATCACACTCATGGCTATACACGTCAGTCATCAGACCTTCTATTACCTACGGATCAGTTGTATGGTGGCCCAGAACTCAGCTGACCACGGTGAAAACGAAACTCCAGAGTCTGCAACGCCTAGCTAGTGTAGCAGCTACTGGATGCATGAGAACAACTCCATTGACTTATAATTAACAAATACTCTCCGAATATTCCCACTCCTGGCAATATCGGGAATATTGCCAGGAGTGGGAATATTCGGAATTTTGCCAATATTGCCGGCAATTTTGTCAATATTATTGCCGGCAACGGCACATCTCTAGTCGCGCCATGTAAAATATATCAACAACATATGTAGTTGGGAAAAGGCTAGGCAGATGATGATGGTACAAAAACAAAGAAACGCTCGGTAACTCGCAAATTGCCGAGTTTTTGTTCTGGAACCAAGAGCAAAATGAAATTGTTTGAAGTACTGAGGTTGGACTGCAGTATTGCTTTCTCCTAACGGACTCCGACACCAGTTTACCTCGTCTAGCATTGCTATGTTCTTAGGAAACCTTAATATTTCATCAGATGAGGATAAATCAAGTAGTTGCTTCAATATCTTTAGTACTATATACCCTCAGTCATTGCAATGAAACCCTTTTTTTTTGCTGGTAAATCATCAAATAACTTTATAAGGTCAAACAAAATTTTATAAGCGTGCTAGTTCCAACGGCACCCTGTGCGTATTGTCGGACCGATGGGATTCGCCAATGCTCGAACGCTGGATACGACTACACGCAGTCAAATAAACACGCGCGCGAGTATTGGGGTATCCAGTAGGTCATGTTTCTATGTTTGTGTTTCTTAGTTCTTAATGTGTCATGTCTTGTCATTACTAACATTAGCTATAAGCATTCCTGTGTTACTAACAATTTCTATGGATGTAATATCTGAAAATAAATGAATAATAATAATAATAAGGTCCAGAGGGTGTTACTATCATGATTTTTAACACAACTAAAAGAACCAAAAATAATAAAAGAGGGTTCTGTTTTTTAATTGAATTAAATGTTTTTTTTTTTTTACGTTAGCGTGTTTTATTTTTGTATGGTTAAAATAACGTTGGAAGCCTGGCAGTGTAGCAAATAGGTATTATGATACATAGATTTTATAAGGTAGATTAGGCAATGTATCTTATGTGATACATTCAATAAATCATAAAATACTATAAATACAGGTTTATTTTTTCTACCCGCAATATTTATTGCGGGTAGAAAAAAAAAAGGTGTATTGTATTGTATTACGTAAGAACGCATTTTAGGTAATTTTTTTCAATATTTCCAAAAATAGTAACCTTGCATTTCTGGCATTTCCACATAAATAACATTTGCTTGCGTTATTTGATGCATCAAATACATAATAACGATGCACAGTACCTCGCCTCGGCTGTGGCATTTTCACAGAAAGACATTTCTTGGTAATACGTATATTAGCTATTTTTCCAAGTTTACAAGTCGCTCGGCAAGTCCGTAACTCGGTACACGCAAGCACGGGCGGACCGCCGCGCGCCGGACGCAGAACGAATGTCACGTGCGGTGCGGTCGTGTATGCAATTTTCAAACTAATATCGATTGTAAACAGTGCATAATACAATGTCTTGAGTTGGAATGGCTTACCCTGTTACAGTGTTACAGGGTGTTGAAAGGGTAGCCCGTTCGTAACAGGGTTTACTATACCCGTTCGGAGGTGTAACATGTATTATAGGGTTTCTTTTTGAAGCGCTTAAAAAAACCCCTTCAAAAACCCTTTCAACGAGTATCCGGACGGTCCCTGGTTACTACACCTGCAGCTAACCCTTCGAGACTAACAGTCGTGTTGTTATGTCATGCGTTAACGCTTTTGCTGAGAATTTCAAATTATTAATTTTTATTTGTATGCCGCGTGAGCACAAGTCATCTATAGCTACAAATCTACATGATAGCTACGTGTAGCGACGACTCGGAGGCGGGTTGTCGGCACACAAACGAAATAATGTTCGACTTATATGCTGGGTGCTTGCTTGGCATTAATAGTGTTAAAGCTACTCACCCAACACACACATAGGAGCCTGCTCGCTATGAGTAATATCAAACAAGTTATACAGCAGTGTCTGTGTGCGACCGCTGTGACAGAACATGTCAAACTCTTCAAGTATGAATAGCATGCTCTTGCAGCGACGGTCAGACCCACTTTGGAGGCAGCTCAAGAGGAAGGCCAGGTTCTCTGCGAAGGTACCGAAGACGCGGTCGCCTACTGCGTTTTCTAGTTGCATCTGGAAAGAGTTTAAAGAATGTAGAAATCACGATTGCAGTATTGTTCAGTTGTTTATGTAGCAAAAGGGAAAGAACACACCTAATGAATGACGAATAACACTACATTCTTAGTTTTTTTTTTTGGATCTTTTACTGAGGCCAAAATCACAAACAAAAACACACAAACACACAAATCATAGTTTGGAAGGGTCACTGATGCAACAATGTATGTGGCACATCATTCTGAACCCTCCCAAAGAAATTCATTATTTAAAAAACACACAGTTGTTCCATTTTTGACCCTTTGAAAACAGCTGTACCCTACTAAAGTAATAAATAGTAATAAGTAGTATAAGTAGTGAATTTTCAATAGTAATTTGACTTTTAATTGTATGTTTGTGTATTTAATTGTATTGTTTTTATAATTCTTTAATTTAATAATATTCATAATCATTATTATTTCTGAATTTTAATATTTTATTCATGTTTGTATTATGATTGATGTTATGTTTGAACCTTGTTGATGGTTTTCATTAGTTGTCAATTGTAACATTTTTGTAATGAGGGTAAAAGAATAATAAAACAGTTTGCTTTCTGATCTCGACTTGGTTGTATCTTTTATTGGCGACGACGGAAAATAAGTTGAATTTCGGTGAAAATGACGACAAATGTAACGAATATAGTGTTTCCCGGACAATTTAACCCAAAGACTGATAAGTGGTGTGATTATAAAGAACAATTACTGTGCGCGCTTGATGCGGCGGGTTGTGACAAACTTAACCTCGACAAGGGACGATCGCTGTTTCTTTCCCAGTGCGGCAAGGACACTTTCGCGTTAATTGCATCACTTTTAGTTCCAAAACGTCCTACGGAAGTACCTTTAGTGGACATTTTTAGTATTTTGGATAAGTTTTATGAACCATCGTTCACCGTTTGAAAAAATTTTACAAACGTCAACAAGTGCAAGGTGAAAGCGTGCAAGACTTTGTGGCGGCTATAAGTCTGCTTGGGGCAAAGTGCAACTTCATGGACTTGAAACGTCAGTTGAGAGACCGACTAGTGCTGGGGGTGCGGGACGATCGCTTGCGACGTGACTTATTGAAAAAGAAAGACTTGACGTACGAAGTCGCGTTACAGATGTGTCTGGACTATCAAGTGACGTTCCCTGATTTGTACCCTGCGTGTGCTAGTGAGTCTAAGCAAACTCCATTCAGTGTCACGGAGACTGAAGCTATGGACATTGGTAATGTTAACTCGAACGAGTGTCGACGGTGTGCACGCGCACACAAGCCGGGCGAACGCTGTCCGTTCGTTAAGGCGAAGTGCTTCTACTGCAAAAAGTTGGGGCACATTGCGGCGGCCTGCTCTAAGAAGACAGGTCATGTACACCAGGTGACCGACACGGGGGAAGCCAACACGAGTGTGGACACTTCAGCTGAGAAGATGATGGGCGTATACGTCTGCGTGGATAATTACTCACCGCCTATTACCACAGACGTTAGGATAGACGGCGTTCATGTATCTATGGAAGTGGACTCGGGTGCATCGCGCACCATTATGTCGGAAGAGACATACAAGAGGCTGTGGTTGACGCCACCACCCCTACGAGCTACCAATCTAAAGCTCGTGACATGGACTCAAGACCCTTTGAAAGTATTAGGACTAGCAGACGTGCGGGTTGTGCTAGGTAATAAGGAAGCTCAATGTGAACTGATCGTGGTGTCGGGGAACGGTCCAAATCTGCTGGGCAGGAACTGGTTCCATACACTAGGCCTTCAGGTATCAGGATTGTGCTGGGCTGAAGAGGAGATAAACCAATATAAGAAAGAATTTCCAGAACTATTTAAAGAAGGGCTCGGCGAGTATAAAGGTCCAGAGGTGTCACTTCACGTGCGGCCGCTTGCTACGCCCCGCTTCTTAAAGGCGCGCGCGGTGCCTTATCCTCTTAGGGAAAAAGTCATTAGACAGTTGAACGAGATGGTTGAGGCGGGGGTATTGACACCTGTTCGTTATTCGAAGTGGGGGACACCGGTGACGCCGGTGATGAAAGAAGACGGAACAGTACGAATGTGTGGTGATTATCGGGTCACTGTGAACTCCGCTATAGATACAGACATTTATCCGCTGCCGACGTCGGTGGAAGCGTTTGTGAGACTTAGTGGCGGCAGAATATTTAGTAAGCTGGACTTGAAAAACGCGTACACACAACTGAAGGTAGACGACGCGACAGCTATGCTACTCACACTGAACACTCCTATCGGTCTAATGAAAGTGAATCGCCTTCCATTCGGTGTCAGCGCGGCACCAGCGATTTTCCAGCGTCTTATGTCGACGGCGTTAGCGGGTATGGACGGAGTGGCGTGTCTATTAGATGACATCGCTGTCACTGGAGCCACGATGGAAGAACACAACCGAAGACTTAGAGAAGTACTGAGCAAACTGCAACAGATGGGACTACGCCTCAACGTAAAGAAATGCGTGTTCGCTGCGAACAGCATCACATTCCTCGGGCACATGATTAACTCGGAAGGACTTCACCCAGCACCTGAAAAAGTCAAAGAGATTCAGGAAAAGTCGGCGCCAACCAATAGAGAGACCTTGCGTGCCTTCCTGGGCTTATATAATTTTTATGAAAAATTCTTGCCTGACAAGAGCACTGTGTTGGAACCATTGTATCGACTTTTAGAATCCAAAAGATCCTGGAGCTGGGGCGAGAAGGAACAGAAAGCGTTTGTGGAGGCGAAGCGATTGCTGTCATCAGATCGCACGTTGGTGGGCTATGACTTGCAGAAAGAGCTACTGCTCATTTGTGATTCTTCGGAATTCGGTCTCGGAGCGATTATTGCACACGTCATGGAGGACGGGTCAGAGCGGCCGGTGATGATGGCCTCACGGACACTACAGGCGCACGAGAGACGGTATGGGCAGATTGATAAGGAGGCCCTGGCTATTATATTTGGATTGACAAAGTTTCACGAATTTTTAGCGGGTCGTAAATTTTGTATTGTGACAGATCATAAGCCGTTGGTCGGTTTATTCAATCCCTCAAAACCAATTCCAGACCAGATATCACCGAGGATGTTGCGCTGGTCATTGAAACTTTCGAGTTATAATTACAATATACAGTACAGGCCTGGTAAATTAATAGGCAACGCGGACGCTTTGAGCAGGTGGACCGCCCCGGACACGTCGAGCGTGCAGGAGGAGGTGTTGCACGATGTGCTGCTGCTGGAGGAGACGCCGAGCGGCTGGGAGCTGGATGCTACTAAGATAGCCGCAGAGACCAACAGAGATGTAGTATTGCAAAAAGTACGGTTTCACATTTTACACGGATGGCCACGAAAGAACATAGACCCGAGCCTACAAGCTTATTGGACACGGAGAGAGGCTCTTTCACATAATAAAGGTTGTTTATTGTGGAGCAACAGAGTCATAATACCTTCATCCTTACAGGAGAAAGTGTTAAAATTGTTACATGCTCCTCATGCGGGCATTGTCCAGACAAAAGCGTATGCAAGAGGCTACGTGTGGTGGGTCGACATGGATCGGCAGATTGAGAGTGTGGTGGCCGCGTGTCAGCAATGTCAGGTAGTGAGAAATAACCCACCAAAGGACCCGCAGACTTGGATTGTTCCAGAGAAGGCGTGGAGCCGTGTGCATGTGGATTTTGCGGGGCCTTTTCAGGGAAAAACGTTTCTAGTCCTAGTAGACAGCTACAGCAAATGGTTTGAGGCTGAAATCATACCAGCGATGAACAGTGGAACGGTGATAGCTGTTATGAGAAAAATTTTCACTTCACAAGGGCTGCCCGACGTGTTGGTGTCCGATAATGGACGTGCGTTTACCTCGGAGGAATTCAATAAGTTTCTTAAAAATAATGGAATTAAACACTTGTATTCACCGCCCTACCACCCAGAGACTAACGGGCAGATTGAACGCACGATTCAAACATTTAAGAACAAAATGAAGAAATTAGATAACCTGGGAATACAGTGGCAGGAGAAACTTTGCAAAGTTCTGTACTATTTACGGACTGTGCCCAATAGCTCTACTAACAAGACACCTGCTGAGTTACTGAATGGGCGAAGATACAGGACTGCGGTGTCGAGCTTACACCCTGACTCGACACCGAGCCGCGCCGAGCAGCAACTGGAGGCGGCGGCGCAAAGGCCGCCAGCGCGGACTTTTACGCTGCTGCAGCCCGTGCTCGTACGCATGTACGGGCCCGGAAACAAATGGCGGCAGGCCACCGTGGAGACGGTGGAGGGGCCGGCCACTTATGTGGTGAGGACGGAAGATGGAGAGCTGCATCGGCGAACGCAGACCAAATACTGGCTAGACCGCCGGACACATCTGCTAATGGGTCACCTGTAATTGACAGTCAGCCAGCCAATGATACGGACTCTGAATTATCACAGGATCCGCCGATTGTGATTCCGCCACCTGAATTATGGCCAGATATAATAGGAATTCCTAATGAATGACTTGTTATTGATTGTTGTACTAAGTTGATTATGATTTATTAGTGTAGTTGATTGCTATGTTAGAAGGCACCCTTTTTGTACAAAATATTTTGTTATTCAATGTGAAATTTATTAATGTCTTTACTAATCAATATGAGAGAAAGGTATGTTATGTTTGAACCTTGTTGATGGTTTTCATTAGTTGTCAATTGTAACATTTTTGTAATGAGGGTAAAAGAATAATAAAACAGTTTGCTTTCTGATCTCGACTTGGTTGTATCTTTTAATTGACATGGCAACGGGTGTAAAATTACCTGAATAAATGAATTTATTATTATTATTATTAATAATATTAGTAGAATACACTATACAGCTGTTTTCTTTTTAAAAACATTGGCTATGCCCAAATACAAACCATTACAATATAATAACCAGCAGCAATTATTATTATTATTTTTGTTTTGACATTTTTGTTCCTCCGGCTCTTAAGCCGGGAATTTCTGATGGCACGGGCCTAAGGCCGAGTCGAGTTATTTCGTCTTTTAACTCTGTGTATTTCGATAGTTTTTATTATTACCTGTGCAGTGATAGACTTGAGAGCAATTTTATCATCATGATGTATCAGGCCGTTGAGTCTCACGATGATGGCATCATTGGATAGGTCCACCTCTTTACTGATTTGCTGCAGCACTGAGTTTATGAGCTAAAACAGAAAGTATTCATTTATTCTTGACTGTCTCATTATCTAGTGGTTTCACATTGGTTTTGTTTTTTAGGGTTTTGTACTTCAAAAGGAAAAAAACGGAACCCATATAGGATCACTTGTGTGTCTGTCTGTCCATTCCCCCCCCCCCCCCCCCTTATCTACGAAATTACTGAGCCAAAATTTTGAAAAAAAATACAAAAGTTAGTTGGAACGAGCTTACCCAGAAGTTCAACAAATATAGATTACAGGAAAAGTCTATGGTGCTTTATTAACATGGAAAATCTCTTAATTTTAATTTTTTATTTTATTTTTTAATTAATTTTTCAGCATGGATTGTGTGAGGAATGATATGGATGAGGAAGGAGTAAATGCCACCCGTGACGTCTAACAGGGAAGAATGGAAGAAGAAAACGTGTTGCGTCGACCCCAAATAAAATGGGATAAGGGCAGGAAGGTGATGATAATGATGGCATCTAGCACGTCAATGTATGAGGCTGGTTTGTGTTTAAGTGGCCAAATACTGTGGGTGCCTTGAGTGGACACCTACAGCAAGGGCATAATAAGTTATAGACTAAGTGATAGCTTGCTAAGGGCACAGACCTCGGCGTGGGGCGGCACTGGGGCAGCAAAGGGTCAGGCTTAATCTGAGAAAAGTTTGATTCCCAAACTGGGCTATATGTGTTATTGGATTTTTCCAGTAGCAGCCATATAGTCTGGGTTTGTGCTCTGTTGACGACCCTGTCTATCCGCAGGCTAATTTCCCTAAGATGACCCACTGACCAATAGTCGTGATCAAAACTAATTTAAGATAATGAAAATTAACATTTTTGATTTTATAGCCTCTAAAACAATTTTATTGTGAAATTCTATATAAAGAAGTTTGTTATTCTGTTTAATAACTAATTTATAGTGCTTACAGTAGTCTTGCCACTTCCTCGAGGCCCAATCATCAACGCAGAATGCGATTCACCATGAGAAACCGTCCGTTTGAACAAATCATAAACGTGATTTCTTTCTTGACCGTGCCCGCGAAACGAGGCGTTGTCAGCCATTATTCTCAACTTTAAATACTTTCTTATTAGTTTGATTTGCACCGCAAGTGGGTTTTCTGTTTGTAAGCCGCACATTTTCGCGAAAACACAATAACGTAAACAGTAAACAAGAAACTTCGTTCGCGCCGACAACAAAGCTGTCAAGCAAAGCAAAGCAACTGTCAAGTTCAACAGACGGCGGCCGCTAAAAGTGTTGCCAGATTATCGTCCCGTGTTTACTGCAATCTGAATGTAGTATTTCCCAAAATTGAGATTTTTAAGACAAATACTCAATAAAATCCGGCATTTCATTTTTCATCAAATATGTGACTGCCTAGCTAAAGCGTACACACGGTGGCATTAAGCTATACATTTCAATATGGCGTCGCTTTGCATAGATTTCACAGTGAACATCCGGGTATACCGGTTTTGTATAACTTGTTTGGTCATCCTCATCGTGCATACGAGCAGCGTGGACCACAGATTTTCGGGAACTAGTAAGTCAGTTATTTTCTCTCCTCTTGGGAAATTCTTAGTTTGCTTAGATTGAATTCTTAACTTTATTTGAGATTGAGTCAGTCCGATCTCCTATTTGATTACTATGGCACATTACCAGCTGAAGTTCTGAAGGTGTTCAGGAGCAGTTATTTGATGCTCTTTTATAGTTTCTTAATATATTATATCGTCAATTCCGGGGAATTTCCTCGAATCTCGCAACACTAATTCGAATTGTCAAAATGACGGAAAAGAGTTACCACTTGGACAACAAATTGAATGATTGAATTCGTCGTTTAGTGTTGTTCCACACAAAAATATTGAATGAATGAAATGAATTGTCAGACATCAGTCTACAGTCTACATTTTTATTAAGATCTCTACAATAATTTAGCATTGTAAAAATACATTTTAATCAGTTACATTTACGTTACGTTACAAACTCAACATGTCACTGTCATCATGTTATCTATAAACATGACAGATGTTAAATATTATAGCCCTTCAACGTTCCGCGCATGTGCTACTATTGTCTGTCCGCGCAACACCGGTGAACGATCGATACACAAGAAGAATACAAGAGATCTGCATCTAGAGATATTTCATCAGACCTGTCTTTAAAAATATGATGTTGAATCTTGAAATTATTATACTGCTGGTCAAGTAGGCTCACATTAAAATTTGATGTCGTTGTTTTTTCTAATCACAAAATCTCCGCCTCTTTATAATGTTAACTTACATTTTAATTTACCAGTTAGTTGTGCATCGAACAACATTTTCGATGATATCATATAAACAAGAAATAAATAAATCATTGAAATTGATTGACAACAAAACTATTTTTGCACAAAACATATCTGACGATTTCTAGCCCATTTATGTTACCTTGATCTTCGTTATACCTCTCTTTCTATCATTTCCTAAAATAGGTTTCCTATCCCTTTCATGACCTTAAACCCTGCAGATTTCATTGTAGCCCACATGAGACACATTATACGAGTAGAAGTGAATATATAATTTTAAAAGCTCATAAAACATTTTATTGGAGTAACAGTAATAATAATCGGTGAATCTTTGAATGTAGATGAGAAGTGTATAAGTGTATCGTTATTTAAATTACATTTCGTGTTCCCGAACACACAGTTCTCATGTCAAATACAATTCAGTGTGGCTGAAAAATTGTGAAAATGTTAAAGATGACCTATAAAACATCATGTATTTATTCACATTTATATAGTGTTTAACTTTAAAGATTGTACAAAATAATAACAATGAGTGCTAAACAGTGCATCAGGTTTTGAAATAGTTCAATTATTTATTGCAAATTTCGCACACGACACCAGCCATAATAATCACAATGTAATTTGTACAATATTATTTCATACAATTAGAGAACAGCAGTGTGGCACCGCTTTCAGTGTTTTTAACAGTGAAAAGTAATAAGACGCAAAATTGCTTAATGCTTCAAAATTGTAAGTGGTATCGCGTTTTTATGATTAATTTGCATTATTTTATTAAAGTAGCTATAGATTAAAAAAGTAAATAGTTTTAAAATTATTTTGAAATCGTATGATATTTTAGGTAATTAACAGTCAAAAAAAATATCAGGTTGTCTAAAAAATAATATTTATTATACTTTTTGTCGACCCGTTAACAGGGTAATTTAACCATACTTATCGCCAAATCAATAGCATGCCTGATCAATGGCTGGTTCGCGCATTTTCTAGTTCAAGGTCCATACAATAAAGCTATCCCATAGCCACTCTTATCAACCTTTGACCATAATTCGAGTGATTCCAAAAATGTAGATACTTACGGGTTAATTAATTACAAAGCTACGTTGTTCAGAAGGCTTAATTATAATTTTAAACCTTGAAAGTTACCCATGATGATACATATTTGTTTGATTGCTTTATTTAACATCAAAGTAATTACCAAGTCAAGGTTTAACGATTTAATATTAAGTTTTGCGCTGTTCTTTGCATGTTTGAGTAACATTAGCTTCAGTGATATTCTGTTATGTGGAAGTTTTCTTTACGATTAATATTTGATTAAAGCTTTTCTTTTATTATTTGGCTTGTTTTCCAAATTATTGTTATTTATTAACTCTTATTAAATAATTAACCTTCTTTACAGATATTTGAGAATTGGTTCAGCAACTTCTTAATTCATTTGTTTTTATTGTTTATCTATAAACACTTTTATTATTTACTTTAAACATCACTGGGCATACACTAATAATAATTATTTTTGTTGTAATCGATTTACGAGATAACATCAGAACATCACTACGAACAATTGATTTGTTCATTCAAGAATTAGTTAGAAATCGTTCATTCTATAAGATAAACCCACAAAATAACATTGACAGACAAATGTTTAGCCAGATTTATTTCTGTCTCTCTAATCTCATAGATGGCATTTGGCAATAAGACAAGGACAGGACATTCATCAGCTCAAATTACTGTGATTCAATTTCATCGTATTACAAATAAAATATAAATTGTGCCTCGCTGTGGGTGTTTATATTTTTTATTTTGGATTTTTCTTACTAAAAACTCGCGGATGTAAACGTTTATTTCCAGAAACGATTAATTAACATTTAATTTAGTGATTGAAAGTTCATAAATCGTAAGTTTCCTCTGTTTATTTAATTGTTTAATTCGAAAATGGTTACGACCAATATTTTCATCTTGGAGTCAAAATTTGTTATCGGCGTCTCGTAAATAGAGCGGTTTGGTAAACTAGAAGATAACGTGAGTGGTTATTGTTTATAATTTAAGCGTTGGAAGTAATCATGCGTGTTAATTTCCTCTTCCTGTACTACGAAATGTGATTCTGTCTTATACGTATGGTCAGTCTTTGTTTCAACAGATGTTTTCTCAGATATTGTTTATTTTCTGAAGAATTCTTCACATAACGTTGACATTTTACTATTGTGTCGTAAAATATGGCTATCAGAAGTCAATGCTATGGGCTGTATATTATTGTAAATTAAATGTAAATAATAATGTAAATAACTAAACGTTTGCTATTATTTCGCTTTTGATAATTAAATGTTACTCGTGGTCGTGAGACGCAACTTCCCATGACAACCGTCTGACCAAGTACCTATTGCCTTAAAATACCTATATTTCAAGTTATTTATTTGTAATTTTCCACTGATAATCTTGTTATTATATTCTCAATATAAATCTCAAAACATACATGACAACATTGCTCCATGACCCATCAATTTTTTTTTTTATCACATTTAGAATTTCATAACATAACTTCACACCTATTTTCCTCCATCAGATAATCAGAGAATACTAGGTAGGTATTATAGGATAGGCATCTCAGCTGTAGGCATCAATTTATTATTCTTTGAAATTACCTTCTCTTGGTTATTTCAGATTTTTATTACCTGAGACAAGATCTTTGTTTGAAATTATTTCTGAGTAGTTACCACTTGGAATCTAACATAACACAATAAACAGCTTATAATAATCCCACTGCTAGAAGACAGGCCTGTCTTTTTCTGTCCCCTCTGAGAGGCAGCCGGGGACTCAACAAATATTTGTTGGGCTCACGGCAGGTGTGCCTAGTCTGGCTGTTTGTAAATGTGTGATTAAATGTTTGTAAACACACCCACATTACAGCTTATCAATATCCAAGAAAAATCTCTATAATAGAAAATTAATTGATTAGTTCCGGAACACTGGGAGAATTGGAAAAGAATGGGGAGGCCTTTGCCCAGCAGTGGACACAATAGGCTAGTTTAGTTTAACGGGGCTTTTATCCGCATTTGGCCTCTTGATTGGGCCATTGTGGGTGATGTTTAAATATTACCTACTCCAACCAACATAGGTCGTCCGGTCTGCAGGCTTCTGGGAAAGTCAATAGGCTAATTTAAAAAAAAGGTTTCACACCACAGACACATAACTGTGGGTTGGTGACTGTGTGTGGGACAGTACCCAGCCTGGCAACCAACACATTTTAACTTTCCCGTGTGAAAAAAAAAACATTTGTCCTACCCTAGAAAAGCAACTGACTGATAAAACAAAACAATCAATATATTGTAATAATACTTGTACCAATAGCTTCTGTTAACAATAGAAAGCATTTCAAACGGGCTATATTTAGCAATAATACAACAATGCGTAGATAACAGGGCTTGCACCGCATTGTTAATTACAAAATGTTTCACACATTCACTGATAATTTCTTATAATACACGCCACATACGTTTTTTATTCACTTGTGCAATTTGTAAAAATGAATTGGAAAATTGATTTTCCGCAACGGGTTTTTATCACCTTTATTCAGCTTTTCTCATTTACATTACAATATGGTGTGTCTTTGAATCGTTGTGCTTATTTTTGAAATAACACCTCTTTACTCTCATTTTGTCTTCGCACTTGATCACTGCTGACTGTGTGCCTACAAAGAGACCATTGACAATGAGGAAATATGTCAAGCACTGTTTTTCCTACACATGGGAACTACCACTATGACTTTTACAAAATCACACATTTATCACACACCACATCATCATCACATCACATGCAGAACCACTCTCATTTATTTTATCACTTGCAGAACCTTGTACAGGCACTACTACAATCAAATTTCTTAAAAATAGATTTTCAACTTTATCGTTAAATTCATTGGCATTAGGTTCATTGGGAATATTTGACAGTTTTGGGTACCTTGACGTTCTCAACCTGCTGCAATAATCAACTGCTGGACATAGGGCCTCTGCCAACTTGCAGCTTGATTAGCTTCCCATGATAACATATTATGTTTTTTCATAGTCTTCTACAAAATCTGTTCGAAAATCGGCTTCTTAGAGAGATTTAACTCCACCATAACAAACACTTATCAACAGCTCTCTTCTCCAAACTGTCGCTGGAAACAAAGGCTTGGTGCATCCATTTCCATCATCTATCTCTTTCTGACATGTGAAGTCTTACAAATCCCTCTCGCTCCCTCTACGGGAGTTCTTATATGCTTCGATACTTTCACTGGATTTGGAAGACATTGCTTCATCATCATTTCAGCCGAAAGACGTCTACTGCTGGACATAGGCCTCCCCCAAGTGTCGCCGCAGTGACCGGTCCCGTGCGTCTCGCATCTAGCAGATCCCCGCAACCTTCACCAGGCCATCGATCTACCTAGTGGGAGGCCGTCCAACGTAACGTGTTCCGGTTCGCGGTCGCTACTCCAGAACTTTTCGGCCCTTTGCTTCACTGCCCCATCAACATTTATCTCTCTCTAACTCAGCATACATTGCAGATGCCTCCCGCTCGCTCTAGCGCAGTCGTGACGCGCCGGCCGCACAATGGCGGAGGAGCACGCGTGCCTCGTGCGCGCGCGCTCAGATTCTGAGAACTCTTCCAAACACAGCTTTGGCACTATGACGTACACTGAAGATAGACTGAGCGGTAAGTCTTTTAATGTTAATTTTTAAGGCATTTAAGGACCATAAGTGAAGGGTTGGCGCTGCGGGACTGACGGACTGTTCTAAAAAGATATCGCGGCCCCAAACACAGAGGGCTAAGAAGGAACATGGGTGGTTTTTTGTCAGTAGATGTCTGACACTCCCTTTCGCTCCGCCCAAAGCGGGAGGAGTCATTTGATGATTTCCCACCCTCCAAAAAAATTGCGCATATTGTATAAGCTTCAGCCGAAGAGTAGAGGAAGACCAAAGAAACCATGATCAGACTGGTGTAAACGTAAATAATGGTATGGCAAGAAAGGAGGTGTTTGATGAGATGAGTAATAGAGAAGTATGGAAGAAGAAGACCCCAAATGGATTGGCATATTGGACCGCATAGTGCTCAACCAGGCACACATCTAGACTCCGTGGCTGCTACTAAGAAATTCCTGATTTCAAAACCCAATATCATCTGCCTAGCCTTTTCCCAACTATATTGGGGTCGACTTCCAGTCTAACCGGATGCAGCTAAATACCAGAATTTTACATGACCTCCACAACCCAGTTAATACTAGGTAATACAATACCCTTTGGTAAGATTGGATGTCAGAATTTCAGGTCACTGACTACCTGTAACGACTGCCAAAGATCTATATATATGGCAGCCGGGACCAACAGCTTAACGTGCTTTCCGAGGCACGGAGGAAACTCGGTATGTCGGGGGCAAGCACAGCTTTACCTAAAGATCGACCTGAGTGGCAGTTCTTATTAAGCCACGAGACCCAATAACACTTTAGTTTTGGTCCAAAAGTAAGGTTTCCCAGAAATACACTCGATATACAGCCCATGTTACTCTTCTAACTTCTTAGCCCATGTTCCCAGGTACGGAGAGCGGTGGTGGAGAGCCAGGCACCACAAGCCACATGGCTGCTAGTCCACCGGATAACACCGCGGAAAACGAGGCCGGCGAGCTTCTAGACTATAACGACTCCAGCGTACTGGAGCAGTTCCATGAGGATGCGCTAAGACAGGTAGGCTCTTAGTCTATTTATACCAAACGATACCGCCAGAACAGAAAGAGTCTTTAGACAATTCCACCCTGACCAAAGTTTTGAGGAGTACCTAGTAAGTTTATTTTTCGACATGGCATCTCGCAGGTAGACCTATGAGATTAGTTTACGCTTAACCAGACTATCCTGTGGGTGGAGTGTAATACCTAGCGTATGCTTAAGGCCAGGGCATAAAAACTTATAAACTAAACTGTAATGATTTAATTAAAGCATCAGCATCATGGAAACGCATCATCGAAACACGGGTCTGTGTTTTCCACTTTTATTATTTTATGAGACCTTAGGGCTCGTACACATAGCGATCCGTTTTACAGGTCCGTTATTTGATGGCGTATGGAGTTGCATGAGCGAGTTCACACACAAAACAGTATTCCGGATTCAGTAATCATGTCGCTCCGGTCCAATTCTGATCCGTTAAAACGGATCCAGTAAAAACGGACCTATATGTGTACGCGCCCTTAGAAGTAGTTCACTGGGCCGGCAGTCTACACTAAATATCGTTAAAAATCTGTCGTAAAGTCGTATCGATCTCAATTTTTTTAAATAGATTTTCAGCTTTTTCTTAACAGCATAAGGTTTAAAATCCATTAAAGAAATTTTAGAGACTGCAGGCCCTGGGCAGCATCGCTTCAACTCGAACGTTTTAACGTTCTCCATCAACATCATCTTCTTCCTGCCCACATCTTCTATTTCCCATTCTTCTTGGATGCGGCGAAACACATTTTCTTCTCCCATTCTCCACTATCTGGTGTCACAGGATCATTTACTTCTTTCTCTTTCATATCATTCCTCACACAATCCATCCATCTGTCCTTTGGCCTTCCTCTCCATCCATCAATATTAATATCCGTCACTTTTTAACTGACTACTAAAAAAAGAAGGAGATTCTCAATTCGGATGTTTTTTTTTATGTTTGTTCGGGCATAACTCCGTCACTTGCTAACCGATTTGAAAAATTCTTTTTTTGTTGGAAAGGGTATACTTTCCAAATGGTCCCATAATTTTTTTATCGAAATCGGACAAGCGGTTTTTGAAAAATCAACAAAACTCAAAAAAAAACTACATTGTCCACATTATGACCCATGAACATGTGAACCACTAAAAAGTGAAAAATAAAAACGACTTCAAAAAAAAAAGTCAAAAATAAATCTGTTTCTGAAGTCGGTGGCAAAAAAATGAAATCAAACAAACAAAAGTCACCGACTTCAGAAACTGATTTATTTTTGACTTTTTTGTTTTTTTTTTAGTCACATACCTTTCATCCCTCCTCATTACATATCCATACCAAGATAGACAAGTTCCTTTCGGTTTGAGGTTTTCAATACAACGTATAATTATAAGCATCATTACGGCATCACTTCGGTTGGATAGCTGATCCCAAACTAGTCTAAAGCCTCCGGTAAGCAGGGCTTCGCCTTTCCGCTAAGCCGAACTGATTACGTGCGAACAGTCACGTGGAACGAAATATTTAGCAAAACTTTGTCCTTCTGTATTGTTGAATATAGTATTGTGGAAGCCATACTATTACGAAATAGGTCGTTTGTCAAAGTAGAAACCGTTATTTCACGAATTTTGCTATGTTTGGTGTTTTGGTTTGGTTAACGCTTTGTTTTAAATAAGTCTGCCACACTATTCCCAAACCACTAACCCGTGAAACCAGAATCGACACTGGCGATCACCAGGACAACGCCGAGACAATGAAGTTTGACCAAGTCCCAGACTTCTTATAGAATAGAATAGAATAGAATATGTATTTATTCGCTAATGGACAGCAGCAACACAAAAGAGCAGCACATACATAAACAAATAACAACAAACAGCTTAACAATTAATTATACAGCTCAACTGCGCTGAGCATGCCCATAACGAAAGGGTAACCAACTCAGCATATGCTGGGTGTAAAACACTCAGCGCTGGTTTTCAGTAGGCCCCCCGCAGTGACACACGGATGAGGGTAGTAGGTAGTAAATAAAAAACTTTATTCTATTAAATGGGCATTTCTAAGTGTGTAATAAGTAAATAATATAAAATAAATATTTTCTCACAGAGGTTAACATAGTTATATTAGTAGTAGTAGTAGTAGTTATAGCTTCAATGTCTCGGCAGTGTTCTGGTGGTTGCCATTCAGATCTCGCAGTGGTTTGGAAAAAGTGTGGTGCGGTGGTCCGAAATAAAAAAAAAAACACCTTTGCCCAAACCTTAACAGGGAATACACCCGTGTCATATTATATTCTTTTCCTAGGCCGGTTGCGGTCTCTCCCAAGCGCGGGTGACGCTGGCAGTCTTTCTGGCGATATCGGGCGCTTCGCTGGAACTCTCCGCGATACCTTTCATACTACCCTCAGCGGAGATCGAGCTATGCATACTGCCGCATGAGAAGAATTGGCTTGGTAAGTACTCTATAGTTTTGCTGTTATTGCTGATTTAAAAACAATTGACGGCACCGTTGGCGCAGTGGCTGAGCGATTGGACTAACTTTTTTTACCGGACTACGGCGAAGCCCAAAAGGAGGGTTATTTGTTATTTTTGTTCCTGTTATCTATGTGGATATAGATATAGTTTTGTGGGAATAATGTCTACGAGAATCGTGTGTATTAAAGTAAACGACTCTTTCTCTAGAAACACATTTAATAGCTCAGACAAAAACCGAGAACCGCAGAGAAAAATCCATGCGTCAGACTTGAGTCACTTTTTGACACCTCGCCCCGGCAAATAAGGATGGGCGTAGCAGTTAGTGATGTGCCGCCACACCACCCCCCTTGGAGTTTGGAAAACCTGCAGAAAGATAATTAGGAAATCTAACTACGCGTCCGGACCTTGTGGTTTGTACCGGACGATGACCATCTGGGTTTTCTATTACCGACTTTGATGCATCTTCAGATGAGTCGGACAAAATAAAGGCAGGTTTGACACGATCTATAATTGTGACTGTAACTGGTCCTCTTTGTAGTTCTACAGTGACGGTCTTGTCTGTCCTCTCTAACACAGGATACGGACCTGAATATGGTGGTTCTAAAGATCCTCGAGGTGCACCTTTTCTAATAAAGACGTGTTTGCAAGTCTTGAGGTCCTTGTGCACAAATACAGAAGCTGGAGAATGTCGAGCTGCTTCTTGTGGCTTCAAAAATGACATGTTATGTCTCAGTTGCGAGACAAAATCTGGCGGTCTCAGCTGGTTATTATTACTTGATTGGAAGAACTCACCCGGTATTCTCAAGCGCTCACCATATACGAAAGCGTTAAACATTTCCGCTATATGATCGAAGGTAGACACTTTGTTATTTACACGGATCACGTCGGGGTCACCAATTGTGGGAATGATGTCTACGAGAATCGTGTGTATTAAAGTAAACGACTCTTTCTCTAGAAACACATTTAATAGCTCAGACAAAAACCGAGAACCGCAGAGAAAAATCCATGCGTCAGACTTGAGTCACTTTTTGACACCTCGCCCCGGCAAATAAGGATGGGCGTAGCAGTTAGTGATGTGCCGCCACAGTTATATTAATTTTACTTATAATTTAATTTAATTGTTCTTTTGTTTGTGTTTTATAGCATCGTATTTGATGATTCCGTAATGTTGCTATAATAGGGGATCGGACAAAAAAAAACTAATTAGTCCGTCAGATAGATTTCCAAAAATTATTGGACACGTATTTTTTCTTTTTTCACGTTAACTTAAAATGAAGACGATACAGTGCTTCGAAAACTCGTGTCATCGTGTGACGTCATATGATAGATAGTACATTTTGACGACACAAGTGACGTTTCAAGCCCCACTCCAAGATCTTTGACGCGTTTTATCTTCGTCATTTTTTATTGATTTGATAAAACAAAAAACACGTATTCAATATTTTTCGATAATCTAACTTTCGGACTAAACAGAATCATATTATTTTGACCCAGTCCGATCCCCTATTATTGATAAATAAATAAGTTGTCTGTGGGGAGACGCCGCACACGTACTCAAAGTTTATGCCGTCCACCTGCAGAGATTGTCTTTGCTCGGGCCGACTTAGGTTTAAAGTCGATTTAGAGATTTCCAAGTCGGTCCAACGTGTACCCAGGTGGATGGTTTTCAAACGAATCGTTGAAGTTGTCTAGGGGCAAACTGCTCCCGCCAGAGATTGCATCTTATTTTAGCTGTTATTTGGTCCGGTCAATTTAGACATCCGAGGTTGAAAATTGGTAGGATTGTTCAAAACACCTTTATTACTCATTTCATTTATAATGGCGTTTTGAACAATCTTACCAATTTTCTGCTGAGTGGGAATTATTGTAACCTTACCCCTATTTTTTGGTCTAATTTAACCGGACTACAGCATCTAGCCAGAAGCTCCTCCCTCGAAAAAGGGGGTATATTTAATATTGTTTTCTTCGTTCACAGTGATGATAAGCCTTGTAGGCGGGTCATTAGGCGCTGTAGGCTGGGGCGCGCTATCGGAGCGACTCGGTCGTCGACGATGTCTCGTGTCGTGTCTGGCTGTCAACGCCGTGTTTGCCGCTATAGCAGCCTTCATGCCCACTTATGGGACCTTTATGATGGCCAGGTATGTGCATGTAGATATATATTAGTGACTAGCTGACCCATGCAACTTCGTCTGCGTCACATAAATATAGCTTATTTATAACCTTTCTCGATAAATCGACTATCCAACATAAATTAAGCTAAATCGTAACAAACAAAAAACCTTATCTTTCCAATAATAATAAAATTAGTTTAGATGGTTTAGATTAGCTGAGATTTATATTAAAGTGAGAAGTACTTTAGGTATCTCTTACTGTTAAATATACGATAACACCCTGTACTTGTAAACATTATGATGGAGTAAATATTTTGAATTTGAATATGATAATATTACCGTGGCGGAGGCCAGTCAGAATCCCCCGTACATACCTACATTCCGACGCGCGAATTATTTTGCTGCGCGCTTATTTTTACATTGCGATATCTTCTAAGATATTTGTTTAAACTGTATAGAGTAAAGGGCTCAAATATTCTATATTAAATTTCCGTTCTAACAAACACATTTATTTGGATATAGATTAATACCATATGGGTTAAATAAGCTTCGCAAAAAATAATTCTTTTAGACCTTACATTTTAATAGTAAACATACATAAAAAAAAAAAAAAAAAAATATACCGATCGAATTGAGAACCTCCTCCTTTTTGGGAAGTCGGTTAAAAAATGGTTACAGTAAGTCAATCTTAAAAGATAGACATATGCTGTCGCGGACTTTTTTTTAGAACTTTTAAAGAGGAACAATTCCTTCATACATGATATTTGCGTAACACAAACCGTTTTCGCAGCGCACGCAGCGGAAACTCTCAAAAAGGAAATACCTTTTCCCGTTTTTGCAACATTTTTCATTTATGCTCCGCTCCTATTGGATTTAGCGTGATGTTATATAGCCTATAGCCTTCCTCGATAAATGGACTATCCAACACAAAAAGAATTTTTCAATTCCAACCAGTAGTTTCAGAGTTTATCGCGTTCAAACAAACAAACTCTTCAGCTTTATAATATTAGTATAGATTATAGTGTTCATCAGCCTATAATGTACCCACTGCGGGGACTCAGATTCAGATTCTTTATTATTTGTTAACATAGGTAGTACAAACAGGTGTTACATTACTCTCCTCTCTAGGAGAGGGATGGGCTATAATCCACCACACGGGCCCAGTGCGGATTGGTAGATGTCACATGTCTTCGAGTTTTTTGGTTCTAAGACATGCCGGTTTCTCAGGATTTGTGTGTCTTTGGATGTAGTGTTATTTTTAGGGTTCCGTACCTGAAAAGGAAAAAACGGAACCCTTATAGGATCACTCGTTTGTCTGTCTGTCTGTCCGACCATTCCCCCCCCCCCCTTATCTCCGAAACTACTGAGCCTAAAATTCTGAAAAAAATACAGGAATTAGTTCAACACGTATAGATGACAGGAAAACCTATAAGAAGTCATGGTACGGAACCCTTGATGTGTAAGTCCGACTTGCACTTGGCCAGTTTTTGTCATTCATCATCATCTGCCTAGCTATGATGGGCTCGGCTTCCAGTCTAGCTGGATGTAGCTGACTACCAGTATTTTACATGGAGCGACTGCCTATCTAACCTCCACTACCCAGATTGCGTAGGTACTACCAGTAACGATTTAACGTTTTTTTCGGCGCAGCTCTAGATTTGACTGACTTTTATTTATTTATTTCACTTTTTGGAAAACTTACAGCTAAACAGACAGTGAGTAATAATTTAAACAAAATATGGCCAATTACAAATTTCCACATGTATGTATGTCTATAATAAAACCAAAAAAGAAACAAACACCAAACAGAAAAATTACTAAATACGCTCGAAGAAGCTATTAGATAAAGTTTTCTTCAATTTAACTAAACTGGTATTGAAAATGTCTGTTGTTTTACAGACTCAATTCGAAATTAGCCAACTCAAAACTTTTTAGAAAACCCTTTAAATCAAATCCTTTTTCTTCCCAACAGATTCTGCTCATCAATCGGCTCCGGCGGCATAATCCCCACATCGTACACGTACGCAGGAGAGATGTGGTGGCGAGGTCGCCGGACACACGGCCTCGCCATCCTGCCGGCTGCTGCAGCTGCGGGCTCCCTGCTAGCTGGTGGTCTATCTGCCAGCATACTGCCGCAGACTGGCGCTACTACGCTTATTGAGAATAAGGAGCACTTCAGTGCATGGCACAGGTGGGTACTGGAGTGTATAGTTTGTTATTTCAGCTCTGGTCACCGTGTTTTTTATCATCTGCCTAGGTAGCGTTTTATACAGCTATTTCAGCTCTTGTCACTGTGTTTTTGACGGTGTTGCAAAATCAGCCCTAAACTAACTGTGGAAAGACTGAATACCCTTAGCCATCTCAGGGCCTGGCCATCTTGGGCGCATTTTCAGCATTAACATAAGATTACGTTTATTTATTTTTAGGCCACCTTGGCCCATAGATCCTTACAGACTAACATACATTACATTTCTGGCTAACAGGAGTTACAGTGGTTTGGGAATAGTGTGGCGGGCATGTCCCATAAAAATAATAATAACATACGTCAAATGATAGTAAATAGAACCTTAAAACTGTATAAGCTTCCTCAATATCTATTACAATATGACACTAGATGAAATACTTGCGAATGGGTCACTTCAATCGCTTGTATTATTTCAATATTTAAAACACGTTGATAATTATTTTAAGTTAATTATAAATAACTAGCTTCAGAAGTTGGTGGCAGAAAAACTGAATCAAAGGAACAAATCTCACCAACTACTGAAGCTGAATGTTTTTTGAAATAAAGTTGTTTACCAGTAGAATTATTGGTAAAATTGGTAGTCATTTTCTTTGTGCTTGAAATGTTAAATAAATAAGTAAGATGCTATAATACCTTTTTTTTTTTTTGGTGGGTGGAAAATCATCGAATAACCCCCCCCCGCTCTTGGGCAGAGCGAAGGGGAGTGTCAGACTTCTACCGACTAAAAACCAAACCCATGTTCCTTCTTCGCCCTTGTGTCGGAGCCGCGTTATCCTTTCGACAAGCCACAGCCCCGGCGGGATGCTATATTACCTTACTATGGATTAAGTGCACAATGCCACATTCGTAAAATGACACACTTGCAAAATGCCACATTCGCAAAATGCCACATTCTCATTAAGTTGCATAGTGTATCATCATTTTTTTAAACGACGCATCACACTCACATATAACTACTTATTGCAATAGGGAATCGGACAAAAAAAAACTAATTAGTCCGTCAGATAGATTTCCAAAAAATAATGACTACATATTTTTTTCTTTTTTCACGTAAACAAAAAATGAAGACGATACCGTGCTTCGAAAACTCGTGTGACGTCATATGATAGTACATTTTGTACCTTCAATTGACGTTTCAAGCCCCACTCCATGATCTTTGACGCGCTATAGCTTCGTCAATTTTTATTGGTTTGGTAAAACAAAAAACACGTATCCAATATTTTTCGATTATCTAACTGACGGACTAAACAGAATCATATTTTTTTAAGTCGGTCCGATCCCCTATTAACAATACCATATGTTGTTCCACAGATACCTGCTGATCTGCACCATACCGATCCTGGCGTCGCTGGTGAGTCTGATCTGGACGCAGGAGTCGCCCAGATATCTACTGGATGTGGGCAGGGAAGTCGATGCTATGGTGGTGTATCAGGTAAGTTTTATAGGGGATGTAAAAGTATGCTATATAACGAGGCCGAACTGCACTTTTCTTTGTTTGTAAGTTAGTAGGTATTGGTCAAATCTTACAACTAAATTTCAAACTAGTTCCCCCTAACCGATTGAACAGAAAGGCAGTACCTTTGGTTCTGGTGAAAATACATTTTTTTAAACGATCTTGCAGTATATACATTTTAAGACTGCATGAACCTCCAGCGTTACTCGCGAAATACGAGTTTTCTTGCTATTTTTGCAATTTTCCGGTCAGTGTCAGGTTTTATGTTAAAATAAAATAGTATTCGTGATCGTAACAAATGTGACTTTACAGAGTAATAATAATTAAAAGGTTTGACGATTTCCAGCAGCCGGATTCCGAAAAGGCTTTAGTATCGTAGAGACCACATACATACGCTGCGGCAGGTCATACAGAAGACCGAAGCGTATAACCTGCCTCTCTGTTTAGCGTTTGTGGACTACGAAAAAGCCTTCGATTCGATCGAGACTTGGGCTGTACTGCAGTCTCTCCAACGGTGCCAAATCGACTACCGGTACATCGAGGTGTTGAAGTGTTTGTACAAAAACGCCACCATGTCAGTCTGTCTTCAGGACCAGACCTCGGAACCTATCCTTCTGCAGCGCGGTTTGAGACAGGGAGACGTCATATCTCCGAAACTGTTCACCGCTGCACTGGAGAATCAAAATCAGAATAACATTTATTTGCCTACCTGCCTACGGCCGGTGGGCCGTGCAGAGGTGAGTCAGCTAACTTACTGCACTGGAGGATGTTTTCAAGGTTCTGGATTGGAGAGGACTTGGCATCAACGTTAACGGCGAGTACATCACTCACCTTCGGTTTGCTGACGATATAGTGGTCATGGCTGAGACCATGGAAGACCTCAGTGCAATGCTCGATGACCTCCGTGTCTGTGGAGCTTCCGAAAGAGTGGGTCTTAGAATGAACATGGACAAAACCAAGGTTATGTTGAATGTTCATGTAACACCCACTCCTATCAAGATCGGAGACACTACACTCGAAGTTGTGGACGATTATGTCTACCTGGGACAAACGGTCCAGTTGGGTAGATCTAACTTCGAGAAAGAGGTCAATCGTCGAATCCGACTCGGCTGGGCAGCGTTCGGGAAGCTGCGCGGTATCTTCTCGTCTAACTTACCACAGTGTCTTAAGACGAAAGTCTATGACCAGTGTGTGTTGCCAGTGATTACATACGGGACCGAAACGTGGTCGCTCACAATGGGCTTCATCAGAAAGCTCAAAGTCACCCAAAGGGCAATGGAGAGGGCTATGCTCGGAGTTTCCTTGCGTGATCGAATCAGAAACGAGGACATCCGCTTGAGAACCAAGGTTACCGACGCACTGTGTTCGGAATGATTATTTTACGAGCTACTTGTATTTTTTACATGAAAATTTAATTTGAATGTAGGCAGGTACATGCGTGTGGACTTATATGAGAGAAACACATGTTTTATTAAGTATTGTTGTATTTATATAGTGTGTATATATATAGTCTTTAAATAAAAAAAAGTATTTTATTAGAGTTAACTTTAAGACATTTTTAAATAGGCGGCCCTGAAAAAGGCTTTTGGCTTTTGTCTACTCGCTGTCTGCCTCTTTATCGGATGAGTGCGTCCTTCCAGGCGCTTCAGGCGCCTCAGGAGCTTTAAATAATTGTAAAACTTCTGGCGCTAAAGTACCCGATTTTCTCTTATGCAATGGTCTGATGCTGGATATTAATGGATCGGAGGAGATGAGCAGAGCATGTAGCAGGTCTTCAATAGTCTGCTTCCTTCCAATTTTTCTCGTGCTATGCTTTTCCATCTAGCATTGTCTCTATTAAAATGTGCTCAATGTTGACCGTTCGATCCCCGATTTCTATTTGCGTAGGGTGCAGAGCAGCTATTTGTCTGTTGATGTAGTCGTCTTCATTGCAACGACTGGCTGCATTCTTGCAGCCAGTCGTTGCATTTTAAAACATACTTCTCTTTGTTCCTGATAGCACTCCATTTCTTGGTTAGCACAGCAGAAATCACCTTTATTTTATTTTTAATAACTTCTGCTAGAAGTCCTGGACTCTCTGAAGAGACATAGTCAACCATCCGAGCAATAGAAGATCCCTTATTCGCTTGATTGACCAGTTTATGCCGACATAAAGGTCGAAAAGGTGAAGGCGTGTTATTCCTCGGGTAACACCTGGTGAACGAAAAAATTACAACACTCAAAAGTCGAGGCGAGTCGAATATTGAGACTAGATTCATTCGAGAGCTAGATAAATACTCTATTTTCACAAAAAAACGTGGACGGCTGGAATTGGCTGGGAAAAAGTTGAAGTCTATTGAACGTTTAAACTTTTTGCAAATTTTGTTATTTTTTTCAATTCACATTTTATTTATTTTCTCGTAATACGAATTTATGTATGATTAACAAATTGGTGTATATCTTACCTGTGGATGTGGAACACATGAAGAAGAAAAATTTTTATTTAAAAACTCAAAAACTGTTGTAAGAACAGAACGTAAACACTCGCGAAAAGTAGCGGCTAACAAAAGCGACTGACCGGTATTGTAATCGCGTGGGATTGGAGCAGTGCTGAGCGGTGAACATTTCTCGGAATCGGAAAATTTTTCGTTTAATGAGTTGTATGACTAATAGTGTACCCTAATCACTTGCAAATTTTAATATATATTGCCATGATGTTTGTACCTAAAGTAGCTCGTAATTTAATCATTCCGAACACTGTGCGACGTAGCCCGAAGAATCGCCAGACTTAAGTGGCAATGGGCAGGGCACATTGCTCGCAGAACGGATGGCCGATGGGGCCGAGATGTTCTGGAATGGCGACCGCGAACCGGAAGACGTTGCGTTGGAAGGCCTCCCACTAGGTGGACCGATGACCTGGTCAAGGTTGCAGGAACCCGCTGGATGAGAGACGCACGGGACCGGTCAATGTGGCGACACCTGGGGAGGCCAATGTCCAGCAGTGGACGTCTTTTGACTGAAATGATGATGATGAATGATTAAAATCACTAATCCAACCCTCTCAGTTCGTATAACTTCTTTGAATGCTTTTTTCATCAAATACTCAAGGAAGTTTAATGATCCGGCTCGAAGGACCATGCAGAAAATTGTTGTAATATCCTCAAGGTGTTACGAGGATCGAACGAAACACGGTGACTTCAATAAAGTGGACTGTATTATAAGAATTTACTAGAAGTAAAACAATCGGTTAACTAACTCCCGGCATGTAACTTGGCAAGGTTTCGAAATTCGAATTCAAAGTTCGGGCATCGTACACTTAGTGCCACTGTGCCACAAAAAGTGTTCACTTTTATTGCTTGTCATTATTCTATGGTTATTGACATAATTTATTTTTAATAATGAAGTTAAAGAGTCTTAAAATAGCTAAAGTTACCCCTATATACAAGTCGGGAACTAAAACTGACCCCGGAAACTACCGGCCAATCTCAGTGCTGCCTGTTATATCCAAGATATTTGAAAAAGTTTTATATACACGCATATCTAAACATTTAATTGATACTAACTTTCTTTACTCGCACCAATATGGTTTTCGTCCACACTCCAATACACTTTCAGCTGCTGTTGATTTAATTACTAAAATAAAAGAAAACATAGACAAGAAACAATTAGCTCTAGGTGTCTTCATTGATCTAAAGAAAGCATTCGATACTGTTAGCCATATTATCCTTCTGAAAAAGCTAAAAATCATTGGAATTACTTCTACAGCCTACAAAATGTTTGAATCTTATCTTGCTAATCGGCAACAGATCGTCAAATTAGATAAATTTACAAGTGACCCGGCCAATGTACAGTGCGGAGTACCTCAGGGATCGGTCCTAGGACCATTGCTTTTCCTCATATTTATTAATGACATTAGTACAGCTGGACTGACTGGACACGTGTCACTGTATGCAGATGACACTTGTCTTTTTTACTTTGGCGATTCCATCACTGATGTCATCTCAGATGCACAGAAAGATCTTGATATTTTGAATGTATGGCTTAGTCAAAACCTCCTGACTATGAATGTTAGTAAAACTGCCTACATAATTTTTTCAGCAAAGAATAAAAAAATACCATCATTTCCAAATCTTATAATAAATAATCAACCGTTACGAAAGTCAACGCATGAAAAGTATTTGGGCCTAATAGTGGACAGTAAGTTGACATTCAGACCGCATATTGACTACATAAAATCTCGAATACTCCCACTAACCGGAGCCATACGTAACATTGCAAAATGTGTACCCTACAAGCTAAGACATACTATTTACAACACGCTAGTCAAACCACATCTGGAATATCTAATCCAAGTATGGGGACAAGCTGCAAAAACAAATCAACAACACCTACAACGAACACAAAATAAAATCATCAAAGCCCTCTTCAATTATAACTACTCTACTCCTACAGAATTACTCTACAAAAAAACCAAATTATTTAACCTACAACAATTATATACATACCATACATGCATGACTATCCGAAAGATCCTTAAGACCAACATACACACAAATATTTCATTCACACAAAAGACTCGTAGATATAATACCCGTAATCAAGATGACCTAGAAGTACCAAGAGTGAGAACCCTGTGTGGCAGAAAAACTATACAGTACGAGGGGGTTCGGCTATACAATAAATTACCCAAAAAAATCAGAGAGTGTACAAGCATACCAACATTTAAAAAAGGCCTACGAGATTTTATATTAGACACATAAGTTTAGCTTTTTATATCGGCGTTGTAACGCTCTTTAACCTACCTACCTACTACCTACCTACCTACCTCCTACCTACTACCTACCTACCTACTACCTACCTACCTACTACCTACCTACCTACCTACCTACCTACCTACTACCTACCTACCTACTACCTACCTACCTACCTACTACCTACTACCTACCTACCTACTACCTACCTACCTACTACCTACCTACTACCTACCTACTACCTATCTACCACCTACCTACCTACTTCTACCTACCTGCCTACCCAAAAAAAAAAAAAAAAATTGTGTGATGCCATATTATCTTGTCACATCTAGCACTTTAAGTTTGTTTCCATGTTTGCTTGGTAGGTGTTTGGCAGCTGGACTTGTTTGTTTTGTAAATTGTGATCGCTTACCCTCATATTTTGTTATTTTTTACTATGAACTTAAATTTCTGTACCTTCAGATTATGTTATTTTTTAGTATACCAGTAAGTGAATTATTAGTAGTTCTTGATACGGAATATGTTCATAAACCATATGTTATTTTATATAGATAAACCTTGGTGTTTACCGTTTAGTCTCTTGGATGGCTTGAACGTCGTATGTAATGTAAACCTACCTATTGTTAATTTTAGTTAAGTTTCTCTTATAAGTGAACTGTAAATGTTCTTTGAGAAATAAATGTCTTTAAACCGAAAGAAGGGTGAAGACTTTGTGACATTTATTAGGTGTTATAAATAAAAATATGCATTTAAAAGTAAAACAAAATTTAAAACAACAAAAACTATATTAAAACAATAACAAAAACTAAATTTAAAACAAAAACAACAAAAACTAAATTTAAAACACAACGACAACTCAAATTCGTAACAAAAAGAAATAACAAAAACAACACAAGTTTCGTGCACCGCAAGTGTAATCGGGAGCGAACGGAACGTATGCATTTGAATGCACCAATCACACGCGCGGATGACGCTACCTCATACCCCGCGCCCGACTTTTGCCAAGTTACGTGTCGGGGAGGGTGCGCCAAAGTTCACCTAAAATTTCAACTACGATAATTGTAAATCCGAAAATGTTCTTCCTAACGTTTTTCATCCTAACCCGTTAACACGGGACCCGTCCGTGTCCCGTCCGCGCCTCAGCTCCCGCCCGCGGGCGCTCGGCACGACTGATAGTCTCGAAAAGAGTCTTTCATTTTTTTTTTTTCAAAAATTATATTTCTAAATACTCTCAATTCTTCCTCAGAACATCCACAGCAGCAACAAGTTCCGTGTATGCGGCAGCGCTCACGTAAGCGCAGCCAACGCAGAGTATCGACTGGGAGAGCTCGCACTGCCGGGCAAGAGGCGCCCGCCTGCCTTGCACCACGTCAGACATAGCGTGAAGATGGTGAGTTTGTTACGTAACGCAGAGTATCGACTGGGAGAGCTCGCACTGCCGGGCAAGAGGCGCCCGCCTGCCTTGCACCACGTCAGACATAGCGTGAAGATGGTGAGTTTGTTACGTAACGCAGAGTATCGACTGGGAGAGCTCGCACTGCCGGGCAAGAGGCGCCCGCCTGCCTTGCACCACGTCAGACATAGCGTGAAGATGGTGAGTTTGTTACGTAACGCAGAGTATCGACTGGGAGAGCTCGCACTGCCGGGCAAGAGGCGCCCGCCTGCCTTGCACCACGTCAGACATAGCGTGAAGATGGTGAGTTTGTTACGTAACGCAGAGTATCGACTGGGAGAGCTCGCACTGCCGGGCAAGAGGCGCCCGCCTGCCTTGCACCACGTCAGACATAGCGTGAAGATGGTGAGTTTGTTACGTAACGCAGAGTATCGACTGGGAGAGCTCGCACTGCCGGGCAAGAGGCGCCCGCCTGCCTTGCACCACGTCAGACATAGCGTGAAGATGGTGAGTTTGTTACGTAACGCAGAGTATCGACTGGGAGAGCTCGCACTGCCGGGCAAGAGGCGCCCGCCTGCCTTGCACCACGTCAGACATAGCGTGAAGATGGTGAGTTTGTTACGTAACGCAGAGTATCGACTGGGAGAGCTCGCACTGCCGGGCAAGAGGCGCCCGCCTGCCTTGCACCACGTCAGACATAGCGTGAAGATGGTGAGTTTGTTACGTAACGCAGAGTATCGACTGGGAGAGCTCGCACTGCCGGGCAAGAGGCGCCCGCCTGCCTTGCACCACGTCAGACATAGCGTGAAGATGGTGAGTTTGTTACGTAACGCAGAGTATCGACTGGGAGAGCTCGCACTGCCGGGCAAGAGGCGCCCGCCTGCCTTGCACCACGTCAGACATAGCGTGAAGATGGTGAGTTTGTTACGTAACGCAGAGTATCGACTGGGAGAGCTCGCACTGCCGGGCAAGAGGCGCCCGCCTGCCTTGCACCACGTCAGACATAGCGTGAAGATGGTGAGTTTGTTACGTAACGCAGAGTATCGACTGGGAGAGCTCGCACTGCCGGGCAAGAGGCGCCCGCCTGCCTTGCACCACGTCAGACATAGCGTGAAGATGGTGAGTTTGTTACGTAACGCAGAGTATCGACTGGGAGAGCTCGCACTGCCGGGCAAGAGGCGCCCGCCTGCCTTGCACCACGTCAGACATAGCGTGAAGATGGTGAGTTTGTTACGTAACGCAGAGTATCGACTGGGAGAGCTCGCACTGCCGGGCAAGAGGCGCCCGCCTGCCTTGCACCACGTCAGACATAGCGTGAAGATGGTGAGTTTGTTACGTAACGCAGAGTATCGACTGGGAGAGCTCGCACTGCCGGGCAAGAGGCGCCCGCCTGCCTTGCACCACGTCAGACATAGCGTGAAGATGGTGAGTTTGTTACGTAACGCAGAGTATCGACTGGGAGAGCTCGCACTGCCGGGCAAGAGGCGCCCGCCTGCCTTGCACCACGTCAGACATAGCGTGAAGATGGTGAGTTTGTTACGTAACGCAGAGTATCGACTGGGAGAGCTCGCACTGCCGGGCAAGAGGCGCCCGCCTGCCTTGCACCACGTCAGACATAGCGTGAAGATGGTGAGTTTGTTACGTAACGCAGAGTATCGACTGGGAGAGCTCGCACTGCCGGGCAAGAGGCGCCCGCCTGCCTTGCACCACGTCAGACATAGCGTGAAGATGGTGAGTTTGTTACGTAACGCAGAGTATCGACTGGGAGAGCTCGCACTGCCGGGCAAGAGGCGCCCGCCTGCCTTGCACCACGTCAGACATAGCGTGAAGATGGTGAGTTTGTTACGTAACGCAGAGTATCGACTGGGAGAGCTCGCACTGCCGGGCAAGAGGCGCCCGCCTGCCTTGCACCACGTCAGACATAGCGTGAAGATGGTGAGTTTGTTACGTAACGCAGAGTATCGACTGGGAGAGCTCGCACTGCCGGGCAAGAGGCGCCCGCCTGCCTTGCACCACGTCAGACATAGCGTGAAGATGGTGAGTTTGTTACGTAACGCAGAGTATCGACTGGGAGACCTGGGTCGAGTGGTTCTCTCCCTTGTGGCGACAGCGACATCTATCGCAACATATGAGAACTAAATTACAAATAAACTCTATCCACTACAAATTCTACATCGCGATATTGGCTCATATAGAAAGTCCCGACTTACATATGTCGGGCTGTTAGCCCACCAGACACAACACCCGTCTGGTCGGAGGATTCGCCCTTTTTTATGGGGGATGAGAAACTTTACGCCCTGTTCCTCTACCTCCCAAACCCTCTCACGTTCCGCCACCTCCTTCGCTAGCATCACTGCTTTGCATTGCGGAGGCGACGGCGTCCCATTCCTCTTCGCCCCGGACGCAAGCTTGCGGGCGGGCTGGACGCTCAGGTTGAGTTGGAACTCAACTCAACTCAACCTCCACAGAGTGCTCCACCGTGTCCTCCGGTCGAAATGAGCAGTGGAAGCATCCGGGCGTTTCCTCCCGCCTGTACAGGTGCAGGTACCTCCCGAAACAATGCTGCGCCAACTCCAAATACATTTTGGAAAAACGCAGAATTAAGCTGAGGATAATCGGTTGTGATTCTAAGTTTATTTTGTTTTTATTCATAAACAAAATATTTCCCTTTGTCCACAGTTCTGGCAGTCGTTCTTCCAGTTGTTCTCAAATACGTACCGAAGTACTACACTATCGCTTGGAGGGACACTGCTCTTTACTATGGCGATACAGGTAAAACCCTAATTTATTTAATTAATTAACAGCCAAACAACAGACAGCCTTTTTTCGATGACTATGCCTTTATTTGTTTGTAAAATTACATTATCTGTATGCAGCACTATATTTATGTAAATAAGAAAGAAAACATATTTATTTGGCACATGCCACAAGTGCACACAACAAAGTAAAAAAAAAATAAAAAAACTAAGTACTTATCACGAAAAATAGTGTGTATCTCACGACTGCATCAAATAGGACCAGTTCAGCAAACTGCCGAGCAACTGTGTCCGACGCTGGTTTTCAACTGGCCCTGATATAAATAATACGTCTGAAATCAAAAACCAACTGTGAACATTGAAATACTCTAACGAACGACGCGGCGACGCGTGGAATAAACTGTTCACTTTCTGCCCTACAGAGTTCATCAAACTCGTTGTCGCGCTTGCCTTTCGATACGTGCGTTTTGCCACGGTATCGAAACATTTCGTATGAGGAAATAAAACAAATCATTTTTTTGGATTCCATAAATATTTTTTTGTACCGGTACTTGCAAATGATTTAAGCTATTGAATAAATAAATTAATCAAAAACATTATCCCCCACAGTACTACCTCGCCTCCTACATACCAGCAACAGTCGTAAAAATGGAAAGCGACCTCTACGAGGCCTCCAAACGCAGCATAGGCAACGAGACATACACAGACCTACAATACAACACCACCATGGAAAACGTGGAGTATTACAATGTGACCTTCACCAAGTGCACCATTCGCGATATGCTGATGTCGCACGTGGCGTTCAAGAACTGCTCGTTCAGTAACGTGGCGCTGTCCAATATTAAGACGTCCTTCACTACCTTTGAGGGCTGCCTGTTTGTTAATAGCACGTGAGTACTGCAACACTGAATATAACTTAGTGGAGTACTACAATGTGACCTTCACCAAGTGCACCATTCGCGATATGCTGATGTCGCACGTGGCGTTCAAGAACTGCTCGTTCAGTAACGTGGCGCTGTCCAATATTAAGACGTCCTTCACTACCTTTGAGGGCTGCCTGTTTGTTAATAGCACGTGAGTACTGCAACACTGAATATAACTTAGTGGAGTACTACAATGTGACCTTCACCAAGTGCACCATTCGCGATATGCTGATGTCGCACGTGGCGTTCAAGAACTGCTCGTTCAGTAACGTGGCGCTGTCCAATATTAAGACGTCCTTCACTACCTTTGAGGGCTGCCTGTTTGTTAATAGCACGTGAGTACTGCAACACTGAATATAACTTAGTGGAGTACTACAATGTGACCTTCACCAAGTGCACCATTCGCGATATGCTGATGTCGCACGTGGCGTTCAAGAACTGCTCGTTCAGTAACGTGGCGCTGTCCAATATTAAGACGTCCTTCACTACCTTTGAGGGCTGCCTGTTTGTTAATAGCACGTGAGTACTGCAACACTGAATATAACTTAGTGGAGTACTACAATGTGACCTTCACCAAGTGCACCATTCGCGATATGCTGATGTCGCACGTGGCGTTCAAGAACTGCTCGTTCAGTAACGTGGCGCTGTCCAATATTAAGACGTCCTTCACTACCTTTGAGGGCTGCCTGTTTGTTAATAGCACGTGAGTACTGCAACACTGAATATAACTTAGTGGAGTACTACAATGTGACCTTCACCAAGTGCACCATTCGCGATATGCTGATGTCGCACGTGGCGTTCAAGAACTGCTCGTTCAGTAACGTGGCGCTGTCCAATATTAAGACGTCCTTCACTACCTTTGAGGGCTGCCTGTTTGTTAATAGCACGTGAGTACTGCAACACTGAATATAACTTAGTGGAGTACTACAATGTGACCTTCACCAAGTGCACCATTCGCGATATGCTGATGTCGCACGTGGCGTTCAAGAACTGCTCGTTCAGTAACGTGGCGCTGTCCAATATTAAGACGTCCTTCACTACCTTTGAGGGCTGCCTGTTTGTTAATAGCACGTGAGTACTGCAACACTGAATATAACTTAGTGGAGTACTACAATGTGACCTTCACCAAGTGCACCATTCGCGATATGCTGATGTCGCACGTGGCGTTCAAGAACTGCTCGTTCAGTAACGTGGCGCTGTCCAATATTAAGACGTCCTTCACTACCTTTGAGGGCTGCCTGTTTGTTAATAGCACGTGAGTACTGCAACACTGAATATAACTTAGTGGAGTACTACAATGTGACCTTCACCAAGTGCACCATTCGCGATATGCTGATGTCGCACGTGGCGTTCAAGAACTGCTCGTTCAGTAACGTGGCGCTGTCCAATATTAAGACGTCCTTCACTACCTTTGAGGGCTGCCTGTTTGTTAATAGCACGTGAGTACTGCAACACTGAATATAACTTAGTGGAGTACTACAATGTGACCTTCACCAAGTGCACCATTCGCGATATGCTGATGTCGCACGTGGCGTTCAAGAACTGCTCGTTCAGTAACGTGGCGCTGTCCAATATTAAGACGTCCTTCACTACCTTTGAGGGCTGCCTGTTTGTTAATAGCACGTGAGTACTGCAACACTGAATATAACTTAGTGGAGTACTACAATGTGACCTTCACCAAGTGCACCATTCGCGATATGCTGATGTCGCACGTGGCGTTCAAGAACTGCTCGTTCAGTAACGTGGCGCTGTCCAATATTAAGACGTCCTTCACTACCTTTGAGGGCTGCCTGTTTGTTAATAGCACGTGAGTACTGCAACACTGAATATAACTTAGTGGAGTACTACAATGTGACCTTCACCAAGTGCACCATTCGCGATATGCTGATGTCGCACGTGGCGTTCAAGAACTGCTCGTTCAGTAACGTGGCGCTGTCCAATATTAAGACGTCCTTCACTACCTTTGAGGGCTGCCTGTTTGTTAATAGCACGTGAGTACTGCAACACTGAATATAACTTAGTGGAGTACTACAATGTGACCTTCACCAAGTGCACCATTCGCGATATGCTGATGTCGCACGTGGCGTTCAAGAACTGCTCGTTCAGTAACGTGGCGCTGTCCAATATTAAGACGTCCTTCACTACCTTTGAGGGCTGCCTGTTTGTTAATAGCACGTGAGTACTGCAACACTGAATATAACTTAGTGGAGTACTACAATGTGACCTTCACCAAGTGCACCATTCGCGATATGCTGATGTCGCACGTGGCGTTCAAGAACTGCTCGTTCAGTAACGTGGCGCTGTCCAATATTAAGACGTCCTTCACTACCTTTGAGGGCTGCCTGTTTGTTAATAGCACGTGAGTACTGCAACACTGAATATAACTTAGTGGAGTACTACAATGTGACCTTCACCAAGTGCACCATTCGCGATATGCTGATGTCGCACGTGGCGTTCAAGAACTGCTCGTTCAGTAACGTGGCGCTGTCCAATATTAAGACGTCCTTCACTACCTTTGAGGGCTGCCTGTTTGTTAATAGCACGTGAGTACTGCAACACTGAATATAACTTAGTGGAGTACTACAATGTGACCTTCACCAAGTGCACCATTCGCGATATGCTGATGTCGCACGTGGCGTTCAAGAACTGCTCGTTCAGTAACGTGGCGCTGTCCAATATTAAGACGTCCTTCACTACCTTTGAGGGCTGCCTGTTTGTTAATAGCACGTGAGTACTGCAACACTGAATATAACTTAGTGGAGTACTACAATGTGACCTTCACCAAGTGCACCATTCGCGATATGCTGATGTCGCACGTGGCGTTCAAGAACTGCTCGTTCAGTAACGTGGCGCTGTCCAATATTAAGACGTCCTTCACTACCTTTGAGGGCTGCCTGTTTGTTAATAGCACGTGAGTACTGCAACACTGAATATAACTTAGTGGAGTACTACAATGTGACCTTCACCAAGTGCACCATTCGCGATATGCTGATGTCGCACGTGGCGTTCAAGAACTGCTCGTTCAGTAACGTGGCGCTGTCCAATATTAAGACGTCCTTCACTACCTTTGAGGGCTGCCTGTTTGTTAATAGCACGTGAGTACTGCAACACTGAATATAACTTAGTGGAGTACTACAATGTGACCTTCACCAAGTGCACCATTCGCGATATGCTGATGTCGCACGTGGCGTTCAAGAACTGCTCGTTCAGTAACGTGGCGCTGTCCAATATTAAGACGTCCTTCACTACCTTTGAGGGCTGCCTGTTTGTTAATAGCACGTGAGTACTGCAACACTGAATATAACTTAGTGGAGTACTACAATGTGACCTTCACCAAGTGCACCATTCGCGATATGCTGATGTCGCACGTGGCGTTCAAGAACTGCTCGTTCAGTAACGTGGCGCTGTCCAATATTAAGACGTCCTTCACTACCTTTGAGGGCTGCCTGTTTGTTAATAGCACGTGAGTACTGCAACACTGAATATAACTTAGTGAAGTACTACAATGTGACCTTCACCAAGTGCACCATTCGCGATATGCTGATGTCGCACGTGGCGTTTAAGAACTGCTCGTTCAGTAACGTGGCGCTGTCCAATATTAAGACGTCCTTCACTACCTTTGAGGGCTGCCTGTTTGTTAATAGCACGTGAGTACTGCAACACTGAATATAACTTAGTGGAGTACTACAATGTGACCTTCACCAAGTGCACCATTCGCGATATGCTGATGTCGCACGTGGCGTTCAAGAACTGCTCGTTCAGTAACGTGGCGCTGTCCAATATTAAGACGTCCTTCACTACCTTTGAGGGCTGCCTGTTTGTTAATAGCACGTGAGTACTGCAACACTGAATATAACTTAGTGGAGTACTACAATGTGACCTTCACCAAGTGCACCATTCGCGATATGCTGATGTCGCACGTGGCGTTCAAGAACTGCTCGTTCAGTAACGTGGCGCTGTCCAATATTAAGACGTCCTTCACTACCTTTGAGGGCTGCCTGTTTGTTAATAGCACGTGAGTACTGCAACACTGAATATAACTTAGTGGAGTACTACAATGTGACCTTCACCAAGTGCACCATTCGCGATATGCTGATGTCGCACGTGGCGTTCAAGAACTGCTCGTTCAGTAACGTGGCGCTGTCCAATATTAAGACGTCCTTCACTACCTTTGAGGGCTGCCTGTTTGTTAATAGCACGTGAGTACTGCAACACTGAATATAACTTAGTGGAGTACTACAATGTGACCTTCACCAAGTGCACCATTCGCGATATGCTGATGTCGCACGTGGCGTTCAAGAACTGCTCGTTCAGTAACGTGGCGCTGTCCAATATTAAGACGTCCTTCACTACCTTTGAGGGCTGCCTGTTTGTTAATAGCACGTGAGTACTGCAACACTGAATATAACTTAGTGGAGTACTACAATGTGACCTTCACCAAGTGCACCATTCGCGATATGCTGATGTCGCACGTGGCGTTCAAGAACTGCTCGTTCAGTAACGTGGCGCTGTCCAATATTAAGACGTCCTTCACTACCTTTGAGGGCTGCCTGTTTGTTAATAGCACGTGAGTACTGCAACACTGAATATAACTTAGTGGAGTACTACAATGTGACCTTCACCAAGTGCACCATTCGCGATATGCTGATGTCGCACGTGGCGTTCAAGAACTGCTCGTTCAGTAACGTGGCGCTGTCCAATATTAAGACGTCCTTCACTACCTTTGAGGGCTGCCAGTTTGTTAATAGCACGTGAGTACTGCAACACTGAATATAACAATAATTGATTTCCACAATATAGGTATCACTATTTATAGGTAGGTTCTTTTCCATTGGAATCGACCAATGCACCGAACCGTTTACCTTTTTCTGGACGTTTTACAACTGCCCATGTAGGCCTATGTGAACTAAAATATTTTGATTTTTAACCGACTTCCCAAAAAGAGGAGGTTCTCAATTCGATTGGTATGTTTTTTTTTATTTTTTTTTTATAGAGACCTGTATGATACATCACTCATCAAATTTTGTTTCATTGGTTTTAGTTTGTCTCATCTTTTATAGAATATTGTTAATCTTTATTTTTCTTTTACCTTCTCGTTGTTCAAGTTAGCCAAGCTACAGTTAACGTTTACTAGCTGTCAGTTTTATTATAAAACATAACTAGCTTTTGCCAGCGGCTTCGCCCGCGTGAAAATGACGATTTTCGATACAAACTTTCATCCCCTGTTTAATTCCCTTAGGGGTTGAATTTCGAAAAATCCTTCCTTATTCCTTGTCTACATTATAAAGGGAACCTCTGTTCAAAATTTCAGCTTTCTAGGTCCAACGGTTTGGGCTGGGCGTTGATGAGTCAGTCAGTCAGTCAGGACTTATCTTTTTAACTGACTTCCCAAAAAGGAGGAGGTTCTCAATTCGATTGTTTTTTTTTATTAATCTGTGGAAAATTTTGTTAATTTTAAGACGTTTTAATACTGTGTAATACTTAATATACTACTGTTTGTTTGCCCAAATGTAATAAATAAGTACCTTAATCTTCATCCGTCTAGATTTTTAGCAACTATGTTGGGGTCGGCTTCCAGTCTAACCGGATGCAGCTGAAAATGGAGATGTGGTGGTCAGATATGTAGTCACTCCATGTTAAAATCATCGGAGTAACTGCATATTTGCCCTCTGCAATCCAGTTTACACGATAAATCTACATGTTAAAGAAGATCTACAAATATCAGCCGTTACCAACAGATGAACTTGTTGTGTGTGAGTTTTTTCTGCACGAAATTCCATTTTTTTTTTCCTAAAATAAAATAAATCTAATTTATTTTGTTTAAATACTTCTTAGTATATCAGTTTAAAAAATTCTGATATTAATATGAGCTCATACGCCTTAATACAATTAAAAAGCCATTGTTATAAATCTCCTGGAGATTTATTAGCGGACGGGAGGTTATCAGATATCTACTAGTAAAAGTCTGTCTATCCGTTGCGGGGATTAAACGGAAGAAACAGACAGGCAGGCTGACAGACAAGCTGCGGGTTGTTCGAAAGAGATACCGCGGCCTCAGACACAATGGCCTAAGAAGGAACATGGGTGGTTTTTAGTCGGTAGAAGTCTGACACTCCCTTTCCCTCCCCCAAGAGTGGGAAGAGTCATTTGATGATTTCCTAACTACTAAAAAAAAGGCTGACAGACAAGAATAAATCTGATAGTTACTTTAAAGAATATCTACAAATGACAAGCCGGATGCAGCTAAATATGGAGATGTGGATTGTAGAGGTCAGATATGTAGTCACTCCATGTTAAAATCATCGGAGTAACTGCATATTTGCCCTCTGCAATCCAATTTACACAATAAATCTACATGTTATAGAAGATCTACAAAATGACAGCCGTGACCTACGGATTAACATGTGTGTGAGTTTTTAAACCGACTTCCAAAAAAGAGGAGGTTTTCTATTCGTGGGTATGTATTTTTTTTTGTCATCATCATCATCAGCCTATAATGTTCCCACATTTTTTGTCATGTTGTGTTCAAAACATCATCGGGTAATTAATAATCTTCACATCAAGATTGATGTATTTGAGCCATTCCGCGAAAAATTGTTCCGTTACTTAAGGGATAAATCGGACAATTTTAAAATTTCCCCTTTAAGTCTCGTCACTAAACGGACGTGACGAACTCCGCTTACTAATAATAATGACAACAACACTCAATATTCTTTGTTCTTTTAGAGGAAATAATTACTTCACGACTTACCCAGATACATGAAGTATAATTCGTAAATAAAATAATGTATTATGAACATATCGGAATCACGTTATTGCTGTGACTATAGTGGACTTCTTATTCGAGTATTTTTAGTTAGTAGGGCTTTCGTCACGGATTACTGCGTCACAAATACGCCACGGGTAAAAAGAAATAGCTGACTACTACAATAATGTTACCATGATAATAAAATAACTTGTTTTGGTAGTTAATACAGCAAATAAAACAGTATTTCCGTACCGTGACTAAAGTGGAATGTCCACCATGGTCAAATTTGATTAATTTAAATTTCATAAATTTTAGTGTAATACAATAAGATTTATGAGTAAAATTAACGGTATAATTAAAAACAAAACAATATTCTATAATAAATTCCAAACAATGCTGAAGGATGTCTAAAAAAACCATGAACTTCGGTTGGTTAAAGTTAACGATATGCGGTGTGACACGCAAAAAATCCCTTTTATGCTTCTTATTTTTATTTTTATATCAGTGGAATTAACAACAATTGACTCCATAATGATTTCGTTTTAAAGATAATGAGCTATACTGTACATAAAAAAAACTGCATTCGTTAGAGTATAAGATGATCTAGTAAACTGTTTGTAAAATGTTGTGACAGTACTTTTTTCTTACGTACAATTTTTCTCGGAATTGCTCATTTACATGCCATTTTGTTGTTTATTTTATGTTATAGTGTAGATTAGAATAGGCCAAATTTTGTTGTTTTATAATTGAAATATTGTGTTTTTATTGTTTAGATTGTATTATACGAGTATGTACTATTTAAATTTTTCGTAATGTTATATTGTAAATAAGTTAATTTTAAGTCTGTGCTGCCGCATTAGGTAATAATAATATATCTTTATTTCAGACATGCATATATCCATAAAAAAATACAAAAAGCGTTAGTAGAGTCGTTAGTAGTACACAGAAATAATATAAAATAATAAGAAATGATAGTTGTAAGGCAGATTTTATAAATAAAACGTATATACCTATAATAGTTCACATTTGTCCCTTTGTCCACAGAATAATCGACACAGACATGGAAGTAGGCAGAGAGCTAGACGAGTGGTGCATATTCAACAGTACCATCATACGCGGCATGCGCGGCGGGTGCGCCAGACACGCCGACCTCACGTCCAAGCTCGGCGGCATGACGGCTGAGCAGAGCTATGTGTCGCATGCCATGTTCCTGGTCACCTTTATTGCGTTGATGCCGCATTCTATGAGACCCACAGGTGTGTATTTATTTAGTACGTGGAGGACTTTTGACCCACAGCATTGCAGGCTGTTACAGTGACAGCATTGTTGTTGGTTCTACAGCTTATATGGCTGGGAATCATTTCTAAAAATAAAAACACAAGATGTCATTACAATCTTTTGCGACCTCACTAAGGCCTTTGATTACGTAAACCATGAAACAGTCCAGTGGAAACTGGAGCACTTTGGGATAAGAAAGACAGTTCTAAGCTTGCTAATATCATACCTAAAAGACAAACATGTCCAGGTTCACGTGAACGGCAAAAACACATTAGGGCCAGAAATGACAATAAGCGTTCCTCAAGGTTCGATATTAGGTCCATTCCTCTTTATAATTTACATAAATAATTTGCCCCAATTGATTCTAAAGTTAAGCACACAGGTAGTCCATGACCTGGATTATCCAACTGGACCCGACCTTCAAACAGAAGATGCCTCCGGCAGAAGCTGGTCCTTTAAAACACTTATTTTCCCTTTCCAGTGGCAATGTGCGGAGCGTGCGTATTGCTGTCTCCGCTAGTCTACATAGCGCAGAGCGAGACGGCGCTATACGTCGTGGAAGCTGTGTACCGGGTTTTCATCACGCTCGTGTTCTTCTCTGTGGGCTTGGGTGTGGTTGATACTTATCCGCATAATTTGAGGTAAGTAATTTGCTCTTTCTAATTTTTTTATTGGAGGAAAAACTTATACAATTCGGCAGGAAATCCAAGCTTTTTACAGGTATAATAAAAAATTAAATTAAATAAACAAATAACAAGAAAAGTCACCTATCGTACATCGTCTCTCAGAACAAGCACAAGAACAAATATTCTTTTGTTCATCCTCTCTCAAAAAACTCAAACATACTCGACGACATACATCAACCCACTTCCAGGCAAACAAATCACATTCCGATGTCGATGCCAGTAGAGCATTAACTATTACCAGGACTCGAACCAAGGGAGTGTGTAATCTAATGTGTGTTATAGTGCAGTACTTGAGTTTGAACGTCTGTCTGTCAGGCCCGAAGGCACCTAACAACCCGATTTTAAATTGAAAATCGCAGCCGTTTTGTTTTTGCATCACTGCAAAAGTTGCTCAGGGCGAGAGTGTAGTCGACGAATGTCTTTCTAGTTCCTTTATTCTTATTATGGTTGTTTCGACAGATGCACAGCCCACGGCCTCATCCTATCGGTGACGTACATGGGTGGCGCGATAGTGCGCGGCGCGGGCGAAGGCGGACCCATCGTCAGCTCCATACTGTGCGCTATACTAGGTGCCGCAGCTACTGGGACTGCACTCGCTGCTAACATACATTAGATACAAGGTAATATTAGTACAGGTCTTCTAGGAAAAGTAGCCTCATTCTCTAACCCTTATCCCAATTCATTTGGGATCGGCACGCCATGTCTTCTTCCATAGTTCTCTGTTACTCGTCGTCTCGTCAGACACCTCCTTTCATGCCATATCATCATTTGTACAGTTCATCCTTCGTTTCTTTGGTCTTCGTCTACTCTTACCCCCATCCTCAATCGTACTCTCCTCTTGCCTCCGCATCATATGCCCATCTTCTAAGCATGTGTTTCCAAATGTTCGACTGTCTTTGGAAATCATCAGCAGCCTAGCCTTTCCCCAAGTATGTTGGGGACAGCTTCCAGTCTTACCGAATGCAGTTGAATACCAGTATTTTAAATGGAAGGACTGCCTATCTGACCTCCACAACTCACTTGTGGTAATGGGTAATATGATACCCCTTTGGTAAGTCTGTTAGTCAGACTTAAGTACCACTTGACTACCCTAACAGGCCAAAGATCTACAAATTACAAACTCTGAAGTAACTTGTATTTTTTAACTTTCAGGTATTTCGAGTCCTATGGACTTTAAAATGAGAATAATCTGAGGAATCGTGAGTTTCTCTTCGAAAACGACGACACTTTAATTTTTGACTTTACTAACCAATTAGGTAGTAATAAGAATTACTGTAGTTATGCAATAACGTAACTTATTAAAATGTGACTAAAGTTGGGATTTATATTTAGATTTTCGATTAAAAATGAATTTGATGACATAAGATAGGAATGTGCTGAATCCTAACCTTATTTGACTAAGGTGATTGATGAATTCTTTTGATACATTTGAAAATTTTAATATAAAACCCAACTTTTTAAAAAACCAAGATAATCTTGCCATTTAAATTGTCCTACCAAAGTATTGATGACTGAATTTATTTGTTCAAAAAACTAACAACTAATTTGAGTGCGTCGTGTAACTTTGTGATTGCTATTGCGACTGGTTGCAATGCATCAATGAGTAGCTAACTTCAGACCGTTGCTCGCAGCTAACTTCGGAGCGGTACTCGCAGGTAACTTCAGAACGTTGCCCGCAGCTAACTTCAGAACGTTGCTCGCAGCTAACTTCAGACCGTTGCTCGCAGCTAACTTCAGACCGTTGCTCGCAGCTAACTTCACAGCCTTCAAAAAGTTTGAACCGTGCTATACTGAGTAATAGGATATGTGTGGATGTGTGAGTGGTTATCTACGTTGTTCTAGACGTTAAGAAACAAGACTAAAATCTTCCTATGTGTTATTACTAGTGGTTGTCAAAGAAGTGAATTTAGTTGCAAGCGGCAATAGCAACTGCAAGTTGCAGTCGCGAAGTTACACGATCAGCCCCCGTATTCACTAACACTTCGATTCGACAAGTCGTATGTTTATCTTTTTTTGACATTCCGAAAGCGAGCGAGATAGATACGACATTCCGAACCGAATCGTTTGTGAATAAGGAGCCAGACATTCGTTTCGGAATCGAAATTAAACTGATGAAAACTAATCGATAATTGACATATTATTAACATCAGCAATAACAAACGTATAGCAATGAAAAGACAATTTAGTTTATATTCAAATTAAATATAAACTCGGGACGAGTTTAATGTAATTCCGGTGTAAACTAGTGTAAATATTATGCTTAGTGCGCGGATTGAGGATCGTTTTGTCTTTGGTGTGATGAACTTTTGGTAGAATTAACATAGATCCGTGACTATACTAAAGTTTTGTCTGTCGTGTGTCCCACTGCGGGAGAAAGGCCTCTCCTTTCTACTTCCAAACCTCTCTATCTTGGGAGATATCTGGCTAGATCGTCACACCACCTTCGCCGCAGTCTATTTATCTTCGGGGACGCCGGCAGACACCAGGCGGGCGATCAGTCCTTTCGTTGTGGATTATTTCGCCGCAGTCTACCTCGACGGCGAATTACTCCGTAAGTCGTTCAGTGAGTGACGATCTACGCCAAACTCAAAAGAACATTATCTTAAAAAACTGGGGGTTGGTCTGCTTTTCAGCAACATAACGGGACTCACGGATCCACGTTCTTATACCAAAAGATAGACCGAAATCAGACGCTTTACTTCCCTTCCTTTTGCTTTTCATTCGGCAACTTCCACTTTCAACAAAACTTTCATCTTCCATTCCCAACAAAAAAATAACGACCGTTATCATCAGCCTAGTCTTCCAACTATGTTGGGGTCGTCGTCCAGTCTAACCAGATGCAGCTGAATACCAGTATTTTACATGGAGCGACTGCCTATCTAAACCACACAACCCAATAATTATTAGATAAAAACAAAAAAAAAGAGTGCATAATGTTATATTTTTTTTAAATGAACACTCCCCGAATGAACGGTTTCCTCGAATCAAGCGTCTGATTGCTGTATTATTGAATTGATTGATGCCCCATGATTTAAGACCCCCTGCCCCCCTATTGCGTATCTTTTTAACGTCAGTGGCTATCAGAAATGTCCATAGATTAACTGTAAATTGGTTATGGTTTGGTACATTTTTTTCTTAAAAACTCACCATTTGACAGTTATTTGATAGACATTAAAAGTTATCCACAGTCATAAAAAGATACGCAATAGCCCTGCTGGTCTTAAATCATCAATCTTTTGAAAAATTTGAGAAGTTACCTCTTGCATTTTTTTTTAAAGTTAGCTGGTGGTTTAAAATGTTTAAGCAATTTCTTGACTACAAAGCTTTCTAGCGTGTTGGTTTTGTTTAAAACAATGTATAAAGTGACTCACCATTTTGCCTGCCATTAAATAGCATTTCCTATAAACTCTAATGGAAAGAACGCGTTAAAGAAAAACAGCGTTTTTCAGTTTCTCCTCTCATTTTTCAAAGTCCTGGACTCTTAATGATTATCATACGATTCCTCGTCCGCGCAACTCTCATGCCGTTCCTACTGTACTGCACATGTGACTATAACATAGCGATAAATATTTGCACTGAAATGTACCGATTAACCTAAAAAAGAAGTCTAGTATGAAATTTGGCAGTGGGGAGGTGCAACTTTGGGGTTGATTTTTTTTATCTACGTTTATAGACTTACCCAATGCGATAAATGATTTAGGAAGATTTACTTAAATAAGGTCCAAGGCCTAAATCATCTGACTAAGGTAACCTATGTTACGATGATCATCCAATTTAACCGGAAGCAGCTTAGTACCTGTATTTCATGTGGTGCAACTTTCTATCTGACCTCCACAACACATTTTCTGGTTCGCGCTTCTCCTACACGTTTATTATGCGCACAGCCAAACTGTGCGGTTTTCCCTGCCACATTTAATCCGTCTGGCTTCAAAGCAAGAGTGAACGGGCATGTTCTGGGCACGCTAGTTCCATCATAGATCTCATCCATCGCTTTCCAACAGGCGTGATCGAGTTAAGAGTAGGCCCATTGTCAAAAAAAATGGGTTGTGTAGGATACCCCATGGTAAGACCGGTTCTCAGACTCAAGAACTCAGTCAGTGGTGAAAAATAGGGCAATGTCGTACATATCAAGAAGGAGTCGGTCGCATTTCAGTGCAAACTACACTTTTGTAAGATACCTACTCAAATGAAACATTATTCCACTATATTAAATAGATTTTTATACATATACCTTCTAATATAGTGATATCTTATTCTTGGCTTGTAGAATACAGATATAATAAAGGTTTTGTAAACTACTCTGTGATTATGGCAGCTAATTAAATTAAATAAAAATAATAATTTAATTTAATAAAGTTTATTGGCATTAACAGCATACAATGTTTCCATTAATAAAAAAAATAAACTACTAAAGCAAAACAGCACTTTGTAAAATGGTAGTTTTTACAAAGAGTTTTTTTTATTTAAACCCAATTTTTATGTTTTTTAAACGAATGAGCACAGAGTCGTTTATTAAACTATTAGAAGTCGCATGTGCAGTGATCTTGTTTGTATAGTCATTTGAAAAACGTAAAAATCATCTAAAGCGATGTAATATTTATTAAAAGTATTTAATAATTATGTCCAATGCATTTGTTATTCAGCATTTTCTATGGATATATTTACGTTTTAATAAAATTTAATGGCTATACAACAAGTGTTGCCATATAAGAATATTCAAAAACGAAATGGTAGAAAATTTCCCCCTAATTGTGAAAGTATCGGTAGCTTTAAATTTAGTATTTTTCAATTATTATTGTTATAATAATATAAAACGTATGTAGTGTACATACAAGGCTGAACATATCTATGAAGACGATACAAAAAGGTTGTACCTTTCTTTTATTTTTATCCCTAAATGAAGTAAACTGGGTGGTTACACAAAAAAGAGGTTTTATATTAGTGAATGATACACGTATATTATGCCACATCGAGAACTTAAGGCAGCTGTATTTATAATTAACTTTAACATAACATTCTTTTTTGTGTAGCTACTCAAAAGTTCAGAATTTTATTTTGATTATCAATTGTTTACTGAACATTGAGGTGACAGAATAGTCGACGATTTAAAAATAATTATCCTCTACTAAGTACTGTTTTGTTGGCACCTTTGTAAAGTATCCGACTTTTAAATACAACACATTACATCGGAAACACTTCATCTTTCGATTGGACCTCTCACTTAATACGTGAGTTGAAATTCTAAGGGAAAAAGATGCGACAAAAAACTGATTTGTGCGAGAAAATGTGATTGATTTCGGTCACACAAACTATGCTGTACTATTTTGTGCCGTCACCAGTACAATATGTATACACTTAGCAACGATTAGAAGTTCACGGACAGATTCATAGATGGCACTGCTCTGTAGTGTAAATGTGGTGTTGCCTCTCAAATAGGACACTTGTTTTCGTATCCTGCCTGTCCTATTATTTGCACATCACAGGAACTGATGGACGCAACTGAAAATGCCAAATTTTGAGCTGAATGAATAATTTCAGTATCGTTATCACGTTAGGAAGATTTTTTGCCAAATGTCATTGATATAATCCAATTGTATACATATTATTGCCCGTGATTATACAGCATTGTCTTTGTCGCTCATGCTAAACATTTTTTAATCTCAGTTTGAAACTCGATGGGTTATATTTATATTCGGGTACTGTATATCAAGAAAAATAAACTTCTTTTTTTTTTCCTTATATTCATAATGAATAGACTAGGATATATAAAAATACTTATCATGCTTTTATTTTTGTTATAAGCACAATATCATGACGTGCCATGATACTCCGTTATTTTAAAAAGTCATTTTGTGTGGAGACCATACATCAAACTTGAATGGACTGCCGATCTGACTTTCACCACCCAGTTAGTACTGGGTAATACAATACTCCTTGGTTGTTGTCAGACTATCGCGTTTTTGAACGATAAATCACAATTCTTTTTCTTTTTTTTTGTTATCTTAAAAAGAAATGGACTTATTAAGATAACTGAGATATTCAATGAGCGACTATACTATCACCTTGCCATTAATATAACGTTAGTGTTGCCATATCTTGATTTAAGTGATATTATCATAGACTGCTTATTTCCTAGATTAAATATTTTAAAAAGACATTTTTTTCATATACCCCACACGAGTTAGTTTTTAAATTAAAAGTAATTTAAAATATCGATCATATTGCTTTAAAGAGTGACTGAGTTTATTTTTTGTTCTAAATAAAATGAGTTTTTTTTTTGTTGTGATGATAGAATTTAAATATTTACATTGGTAATAGTAGTTCCCTCACTGTCATTTTACATCTGACATAACATCAATGTCAAAATCATAGTGAACTTAATTGTAATGTCATTAAGGTTGATTTCAGATGTTAAATAATTGTAAAATGGCTGTAAATGTGTTTTTGGGAGATTTCTAATCGTCGTTCGGTAGATTTATGAAATTGAATTGTATGTTGTGAAATTAATTAATAATAAAAATGTACTATAGGAACAAAATTTGTTTAAGAAACCGTTTTTGGATACTGAATTTTTCCTGAAAAACTGTACAGATAAATGTTTTATGTTATTTACCTTTTTGTAAGGAATATCATCTTTCTTAAAGCTATAGGTAGACTGGAGTGGTATGATTGTTTGAAGTGGTGGAATGGTTATTTTAGTGACTGTCTATCTGACCTATTTTTCTGTATTTAGTTAGTAGTACACGCGGTGACACACCCAGCTATACAAAGCGAAGCCATGTTATACTGGAAGTATATAGCTGTAGCCGTGTGTACTTCGAATTAATTTAAATGTAAATCATAATCACTCTTCGGTAAGAAATAATACATTAATATTTTCGTTATATATTAAAGTCACTTGCCCAAATCAGCTTATAGTCGGTATTCCTTCCACCCCGTATTTTTAGAGAAATCACTATTTTGATACATTTAAAAACTCTAAACGTGGTTTAATCTATTTTTCTTTGTACAAGGCGAACTGATATATTTACACCTGAGTTAGCCCTACGAGAATCTTTTGACGCTCGACAGACAGACATTTATAAAAATGTATCGAAAAAAACTAGATTGCAACGTGAGTTCCAATTTTTTCCACGCGCCAAAAGATTCCTGTAAACCTTTTTTTTTCATATTTAATTGTTTTCACATTCCCCTTTAGAAAGCGACTGATCACTTTATTTAGCCATTTGTCCCTAGTCAAAACCTTGTTTTTTAATTAATGGATGTATAGTTGGCGTCGAAAATATGTTGACACTTTTATAAAAATGGACGAAGTAAAGGATGTATGTAAAGAAATTGGGATAGTTATCACCGTTAGCGTTTTGCAGTATCTGCCTATGGATAGAAAAAGGTGGGAGTTTATGTATGTATGTGTATTACTTTTTATAACGCAAAGGTGCAACTTCCCTAATAATATAATCGGTGTAAAAATACCCTTAACGAAGTCGGATGGCACTTGATTTGGTTCTGGTCTGATATTGGAGCTCAAGCTTCTGAGTTGTTCCATTTTTTTTTAATAATCCTTTTTTATGATATTATCATAATTTATCAGCCTATTACTGTCCCACTGTCGGACAAAGACCTCATCTCAAATAGAGAAGGCAGGATCAGCATTGATCACCATGCTTGGTCAGACGGGTTTGCGATTTCAGACTCTTATATATACGTCCAGGTTTCGATGTCTGTGATGTCCATAATAAAAATAGAAAGAACATATGAATTGAAGCTATATTGACGGCTTCGTCGGCTTACACCTTGTTCCTACATACATTAAAAATCGTACATCACATTTTATTAGTCTATCGTCCGCCTAGCCTTTTTCCAACTGTGTTGGAGTCGACTTCCAGTCTAACCGGACGCAGCTGAATACTCGTACCAGTATTTTACACGGAACGACTGTACATCAAAGTGTTAACATATTTAAAGCGCAAACTATAGATTATACCTACAATTCAATCGTAAAATATGGATCTATTCCCTCCCATGTCTTGTCACTGTTCTAAACATATTTCAGCGTACACTAAATGCTTACACTCTAGTACTGCCCCCCTACTATGACGTCTTAAAACAGTCCTAACTTAATCTTATTCCAGTGTGGAAACGTGTCAGAACTATACAGCTTGTCTAGCGCCATCTCTCCTCCACACTGGATTAAGAATAAGTTACGACTGTTTTAAGACGTCATAGTAGGGCCCCTGAACCAAATATTTGATATCACTACCATCATGTCGAAAAGAAAAGTCCAAATTAAGTCACATTTTGACATTTCTGCTTGACATTTGGTTCTTGTAACAATATGTTTAATGAAAGAATGAAATTAGAAATGTAAAATATGCCTCTCGGTTTATGTCAAAATTTATGACTGAGAGGCAAACAGAAATAGCCCTATTTCTGTCTCTTTTCTTCTGTAAACAGGTGTGTACTAGAGCTACAAAAATATATGTACATAGGTACCCAATTATATTTTTATATACACACACATGTCAAGTTTTGTTATAATTTAGATGTATTTAAATAATTAGACACGCAATATTTAGTTCGCAATGAACGATTTTAGTTTAAATGTATCATTAGATAGAATATAAATTATCTTGTACTGTATAATGAATGTTTTGATTCGATGTAAATGGTGATGATCTGAGTGTACCGTCCGTCTTAAAGATATTTTGCATATTTTTGTTGATGATAACATACTATTATGGATTCTTGCATTATTATTATTGATTCTTGCATATTATTACAGATGCTGGTATATTATTATGGGCTTTTGTATATTATTTTTGCGTATTGTTGTTTCGTATATACAATAGTATTATGAAATCTTGCATTATTATTATTTCTGAATCGCATTTATTGAATACTGTTAATATTATTATGATTTATTTTATTGCTCAAAATGTCACCATTTGTAACGTTTCAAAGTACGTAATTAATAACAATACTTTGCGCCATACTGAGGCTAATCTTTAGCGGGAAATTGCAAGAAATAGACAACATAAGTCAAGAAGTCAACAAATTCACATTTATATACTCAATCTTGCATTCTTGCATATCTTAGTTAGGTTTATTGATAACACCGCCATCTAGCGGTGATGTTCAGAAAGTATTGTTACGGTGACTTGACACAACGGTCGGTGTTGCCCACTTTCTGAAATGAATTCCTACCAAATGGAATATTTTTTTATATTTCTGGGGGCGAAAATTCTTTGGCTATCCTGGAAGTTAGAATGGTTATTTCTAACTGTTCTGGGTATTTGCCCATGGGCTAACTTGGACCATTGTGTAAAGGCATGTTTATGTTATGTGTGGCTAGTAGACGATATAGACTGAAAATTGTATTTGTCATCTGATGTGTGTAAATAAAGATCAAATATGTTCATATTTATGATTATTTGTTTTATTTTTTGATTATCTCCTAGTCTTATTCACAGAATTATGATATTGAATTGTAGAAGTAAGCGACCGTCCTAAGTCACTAAAGTAGTGCCTAATTGCCCATAGCCATCTGCAAAACGTAAACGGAATGTAGGTGCACTACTTTATCAGCTTTACCTCTTCCAACTCAACATGCCCGTGATCCCCGAAAGGTTGGGCAGAGGTGTGTGGCTTAACAGTAGGTACACCTAGGTACATGTCGTACATAATAATTGTGCGACATGTACCTAGGTGTACTAATTCCATGTACCTAGGTGTACTAATTCCATGTACCTAGGTGTACTAATTCCATGTACCTAGGTGTACTAATTCCATGTACCTAGGTGTACTAATTCCATGTACCTAGGTGTACTAATTCCATGTACCTAGGTGTACTAATTCCATGTACCTAGGTGTACTAATTCCATGTACCTAGGTGTACTAATTCCATGTACCTAATAAGGGGGCAGGCCTCTAACCAGATGCAAGCACATTCTACACAGTGGGGTAGCGTGCCTTAGACGGGTCCAGTATCAAAAATTAATAGCTACCGCCGCCATATCAATGATACGAAACCCCGAGCTCTACAGGGGCCCCAAACGTGTGTAAGAATTCGTAAGTTATCCACCATCTCACTACTCTTAGGCTGCACTTTCCGAGGAAAAATCATATCATAAAAATGTGCCTTAAGAGACGGGCTGCATTTTTTCATACAAATGTATTCCCCTATTCTCTTCCTGGATAATGCCTCTAGAGTAATCGTTTTTATTTATAAAAATCCAGGTCTATTGAAGGCATGCCCCTGTCATTTTTTTTTTTTTTCAAAAAATGTATTACAAAAATAAATATGACTTACCAAAAACCTAAAAAAATACCCCGTTTTTACCTACGTAATCAGATGACTACCAAAGAAAATTGAAAAGTTTTTAAAATAAAAACAAGTAATAGGGGCATAGATCTATTCTTCCTTTAAATTTTGATACCAAATATAATTTAATTGGCTTAGGTTTCGAGGAGAAAACAGGAGAATACGAAACGTCGATCGGTCAAGGTTTTTTATAGGTAAAATCGTTCTGAGCTGCAGTTGTCTCTATCGCACTCACATATTGATACCGCCCGGTTGCTAGAGCGCAGCGCGACGGCAATAGTTATATATACGTATATTATACGCAGCCCGTCTATGCTCTTAAGTAATTCACTTAAAACATTACGAAAATCAAGAAAGGAAAAATCTTAACCCTTCATTTGAGCCCCCCCCCCCCTATTAATTTTTGATACTGGACCCGTCTAAGGCACGCTACCCCACTGTGTAGAATGTGCTTGCATCTGGTTAGAGGCCTGCCCCCTTATTAGGTACATGGAATTAGTACACCTAGGTACATGGAATTAGTACACCTAGGTACATGGAATTAGTACACCTAGGTACATGGAATTAGTACACCTAGGTACATGGAATTAGTACACCTAGGTACATGGAATTAGTACACCTAGGTACATGGAATTAGTACACCTAGGTACATGGAATTAGTACACCTAGGTACATGTCGTACATAATAATTGTGCGACATGTACCTAGGTGTACTAATTCCATGTACCTAGGTGTACTAATTCCATGTACCTAGGTGTACTAATTCCATGTACCTAGGTGTACTAATTCCATGTACCTAGGTGTACTAATTCCATGTACCTAGGTGTACTAATTCCATGTACCTAGGTGTACTAATTCCATGTACCTAGGTGTACTAATTCCATGTACCTAGGTGTACTAATTCCATGTACCTAATAAGGGGGCAGGCCTCTAACCAGATGCAAGCACATTCTACACAGTGGGGTAGCGTGCCTTAGACGGGTCCAGTATCAAAAATTAATAGGGGGGGGGGGGCTCAAATGAAGGGTTAAGATTTTTCCTTTCTTGATTTTCGTAATGTTTTAAGTGAATTACTTAAGAGCATAGACGGGCTGCGTATAATATACGTATATATAACTATTGCCGTCGCGCTGCGCTCTAGCAACCGGGCGGTATCAATATGTGAGTGCGATAGAGACAACTGCAGCTCAGAACGATTTTACCTATAAAAAACCTTGACCGATCGACGTTTCGTATTCTCCTGTTTTCTCCTCGAAACCTAAGCCAATTAAATTATATTTGGTATCAAAATTTAAAGGAAGAATAGATCTATGCCCCTATTACTTGTTTTTATTTTAAAAACTTTTCAATTTTCTTTGGTAGTCATCTGATTACGTAGGTAAAAACGGGGTATTTTTTTAGGTTTTTGGTAAGTCATATTTATTTTTGTAATACATTTTTTGAAAAAAAAAAAAAATGACAGGGGCATGCCTTCAATAGACCTGGATTTTTATAAATAAAAACGATTACTCTAGAGGCATTATCCAGGAAGAGAATAGGGGAATACATTTGTATGAAAAAATGCAGCCCGTCTCTTAAGGCACATTTTTATGATATGATTTTTCCTCGGAAAGTGCAGCCTAAGAGTAGTGAGATGGTGGATAACTTACGAATTCTTACACACGTTTGGGGCCCCTGTAGAGCTCGGGGTTTCGTATCATTGATATGGCGGCGGTAGCTACGCCCCTTAATCTACTAACTTCCAAACTCCGTGTTACTACTGACTTTCTACTACTTCAGGACCTCACGCTCACCAAGGGGTTTTTTTTTTACCAGGACAATATTATCGGGACCATCTTTTACATTTAAATACACTGCTTAGAAGAAAAAATTATTACGATTGATCAAATAAAACACAAAATTATATTGACAATATAGTGTTTATTTCTTAAATAATAAACTAATTACAATTATTTACATACAAGGCCAACCCTCAGAGTTAAATAGACGTGAACTAATTTATACTTTATTGAACAGGGGTACAACAGAAATATCAACCTTGGAGTCCTTGAAATAGAGTTGAAAATAAACAAAATCCAACTCCATTAGGTCGAGAGCGCATCAAAGCAAGATTGTTTTCTAGTGTGGAAGAGAGATGGCGCTAGACACACCGGCTATAACTCTATCGCTTTCCCACACGAATAAGATCAAAATAATCCTGTTATAACACGTCATGGCAACCCCACTGGTTATTCTATATTTCCAACTAAGTTTCAAGGAACGTAAAGTTGATATTATTTTCACCAATACCCAATAGTAAGGTGCTGACGCCATCACATCAAGCTACTGTCATATTTTCCCAATCAACCTTGAACCTAACGTTTTAGCTATAAAGATGAAAATGGATTAACACCTTCCCAGCCAAGTTAAAATATTATTTTTTTCTTTGTATGCCCGAAATTGCCAAGTCAGCTATAGCTACGTATAGTGACGACTCGGAGGCGGGTTGTGGGCACACAAACGAATTATTGTTCGACCCATATGTTGGGTGCTGGATTTCGGTGCCAGCACCCAACATATGGGTCGTTACAGCAATTTGACAGATTGTAGTAGCTGGATGTGCTGGCGTTTGTACTTTTACAAAAACAGGTTCAGTTTTTATAAATTGACGTGGGTTTAGCAGTTACGAGATTTCCCTATAAGACAAAGCTGAACGCAATGAGCATACCTAAACCGCCCGGTTTAGGTATGCTAATGGCGTTCAAGGTATTAGGTTATTTAGGTATGTTCAAGAGTAGACAGCTCTTGAGTACCGTTTAAAACTTTAAGTGTGCAGATTGCGTACAGGTTTTTTGGTAAAATCCCCTCAAAATAAAATAAAAGGTACAGGAAAGGGATAGTTTAAGCCATCATCGTTCCAGAGCAAGAAATTGACGGTACAGACCTTCACATGTTTTGTTTGATTAAGGCCAGGATTGGGCTACGGGTTGCTCACAAAGATACCGCGGCCTCGACATAAAGGGCTAAGAAGGAACATGGGTGGTTTTTGTCAGTAGAAGTCTGACACTCCCTTGCGATCTGCCCAAGAGCGGGAGGGGTTGTTCGATGATTTTCCACCCATCCCAAAAAAAAGGCTAGGATGCTCCAAATCTACCTATTTTGATGCAATATTAAGCAATCAAATATTGCTTGTTTTGATCCGATAATAATATTATGTTGTAGTTTAATAAACATTCTTGATTATTTTACGGTTCAAAAACACGATATTTACAACTTCACTCGATCATAAATAGCCGTAAAAACCTTAAAATCGTGAACGTTTTTCAAGTCCTTGATGTAGGTCAAACATTTACTCCCAAAAAATAGGCAATGATTTTAGATGAATATTGCGTTCTGATAGATGCTAATAAGTATATCGAAATATTTATATTGTTCATATTTGTCTGTGTTTTTTTTTTGTGGATTCTAGTATTAATAATTGAACTGTAGATAATAGTACCTATAGTGGTATCTAAGATTCAAATGGTTTGAATTCATTTAAGACGCGCGACTTGCCACGCGAGGAGGGATGTAACGTTAAATATCTACTGCCTGCGAATATCTTGACCTTAACCTGGCAAAACAATTTAATGTAAACTTGTACTGAAAAATGTTAACACTTTTGGTGCCAAGTTCAATTTATCCATTTTTATGTGTATGAGCAGCTTGATCACATGGCATCTATAGCTAGGTACGTATAGCAGCGACTCGGAGGCGGGTTGTGGGCACACAAACGAATTATTGTTCAACCCATATGCTGAGTGCGTTGTGCCGAAAGTGGTAAACGATATTTATCGCTATCCGTACAGTCAGTGCCCAACTTAACCTGACCCCTCTTCTCGTACCACTTGCCCTGTCTATCTTACTTTGCCCACGGCTTCGCCCGCGTGGATGTCGGTTCAACTACAAAAGTGACGATTTTCCATACAAACTTTCATCCCCCTTTTCACCCCCTTAAAGGTTAAATTTCCAAAAACCTCTTCTTAGTGCTCCCCTACATTATAATAGGAAGCCGTGTGCAAAATTTCACATTCCTAAACACAAGTAATAAGATTTTCCATACAAACTTTCATCCCCCTTTTCACCCCCTTAAAGGTTAAATTTCCAAAAACCCCTTCTTAGTGCTCCCCTACATTATAATAGGAAGCCGTGTGCAAAATTTCACATTCCTAAACACAAGTAATAAGATTTTCCATACAAACTTTCATCCCCCTTTTCACCCCCTTAAAGGTTAAATTTTCAAAAACCCCTTCTTAGTGCTCCCCTACATTATAATTAGGAAGCCGTGTGCAAAATTTCACATTCCTAAACACAAGTAATAAGATTTTCCATACAAACTTTCATCCCCCTTTTCACCCCCTTAAAGGTTAAATTTCCAAAAACCCCTTCTTAGTGCTCCCCTACATTATAATAGGAAGCCGTATGCAAAATTTCACATTCCTAGTACCAGTAGTTTCGGCTGTACGTTGATATGTCACACCCAGTCAGTTATCCTTTTATATATATAGATGAGGGCTCAGGTAATGCTGGGCACTGACTGTACCAGTTGTCGCTAAATATCATAATTGACGCGACTCATAATACAGAATCTGTGTATAGTTTACAATAAATTGCGGGTTTTTGGTACAAGTTGATCAACTTGTTTTGCCTAATCAAAGCGATTTGACTATATATACAGACAGAGTGGATAAAGGTATCCCTCTCGCTGAAGAACAAGGATGGCTAATCCCAAAAGACCAAAGGAAGGACCCAGAGGGAGGGTTTTGAGGAAGAATATTCAAGAATGAAATCATTTGAGCGACAATGTACATAACGAAATATCTGCATTGTAAAAGGAATTTGATTAATAAAAACTTGATTTATAAAAAAAAAACGTTAAAAACTTTGAAATCAGGATCTATGAATAAACATATTTCTGAGGTAGTAAGGTAGACCCACACTTGTCGATGTGGAATCGACTTCATACATCGTTTCCGTTCGGAAGACGACGAAACTCGACACCGCATCTGAATCTGATTATACTCAGCGCCACGAGAAAATGCACGAGAAGCTATAATTTTTGTAAACAAAGAACTTCTACTAAGTTCTAGGTACATAGCGACAACTCAATCAACAACAAAGAATTCCAAATTCTATCAACTCAAATTAACATACAAATCTAACGAGCAATTTTACTTGTTCGGGTTATATTTTAGCGACTAGATTAGCGATGAAGTCTAATGATTTGTGGTATTGGATCGCTTCATGAGTCAGACGCGTTCCGGGGGTTCCATTTTACGAATGTTTACGAAATTCATTATGATTTGCCTATTGAAAGGTCCATTTTACGATTTTAACGCAATTCATATTATGATCTGCTAAAGTAGCCATTCTAGACCCCCAGTACCACAAAACAATACGACAGCGCTTTCTATCGCAATCGAATCGAATTATTTGTTGTTGATTGAGTTGTAGCTACGAGTACGTACCTCTTAGTTCTTTGTTAACAAAAAATATAGCTTCTCGTGGCGTAGAATATGATCACTTTTTTTACACAACTTGCAGTCGTCGAGTTTTTAACATTGAATTAATTACAAAATCAACAATATCAATAGTTTAAATTAGTCATAAAATCTTATAATCATCGCCTATTACCTGTGGACTGGCCTTAACTTATAAAATAGGTGTAGCCGGGTCGCAAATATAATCTATCAACCTTAGTACTTCCTTTAGGCTATGCAAAGCAGAGGATTTTCTGATGACATTCGATTATACCCTTTATAAATAACTTCATAAAGCATATTATACTCAGCATTACGTACTCCTTCGACCAATCAAGCTATACAAAATCATTTTATGCGGATTTCGCATTTTTTGGTAAAATCGAAGCGAAGTCATGTTACACAAGGCGACACATCACGCTATATAATATCCAGTATAATCTGACATTGCTTTGTATGCGCTTCCCGTACAACTAGAAATCAGTTTAATATGGTTATGCATAGCTTGATTGGTTGTCATGCGTACATTATCTGTCGAAATTGACATTCGGAGTCCGGTAGTTTCTACGTTTTTTACTCTTTTCTTAATTTAGATACAGAGTGACTGTCGTCACAATACTAGTACGTGGAGAGGGCGCCTTAGGTAAGTCAAACTTATACTACCAGTTTCTGAATTGCCCATCTGATATAGAGAACTAGTAAACCTTTTGACCGTCACAGTCAAGAATAACGACAAGCAAAACAGTACCTTAAGTCGACAGACTTAAGGTACTGTTTTGCTTGTTCGGTTTGTCGTCTATACGTGACTGTGGCGGTTAAAAGGTGCTTATGGTGACTCCTTCAATCCATTATTGCACACTAAAATTTTAAACTTGAGTTCTAAACTTCAATAAATCAATTCAGAAATCAGCAATAAGTGAATTTCAATGTCCTCAGTAAATCCCCCTGTTCTGGTGAGCTACCCCACATAAGCAGTGTTGTTTTAATGTCAATGGAAACCCCAACTGTTTGGGGTCGGCGCCGTCTAACCGGATGCAGCTGAACACCAATAGTTTACATGAAACAACTGCCTATATGATTTCTACAACCAAGTTAGTACTGGGTAAGACTGGTTGTCAGACTTTCGGGCCACACTAAAGTGACATTAAAATGAGGCCGTCAGCGCAAAAGTGGCCTAACCCACAATTTTTCATATTCGTACTTATCTATTGCAATTTATCTAAAATATAATAAATTTTCATGCAAAACCGGCCTATCCCTAGTTTCATCCATGGATAGCAGATGGCGTTGTAAACATTCTTTTTGCGTCTAATTTTTTTGCCTGCGACGCAGTGTAAAAGTGGCCTAACGCACGCACGCAGTGTAAAAGTCAGCAGCTGAAATTGATACTATTTTCAATGATGAACCTATCGATGACTAGTTTTAATTCCATTTAAGTACTGTTTAAATTAAAATGTATTTTTTTAATAATTTGAAAAATAAAAAGGTGGTTTCATTTACATATTCATTTTATTTTTGGCCTTACCTTCTAGATATTAGTGAAAATATATAGTTTCTTTAAATGCAAAGGTGGCCTATACCACAAAAAAAGTATTAATTTGTGATTATTTTCCAAAATAATCTTCTTCATCTCAAAGAATGTACCATAATAACTAAATAAAACACACCTGGAAACTAAATTCAAATATAATATACCCAGCTAGCAAAAAATAATCTTACAAATATCCCAAGACCATATTTTTTTCAGTCAGTCAGTTCAGTTTCAGTCAGTTTTTTTGACGTTCATGCTCGGGGTCACCAGTTTGGGGGACCCCCAAACTGGTGACCCCGAGCATGAACGTCAGCGCAGCCTTCGTGCAACTACTTCAGACGTCGTCACCACTTTCCCTTCGCCTTCGAGCAGCGAGTCATACCGTCAGCCAGCAGCCACGGCTTCATGGGGTATCCTGTCCACTAGCATGCAGCGGAAGCGCATTCCTGGACATCACCCCCAGCCTCATCAGCGACTTTGGCACAGCACACTGCACTTCGGCCGGTCAGCAAGCAGAGACGCCCTTCTCTCCTGGTCGACGCAGCAGCCAGCCACTACGCAGCACTGCACACTCCGACTCACTGGAGCATACGCAGCATCACGGCAAGCACTGCATCACTCCGACTCACTGGAGCTAATATGCAGCATCACCCCGACTCACTGGGGCATCACCGCAGACAGTTCCGACTCACCGTGAACTATGCGGCATCCGGTTCCGACTCACTGGAACCTTCCACTGGCTGACAAGCGCCAAGACTTAACCTGCTTTCAACTTTATCCGCGACATACGCCTATATAGGAGTTCCCGACTTACAACTGTCGGGCAGTTAGCCCGCCGGACACAACACCCGTCCGGTCGGAGGATCCTCCCTTTTCAATGGGGGATGAGGAACTTTACACCCTGTTCCTCATACTCCCCAAACTGGACAGACGACGCAGGTGTTGCGATAGATGTCGCTAGTCGCCACAGGTATGTAATTTGTAAAATGTACTGTTGCTATAGATTACCTACCTATAACTTGTATTGCTGGAGAATCAATAAACTACCATTATAATAACAGCTGTGTTATTGTTTGTATGCTTGAAAATTAACGACCCCACACACCCTAGTGTCAGAGTTTCTAAACATGGTTTGACGACAGCAATTTGGCGACAAGGACCACCGGCTTAGGGTGCTTTTCCACCAGAGATGCGCTATGCTACGTTGCTATGGATGCGTTATATATCCGCCAATCATATTCATTGGTGCACATAGCTTAGCACTGGTGGAAACGGATTCAACTAAGATGTTTGATGATGTGTGCTTGATGAAAAGCAGCCTTATACGTGCCTTCCGAAGCATAGAGTGCCTTCCAAACATTGCTAGGTACTGAGAATCAATCTAGTTTTACAAACTCGCGGGATCGCACAAGCGTGTTTAACCGAACGCTCTTACATCGTTTGAACATAGTCACCCTGAAATCATCCACAACTTCTTACACGCAGTTTAGCAGACCTAAAGTACTTGGGTACCTACTTAAATAAAACGATCAAAGTTAATAATGGTTTAGAGTCAGAATTCTTTATTATACAGTTTAAAATATCGATTAACAACTCGTAGATCAGTCCATATTCGAATTTCCTGGAATTATTTTAACCAGCTCCATGGTCCATAGTGATAGGTAGTGGTTCATCTCTCAAAGGAATATAAATATTGGCATGTCCACGTTCACGTAAAGGTTTTTATTTCAAGCCAGCTTCAAAATAGGGATAAGATGAGTACCTATCGGTTGTTTTTTGATCTGAGACCTATCGCATCCTATTATGAACCAGCATTTTGGTACATATTTCATAAGTCCATCATAAATATATGAATATCGAAAACGGTTCATATTCACAATCACAGCACACAAGAAAAGTAGGTAAATACCATAATTTAATTTAGAATTATACTATATCTATATATATAAAAGAAAGTCGTGTTAGTTACACCATTTATAACTCAAGAACGGCTGGCCGGATTTAGATGAAAATTGGTAGGGAGGTAGCTAAGAACCAGGAGAAGGACATAGGATACTTTTTTTTTTTTTTTTTTTTTTTTTTTTTAGGTAGGGTAGTAGGTAGGTAGGTAGTAGGTAGGTAGGGTAGTAGGTAGGTAGGGTAGTAGGTAGGTAGGGTAGTAGGTAGGTAGGGTAGTAGGTAGGTAGGGTAGTAGGTAGGTAGGGTAGTAGGTAGGTAGGTAGGGTAGTAGGTAGGGTAGTAGGTAGGGTAGTAGGTAGGGTAGTAGGTAGGGTAGTAGGTAGGGTAGTAGGTAGGGTAGTAGGTAGGGTAGTAGGTAGGGTAGTAGGTAGGGTAGTAGGTAGGGTAGTAGGTAGGGTAGTAGGTTGGGTAGTAGGTAGGGTAGTAGGTTGGGTAGTAGGTAGGGTAGTAGGTAGGAATAATCTATATTATGTGACGCAGACGAAGTTGCGCGGGTCAGCTAGTACTTTATAAACATATGATGTAATTTTATTGAATTTTGTTGACAACCACTCACTGACAAGTATGATGACATAATGCATTGACATGGATGCCACTTTATTATAAAACGATAATGATACCAGCCAGTTATAAAAAACACTGGTCCGAATCTTATTATGTTACAATGAAGGGCTTAACCTCCTTCGAAACATTTTCTTACTTTGTCAAGGAAAATCCTCAAAGATTTTATAAATGTTACGATTTTAATTATGTATTTTCTTAAAACTACCTATAAAAATGAAAAATTGTATGGTAAATAATATTTCTAGTTTCATTAAAAGTTATATTTTGTTTCATGACTATCATTTCGGAATACGATTCGGACCGGATTTTTGAGAAAGAGACAGCGCTATACAGTTTACGTATTGCTAGTTGCTTCTTTCATGTTAAAGCAGGGAATAGACAAATTTTACAGATCGTTCGTTCTTTCCCCGCACTAAGCAAGAGTAAAACAGTATTATTTTGTAGAGGTCATGATACCAAACAAAGTGTTATTGTTCTAAGCCTGAATCAAAACGTTCCTGCAATAGGATTGTTTTGTTAAAGGTGGTAGTAGCGGCCCTGAAGTTGGTGGCAAAAAAAGCCAAATCAAACAAACAAATGTTACCGTCTGCAGAAGCTGATTTTGAAGTTTTTTTTTTCTAGACCACGTTTACATGATTTTTAAAACGTTTTGTAAGGTTAGCCGACCACGTGCAGCATAATGCATTTACTCGCAGCTCCAGTGTCTGCAATACGGCATAGATGACCTATCGTAGCCACTCGCTACTATCTTCACCGCCAGTTATCCACACGTGGCGGCCAGCGACCACTAGTGGAGGCCACCGACCACTAGTGGTGGCCACCGATTACTAGTGGTGGCCACCGAGCACTCGCCGCAGCCACTGTGACACTCGTCATTTGCGCGGTACCAAAAGCAGTAGCGCGCGACAACCACTAAGGGTAGTGGTTAGCCTAAGACTGCCTTGTTGGACGAGTGTCCCGGGTCGGGCATAGTGTTATTGTATTTTTCCATCGTCATTGAACTAAGCAGAGTTTAAAACGTACCTTTTACAGCTGTCCACGATGATATCACGTGGGATCCCTTCATTGATCTTGATTAAAAGATTGCCCCTTGCATTGTTCTGAGATCCAGACTTTAATGAAAACGTGTTGACAGTTCTGTCATTAGTGTCAGTGAAAAAGATTGTTTCTGTTGAGGAGTCGAAAGCAATGCCGTGAATGTTTCTGCTTGTTCTTTCTGTAAAACATCTGTGTTCAACAGTAGGTATGGTATAACCACAGATAGCGTCACCATTGGCCTGTCTATCTACGTACAGGATCCTGCTACGTACGTCATCGTAGGCTAATGCGGTGAGCATTTGGGAATTAAATTTTATATTGCTTATTAGAGTTTCGTTCGTATAAAACTTTAGTTCATCTCGATAACTTACGGCGACGTCTGTAACAAAAAGAAATATTTAAATACCAGTTTATTGATCTTCTTCTTGTCTCAGGACAGAATGATGTAGCTGTCTGCACAGCTATAACATTTGACCATCAACATCTGCTTAGCCTTTTCCTAATCTCTGTTATGGTAGACTTCCAGTGTAACCGGATGCAGCTGAGTACCAGTATTTTACTTAGAGCGACTGGATTTTGATCCTCACAACCCAGTAACTGAGTAATCCTTAGTAAGACTGGTTGACAGACTTAATCTTAAAGGTTGAACATTGCAGCTGTTATTATTTAGCTACTAGCACGGCTCTAACATTTGACAGTGGTGGTGGTTGTGCAAGAAAGGCAGGACAGTAGGTGAGGCATCACCTGCAAAGGGGCTGCACATTGACATTCTGTTTGGGAAGGATCGGGGATACATAGAGTAGTTAACAAAAAAAAATGTAATTAGTCCCTCAGATAGATTTCCAGACTTAATTTTTGCACGTATACAAAATATGTGTTTTGAAAACTCCTTAAACTTTACCGGCGAGTGACGTTACAAGCTTCTACGCTTTGACGCATTTTATCTTCGTCAATTTTTATTGTTTTGATAAAACAAAAAATACGCATCTAATATTTTTCGATAATCTAACAGACGGACTAATTAGAATCATATTTTTTTTTGTCAGGAATCATCCCTATTGGCGAGTCTATAATCAGCAGCAGTCAACCTGGGCTCGCAATTTGTTAAGAGATTTCATTGGCAACTGCAGTTCGTAAACAGGCGGTAGATGTTGAATCATTCAATATTTATATTTGATATCTAAAGTGAAGAACTGAACGCTAAGACACTATTATGTAAGTGAAGTAAATAGGGAAATAAGAGTTTTAGTACGGTAAATCGTAATTTGAGCCGTTTGCAGAACGACTGACGCGCATATTATGAAGCACATAATTATTAATCTCGAGAGTCTCAAGATGCCATAATATCAGTATTTTGTAACCTCTCCAAAGCATTTGATTGCGTAAATCACAGCACATTACTTTTGAAACTTGAGTATTACTACGACTAGGTAAACTTGCACTTGGTTTGGTAAAATCTTAGTTAGGTAACAGGTGACAGCCAGTTCTAGTAAAAGGTGTCAACTCCCAGGTTTACAAGAAACATGGGGGTTTCACAAGGCTATATATTGGGTCCTTACCTCTGTTTTGTATGTATTAATTAATGATCTACCTTCATCATTTGCCTAGCCTTTTCCCAACTATATTGGGGTTGGCTTCCAGTCCAACCGGATGCAGCTGAATACCAGTATTTTACATGGAGCGACTGCCTATCTGACCTCCACAACCCAGTTAATACTAGGTAATACGATACCCTTTGGTAAGACTGGATGTCAGAATTTCAGGTCACTGACTACCTGTAACGACTGCCAAAGATCTATATATATGGCAGCCGGGACCATCAGCTTAACGTGCTTTCCGAGGCACGGAGGAAACTCGGTATGTCGGGCGGTCACCCATCCACAGACCGACCTAGGCAAGCACAGCTTTACCTAAAGATCGACCCGAGTGGCAGTTCTTATTAAGCCTTATTTATATACCTTATTTATTGAAAAACCAACCTCAAAATTCATGCCATTTGCTAATGAGACTTCCTTATGCTTTCCCTTAATATTTCGAAAATACCTTATTACCCGATACACGCGATTTGAAATGGCGCCTGAAGTTATAAAGAAAGTTGAAATGGACATGTAAAAAGAGGATTGTGTATATAAATAAATGGATGAATTGTTATTTACTCCTTTCCGTTTTACTCATTCGTCACCGTCATGCTATCATGACGGTTAGCAGTAGAGAATGAACGGGAAAAAAATGCTACGCCGCTTGGACCCATTATCATGGAATTAACGCAGGAACATAATAAATGCGATTATGCGCCAAGAACCGCAGCACAAACTGCAAACACGCTTCATAACATATAAAAGTTATCTATCTATATAAATAAAAAGAGAAGTCCTGACTGACTGACTGACTCATCAACGCCCAACCCAAACCCTTGGACCTAGAAAGCTGAAATTTTGCACAGAGGTTCCCTTTATAATGTAGATAAGGAATAAGGAAGGATTTTTCGAAATTTAACCCCTAAGGGAGTTAGGTAAATAGGGGATGAAAGTTTGTGTGGAAAATCGTCACGGGCGAAGCCGTGGGCAAAAGCTAGTGAAACAATTTCATATTGTTTGATGATGATTTCCTGTTGGTTTAGTGGTCACAAATGCGACTGCAGTACATGAGGAGGCTTTCATTCTCAGGTCGGGCAAAGTGCTATTGGATTTTTAGGGTTCCGTAGTCAACTAGGAACCCTTATAGTTTCGCCATGTCTGTCTGTCCGTCCGTCCGTCCGTCCGTCCGTCCGTCCTCGCTTAATCTCTGTGACCGTTAGCACTAGAAAGCTGAAATTTGGTACCAATATGTGTATCAATCACGCCGACAAAGTGGTTAAATAAAAATTAGAAAAAAATGTTTTATTAGGGTAGCCCCCACAGAAGAGATAAAAGAGGTAGCCCCCCTATATGTAAAGTGGGAAGTGATTTTTTTTTAAATTTCAACCCTAACGTGTGATATATTATTGGAAAGGTATTTAAAAATGAATAGGGGTTTACTAACATCATTTTTTGATAATTTCAATAAGTTCGGAAATAATCGCTCCAAAAGTAAAAAACAATGTGTGTCCCCCCCTCTAACATTTGAACCATAAGTTTAGAAAATATGAAAAAAATCTGAAGAGTAGAACTTTATAAGGACTTTCTAGGAAAATAATTTTGAACTTGGATGGAAACAACAGATGGAAACAGCAGTTAACCAATATAATTTGGTCCCTGAATCGTATGAGCGCCTATACAATCCAGAGGTCAAGTTTCATTAGCCCGTGAAGAAATTGTATAAATTATAGCATACCTACCGTTTTGGTACGGAACCCTTCATGTGCGAGTCCGACTCGCACTTGGCTAGTTTTTTCATTAAGAATTTCATAGTAGCAGCCATGGAGTCTGGCTGGCTTTGTACGCGGTTAATGGCAATGGGTAATATTTGGGTGTTCTTCTTTTTGAAAAACGGGCGTGAGTTATGTTATGTTACAAATAAATGAAAATTGAGTTAATGTTGTACTCACCCCACGACTGCGCCAGTCCTACGTAAAGTGCTAACAACGCGATCACACTCTGCGTTCTACACATTTTCAACTTCATACTCGTTGTAGAAAATAGATGGCACGTCCTTTCTTGTTGATTTCTCTCTGAACTTTAATGCTAAACGATATTTTTGTAAAAGTTTCATAGCTATTTATACTGTTGATAAGAAAAGTCAAGTTCAAGTCTAAGTCAAAAGTAAAAAAAAGTCGGACTCGCACATGAAGGGTTCCGTACCAAAACGGTATGCTATAATTTATACAATTTCTTCTACGGGCCAATGAAACTTGACCTCTGGATTGAGGCGCTCATACGATTCAGGGACCAAATTATATTGGTTAACTGCTGTTTCCATCTGTTGTTTCCATCTAAGTTCAAAATGATTATCCTAGAAAGTCCTTATAAAGTTCTACTTTTCACATTTTATTCATATTTTCTAAACTTATGGTTCAAAAGTTAGAGGGGGGGGGGGGCGACAAAACGAAATTATTGACATTATCAAAACATGATTTTAGTAAACCCCTTTCCAGCAATATATCACACGTTAGGTTTGAAATTAAAAAAAAAATCACTTCCTACTTTACATATAGGGGGGCTACCCTAACAAAACATTTTTTTGCAATTTTTATTTTACCACTTTGTCGGCGTGATTGATACACATATTGGTACCAAATTTCAGCTTTCTAGTGCTAACGGTCACTGAGATCAAGCGAGGACGGACAGACAGACATGGCGAAACTTTAGGGGTTCCTAGTTGACTACGGAACCCTAAAAAAGACGTACTGATAAGACCTCGCATTTACGAAGCAGGTTTTCCCTAACTTACTTATCACACCGATAACCTCGGCTACCTCGTTGGTCTAGTAGTCGCAAGCGCGTCTGCTGAGCGTGATGAGGTTCTGGGTTCGATTTGGCCGGATAAAGTGTTATTCTATTTTCCCATAGGGAATTTCTCAGTAACAGTTCTCAGTAGCAGGAGTCTGGATTTGTGCCCGGTTAACAGCAATAGGCTCGCTCCCTATTAAAAAAAAAAATGAAAATATTTATTTGTCCCAAAAAAAGCAGTTACATGGATTATAATGAGACATCCCCAGTAAGTAATAGGGGATCGGACTGGGTCAAAATAATATGATTCTGTTTAGTCCGTAAGTTAGATTATCGAAAAATGTTGAATACGTGTTTTTTGTTTTATCAAATCAATAAAAAATGACGAATATAAAACGCGTCAAAGATCTTGGAGTGGGGCTTGAAACGTCACTTGTGTCGTCAAAATGTACTATCATATGACGTCACACGAGTTTTCGAAGCACTGTATCGTCTTCATTTTAAGTTTACGTGAAAAAAGAAAAAATACGTGTCTAATAATTTTTGGAAATCTATCTGACGGACTAATTAGTTTTTTTTTGTCCGATCCCCTATTGTTAGCACTTGTGTTGGGGCTATCTCGCTCTTTCCCTTAATTATTTAACAACATTGAGACTATTAATTTGTACTAGTAATTACAAAAGGTGACTAAAAATAAATTTAGGATGAAAAATTAACAATAAATGATAAAATGACTTATAAACTAATTTGCAGCTCTTTGTGTAAATATTGAGGTATGCCTATGTGATGCTCTATCTGTAGTATGCATCTTGATTCCTATTGCATGGAAGTTACACATAACTGCCGAAATGTGGATATACTATAAGGTTCAACTCTGCCTAACCCTTCGGGGAATGCAAGCGTGATGCGAAGCAGGTTTTCCCAACTTACTCATCACACCGATATCTTGGTGACCTTTTAGATAGTTTTATAATCGGTGCCAATGTTTAGGGATCCGTATTCACATGGTAAAATCGAAACGTTTATTATTGTACTAGCTGTGCTAAAATGCGTCGCTTAGACAAAAGAACATTAAATCACTGTCCTGCGTTAACTTACTGACGCTGTAGAAAATAAGAAGAGGTTAATGCAAATAATAATAATAATAATATTTATTTATTTTACCAAAAAACTAAACAATAACATATTATTTGACTTGATAGGCTTAGTTTACAATTTTTTAATATGGAATCCTCTGTTGCCGAACTAGGACGGATCCTGTATCTCGGCAAAGCACTGACTATGTCTAAAACAAAAATTTAGATGGATGGATGTTTGTTAATCAACCACGTCAGTACCTAACGGATCTTGATGTTTGAAACAGAGGTAGATAGATTACAGTCGACGGGCCGTTTCGTTGGAGTGTTCGTGTTGTGAGCAACATTGAAGGGGTTCGCAAGGACCGAGGCTTGCTGCGGGGTTGGTTAGAATTCTATTGAGAAATACCTAATAGCACACCATTATCTACTGAATACCTAATAAAAAAAAACCCAATGCGTTAAAGGTTGTACAAAAAACTGTTTACGTAGGTATTTAAAAATCATGAACTGTAGGATAACCTATGAACTTAGTTAAATTTTGTTTTCGCCAACTCAGTCAAATATTACCTATCATCTACCGCAAATAACTTTAGGTTTACTGCATACATTATGCCTCCCGCCGTTACGGTACGGGTAGAACGAGCTACCCTTCTGCCACCCCGCTTGTACCCTGCCTATTTCTATACGAATAGTTTTGTTATGTAACATTTTTTAAAACTCTTCGAACACCGTCCATACAGAACATACTAAAGAGATCGTTAGATGTACAATCACCTGCAAAAATGCATGGACAGTCCTGAACTCTATTCACAAGTAATAAAGACTAAAAGTATCCATGCAATTTTGCAGGTGACTGTACGTTAGCGGTACACACTGTGCGAACCACGCTGTTGCGTATCATGCAACGCAACGTTCATACGTACGTTACGAGTGACCTTCTTCACCACAGTAATAACATTTGGCTGTGGAAGCTGTCGTATTGGTTTTAGTTTTATTATGTTAATTGTCAAATTATGCTTGCCTGCTTTATTAAACAAGGCTTAAGCTTCTGTAGGACGCCAGCAGATTAAGACCACATCTCTCTGCCATAAGTTTTCACTGGCAATATACAAATAGAGCAGCGGTGGTCCAGTGGTCTCGGCCTCGACTTACGAACCGTAGGTCGTGGGTTTGAACCCAGCAGGCGCATTACTTTGTGTAATTTATTTCATCACCGCTGCTCTCAAAACGGTGAAGAAAAACATCGTGAGGAAACCGGCATGTCTTAGAATCAAAAAATTCGAAGACATGTGACATCTGCCAATCCGCACTGGGCCCGCGTGGTGGATTATAGCCCATCCCTCTCCTAGAGAGGAGGCCTGAGTCCCTGCAGTGGGAACATTATAGGCTGATGATGATGATGATGATACAAACGCACGCACGCACTGGTTAGAAACCAACGTCTTTACACACTGAAATTTTGAACGTAAAGATCGTTGGACCTACCTATTTGGGATATTTGGCCAAAGTAGACATAGTAGTCGATAACTTCACGAGTATCGCCCCCAACAAATACCGGTACGCGTGGAACATGGACTTTTGACTTAATTTGCGTCTTTTCTATGTTTCAAGAACGTTATTGAGGTCTCTGAACGTAGTGTTAGTATCCTCTAGCTACTGAGCCATTATGACTATAATCCACCGGCAAAAGGAAGGTGTGGACATATTCTTAATTGATGGTGGGTTTCATCTAGTTGAAATTATAAACAGTTTGAGTAAGAAAAATATTTATTGAATATTTAGAAAAACATTACACAGGAAGGGTAAGGGTGGAAGGGTATAGATACGCTATTTATTTTGTTTACATAATTGTATTAAACATTACAACTACATATATACAGATATAAAGGTATGTACAATGTATATTACATACCTATAATAATCACTTATTTATAACACGTCAACAGCTTAACATTATTGTTTATCCTACTTAATATTATAAACGCGAAAGTTTGTAAGAATATAAGTAGGATGGATTGATTTTTGTTACTTTTTCACGCAAAAACTACTGGACGGATGTGGATAAATTTTTGTACACAGATAGTTTATAACCTGGATTAACACAAAATAGTTTTTATCCCGATTTTATCTTCCCGTGGGATTTTTGAGTTGTAGCGGGCGAAGCCGCTGGCAATAGCTAGTATGAATATAATGTTGGATGATGACAGGACATAGTACCTACACAGCAATCGCACCGCGGCCGAACTAGGACATCATGACTTATAGCGATAATAATGAAAAGCATTTTTGTAGAGTTTAAGATCTACAACTTTGGGTTGAGTGTTTTTTTTGATAAAACTTACCGTTTTCGAGAAAAAATCAAAAATCCTCAAATTTTGACCTTTGACCCCGAATAACTTTTGTAGCACACATAGGATCGATGGGGATTTTTAAGACTTTGTTTGTAATGGTATACCCCAGCTCTCCACCAATATTTGGCTCTGTGAAAATTATTGTTATTTGACCACTACTTTTATGTCTAAATTGACCGGACTAAGTTGGTGTGTGTCGTGTTTTAACTCGAAGTTGAGTCAACGTGTTAGAATATTTCACAGTCCTGATCCTGTTCTGTGATTTGATAGTTCGCTACTATACCAACAGGTGTCATTGTATACATAGTATTGTATTCAATTCTTTCAGATGTATCTTTTATATATAAAAGATGTCTTTCTTGTGGATTAAGATAATCTTTTCTAAATGCATACAAGGCCACTCCAGTATAGCGAAAATCCATAACGAAAAATAATCTATTTGTAACAGCTAATGTGTTCGATGGATGTATACAGCCTGTGTAACTACCTAGAGGCATAACAAGGTTCCAACTTTTTACATTCTGGCCCAGTACGGGTGAAGAGTAGACTCGGTATTCTGTGGAGTTCCAGGGTTCAAACCAGTATAATTTCTTGGTCTCTGGATCAAAAGTTAAACTGTTTGGCTCAAATTGACAAGGTGGGTTGTTATATAATGAATAAAGGGTCCGAAAAACTTCTCTTTCCGCGCCAGTGAAACGAGCTCGCTCTATTGTAGACTGTGGCTTGTCTGTGGTAAGCCAGTAGACATACCTGTTGAAAAGAAAACCTACTGTAACTATCACGACATTATAAGTATTTTGTTGAGTAATACTTACGTTTAACGCTCTGCGTCCGTGAATAGGTGCTTATTTGTAAGCACCTATTCACGGTCACCGCCGGCTGGCGAAAATCTGTTTTCATGATTTTTAAAACTACTCCCGACTACTAGTGCCGGCAACCGACTACTAGTGCCGGCCACCGACTACTAGTGCCGGCCACCGACTACTAGTGCCGGCCACCGACTACTAGTGCCGGCCACCGACTACTAGTGCCGGCCACCGACTACTATTGCCGGCCACCGACTAATATTGCCGGCCACCGACTACTAGTGGCGGCTACCGACTACTAGTGCCGGCCACCTACGGAGATACCTCCGTTCTCCTGCCATTGTCCCAATTCATTTGAGGTTGGCACAGCATGACTTCTTCCTTCTCTATTACTCGTCATCATCATTCAACTAAGCATCATTGAAAACGTACCTTCTACAGCTGTCCACGATGATATCACGTGGGATCCCCTCATCAATCTTGATTAAAAGATTTCCCCTTGCACTATTCTGAGATCCAGACTTTAACGAAAACGTGTTGATAGTTCTATCATTAGTGTCAGTGAAGAAAATGGTTTCTGTTGAGGAGTCGAAAGCGATGCCGTGAATTTTTCTACCTGTTCTCTCAGTAAAGCATTTGTTTTCAACAGAACAAAGGCTATATACACAAATAGCGTCACCATTGGCCTGTCTGTCTACGTACAGGATTCTGTTACGTACATCATCGTAGGCTAGCGCGGTGAGACTTTGGGACTTAAATTTTATGGTGCTTATTACAGTTTCGTCTGTATAAAACTTTAGTTCATCTCGATAACTGACGGCAATGTCTGTAACAAAAATAAATATTTTAATTCTACTTTATTAATCTCCTCCTTTTTTATTTACGCGTCATCATCATCTGCCTAGGCCCTTCCAAACTTTATTGTGTTTGGCATCCAGTCTTACTGGATGCAACTGAATACCAGTATTTTAAATGGAGTGATTCTCTATCTGATCTTTACAACCCAGTCAGCACTGGGCAATGCGGTACCACATGATATTTTTTTTTTGTTTGAACGACTGACGCCGTTATGAAGCACATATTTAATATGTTGGAAGTCCCAGGACGCCACAAGAGTATTTTGTGACCTCTCTAAAACATTTGATTGCGTAAATCACAACACATTACTTTTGAAACTTGAGCATTACTACGACTAGGTAAACTTAGGTACTCGGTAAAAATCTTATTTGGGTAGCTGATGACAGCCAGTTAAAAAACATGGTGTCAATTTTTGGGTATACAAGAAAAATGGGGTCCCACAAGGCTCCACATTGGGTCCTTTCCTATTTCTTGTCTATAATATTATTATATTTTCATTGTAGCAGCCACGGAGTCTGGATTTGTACCCGGTTGATGGCAATGGCTGAAATGTTGGTGCTTTTCTACGTGGCTAACGGGCGTGATCTTATGTTTTGTTAAAAATAAAATGAAAATTGGGTTGAGGTTGTACTCACCCCACGACTCCGTTAATCCTACGTAAAGTGCTAATAACGCAGTCACACTCTGCTTGCTACACATTTTCAACTTCATACTCGCTGTAGAAAATATAGCACACGTCCTTTCTTGTGGATCGTCTTAGAACTTTAATGGTAAACGATATTTTTGCACAAGTTATAAGTGATTTATACTGTTCATAAGAATAAAAAATACTGATAAGAGCTTGCAATTGATGAATGCAGGTTTTCCCAACTTGCTACTAACACCGATAGCTGTGTGACCCTTTAGATAGTGGTATCATGGGCGCCAACCAATTTTGAGGGATCAGTATCCAAATAACGAAACCCTTACAATTATTTTATTATTTTATATGGACTGACTGTCTATCTGACATCCACAAAATAACAAAAGTGCTGAGGTTCCTTATGAGTGCTATCATTATCATCTGTCAAGACTTTTGCTAACTATCGTGGGGTTGGCGGAATTACCGGTTACCGGAGTCAATTGAATATCAGAATTTTACAAGGAGCGACTGTCTAAGTGGCGACCACGAACCGGAAGACGCAGCTTTGGTAGGCCTCCCACTAAGTGGACCGACGACATCGTGAGAGTCGCGGGCAACCGGTGAATGCAAACGGCAGGTTGCCGTCCGTTATGGCGTTCTATGGTTGAGGCTTTTGTTCAGGTCTTTGGAGGTAGACGTCTTATGGCTGATGATGATGATTACAAAAGTTCTGAAGTTCTCTATGTCTTGGTGAGCCCTATTTAGAACTTCAATACCTTCTTTGTGTGAAATAGTGCTTTTATCCCAGACTTATCTATATTTTAGTTTGCCCTAATATTATGTACTCGTACTTCAACAAGATTGCTTTGTTTAGATAAATTGGAAACTGGAGTCTCTCCAGTTTTTTTTAATAATGTATGGGTATGGTACTCTTGACCTCAATCTTGCCCCAGGGGCAGAGATGAGGTCGACGATGTAATGAGCTAACCCAGAAGAAGCCTATTTACTCGCGACTTAAATAGGTTGGGGTTATATGAACTCGGGAAAAGCGACGCAGGCAGGGAGTTCCACTCATTGGCTGTGCGCATAATAAAAGATTTAGCAAAGCGTTTCGTACAAGTGTGCGGAACATCGACAAGGTATGGGTGATAACCTGCGGTACGTCTAGTCTCTCTATGGAAGAAAGGTAAAGGCGAAATCAGCTCGTGGAGCTCCTGCACACTCTTCGAAGTACAGTCTGTAGAAGACCGACAGACATGCAACTTTGCGGCGGTGGGCCAGGCTATGTAGCTTGGCAACCAGCTTATCGTCACCAATTTGCCTCTTGGCTCTGCGCTCTACAGAGTCAAGTGTGGCAAGTTGGTATTTGGCTGGTGTGGAAAGTTCGTGAGTGGACATAGTGAGTTTTGTGTGTCGGGAACAGAAACGTGTAGTGAGTGACAATGGAAGTGGTGCCGAACGCAAAAAACGAACAAGAAAGAGGGTAGACCGTTTTGTCTGCTCATAAACATCCACCCGCAATGACTTCATCCGAATCCGATCCGTGATCATGGTGCTTGTAACAGCGCCGAAATATCGGGAACTCGAAACAATAAGAAAACATGGTAAATATCCCGTTCATAGTATTAATTCCAAAGGTGACAGCCGGACCGGACTTGAGCTTTATATAATACCTACTGAAAGCTGTCTAGGTTTGAATTATCGCTTAACCTTGTTTAGGATGCTCAGCTCTTATGCCGCAGTTTGAGCTTTCGACTCAATGTTCGCGCTCAACCTCGCGCCAAGAAGCCCAAGACTGCCAGTAACTTGTACAGACGCACTCCGGAAAGTATATACAGAACTCGAATTATTAAAGGTCTACAATTGACATATTCCGGATATTAAAACCAGATTACCTATAACTACTGAATAATAAAAAAACCAAATGCGATTACACAAAATCTGTTTACTTGTAGAGTTTAAAAATCGTGGACTGTAGGATAACCTATGAACTTAATTAAATTATGTTTTGCAAAGCCGACCGCGTCAAATATTAAGTTACCTATTAAGTTTTGACAGCGGCTTCTCCCGCTACAACTCGAAAATTATCACACAGGAAGATAAAATCGGGTTAGAAACCATTGTATTTGTTAATCTAGGTTATAAACAGTCTGAGTTGTATCCAAATCCGTTCAGTAGTTTTAACGTGAAAGAGTAACAAACATCCATAGGTACATACATACTAACAAACTTTCGCGTTTACAATATCAGTAGGATCATCTACCGCAGATAACTTTGACTTTGCTGAAAACATACGCCTGTCCCCGAAGGGTTAACATAACATAACATTATTGTCAGGCAACTTTGACGCATAGATATATACCTTTTTTTTTTTGGTGGGTGGAAAATCATCGAATAACCCCCCCCCGCTCTTGGGCAGAGCAAAGGGGAGTGTCAGACTACTACTGACAAAAAACCAAACCCATGTTCGTTCTTCGCCCATGTGTCGGAGCCGCGTTAACCTTTCGACAAACCACAGCCCCGACGGGCGTCGGCCCTTGCGGGCCCCTCCTTGCTGACATATCTTTGGGGCGCGCGTGGAACACGTACGCGCCGCTGACACGGTCTGTTGCCGTCATGACGATGGCCGGACGGCGAGCTAGCCCGTTACTCACCGTCCACAGGCCCGCGTCTACGGTGGCCGGAGGTCATCGCGTGCCCCCCGACGCCCGGAGCGCCTTCCGCGGCGGCTGGGACGTTGAGAGGTTCTCTCCCTCTCTCGTTCCGCCACCTCCTTCATTAGCATCACTGCTTCGCAGAAGGAGGCGACGGCGTCCCATTCCTCTTCGCCCCGGACCATGGCTTGCACCAGGGCCGGACGCGAGAGGTCGCCGCCGCCGACCGCCGCTATATACGAGAACACGGTGGGGCTCTGCCCAAGCATGGCACGCCTCCACAGTGTGCTCCACCGTGTCCTCCGGTCGATCCTCGCAGTGGAAGCATCCGGGCGTTTCCTCCCGCCTGATTTGGTACAGGTACCTCCCGAAACACCCGTGTCCGGTGAGGACCTGCGTCAGATGGTAGGTGAGGGTGCCGTGGCGCCTCCAGCCACTCCTCAAAGAGGGGACTTACCGCCTCTATCGTGGCGTGCCCTATAGATATATGCCTTACAGACTAACCATACATCCATCTCGAATTTGTTTCTATTCACATCAAGCAGGCACAAATTCAAATTCTCCCAAAACACATTGCCAGACCATAATCTAATATTTTTCCTTTCGAGCCTGTCTTATGGAAAAATAGAATAACACTTTAACCGGCCCGGAAATCAAACCCAGAATCTCATGTTCAGCAGTCGCACTTGCAAGTACTAGACACACGAGGTAGCCGAGGTTATCCGTGTGATAAGTAAGTTGGGAAAACCTACTTCGTCAATGCAAGCTCTTATCAGTATTTTTTTTTTCTTATCAACAGTATAAATAGCGTTACAACTTGTACAAAAACATCATTTAGCATTAAAGTTCTGAGACGAATCAACAAGAGAGGACCTACCATATACTTTCTACAACGAGAATGAAGCTTAAAATGTGTAGAACGCAGAGTGTGCTCGCGTTGTTAGCACTTTACGTAGAACTGGCGCAGTCGTGGGGTGAGTACAACATTAACTCAATTTTTATTTATTTGTAACATAACATAAGCGCACGCCCGTTATTCCCAAAGAAGAACACCCATATTTCGCCCATTGCCATCAACCAAGTACAAATCCAGACTCCATGGCTGCTACTATGAAATTCCTATTAAAAAAAACCAATAACACTTTGCCCGACCTTAGAATCAAAGCCTCCTGTACAAATGTACTGCAGTCGCGTTTGCGAGCACTAGACCAACGAGGCATCATTATTATTTTTTATAGTTATATGTATCCAGTAAGAAGGGTGCTTGCAGTGTGTGGGCAATGGTCTGAAGAACTAAAGCCCCTCCCCTCTCATCATGTTCCTGCCCTAGTTCCATGGCACTTGGAGGCGGCTCAGCATGTATTTTCTTATGATCCTCTACTGCAAATCATCAGACTTTTATTTGCTCCTTTCCCTTTTGCTCATTCCTCACACAATTCATCCATCTTTTATTTGGTCTACCTCTCCACCTATCATTCTTCTAGTCACATACGATTCATTCCTCCTTATACATATCCACGCAACTTTCCTTTTAACTTTTCTGTAGCAGGCACTACTTGAGAAAGTCTATGTGGGATAATACAGTGGTTCCAAATTCTCAAGTAAGGGTCCCCTTAATTACGTTACGGATGTCTCATCAGCAAAATGACACCTTCCGTTGAGGTTGGTTTTTCAAGAAACATTGTAATCAAGAAAGAGGAAAGGACCCAATATTGAGCCTTGTGCAACCCCATTTTTCTTGTAAACTCGAGAATTGACACCATTTTTTTTCAACTGGCTGTCGTATGTTACCCAAATAAGATTTTACCAAACCAAATGTAAGTTTACCAAGTCGTAGAAATGCTCAAGTTTCAAAAGTTGTGTTGTGATTTACGCAATCAAATGTTTTGGAGAGGTCACAAAATACTAGTGTGGTGTTTTGGGGTTCCTCCGAAGCATTTAATAATTATGTGCTTCATAATTTATGTGCGTCAATCGTTCTGCATTCGGCTCAAATTACGATTTTCCGTAGAAAGTCTTATTTCCCTATAAATTACTCCTCTTACCTAATAGTGTCTCAGCGTTCAGTTGTTCACTTTAGATATCAAAACTATTACTTTAAGAAAAAGCATGCCACCAGTCAGAGATTTCAAATATTTATTTGTTGATTGCCTCACCTTGCTGTCCTGCCTATTTTGCACAACCACCATCTCTGTCAAATGTTAGAGCGGTGCTAGTAGCTAAATAATAACAGCTGCAATGTTCAACCTTTAAGATTAAGGGCCGGTTTCACCGGTTACGGATAAAGTGTCAGATAGTTATCTGACAGATAATGCTATCAAAAATTGTAGTTTATCTGGCAGATAAGTTCCTGATAGGCTATCCGGGACTTTATCCGTAACCGGTGAAACCGGCCCTAAGTCTGTCAACAAGTCTTACTATGGGGTACCGTATTACTGAGTAACTGGGTTGTGAGGGTCAGAATGGCAGTCGCTTCATGTAAAATACTGGTACTCAGCTGCATCCGGTTGGACTGGAAGTCAACCTCGACATAGATTAGGAAAAGGCTAGGCAGATGTTGATGGTGAAATGTTAGAGCTGTTCAGGAAGCTACATTATTTCGTCTCGAGATAAGAAAAAGATCAATAAAGTAGAATTTTAATATTTCTTTTTGTTACAGACGTCGCCGTAAGTTATCGAGATGAACTAAAGTTTTATACAAATGAAACTCTTACAAGCAATATCAAATTTAAGTCCCAAATGCTCACCGCACTAGCCTACGATGACGTACGTGGCAGGATCCTGTACGTAGACAGACAGGCCAATGGTGACGCTATTTGTGGTTATACCATATCTACTGTTGAAAACAGATGTTTTACAGAAAGAACAGGCAGAAACATTCACGGCATTGCTTTCGACTCCTCTACAGAAACAGTTTTCTTCACTGACACCAATGACAGAACTGTCAATACGTTTTCATTAAAGCCTGGATCTCAGAACAATGCAAGGGGAAATCTTTTAATCAAGATCGATGAGGGGATCCCACGTGATATTATTGTGGACAGCTGTAAAAGGTACGTTTTCAATTCTGCTTACTTCAATGACGATGGAAAAATATTATGCCCGACCCGGGACCTCATGCTCAGCAGCCGCACTTGCGACCACTCGTCCAAAAAGGCAATCTTAGGCTAACCACTACCACCGGTAGCTGTCACGCCGAGTCACGCGCTACTGCCTTTGGTACCGCGCAAATGACAAGTTTCACAGTGGCTGCGGCGAGTGGTCAGTGGCCACCACTAGTAGTCGGTGGCCACCTCTAGTGGTTACTGGCTGCGTGTGGATAAGTGGCGGTGAAGATAGTAGCGAGTGGCTGCCACCTATGGCGTATCTCAGCTGCGATACGCCATCCAACCATACAAAACGTTTTAAAAATCATGTAAACGTGGCCGTGAAAAGTGAGTCATTTGGGCGGAGCTTTAAAAGTAGGTTTTACTCAACATAAATGTGTTTAACTTAGTGATAGTTACAGCAGGTTTTCTTGTCAACAGGCATGTTTACTGGCTCACCACAGACAAACCGCAGCCTACAATAGAGCGAGCGCGGTTGAATGGCATGGAAAGAGAAGTTTTTCGGACAGTTAATTCATTATATATCAACCCAACTTGTCAATTTGTGCCGCACAGTTTAACTATTGATCTAAAGACCCAGAAAATATACTGGTATGAACCTTGGAGCACCACAGAATACCGAAGCTACTCTTCTTCCGTACTGGACAAGAACCAAAAACTTTACGAATTTTGCACGCCTCTAACTTACACAGTGTGTATCCATCCATCAAACACATTAGCTGTTACAAATAGATTCTTTTACCTTGTTGATTTTCGCTTTATAGAACCGAACTTTTATAAATATGAAAAAGAACAACTTCATATTTCAGGCGATAAAGATCTGAATAGAATAGTTGATACACCTGGAGAAACTGCACACATTGGGGTGGATACAATAACACCTGTTGGTATAGTAGCGAATTATCAAATCACAGAACAGGATCAGGACTGTGAAATATTCTAACACGTTGACTCAACTTCGAATGAGAATGCGCTTTTGTTCTTACATTTATGTATTCCCTAATTACCTAGTTTTAACCAATAACTAATTTTACAAGTTAACGAACGTAAGTACTCTTCGTTAGCTAGACGAAAACACCCAGAAAAAAACAACCGTGCCATCCATCACACAGTATTTCCAGTAATTATTCGTCATCTTAACTTCGTTCATAATTGCACAGACAAAACCTTCGGTAAAACATACATGTTGTCATAAATAGTTGTAAAAATAAGTTTAGTTTGTTGGAAATAAAGTTATTATCAGGATATTGTTGGGGCTGCCATGGCGATGTAGTGCGTAAGGGATGTTTGAGGAAAGGCATATTGATGGTTTTGTGGCCATCATACGTAAAAGAAGTGCTTCCCTACTTGCTCGTCTCCATAGTGGTACGGGGTACCAACACTATCTTGAGTTTATTCACAGATAATGGGAGTCTCCAATGCTGCGTCATTGGATGAATCTCCATACTGTTTAATTTAATTTGTATATTGTGTATTACGTACGTATACTAACACTAGTTTTTAAGATCATTGTTACTAACATTATGGGCGCTGCCCGAAATAAATGGAATTATTATTATTATTATTATATTTTTTTTTTCTAACATATTATATACATTGTTAAATATTTATTACCAAAAGGCATATCTATCTATATTTCTATACTAATATTATAAAGAGGAAAGGTTTGATTTTTTGTTTGTTTGAAATGAATAAGCTCCGAAACTACTGAAACGATTTCAAAAATTCTTTCACTATTAGAAAGCTACATTCACCCTGAAAAACATAAGCTACTTTTCATCCCTGTATTCCCACAGGAACGGGAACTACGCGGGTGAAACCGCGGGACGACCGCTAGTAACAAATATTTAAAAACTAGCACTTTGCCCACGACTTATTATGGCCCGCCTGGATGTCGGTTCAACTACAAAAGTGACGATTTTCCATACAAACTTTCATCCCCCTTTTCACCTCCTTATAGGTTAAATTTCCAAAAACCCCTTCTTAGTGCTCCCCTACATTATAATAGGAAGCCGTGTGCAAAATTTCACATTCCTAAACACAAGTACTTAATAAGATTTTCCATACAAACTTTCATCCCCCTTTTCACCCCCTTAAAGGTTAAATTTCCAAAAACCCCTTCTTGGTGCTCCCCTACATTATAATAGGAAGCCGTGTGCAAAATTTCACATTCCTAAACACAAGTAATAAGATTTTCCATACAAACTTTCATCCCCCTTTTCACCCCCTTAAAGGTTAAATTTCCAAAAACCCCTTCTTAGTGCTCCCCTACATTATAATAGGAAGCCGTGTGCAAAATTTCACATTCCTAAACACAAGTAATAAGATTTTCCATACAAACTTTCATCCCCCTTTTCACCCCCTTAAAGGTAAAATTTCCAAAAACCCCTTCTTAGTGCTCCCCTACATTATAATAGGAAGCTGTGTGCAAAATTTCACATTCCTAGCCCCAGTAGTTTCGGCTGTACGTTGATATGTCACCCAGTCAGTTCTCCTTTTATATATATAGACTAGTATTTGCGTGGGTGCGCGAGCTGCGCGCAGCTCGCGAGGCGTGAAAAGGGGGAGAGGGGCAGCTTAGAAAAATGATTTCGACTGACGCATTGCACCTCTCAATGAATCTGAAAAAAATGTTCCAAGTCTCATAACTTCCGAGATCCGCCTAAAGGGGGAGAAAAGGGGGGCAAAGGGGTCAATTAAAAAAAATGGTTTTTACTTTCCCGAGCCTCCTCTATATGAATCTCACATGTGCCACCACCTACCTACACCTACCTACTACCTACCTACCTACACCTACCTACACCTACCTACACCTACCTACACCTACCTACACCTACCTACACCTACCTACACCTACCTACTACCTACCTACCACCTACCTACATACTACCTACCTACTACCTCCTACTACCAAAAAACATTACCCTAAAGTTTGCTTGTCGTCGCCCCTGAGTTACGCTTCACCCACTCAACCTTCGTTACGCTAAGGAGGTCGCCGGCTCGCTTCGCTCGCCACCTCCCCCCTTCGCTCCACTCGGTCTCGCAGGTTCGCTCCACTCAGGACCTACCTACCACCGGAAAGCTATCATGACTTTTTCCCTACGCTACGGGGGTCGCCGGCTCGCTTCGCTCGCCCGCTCCCCCCTTCGCTTTACCGCTGTACCACCACCGGACAGGTTTCGACGCCTACAATAACATTTGTTCAAACACCTAATGGCTATCTCTAACCGTTATGAAGTTACAGCCCTTTTAATTTTAGGGGAGGTTGGGGAGGGGAGGGGAGGCTATACAAATTTCAACGCCCCTCAATAGTTTTATGTAAGATAAAAAAAAAAAAAAAAAGGTGAAAAAGGGGGGGGGGGGTTGAAGGGGGGGTGAGGGGGGGAGTCTCGAAAAATGATTTCGATTAACGCAAAGGCCCCTCTAAATGAATCTGAAAAAAAAAACGTTCCAAGTCTCTTAACTTTCGAGATTCGCCTAAAGGGGGGGAGAAGGGGGAAAAGGGGGGCCACTTTGAAAAATGATTTTTACTTTACCGAGCCTCCTCTATACGAATCCGTAAAAAAAAAAAATACGGGTCTTTTAGTTTCCGAGTTACGATAGAGAGGGGGGGGGAAGGGGGGGGGAAAAGGGGGTGTTTCGGACTTTTCCCATACTCACCAGAGTTACTTGTTTACGAATCTGTCAAAATATACCCACCTCCCCATCCACCATCTAGGAGAACAATTATGTCAGTGAGTCAGTCAGTCAGTGAGTGGTATTTAAGCTTTATAAAGTATAACTAGTATTTGCGTGGCTGCGCTCGCTGCGCGCAGCTCGCGGGTCTGCCTACCTACACCTACCCACTACCTACCTACACCTACCTACTACCTAACTACTACCTACCTACTATCTACCTACACCTACCTACACCTACCTACTACCTACCTACACCTACCTACACCTACCTACTACCTACCTACACCTACCTACCTACACCTACCTACTACCTACCTACCTACACCTACCTACCTACTACCTCCTACTACCACTAAAAAAACATAACCCTAAAGTTTGCTTGTCGTCGCCCCTGAGTTACGCTTTACCCACTCAACCTTCGTTACGCTAAGGAGGTCGCCGGCTCGCTTCGCTCGCCACCTCCCCCCTTCACTCCACTCGGTCTCGCAGGTTCGCTCCACTCAGGACCTACCTACCACCGGAAAGCTATCATGACATTATCCCTACGCTACGGGGGTCGCCGGCTCGCTTCGCTCGCCCGCTCCCCCCTTCGCTTTGCCGCTGTACCACCACCGGACAGGTTTCGACGCCTACTATAATATTTGTTCAAACACCTAATGGCTATCTCTAACCGTTATGAAGTTACAGCCCTTTTAATTTTAGGGGAGGTTGGGGAGGGGAGGGGAGGGTATACAAATTTCAACGCCCCTCAATAGACATAAAACTATTAAGAAAAAAAAAAAAGTGAAAAAAGGGGGGGGGGGGTTGAAGGGGGGAGAGGGGGGGAGTTTCGAAAAATGATTTCGATTAACGCAAAGGCCCCTCTAAATGAATCTGAAAAAAAAAATCGTTCCAAGTCTCTAAACTTTCGAGATTCGCCTAAAGGGGGGGAGAAGGGGGAAAAGGGGGGCCACTTTGAAAATTGATTTTTACTTTACCGAGCCTCCTCTATACGAATCCCTAAAAAAAAACACTTCAAGTCTCTTTGTTTCCGAGATACGATAGGGAGGGGGGAGAAGGGGGGGGGAAAGGGGGGGTTTCGGACTTTTCCCATACTCACCAGAGTTACTTGTTTACGAATCTGTCAAAATATACCCACCTCCCCATCCACCATCTGGGAGAACAATTCTGTCAGTCAGTCAGTCAGTCAGTCAGTGAGTGGTAGTTTAGCTTTATATAATAGAACTAGTATTTGCGTGGGTGCGCGAGCTGCGCGCAGCTCGCGGGTCGACCTACCTACACCTACCTACTACCTACCTACACCTACCTCTACCTACACCTACCTACTACCTACCTACACCTACCTCTACCTACACCTACCTACTACCTACCTACACCTACCTACACCTACCTACTACCGACCTACACCTACCTTCTATCTACCTACACCTACCTACTACCTCCCTACCTACACCTACCCACTACCTACCTATCACCTACCTACCACCTACCCACTACCTACCTACCACCTACCTACAACCTCCTACTACCACTAAAAAAACATTACCCTAAAGTTTGCTTGTCGTCGCCCCTGAGTTACGCTTCACCCACTCAACCTTCGTTACGCTAAGGAGGTCGCCGGCTCGCTTCGCTCGCCACCTCCCCCCTTCGCTCCACTCGGTCTCGCAGGTTCGCTACACTCAGGACCTACCTACCACCGGAAAGCTATCAAGACTTTATCCCTACGCTACGGGGGTCGCCGGCTCGCTCCGCTCGCCCGCTCCCCCCTTCGCTTTACCGGTACCACCATTTTACTTCCCCGAGCCTCCTCTATACGAATCCGTAAACAAAACAGAAAAAAAGGGGTGAAGAGGGGGGGGGGGGGTGAAAGGGGGGAGAGGGGGACCTATGAAAAATGATTTCGACTAACTCTATGCCCCATTCAATGAATCTGTAAAAAAAAATGTTCAAAGTCTCTTAACTTCCGAGATTCGCCTAAAGGGGGGGTGAAGGGGGGCAAGGGGGTCAAACTTGAAAAATGGTTTTTACATCCCCGAGCATCCTCTATACGAATCCCTAAAAAAACACACGTAATGTCTCTTTATTTCCGAGATCCGCCTAAAAGGGGGGAAAAGGGGGGCAAGGGGGGCCTTTTTGAAAAACAATTTTTACTTTACCGAGCATCCTCTATACGAATCCGTAATAATAAAAAAATACCGGTCTCTTAGTTTCCGAGATACGATAGGGAGGGGGGGGAGGGGGGGCAAAAAGGGGGGGTTTGGGACTTTTCCCATACTCACCAGAGTTACTTGTTTACGAATCTGTCAAAATATACCCACCTCCCCATCCACCATCTGGGAGAACAATTATGTCAATCAGTGAGTGAGTCAGTCAGTGAGTGGTAGTTTAGCTTTATATAATAGAACTAGTATTTGTGTGGGTGCGCGAGCTGCGCGCAGCTCGCGGGTCGACCTACCTACACCTACCTACACCTACCTACCTACTACCTACCTACACCTACCTACACCTACCTACCTACTACCTACCTACACCTACCTACACCTACCTACACCTACCTACCTACTACCTACCTACACCTACCTACTACCTACCTACACCTACCTACTACCTACCTACACCTACCTACACATACCTACTACCTACCACCTACCTACTACCTCCTACTACCACTAACAAAACCTAAACCCTAAAGTTTGCTTGTCGTCGCCCATGAGTTACGCTTCACCCACTCAACCTTCGTTACGCTAAGGAGGTCGCCGGCTCGCTTCGCTCGCCACCTCCCCCCTTCGCTCCACTCGGTCTCGCAGGTTCGCTCCACTCAGGACCTACCTACCACCGGAAAGCTATCATGATATTATCCCTACGCTACGGGGGTCGCCGGCTCGCTTCGCTCGCCCGCTCCCCCCTTCGCTTTGCCGCTGTACCACCACCGGACAGGTTTCAACGCCCCTCAATAGTTTTATGTAAAAAATTAAAAAAAAAAAAGTGAAAAAGGGGGGGGGGGGTTGAAGGGGGGGGGGTGAGGGGGGAGTCTCGAAAAATGATTTCGATTATCGCAAAGGCCCCTCTAAATGAATCTGAAAAAAAAATCGTTCCAAGTCTCTTAACTTTCGAGATTCGCCTAAAGGGGGGGAGAAGGGGGGCAAGGGGGGCAACTTTGAAAAATGATTTTTACTTTACCGAGCCTCCTCTATACGAATCCGTAAAAAAAAAAATACGGGTCTTTTAGTTTCCGAGATACGATAGGGAGGGGGGAGAAGGGGGGGGAAAAGGGGGGGTTTCGGACTTTTCCCATACTCACCAGAGTTACTTGTTTACGAATCTGTCAAAATATACCCACCTCCCCATCCACCATCTGGGAGAACAATTCTGTCAATCAGTGAGTCAGTGAGTCAGTCAGTGGTAGTTTAGCTTTATATAATAGAACTAGTATTTGCGTGGCTGCGCGAGCTGCGCGCAGCTCGCGGGTCGTGAAGAGAGGGAGAGGGGGAGCTTTGAAAAATGATTTCGACTAACGCATTGCACCTTGCCATGAATCTGAAAAAAAAAAATGTTCCAATGCAGCTCGCGGTACTACCTACCTACACCTACCTACTACCTGCCTTCGCCTACCTACACCTACCTACTACCTACCTACACCTACCTACACCTACCTACACCTACCTACACCTACCTACACCTACCTACACCTAGCTACTATATAGTATAATAAAGTATTTGCGTGGCTGCGCGAGCTGCGCGCAGCTCGCGGGGCGTGGAGGGTGGAGAGGGGGAGCTTTGAAAAATGATTTCGACTAACGCATTGCCCCTTTCAATGATTCAATCTGAAAAAAAAATGTTCCAATGCAGCTCGCGGTACTACCTACCTACACCTACCTACTACCTGCCTTCGCCTACCTACACCTACCTACTACCTACCTACACCTACCTACACCTACCTACACCTACCTACACCTACCTACACCTACCTACACCTAGCTACTATATAGTATAATAAAGTATTTGCGTGGCTGCGCGAGCTGCGCGCAGCTCGCGGGGCGTGGAGGGTGGAGAGGGGGAGCTTTGAAAAATGATTTCGACTAACGCATTGCCCCTTTCAATGATTCAATCTGAAAAAAAAATGTTCCAAGTCTCTTAACTTCCGAGATCCGCCTAAAGAGGGGAGAAAGGGGGCAAATGGGGCAACTTTGAAAAAGGTAGGAGGAGAAAAGGGGTCAAAAAGGGGAGGTTTTGCACTTTAAGCTACTCATGAGGGTTACTTATACGCTTCACCCACTCAAACATCGTTACGCTACGGAGGTCGCCGGCTCGCTTCGCTCGCCACCTCCCCTCTTCGCTGCACTCAAGACCTGCCTACCACCGAGGAAAAGCTATCATGACCTTATCCCTACGCTACGGGGGTCACCGTTCTAAAAGTTTTTACTTCTACTTTCATGTTTTTGGGCAAAATCTGGGAAAATACCCTAAAAATGGGGAAATTTTTTACGTAGGGTAACACTCCACAACAAAAACCACAATCGTTTCATACAACACAATCCGGTCAGGGGATGCCGGCTGTCCCATTTATCGTGTCGAAAATTAGGATTTTTCATCATTTTTACAAGATGGCCGCCACACTGTCCGCCATCTTTTTTTTTCGAAAAGTCATAATTTTCCTGAAATCTCAAGGATATAAGCCACCAACTGGTGTACTTGGTGTTGCCAAGTTTTGAGTTTAGTAGAACAAACTAATTCGCCAAAGTCGGGTCTCACCCAAAAATTCAAGCACCAATGGCTCTCGGGGTTGCCAGCTGAAAGTGATGAAAATGGTCAAATATCATTCGGGGGATCCCATTCTTGGTGGTTATCTAAAATTTCAATTCAAAATGTCGTTATTTCTACTTTTCATGTTTTCGGGGAAAATCTGGGAAATTTCCCTAAAAATGGGGATTTTTTTTTGCACCAGGCAACACTCCTTGAGGAATCACATAACCGGTCTATACAACACAATCCGGTCGGGGGATGCCAGCTGTCCCGTTTATCGTGTCAAAAATTGGGATTTTTCGGCCTTTTTACAAGATGGCCGCCACACTGCCCGCCATCTTGTTTTTCTGAAAAGTCATAATTTTTCTGAAATGTCAAGAATATAGGGCACCGACTGGTGTACTTGGTGTTGCCAACTTTTGAGTTGTTTAGAACAAACTAATTCGCCAAAGTCAAAAAGTCCCAAAAATGAAAAAGTTCAATATTTTTCGGAGTTGCCAATTAAAACGAACCAAAATGGTCAAATGTCATTTGGGGGACCCCAATGTTGCCGGCTAGTCAAAGTCTCTATTTAAAATGTCATTATTTCTACTTTTCATGTTTTCGGGGAAAATCTGAGAAAATACCCTAAAAATAGGGAATTTTTTTGCACCAGGCAACACTCGTCAACAAAACACACAACCGCTCGTTACAACTCGAACCCGTCCGATGTTGCCAACTACCCGAAAAATGCATTTGAAAAAAGTCTAAAAATCCAACTTTTTACAAAATGGCCGCCGCAGCGTCCTCCATCTTGGATTTTCAAAATGTCATAATTTTTCCTAATTGCCATTACAATTACTAACAAATTGACAAACTCTATGTTGGCGGTTCTAGAATTTGGTAGAAGAAAACAATTCGTCAAAGACGAGTGAAAAAAGTCGACAATTTCAAAACGTCCTGGCGCGTCCGCCATCTTGTTTTTTTTTTTTTTTAATTTTTTTTAATGCTTTTAGATTTCGTATAGGACCTCTGAGTCAAAATCCATTCAAGTCTTTCCCCCACCGAAACCGGAAATGGACTCGCCCTCCATCTTGGATTTGAACTTTCCCTATAATTTTCCTCTACTCGATTGGTCAGATTACACATTTTTGCAAAACATACCCCTAACCCATCTCTCACCCATTCCGAGAAACGACATGTCAATGAGTCAGTCAGTGGCTTTGTAGTTTTATATAACTATAATAAAGTATTTGCGTGGCTGCGCGAGCTGCGCGCAGCTCGCGGGTCGTGAAGAGGGGGTGAGAGGGAGCTTTCAAAAATGATTTCGTCTAACGCATTGCCCCTTTCAATGAATCTGAAAAAAAATGTTCCAAGTCTCTAAACTTTCGAGATCCGCCTAAAGGGGGCAGAAAGGGGGCAAATGGGGCAACTTTGAAAAAGGTAGGAGGGAAAAAATGGGGCAAAAAGGGGAGGTTTTGCACTTTCTAGCTACTCATGAGAGTTACTTATACGCTTCACCCACTCAACCTTCGTTACGCTACGGAGGTCGCCGGCTCGCTTCGCTCGCCACCTCCCCTCTTCGCTCCACTCAAGACCTGCCTACCACTGAGGAAAAGCTATCGTGACCTTATCCTTACGCTACGGGGGTCACCGGCTCGCTTCGCTCGCCACCTCCCCTGTGTCGCCAGCTAGTCAAAGTCTTCATTCTAAAAGTCTTTACTTATACTTTCATGTTTTTGGGCAAAATCTGGGAAAATATCCAAAAAATGGGGATTTTTTTTGCAACAGGCAACATTATTTAACGAAATACACAACCGGGACAACACAATCCGGTCAGAAGGTGCCGGCTGTCCCATTTATCGTGTCGAAAATTGGGATTTTTCATCATTTTTCCAAGATGGCCACCACCCACACTGTCCGCCATCTTGTATTTCTGAAAAGTCATAATTTTTTTTAAATATCGAAGATACAAGCTACCGACTGGTGTACTTGGTGTTGCCAAGTTTTAAGTTTGGTAGAACAAAAGAATTCGCCAAAGTCGGCTCTGATCCGAAAATTCAAGCCCCAATGACTCTCGGGGTTGCCAGCTGAAAAGAATGATAATGGTCAAATGTCATTTGAGGCACCCCATTCTTGGAGTTTATGTAAAATTTCCATTCGAAATGTTGTTATTTCCACTATTCATGTTTTTGGGAAAAATCTGGGAAAATACCCTAAAAATGTCGAAATTTTTTGCGTAAGGTAACACTCCACAACAAAGTACACAATCGCTTCATACAACACAATCCGGTCGGGGGATGCCAGCTGTCCCATTTATCGTGTCGGATTTAGGATTTTTCATCATTTTACAAGATGGCCGCCACACTGCCCGCCATCTTTTTTTTCTGAAAAGTCATAATTTTTCCTAAATGTCAAGAATATAGGGCACCGACCGGTGTACTTGGTGTTGCCAACTTTTGAGTTTAGTAGAACAAACTAATTCGCCAAAGTCGGGTCTGACCCAAAAATTCAAGCGCCAATGGCTCTCGGGGTTGCCAGCTGCAAGTGATGAAAATGGTCAAATGTCATTCGTGGGACTACATTCTTGGTGTTTATGTAAAATTTCTATTCAAAATGTCGTTATTTCTACTTTTCATGTTTTCGGGGAAAATCTGGAAAATTTCCCTAAAAATGGGGATTTTTTTTAAACCAGGGCACACTCCTTGACGAATCACATAACCGGTCCATACAACACAATCCGGTCGGGGGATGCCAGCTGTCCCAATTATCGTGTCGAAAATTGGTATTTTTCAGCCTTTTTACAAGATGGCCGCCATAGCATCCGCCATCTTGTTTTTCTGAAAAGTCTTAATTTTTCATAAATGACAAGAATATAGGCCACCGACCGGTGTACTTGGTGTTGCCAACTTTTGAGTTTGGTAAAACAAACTAATTCGCCAAAGTCGGGTCTGACCCAAAAATTCAAGCGCCAATGGTTCGCGGGGTTGCCAGCTGAAAGTGATGAAAATGGTCAAATGTCATTCAGGGGACCTCATTCTTGGTGTTTACGTAAAATTTCCATTCAAAATGTCGTTATTTCTACTTTTCATGTTTTCGGGGAAAATCTGGGAAATTTCTCTAAAAATGGGGATTTTTTTTAAACCAGGCCACACTCATTGACGAATCACATAACCGGTCCATACAACACAATCCGGTCGGGGGATGCCAGCTGTCCCAATTATCCTGTAGAAAATTGGGTATTTTCGGCCTTTTTACAAGATGGCTGCCATAGCATCCGCCATCTTGTTTTTCAAAAAAGTCATAATTTTCCATAAATGTCAAGAATATAGGCCACCGACCGGTGTACTTGGTGTTGCCAACTTTTGAGTTTGGTAGAACAAACTAATTCGCCAAAGTCAAAAAGTCCCAAAAATGAAAAAGTTCAATATTTTTTGGGGTTGCCAATTAAAACGAACCAAAATGGTCAAATGTCATTTGGGGGCCCCCAATGTTGCCGGCTAGTCAAAGTCTCTATTTAAAATGTCATTATTTCTACTTTTCATGTTTTCGGGGAAAATCTGGGAAAATACCCTAAAAATGGGGATTTTTTTTTGCACCAGGCAACACTGGTCAACAAAACACACAACCGCTCGGTACAACTCGAACCCGTCCGATGTTGCCAACTACCCGAAAAATGCATTTGAAAAAAATCTAAAAATTCAACTTTTTACAAAATGGCCGCCGCAGCGTCCTCCATCTTGGATTTTCACAATGTCATAATTTTTCCAAATTGCCAATTTCCAAATTACACATTTTTGCCTAACATACTCCTAACCCATCTCTCACCCATTCCGAGAAACGACATGTCAATGAGTCAGTCAGTGGCTTTGTAGTTTTATATAGTACGGCGACCTCCTTAGCGTAACGAAGGTTGAGTGGGTGAAGCGTAACTCAGGGGCGACGACAAGCAAACTTTAGGTTAATGTTTTTTTAGTGGTAGTAGGAGGTAGTAGGTAGGTGTAGGTAGGTAGGTGTAGGTAGGTGTAGGTAGGTGTAGGTAGGTGTAGGTAGGTAGGTGTAGGTAGGTGTAGGTAGGTGTAGGTAGGTGTAGGTAGGTAGTAGGTAGGTAGTAGGTAGGTGTAGGTAGGTGTAGGTAGGTGTAGGTAGGTGTAGGTAGGTGTAGGTAGGTAGTAGGTAGGTAGTAGGTAGGTAGTGGGTAGGTGTAGGTAGGTAGTAGGTAGGTAGTGGGTAGGTGTAGGTAGGCAGACCCGCGAGCTGCGCGCAGCGAGCGCAGCCACGCAAATACTAAAGTATAAAAAGTATTTTGTACGACCGTGCAGAGACGCGAGCGACGAGAGACTATTTGAAATGAGTTCATTGTGAACTCATTTTAAGCGGACGGTTTTGAGACGCGGAGTGTGTATCTTGGGTTTTATTATATCAATGTTGCAAGCCAAGAGATTCTATCGGCTGTATTGTGTTAGACAGTACCAGTAATTATTGTGTAGTCGTGTACGTCGTCGTCGTCGTCAAAGTAGACATAGTAGTCGATAACTTCACGAGTATCGCCCCCAACAAATACCGGTACGCGTGGAACATGGACTTTTGACTTAATTTGCGTCTTTTCTATGTTTCAAGAACGTTATTGAGGTCTCTGAACGTAGTGTTAGTATCCTCTAGCTACTGAGCCATTATGACTATAATCCACCGGCAAAAGGAAGGTGTGGAAATATTCTTAATTGATGGTGGGTTTCATCTAGTTGAAATTATAAACAGTTTGAGTAAGAAAAATATTTATTGAATATTTAGAAAAAACATTACACAGGAAGGGTAAGGGTGGAAGGGTATAGATACGCTATTTATTTTGTTTACATAATTGTATTAAACATTACAACTACATATATACAGATATAAAGGTATGTACAATGTATATTACATACCTATAATAATCACTTATTTATAACACGTCAACAGCTTAACATTATTGTTTATCCTACTTAATATTATAAACGCGAAAGTTTGTAAGAATATAAGTAGGATGGATTGATTTTTGTTACTTTTTCACGCAAAAACTACTGGACGGATGTGGATAAATTTTTGTACACAGATAGTTTATAACCTGGATTAACACAAAATAGTTTTTATCCCGATTTTATCTTCCCGTGGGATTTTTGAGTTGTAGCGGGCGAAGCCGCTGGCAATAGCTAGTATGAATATAATGTTGGATGATGACAGGACATAGTACACAGCAATCGCACCGCGGCCGATCTAGGATATTTGCATTTGCCAAGCATTTTTGTAGAAAATTTTAAGATCTACAACTTTGGGTTGAGGTTTTTTTTGATAAAACTTACCGTTCTTGAGAAAAACCTTTGACCCCGAATAACTTTTGAGCACACAGGATCGATGGGGATTTTTAAGACTTTGTTTGCAATGGTATACCCCAGCTCTCCACCAATATTTGGCTCTGTGAAAATTATTGTTATTTGACCACTACTTATAAGTCTAAATTGACCGGACTAAGTTGGTGTGTGTCGTGTTTTAAGTCGAAGTTGAGTCAACGTGTTAGAATATTTCACAGTCCTGATCCTGTTCTGTGATTTGATAGTTCGCTACTATACCAACAGGTGTCATTGTATACATAGTATTGTATTCAATTCGTTCAGATGTATCTTTTATATTTAAAAGATGTCTTTCTTGTGGATTAAGATAATCTTTTCTAAATGCATACAAGGACACTCCAGTATAGCGAAAATCCATACCGAAAAATAATCTATTTGTAACAGCTAATGTGTTCGATGGATGTATACAGCCTGTGTAACTACCTAGAGGCATAACAAGGTTCCAACTTTTTACATTCTGGCCCAGTACGGATGAAGAGTAGACTCGGTATTCTGTGGAGTTCCAGGGTTCATACCAGTATAATTTCTTGGTCTCTGGATCAAAAGTTAAACTGTGCGGCTCAAATTGACAAGGTGGGTTGTTATATAATGAATACAGGGTCCGAAAAACTTCTCTGTCCGCGCCAGTGAACCGCGCTCGCTCTATTGTAGACTGTGGCTTGTCTGTGGTAAGCCAGTAAACATACCTGTTGAAAAGAAAACCTACAGTAACTATCACGACATTATAAGCATTTTGTTGAGTAATACTTACGTTTAAGGTTGCACAAGCCAGTCATTCTTCCATACAAACGTAGTATGGTGATTACTCCTCTGGTTGACGGTGTAGGTTCAAAATTAAAAATTGTATCAACTGGTCTTGTCATTATCTAGGTCTCTATGGAAGCAGAATTGGAAAAAAAATATTGGTTTGAAAGTTATGAGCGTCGAAACTTTCAAATTTTAGCACTAATTTTAACCATCTTTGGGCGTAAATAAGTTACGTATATAGTACGAAAATGAAAAAAGCGAAACCATACAGGCATAGATTAGTTATTAAAAAAATCAAATAATTTTATTTTGAACAGAAACATTCAATGGATTTTTCATGGTATCCATACTACCAAAGGTCTGCATGGAAACAATCGCGCGCCCGTTTTAGTTGTGTCTCTTTCGCTCTATGCATTTCGCTCGTGATGTCGGATGAAATAGCATGCATTTTAGCCCCGCCCACCAACTAGTAGTTCGTGCCGTTGGCTTGTTTACCCTTAACGCTCTGCGCAAATAAGCGCCTATTCACGGTCACCGCCACCGACTACTAGTGCCGGCCACCAACTACTAGTGCCGGCCACCGACTACTAGTGGCGGCCACCGACTACTAGTGGCGGCCACCAACCACTCGTCGCAGCCACTGGCCACCTTCGTTCGCGAGATACCTCCGTTCTCCTGCCGTTACCAGCATGACTTCTTCCATATTTCTCTATTACTCGTCATCATTATTCAACTAAGCATCATTGAAAACGTACCTTCTACAGCTGTCCACGATAATATCACGTGGGATCCCCTCATCAATCTTGATCAAAAGATTTCCCCTTGCATTATTCTGAGATCCAGACTTTAATGAAAACGTGTTGATAGTTCTGTCATTAGTGTCGGTGAAGAAAATTGTTTCGGTTGAGGAGTCGAAAGCGATGCCGTGAATTTTTCTACCTGTTCTCTCAGTAAAGCATTTGTTTTCAACAGAACAAAGGCTATAAACACAAATAGCGTCACCATTGGCCTGTCTGTCTACGTACAGGATTCTGTTACGTACGTCATCGTAGGCTAGCGCGGTGAGACTTTGGGACTTAAATTTTATGGTGCTTATTACAGTTTCGTCTGTATAAAACTTTAGTTCATCTCGATAACTGACGGCAATGTCTGTAACAAAAACAAATATTTTAATTCTACTTTATTAATCTCCTCCTTTTTTATTTACGCGTCTGGATGCAACTGAATACCAGTATTTTAAATGGAGTGATTCTCTATTCTGACCTTTACAACCCAGTCAGCACTGGGCAATGCGGTACCACATGTTTTTTTTTTTTTGTGTTTGAACGACTGACGCCGTTATGAAGCACATATTTAATATGTTGGAAGTCCCAGGACGCCACAAGAGTATTTTGGACCTCTCTAAAACATTTGATTGCGTAAATCACAACACATTACTTTTGAAACTTGAGCATTACTACGACTAGGTAAACTTAGGTAGGTTCTCGGTAAAAATCTTATTTGGGTAGCTGATGACAGCCAGTTAAAAAACATGGTGTAAATTTTTGGGTATACAAGAAAAATGGGGTCCCACAAGGCTCCACATTGGGTCCTTTCCTATTTCTTGTCTATAATATTATATTTTCATAGTAGCAGCCACGGAGTCTGGATTTGTACCCGGTTGATGGCAATGGCTGAAATGTTGGTGCTTTTCTACGTGGCTAACGGGCGTGATCTTATGTTATGTTAAAAATAAATGAAAATTGGGTTGAGGTTGTACTCACCCCACGACTCCGCCAATCCTACGTAAAGTGCTAATAACGCAATCACACTCTGCGTGCTACACATTTTCAACTTCATACTCGCTGTAGAAAATATAGCACACGTCCTTTCTTGTGGATCGTCTCAGAACTTTAATGGTAAACGATGTTTTTGCACAAGTTATACAGCTATTTATACTGTTCATAAGAATAAAAAATACTGATAACAGCTTGCAATTGAAGAATGCAGGGTTTCCCAACTTACTTATAACACCGATAGCTTGGTGACCCTTTAGATAGTGGTATCATGGGCGCCAACCAATTTTGGTGCTGAGGTTCCTTATGAGTGCTATCATAATCATCTGTCAAGACTTTTTTAACTATCGTGGGGTTGGCTTTCCGTCTAACCGGAGTCATTTGAATATCAGTATTTTACATGGCTTAGCTTTCAAATCGGTGAAGGAAAACATTCTGAGGAAACCGGCAAGTTTTAGAACCAAAAGATTCGAAGACATGTGACATCTACCAACCCGCATTGGGCCCGCGTGGTAGAATATAGCCCATCTCTCTCCTAGAGAGGAGGCATGAGTCCCTGCAGAGGGAGCATTATAGGCTGATGAAGTGATGATGGTGATGATTTTACATGGAGCGACTGCCAGAGTGGCGACCACGAACCGGAAGACGCAGCTTTGGCAGGCCTCCCACCAGGTGGACCGACGACATCGTGAGAGTCGTGGGCAACCGGTGGATGCAAACGGCAGGTTGCCGTTCGTTATGGCGTTCTGTGGGGGAGGCCTTTGTCCAGCAGTGGACGTCTTATGGCTGATGATGATGATGACTGTCTGTCCAAACTAAAATTTCAAAAGTTCTGAAGTTCTATATGTCTTGGTGAGCCCTATTTAGAACTTCAATACTTACTTTGCGTGGGGTAGTGCTTTTAATAATACATGTGTAGGTACTTCAACAAGATTGCTTTGTTTAGATAAATTGGAAGCTGGAGTCTCTCCAGTTTTTTTATTTTTTATAATGTATGGGTGTGCTCTTGACCTCAATCTTGCCCCAGGGGCAGGGATGAGGTCAACGATTTAATGAGCTAACCCAGAAGCCTATACTCGCGACTTAAATAGATTGAGGTTATAATTATTATGAACTCGGGAAAACCGACGCAGGCAGGGAGTTCCACTCTTTGGCTGTGCGCATAATAAAAGATTTAGCAAAGCGTTTCGTACAAGTGTGCGGAACATCAAGGTATGGGTGGTAACCTGCGGTACGTCTAGTCTCTCGATGGAAGAAAGGTAAAGGCGGAATCAGCTCGTGGAGCTCCTGCGTACACTCTCCGAAGTACAGTCTGTAGAAGACCGACAGACATGCAACTTTGCGGCGGTGGGCCAGGCTATGTAGCTTGGCAACCAGATTATCGTCACCAATTAACCTCTTGGCTCTGCGCTCTACAGAGTCAAGTGTGGCAAGTTGGTATTTGGCTGGTGTGAAAAGTTCGCGAGTGGACACAGTGAGTTTTGTGTGTCGGGAACAGAAACGTGTAGTGAGTGACAATGGTAGTGGTATCCCTGTTACCCAAAATTCCCCACCTACGCCCCATCTGCAACCTACACAAGTACCAACTGCTGAGCATAATACTGAACCTTCTATTGAGGCTTCTACTGAGGCCACTGTTGGAGAACCTTCTGTCTCTCAATCGGAACCCGAAGTCTTCCTCGACGCTCAAGATCTTACTGTGCCATCAGTAGATGACAGTTGCGAATACAACACTGCCAGAAGATACCCTCTTCGAGAACATCGTGCTCCGGATCGGTACTCAGATTCAGATTATGTAAATCTAATCAGCGTTGACTGCGAGCCGCAGACCTATAAGCAAGCTCTGGACGACAGTAATTGTCAAGAGTGGCTGGATGCTATGCAGTCTGAACATGATTCCTTGCAGAAGCACGGAACATGGACACTTGTAAATAAACCTGAAAGTAGAAAAATCATTAAATGTAAGTGGGTGTACAAAGTCAAGAGGGATACCAATGGGAACATTGTAAAATATAAGGCAAGACTTGTTGCCAAAGGATACACACAAGTGCATGGTGTTGACTACAGTGAAACATTTGCTCCAGTAGCGAGACTATCGTCAATTCGCCTGCTATTAGCCTTTGCTGCTAAACTTGATTTGGAAATCGACCATCTAGACGTTGAGACAGCATTCCTGAACGGTGACCTAGAGGAAGAGATTTTCATGGAGCAGCCTGAAGGTTTTTCAAATGACAAATCTAAAGTTTGTCTACTCAAAAAGTCTCTTTACGGACTCAAACAAGCTCCACGTCAATGGAATAAAAAAGTTTGTGAAGCTATGGACAAACTTTGTTTCAAACGTTCTGAAAAAGAACACTGTATCTACTATAAACATGAAGATGCAAAGTTGCTAATTATAGCAATATTCGTTGATGATTTTTTCATCTTCAGTAACGACAAGAAGTTTAAAGAAGATTTCAAGGATCAACTTAAGAAGGTCTTCGTAATCAAAGATTTAGGTCCTCTTAAAGACTGCTTGGGAATGAGAGTTACGAGGAAAGAAGGCACTCTATCACTGGATCAAACAAAATATATTGAGCAAGTGATAGCTAAGTTCGGAATGACAGATGCTATCTCTGTATCCACTCCTATCGAGACTGGAACAAAATATGTCTTACCAGATCCCAAGGATGAAAAGCCAGAATTACCGTACCTGCAGCTCATTGGATCGTTAATGTACATTGCTATTGGTACTAGACCAGATATTGCTCACTCTGTATCAGCTCTGAGTCAATTCAATGCACATTACGGGGAGGTACACTGGAGAGCTGCCAAGCGTGTTCTCCGCTATCTGAAGGCCACGAAGGATAGAAAGCTAACATACAGCAACACTGGTGATGGAATTGGATACGCTGATGCCGATTACGCAAGTAATCTGGTAGACCGACGCTCCTATACGGGGTATGTGTTCCAGATGTGTGGTTCATCAGTGTCGTGGCAGTCACGAAAACAGAGAACGGTCGCCCAATCCACAACCGAGGCTGAGTATATGGCCCTCGGCGAAGCCTGTAAGGAAGCCATCTACATCCGATCTCTCATCAGCGACATCTTTCAATCCTCATCACCAATAACCATAATGTGCGACAATCAAAGTGCCATCTCACTCACCAAAAATAACACGCATCATTCTCGCACCAAACATATCGACATTCGCCATCACTTTGTCCGCGAGTGTGTTAGAAAGTGTATGTAAATCTATATGTATATGTATTAATATCCACCGATTATTAAAGTTGTCAGGATGATTACTAGTTATTTATAGTGTTCGAAAGTACCTCTAAAGAAATGTGTGTTGGGAACAGGGGTTTTATAAAGTAAAAGCACAAAAGACAAGACTATTCATTTTATTTCTTTCGGCCTTGTCAACTACATCAAACTCGATTCCATTCGCTAGGTTCCTAGTCTTCGTGGAGAAGAATGGACAAGAAACTCCACGGGAACATATTTTAAAGTAATAAGCAAAGACAACCTGGCATTGTCTTGGACTGTCTTAAATTACAGCAATTTATCAGTTTACATAAACATCAATCAATATGAACCATATTATAGTACATTATTTCTAACACATAGTCATCAGTAATATTCATAGCATAATATCAATTAACTTACATGAACATTGTAGATCCTTTAGAGTAATACAAATAGGTTTCAGCTTTTACACATTTGGTATCTTCACAACTAGGCCACAATATGTAAACTTAATCCTTTCTATACACAATTCATATACTACTTTGGGTCTGTCTTTATCCTTCAACAGTTGCAGCGTAACTATTCCCGAATTGCCGGTCCTTTCACTTTTATATCCGTCCAATCTTAAAAAGTTAATCGACGACTACCGCCATAATACACCAATGGCAAATGGTTATACATTATAGCTAAATAACTAATAACGTAAAGGATAATTAGCAAATCCTATGTAGTGAAACTATTTTAAAACGTCTTAAGTTAATTTAGCAATATAGTATGTTTTTGTTTGTAATCTTTATGACTATCTGATAAAATATGAATATCAACCGATAGTTCAGAGAATTGATTGAAACTATTTAATTTATTAAAATTGCAAGATAAAATGTAGGAAACATTATAAGTATCTTTTAATAATAACTATATAATTTATTGGAAACTTATAATAAATAAACATTTAACTTGACTTAACTATTCCAAATACCACAATAGTATTTGTGGTTCGGAAACCAAGTCTTTTAAGCTACAATAAAAGCTACTTCTATAAAATACGTCGGGATATAATATATCATTTGAATAATGTAAATTAGGTTTATTTGAAATTAGAACCTTTGTTTTTAAGATATTTTCGGTGATTATTAAATCAACAATATACTTGACTCAACGTCGCCCTACGTCATTGTCACTTGACATCTGACAGCCGACGTTGCTACGTTATTTTGGTCTGAATCAAGGAAATCTCAATTTTATATACTTGAACAATTAAAAACAGTGCTAAAATTACAAAAATAATTAAAAAGATATAACACGGCCATTCTGATATGTACTTCGTTCTCGAAGTACATTTTTTGATAAAACAATTTATCAATCACAAAACATAAAAAATAAAGAGTTATTTATCTTTATACATTTGTCAATAAGATATAACATGGTCATTTTGCTATGTACCTGGTCCTTGAAGTACATTTCTGGCAATCAAATTCTTTGGTTTTAAAATGGTATATTATTGGCACAGCGACAGGCACAGCCACCTTTTTCTTATAAGGCACAGGCACAGCCACCTTTTTTTATAAGGCACAGCCACAGGCACAGTCACCTTTTTTTATAAGCCACAGGCACAGCCACCTTTTTATTTTTTATAAGGCACAGCCACATTTTTTTTTATAAGGTACAGGCACAGCCACCTTTTTTATTTTTTATAAGGCACAGCCACATTTTCTATAAGGCACAGCCACCCCTTTTTTTTTTGTAAGTCATGAGTCATAAGTCGTAAGTTATATGTCATTTAATAATTTGATTAACCAGGTGCAATAGTTGTTATAAAAAATTGAGAGACTTAAATAGCGTCTTCAACAATAGCATTCTCATAGACCATTTCACCTGGCCTAAATCGTAGCTTGTCCTTAGAATTTACAATAATTATTGTTTCATTTTAAATAACACATCAAAATCTATGACTTTATCGTGTACTGTTTCTTTGACTTTCATTTTTTTTTAAATGTACCCAGATCGTAATCAATAGTATACTATAACCATTGAATCATACAATCTCATTTACATCACCAAACAGTCGCCGCTCGGTCAATCTGACAATATCATTGCGAATCTAGTTTACCATTTTGTACTATTCCATAATAAATACAGATTATTATTATTTTAACATATTATCTTAAATTTTTAGATTAATATCACGCCTTGTAATCCCCGAAGGGTTTAACCTACCTAATCAATTTTTTCAACAAATAGGTAATTATTTAAATGAATAATTATCACATTGGTAATATTAAATAATAAAAATACTCAATTAGTAATACAACTTAATTAGTATTTTGCCATGTATTGTCACATCTAGTAAAAAAAATGGAACCCACTTTTGGTTTGTGTCTGTGTTTGCTTGGCTGGTGATTAGCTACTAGACATTTGTGTTGTTATTGTAATCGTTTATCCTCAAATTAGTTGTACGTTAATTTGTGCGTTTTCTTAAACACGTTTTTTTTAATTGTTTAATTTAAATTATCAACAAGTGAATTATTGTTTATTCCTGATGAGGAAACCCCTGAGCATTGAAGAATAATAAAGTTCTTAATACATTAGCTAATATAATGGTATTAGTTTTTTTTTTAACATGTTTTCGTATGAATCAACAAGTCTTTTGTATTGATTAACTCAGTTAGACCAACCGACCCATAAATACGTTTCGAGTAAAAAAAAAATTCTACCCTCGTTATATGATTCAATCTTATCTATTTAGATCGTATTAGAATTTTATTGTAGTTTCAAACTTCATACTACGTAACGTTTATACATTATATTCACAATATTTATTTTGCGAGAACCAGAATTATCAAGGAAACAAATATTGACATTGTCATTAATACTATTTACAAGACGAGGTTCAAAAATAACGTCAGATATTTGAATATCTCCAATCCCATAATCTCACTAATTGAATTGAAGATGAGATACTTATTTATCTTTTATTGTATTATTGGTTGTTTCGTGAAAACTAACAATCTGCATGAATTTGGGGGTACTAACCAAGCCAGGGTAATGCTTTGCATTACGAAAAATTTATAAATATTTTCATCACAAGTTTTGGATGTCTGGTACATTAAAAACTTTTAGAAAGAAGCTTAACTTTGAATCAACAAGTTATAAAAAACAACCATAATACATAAACATACACAAACTTTCATAATTCTAGTTTTATTTTTACAGTTTCTAGGATCTTTTATTACTACGTTTTTAGAGAATAAATAAATTAAAATAAAACAAAGCCTCTAAAGGCCTTTACCGACATTAGCGAATTCGTACTGCTGCTTGATTTAAGCCATGGCTTGGCTGCCAAGTGGTTCCAGCAGCTTCTCAATCTCGCTGTCGGAGTACGTGCTGTCGACGTTCTCATCATAGCCAAGTCGAGGCGGTGAGCTATCGGCGTCACAGCTTTCATCATCATACCAGCAGCAGCTCCAGCATTGATCATGAAAATAAAACAGGAAGACCATTAGAAATTAAATCAGAGAGCCAGAGACTGTCCCACTTCTGATGTTAGAAAGTGTATGTAAATCTATATGTATATGTATTAATATCCACCGATTATTAAAGTTGTCAGGATGATTACTAGTTATTTATAGTGTTCGAAAGTACCTCTAAAGAAATGTGTGTTGGGAACAGGGGTTTTATAAAGTAAAAGCACAAAAGACAAGACTATTCATTTTATTTCTTTCGGCCTTGTCAACTACATCAAACTCGATTCCATTCGCTAGGTTCCTAGTCTTCGTGGAGAAGAATGGACAAGAAACTCCACGGGAACATATTTTAAAGTAATAAGCAAAGACAACCTGGCATTGTCTTGGACTGTCTTAAATTACAGCAATTTATCAGTTTACATAAACATCAATCAATATGAACCATATTATAGTACATTATTTCTAACACATAGTCATCAGTAATATTCATAGCATAATATCAATTAACTTACATGAACATTGTAGATCCTTTAGAGTAATACAAATAGGTTTCAGCTTTTACACATTTGGTATCTTCACAACTAGGCCACAATATGTAAACTTAATCCTTTCTATACACAATTCATATACTACTTTGGGTCTGTCTTTATCCTTCAACAGTTGCAGCGTAACTATTCCCGAATTGCCGGTCCTTTCACTTTTATATCCGTCCAATCTTAAAAAGTTAATCGACGACTACCGCCATAATACACCAATGGCAAATGGTTATACATTATAGCTAAATAACTAATAACGTAAAGGATAATTAGCAAATCCTATGTAGTGAAACTATTTTAAAACGTCTTAAGTTAATTTAGCAATATAGTATGTTTTTGTTTGTAATCTTTATGACTATCTGATAAAATATGAATATCAACCGATAGTTCAGAGAATTGATTGAAACTATTTAATTTATTAAAATTGCAAGATAAAATGTAGGAAACATTATAAGTATCTTTTAATAATAACTATATAATTTATTGGAAACTTATAATAAATAAACATTTAACTTGACTTAACTATTCCAAATACCACAATAGTATTTGTGGTTCGGAAACCAAGTCTTTTAAGCTACAATAAAAGCTACTTCTATAAAATACGTCGGGATATAATATATCATTTGAATAATGTAAATTAGGTTTATTTGAAATTAGAACCTTTGTTTTTAAGATATTTTCGGTGATTATTAAATCAACAATATACTTGACTCAACGTCGCCCTACGTCATTGTCACTTGACATCTGACAGCCGACGTTGCTACGTTATTTTGGTCTGAATCAAGGAAATCTCAATTTTATATACTTGAACAATTAAAAACAGTGCTAAAATTACAAAAATAATTAAAAAGATATAACAAGTGCATCTCCACAAATCAAGTCGATGTCAAGTTCATCTCATCAACTCACCAAACGGCAGACATACTCACAAAACCATTGCCTAAATTGAGACACTACAAGTGCCTTACATCTTTAGGGCTAACTTAGGGCTTGGTTTGTTATTGAGTTTATTTCTGTGTACAGTTACTTTTATTTTAATTTGTTGACATATACAGGGTGGTTAATTTTTGATATGACCAGGGTGTTTGTGTTTGAGTAGTTTAGGTACTTTGAATGTTTCTTGTTCTTTACGTGTTATTTTATACAGAATGTTTAAATTGGGAATGTAGTACATACAGGGTGTTTTGATTACGGGGAGGTGTTGAAACCTACTTTGTAATAATCATAACACTGGCCTGTTAGAAAGATATTTTAAATATTATTTTGACTTTTCTATTCCTAATTGTTTTTACTTACTGTCTTGTCAATTGTGGTTAATACATGTCTGTGCATCTGGGTTTACCTGTTTTTATCTTATTAAACCTACCTTAATACTTCTGCGACTCTGTGTGGGCTTCTAGTTCCCACAGTGCCGAACGCAAAAAACGAACAAGAAAGAGGGTAGACCGTTTTGTCTGCTCATAAACATCCACCCGCAATGACTTCAGTTTATCCGTGATCATGGTGCTTGTAACAGCGCCGAAATATCGGGAACTCGAAACAATAAGAAAACAATCATGGTAAATATCCCAGTAGCATTCCAAAGGTGACAGCAATACCCCATGCCGGACCGGACTTGAGCTTTATATAATACTGAAAGCTGTCTAGGTTTGAATTATCGCTTAACCTTGTTTAGGATGCTCAGCTCTTATGCCGCAGTTTGAGCTTTCGACTCAATGTTCGCGCTCAACCTCGCGCCAAGAAGCCCAAGACTGCCAGTAACTTGTATGTACAGACGCACTCCGGAAAGTATATACAGAACTCGAATTAAAGGTCTACAATTGACATATTCCGGATATTAAAACCAGAATACCTTTATCTACTGAATAATAAAAAAAAAACCAAATGCGATTACACAAAATCTGTTTACTTGTAGAGTTCAAAAATCGTGGACTGTAGGATAACTTGAACTTAATTAAATTTTGTTTTGCAAAGTCGACCCCGTCAAATATTACCTAGTAGGTTTTGCCAGCGGCTTCGCCCGCTACAACTCAAAAATAAAAAAAATTAAGTTCAAAAATCTAAAACCCGACTACTAACAAAATCGCGGTCTTAAAAGTAGAAACGTGGGGCACGTCAATTCTGAACTGTCGTGCTGCGGAAATTACAATTGACGTGCCCCACGGTTTTTTCCCACGACTGTATCTATTTTATTATTTTTTGGTTTTTAGTACATTTATCTTAAACATTGCAATGTATGTTTAACATAAAACCGTTTAACTTGAAAAGTTTTTTTACCTATTTTTTTCTACTTTTAAGACCGCGATTTTGTTAGTAGTCGGGTTTTAGATTTTTGAACTTAATTTTTTTTATTTTAATTTTATTTTTGTGTGTACTTAAACTATAATATAATACATTTGTAATGTGCTCGCCAAGACCTTTCATTTGATACCAAACTTGCTATGATTATCTCAATTTAATATTTTTTGAGGTAAGTTTTTGACATTTAAATTCCGTCATAAAAAGAATTTATAAAATTTATATAGCCTATGTCACCCGGGCTATTCTTACGAATCTATTGACACCTAATTTATTAAAATCCGTTGAGTAGTTTAGGCGCTACGGTGGAACATACATACATACATAGACTGCCAAAATCATTACCCTTCCTTTTGGCTTCGCCGTAGTCGGGTAATTATCACATCATTTCAGCCGAAAGACGTCCACTGCTGGACATAGGCCTCCCCTAAGTGTCGCCACATTGACCGGTCCCGTGCGTCTCGCATCCAGCGGATCCCCGCAACCTTCACCAGGTCATCGGTCCACCTAGTGGGAGGCCTTCCAACGCAACGTCTTCCGGTTCGCGGTCGCCACTCCAGAACCTTCCGGCCCCATCGGCCATCCGTCCTGCGAGCAATGTGCCCTGCCCACTGCCACTTAAGCTTGGCAATTCTAACAATAATTACGGGTTTTAATTAACGGGTAATTATCACACGGGAAGATAAAATCGGTATAAAACTATCCTATGTGTTAATCCAGGTTATAAACTCTCTGTGTACCAAGTTTTATCCAAATCCGTTCAGTAGTTTTAGCGTGAAAGAGTAACAAACATCCATACATACATACTGACAAACTTTCGCGTTTAAAATATTAGTAGGATCATCTACCGCAGATAACTTTGACTTTGCTGAAAACATACGCCTGTCCGGCTGTCCCCGAAGGGTTAACGTAACATAACATCAACAGGCAACTTTGACGCATAGATAAATACCATTTTTTTTTTAATGGTGGGTGGAAAATCATCGAATAACCCCCCCCGCTTTTGGGCAGAGCGAAAGGGAGTATCAGACTACTACTGACAAAAAACCAAACCCATGTTCCTTCTTCGCCCATGTGTCGAAGCCGAGTTAACCTTTCGACAAACCACAGCCCCGACGGGCGTCGGCCCTTGCGGGCCCCTCCTTGCTGACATCTCTTCGGGGCGCGCGTGGAACACGTACGCGCCGCCGACACGGTGTGTTGCCGTCATGACGACGGCCGGACGGCGAGCTAGCCCGTTACACACCGTCCACAGGCCCGCGTCTACGGTGGCCGGAAGCCATCACGTGGCCAACGACGCCCGGAGCTTCTCCAGCGGCGGCTGGGACGTTGAGAGGTTCTCTCCCTCTCTCGTTCCGCCACCTCCTTCGCTAGCATCACTGCTTCGCAGAAGGAGGCGACGGCGTCCCATTCCTCTTCGCCCCGGACCATGGCTTGCACCAGGGCCGGACGCGAGAGGTCGCCGCCGCCGACCGCCGCTATATACGAGAACACGGTGGGGCTCTGCCCAAGCATGGCACGCCTCCACAGTGTGCTCCACCGTGTCCTCCGGTCGATCCTCGCAGTGGAAGCATCCGGGCGTTTCCTCCCGCCTGATTCGGTACAGGTACCTCCCGAAACACCCGTGTCCGGTGAGGACCTGCGTCAGACGGTAGGTGAGGGCGCCGTGGCGCCTCCAGCCACTCCTCAAAGAGGGGACTTACCGCCTCTATCGTGGCGTGCCCTATAGATATATGCCTTACAGACTAACCATACATCCATCTCGAATTTGTTTCTATTCACATCAAGCAGGCACAAATTCAAATTCTCCCAAAACACATTGCCAGACCATAATCTAATATTTTTCCTTTCGAGCCTGTCTTATGGAAAAATAGAATAACACTTTAACCGGCCCGGAAATCAAACCCAGAATCTCATGTTCAGCAGTCGCACTTGCAAGTACTAGACACACGAGGTAGCCGAGGATATCCGTGAGATAAGTAAGTTGGGAAAACCTACTTCGTCAATGCAAGCTCTTATCAGTATTTTTTATTCTTATCAACAGTATAAATAGCGTTACAACTTGTACAAAAACATCATTTAGCATTAAAGTTCTGAGACGAATCAACAAGAAAGGACCTACCATCTACTTTCCACAATGAGAATGAAGCTTAAAATGTGTAGAACGCAGAGTGTGCTCGCGTTGTTAGCACTTTACGTAGGACTGGCGCAGTCGTGGGGTGAGTACAACATTAACTATTTTTTTATTATTATTATACTAATTTGTAGGCTCACGCCCGTTATTCCGATAGAAGAACACCCATATTTCGCCCATTGCCATCAACCGAGTACAAATCCAGACTCCATGGCTGCTACTATGAAATTCCTATTGAAAAAATCCAATAACACTTTGCCCGATCTGAGAATCAAAGCCCCCACATGCACAGTCACTGCAATCGCGTTTGCGACCACTAGACCAACGAGACATCATTATTCTTTTTTATATTTATATGTATCCAGTAAGAAGGGTGCTTTCAGTGTGTGGACAATGGTCTGAAGAACTAAAGCCCCCCTACTCCCCCTCTAACCATGTTCCGGCCCTAAATCATCACTCTTTTATTTATTTACCTTTTTCTTTTACTCATTCCTCACACAATTCATCCATCTTTTATTTGGTCTACCTCTCCACCTATCATTCCTCTAGTCACATACGATTAATTCCTTCTTAAACATATCCGTAACTTTCCTTTTAACTTTTCTGTAGCAGGCACTACTTGAGAACGTCTATGTGGGATAATACAGTGGTTCCAAATTCTCAAGTAAGGGGATCCCTTAGTTACGTTACGGATGTCTCATCAGCAAATGACACCTTCTGTTGAGGTTGGTTTTTCTATAATAAACATTGTAAACAAGAAAGAGGAAAGGACCCAATATTGAGCCTTGTGGAACCCCATTTTTTTTTGTAACCCCGAGAATTGACACCATTTTTTTTTCAACTGGCTCTCGTATGTTACCCAAATAAGATTTTACCAAAACAAGTGTAAGTTTACCAAGTCGAAGAAATGCTCAAGTTTCAAAAGTTATGTGTTGTGATTTACGCAATCAAATGTTTTGGAGAGGTCACAAAATACTGGTGTGGTGTTTTGGGGTTCCTCTGAAGCATTTAATAATTATGACTGTGCTTCATAATATGTGCGTCAACCGTTCTGCATTCGGCTCAAATTACGATTTTCCGTAGAAAGTCTTATTTCCCTATAAATTACTCCTCTTACCTAATAGTGTCTTAGCGTTCAGTTGTTCACTTTAGATACCAAAACTATTACTTTAAGAAAAAGCATGCCACCAGTCAGAGATTTCAAATATTTATTTGTTGATTGCCTCACCTTGCTGTCCTGATTATTTTGCACAACCACCATCTCTGTCAAATGTTAGAGCCGTGCTAGTAGCTAAATAATAACAGCTGCAATGTTCAACCTTTAAGATTATGTCTGTCAACAAGTCTTACTATGGGGTACCGTATTACTGAGTAACTGGGTTATGAGGGTCAGAATGGCAATCGCTTTATGTAAAATACTGGTACTCAGCTGCATCCGGTTGGACTGGAAGTCAACCTCAACATAGATTAGGAAAAGGCTAGGCAGATGTTGATGGTGAAATGTTAGAGCTGTTCAGGAAGCTACATTATTCTGTCCCGAGACAAGAAAAAGATCAATAAAGTAGAATTTAAATATTTCTTTTTGTTACAGACGTCGCCGTAAGTTATCGAGATGAACTAAAGTTTTATACAAACGAAACTCTCACAAGCAATATAAAATTTAAGTCCCAAGTGCTCACCGCGCTAGCCTACGATGACGTACGTGGCAGGATCCTGTACGTAGACAGACAGGCCAATGGTGACGCTATTTGTGGTTACACCATATCTACTGTTGAAAACAGATGTTTTACAGAAAGAACAGGCAGAAACATTCACGGCATTGCTTTCGACTCCTCTACAGAAACAGTTTTCTTCACTGACACCAATGACAGAACTGTCAATACATTTTCATTAAAGTCTGGATCTCAGAACAATGCAAGGGGAAATCTTTTAATCAAGGTCGATGAGGGGATCCCACGTGATATTATTTTGGACAGCTGTAAAAGGTACGTTTTCAATTCTGCTTAGTTCAATCACGACGGAAAAATACAATAACATTATGCCCGACCCGGAGCCTCATGCTCAGCAGACGCGGTTGCGACCAAAAAGGCAGTCTTAGGCTAACCACTACCACCAGTGACTGTCACGCGCTACTGCCTTTGGTACCGCGCAAATGACGAGTGGCTGCGGCGAGTGCTCGGTGGCCACCACTAATGGTCGCTGGCCACCACTAGTGGTCACTGGCCGCCACGTGTGGATATGTGGTACCTATGCTATACATTTTTTTTTATATACCTTATTGATAGTTACAGGAGGTTTTCTTGTCAACAGGCATGTTTACTGGCTCACCACAGACAAACCGCAGCCTACAATAGAGCGAGCGCGGTTCACTGGCACTGAAAGAGAAGTTTTTCGGACCGTTAATTCATTATATATCAACCCAACTTGTCAATTTGTGCCGCACAGTTTAACTATTGATCCAAAGACCCAGAAAATATACTGGTATGAACCTTGGAACACCACAGAATACCGAAGCTACTCTTCTTCGGTACTGGACAAGAACCAAAAAAAATTCGAATTTTACACGCCTCTAACTTACACAGTGTGTATCCATCCATCAAACACATTAGCTGTTACAAATAGATTCTTTTACCTTGTTGATTTTCGCTTTATAGAACCGAACTTTTATAAATTTGAAAAAGAACAACTTCTTATCCCAGGCTATGAAGCTCATAGAATAATTGATACCCCTGGAGCAACTGCACACAATGGGGTGGATACAATAACACCTGTTGGTATAGTAGCGAATTATCAAATCACAGAACAGGATCAGGACTGTGAAATATTCTAACACGTTGACTCAACTTCGAATGAGAATACGCTTTTGTTCTTACATTTATGTATTCCCTAATTACCTAGTTTTAACCAATAACTAATTTTACAAATTAACGAACGTAAGTACTCTTCGTTAGCTAGACGAAAACACCCAGAAAAAATGTGTCGGGTCAATTCGCCTGGTTGAAAAAGTCATGTTACGCCAACCCCGAACATATTGAGAATGATGATCGATTCTCGTGGACGATGGCCTGTCCGAGATTATGTCAACCGTGCCATCCATCACACAGTATTTCCAGTAGTTATTCGTCATCTTAACTTCGTTCATAATTGCACAGACAAACCCTTCGGTAAAACATACATGTTGTCATAAATAGTTGTAAAAATAAGTTTAGTTTATTGAAAATAAAGTTATTATCAGGATATTGTTGGGGCTGCCATGGCGATGTAGTGCGTAAGGGATGTTTGAGGAAAGGCATATTGATGGTTTTGCGGCCATCATACGTAAAAGAAGTGCTTCCCTACTTGCTCGTCTCCGTAGTGGTACGGGGTACCAACACTATCTTGAGTTTATTCACAGATAGATGGGAGTCTCCAATGCTGCGTCATTGGATGAATCTCCACACTGTTTAATTTAATTTGTATATTGTGTATTACGTCTACTAACACTAGTTTTTAAGATCATTGTTAAAGATAAAGATATATTTATTGCGTAACTGTGTACATTAAGGTCTTATTAGTATTAAACATTACATTACTAACACTATGGGCGCTGCCCGAAATAAATGGAATTATTATTATTATATTTTTTATTTTATCTAACATATTAAATACATTGTTAAATATTTATTACCAAAAGGCATATCTATCTATATTTCTATACTAATATTATAAAGAGGAAAGGTTTGGGTTTTTGTTTGTTTGAAATGAATAGGCTCCGAAACTACTGGACCGATTTCAAAAATTCTTTCACTATTAGAAAGCTTTTCATCCCTGTATTCCCACAGGAACGGGAACTACGCGGGTGAAACCGCGGGACGACCGCTAGTAACAAATATTTAAAAATTAAAATAAAAGTGGTCCACCGTTAACGGAAGCAGGGTCCAAGCTACCGTTTATTAGGGCACCAGAGACAGGAACGTCCTCACATACGAGCCGTATCGAGAAGTACTGCCTTCTGAATCAGGCGGCAGGCCCTTGATCCAACCGCCAAGCGAAAGCTTTGATAAAGATAATGAAGATGTTGTTCCATGGTTTTGGCTATAAGGCCATTGGCCGTTACGACTATCGGCACAATGATAGCCGAATTTACATGCCTTATAATATCGATTACCTCACGAAGGTGCATATGAACCATGGTCGTGGTGCTGGTCAAAAGCAGGTCTTATTATTTCGACATCAGAAGAGTCGCTACTCTCAATATCTGAGCTCGCTCTGGGTTTTGGGACCAAAGCCGATATTCTTTGTACTCTCGTAACGACCAAAAAAGAAAATAAATCATTATACACACATACCCAAGGTACTTGGTGGGCTTAGGTTCCATACGGTCCCATTCAAATAGGTGGACAAAATTTCAGAAATCATTCAGACCACCAATATAAGAACGATGATGGTATAAAAAAAACGCATTTAAGTACCTACTCTTATAGGATGAGTTTGTTCTAGAGTTAAACAATTTATTATTTTAAGTAAAAAAAAAACAGTTTATTTAATGGTTTTTTTGACTGGCCTGTTGGTCTAGTGGTTAGTGACCCTAACTGCTATGCCGGAGGTCGTGGGTTCGATTCCCACCCAGGACAAATGTTTGTGTGATGAGCACGATCATTTGTTCTGTGTCTGGGTGTAATTTATCTATAATATGTACCTATGTATTTAGAAATATATAAGTATGTTTATCAGTTGCCTAGTACCCATAACACAAGCTCTGCTTAGCTTGGGACTAGATGGCGTTGCGTGATAGTTGTGGAATGGTTTTTTTGTTTGGATATCTTTGGTTAGACCTACTGAACGCTGTGTTAAAATTTGTCCACCTAATTTAATGGGACCTTATAATACTATATCAAAAATGTAGTTCATTTGGCAATGTATCTGAAAATGCACACTGCAATAATAAGGTGATACTGTTGGTATCTTGGCAATGTGCATTTGCAGATACATGAATGTTTACAGTAATTTTTGATGATATATAGACGTTGTTATTATACAGCAGAGAGCCAGCCATGGCTGGCTCTCTGCTTCCTGCTCCTGCTCTCGGAGTCCTAGCCAAAGCTAGGCCTCCACACCCACTAGTTTTGGCTATGTCAGTCCTACGCAGTGGATGTACAGTTTGAAGCCAGGTTAGGTTGGCACGTTGCAGGTGTCGAGCGAAATGAAACGAACACAATCACATAGTAATACTTATTATTGTCCAGTGAAGAATATTATACAGTTACACAATATGATTCCCATTAACTTAAGGGATACAGAAAAATAGCTAAGCATAAGCAAGCAGACGTGATGCGTGGGCTATTCAGAACAGAGAGAATTTAAATATGGACGTTGCAATAGACAAAGAACCGTTTTTGAGAGTCTAGTACTGTCAGTGTCATCGAGACAACATTGACAGATATAAGGCATGGATTTAATCATAAACCCCAGTTGCCATATTAGGATAAAAAAAAGAAAAAATCATAAACCCTTACCATAATCTTAGTTTCATAGACAAGTTGAATGGTGTACCGAAACATAGCTGGGTTCAATTTTCCAACAGTTATTTGTTCGATTTATTTTACGTAATCAATAGTGTATATTTATATTCAATTAAATAATTACCACATATTATTGTTGTAGGTAAGTGTCTAGCACCCACTCTTCATTCCACAGTTCCACACTGACACGAATAGATTGCTGATGACTTCGTGCAGTCTATCACCCCTATACTTAAGTAATTCCCCTGGGATAATTATTATCAACACCAACCGCCTTTTTGTTGTGTAGTTTTTTTTTTTTTAATAATTTTCCACAACTATCACACAACGCCATCTAGTCCCAAGCTAAGCGCAGAGCTTGTGTTATGGGTACTAAACAACTGATAAACATACTTATATATTTCTAAATACATACATGTAATAGATAAATTACACCCAGACACAGAACAAATGATCGTGCTCATCACACAAACATTTGTCCTGGGTGGGAATCGAACCCACGACCTCCGGCATAGCAGTTAGGGTCACTAACCACTAGACCAACAGGCCAGGCCAGATTGATGGCATCTTGGACTTCCTATAATGTTGGCGGCTCGTCTAGCCCGGTGGCTGTGGGTAACGTGGACATAGATAGGTATATAATGTCATATCTGCTGAGCGATCTAAATTGAGAAGTTCGTTAAAAGGCTGGGCACTTCGAAGCAATAGTTTATGCGTAGGGGTAGGTACTTAGTTTGATATACCTACATACATAATGATTGTTGACGGCTTTATGAAGGGTTCATGAAATGGGGATGTACTATAAGGTTCAACTCTGCCTAACCCTTCGGGGAATGCTAGCGTGATGTTATACAGGGTCTAACCCTGTAGGTTATACAGGGTTAGGGCAAATAAAATAAAAATATTCCAATGTGTGTTCGTAACGCACTATTTCGGTAAACTTTTACAATAATAAAGGTTTTCATTTTACCATGTGAATACGAATCTCTCAAAATTGGCACCCATGATAAACTATCTAAAGGGTCAGCAAGTTATTGGGTGTATGAGTAAGTTGGGAATACCTGCTTCGTTAACGCATAACATCACGCTTGCATTCCCCGAAGGGTTAGGCAGAGTTGAACCTTATAGTATATCCACATTTCGGCAGTTATGTGTATCTTCCATGCAATAGGGAGCGAGCCTATTGCTGTTAACCGGGCACAAATCCAGACTCCTGCTACTGAGAACTGTTACTGAGAAATTCCCTATGGGAAAATAGAATAACACTTTATCCGGCCAAATCGAACCCAGAACCTCACGCTCAGCAGACGCGCTTGCTACCACTAGACCAACGAGGTAGCCGAGGTTATCGGTGTGATAAGTAAGTTAGGGAAAACCTGCTTCGTAAATGCGAGGTCTTATCAGTACGTCTTTTTTTACTTTGGACTTTGACTTGAACTTTACTTTTCTTATCAACAGTATAAATAGCTATGAAACTTTTACAAAAACATCGTTTAGCATTAAAGTTCAGAGAGGAATCAACAAGAGAGGACGTGCCATCTACTTTCTACAACGAGTATGAAGTTGAAAATGTGTAGAACGCAGAGTGTGATCGCGTTGTTAGCACTTTACGTAGAACTGGCGCAGTCGTGGGGTGAGTACAACATTAACTCAATTTTCATTTATTTGTAACATAACATAAGATCACGCCAGTAATCCACGAAGAAAAACACCAACATTTCGGCCATTGCCATCAACCGGGTACAAATCCAGACTCCGTGGCTGCTACTATGAAAATATAATATAAATATCCTTACATCCTTACATAGTATAAAACAAAGTCGCTATTTTTGTCTGTTTGTCTGTATGCTTAAATCTTTAAAACTACGCAACGGATTTTGATGCGTTTTTTTTAAAAGATAGAGTGATTCAAGAGGAAGGTTTTAATATATAATTTGAACGACATCCACGCGGGTGAAGCCGCGGGCATCAGCTAGTTGTATACAAGAAAGAGGAAAGGACCCAATGTGGAGCCTTGTGGAACCCCCTTTTTCTTGTAAACCCAAAAATGGACCATGTTATTGAACTGGCTGTCATCAGCTACCCAAATCAGATTTTACCAAACCAAGTGCAAGTTTACCTAGTCGTAGCTTGATGCTCAAGTTTCACAAGTAATGTGTTGTAATTTACGCAATCAAATGTTTTAGAGAGGTCACAAAATACTCTTGTGGCGTCCTGGGACTTTCGCCATATTAAATATGGGCATCAGTCGTTCGCACACAAAAAATAACCCTCCTATGGCTTTGCCGTAGTTGGGTAAAAAGAAAATTACCAAGGGGTACCGCATTGCCCAGTTCTGACAGGGTTTGAAGTTCAGATAGGGAATCACTCCATGTGCAGACAGCAGCTGGCCCGACTGCCTTTGACTTTTAATGTAGAACTGATGGGCGAACCAATAGAACGAGTGTATGAGGCACGAAACCTCGGTCTTGCGATGGACAAAGATCTTCGTTTTGAGAAGCACATAGCAGAGTCTGTTAGAAACTGTTTTAAAGTTTTGTACAAGATGAGGCCTTATTTATCCCAAACGCTACGGGAACAACTGGTAGAAACTTTGGTACTATCTAGGTTGAACTACGCCGACACAGTGTACGGCCCGCGCCTATTAGCCCGTACAGAACTACTCATTCAAAGAGTACAAAACGCTTGCGCGCGGTTTTGCTACACTGTTCCTCGGCGAAGTCACGTGACACCTTTTTTAAACAAGCACTACTCATTGAAAATGAAGTTAAGGCGGAAACTTCACTTGGCGTGTCTTTTGTTCGGTGTGATTAAATATAGAAAACCGGACTACTTATACAGTAAACTAAGTTGGTTAAATAGTAGACGCGAATGTGAGAGAAGGCAATGCTCGCAACAGGGGGCCAATTCTCGGTTTTAGAGATGGTGTCGAACTCGAGAAAAATTTCTATTGACGTCATTTTTTCGAGAAATTTTAAAAGTTGCTATTCTGGGGATTTCGAATTCGACATTTGTCGAAGGCTAACGTTAGAGTTCATTTCGAGTGCTCCTGGGGTGCGTTTAAGATGCTTATCCAGGCTAAAATTTAACCTGACTAAACGTTAAACACCCCGTTCAAGCACACCGCGAGGTGAAAAATTAACCTGACTAAAATTTAATCTGCCCCGTTCACGGCCGTCCGCCGGTATAAGTTTTCGCCTAACTAGGATAATTTTTAGCGACCTTTTTAGCTCGCTAAATTTTATCCCGCTGTCACTACTGTCAGATTGACTTTGTCATTGAGCTGTTTGTTGTCTAATTTGCTAGAATCGCGCCATATTTACGAATATTTCTGAAACGAGTACTAAACGTCTCCGACTCTCCGTCAATTTTATTTGTGGGCTATCATGGATGAAGTAATAATACAAATTGTTGTAGAAAATATAATATTTTATAATACGTTATACAAATATTTTATCAGCAAATTGATTCCTCATGTTCCGGTCCATTTTTACTGACTAATAATTTCGAGATCACAAGCAAAATCGAGATTACAATCTAGATTGTTTAATAATTGTTTGACAAGCTGAGCTGTCAATTGAATTTGACAGATAAAATTGACATAAACTTATGACTCCGTTCAGCGAACCCTCGCTAGTTTAATTTTTATCCGGCGAAAATTTCGCCGGCCATCTTAAACGCACCCCTGAGCAGTAGAGATGTCATCTCGAATCGACATGACATCTCTAATCGGCATTGTTGATATGTATGTCATTTCTGAGTGAATTCGTTGAGTTTTGGATTGTACTGTTTTCTTTTCTTTAGTTTTTAAATAAAATACGGCTTGGCATCTCATACCTACTGGAAATTCGATTTAAACTCTTTGATTTGTGCATTGTGTTTTCTTGAAACGACGACCTTCGCGCAAATAACAGACTGTAATTTGTGTACACACGATTGGACTTGAAACCACTGAAAGATGGACGAGTTTATTAACATTTTTATCTCGGAGTTGTTGGAAAGTGGCGAGCAACTGGCAAATACACGGCGACAACAGCGCATTTATCCCGCCGTCGATATTTACGAATTGAGCGAAACAGAAGTAATTAAAAACTTCAGACTAAATAAAGATCTAATAAGGGTTCTAATAGATCTATTGGCTCCTGTAATTCAGGATACCACTAAAATAGACCTGAAAACGAAGGTAAATAATTGTTTGCTTCATAATTTTATTAGTCATGTTTATCTGTTCAATAAACTAACCTTACCCACCAAAAATACTAATTGCACACTCTAAAATACTTAAGTACCTTTAAATTACTTATGTGCACCAAATTCTTTGGTGTTACAATGGATTTTGTATGACTTAGCTACCTATTTGTATTTTAAAATAAAGAACTTTATCATTTATCTTCCTACCTAACACTTGGTTAAATTATTTCAGGTCCTATGCACTTTACATTTTTTGGGTACTGGGAGTTACCAAACTCCAACCGGGAACTTAAATAAAATAAATGTGTCCCAGGCAACAACCTCCCGTTGCATAAGTGATGTTGTGGAGGCATTGAACCATCCAAACATTTTTCACGAATGGGTGAGATTTCCAAGAACGTTGCAAGAGCTTCAAACAATAGCCTTAGAGTAAGTCATTTATATTCTTGTTCAATACCCAAGCGCTCATCTAATTTTCATAACTGTGTACTGTGACTTAATGTAGGTATTGTTATCTTTTTAGCTTTTACAACTGTTACGGGTTTCCCGGAGTGATAGGATGCATCGACTGCACACATGTTGCAATTGTGCCTCCTTCGAGAACTACGCATGATGAGAGAAGCTATGTAAATAGGAAAAACTTTCACTCCATTAACACACAGCTGGTTTGTATTAATTTGATATCAATAAAGTTGACAAAAAAGTTAAGAAATATTAAACCTAATCAGATTTTTACTTTACAGATTTGTGATTCCAAATTAAAAATTTTGAATGTGAATGCACTATTCCCAGGCAGTACACACGATTCCTATATCTGGAGCAACTCTGCAGTATTGCCTTTACTACATAATCTCCATAATGCTGGATATACCAACTATCACTTATTGGGTATGTACTTACTACTATCTTATCAAATTTATCTCAAAACTTGGTGAGATAATAAAATTGTAGTATGTACAGGTTTTGTGTTATACTAATTATACATATTTTTACCAACTATTATTCTGCTAGGCTTTAATTTACAAATACAATATATTTTCAGGTGATAGTGGTTATCCCTTGAGGCCATGGTGTCTAACACCCATATTAAACTTGGAGGAGGATGACAAAGAGAATACGCCTGCGTTTCTCTACAATGAAGCACTAAAGAAAACGCGATCCACTATCGAGCGCTGTAATGGAGTGCTAAAGGGAAGATTTAGATGTCTTTTAAAGGACAGGGTTTTACATTATACACCTAATAAGGCCACTAAAATAATTAACGCCTGCTGTGTGTTACACAATTTGTGTATAGCCCACAATTTTGAGCTTACTACTATGCCTGAAGAAAGAGAATTAGGCATAATTAATTTAGACCCTCTACCCACAACAGGAGGCAATATTTATTTAAATCTAGGGAGACAGAAACAACAAAATATAATTAATAATTACTTTTCTTAGAATTTTAATAAATTGTTACAAATTATTTCTAAAATTGTTTTATTTATAAAAGTCAGACTTATATCAGAATAATTATAAAATCACAGTACAGTCGTTTAAACAATAATAATCTTAAAAAAATAACAAATAAACTTTACATCCACCTATCAATAATTATGGCAGAAATATGTAAATAATTAACAATCATTTGTGTAGAGACAGACATAATGTAGAGGCAGACTAATTATAAAATCACAGCTTAGTCTTTCTCACAAAAACTTCACTTTAAAACTGTATATGTATACATTGTTTTAAAGTTTTTTTTTTTCAAAGAATATATTAACAATAATATTAACCAGACTAGTTATAAAATCACAGTCTTTTTTTATAATTAAATCAATCTGGTAGGTAACCAGTCTCTTGATCATTAACAGGTCTATGCAGATAAAATCATCACCCTTATAAAAAATAATCTTTAATTATATATAGGGTGATGATTTTACCTGCATAGATCTGGCTATGCTAGCAAAAGCCTCGGTTTGCTGGGCCATTAATTTAATAAAATCGTTATAAAATTTTTGCTTTAATACATTTTTTGCCTCCATCGCAGCACTTATTTTCTCAGCAACATTAATGGATGCCTGCTGACGTCGGGCAGCATTAGTTTTTGTTTTTCCTATAACAAAATAAATTATAATATTAGTCTTCCTTGTCAATGTTTGACAAAACCCATTCAAAAAGTTTTAAGGCTGTTTGTTTGGTCCAGTAGCGCCAACATTTTATTTTGATAACTATGTAATTGTGATGAATTTAAGATATTTAAAGGAATACTCTCTTCTTAGTGTACTGGAAAACAAGTGCTTAAATTCACAACTTTTTCATTTAAAATCCTTGTATGATTGGCAATGTAATCTTTATACACATTCAATTTATACATAGGTATATGTTAAACTAAACGAAAGTAGGATTACCTCGAGATCCAGGGGTCCCTCGAGGAGCAGCTGCACCCACACTGGATTGTGAGGTGCCTGGCAGACTGTCACATTGTATGACATCTTGTACATCTACAATAAACATTAAAATTGATTCATTATGGAAACCTTATCATAACAAACTTAAATATTATTATTTATTCACTTTCATTTTATAACTGGGAATGACAACCTCCGCGACGTAGCGGTAGTTAAAGCAGCCGCTGCGCAGGAGGTCGCGGGTTCGATCCCCGCTCAGTGCAAATACTTGTATGCATGAATATGGGTATTTGCATTGGTCTGGTCATGTCTCAGAGAGCATGTTAAGCCATCGGACCCGGTTGCCATACGAACATCTAATGGCAGTTATTATGAATGGTTGGAGCCCTCAAAAGTCCAACAATTGGTCTTACTGCCATGCTACGATATTGAGTTTGGGTTGTGGAGGTCAGTGGCAGTCGCTTCACATAAAATATCGAAGTGTAGCCAAATCAGCAGTTAGACCAGTAAAAGCAGACCCCAGACTCCAAACTAAAAGCTACGAATGCGACTGGGATTAACGCTAAGATGATGATGATGATTTTATAACTGGGAATAAATGAAAGTATAATTACCTCGAGATCCAGAGGTCCCTCTAGGAGCAGCTGCACCCACACTGGATTGTGAGGTGCCTGGCAGATTGTCACATTGTATGACATCTAAAATAATCATTATAGAAGATTAATTATGGAAACCTTATCTTAACAAACTTAAATATTTATTAACTTTGATTTGATAACTGGGAATATGTAAAGCTTAATGAAAGTAGGATTACCTCGAGATCCAGAGGTCCCTCGAGGAGCAGCTGTACCCACACTGGATTGTGAGGTGCCTCGCAGACTGTCACATTGTATGACATCTAAAATAATCATTAAAGATGAATAATTATGGAAACCTTATCTTAACAAACTTAAATATTTATTCACTTTCATTTTATAACTGCTAATATTATGTAAAGCTTAATGAAAGTAGAATTACCTTGAGATCCAGAGGTCCCTCGAGCACACACACTGACTTTTGAGGTACTTGTTGGTGTGGCTAAATCTGAAAAAAAAGAAAACAAAAAGTAACTAATTGCAATATAATATAAAAATAGCAGTTACCTAGAAAATTCTGAAAAACATCAGTTTCACTCACCAATAAATTCCACGATTGATTCATTGGAATCTATGTGGCCGACAAGTGCAGCTGAACTAAATGTGCCAAGCACCAATTGGTCCTCTTCACTTAGTTGTTCTGGTGGTGGACCTCCTCCAGTCAACATAGACTGCCTTCTAATTACAGCAGATTTATTTTTTATGTATGATTTTTTGTCTTGCCAACTCTGAAATAAAATTATTAAGTATGTTAATAGGATACAAAGATAAATAAATTACTGAGAAGTAGAGACTTAGAAAACATTGCGGTGATTGTAAGTAATGAAAACAGCGAACGATGAACTATAAAAACGGTTGAGTCACAGAAAGGTAGATAAGTGCATCAGTAACCATTGTACTTACTTTGCGCCAACCATCCCAAGATTTTTTGGCTCCGGCCACAGCATTTAGTTGTTGAGCGATGGCTTGCCATCTTCTCTCTGCTTCCTTTTTTGTGAAACTGGAGGAGAATTTACCTCCCCTCAATTCGGGGTCTGCTTCAACGAGTTGAATTAATAATTGTTTTTGTTGAGAACTGGGGTATTTTTTCCCCTCCATGATAAGTTAAATAAAATTAAAATAAAAACACAACAAACAGACAGCCCACTATCGATGTTACAAACACAGAGTACATGACTTTTAAACAATATACATTTATCAAAACAAAACTTTGAAGGACAAGAAACCGCAAAAAGGCGCAAATTCTGACACTGACAGACAGTCAACTGTCAAACTGATTATTTTTACACTAAACGTTTCGTTTTAAACTTATAAAACGTTATAAAATTAGGTTTAGTCAGCGTTTTAAAACAAAATCATTCATTCACTCATAGCTACCTAAAACGGAACGTGCGATTCTTCATAATGGTAACATTAGCTTCACTCGAATCGACATTTTCGTGACATTTATTTCTATTTTGACTGAGAATACGGAATTCTGCTCAATTCGAATTTTTTTGGTAGAGATAGAGATATTTTTGATAGACATAGAGATAGACTTACGAACTCGAACTCGAGATAAATCTCTAAAACCGAGAATTGGCCCCCAGCTCTCGACCCATTCTCATAACACTGCAGCATTCAGAGGTAGCTTTCGTTATGCGGCTTCCAAAATATGGAATAACCTGCCACCACCGATTAGAACGATTCACACGATTGATACTTTCAGAAGACGCCTACGGCAGTATTTAATGGAATCGCAACGAAAGTTGGATATGGTCGCGTTAGACGTCTCAATTATTTGAGTTACAAGTAGTTACAACTTGATCACAGTACCTACAATTTTTTCTTGACATTGCCACATCATCATCATTCTCTTGCCCATATGATGACAACAGCTACATGACAATGTGAAATGATTATACGTCCGTTTCATTTATATAAGTACCGTCGATTTTTTATTTTATCTTGCACTTTTCTGTTCCTTTTGTTTTCTTTTTTTTTTTTGTAGGTTTATTTATTTATTTATTTTTCTAACTAACTATTTTTTATCCGTACACAAGATATTATACACAGTTTCTTACACCAATTTGTTACATATAAGTAACCATACACTTACCCACTTACTTACCTATATAATTAGTTGACACAAGGTACTAGGCTGTTTTACGTCCGTCACGTCATCACTGTCTCAGGTTCAGTTGAAAACCAGCGTCGGGCACTAGCTGCTCGGCAGTTTGCTGAACTGGACCTATTTGGCGCTGCCGTGAGGCACACAATTTTATCACTTTTTGTACCCTATTTAATTTTTATATTGGTTTATTGTGTGTACTTGTGGTATGTGTCAAATAAACTAGTTTTCTTTCTTTCTTTCTTTCTTTCTTAAAATACTGGTATTCAGCTGCATCCAGTAAGACTGGACGTTGAACCCAATAAAGTTGGGAAAGGCCTGGCCTAGGCAGATGATGATGACGCGTAAAAAAGGAGGAGATTAATAAAGTAGAATTTAAATATTTATTTTTGTTACAGACATTGCCGTCAGTTATCGAGATGAACTAAAGTTTTATACAAACGAAACTCATTTAAGCAATATAAAATTTAAGTCCCAAGTACTCACCGCGCTAGCCTACGATTACGTACGCGATAGGATCCTGTACGTGGACAGACAGGCCAATGGTGACGCTATCTGTGGTTATACTCTATCTTCTGCTGAAAACAGATGTTTTACAGAAAGAACAGGCAGAAACATTCACGGCATCGCTTTCGACTCCTCAACAGAAACAATCTTTTTTACTGACACTAATGACAGAACTGTCAATACGTTTTCATTGAAGTCTGGATCTCAGAACAATGCAAGGGGAAATCTTTTATTCAAGATCAATGAAGGGATCCCACGTGATATTATCGTGGACAGCTGTAAAAGGTACGTTTTCAATTCTGCTTAGTTCAATGACCATGGAAAAATACAATAACACTATGCCCGACCCGGGACACTCGTCCAAAAAGACAGTCTTAGGCTAACCACTACCACCGGTGGCTGTCGCGCGCTACTGTCTTTACTGCCACAGTGGCTGCGGCGAGTGGTTGGTAGCCACCGCTAGTGGTTACTGGCCGCCACTTGTGGATAAGTGGCGGTGAAGATAGTAGCGAGTGGCTGCCACCTATGGCGTATCGCAGGCACTGAGCTGCGAGTAAATGCATTCAAAATTCAATTCAAAATTCAAAAATTTTATTGGAACAAAAAACAGATTTACAAAAGTTTGAGTTCGTTAACAACCGCATTAGTATGGAATACTGTGTCGCGGCCATTAGCGCCCACCTCCAGGAGTGGAAACGACAGTGTTCCAGGTGAAAAAGATAATTTTTAATACAGTTGCTCAAAAAGTGGCGTATTGCAGGGACGTATAGCGTTCGGGATGTGGGCTATTACGTACTCGTGCTTTTTCTTTACCTTTCCCGAACTCGTGCGTTCTCTTTCCCAACTGTCAAAATAATGTCCATTAAAAAAAAAACAACCACGAAGTATTTACTAAATAAAATCATAGAAGTTTTTATGATTCATGCAAATATTTCTAAAGAAGCTACTAATTTGTTTCAATATCAGATTTAATTATTTGATTCAATGAGTTATAGGTTTTCATTTTTATTTCATATCAATAAAAAAAATCTACTGAAGACTTGGCTGTATGGGCATAGTTCCCTTTGCCTACTCAGAATAGGTAAAGAAAAAAAAATCTCTGCGATTCTTTTACGTTATGCGCCATTTTCAAAAATGTTCTTTGCGAGTTTCATTACGGTTTTATTATTTTATTAAATTGCTTCATTTTTTCGCAACTGTATTAAAAATAGTTGTTCAGTACACGTGCGGAACCGTCATTGCAACTTGTTCCGACTGTCTACCCTCGCCGTCGGCTGTGCCTCGGCTCGGCTAGACATTGTCGGAACTCGTTGCAATGACAGGCTTTCCGCACTTATAATGAAATATACTATTATGTATGCATGCATTATGCTGCACGTGTTCGGCTAACCTTACAAAACGTTATAAAAATCATGTAAACGTGGCCGAGAAAAGGGATCATTCCCACTAGTTCTACTGCACAGTTCTACGATAGAACTAGTGGGAACTTTTTTTAAATATTTTTCCCACTAGTTCTACGATTCAAGGTGGTACGAAATCGTAGAACTAATGGGAACGAAAAGTCAATAAATTTTTTCGTTCCCACTAGTTCTACGCTATAAGGGTGTTACAAAATCGTAAAACCAGCGGGACACAAGTTTCTCATTCGTTCTATCACACAGTTTAGGGGGTACAACTACGGTCCAAACTACCAGGAGTATAGAAGTAGGAAGGAGGTATTGGAATATTTGAATCAAATCTAAATTACATGCACTTTTTTTTTTTGTTGGAGATAGTAAACCAGGATAGTAAAGTCCGACAAAATACCAGGAGAATAGAAGTAGGCAGGAGGTATTTAAAACATATTTTTTGTAGATGAAAAAAAAAAAGGATAGGTAGTAAAGTCCCACAAACTACCAGGAGAACAAAGTAGGAAGGAGGTATTGGAATCTTTTAATCAAATCTAAATTATTCCTTATTATAATAATATTTGCTTTAATAGTTTTTTTAAATACAGAAAAAAAAGAAGAAAAAAAGATTCAATACCTCCTTCCTACTTCTGTTCTCCTGGTAGTTTGTGGGACTTTACTACCTCCATCTTTTTTTGCATTTCCAAAAAAAAATGTTTTCAAGACCTTCTGCCTACTTCTATTCTCCTGGTAGTTTGTGCCGTAGTTGTATCCTAAACTGTGTGATAGAAGGAAAGAGAAACTTGAGTCTCGCTGGTTTTACGATTTTGTAACATCCTTTATCGTAGAACTAGTGGGAAAAATATTTAAAAAAAGTTCCCACTAGTTCTATCGTAGAACTGTGCAGTAGAACTAGTGGGAATGATCCGAGAAAAGTGACTCATTTGGGCGGAGCTTTAAAAGTAGGTTTTACTCAAACGAAAATGTGTTTAACTTATTGATAGTTACAGCAGGTTTTCTTGTCAACAGGTATGTTTACTGGCTCACCACAGACAAACCGCAGCCTACAATAGAGCGAGCGCGGTTCACTGGCACGGAAAGAGAAGTTTTTCGGACCGTTAATTCATTATACAACCCAACTTGTCAACTTGAGCCGCACAGTTTAACTATTGATCCAAAAACCCAGAAAATATACTGGTATGAACCTTTGAGCACCTCAAATTACCAAAGCTACTCTTCTTCCGTACTGGACAAGAACCAAAAAAATATCGAATTTTACACGCCTATAACTTACGCAGTGTGTATCCATCCATCAAACACATTCGCTGTTACAAATAGATTCTTTTACCTTGTTGATTTTCGCTTTAAAGAACCGAACTTTTATAAATTTGAAAAAGAACAACTTCTTATCCCAGGCTATGAAGCTCATATAATAATTAATACACCTGGAGCAACTGCACACAATGGGGTGGATACAATAACACCTGTTGGTATAGTAGCGAATTATCAAATCACAGAACAGGATCAGGACTGTGAAATATTCTAACACGTTGACTCAACTTCGAATGAGAATACGCTTTTGTTCTTACATTTATGTATTCCCTAGTTACCTAGTTTTAACCAATAACTAATTTTACAAATTAACGAACAAGTACTCTTCGTTAGCTAGACGAAAACACCCAGAAATAATGTGTCGGATCGATTCTCCTGGATGTAAAAGACGATGTTACGCCAACCCCGAATATATTGAGAATGGTGATCGATTCTCGTGGACGATGACATGCCCGAGATATGTGAATCGTGCAATTTATGACACAGTATTTCTGGTAGTTATTCGTCATCATAACTTCGTCCATAATTGCACAGACAAAACCTGTAGAGGTCACCGAAACACAGTCAGGATACAGACGCTAAAAAATTTACATAGGGCCGATAAAACCGTCCGCGCAGCGCCTTGTACAGCTCCCTGGGGTCATTAGTGTCTAGAAAGTATTCCCTGAGACTGCATACCTCGCGGCTTAGCATTCAAAAAGCCATAACCACGCACTTCCGTGTGATATACAGTCTCATTATCATCAACGACCGTGGGTGATGCACCCGATTTGGTGTCGCTCTGTCAAGAGCATCAAGTTGCATCGGAGTTCATTTGAGTATGTCGAAATAATACAACAAAGTACCTAAGTCTGAAAGTTTCTGTAGCCTTCAATAACTTCATCAGCACCGATTACATGTTAGAAATACACGCGTCTGCTGGATGATGACCATGAACAGAACGAACACTTGTTCGTTCTAGCCACGCGCACGCGTCGTTGCCAGTTTCGAACTAACTGAAGGCCACGAAAAGGTCAACGCTCGCGTGCTGCCTCCCACCTCACTCGCTCCCTACACGCCACGATGACATAGTTCAGTCGCGGTGCGTTTTCAGAGTAGTATGTCCTGGCATCATCCGACATTATATTGATATAAACAATATCAGATAAGCCGTTACATAAGTGATTATTTATAGGTCTATTTACATGTAAATAAAATAAACTGTTTGTTAAATTATGTAATACAAAGATAAACTAAATATGTATAAGGCGTATACGGCGTATACCCTTCCTGTGTATGTTTATAATATTTGCAATAAATGATTATTATTTTTGTTACTAAATCTGTTTTTAATTTTAACTAGATGAAACCCAACATCAAAATTAAATATGAATATAATATTATCACTCACCTTCGTTTTGCTGATGATTTATTAATAGTCGTCATGGCTCAGTAGCTGGAGGATACTAACACTATGTTCAGGGACCTCAATATCGTTCTTGAAATATAGACAAGACGAAAATTTAGTCGAAAGTGCATGTTTCACCCGTACCGGTAATTGTTGGGGGCGATACTGTCGAAGTTGTCGACCACTATGTCTACCTTGGGCAAGAACAAGCAGTTTAAATGTCTATCTTCGACAAAGAGGTTGCCCCAAGAACCGAACTCAGATCTTTTCGTCAAAAATTGCACTGTGTCTAAAGACGAGGGTTTCTAACCAGTGTATGTTGCCAGTGATAACTTCTGGCACAGAAGCGTGGTCTTTAAAGATAAAGATCATTTTATTTGTCCAAACATGTGTATACATGCAAGTTATGCATGCAGGATGTTACATTAAAATAATATTTAGTACGTACATGTTTCACCCGTAAGGCATACAAATTTATAAAATTAACCATAAACAAAAAATAAAATACAAAATAAAAGTCAGTAAAAATCATAAAATGTCACAAAAATCTAAGAGAAATAATAAATGTCAAATATTGTACAAAATAAACAAGTCAGTAGAAGTCATAAAATGTCACAAAAATTTGAGAGATTATAATAAATGTCACTTTAACTGCAAAGTCAAGCAACGAGGTACGTAGAGAGCCATGCTCGGCGTTTTTCTAAAATTGAAAAATAAAGAGATCGAGGCACATTCATGGGCTATTTGGATAACTACGTTCGTATTACAGTTGGGTGATTTTCAATTTTGGTGGTCACATAACTAACATTTGAACTGAAATATCCCAAGCAACTTCAATTCAATTGAATTCAATTTATTCAGATAACAATTCTCATTGTGTTTGAAATTATACATCAATACAAATAACAAAAACATTAAAAAAAACATGGTCATTAAAATTATAAAAGCTAACAGATTAAAATAAGAGACAATAATTATATAATATAATATAATATTTAAAAAAAATATAGTACCAACACAAAAAAATTATGATACCTAATAATTACCAATTAAATAATCAATAAAATTACAAATTAAGAAACCATTGATTTAAAATATTAAAATGTTCTTATATAAAAGTCATCATCAAAATAATAATAATAATCAATTAAATAATCAATAACATTACAAATTACGAAATCATAGAATTAAAATGTATTTATATGTCATAATCAAAAATAATAATAATAATCAATTAAATAATCAATAACATTACAAATTGAGAAATCATTGATTTAAAATATTAAAATGTACTTATATAAATGTCATCATCAAAATAATAATAATAATCAATTAAATAATCAATAACATTACAAATTACGAAATCATAGAATTAAAATGTATTTATATGTCATAATCAAAAAATAAAAACCGGCCAAGTGCGAGTCGGACTCGCGCACCGAGGGTTCCGTAAAAAAAATATATTATGTGATGTAACTAAAAATTTATGGTTTTCGTAATTATTCCTTTATCTATGCTATAAGACGTTGCTTCGTACCAAATTTCAAGATTCTGAGTTCACGGGAAGTACCCTGTAGGTTTTGATTCCCTTGCGAGTGTCGAAAATTTGCGGCATAAACGGGAGTATCTTTTGATCGCGTTGACTTAGAAGTTTGATTTTTTCACAGCTCCAAGAGACCATAGACTTGAGTATTTGATATGAATTTCAGCTTGATACCTCCACGCGTTCCTGAGAAAAAAGGTCTTGACAGACAGACAGACGGACAACAAAGTGATCCTATAAGGGTTCCGTTTTTTCCTTTTGAGGTACGGAACCCTAAAAAATAATAATAATAATCAATTAAATAATCAATAACATTACAAATTGAGAAATCATAGAATTTAAATATTAAAATGCATTTATAGGTCATCTTCTACCGAATACAAACATTTGTCCAACAGGAATACCCTGAGTCTCGACTTAAATGAACTTTTGTAAAGAATGGTTTTCAGGTCCAGTGGCAACTCGCCAGACATGACACAGATTGCGAACTGCGACGTGGTTCAATCCTACGTGTATCTTGGTGCTGTGATCGCGAATAACGGCAGCTGCGTGGATGAGGTGAAACGGCGTATGGCTATGGCTAGAGGGGCAATGGACAAGCTGAAAAAAATATGGAGGAATCGCAGCATAACTAAGGCCACTAAGATCAGGCTCGTCCGTACTCTTGTATTCCCTATATTTCTGTACGCAGCTGAGACGTGGACATTGCGAGAACTGGAAAAGAAAAAAGTAGATGCTCTAGAAATGTGGTGCTGGAGAAGAATGCTTGGTGTATCATGGACTGAATTCCGCACAAACGTCTCCATACTCCAAGAACTCGGCATCAAACAGCGTCTATCAGCACTAGTACAGTCTCGGATACTTAAGTTCTTTGGGCATGTCTCCAGGCGGAACAATGACTCCATAGAACGTCTTGTGGTGCAGGGCAGAGTGGAAGGTAATAGGCCACGCGGGCGGTCACCGATGAGGTGGACCGACCAAGTAAAATCCGCGATTGGAGGCCCTGTCAATGAATGCGCCAGATTGACTTCTAACCGAACCAGATGGAGAGAAATCGTGAGGCGAGCAACAACTACACCTGCGATTGGACACAGTTCATAGTGACCACGACCGCTCTGTCAAGAGCGAAGCGAAGGAGAAGAAGGCAACCTGTTAAAAATCTCCACCGCTTGATATTGAGGACTATGATGCACAATATTGAGTTGGGGTTTTATTTTGTTTTTAAAATCCTTTCTACGCGTACTTTCCCTTAGCTGTCTCTCCTCATCTGTTTCATAGTTATGAAGATATTTTTTAAAATTCACTAATAATACTAAAACGTAGAGGCTGGGCACAGTAAGAATCTTTAATTTTTTAAAGTGGGGCCGACAGCTCTCTACTTGCGGTATCCGTACCATGGTTCGTATTGCTCTCTTTTGGAGCACAAAGGCTCTCTGGCAGTTATATTTGAAACTATTACCCCAAAACTGAACACTATACCTCAACCTTGATTCTATTAGAGCATAATATACCATTTTAAGGTGTTTAACGTCTATTACGTCCCTAAGACTACGTAAGGCATAACACGCTGAAGAAATATAGGAATCAATGGCTTGCAATTCCCTTTTCCAATTTAAATATTTGTCAATGTGTAACCCAAGAAATTTTACTTCATTAACTATGTCAATTTTAATTTCACTAAGAACGATTGTCATGTTGTCTTTATTACGAGCTGTTGTACTAAATAACATTACATTGGTTTTTTCAGTGTTAACTATGAGCTTGTTACTCTCGAACCAAGATTTAAAAACTGCCAAAACTGCATTAACCTTAGCGGAAAGCTCCTGTATGTTATTACCTTCAACTATTGCATTGGTGTCATCTGCAAAAACTGTCAGCTGTGTATCGGGAAACATTGAAGTAATGTAATTAATTAAATCGTTTGTAAATAATATGAACAAAATAGGCCCCAAAATCGATCCTTGAGGTACGCCCGCTACTATATCTTGTAGAGAAGATTTATTGCCATTTCCATTACCAGCTTGCATATTAGTAATATCCACATACATTTTCCTATTTCTTAAATATGAAGAGAAAAGTTCTAAAGCTTTACCTCTGACACCATAATGCTCCAATTTTGAAATGAGTAATTTGTGGTCAATTGTATCTGTACGCGCTGCTGAATGGGTCGCGCACACCTTGACTGTTAGCTTGAATGAAAGTCACGGATAGCCAAAGATGACTGTTTATTGATTATATTTAACTACCACGTAACTAATGCTAATGCGTGAATGAGTACCGCTGTGTATGAATGCTGATTGTGTACTGTCGCCTTAAACTATAATTTGTGCAAGGTGACGGAAAAGTGCTGATGTATGCAATGTGCGCGGGCCATGTACGATGCATGACTCGTACATATTCCCGGGCGAGAGAGATGCTAGTGGATGATGAGAGTGAGTTACAAAATGATAGACAAACTTATAAATTTCACCCAAGTTACAAATCATGACTTAAATGCTAAACTTATAAATTTCACCCACTTTACAAATCATGACTTAAATCTATTCTTAACCATAACAGACTTAGTCACTATCACCAGACACCGGTTTGGTGAATGCAGGAGGTGTCCTCTTGTGGCGCTTGATACTGTTGAGTGGGCTTGAAAAGTTTCTTAACTCCACCGCCTCTTCTGGTTGTCTCGAGTCTCTACTGCGTGGCGTCGGAGCGACGAAGGGTGCCTTGCGCTGTGTTCGCCCCGGCGGCGCCGGAGGCTGTGACCCGAAGTCCGACTGTAAGTTGGTGCTTCTCTGCCGACGACGATAGATCCAACGACACAGATAAACTGCTACAGCTAGTACAGCGCCAGCCATCAACACGTAGATTGCTGAATATTGATGGATATCGTGGCTTGAAATCTCTGTGTTCAAGGCGTTTTCTGTTTTCATCTGCTCGATCTGTTCCTTGATGTGCCGCAATTCTGTTTCGTGATCGGTGTCGTTGATTTCAAATTGTGGCAAGCTGACGTTGAAGATATGGTTGATGGGTGCGATTTGTTGTGATTTAAGGTCAACCGCAGTTTTGATCTCTGAGTATCCCAGGTTGTGTGACAAAACGGTAAAGTCTTCGCCTTTAATTACGCAATCTGAATCCAATACTATGACCCCGGCTTTAGAGATTTGTATTGCGGTAATCTGATGTTCGCATATGACACGAAGTGCGCACTGTCCGCAACAATAATAAAGGTAAGTATTTATTTTGTTTAATTCCATCCAATTATTACGGCATGCTGCTGTGTTTGTAAGACATCTGTTTGTGCTTTGATCTTTGATACACATGCTGTCTTCTGACTTTAACTGGAAAATGGGTTTTCGGGAGTGACAGAGGCGCGTAGCTTCATCGTATTGGACACATTGTTGTATGTCTCTAGCCGTCATTGCCAGATAAGTGTCTTTGCGTAAGTTGATTGCGATGTAATCTGATATTGGCATAACGGCGACCGTTGTGTTACCATGTTGTTGTGGTATTGAAATGAGTTGGTATAGGTCATAGCTCTCTCTATTGACCAGTGGTATTCTGATTTCAAATATGAGGTACTGCTGTGTTACCCTTGTTTTGACCTTCAGAAGGTGGTAAATTTTTGGCAGTTCTGTCTGTATGTTTTCTTTAGGTAATGATAACTCTCGCGATAATTGTCCTGAGATTATGCTGAGTTGGTCTCGTAATTGCTTCGGTGTAAGTAAATGGACGCTAAACATTCCATGATGAATATCTGTGATTGTGTCGATAATTGTATCTTGTATGGATTTTAGCTTCGTGAGCATATTTGTAGCTATGATGGTGGACAGTGCTAGCTCGCTCTTTACTTCTTGTTCCTGCACATTTCTGTTCAATATATTGGTTGCCTTCGTCAGGTTGTTCAGATGTTGATTGATGGCCTTGTGTTGCCGATTGATTGTCTCTTCAGTTCTCTTGAGTAAATTGTATTCTGCTTCTACTACTGAGGTCTGGTTTTTCCACAAAAGAGCTAAATGATTCTCGTTTCCTTTTATCAGCGCAATATCTTGCTTGTATTGGTCCGCAAAACGTTCATCCAGAACTCCAAATAAGCTGTTGGCGACGTAGCCCACACCATCGATGAGGCCTCGCCCGCGCCGCCGTCGTGTGCGTTCTTCAAGATGCTGGCTCAGTAACATTCCATTGTAGTACTTCAGTTCGTCATGAGAGTGACGTAGTTCCAGTAGGATTATGTCACATAATGTTTTGTCTGTTTCTCTCTCACATACGCCGTTTATTTGTTTGAGATATTTGTCGCAGGTTGCCGCACCGTCCCAGTAAGGGTTCATGTCGTAATACACGATGAGTTTCCATTCGTCTCGAATGAACTGCATGTTTGAGATTCGATCGAAATAGAGTGCTTTGTGTATTGTTGTCAAGCTATACGGCGGCGATGTTGACTGTTCGTGACCAATTATGGATGTCATGAAGAGAAGCAGTGTGATGATAGTTGCTATCAGATTCGACTTCGATGCAAGTCTTTGTTTTGCTTGTTTGTTGGTCTTGATATTTTGGCAGTCTGGCATTTTCCCTGTCTGTTCGGGTAGTGATTGGTAATCTGTCTGGTCAGATACCAGCACTGACAGTTTAATCACTGGGCGCTTGAGGTACCCGTTTTGCGTTTTTAGGGTTACAACCCTGACCAATCCATCGCTACCGGGATGTAGCTCAGTGACTCTGCCCAGAGCCCATCTTCCCGTGGGGAGGTTAGGCTCGTGAATGATGACCACGTCATTTTCTTGAAGGTTTTGGTGAGGTCTCTTCCATCTAGTCCTTTCATCTTGTTCAGTGTCTAAGATAGTCAACATGGGACCGCTGCTCAAAAAGTGTGACGGAGTTAGATAATTTAAATCATCTGGGTCCTCTGTAAGTGCGCACAGCGGCCGACTGTTGAGACATGCTTCAAGTTGGGCAAGAAAAGTGCTGAAAGTTTTACTCTTGTTATGAACTTGCTCCTGTATTCGCAACTTGCTAATTTCTTCTGAGAATTGCGTTTCTTGTACATATTTTATAACCATATGTTTTGCGGTGTCTAATTCCCTTCCATTCAAGTAGGCAGTGCGCTCGCTGTGACGTCGTGTGATACGTAGCACCCAAGCCAACACGCGCACGGCGCGTGTCAAATTGCTATTTCTATTTAGTATGGAATCTATAACATCATCGCTTTGTGTCTGACGTGTTGCGGCGTAGCTTTGTTTTGATTTTCTCTCCTCTTCATTCGTAACGTAGATGCTCTTCTCCGCTACTGATGATTCATCGAATCCAGGGAGGAGTTGCGGGCCGCTCCACCACAGATTATGTTGCTTCAATTGCTCTGTTGTGATTCCACGGCTGGCACAATCAGCTGGATTGTCAGCTGATTTTATGTAATGCCAATTATCTGACGGTAATATGACGTCTCTGATCTGTTTGACTCTGTTCGCTATGAATGGTGTCCAGTGATTGATGTTGCCTTGTATCCATCCGAGCACTGCAGTGGAGTCACACCAACCAAACATTTTGATTTCACGTCCGTTGAGGGCTTGCAGTATTCTTCGCATGAGTGTTGTAAGTAAGTGCGCCCCACTCAACTCCAGACGTGGTAAAGTCAGCCTTTTGTTTTCTGGCTCTAGTCTTGTTTTTGCAGCGACGAGTGTTATTATGTTGGTATCAAGTTTACAATACACGACACATGCGTATGCTGTTAATGATGCGTCGCAGAAGCCGTGCAGTTGAATTGTGTTTTGCTCTCCTGTCTGATACCATCTTCGAATTTTAAACTGACTAATGTTTTGTAGCTCTGCTTTGAGTTTTTCCCACTCGGTGCTTATTTCAACCGGAAGCTGGTCGTCCCATTGAATGTTGGTGTTCGATATTGTTTGACGCACCTCACTATTTTCTTCGTATTTATTAGTCAGTGACATGTCCCATCCTTAATCCTTCCGCCCGCACCTCTCTCTTCGCCTCCTAACGCTCGATTGCAATGGCGCGCGCGCAATAAGAAAAATCGTATTAAATAAGTTATTGGACAAATCTAACTTTAAACTAGTGTTTTTCGCAATTAAAATAACAAATTGTGAAGTGTAATTGCTGTGGTGGACGCTCAAACAACCCTCAAGGACAATATTTGGTGTTTTGTTACCGCGTGCACGCGGAAGAAGATTCCGCCATTAAGCAAGAAACTTTCTAAAGGTGAAAACTGGACAATCGTAAGTGTTTTGCAATCCTTTTACGCCCTAAACCCCTTTCCTGTTGTTCACTGACTTATATATGCTATATTCAGTTCCATTCAGCTAGCCATCATCCCTTTTTTGAGGCAATCATCGAAAATACCTCTCAAAATTTAATTCCCAAAAATACAGTCCACTCTTTAAATTCAAGCGTCCGTTTTTCACTAACCGACCTTTTTTTTGTTTACCCTTTTCGCTAATTCACCAACATATTTTTGGTCCAATCGAACCGGATAATTCTAGTTCATATTTTCGTAATTAAAATTCGTATTTCGAACAAATACCTACTCAAATCAGATCACATCTCTGTTGAATTCTATTACTGCAGTAGGTATTCATTGTTGTGCTGGCTGATCTTATATTCGTAACTAAGTATTACAGATTTATGTATTCAATATCGTAGGTACTAATACACCTAACTAGGAAAATATACACACCTCAACACGGTCTAGGGATATTTCATACTCAATTAAATAACTCGAAAAGTACTGGCCGCATTGGAATCTTTAATACACCGATTTGTTTGTAATTTATCTCAGACTAATTCCAAATTCAAATTTTTGAAAATTCTTTTGTTTCGGTGGCATAAAAATGTCTTTATGTATAGGAGAGGGAATTTTCATTTGTGCGAAATTTAGAAAACAATACGAATTACGTTTAGTTACAGTTTTTTTTCATTTTTAAACGAAAGATAAAGTTAAAATTGAGGTATTGTAGCCATGCAACGCGCCGTTTGACGAGGGCGGAGATGTTACGAGCTGTGGGAATGCTGGAAGCTGGATCTGTTCAGCGTAATGTTGCTGAGGCCATAGGGACCCATCAAAATGTAATTTCAAGATTGTGGACACGCTATCGTGCCACAGGTGAAGTAGCGGAGAGGCACCGGGGGCCAAGTCGCATCATTACCCCCAGACAAGACCGATTTTTGCAAATTACTGCGCGAGCTCAACCAAATGCAACGGCGACTCAATTGGTCCAAAGGCTGCGAGTGGAACACCAAGTGCTTGTGAGTGACCAAACTGTAAGAAGGCGACTGCATGAAAGCAATCTACGCTCTCGTAGACCACTCCGGGTCCCACCGTTACGGAGAGGCAATCGTGGACGACGATTAGAATGGGTTCGGAACCACGTGGACTGGGGCCGTGAGCAATGGTCCAATGTGCTGTTCACGGATGAATCCAGGTTCGGCTTCCATCCAGATTCACGAAGGACGCATGTTTGGCGAGTTCCTGGACGATGGAGCCGTCTCCAGAACCCTCAGGAAGTTCACCCATACCAAGGAGGAACAATTATGGTTTGGGCAGGAATTCGTCTTGGAGGACGGACGGATCACGTTTGGGTGCGGGGCAATATGACGGCAGAACGATATGTCCAACAGGTGCTGGGGCCCGTAATCTTGCCCCACAGAACACAAATGGGGCAAGATTTCCTGTTCATGCACGACAATGCCCGGGCACACACGGCGAGAACGGTAGCAGCTTGGTTACATACACATAATGTTAGGGCCTTAGACTGGCCTGCTCAATCGCCAGATCTAAATCCCATTGAGCATGCGTGGGATATGCTGCAAAGAAGAGCTCTGAAGGAAGTTCCTGAAAATTTGGCTACAGAAGATCAACTTTTTGCGCACCTCAGAAGGACATGGGACAATATTCTGCAGCAAGACATTGACAACCTTGTTCTGAGCATTCCGAATCGTTGCCGATGTGTTATGAACATCATGGGCGCTTTCTCAGACTACTAACTTCAAGTTTATAAACACAAATTAAATGATTATTCTATTTTTTTCAGTTTTTACTCACAAATTAAAAGTTAATTCATCGGTTTCCGTCTATGCTTCATTTTTTTTCCATAAAATCCTGAAATTTTAATCAGTACCTTAACCATTATTAAAAAATGGTAGAATATTAAATAACGCATATTTTAAATATATACATGTCATTTATATAATTAACACATTGATAGTAATTCGCTTTTTTAAAAATATCCCTAGACCGTGTTGATGTGTGTACTTATTCGGTGTTTTATGTACAAGTAGTATTGGTCAATTAACTACCTACCTACCTACTCATAATAAAAGTTGTCTACTTAGTTCGTTCATTGTTCGTAGTCGAAAGCGCGCGCCGATATATACGTAGGTACCTATCCACCATAAACAAGCCGTGGCTTCTGTGCCGCTACTTGACACTCGTTTCGTATTTAAATTCGTTGATTGCGAGCACGGTCTACCTACATCTTTGTTTGTATAGTTGTGTCTTGAACGTCGTTTATTTCATTTCGTTCGTTTATTCGTAAATCTATTAGGTACATTAGTGTCTACTCATACATAATATTCGTCCTAGTACATACCTATAAGTCGTTAAGGTTGTGTATTCAGGAGCCCTATTCGGGGGCATCTCGTTGTTCGTATTGAGTAGCCTACTACCTACTTATTTGGTGTTTTTTTTGCACACACATACCTACCTACAAAGGGTACATAAGTGTGAAAAACCCCATTCGTTGTTGTCGCATATTTATCTTTGTCGTTTACTTTCGTTACTCTCGCGTTGGAAATAGGTAAATTGTTTACTCATTTCATTAATTTAAACGGCAAGACACAAATACGTATTTCTTTATCTACGTCACCTTTTTAGTTTACACCTTCGCATTTTACATATTGGTTCATGTCGAACGACGACAATAAAAATAAATTAACCATATTACAAGCTAAACGAAATGCACATTTCGAACGTATGCAAAATATATTCGAGTTATCAAAACAGGATATGAATGATGAAACATGTAGGGAGTCATTTTTAAATAATGTCGCAAATCTTCAAAGTTTACGTAATGAATTTCAAAGCGTGTTAGACGCCTTCAATACGTGTTCTATTAAAGTGGATCCTACTGCTATTATAAGCTACCAATCTTGGATTTCGTTTGAGGAGCTGTACTGTCGGGTTCAACGTGTCGTAAATTCACTTAAAATAGAACAATCTCAAATAAAGGAAACGCCAAAGAATAATTTCCCAAAATTACCTCGTATCGATTTAGTTTCGTTTGATGGCGATATTCGTAATTGGTCGCTGTTTTATAATCAGTTTAAGCGCGTAGTTCATGATAACACGCAACTGTCTGACTCTGAGCGCATTCATTTTCTTGTTAGTAAGCTGACTGGCAGCGCCGCTTCTTTGTGTGCAGGGATACCACCTACACCTGAGAATTATAAAATATTATGGAACTCGCTCGTGGATAAGTATGATGATCCGCGTTTTCTCGCCGCGTCATATTTAAATCAACTATTAGAATTTAAACCTGCTAAATCTACAACCGGTTTAGAGTCGTTTGTAAACACATTTGATACCGCCGTTAGGGCGCTCAAGCAGGTACATTTGGGAGATCTTGCGGACTTTATTTTGTTACATCTCGCATTGCAAAGGTTAGACTCCGAGACAGTTAAGTTATTCGAAATGAGTCATCGCAAAAAAGTCATACCTTCTTATGATGATTTAGTTGAATTTGTTAAAGAACAAGATAAAATAGTACGCTCCAGTCCTTTAGTTTCCAAGCCTCAACAAGATGGTCAAATTAAAAACGTGTCTAATTCAAAACCAAAATCCACAAAGGCCTTTGTCGCTCAGACAGCCGATAATTGTATTTTGTGTAAGTCAGACAAACATAATAAATTATATTTGTGTTCGGATTTTACAAAAATGACCCCTCACGAAAGATTTAATTTTGCGAAATCTAATGCGTTGTGCATTAACTGTTTAAATCATGGGCACAAGGTCTCATCGTGTTCTTCAAAGAATGTTTGTCGTCATTGTAAGTCGAAACATCATTCAATCTTGCATTTTGGTTCATCTGATTCGCAAAATAATGCGTCAAGTTTGTCCGCTGTCGCTACCGCTCCCGCTACCTCTCAACAGGATGACCGCACCTTAAACGTAAGCGGAGTGGAATCTAGTTCGCCATCGAATAACAATAATATGCCTGTTTGTGGTGTTGCTCGTGACCATTTTGATAACAGGTGTTTGACTACTTTGTTGAGTACCGCTAAAATAAAGATTTTAGATAAACATAATCGTGTGCATTTCGTGCGATGTTTGATTGATTCCGGATCGCAGAGTGATTATATCACAGCTTCGTGTTGTAAACGTCTATCGTTATTTATTTCGAATAAAAACCGGTTTGTTGAAGTTCAGGGCATCGGTGGTGCATCTCAACGTATATTGGGCATGACTAATGTTCTGTTTACATCTCGTTTTGACGCTAGGACACAGTATAGTTCGCAGTCATTTGTAGTTGACAAGATTACGTCACAGTTACCAGACGCTTTTATTGATGTAAACGCACTTCATTACTTAGATAATTTACCGCTTGCCGATGATGAATATCATTCACCCGGACAAATTGACATGCTTTTAGGTGTCAATTCATATTGCAAAATTTTGTTATTTAATAAAATTAGTCCTGGTAACAATTTGCCTACAGCAATCGAAACTAGTTTAAAACGCACCCACCCTACTTTCATCACCTCGGTCTACTCGTTCATTCTGCGCGTTTACACATGAGCAAATTAATGATTCGCTTCAGAGATTTTGGCAATTAGAAGAAGTGCCTTCTAAAAATTTTATAAGCCCTGACGAACAGGTTTGCGAAGATATTTATACGTCTACTACTACTCGAAGTGCCGATGGTAGTTATACTGTTAATCTGCCTTTTAAGGAGAATGTCGATTCGCTTGGCAATTCTTTTATAACTGCAAAGCGTAGATATTTGTTTCTTGAACGTAAATTCGCGCGGTCTCCTGGATTACGTGAGGAATACAATGCCGTTATCACGGAATATCTTAATAATAGTAGATTGTATCATAAGGGAGCAAAATAATATTTTTACGGCGAGGGCGCTTTTTTGAATCCAGAGCGAAGTGAGGGATTCTAGAGTAGAATCCCGAACGTAGTGAGGGATTCTTTAGTAGAATCCTGAACGTAGCGAGGGATTCAAAGTACGTCGCCCGAGCCCAAAATATATTTTGCACCCGAGTGATACACTCGACTTTTCATCACCCTCTATGAGAAAATAAAAGGCGCCTCATATTTTATTGTAATATTATTATTTAATAAAAATAGAGTGACGACACGTTTAAATCCATCAGACATATTAATTACGAATATGTGTCCAGTTTTACGTCCTTATTAAGACAACACGTTACTAAACAACCTTCTACTCCATATTAAGAAATTGTCGTACCTTTAAATATTTCTCCCGGGATTTCGTAGGGATTAAGTTTTGTATGACGATAGTAGCTTCTATTTTTATTGTTTCAGGAGTTAATACACTATCACTTTCAGAACTCGACGTAGAGCTCATTTTTTTTTGCACACAATACTATAAAGTCCGTACCCATTATTAGAACAGGGAAGTAAATCGCGCGCTTTTTTTTTTTTTTTTTAATTTAGTTACCGCGTCTCCTCGCACCGTACAGCCAACACAATACAATTTGCGTTCAATTTCAATGAACGATTCATGTTCTAAATTCAAATCTCATTACTGCCCGCTAAAAAGTCTAATGGAGAAAAGAGCTACTTTGCTCGCACTTATCGAGGAACAAAACGACACTTTTCGAATTGAAGGGATGAAAAAAATATTTGTCGCTCGTCCCGCCAGAGAATTGTCTCGAGTCAGGATTTTATTTGCCTCACCATCCCGTTATTCGTCAGGATAAATCTACGACTAAACTTCGTATCGTACTCGACGCTAGTGCTAAGACAGACTCCGGTTTGTCACTTAATGACGTTTTGCATACTGGCTGCAATTTGCAAAATGATATTTTTCATATACTTTTAAAGGTTCGTGTATTTGAATTCGCTTTTTTCGCTGACGTTCGTCAAATGTACCTCTGCATCGAGGTCCATCCTTCGCATCGCTCTTATCAAAGAATCTTATATCGTTTCTCGGATGACGCTCCATTGGAGACTTATCAATTTAATCGTGTTACCTTCGGTCTTCGTTCTTCGCCGTTTTTAGCATTGCGGACTATGCGACAACTCGCTCATGACGAGCGTGATAGCTTTCCTCTCGCTTGCAGCGTGCTAGAAAACGACATGTACATGGACGATCTGGCTTCCTCCGCTTCTACCCTTGAGGAAGCGGTTGGAATGGCATCCGATCTAATCCAGCTTTTGAAGCGTGGTGGTTTCGAGCTAGTGAAATGGACGAGTAATTCTATTGACTTGCTCCGTACCATTCCTGATACTCACCGCCAATCGGAATCAGTCTCCTTCGACACAGACACATCGTTCAAAATTCTCGGCCTTCAGTGGTTGCCATCTTCTGATTCGTTTAAATTCACTGTCGCGCCACCTAATCCCGAAGGTACTAAGCGTGCGATTTTGTCTGTCACAGCTCGCTTGTATGACATTCTTGGTCTTGTTGGTCCAGTTATTCTTTATTCGAAATTGCTTATCAAGGAGCTTTGGCTTCTCAAACTCGACTGGGACGACCAACCTCCAGAAGCTGTTCTCCGTTTGTGGAAGCAGTTTATTTCGGAACTAACATTAATCTCTAATCTTTCATTTTCCCGCCATTTGGGCGTTGATTCGCATTCTCGGCTTTATCTCTTGGCGTTTTCCGATGCATCTGAAAAGGCATATGGATGCGTTGTCTATACCTACGTTTTGAATAATAACGAGAAGCCCATTGTTCGGCTGTTATGTTCGAAATCTAAAGTCGCTCCTATTAGAACTGTAACACTTGCTCGGCTTGAACTTTGTGGTATTCTTTTAATGGCTAAATTACTACGGGTAGCTCATGACACTATTTCAAAACGACATCCTATCGAGGATGGTATGCTTTTTCGGATTCACAAGTCGCTCTGTGCTGGGTACATTCTTCTCCTCATCGGTTCAACACGTTCGTCGCTAATAGAATAGCCCAGTGCCAAACCTATTTCTCGTCGGAATATTTTCGTTTCATCCCGGGTACTCAAAACCCCGCGGATTGTCTGTCGCGTGGACTATTACCTTCACAATTAGTTCAACATGAACTTTGGTTAACCGGTCCACCGTGGGCATCGCTTCCAATCGATCATTGGCCTATTTCGGTACCTTCTCCCACTTCTACTCCAATGCCTGAGGAGAAGTCAGCCGTATTCACTTCGAAAAATAAATCTGAACATATCCTTACAACGCTAAGTTTAAAGTTCTCTAACTGGGATAAATTTCTTAGATGTGTGGTTTATATGCTTCGGTTCATAAAAAAGCTCCCACGCAATAATTGTATAACCGCTTCAGACTTGGATTTCGCAGAATTGATAATCGTAAAGGCTGTACAACACACGTATTTTTACGAAGATATAGAAAAGATTAAAAATTCTAAATTATGTTCACATGCGTTACGCAAGCTTTCCCCCTTCTTAGATCAAGGGATATTACGTGTTGGCGGTCGCCTCTCTAATTCGTCGTTAGATTACTCGCAAAAACATCCAATTCTTTTGCCTCGGAATGGACATATCGTTGAGCTTATTATTGACGCTTACCATGTTAAACACTTTCACACAGGTCCCAATTTATTATTATCGATACTTAGACAAAGGTTTTGGATCTTATCTGCTCGTCGCATCGTACGTATGCGTATTCATCGTTGTAATATTTGCTTTCGACTCAGTCCGAAACCTACATTTCCTGTTATGTCAGATCTTCCAGAATGTCGCGTCGAGCAAAGCAAAGCCTTCTCACACACTGGGGTAGACTTTGCTGGGCCATTCAATATAACTTTCTCTCGTAAGCGCGGTGTACGCAGCCAAAAGGCGTACCTGTGCCTTTTCATTTGTCTAGTAACCAAGGCAGTTCATCTAGAACTTGCTTCTTCGCTTAGTTCGGCATCATTTTTGGATGCTTTCAAAAGGTTTTTATCTCGTCGTGGTCCTTGTCAATGTATTTACAGCGACAACGGTACTAACTTTGTCGCATCTAAGGCTTATCTTAGCGAGCTACATACATTTCTGCATTCTGAGGAATACTTTAAAACTTTTACTCACGAGTTGACAAACACTCGTATAGCTTGGAAACTTAATCCACCCAGTGCGCCTCACTTCGGGGGCATATGGGAGTCTAATATTAAATGCGTTAAATCTCACTTATTTAAAGTCATCGGGACTCAGATCCTGACGTATGAGGAGTTGAACACAATCCTCATCCAAATTGAGGCAATTCTTAATAGTCGTCCACTCTATCAGCTAAGTTCAGACCCTTCTGAACCTAGTGCTCTTACGCCCGCGCATTTTCTTTCGCTCGCACCACTTCCTTTATTACCTGCGGCTGACCTCAGCAATGAACGAGCTAATTTGCTAACTCGATTTTCGCTACTAGATTCTCTTGTTCAGTCATTCTGGACTCGTTTCAAGTCTGAGTATCTCCATAATCTCCAGTGTCGCGAGAAATGGAATACCTCATCTAATCCAGTTTTGGTCGGCACAATAGTGCTACTAAACATGGAGAATGCACCTCCTCTTCAGTGGCCTCTTGGTGTTGTCACTAAGTTGTTCCCTGGAAGGGATGGAGTAACTCGCGTCGTTGAAGTTAGGACCAAGAACGGTGTACTTAAAAGACCGATCGTAAAGTTGTGTCCATTACCAACTCAGTAATTGCTCAGCCAGCATACATAAAGTTTACCTAGTTCGTAGTAATAATTTGTACTAATTTTGCCTCATTAACCTTAGCTTTACTTCGTAGTTTAATACTCTTTCTCCTACTTAATTTGAAGGGGTTCCTTCAAGGCGGGGGGGATGTTCGATATTGTTTGACGCACCTCACTATTTTCTTCGTATTTATTAGTCAGTGACATGTCCCATCCTTAATCCTTCCGCCCGCACCTCTCTCTTCGCCTCCTAACGCTCGATTGCAATGGCGCGCGCGCAATAAGAAAAATCGTATTAAATAAGTTATTGGACAAATCTAACTTTAAACTAGTGTTTTTCGCAATTAAAATAACAAATTGTGAAGTGTAATTGCTGTGGTGGACGCTCAAACAACCCTCAAGGACAATATTTGGTGTTTTGTTACCGCGTGCACGCGGAAGAAGATTCCGCCATTAAGCAAGAAACTTTCTAAAGGTGAAAACTGGACAATCGTAAGTGTTTTGCAATCCTTTTACGCCCTAAACCCCTTTCCTGTTGTTCACTGACTTATATATTATGCTATATTCAGTTCCATTCAGCTAGCCATCATCCCTTTTTTGAGGCAATCATCGAAAATACCTCTCAAAATTTAATTCCCAAAAATACAGTCCACTCTTTAAATTCAAGCGTCCGTTTTTCACTAACCGACCTTTTTTTTGTTTACCCTTTTCGCTAATTCACCAACAGTTGGGCAACCAAACTTGTTTGAATAGAAGTTTCAATTTTGTTGTAACCGGAGCTAACCAACCGAGTGGATCAAATATCTTTGAAATATCTGATAGTAATGAACGTTTTGTATGTTTATCTGTTGACTTTGTTTCGCCGATTTTTAGTTCGAACGAGAATGTGTCTTCATTGGGGTTCCATTTCAACCCGAGCGTCTTTGTTGATTCTGCTTGCTTGAAATCGAATGATGGTTGATTTGAGGACGCTCTGCTGACGTTTTGAAGTAATTCTTCGCTGTTAGCCGACCATTTACGTAAATTGAAACCTCCCGACTGTAGTAACTGGACCAAATCGCCTTGCAGTTGTTTGGCTGATGACAACGTGAAGCTTCCACTTACAAGGTCGTCCATGTAGAATTCTTCTTGCAACGCTTGTGCCGCCCTGCTGTGCAGATACTTGTGGCCTTCATCAGCTGCCAACTGTTTCAAAGTCATCATGGCTAAGAATGGGGCTGCTTTCACGCCATAAGTGACTGTCGTGAGTTGATACTCATGTAAACGTTGGTCAGGACAGTTCCTCCATAGTATCTTCTGATAGGGTTGATGTTCAGTGTTGCAAAGTATCTGTCGATACATTTTTTCTATGTCCGCCGTATAAGCGAACTGATATTGCCTCCATCGCAAGATTAATGACATGAGGTCTTGCTGTAAATTCGGGCCACGCTTCATGAGGTCGTTCAAAGTGTAGCCCGTGGATGTTTTCGCCGATGCGTTGAATACTACTCTTAAGGCCGTAGTTACTGAATCGGCGCGTCGAACACAATGGTGAGGTAAATAACAAGTCGGTGTCACGTTACTTGTACACTCGACCATATGATTTAGTGCTTGATATTCATGAATGAACTGCTTGTATGCATCTGCTAATTGAGGCTGTTTGCAGAATTTTTTCTCCAGTTGTTTGAATTGTGCCAACGCCAGGGGTTTTGTAGCTCCTAGCTTTTCTTGAAAGTTTGGTTCGAACGGTATCTCAACAATGTAACGCCCAAGTAACACAATCGCGTCTAAAAACGGACTATTAGATATCTAATAGACTTTAATTTTATTGTCTACCTTAAGAGTAAAATATGTCCCAAGTAATATTCAAGAACGCTTATAGACACAGTTTAGTAAAAGTGGGCACAACCTTATCCCTTCTCATAAGAATGAGTTAAGAAAACATCAATAGATAGAGATAAGAGTAGTAAATTTTCAAATTGTCTGTAGAGATTTTTCTAGTGTCTCACTAGAATGTGTATAGATCACAAATTTTACTACTAGATAGTTTATAGATAAGGTTGAGACCTTTAAAGAAGTCTTTATTTGCCAAGTTTTTAAACCAAATTAACTGAAGACTAACAACTTTAAGTTATATTTGATTTGTAATAGACAACGACACATAATGGCGTAGAACTTACAAGAGTTATTTAAACTTATTATTGTATTGCATCATGGCGTACCAAATTTCTTATTTTTTACATTACTGTTTTAGCTAGTTAATAATGGGTAAACAAGCAAATCTATATGCGATTGAAATTCTATCGGTGAATATTATGTAAAACTCTCATAAAATAAGAGCGCCCGCTGTAAATGTAAGATTTGATATTTTTATTACCAAAAATGAATATTAATTATAATAAGTATTTTTTTTAAATTTCATTTTAATGTCTAAAATACTCATTTTATTTAAAATAAAGTAATTGAAAACATATTAAATATTTAATTAGATATAATTTAATGATAAAAACATAAAAATAAGCATTAAAATATGTAACGAAAATCATTTGAAGCGAAAATAGGTAATAAAAATGGCGTCTAGATAAAATTTACTAGAAAAACGAATCTAATAGAACAAACACACTAGAGAGTTTTCTGTAGTATGGCTCTAGCTCCATGACAAGAATAATTTCACTTGCTACATACTGAACTATCTAGTGAAAGAATAAACAAATTTATAAGTGGTTTAAGATTACCTAGTAACTGTCATCTCTGTATTCCTTTTTATCTTCTCACAGTATTTCTAGACATTCATCAGTAAATAGGTAATTTGATGTGTTGTAAACGAAAGACGATTTTATGCAGTAACAGAGCAATTTAATTAATCAATACGTAGGTACACAGAACCGTAGGTAGTCCATCAATTTTAACATTGATTGTCACTTTTTTGCTCTCTTAAATTTTGAAAATATCTAGTGAGATTATTCTTCAGCCCGTGATGCTAGTTTTTTTTTAATTTAAATCGTTCTTGGACTCTGCAGCAATGTTCTCGGATCCTTTGGTAGAGTAACGGGTTGAAAATTATATATTACTAGCTGTTGCCCGCGGCTTCACCCGCTACAACACGAAAATTATTCTTATAAAATCGGGATAAAAACTATACTATATGTTAATCCAGGTTATAAATTATCTGTGTACCAAAATTTATCCAAAACCATTCAGTAGTTTTGCGTGAAAAAGTAACAACATACACACTCACACACTCACAAACTTTCGCCTTTATAATATTAGTGCGAAGTGCGATTTGGAATAAGTTCAAGACTATGTGAGTTATAGCATGAGTTGTATTGTTTTCATCCGAATAAGGTACTAGAAAGTTTCGATTCTGAATCTGAATTATTTTACAACTCTTCTTCATCTTGCTTCCTTTTTAAATATTTACCGATTTTTGACGAAAGCCACCAGACATTTTATTTTTCATATTTTTATTGCATAAAATCATCCATTTCAAATATTTAATACAAATGCACTTAACATAGCCATTTTTAAGAAAAAAATCCACTAAAGCCACGTTTTCACTATCATTTAATTAGACAAACTTAAAAATATCTATTAAAGTATTTTATCTAGACGTAAGTCTCTATAGAAACAAAGATAAGAGTACCAATAGCTAAAATAGAAAGTTTTGTCTTAAAATATATCAACTTATCTATTAAATTAGTTCAAGTTAGGTACCTTTAGGCTTTATTCACTATTTGTAGAACATATTATCTTAAAACATTCAAAATACCTATAAACGTACTTAAAATAAGTGTGCTATAGAACAAATGCCCTAAAAATAATCCAGCTTGAGAAAAATAACTCTATAAGAATACATTTTCTTTATTGCAACCATCTTTAGAAAGCCCCTATCTGAAGATTAACCATGAATAGACTGTCAATAGACAGATTTGTTTTAAACCTCCGAGACTGTGTTACTTGGGCGACATTCATTGTCGCGAGTTGTTGTGTTCTTGTAGTGCTGCAAACAATCCTGATCATCCTGTGACATTCCCGAGCTTTCTGCGATGTCCTCGACTGTCCAAAATTGTTTAATGTCTTCGATGTTATTTATGACAACGTTGCATTGAAATGTTGTTGGCACGTTTCCGCATAATATCCAGCCCAAACGTGTTTGCTGTGCGACTGGTTGAGAACTTTCGTGCCTGATGATACCTTCTTGAATTATGTTTGAGTATATCTCAGCTCCGAGTAAAATATCTACAGGACGACTTTCATTAAACTCTGAATCAGCCAATGTGATATTTTCTATAAATGTCCATGATTTTGGTTTTATGAACGTTTTATTAGGCAAATTGTTTATCAAATTGCGCATAATAAAAACATCGGTGTCAAATGTATAATCACCGTGAATGGCACTGCACGTGATTCGAATGACGCCTTTGCAATTATTTTCTTTCGCCCCGACACCGAATATGACCCCTTTGCAGCGGCCACGGGGTATCCGTAGTTTCTGTGCTGCTTTTTCCGTTATCAGGGATGTTTGTGAACCCTGATCAACGAGCGCTCGTAAAGTTATCAGAGACCCATCGTATGCTTGTACTTTGATCAATGCTGTGGTAAGCAGAGTTTCTGATACATCTTCTTGAGACACGTGGTTGCTGCTGTCACTTGTCGTTGTCTTGCTATCGGTGCCAGCTGTTGTTTGCTGCACTGAGTTGCTGTTTGATTTCTGCCCACCCCCTTTGCTGTATGCGTCGTGAAGCAAAGTATTATGATCTGAGTTGCAGACGCGGCATGTTTTTCTCGATGCACATTCCTTGTTATTTGTGTGTACGTTTAGGCAGTTTTTGCAAAAATTGTATTTCGCAACTGCCTTCCGTTTTGCGTCAGGTTGTAATTCGAGAAATGTTTTGCACGAAAACAACCGGTGCTCTTGATTGCAATGTGGGCATTTTGTTGGACTTTCATTGTCTTTTGTCAATGAGTTTGATTTAAACTTATTATTTTTGTTCTGATTTGCGCTGAATGCTTTGTATGAATGAAATTTCTTGTTAGTTTGTGTAGGCTCCGACTGAGATGGTTTTGATGTTTCTGGCTTACGACGAGATGTTTCCCATGACGTAAATTTTCCTTCAAGGAAATCCAGAAAGTCTGCTATGTTTGGTAGCTCGCGCGGCTCCGCCAGTGATTCTAGGTAGTCGTTTTGAGTTACCGTATCCATTTTTTGTGAAAGCAAATGTACCAACAAGGGGTCCCACGATGACGTGTCTACACCAAGGTTCTTGATTGCATTGATGCATTCTGTTTTCGTATCGTGGAGTTTTTTGACTGATGCTGCTGATAAATGTTGGGTGACAGGAACAGTTAGCAATGCATTGAGATGTGTCGTGAAGATCAGTTTTCTGTTGTTATATCTGCGGTTGAGGATCTCCCATGCAGTCTCATAATTTTCCGAACTGATTGATAGATGCTGAATAAGTTTCTCGGCTTCGCCTTTTACTTTGCTTTTGAGAAACTGCATTCTCTGTGCGTTAGAAAGAGACGGACTAGAATGGATGGTCTCAACAAATAAATCTTTGAATGCTGTCCAGTTTTCATAGCTACCACTAAAGGTTGGAATTTTGATCTTCGGCGTCGACTTCTCTCGGTGAGTAACTGACCACATCTTGGAGTTGATGATTGCCTTCATTTCGTTGTAAACGAGTTCGCACGTGTTGTAGGACATCTCATATTGCATGTTGGCTTCGTTAGGCAAACTGTCGAGTTCCCAGTAAAGTGAATCAACTGCTTTCCACCTGGTTTCTAACACCTTTAAGGCGTCTTCAAACTGCCAATTCTCTTTGAGGAGGTCCACTGTGATGCTTGATGCCGTTCTTTGGAAGGCTTTGATATTGCTCCTTTGTTTACGTAGCATTTCGTCGGTTTTGCTGTTACCCGCGATCTCCGCTACTTCAGGTACCTTTATTGACAGGGGTGCTTGGTTACCTTGCTCTTGACGGAGTTTCGGCTCGGATGCCTGTGAGGTTGATGGCGCGAGCTCAAAATTAAAGCCTGCTGGCTTTAATACGGGTGAAGCAGGTTTTTGTTCTTGAGTTAAATACTTGATTAAGAATTCCCTAGTGCTTCTGTAAAACTGTTTTGTCTGTTCATAGGAATCTTGCACAAAGTATTGATGAGATGGATTTTCGCGCTCACTAATTTTCTCGTGGTTACTTTGAAATTCTGCCCAATACTTGTCGAGAATGTCTATTTTCCTCTGCACACTGTCGGGAGTCTTGCGGCTTACTCCTTCTTTCTTGAAGTTGATCAGAAGTTTCTGCATTGCCTCCATGACTTGATATTGAGTTTGAATAACTGGCTCCATGGTTGGAAAATTATTGACACGGGAAAATTCACCGAAGTTGTTGTAGCAGTAGATGTCTTCTCTGCTGGTTTTGTTAATAGCAGACACTCAGTGTAGCTCACCCTCCTGTACGTTATGTGCAACGTCTCAATGTTACTGGTGAGACCCGCTTGTGGGAGGCCAATAACACCGATTTGCTAACGTACCTGGGATATACCACGCTAAGCACTCTGCTGATGCTCGAAGGACCATAAATATGTACGCGCTGCTGAATGGGTCGCGCACACCTTGACTGTTAGCTTGAATGAAAGTCACGGATAGCCAAAGATGACTGTTTATTGATTATATTTAACTACCACGTAACTTATGCTAATGCGTGAATGAGTACCGCTGTGTATGAATGCTGATTGTGTACTGTCGCCTTAAACTATAATTTGTGCAAGGTGACGGAAAAGTGCTGATGTATGCAATGTGCGCGGGCCATGTACGATGCATGACTCGTACAGTATCAAAGGCAGAGCTTAAATCAAGGAAAATACCAGCTACCCTCTTTTTCCTATTCAATTTACTAACAACAACCGTCTAATACACCTTCAACAACTGCTATTAGAGCCTTTGCACTACGTTGCGTTATTTATAGTACTATTAAGTATATAAGGGGCTGACAACACCTAATTTTGCTGAAACTGATGTTATTTAAGCAGTTTTTTAAGAAAAACTGTTTGTTCTAGCACATTAAAAAAAAATGTTATTATTCATCATATTTCAAAGACCGTGGATGGACTCGATACTTAATTGGACGAAATCGGTTCGATAGAAAATAATTGCAAAGATTGGTCTTAAAATCATCGTTAAGCGGTTCTATGTCTTTATTTTTTTTTCGTATGGGTCTGCAATTAAAAACATGAAGTCAACATATTCATACCTAAACCGCTGACGAGTCATATTTCACAAATAATCCATATATTTTTTTAAATCAATATTTATTCATTATTTTCTTCTAAAATCTGGCCGGCCCAGTAACAGTGATAGTGCGCTCTCGTTTACTCCGATACAAATAGACAGTGTGTGTGACAGTGACAAATCCTAAAGGCCATTTGGTATTGACAGCGTCATTTAATAATGATTTAGAGAAAGCTCAGAAAGATAAGCAAATCAAGTCACATCAAGTATCTTGACTTGGCTCGCGAGATTGTCCACATGTGTTGTGTGAACTTAGCGATCATTGTGTCGATAGTCGTTTTAGCCAATGGTTTACTTGCCAAGAGCCTCGACCAACACATAAAGAGGCTCTCGTTAGGCAGCTGGATCAAAGGCTTGATACACAAAAGCGGTACTCCTAGACACAGCTTGTCAGAAATATTGAATCACAGGAAAATATGCACGGACAGTTTTTTTGATAATTTTTTAACATAACCGAATTAAAAATATATCTTGAGTATGTTAGTCTATGGGTCAAAGTTGCCTGACAATAAACAAATGATATATATTATATTATGTTAACCTTTCGGGGCAGCAGGCGTATGTTTGCAATAAAGTTAAAGTTATCTGCGGTAGATGGTAGGTAATATTTGAATGGGTCGGTGTTGTTAAATATAATTTAATTAAGTTCATAGGTTATCCTTCAGTTCATGATTTTTAAACACTACAAGTAAACACTTTTTGTGCAATCTTTAACGCATTGGGTTTTTTATTATTTAGTAGATAAAGCTAATCCGGTTTTGTCATCCGTAATACATATAATATCAATAGTAGACCTTTGATATAAGTTCAGTTTATACTTACTAAGCAGGTGAAAAGAGCATTACAGAAAAAAAGTTGATTGTTTAGCACTAGGTGGTCATGCCTTAGAAGATAACGGTTTACCAAAATCATGTAGATCTAACAGACTAAAATGACCGATGTTCCTTCTCAGTCTTTTGTATTCCTGGGTTGCGGTATCTCTTACGGACAACCCACAGGCCCTGCAGGCGACGGCTCTTGCTCTGTCAATATTGCTGACGTCTCCTTGAAGCGCGTCTATCAGTTGACAATATAGACGATTGGCTAGAACATTACTCACCATCCACAGACCCGCGCCTGCGATGGTACGCGGTGGGCTGAAGCCATCATGTGGCCCCCACGTCCAGAACGCCTCCCGCGGCGGCTGGGACGAGAGGTTCTCTCCCTCTCACGTTCTGCCACATCCTTCGCTAGCATCACTGTTTCGCAGGAGGTGACGGCTTCCCATTCCCTCTCGCTCCGGACCACAGCTTGAACGGGCCGAACGCGAGAGGTCGCCGCCAATCATTGCAATTGCCCTTTAGTTTGATAACTGTTACTGCAGAGACCGCAATGTGTAACATAATATAATATGATATGGGATGAAAGCACTATGCCACACAAAACAGGTATTGAAGTTGTAAAAAAGACTCTCCAAGACATAAGAACTTCAAAACTTTTGTGATTTTAGGTCGGACTGGCGGTCGCTCCATGTAAAATACTGGTATTCAGCTGACTCCGGTTAGACGGGAAGCTGACCCCACGATAGGCAAGAAAAGGCTTGACAGATGATAGTGATAGGACTCCTAAAAAGAACCTCAAAACTTTTGCTATTTTGTCGGCGTCAGTTAGGCAGCCAGTCCAAGTCAAATACTGATGTCAGCTCAATCCGGTTACACTGAAAACTAATTCAAACATAGTTAAGAAAAGGTAGGCAGGTGATGATGATAATTAATTAATACATAGATGTTTCGAGGACCTATATAAATGGGGAAATGGGCCTCTGGGTACAATTATACAATAACATAATCATTAGGGTTTCGTTATTTGGCTACTGATCCCTGAAAATTGGCACCCATGATAAACTATCTAAAGGGTCACCAAGTTATCGGTATGATGAGTAAGTTGGGGAAAACCTGCTTTATCATTGCAAGCTCTTATCAGTATTTTTTATTCTTATCAAATGTATAAATAGCTATGTAAATTGTACAAAAACATCGATTAACATTAACGTTCTGGAGGAATCAACAAGAGAGGACGTGCCATCTACTTTAGACAACGAGTATGAAGTTGAAAATGTGTAGAACGCAGAGTGTGCTCGCGTTGTTAGCACTTTACGTAGGACTGGCGCAGTCGTGGGGTGAGTACAACATTAACTCATTTTTTATGTATTTGTATCATAACACTAGCTGACCCGCGCAACTTCGTCTGCGTCACATAAATATAGCTATAACCTTTCTCGATATATCGACTATCCGACATTAATTAAGCTAAATCGTAACAAACAAAAAATCTTATCTTTCCTCTTTATTACAATAGTTTAGATGGTTTAGATTAGCTTAGATTATATTAAAGTGTGAATTACTATAAAATCTATCTCTTACTGTTAAATATACTATAACACTCTGTACTTGTAAACATTATGATGCAGTAAATATTCTGAATTTGAATTTCCCGGAGGCCAGCCAGAATCCCCCGTACCTACATTGCGACGCAACCCGCGTAATTATTTTTCCGCGCGGGTATTTTTACATTGCGATATCTTCTAAGATATTTGTTTAAACTGTATAGAGTAAAGAGCGCAAATATTCTACATTAAATTTCCGTTCTAACGAACACATTTATTTAGATATAGATTAATACCATATGGGTTAAATAAGCTTCGCAAAAAATAATTCTTTTTAACCTAACATTTTAATAGTAAAAAATGGTTACAGTGAGTCAATCTTAAAAGATAGACAGATGCTGTCGCGGACTTTTTTTTAGAACTTTTAAAGACGAATAATTACTTCATACATGATTTTCTCGTAACTTAAACCCTTTTCGCAGCGCACGCAACGGAAGCTCTCAGAAAGGAATTTTCTTTTCCCGTTTTTGCAACATTTCTCATTTATGCTCCGCTCCTATTGGTAGTAGCGTGATGTTATATAGCCTATAACCTTCCTCGATAAATGAACTATCCAACACAAAAAGAATTTTTCAAATCCAACCAGTAGTTCCAGAGTTTATCGCGTTCAAACAAACAAACAAACAAACAAACAAACAAACAAACAAACTCTTCAGCTTTATAATATTAGTATAGATAAGCTCACGCCCGTTATTTCCAAAGAAGAGCAGCCATATTTCGCCATTAACCAGATACAATCCAGACTCCATGGCTGACCACTAGACCAACGAGGCATCAGTATTCTTTTTAGGGTTCCGTAGTCAACTAGGAACCCTTATAGTTTCGCCATGTCTGTCTGTCCATCCGTCCTCGCTTAATCTCTGTGACCGCGCGTTAGCACTAGAAAGCTGAAATTTAGTACCAATATGTGTATCAATCACGCCGACAAAGTGGTCAAATAAAATTTAAAAAAAAAATGTTTTATTAGGGTAAAAAAAAAAGAAACATTTCCCACTTTACAGGGGGCCCTATGTAAAGTGGGAAGTGATTTTTTTTTTAATTTCAACCCTAACGTGTTATATATTGTTGGAAAGGTATTTAAAAATGAATAGGGGTTTACTGAAATCATTTTTCGATAATGACAATAATTTCGGAAATAATCGCTCCAAAAGTAAAAAACAATGTGTCCCCTCTAACTTTTGAACCAGTTTAGAAAATATGAAAAAAATCTGAAAAGTAGAACTTTTTATGGACTTTCTAGGAAAATCTTTGCATAGTTTAAAAGGTCCCATTAAAATAGGTGGACAAATTGTATGTCTAACCAAAGATATCTAAACAAAACAAACCACTAACGCCCGAATACTCGAACGTCACTCAAGTTTAAGTTGCACATACATCTCGTGCTGTCTTTGTTACTTTAACGCAGAGTGACAGAGATAGCACGAGTTTTGAGGGCTACTTAGAATTGAGTGACGTTCGAGTATTCGGGCGTAAATAAAGTGTTTTTTTGAACTTGGATGGAAACAGTTTTTGTACAAAAAAGACAAAAAGCTGTACAAAATAATTTTTGGACTAAGTTTGTAGTATAATCGTATATGCAAGCATTTTTTTTAACTTCGTTTACATATTTTATTATCCTGAACGTATCCTTTTTCAAACAAAAAAAGAATTATTACTTCGGAACCCTACACTGAGCGTGGCCCGACATGCTCTTGACCGGTTTTTTTTATATTTATATGTATCCAGGCGGCGCAGCATGTATTTTCCTATGATCCTCTACTGCAAATCATCAGTCTTTTATTTACTCCTTTTCCTTTTGCTCATTTCTCACACAATTCATCATTCTTTTAGTCACATACGATTCATTCCTCCTATGTCCAAGTAACTTTCCTATTAATTTTTCTGTAGCAGGCACTACTTGAGAACGTCTATTTGGGATAATACAGTAGTTCCAAATTCTCAAGTAAGGGGATCTCTTAGTGTAGCGGCGATCGGCGGCGGCGACCTCTCGCGTCCGGTCCTGGTGCAAGCCATGGTTCGGGGCGAGGAGGAATGGGACGCCGTCGCCTCCTTCTGCGAAGCAGTGATGCTAGCGAAGGAGGTGGCGGAACGAGAGAGGGAGAGACCCTCTCAACGTCCCAGCCGCCGCGAAAGGCGCTCCGGGCGTCGGGGGCCACGTGATGGCTTCCGGCCACCGTAGACACGGGCCTGTGGACGGTGAGTAATGGGCTAGCTCGCTGTCCGGCCGTCGTCATGACGGCAACAGACCGTGTCGGCGGCGCGTTCTTGTTCCACGCGCGCCTCAAAGAGATGTCAGCAAGGGCCGACGCCCGTCGGGGCCGCGGATTTTTGTACTAGATGACGTGGCCTCGGCGCAAGGGCAAAGAAGGAACATGGGTTCGGTTTTCAGTCAGTAGAAGTCTGACACTCCCTTCGCTCTGCCCAAGAGCGGGAGGGGTCATTTGATGATTTTCCACCAACAAAAAAAAAAAAAGGGGATCTCTTAGTTATGTTACGGATGTCTCATCAGCAAATGACACCTTCTGTTGAGGTTAGTTTTTCAATAAATGGTGTAGATAATAAACGTTGTATACAAGAAAGAGGGAAGGACCCAATATTGAGCCTTGTGGTACCCCATTTCTTTCGTAAAGCCGAGAATTGACACCATTTTTTTCAACTGGCTGTCGTCTGTTACCCAAATAAGATTTTACCAAACCAAGTGTAAGTTTACCAAGTCGTAGTAATGCTCATGTTTTAAAAGTAATGTGTTGTGATTTACGCAATCAAATGTTTTGGAGAGGTCACAAAATACTAGAATGGCGTTTTAGGGCTCCTCCAAAGCATTTAATAATTATGTAGGTACTTCATAATATGCGTTCCGCTTCCGGCTCAAATTACGATTTTCCGTAGTAACTTTTATTATTTCCCTATATATGACTTCTCGTACCTAATAGTGTCTTAGCGTTCAGTTGTTCACTTTAGATACCAGAATATTACATAAAGAAAAAGCATGCCACCAGTCAGTGATTTCAAATATTTATTGATTCAACATCTAAAGCCTGTTTACGAACTCCAGGGGCCAATGAAATTTCTTAACCGAATGCGGGCTCAGGTTAGCTGCTGTTGATTATATATTGGCCAATTGGGGTATCCCCAATTTATCTCAAACAGAAAGTCAATGTGCAGCCCCTTTGCAGGTGATGCCTCACCTACTGCCCTGCCGATCTTGCACAACCACTACCACTGTCAAATGTTAGAGCCGTGCTAGTATTTAAAAAATAACAGCTGCAATGTTCAACCTCTAAGATTAAGTCTGTCAACCAGTCTTACAAAGGGGTACCGTATTACTCAGTTACTGGGTTGTGAGGGTCAGAATGGCAGTCGCTTCATGAAAAATACTGGTACTCAGCTGCATCCGGTTGGACTGGAAGTCAACCTCAACATAGATTAGGATAAGGCTATGCAGATGTTGATGGTGAAATGTTAGAGCTGTTCAGGAAGCTACATTATTCTGTCTCGAGATAAGAAAAAGATCAATAAAGTAGAATTTTAATATTTCTTTTTGTTACAGACGTCGCCGTAAGTTATCGAGATGAACTAAAGTTTTATACAAACGAAATTCTTACAAGCAATATAAAATTTAAGTCCCAAATGCTCACCGCGCTAGCCTACGATGACGTACGTGGCAGGATCCTGTACGTAGACAGACAGGCCAATGGTGACGCTATTTGTGGTTATACCATATCTACTGTTGAAAACAGATGTTTTACAGAAAGAACAGGTAGAAACATTCACGGCATTGCTTTCGACTCCTCTACAGAAACAGTTTTCTTCACTGACACCAATGACAGAACTGTCAATACGTTTTCATTAAAGCCTGGATCTCAGAACAATGCAAGGGGAAATCTTTTAATCAAGATCGATGAGGGGATCCCACGTGATATTATTGTGGACAGCTGTAAAAGGTACGTTTTCAATTCTGCTTAGTTCAATGACGATGGAAAAATACAATACATTATGCCCGGCCCGGGAGCCGGGACCTCATGCTCAGCAGCCGCGCTTGCGACCACTCGTCCAAAAAGGCAATCTTAGGCTAACCACTACCACCGGTGACTGTCGCGCGCTACTGCCTTTGGTACCGCGCAAATGACGAGTGTCACAGTGGCTGCGGCGAGTGCTCGGTGGCCACCACTAGTGGTCGCTGGCCACCCCTAGTGGTGGCCACCGAGCACTAGTAGTGGTCACAGGCCGCCACGTGTGGATATGTGGTACCTATGCTTTACAATTTTTTTTTATATACCTTATTGATAGTTACAGCAGGTTTTCTTGTCAACAGGCATGTTTACTGGCTCACCACAGACAAACCGCAGCCTACAATAGAGCGAGCGCGGTTCACTGGCACTGAAAGAGAAGTTTTTCGGACCGTTAATTCATTATATATCAACCCAACTTGTCAATTTGTGCCGCACAGTTTAGCTACTGATCCAAAGACCCAGAAAATATACTGGTATGAACCTTGGAACACGACAGAATACCGAAGCTACTCTTCTTCCGTACTGGACAAGAACCAAATAAAATTCGAATTTTACTCGCCTCTAACTTACACAGTGTGTATCCATCCATCAAACACATTAGCTGTTACAAATAGATTCTTTTACCTTGTTGATTTTCGCTTTATAGAACCGAACTTTTATAAATTTGAAAAAGAACAACTTCTTATCCCAGGCTATGAAGCTCATAGAATAATTGATACACCTGGAGCAACTGCACACAATGGGGTGGATACAATAACACCTGTTGGTATAGTAGCGAATTATCAAATCACAGAACAGGATCAGGACTGTGAAATATTCTAACACGTTGACTCAACTTCGAATGAGAATACGCTTTTGTTCTTACATTTATGTATTCCCTAATTACCTAGTTTTAACCAATAACTAATTTTACAAATTAACGAACGTAAGTACTCTTCGTTAGCTAGACGAAAACACCCAGAAAAAATGTGTCGGGTCAATTCGCCTGGGTGAAAAAGTCATGCTACGCCAACCCCGAACATATTGAGAATGATGATCGATTCTCGTGGACGATGGCCTGTCCGAGATATGTCAACCGTGCCATCCATCACACAGTATAAATTCCAGTAATTATTCGTCATCTTAACTTCTCGTTCATAATTGCACAGACAAAACCTTCGGTAAAACGTACATGTTGTCATAAATAGTTGTAAAAATACGTTTAGTTTATTGGAAATAAAGTTATTATCAGGATATTGTTGGGGCTGCCATGGCGATGTAGTGCGTAAGGGATGTTTGAGGAAAGGCATATTGATGGTTTTGTGGCCATCATACGTAAAAGAAGTGCTTCCCTACTTGCTCGTCTCCATAGTGGTACGGGGTACCAACACAATCTTGAGTTTATTCACAGATAGATGGGAGTCTCCAATGCTGCGTCATTGGATGAATCTCCATACTGTTTAATTTAATTTGTATATTGTGTATTACGTCTACTAACACTAGTTTTTAAGATCATTGTTACTAACATAATGGGCGCTGCCCGAAATAAATGGAATTATTATTATTATTATATTTTTTTTTTCTAACATATTAAATACATTGTTAAATATTTATTACCAAAAGGCATATCTATCTATATTTCTATACTAATATTATAAAGAGGAAAGGTTTGTTTTTTGTTTGTTTGAAATGAATAAGCTCCGAAACTACTGGACCGATTTCAAAAATTCTTTCACTATTAGAAAGCTACATTCACCCTGAAAAACATAAGCTACTTTTCATCCCTGTATTCCCACAGGAACGGGAACTACGCGGGTGAAACCGCGGGACGACCGCTAGTAACAAATATTTAAAAACTAGCACTTTGCCCACGGCTTCGCCCGCGTGGATGTCGGTTCAACTACAAAAGTGACGATTTTCCATACAAACTTTCATCCCCCTTTTCACCTCCTTATAGGTTAAATTTCCAAAAACCCCTTCTTGGTGCTCCCCTACATTATAATAGGAAGCCGTGTGCAAAATTTCACATTCCTAAACACAAGTAATAAGATTTTCCATACAAACTTTCATCCCCCTTTTCACCCCCTTAAAGGTTAAATTTCCAAAAACCCCTTCTTAGTGCTCCCCTACATTATAATAGGAAGCCGTGTGCAAAATTTCACATTCCTAAACACAAGTAATAAGATTTTCCATACAAACTTTCATCCCCCTTTTCACCCCCTTAAAGGTAAAATTTCCAAAAACCCCTTCTTAGTGCTCCCCTACATTATAATAGGAAGCCGTGTGCAAAATTTCACATTCCTAGCCCCAGTAGTTTCGGCTGTACGTTGATATGTCACCCAGTCAGTTCTCCTTTTATAGGTATATATATAGACTAGCTGTTCCCGGCAAACGTTGTTTTGCCATTTTCAGAAAAAAAAAAAAAAAAAGATGAAAAATAGATGTTGGCCGATTCTCATAGATACCCGATACGCACAAAAAATTTCATCAAAATCGGTCAAGCCGTTTCGGAGGAGTTTGGCATCGAAAACTGTGACACGAGAATTTTATATATTAGATATAGATTAAAATAAAAGTGGTCCACCGTTAACGGAAGCAGGGTCCAAGCTACCGTTTATTAGGGCACCAGAGACAGGAACGTCCTCACATACGAGTCGTATCGAGAAGTACTGCCTTCTGAATCAGGCGGCAGGCCCTTAATCCAACCGCCAAGCGAAAGCTTTGATAAAGATAATGAAGATGTTGTTCCATGGTTTTGGCTATAAGGCCATTGGCCGTTACGACTATCGGCACAATTATAGCCGAATTTACATGCCTTATATCGATAACCTCACGAAGGTGCATATGAACCATGGTCGTGGTGCTGCTCAGAAGCAGGTCTTATTATTTCGACATCAGAAGAGTCGCTACTCTCAATATCTGAGCTCGCTCTGGGTTTTGGGACCAAAGCCGATATTCTTTGTACTCTCGTAACGACCAAAAAAGAAAATAAATCATTATACACACATACCCAAGGTACTTGGTGGGCTTAGGTTCCATACGGTCCCATTAAAATAGGTGGACAAAATTTCAGAAATCATTCAGACGATGGTATAAAAAAAATAAGAAAAACGCATTTAAGTACCTACTCATATAGGATGAGTTTGTTCTAGAGTTAATTTATTATTTTAAGTAAAAAAAAAAAACTGTTTATTTAATGGTTTTTTTGTTTGGATATCTTTGGTTAGACCTACTGAACGCTGTGTTAAAATTTGTCCACCTATTTTAATGGGACCTTATATACTATATCAAAAATGTAGTTCATTTGGCAATGTATCTGAAAATGCACACTGCAATAATAAGGTGATACTGTTGGTATCTTGGCAATGTGCATTTGCAGATACATGAATGTTTACAGTAATTTTTGATGATTTAAAGACGTTGTTATTATACAGCAGAGAGCCAGCCAGGTGGTGTGGAGGCCTAGCTTTGGCTATGTCAGTCCTACGCAGTGGATGTACAGTTTGAAGCCAGGTTAGGTTCGCACGTTGCAGGTGTCGAGCGAAATGAAACGAACACAATCACATAGTATAATACTTATTATTGTCCAGTGAAGAATATTATACAATATTACACAATATGATTCCCATTAACTTATGGGATACAGAAAAACAGCTAAGCATATAAGCAAGCAGACGTGATGCGTGGGCTATTCAGAACAGAGAGAATTTAAATATGGACGTTGCAATAGACAAAGAACCGTTTTTGAGAGTCTAGTACTGTCAGTGTCATCGAGACAACATTGACAGATATAAGGCATGGATTTAATCATAAAGCCCAGTTGCCATATATGGAGAAAAAAAAAGAAAAAATCATAAACCCTTACCATAATCTTAGTTTCATAGACAAGTTGAATGGTGTACCGAAACATAGCTGGGTTCAATATTCCAACAGTTATTTGTTCGATTTATTTTACGTAAGTAATCAATAGCGTATATATTCAATTTAATAATTACCACATTTATTGTTGTAGGTAAGCACCCACTCTTCATTCCACACTGACACGAATAGATTGCTGATGACTTCGTGCAGTCTATCACCCCCATACCTAAGTAATTCCCCTGGGATAATTATTATCAACACCAACCGCCTTTTTGTTGTGTAGTTGATTGATGGCATCTTGGACTTCCTATAATGTTGGCGGCTCGTCTAGCCCGGTGGCTGTGGGTAACGTGGACATAGATAGGATAATTATAATGTCATATCTGCTGAGCGATCTAAATTGAGAAGTTCGTTAAAAGGCTGGGCACTTCGAAGCAATAGTTTATGCGTAGGGGTAGGTACTTAGTTTGATATACCTACATACATAATGATTGTTGACGGCTTTATGAAGGGTTCATGAAATGGGGATGTACTATAAGGTTCAACTCTGCCTAACCCTTCGGGGAATGCTAGCGTGATGCTATACAGGGTCTAACCCTGTAGGTTATACAGGGTTAGGGCAAATAAAATAAAAATATTCCAATGTGTGTTCGTAACGCACTATTTCGGTAAACTTTTACAATAATAAAGGTTTTCATTTTACCATGGGAATACGGATCACTCAAAATTGGCACTCATGTATAAACTATCTAAAGGGTCAGCAAGTTATCGGTGTGATGAGTAAGTTGGGAATACCTGCTTTGTTAACGCATAACATCACGCTTGCATTCCCCGAAGGGTTAGGCAGAGTTGAACCATATAGTACATCCACATTTCGGCAGTTATGTGTATCTTCCATGCAATAGGGAGCGAGCCTATTGCTGTTAACTGGGCACAAATCCAGACTCCTGCTACTGAGAACTGTTACTGAGAAATTCCCTATGGGAAAATAGAATAACACTTTATCCGGCCAAATCGAACCCAGAACCTCACGCTCAGCAGACGCGCTTGCTACCACTAGACCAACGAGGTAGCCGAGGTTATCGGTGTGATAAGTAAGTTAGGGAAAACCTGCTTCGTAAATGCGAGGTCTTATCAGTACGTCTTTTTTTACTTTGGACTTTGACTTGAACTTTACTTTTCTTATCAACAGTATAAATAGCTATGAAACTTTTACAAAAACATCGTTTAGCATTAAAGTTCAGAGAGGAATCAACAAGAGAGGACGTGCCATCTACTTTCTACAACGAGTATGAAGTTGAAAATGTGTAGAACGCAGAGTGTGATCGCGTTGTTAGCACTTTACATAGGACTGGCGCAGTCGTGGGGTGAGTACAGCATTAACTCAATTTTCATTTATTTGTAACATAACATAATCACGCCTGTAATCCACGAAGAAAAACACCAACATTTCGGCCATTGCCATGAACCGGGTACAAATCCAGACTCCGTGGCTGCTACTATGAAAATATTATATAAATATTGTATACAAGAAAGAGGAAAGGACCCAGTGTGGAGCCTTGTGGAACCCCCTTTTTCTTGTAAACCCAAAAATGGACCATGTTATTGAACTGGCTGTCATCAGCTACCCAAATAAGATTTTACCAAAAGTGCAAGTTTACCTAGTCGTAGTGATGCTCAAGTTTCACAAGTAATGTGTTGTGATTTACGCAATCAAATGTTTTAGAGAGGTCACAAAATACTCTTGTGGCGTCCTGGGACTTTCGCCATATTAAATATGGGCATCAGTCGTTCGCACACAAAAAATAACCCTCCTTTGGCTTTGCCGTAGTTGGGTAAAAAGAAAATTACCAAGGGGTACCGCATTGCCCAGTTCTGACAGGGTTTGAAGTTCAGATAGGGAATCACTCCATGTAAAATACTGGTATTCAGCTGCATCCAGTAAGACTGGACGTTGAACCCAATAAAGCTGGGAAAGGCCTAGGCAGATGATGATGACGCGTAAAAAAGGAGGAGATTAATAAAGTAGAATTTAAATATTTATTTTTGTTACAGACATTGCCGTCAGTTATCGAGATGAACTAAAGTTTTATACAAACGAAACTCTTTTAAGCAATATAAAATTTAAGTCCCAAGTGCTCACCGCGCTAGCCTACGATGACGTACGCGATAGGATCCTGTACGTGGACAGACAGGCCAATGGTGACGCTATCTGTGGTTATACTCTATCTTCTGCTGAAAACAGATGTTTTACAGAAAGAACAGGCAGAAACATTCACGGCATCGCTTTCGACTCCTCAACAGAAACAATATTTTTTACTGACACTAATGACAGAACTGTCAATACGTTTTCATTGAAGTCTGGATCTCAGAACAATGCAAGGGGAAATCTTTTATTCAAGATCAATGAAGGGATCCCACGTGATATTATCGTGGACAGCTGTAAAAGGTAAGTTTTCAATTCTGCTTAGTTCAATGACCATGGAAAAATACAATAACACTATGCCCGACCCGGGACACTCGTCCAAAAAGACAGTCTTAGGCTAACCACTACCACCGGTGGCTGTCGCGCGCTACTGTCTTTACTGCCACAGTGGCTGCGGCGAGTGGTTGGTAGCCACCACTAGTGGTTACTGGCCGCCACTTGTGGATAAGTGGCGGTGAAGATAGTAGCGAGTGGCTGCCACCTATGGCGTATCGCAGGCACTGAGCTGCGAGTAAATGCATTATGCTGCACGTGTTCGGCTAACCTTACAAAACGTTATAAAAATCATGTAAACGTGGCCGAGAAAAGTGACTCATTTGGGCGGAGCTTTAAAAGTAGGTTTTACTCAAACGAAAATGTGTTTAACTTATTGATAGTTACAGCAGGTTTTCTTGTCAACAGGTATGTTTACTGGCTCACCACAGACAAACCGCAGCCTACAATAGAGCGAGCGCGGTTCACTGGCACGGAAAGAGAAGTTTTTCGGACCGTTAATTCATTATACAACCCAACTTGTCAACTTGAGCCGCACAGTTTAACTATTGATCCAAAAACCCAGAAAATATACTGGTATGAACCTTTGAGCACCTCAAATTACCAAAGCTACTCTTCTTCCGTACTGGACAAGAACCAAAAAAATATCGAATTTTACACGCCTATAACTTACGCAGTGTGTATCCATCCATCAAACACATTCGCTGTTACAAATAGATTCTTTTACCTTGTTGATTTTCGCTTTATAGAACCGAACTTTTATAAATTTGAAAAAGAACAACTTCTTATCCCAGGCTATGAAGCTCATAGAATAATTGATACACCTGGAGCAACTGCACACAATGGGGTGGATACAATAACACCTGTTGGTATAGTAGCGAATTATCAAATCACAGAACAGGATCAGGACTGTGAAATATTCTAACACGTTGACTCAACTTCGAATGAGAATACGCTTTTGTTCTTACATTTATGTATTCCCTAATTACCTAGTTTTAACCAATAACTAATTTTACAAATTAACGAACAAGTACTCTTCGTTAGCTAGACGAAAACACCCATAAATAATGTGTCGGATCGATTCTCCTGGAAATATCGGGAACTCGGAATTAAAATTTAACATGGTAAATATCCCGTTTTCAATATTAACCCATTTACCGCCACGGTCAAGTAAGACGACAAGCCAAAAAGTACCTTAAGTCGACAGTCTAAGGCACTTTTTTGCTTGTTCGGCTTGTCGTCTATACGTGACTGTGGCGCTCAAAAGGTTAATAATAATGTTAGTGACCATGTCAGTTTTAATAGTACACCCTCTTTTTTGCCAGTTTGTTTTTATGATAATTATGATATAAACACTGCAATGAATATATCATATCATTTGGCGTGGTCTATAAACATAGCCAAAACTTGTAAAAGACGATGTTACGCCAACCCCGAATATATTGAGAATGATGATCGATTCTCGTGGACGATGACATGCCCGAGATATGTGAATCGTGCAATTCATGACACAGTATTTCTGGTAGTTATTCGTCATCATAACTTCGTCCATAATTTCACAGACAAAACCTGTAGAGGTCACCGAAACACAGTCAGGATACGGACGCTAAAATATATTAAGTATTTACATAGGGCCGATAAAACCATCCGCGCAGCGCCTTGTTCAGCTCCCTGGGGTCATTAGTGTCTAGAAAGTATTCCCTGAGACTGCATACCTCACGGCTTAGCATTCAAAAAGCTACAACCACGCACTTCCGTGGGATATACAGTCTCATCATCATCAACGACAGTGGGTGATTCACCCGATTTGGTGTCGCTCTGTCAAGAGCATCAAGTTGCATCGGAGTTCATTTGAGAATGTCAAAAGAATACAACAAAGTTAGTCTGAAAGTTTCTGTTGCCTTCAGTAACTTCATCAGCACCGATCAGATGTTAGAAATACACGCGTCTGCTGGATGATGACCATGAACAGAACGAACACTTGTCCGTTCTAGCCACGCGCACGCGTCGTTGCCAGTTTCGAACTAACTGAAGGCCACGATAAGGTCAACGCTCGCGTGCTGCCTCCCACGGCCCACCTCACTCGCTCGCTACACGTCACGATGACATAGTTCAGCCGCGGTGCGTTTTCAGAGTACTATTTCCTCGCATCATCCGACATTATATTGATATAAACAATATCAGATGCCGTTAAATAAGTGTTTATTTATAGGTCTATGTACATGTAAATAAATGTGTGTGTTAAATCATGTAATATAAATATATAAACTAAATATATGTACAGTCACCCACAAAAGTGCATGGATACCTTAGGGCCTATTTTTCTGTGAAGGTAGAAATCAAATTTTCGAAAATAATTAATAGATGGCGTTTGATTTCTGCACAACTGTGATATTAAACTCTTCAATCCCCAGTGTCACTTGTAGGTGGCATAAGTTTTATTTCTGTTTGAACTACCTCACAGCAATTTTATTAATTTGTAATTCCTACATAGATAATAATAAGAAATTAAACCTTTAAAGTTTTTACTTTCCGCAATGACAATATCCGGATTACCCGGTGTCACCTGTAGGTGAAATAAAAAGGAGGTAGATTTTTATAACTTAGTCCTAAATAAATGTAATCTATTCTGTTGAGATATAGAAAAAAATGGACTTTGACTTGGGAATAGGTTAGGTAAGTAAGAAGTTAGGAAACACGTATTAGCTTGGATTAAGTGAGAAGTTAAATGATTAAAAAAAAACAAAAGAAACCATAAGGAATGTTTTGAATTGCTAATAAGTGCGCACAGCATTCAAAAATATAATATTCTAGTTAGTAGTCAGTTAGCAACAGGGATTAACGGAGACAAACAAAAATACACTATCACACAAATTTTAGAGGTTTATTTTTTACAGTTTATTATTCAAAAACAGACATTTATTATCGTTCAACATTATTATAATAAATAAAACTTCTTATTGAGGCCATAGCTTAAGTATTCGTTTCCAAAATAGGAAAGAGGATTGAAGCTTTTAAAACCCCAACAAAGACAAACAGGAGACCGGATTATTTTATCACAAAAGTGAAAAGTTTAATGAATTAAATAGGTAGGATAAAGCTATACAATTGCACAAAAACATACGAAAAGGTTCATATGTAATGTAAAAACAAAAATTGTTGTGTTTGACTTTTTTTAGTTATTAAAAATACGTAAGTCATGTAATAGGTTATAATAACCCGGTCTCCAGTTAATATAAATAATAAGTACTAAAGTTAAGTAATATTATTTTTAAGTATTATGAAATACAAATCCTGGATCGGCAAAACTTATCTATCCCCACACGTTCACTGTAATATGACCAGCATATTGGACACTATCCACTTGTTTATCACGTATTATTTCGGCACCACAAACATAAGCGTCCGTGTTCACTTCACTGGACTTAAAAGTTTTTTCATCTGTAAAGATGAAAAAACATTACTCAAATCAAAGTTAACATGATCCAAAGCGAACTGTAATCTTGCCCTTTTATGGTTTTCTGAGGGCCAGGGTTTCACAACATGCCTCCTATAATGCAGCTCTTCACTTTTAAGAGCACAACGGGCATTGTCAACACTTGAGTCATAAGAAGCAGCATAGTCGGTCATCGGCAGGAATCCATTTTCTTCATACTCTCATAACACGATTTGACGCTGTAATGTGTTTATGAGCCGTGGTCTACTAGTTCTTTGATGGTGTTACAAAGAACCCTCGTCTTCAAATCGTCGTACCCATAGAACAACTGTTTTTCTCTGCAACAATATAACAGAAATATATAATACGCAATAATGATTATTTATTAAGTAGTATAGTCGTAACTAAAGCATTTTTTTTTCTTATAAAATTTTTGAAATCAAAACTACTTACGTTAACAATAAGATAAGTCGACAAGTTTCGAGTGTCGATAAGTTTTTGCCTTGATTTTGCAAATCAGTTATTTGAGCTCTTGTAACGAAAACAATATTACAACGCGTACTCATTTTGATGAAATAAGTTAATTCACCTAAATTAAAATAAAACTGAGCTAAACATACTCGAACGAGGTAATCGAAACAAACTTAGCGAACAATCAATTGAGTTTAGTTATAACTCATATAACTTCAATCTTATTATTTCTACTACCTACTAATTTATTTATGAATTCATATTCGACCTACCCTCAAGTTTGAAAACTAAAACATAGATAATTAAAATCAGATAGTTATAAAATGATAATAATATTCAATTTAAACAAGCATAGTATGTAGTTATGAATAAATTTATATAATAGAAATAATTCATTATAAATTATTTGAATGGTTAAACAGAAAAAAGAAACTACATAAACATTTATACAGCGTGAGCGCCCTCTAGTTAGTGTAGCATCAACAATATAATCAATGTTGCTAATCGAGTACTAATTTACGCCAGGTGGCGTCATTTCTTGCTTCACACGGTATTTTTCCTGAACTGCCCATGCATTATTGTACGCGATGGTACCTATAAGGCGTATACCCGTCCTGTGTATGTTTAAAATATTTGCAATAAATAATAAAATTATTTCTCTTACTTAATCTGTTTTTAATTTCAACTAGATACTTAAAACCCAACATCAAACAACATTAACCTTAACCTTCGTTTTGCTGATGATATAGTCTTCAGCAGCTAGAGGATACTAACACTATGTTCAGGGACCTCAATGTCGTTCTTGAAACGTAGACAAGACGAAAATAGTAGAAAATCCATGTTCCACTTGTACCTACTCTCGAAGTTATCGACCACAATGTCTACCTTGGGCAAACAGCCCAGACAGTTATGTCTATCTTCGACAAAGAGGTTGCCCAAAGAACCGAACTCAGATCTTTTTGTCCAAAATTCTGGTGTCTAAAGACGAGGGTTTCTAACCAGTGTTGCCAGTGATAATTTAAGGCACAAAGACGTGGTCTATAACTGCAGGTCACGCAACGAGGTACGTAGATAGCTATGCTCGGCGCGCGGCGTTTTTCTGCGCGATAAAATTGAAAAATAAAGAGATCGAGGCACATTCATGGGCTATTTGGATTTGGATAACTACGTTCGTGTTACAGTTGGGTGATTTTCAATTTTGGTGGTCACATAACTAACATTTGAACTGAAATATCCCAAGCAACCGTCTAATACACCTTCAACAATTGCTATTAGAGCCTTTGTACACGTTGCGTTATTTATAGATTATATTATGGCTCTATTAAGGTGCAAGCTTGGCTTAACTGCCAAGAGCCTCAACTCAACCAACACCTGCGGAGGCTCTCGTTAAGCAGCTGGATCTAAGGCTTGATTCAGAAAGCGGTACTCCTAGACACAGCTTGTCAGAAATAGTGAATCACAGGGAAAAAATGCACGGATAGTTTTTTTAATAATTTTTTAATCTACTGAACTAAAAATATATCTTGAGTATGTTAATCTATGGGTCAAAGTTGCCTGACAATAAATAAATCATATAATAGTTATGTTAACCTTTCGGGGACAGCAAGCGTATGTTTGCAATAAAGTTAAAGTTATCTGCGGTAGATGGTAGGTAATATTTGACTAGGTCGGCGGCGTTGCAAGGCGAATAAAAAAATATATAATTAAGTTCATAGGTTATCGTACAGTCCACGATTTTTAAACACTACAATTTTTGTGTAATCTTTAACGCAAAGACAATGTGTTTTACTATTATTCAGTTGATAAAACTAGTGCTATTTTGTTCATTGTTTAGTACTAGGTGGTAGTGTTGCCCAAATGCAAGACCAAGACGAGACTTAGCGAGTCTTGGTCTTGGTCTTGCGTCAATACACCTGGTCTTGGTCTTGGTATTGCGCTCTCAGTCTTGGTCTTGGTCTTGCAGCAAGAGTCTCGCAAGTCTTGCAAATACCTATTAGCCTATTGCTATTTCCTATATACACGTTTAGTTTAGATCTTAGAACAACGTAACAGAGTAGGTACATGTTTACATTGCTAATTTAAATTGATATAGGTATAGTAAACCACCAAATTAATTCAACTAATCAATAAAAATCGATCGAATGTCGTACGCGCAGCACGCGTGCGTCATCACTGCAATGGATTGACATTACAGTTACTGCAATTTGGATTACCTACGTCGCTATGGTGCAGTTTTATGCTAGGGCTGATTATCCCGGGCCAGTGCCTTGGCCAGGGCCACAAAGAAGCCGGGACGTAACTCCGTTAGACTTTTACTTGTGGTGGTCGCCTGATGCATCGTGAGGAACACAAAAGTCGCGACGCGTTTAATAACTGCGATAGTGGACGCTTTCAATATCGCACGCAGTGAGTGACAGAGACACCATATTAAAATTAAAAGACAATCCATTAAAACGTGCGCGATTGTGTTTACAACGCAGCAGTGGCTTACACTTCGAACAATTACTCCGTTACTGGGAAGAGTAAGTACCTAGACTTATGACGATACGGTTTTGATACTGGGGAACGTCTATAGAAAACGGGATTGAAACCAAATACCTACTTAACTCAATTCAATTAATTAATTTATTCAGACATACAATTAATATCCTTATGATAGGTACAGTAGTACACAAATTCGCCAAAACATAAAAGAAAATAACGCCCAAATCTCAGTTTGACTAAACTGCGAGACGCAAGAGTCTTGCAGGCAAAGTCTTGTTCTTGCTCAAATCTTGCAGGGGTCAGTCTTGGTCTTGGTCTTGCTACATTAAGTCGGTCTTGGTCTTGGTCTTGCGAAAATGCAAGAACAAGACCAAGACTGCAAGACCAAGACCGAGACTGGGCAACACTACTAGGTGGTCAAGCCTTAGAAGATAACAGTTTACCAATTAGTCTGGGATAAAAGCAAAACTTTTGTAATTATAGGTCGGACAGGCAGTCGCTCCACGTAAAATACTGGTATTCAGCTGACTCCAGTTATGAAATGAAATGAAATTGTTTATTTCAGACACAGGTTCATATTCTGTGAGTAGGTCCTTATAGCTATGTTAGTTACATTTTAAACATTTATTATTTTACATGACATACATATTATGTTAGTAAGTACTTATAGCTATGTTAGTAAAATTTAAAATAGTCATTACTTAGGACATGAATGTGTGACCAGTGCCTCAAAATTTCACTGTCCACTCTGTCTGACACCACGCTCAGAAGCGTGTTGGTACTACCCCTGACCCGAGACCACAGGGAGGCCGTTCTTTTACGAAGCACTGCCTGGAAGCCGTCCGTGCTATATGGTCTGCGAACATGCCGGAAGCACTGCACCGCCATGGGAGCCCCAACAATCCCCTGAACGCGTTGTTATATTGGACGCGCAGAGCATTGTAGGCTTTCTTAGTGTAATTGCTCCACAGGTTGCACGTGTATAATGTTTGGCAATAACTTTTAAATAGTGTGATTTTTACGTCACGTGAGCATCGTGCAAACCTGCGAGAAAGCATATTACCCCTTACCGACAATGCCCTGCGCTCCCTATCCATGTCCTCATCATCATTTAGACTGTCATTGACCCAGTGACCCAGGTACTTAAATTTAGTCACTTGCTGTAGGATAGTTCCATTTAATGTGATCGGAGGCACAGGATAGGTTTTGGAACCAGCCTTAAAAACTAGCAGCTCGCTCTTCTGAACATTGTACCTGAGCCCGTGGGCCACTGCATACTCTTCGCATATGGTCAAAAGTGACTTCACGGAACCGATTGACGTTATACCGGAAGCCAACCCCACGATAGTTAAGAAAAGGTTTGACAGATGATAATGATAGCATTCAATGAATCTCAAAATTTTTGCTATTTTGTGGGCGTCAGATAGGCAGCCAGTCCATGTCAAATACTGATATCAGCTCCAGTTACACTGAAAACTGATTCAAACATAGTTAAGAAAAGGTAGGCAGGTGATGATAATTAATTTATACATAGATGTTTCGAGGACCTATATAACTGGGGTAAACAATTTTAAAATACGCCTCTGGGTACCGCATTAAAGCGTTAAAATTATACAATAATATAATAAAATTATAAGGGTTTCGTTATTTGGCTACTGATCCCTCAAAATTGGCACCCATGATACCACTATCTAAAGGGTCACAAAGTCATTGGTGTCATCAGTATTTTTTATTCTTATCAACAGTATAAATAGCGTTGCAACTTGTATAGAAACATCGTTTAGCATTAAAATTCTGGAGGAATCAACAAGAGGGCACGTGCCATTTACTTTATACAACGAGTATGAAGTTGAAAATGTGTAGAACGCAGAGTGTGCTCGCGTTGTTAGCACTTTACGTAGGAATGGCGCAGTCGTGGGGTGAGTACAACAATAACAAATGTTTTATGTATTTGCAACATAACATAAGCGCACGCTCGTTATTCCCAAAAAAGAACACCCATATTTCGCCCATTGCCATCAACCGGGTACAAATCCAGACTCCATGGCTGCTACTATGAAATTCATAATGAAAAAAATCCAATAACACTTTGCCCGATCTGAGAATCAAAGCCCCCACATGCACAGTCACTGCAATCGCGTTTGCGACCACTAGACCAACGAGGCATCATTATTCTTTTTTATCTATCCAGTGAGAAGGGTGTTTGCAGTGTGTGGACAATGGTCTGAAGAACTAAAGCCCCCCTACTCCCCCTCTAACTATGTTCCGGCCCTAAATCATCACTCTTTTATTTATTTACTTTTTTCTTTTACTCATTCCTCACACAATTCATCCATCTTTTATTTGGTCTACCTCTCCACCTATCATTCCTCTAGTCACATACGATTAATTCCTTCTTAAACATATCCGTAACTTTCCTTTTAACTTTTCTGTAGCAGGCACTACTTGAGAACGTCTATGTGGGATAATACAGTGGTTCCAAATTCTCAAGTAAGGGGATCCCTTAGTTACGTTACGGATGTCTCATCAGCAAATGACACCTTCTGTTGAGGTTGGTTTTTCTATAATAAACATTGTAAACAAGAAAGAGCAAAGGACCCAATATTGAGCCTTGTGGAACCCCATTTTTTTTTGTAACCCCGAGAATTGACACCATTTTTTTTTCAACTGGCTCTCGTATGTTACCCAAATAAGATTTTACCAAAACAAGTGTAAGTTTACCAAGTCGAAGAAATGCTCAAGTTTCAAAAGTTATGTGTTGTGATTTACGCAATCAAATGTTTTGGAGAGGTCACAAAATACTGGTGTGGTGTTTTGGGGTTCCTCTGAAGCATTTAATAATTATGACTGTGCTTCATAATATGTGCGTCAACCGTTCTGCATTCGGCTCAAATTACGATTTTCCGTAGAAAGTCTTATTTCCCTATAAATTACTCCTCTTACCTAATAGTGTCTTAGCGTTCAGTTGTTCACTTTAGATACCAAAACTATTACTTTAAGAAAAAGCATGCCACCAGTCAGAGATTTCAAATATTTATTTGTTGATTGCCTCACCTTGCTGTCCTGATTATTTTGCACAACCACCATCTCTGTCAAATGTTAGAGCCGTGCTAGTAGCTAAGTAATAACAGCTGCAATGTTCAACCTTTAAGGTTAAGTCTGTCAACAAGTCTTACTATGGGGTACCGTATTACTGAGTAACTGGGATAAGAGGGTCAGAATGGCAGTCGCTTCATGTAAAATACTGGTACTCCGCTGCATTCGGTTGGACTGGAAGATTAGGAAAAGGCTAGGCAGATGTTGATGGTGAAATGTTAGAGCTGTTCAGGAAGCTACATTATTCTGTCCTGATACAAGAAAAAGATCAATAAATTAGAATTTGAATATTTCTTTTTGTTACAGACGTCGCCGTTAGTTATCGAGATGAACTAAAGTTTTATACAGACGAAACTCTTACAAGCACTATAAAATTTAAGTCCCTAGTGCTCACCGCGCTAGCCTACGATGACGTACGTGACAGGATCCTGTACGTTAATAGACAGGGAAATGGTGACGCCATCTGTGGTTATACCATATCTACTGTTGAAAACAGATGTTTTACAGAAAGAACAGGCAGAAACATTCACGGCATCGCTTTCGACTCCTCAACAGAAACAATCTTTTTCACTGACACTATTGAAAGAACTGTCAATACGTTTTCATTCAAACCTGGATCTCAGAACAATGTAAGGGGAAATCTTTTAATCAAGATCGATGAGGGGATCCCACGTGATATTATCGTGGACAGCTGTAAAAGGTACCATTTCAATTCTGCTTAGTTCAATGACGATGGAAAAATACAATACATTATGCCCGACCCGGGACCTCATGCTCAGCAGCCGCACTTGGGACCACTCGACCAAAAAGGCAGTCTTAGGCTAACCACTACCACCGGTAGCTGTCGCGCACTACTGCCTTTGGTACTACTACTACTAATGTATTACTACGCAAATAACGTTTGTCACAGTGGCTGCGGCGAGTGGCCGGTGGCCACCACTAGTGGTCGCTGACCGCCACTAGTGGTCACTGGCCGCCACGTGTGGATAAGTGGCGGTGAGGATAGTAGTGAGTGGCTGCCGGCTCAGTGTCCGCGATACGCCATAGGGCGTATCGCGGACACTGAGCCGCGTGTGTATGCAACATGCTACACGTGTTCGGCCAACCTTACAAAACGTTTTAAAAATCATGTAAACGTGGCCGTGAAAAGTGAGTCATTTGGGCGGAGCTTTAAAAGTAGGTTTTACTCAACAAAAATGTGTTTAACTTAGCGATTTCTTGTCAACAGGCGTATTTACTGGCTTACCACAGACAAACTACAGCCTACAATAGAGCGAGCGCGGTTCGATGGCACGGAAAGAGAAGTTTTTCAGACCCTTAATTATTATCGTAACTTATTTTGTAAATCTGCACCGCACAGTTTAAGTATTGATCCAAAGACCCAGAAAATATACTGGTATGAACCTTGGATTGCAGAACACCGATGCTACTCTTCTTCCGTACTGGACAAAAACCAAAAAAGATTCGAATTTAACTTGCCTCGAACTTACGCAGTGTGTTACCATCCATCAAACACAGTCGCTGCTTCAAATAGATTCATTTACAGTGTAGATTTTCGTTTTGTTGGAGAGAGCTTTCTTAAATATGAAAAAGATCGGCTTTTAATTTCCGACCAAAAAGCTCGTAAAATATATGCTACGCGTAGAGAAATATACAATTGGCCGTATTTAATGATACCTGTTGGTATAGTGGGGAACTATCAAATCACAGAAGTGGATCAGGACTGTTTCGAATGAATGAGGAAACGCTTATATTCTTACATTTATGTATTTTCTAATTACCTAGTTTTACCCAATTGCTAGTTTTACAAATCAACGAACAAGTACTCTTCGTTAGCTAGAAGACCACCCAGAAATAATGTGTCGGATCGATTCTCCTGGATGAAAAAGACATGATACGCCAACCCCGAATATATTGAGAATGATGATTGATTCTCGTGGACGATAACATACCCGAAATATGTGAACCGCGCCATCCTTCACACAGTATTTCTGGTAGTTATTCGTCATCATAACTTCGTCCATAATTGCACAGTCAAAACCTTCGGTTTCTCTGTAGAGGTCATCGAAACAGCTAGGATACGGACGCTAAAAATCTACATAGGGCCCTTGAAGGGCCCGATTAAAGCGTCCGGACGCTTGTTTTTACATAGGTTTTTACTAACATTTTTGGACACTATTAACCTGAAAATTTAAGCATTCGTCCTCCCTAGGTGCTCATTTCCGGGAGGCTTAGCACACCTATTACCTTGAAATATCAGGTAAGCCGTTGATGTGTAATAAATAAGTGATTATTGTATGTTAATTTATGTAATACAAATAATATTAGCTAAATATGTAACCCTACCTGTGTATGTTTATAATATTTGCAATAATGATTATTATTTTTGTTACTAAATCTGTTTTTAATTTTAACTAGATGAAACCTAACATCAAATATGAATATAATATTATCACTCACCTTCGTTTTGCTGATGATTTATTATTAGTCGTCATAGCTCAGTAGCTGGAGGATACTAACACTATGTTCAGGGACCTCAATATCGTTCTTGAAATATAGACAAGACGAAAATTAAGTCGAAAGTGCATGTTTCACCCGTACCGGTAATTGTTGGGGGCGATACTGTCGAAGTTGTCGACCACTATGTCTACCTTGGGCAAACAGCCCAGACAGTTATGTCTATCTTTGACAAAGAGGTTGCCCAAATAACTGAACTCAGATCATTTTGTCCAAAATTCTGGTGTGTATAGACGAGGGTTTCTAACCAGTGTATGTTGCCAGTGATAACTTATGGCACAGAAGCGTGGTCTTTAACTGCAGGTGTCCTTAGAGTCAAGCAACGAGGTACGTAGAGAGCTATGCTCGGCGTTTATCTAAAATTGAAAAATAAAGAGATCGAGGCACATTCATGGGCTATTTGGATAACTACGTTCGTATTACAGTTGGGTGATTTTCAATTTTGGTGGTCACATAACTAACATTTGAACTGAAATATCCCAAGCAACCGTCTAATACACCTTCAACAACTGCTATTCGAGCCACACGTTGCGTTATTTATAGTACTATTAAGTATATTATGGTACTATTGTGGTAACTGAATATAATAATAATTAAGAGAAAGCTCAGAAAGATAAGCAAATCAAGTATCTTGACTTGGCTCGCGAGATTGTCGACATGTGTGGTGTGAACTTAGCGATCATTGTGTCGAGAGTCGTTTTAGCCAATGGTTTACTTGCCAAAAGCCTCGACCAACACATAAATAATAATACTAATAATAATTTATTTATTTAAACAGACTACAGAGGTCCACTGTGTTAGTAACAATAAACTTAGCCTATGTTAGTACTTAATAATAATAAACAAAGACAATTCACAAACATTTACACAAGAGATACTTACAATACTAGAATGTTAGTAACAATATGACTTATAAAACTATGTTAGTACTTATATTCTACCACAGATATGGTGGTTTTAATAAGATGCCTCACTATGGGGCTTTCGTCATGCCTGTCCGCAATAACGCTCAAGAGGCTGTTGCTACTACCACGCAACCTGGCGAGAAGAGACGCATTCTTCTTACGGACTACAGCTGAGAAGCTGTCTACTCTGGCTTGTGCAAACATTGCAGATGCACTGCAATATCGTGGTAGTCGCAACAGTGCCCTGAAAGCGTTATTGTATTGAACACGCAAAGCATTGGCTGCACGTTTAGTACAGCTGATCCATAGGGCGCTCGAGTACAGTGATGTGCAGTATGCTTTAAAAAGCGTGATTTTGACCGCATCTGTACATCGAGCGAACCTACGGGCCAACATATTCGCCCGAACAGCCAATGCTCTGCGTTCCCGTTCAACATCCTCATCATCCTTAAGGTCGTCAGCAATGAAATGTCCAAGGTATCTGAAATGGTGTACCCGAAGAATGGGGACGTTATTAATTTTAATAGGTGGTACATTTTCTGGACATTTCTTACCAGCAGCCTTAAAGACCATGAGTTCTGACTTCTTTACATTATATTTTAACCCATGGTTAGCAGCGTAGTTCTCACAAATCTTAACCAATTTTCTGAGTGCACTGACCGAGGGAGCCAGCAACACCATATCATCGGCGTAGCTGATGTTGTTAAAACACAACCCGTCAATAAAGCAGCCCACATGCGCGCTGCTGAGTTCCTCGATCAATGCATTCATGTACAAATTAAAAAGATTAGAGGAGGTTAATCCCCCCTGCCTCATGCCACATTCCAACCTGTATGGCACAGATGACTCATTCCCCCACCTTACAACGTTTGTTTGGTTGTCGTACCAGTACTTAAAAACGTTCAGTAACTCGTTGGGAATACCTGTAGCCTTTAACTTATTCCAGAGAATGTCTCGAAAAAAAAAATGTCTCTCGTTAGGCAGCTGGATCAAAGGCTTGATACACAAAAGCGGCACTACTTTTTTTTTTGTTGGGTGGAAAATCATCGAATAACCCCCCCCCGCTCTTGGGCAGAGCGAAGGGGAGTGTCAGACTTCTACTGACTAAAAACCAAACCCATGTTCCTTCTTCTTCGCCCTTGTGTCGGAGCCGCGGTAACCTTTCGATATCCACAGCCCCGACGGGCGTCGGCCCTTGCGGGCCCCTTCCATATTGCTGACATCTCTTTGAGGCGCGCGTGGAACACGTGCGCGCCGACGACACGGTCTGTTGCCGTCATGACGACACGGCCGGACGGCGAGCTAGCCCGTTACTCACCGTCCAAAGCGGTACTCCTAGACACAGCTTGTCAGAAATAGTGAATCACAGGGAAAATATGCACGGACAGTTTTTTTGATAATTTTTTAACATAACCGAACTAATATCTTGAGTATGTTAGTCTATGGGTCAAAGTTGCCTGACAATAAATAAATGATATTATTACCTTTCGGGGCAGCAGGCGTATGTTTGCAATATAGTTAAAGTTATCTGCGGTAGGTAGATGGTAGGTAATATTTGACTGCTATTAATATCATAAACGGGATATTTACCATGTTCAATCCAGTGTGTGGTCTTCAGTTTATCCGTGATCATGGTGCTTGTAACAGCGCCGAAATATCGGGAACTAGAAACAAAAATCAAACATCTTAAATATCCCGTTAATCTTATTAATATTAGTGTCAGTGACCATGTCAGCTTAAAAACTTATATTAATATTTGACTGGGTCGGTGTTGTTAAATATAATTTAATTGAGTTCATAGGTTATCCTTCAGTTCATGATTTTTAAACACTACAAGTAAACACTTTTTGTGCAATCTTTAACGCATTGGGTTTTTTTATTATTTAGTAGATAAAGCTAATCCGGTTTTGTCATCCGGAATACATATAATATCAATAGTAGACCTTTGATATAAGTTCAGTTTATACTTACTAAGCAGGTGAAAAGAGCATTACAGAAAAAAAGTTGATTGTTTAGCACTAGGTGGTCATGCCTTAGAAGATAACGGTTTACCAAAATCATGTAGATCTAACAGACTAAAATGACCGATGTTCCTTCTCAGTCTTTTGTATTCCTGGGTTGCGGTATCTCTTACGGACAACCCACAGGTCCTGCAGGCGACGGCTCTTGCTCTGTCAATATTGCTGACGTCTCCTTGAAGCGCGTCTATCAGTTGACAATATAGACGATTGGCTAGAACATGAAACATTACTCACCATCCACAGACCCGCGCCTGCGATGGTACACGGTGGGCTGAAGCCATCATGTGGCCCCCACGTCCAGAACGCCTCCCGCGGCGGCTGGGACGAGAGGTTCTCTCCCTCTCACGTTCTGCCACATCCTTCGCTAGCATCACTGTTTCGCAGGAGGTGACGGCTTCCCATTCCCTCTCGCTCCGGACCACAGCTTGAACGGGCCGAACGCGAGAGGTCGCCGCCAATCATTGCAATTGCCCTTTAGTTTGATAACTGTTACTGCAGAGACTGCAATGTGTAACATAATATAATATAATATGGGATGAAAGCACTATGCCACACAAAACAGGTATTGAAGTTGTAAAAAAGACTCTCCAAGACATAAGAACTTCAAAACTTTTGTGATTTTAGGTCGGACTGGCGGTCGCTCCATGTAAAATACTGGTATTCAGCTGACTCCGGTTAGACGGGAAGCTGACCCCACGATAGTCAAGAAAAGGCTTGACAGATGATAGTGATGGGACTCCTAAAAGGAACCTCAAAACTTTTGCTATTTTGTGGGCGTCAGATAGGCAGCCAGTCCAAGTCAAATACTGATGTCAGCTCAATCCGGTTACTCTGAAAACTGATTCAAACATAGTTAAGAAAAGCTATGTAATGATCATAATTAATTTATAAATAGATGTTTCGAGGACCTATATAGGTAAATGGGGTAAGAAATTTTAAAATACGCCTCTAAATTATACAATAACATAAAAGGGTTTCGTTATTTGGCTACTGATCCCTGAAAATTGGCACCCATGATAAACTATCTAAAGGGTCACCAAGTTATCGGTATGATGAGTAAGTTGGGAAAACCTGCTTTATCAATGCAAGCTCTTATCAGTATTTTTTATTCGTATCAAATGTATAAATAGCTATGTAAATTGTACAAAAACATCGATTAACATTAAAGTTCTGGAGGAATCAACAAGAGACGACGTGCCATCTACTTTCTACAACGAGTATGAAGTTGAAAATGTGTAGAACGCAGAGTGTGCTCGCGTTGTTAGCACTTTACGTAGGACTGGCGCAGTCGTGGGGTGAGTACACCATTAACTCATTTTTTATGTATTTGTATCATAACATAAGCTCACGCCCGTTACTTCCAAAGAAGAGCAGCCATTTTTCGCCCATTGCCATTAACCAGATACAATCCAGACTCCATGGCTGACCACTAGACCAACGAGGCATCATTATTTTTTAGGGTTCCGTAGTCAACTAGGAACCCTTATAGTTTCGCCATGTCTGTCTGTCCGTCCGTCCTCGCTTAATCTCTGTGACACTAGAAAGCTGAAATTTAGTACCAATATGTGTATCAATCACGCCGACAAAGTGATCAAATAAAATTTAGAAAAAAATGTTTTATTAGCGTAAAAAAAAAGAAACACTTCCCACTTTACATATAGGGGGGCTCCCTATAATAAGTAAAGTGGGAAGTGATTTTTTTTTAATTTCAACCCTAACGTGTTATATATTGTTGGAAAGGTATTTAAAAATGAATAGGGGTTTACTAAAATCATTTTTTGAAAATGACAATAATTTCGGAAATAATCGCTTCAAAAGTAAAAAACAATGTGTCCCCTCTAACTTTTGAACCAGTTTAGAAAATATGAAAAAAATCTGAAAAGTAGAACTTTTTAAGGACTTTATAGGAAAATCTTTGGATAGTATATAAGGTCCCATTAAAATAGGTGGACAAATTCGTCTAACCAAAGATATCTAAACAAAACAAACCACTAAATAAAGTGTTTTTTTTGAACTTGGATGGAAACAGTTTTTGTACAAAAAAGACAAAAAGTTGTACAAAATAATTTGTGGACTAAGTTTGTAGTATAATCGTATATGCCAGCATTTTTTTTAACTTTGTTTACATATTTTATTATCCTGAACGTATCTTTTTTCTAACAAAAAAAGAATTATTACTACGGAACCCTACACTGAGCGTGGCCCGACATGCTCTTGGCCGGTTTTTTTTTTATATTTATACTAGCTGATGCCCGCGGCTTCACCCGCGTGGATGTCGTTCAAATTATATACTAAAACCTTCCTCTTGAATCACTCTATCTATTAAAAAAAACCGCATCAAAATCCGTTGCGTAGTTTTAAAGATTTAAGCATACAGACAAACAAACAGACGCGACTTTGTTTTATACTATGTAAGGATGTATCCAGTAAAAAGGGTGTTTGGGGTGTGTGGACAATGGTCTGAAGAACTAAAGCCCCTCCCCTCTAATCCAGTTCCTGCCCGAGTCCCATGGCACTTGAAGGCGGCGCAGCATGTATTTCCCTATGATCCTCTACTGCAAATCATCAGTCTTTTATTTACTCCTTTTCCTTTTGCTCATTTCTCACACAATTCATCATTCTTTTAGTCACATACGATTCATTGCTCCTATGTCCAAGTAACTTTCCTATTAATTTTAGTGTAGCAGGCACTACTTGAGAACGTCTATTTGGGATAATAGTAGTTCCAAATTCTCAAGTAAGGGGATCTCTTAGTGTAGCGGCGATCGGCGGCGGCGACTTCTCGCGTCCGGCCCTGGTGCAAACCATGGCCCGGGGCGAGGAGGAATGGGACGCCGTCGCCTCCTTCTGCGAAGCAGTGATGCTAGCGAAGGAGGTGGCGGAACGAGAGAGGGAGAGAACCTCTCAACGTCCCAGCCGCCGCGAAAGGCGCTCCGGGCGGCGAATTTACAAAACCTATACCATTAGAGTCAAAGTGCGAACTGAACTGGCTTAGCTTTTGTGTGACAAAAACTTGAACAAACCCTAATCTATTCTAGTACAGAAATTGACCGAAATCGAGTAGACTTTGTTAGATAAATTCGTTCTAACATTGCAGCAACAAATGCTATACCATTAGAGTGAAAGTGGAAACTGGGCCGCTACTACCACCTTTAACAAAACAATCCTATTGCAGGAACGTTTTGATTCAGGCTTAAAACAATAACACTTTGTTTGGTACCATGACCTCTACAAAACAATACTGTTTTACTCTTGCTTAGTGCGGGGAAAGAACGAACGATCTGTAAAATTTGTCTATTCCCTGCTTTAACATGAAAGAAGCAACTAGCAATACGTAAACTGTATAGCGCTGTCTCTTTCTCAAAAATCCGGTCCGAATCGTATTCCGAAATAATAGTCATGAAACAAAATATAACTTTAATGAAAATAGAAATGTTATTTACCATACAATTTTTCATTTTTATAGGTAGTTTTAAGAAAATACATAATTATAATCGTAACATTTATAAAATCTTTGAGGATTTTCCTTGACAAAGTAAGAAAATGTTTCGAAGGAGGTTAAGCCCTTCATTGTAACATAATAAGATTCGGACCAGTGTTTTTTTATAACTGGCTGGTATCATTATCGTTTTATATTAAAGTGGCATCCATGTCAATGCATTACGTCATTATACTTGTCAGTGAGTGGTTGTCAACAAAATTCAATAAAATTACATCATAAGTTTATATAATAATTCTAAATTCTAAATTAAATTATGGTATTTACTTTTCTTGTGTGCTGTGATTGTGAATATGAACCGTTTTCGATATTCATAATTATATTTATGATGGACTTATTGAAATACATGTACCAAAATGCTGGTTCCTAATAGGATGCGATAGGTACTCATCTTTTCCTTATTTTGAAGCTGGCTTGAATTAAAAACCTTAACGTGAACGAGGACATGCGAATGTTTATTTTCCCTTGAGAGATGAAGAGCAACCAATGGAAAGAATATCATTAAAACTGCATCCATGCATCTTAAAAACCTCTACCTATGACCTATCACTATGGACCATGGAGCTGGTTAAAATAATTTCAGGAAATTCGAATATGGACTGATCTACGAGTTGTTAATCGATATTTTAAACTGTATAATAAATAATTCTGATTATAAACCATTATTAACTTTGATCGTTTTATTTAAGTAGGTACCCAAGTACTTTAGGTCTGCTAAACTGCGTGTAAGAAGTTGTGGATGTAGTACATTATACCTCAATGCTCTATGCTTCGGAAGGCACGTATAAGGCTGCTTTTCATGAAGCACACATCCATAGTACGCATCCTTCCATATAGAAACATCTTAGTTTAATCCGTTTCCACCAGTGCTAAGCTATGTGCACCAATGAATATGATTGGCGGATATATGTATAACGCATCCATAGCAACGTAGCATAGCGCATCTCTGGTGGAAAAGTACCCTAAGGGCGCCTTCAAATTAGCCGCAAAGAGCCGCGCGGTGGCAGCGCTGTGCCGCCGCGCTGCTTTGTTAATTCATATAAAAATCGCGGATTTAAAACCGCACACCCGCAGCGCGGATGTAGTGCTGCAGTCGCGCGTGCTTTATTTATATGGAGTAACAAAACAGCGCGGCTGCAGCGCTGCAGCCACGCTGCCACCGCGCGGCATATTTGAAGGCACCCTAAGCCGGTGGTCCCTGTCGCCAAATTGCTGTCGTCAAACCATGTTTAGAAACTCTGACACTAGCGTGTGTGGGGTCGTTAGACCTTAAGACCGTCATTTTCAAGCATACAAACAATAACACAGTTATTATAATGGTAGTTTATTGATTCTCCAGCAATACAAGTTATAGGTAGGTAATCTATAGCAACAGTACATTTTACAAATCGATGTTTATGATGTAAATACAAACGACAACAACATCCACTTTTTCTCAGGGATCTTTTGCAGCCTTACATACCTTAGTATGTCATGTAAAGCTGACTAACATAAATGTAACAAAATACAGTTTGTATTAGTAAAGAGAGCCTTAAAACTATGTTTGTAACACTTCAGTGAAGCACTAAGTCTTTGTGCTGCACGTAGGTACATAATTTATGGCACTTGCCCATGAAAACGACGGAACACCACTCCCTGCGGCCTAATGTCCTCTTCCAACACGATTATGCAGATCCCTAACATGTTGGTACTACACATGTTGGTGTTACACCACGATCGCCCCAAAGTTGACGTAGCTGTGCGACTCCAGCAACTCCACACTCTCGCCACGTACTTGGTCTTCTGGCGCACGTACTCCACGATGACCTCCGCCGTACTGGTGTAGTGTACGGGAAATGTACACAGGAGTGTTTGGGTTCGCGGCACGAATATGCACGTTGGGCTCCGATGGAGTCATGTCACAGTGGTTCTTGTTGGTACATTGACGGTGCTTCCTCCTAACACCATCACAAAATCATCATCAGCCTAGTCATAGTCTCTCTAGCTCTTCCTCCTTTTCGGAATGCGAGAAATACAAGATCGGTCGATGTGGCGATGCTTGGAAGATGCCTACGTCCTGCAGCAGACAATTTCTTGTTGAAAATGATAAAGAGGATGCACTGAAACCACTGAAAACATAGTCCAATCGAATACTTTACGACACCATAACATTATGCTTGTAACATCCGAAGGATTGGGCAGAGGTGTTTAATACACCCCTTGCACGTATATAAATGTGTTTTTATTACCAAGTATATCACGGCAGTACATTTCTTTTGTATAATTTATAAAACAATAATATATTCGTCACCCCAGATCAACTTATTTAGAATGTCAAACATTCCTGCTATTTGACATAAAAACAATCCTGCTCGCTGTCAAAAGGCACGTCGTGGTACCAATTGAATGAACTATTTGAGGTGACGTCATCAAAACGATATCAAAACTGATATTTTTAGCAGTCCTGGGCCGCTACCACCACCTTTAACAAAACAATCCTATTGCAGGAACGTTTTGATTCAGGCTTAAAACAATAACACTTTGTTTGGAACCATGACCTCTAAAAAACAATACTGTTTTACTCTTGCTTAGTGCGGGGAAAGAACGAACGATCTGTAAGATTTGTCTATTCCCTGCTTTAACATGAAAGAAGCAACTAGCAATACGTAAACTGTATAGCGCTGTCTCTTTCTCAAAAATCCGGTCCGAATCGTATTCCGAAATGATAGTCATGAAACAAAATATAACTTTAATGAAAATAGAAATATTATTTACCATACAATTTTTCATTTTTATAGGTAGTTTTAAGAAAATACATAATTAAAATCGTAACATTTATAAAATCTTTGAGGATTTTCCTTGACAAAGTAAGAAAATGTTTCGAAGGAGGTTAAGCCCTTCATTGTAACATAATAAGATTCGGACCAGTGTTTTTTTATAACTGGCTGGTATCATTATCGTTTTATATTAAAGTGGCATCCATGTCAATGCATTACGTCATTATACTTGTCAGTGAGTGGTTGTCAACAAAATTCAATAAAATTACATCTTATGTTTATATAATAATTCTAAATTAAATTATTATATTTATATTTAATTCTAAATTAAATTATGGTATTTAGGTACTTTTCTTGTGTGCTGTGATTGTGAATATGAACCGTTTTCGATATTCATAAAATATATATTTATGATGGACTTATGAAATATGTACCAAAATGCTGGTTCTTAAAAGGATGCGATAGGTACCTACTCATCTTATCCTTATTTTGAAGCTGGCTTGAAATAAAAACCTTAACGTGAACGTGGACATGCCAATGTTTATTTTCCTTGTTAATTTTTTGAGAGATGAAGAGCAACCAATGGATAGACCAAACAAAACGTCGCAGTATGAAGGCTTCGGTGAATAGTGTTCGGAGAAACAATTTTCGAAGAATAGTGTTTCGAAGAAACGTAAGGGACCCATGGAAAGAATATCATTAAAACTGCATCCATGCATCTTAAAAACCACTACCTATAACTATGGACCATGGAGCTGGTTAAAATAATTCCAGGAAATTCGAATATGGACTGATCTACGAGTTGTTAATCGATATTTTAAACTGTATAATAAAGAATTCTGACTATAAACCATTATTAACTTTGATCGTTTTATTTATGTAGGTACCCAAGTACTTTAGGTCTGCTAAACTGCGTGTAAGAAGTTGTGGATGATTTCAGGGTGACTATGTTCAAACGATGTAAGAGCGTTCGGTTAAACACGCTTGTGCGTTCCCGCGAGTTTGTAAAACTAGATTGATTTTCAGTAGCAATGTTTGGAAGGCACGTATAAGGCTGCTTTTCATCAAGCACACATCCATAGTACGCATCCTTCCATATAGAAAACATCTTAGTTGAATCCGCTTCCACCAGTGCTAAGCTATGTGCAATTGTGCACCAATGAATATGATTGGCGGATATATAACGCATTCATAGCAACGTAGCATAGCGCATCTCTGGTGGAAAAGCACCCTAAGCCGGTGGTCCCTGTCACCAAATTGCTGTCGTCAAACCATGTTTAGAAACTCTGACACTAGGGTGTGTGGGGTCGTTAGACCTTAAGACCGTCATTTTCAAGCATACAAACAATAACAGTTATTATAATGGTAGTTTATTGAATCTACAGCAATACAAATTATAGGTAGGTAATCTATAGCAACAGTACATTTTACAAATCGATGTTTATGATGTAAATACAAACGACAACAACATCCACTTTTTCTCAGGCATCTTTGGCAGCCTTACTCTGCCTTACATACCTTAGTATGTCATGTAAAGCTGACTAACATAAATATGACAAAATACAATTTGTTTTAGTAAAGAGAGCCTTAAAACTATGTTTGTAACACTTCAGTTAAGCACTAAGTCTTTGTGCTGCACGTAGGTACTTATGGCAGTTGCCCATGAAAACGACGGAACACCACTCCCTGCGGCCTAATGTCCTCTTCCAACACGATTATGCAGATCAATAACATGTTGGTACTTACACCACAAACGCCCCAAAGTTGACGTAGCTGCGCGACTCCAGCAACTCCACACTCTCGCCACGTACTTGGTCTTCTGGCGCACGTACTCCACGATGTCCTCCACCGTACTGGTGTAGTGTAGGCGGGAAATGTACACCGGAGTGTTTGGGTTCGCGGCACGAATATGCACGTTGGGCTCCGATGACAGTGGTTCTTGTTGGTACATTGACGGTGCTTCCTCCTAACACCGTCACAAAATCATCATCAGCCTAGTCATAGTCTCTCTAGCTCTTCCTCCTTTTCGGAATGCGAGAAATACAAGATCGGTCGATGTGGCGATGGTTGGAAGATGCCTACGTCCTGCAGCAGACAATTTCTTGTTGAAAATGATAAAGATGATGCACTGAAACCACTGAAAACATAGTCCAATCGAATACTTTACGACACCATAACATTATGCCTGTAACATCCGAAGGATTGGGCAAAGGTGTTTAATACACCCCTTGCACGTATATAAATGTGTTTTTATTACCAAGTCTATCACGGCAGTACATTTCTTTTGTATAATTTATAAAACAATAATATATTCGTCGCCCCAGATCAACTTATTTAGAATGTCAAACATTCCTGCTATTTGACATAAAAACAATCCTGCTGGCTGTCAAAAGGCACGTCGTGGTACCAATTGAATGAACTATTTGAGGTGACGTCATCAAAACGATATCAAAACTGATATTTTTAGCAGACCTGCATTAAGATTGTTTTAAGGACGTGATGGTACGAAAATGCAAAGTAAGACTTAAACAGGACTGTTTTAAGACGTTGTAGTAGCGCCCCTGCATTAAGATTGTTTTAAGGACGTGATGGTACGAAAATGCAAAGTAAGACTTAAACAGGACTGTTTTAAGACGTTGTAGTAGCGCCCCAGAACTGGCTTAGCTTTTGTGTGACATTGCGAGTACAAATAATAAAGTTTTTTTAAATGTAAGTAAATAAAATACAAAACGCAGATAATTATTTTTATAAACATGATTTGCTTAGTATTTTTACAATTTAAACTTAGTTACAGTCAGTCTTATTTAAACGTATGGCACTTATAGAGTCAAAATATCTATTGAATGACTCTTTTGCTTCCACACTACACCTTAATTAATAGATTAAACGCTTGATCTACTTTAATTCGATGAGAATGATCATAGTTAATATGGTGATCACCACGCTCTTTCCTTCTCTTAGTAAAGTCGATCTTTTTTGAGTTACTGGCGTAACTTTTAGAAACTTTATATTTATATACTCGCCGAACACTTAAAGTTTCTATAACTGCTATTGCATCCATTTTTTTTATTATCCTTTTTATTTTTCTTCGATAGTTGACATATTATGTTACATAACTTACGAAATTCGTGGCAAGAACAGTTTGAAAAAGTTTTGTTAACACGTTCGAGGACAGAACGAGATTATACGTCATCGTTCGAAATTTTGATATGGCACAACGTACAATGACGTCCAAATATTTTTTTTACTTTACGACAGAACGTACATAGCCGATGAACGTTCAAGTTAAAATCCTATAGAATGTATCTTGTGTCACAACATTTAAAATACCCGAAGCTTTACTGTCACGTAGAGTAAGTTTTAAACTATTTCAAATAAGTGCCGTTGACAGTGGGCGGGACCGGTACTCACACACGCACAACGTGTAAATACGTCGCGCGCGCCTACCGCGCTCCTACATTCAGTGCGGCTGCGTCACTGCGGGGTGCGCTCGCGTTCGCTAAACATTTCGTGGCGTATCGTAATATTTGCCGCGACAAAACATCGTAAGTATTTAGTTTATTTGATTTATGTATTATTCCTTAGCCAGACAGTATACTATTTTACTAAGAATTAATAATTTTACTCTGTGAAATTGATGTTTAATGGGTTATTTTATGTGTTTTAGATGGATAAGCGCAAAACAAGACTGATGAGCATTTTCGATGATTCTGACACTTCTACCGAGGCTGATCCTTACCAAGACTACTTACGACGACTTTGCTAATTTTTAGTATGATTTGAAATGTTATTAATTTTATTTTATTTTTATTTGTATGTTTTGCAGTGCATGTTTGATACTTTTACAAAAATTCTAACTCATGTACAACATGTATGCAATAAATTGATTGAATTGAATGGAATTGAATTGAAGACGATGATGGAGAATATGGTTCGGATAAAGATTTTGACCCACAAGGCAATACATCAGGTAGTGAAAGTTATTACACGTTATTACTATATTATTATAAAGACGTTATTACACGTTGTGTCCGTTCACGTCTAGTTAACTTACTTTTAATGACATAACGTATTTATACGATAACGTGATAAAACGGTTGTGTCATGATGTCTTTAAAACAATATATTTTCATGGGAGGCTACGTACTCATACGTCGTATAATTTGTATGGACATTTACTGTGTCATTTTGGTACACAGTCTCAAGTGGTAGCGTCCTCGAACGTGTCAATCCAATTAGTATTTGTACTACGAGAAAAAGCTGTGATAAAGTTGTCACTTTTTTCGGTGCAAGTGTCACCATTTGTAAGTTTACACTGAACTTGTGCCTGAACATTATCGTGACTCTTCTCCTCCAACTTTAAATAGCAGATATTACCGCCCAAGATATCACTTAAAACGGCTTCTAAGGTTTTCGTACTATAATTGCACTGGGATCAATACAAGGTTCCTCCAGATCTTTCACAAATAAATAAATATTTTTTTTTTTTTTTTTTTTTCTTTATTAGTAAGAACCAAGTTCTTACTAGTTAATTGCAATCTAGCCTAAGAAGACTAATAAACAATTTAAATCTAACTTATTATGCTACGTTATAAATTATGTTAATGCTAAGAATAGTGTCCATAATTAGGTATGCACTTTTACACACGTTCGTAACACTTCCTTAGAGTCTGGTAAAATTGATAAAACACTTTGTTCATGTGTTTTATAAATAGCACAACATTGTTACTATTATTGATTCACTTACACTACACTAATTCAAATGGTTTAGTTCTCTTTAGTCTACGCACTATGTCTGTGTTGTCTAACAGCTGGATTGACTCAACATTCACGTGTCGATGGAGTCTGTGTTCGTGGGCTTCAGCAAATTTTTGTGTGATGGTGGTGACGAATTCCATATCGAGGTCACGGTGGAGGTCATCGTTTCTTATGTACCAGGGTGCATTTACAGCAGCCCTGAGTACTTTATTTTGGAACTGTTGAATTATTTTGACGTTGGTTGGCTTAGTACAGCCCCAAAGTTGGATACCATACGTCCAAATTGGCATCAGAATATGCTTGTATATTATCAACTTATTATGTATTGATAAACAGGATTTCCTTCCCAGTAACCAATACAAACGTTTATAACGAATATCGAGTTCCTGTTTTTTCTTTTTGATATGGGCTTTCCAACGCAGCTTGGCGTCGAGAGTTATGCCAAGGTATTTGGCTGTATTAGCATAAGGTATTTGCATACCATTTATGTAGAGTGGGTGGTAGTCACTGTGTTTGTTTGTAAAGTTAATGTGAACTGATTTTGACTCATTCAGTTTGATCTTCCACTTTTGTGTCCAGTCGTAAACTTTGTTCACAGCTAGTTGAACTTTCTCTACTGCTTCTCTGTGGCTTGATCCGGTGGCCATAATAGCAGTATCATCTGCAAAGGTCGCTATGGTGCTGTTTTCCAGCTCTGGGATGTCACAAGTGTATAACAAGTACAAAATTGGGCCAAGCACACTTCCTTGAGACACCCCAGCTTTTATGGTTTTTAGCTCGGAATATGCATCCTCTTGGCGTATTCTAAACATTCTTTTAGTTAAATACGACTCTAGGATATCTACAAATTCTGGTAGCATGCGTCTGAGCTTAAATATGAGACCCTCATGCCAAACTTTGTCAAAAGCTTGCGCGACGTCTAAGAACACGGTAGCACAGACTTCTTTATTTTCTAGCGTTTTTTCAATAACATTAGTTATTCTATGTACCTGGTCTAACATTGAGTGCTTTTCTCTGAAGCCAAACTGGTGATCTGGAACTAGGTTTTTATCTTCTATTACTGGTTTTATCCGTTTTAGTAACAGTTTTTCAAATAACTTTGATAGTACGGGTAACAGAGAAATGGGTCTGTATGATGATGCTTCGTGGGGAGGTTTCCCAGGCTTCGCAATCATAATGACTTCAGCAACCTTCCATGGCTCAGGTACATATTTTAAGATAAATGAAGCATTTATTAGTTTGGTCAGCTTTACTATGGCTTTGCGTGGGAGGCGTTTTAGAATTTCCCCTGTGATGAGGTCGTAACCGGGAGACTTTTTTGAGCTAATGTTGTTTTGAATTTCTCTCATTACTTCCTTAGGAGTCACAAGCTTGATTCTTTGGTTTTGTGATAAATTTACACTCTCATGTATTTCTACAGAGCTTTCGTTGGGTTGAAAGGTTTCTTCTAAATGTTGAGCAAATCGGAACGCCTTTTGGTCATTGCTTATTGCCCATTTTCCGTTGCTATCTCTGATGGGCGGTATTTGTATAATTTAATCTGCCTTTTTAGATTTCTCGTCGCTTTCCAAAGTGAGTAATCCGTTGATTTGTCATTGGTAAGCTGAAGAAGGTTGGTATTCAGAGATTCATCCTCAAATTGTAGAATTTTTCTCTTTAGTCGTTTAGTTAGGTTATTTAGTGTTGTTTTATGACGCGGGAACCGTGTTTGCTGCCACAACTTCCTTTGTTTTCTTTTTTCTGATAGTAAATCCACAATTTCTTTAGGATAGATAAATCCCTTATATTTGCGTTTTAGTTGAGGTGTATTGCTCCACGCACATTGTTGAATATTAATAATGAATTTGTTTACTTCTGAGTCAAGCTGATCTTGCGTTTTTATCGGAGTTTTAAGGTCGATAATATTATCTAGATCAAGAGCAAAACTGTCCCAATCTGTGGACTTATTAACCAAGGTTAAGTGGCTTTCTTTTAATAGGATTTTTTGACTTAGCATTAGTATAATCGGAGAATGGTCAGAGTTCATAGTAAAACTTTCCTCCAAACTGATGTAATTGGTGGATATATTTTTGCAGATGAAAAAATCTATAAGATCCGGTATTTTCTGGTGGTCAGTGGGTGGTGTAGGTTTGCCTGTACTCATTACTTCACAATGTGTTTCTTTAACTGCACTTAAGAGCTGTCTTCCTTTAGTTGTAGTAAGTCTTGAACCCCAATGCGTATGCTTAGCATTAAAATCGCCGCCTAGGATAAATCGCTGGCCTAACAATTCAAAAAGATGTAAGTATCGCTCTTTTCTTATCATGTGCCTAGGGGGCGAGTATATGGCTGCAATGGACACTTGACAAAACTTAGTTTTAACAGATACTGCCACTGCTTGAATGTCTTCTTCTTCATATTTACACTGCACGTAGTGACTAGCTGGTTGCCAAGCTACATAGCCTGGCCCACCGCCGCAAAGTCGCATGTCTGTCGGTCTTCTACAGACTGTACTTCGGAGAGTGTGCGCAAGAGCTCCACGAGCTTATTCCACCATCTCCCTTCTTCCATCGAGAGACTAGGCGTACTGCAGGTTATCACCCATATCTTGTCGATGTTCCACACATTCGTACGAAGCGCTTTGCTAAGTCTTTCATTATTCGTACAGCCAAGGAGTGGAACGCCCTGCCTGCGTCGGTTTTCCCGAGTTCATATAACCCCAATCTATGTAAGTCGCGAGTAAATAGGCTTCTTCTGGGTAAGCTCGTTCCATCGTCGACCTCATCTCTGTCCTTAGGGCAAGATTGAGGTCAAGAGTAAGCCCATATTAAATAAAAAAATAAAAAAAAAAAAAAATGTTTTCTTTAATTATAACCGCACTACCCCCCCTGGCAGAGTTGCTAGGGTGGAGGGAATTATATATCATGTATCCTCTAAATTTGATAAAAGATTGCTTTGTGAAATGCGTTTCGGAGATTAAACACACGTCTATATCTGTGGTGTCAAGGTAAAGGGAGATGAGTCTAAAAACACAACTTATGACCAGAGGCTAATAAAGAAAACAATTATTTGTTTTATAAAATAAATGCAGTTTAATCAAAAATGAATAGAAATACTTAATACAAATTTGTTTTAATTTTCATTTATCAATTAAGGTGTCTTTTATGTGTATCTGAAAAATATTAATAATTATTAATTATTAAAATAATTGACATATCTCCTTTTTCCATAAAAAAAAGAAAAATAAAAAAGAATCCTTCTAACGACTTGTCTCTTTATGTGTTATTTTATTTATGTATCCATTATTGTCAGTTTACAAATATTATATATAAAACATCACACCTGACTCCCACTGAAGTGGGCCGAGACCATGGCACGTCAAAAAATTCATCATCATCATCATTTCAGCCAAAAGACGTCCACTGCTGGACATAGGCCTCCCCCAGGCGTCGCCACATTGACCGGTCCCGTGCGTCTCTCATCCAGCGGGTTCCTGCAACCTTGACCAGGTCATCGGTCCACCTAGTGGGAGGCCTTCCAACGCAACGTCTTCCGGTTCGCGGTCGCCATTCGAGAACTTTTCGGCCCCATCGGCCATCCGTTCTGCGAGCAATGTGCCCTGCCCATTGCCACTTAAGTCTGGCGATTCTTCGGGCTACGTCGGTAACCTTGGTTCTCATGCGGATGTCCTCATTTCTGATTCGATCACGCAAGGAAACTCCGAGCATAGCCCTCTCCATTGCCCTTTGGGTGACTTTGAGCTTTCTGATAAGGCCCATTGTGAGCGACCACGTTTCGGTCCCGTATGTAATCACTGGCAACACACACTGGTCATAGACTTTCGTCTTGAGACACTGGGGTAAGTTGGACGAGAAGATACCGCGCAGCTTCCCGAACGCTGCCCAGCCGAGTCGGATTCGACGATTGACCTCTTTCTCGAAGTTAGATCTACCCAACTGGACCGTTTGTCCCAGGTAGACATAATCGTCCACAACTTCGAGCGTAGAGTCTCCGATCTTGATAGGAGTGGGTGTTACATGAACATTCGACATAACCTTGGTTTTATCCATGTTCATTTTAAGACCCACTCTTTCGGAAGCTCTACTGAGGTCATCGAGCATTTTACTGATGTCTTCCATGGTCTCAGCCATGACCACTATATCGTCGGCAAACCGAAGGTGAGTGATGTACTCGCCGTTGACATTGATGCCAAGTCCTTTCCAATCCAGAACCTTGAAGACATCCTCCAATGCAGCGGTGAACAGTTTCGGAGATATGACGTCTCCCTGTCTCACACCGCGCTGCAGAAGGATAGGTTCCGTGGTCTGGTCCTGAAGTCGGACTGACATGGTGGCGTTTTTGTACAAACACTTCAACACCTCGATGTACCGGTAGTCGATTTGGCACCGTTGGAGAGACTGCAGTACAGCCCAAGTCTCGATCGAATCGAAGGCTTTCTCGTAGTCCACAAACGCTAAACAGAGAGGCAGGTTATACTCTTCGGTCTTCTGTATAACTTGCCGCAGCGTATATGTGGTCTACGGTACTGAAGCCTTTTCGGAATCCGGCTTGTTCGGGAGGCTGGAAATCGTCGAACCTGCGTGCGAGACGATTCGTGATGACTCTTGAAAACAACTTGTAGACATGGCTTAGAAGTGAGATGGGCCTATAGTTCTTCAACCGGGCATTGTCACCCTTTAAAAAAAAAATTACCTGATCTGAAAATGACAAATTTGTAAAATGACAGATCAATCTGGAATTAAATAATAAAAAAAACATCAATGAATTTACAACATTCTTTATTGATTATCAGTAAAGTTTACATCAACATTGTCAATTATTTAAATCATCATTTTAAAATATATAATCAACCTTTTTCAGATATAAAACTAACATTTTTCAAATAATAAAATCAACATTTTTTTCATCATCAGTGAATAATAAATTCAGTAATGAATGCCCAGTGCGTAGGAAGTCGGACGCATTCGCAAGAGCGGCAATAGCCTACTGCTAAAGTTGTCGATGCGCCCACTTCCACGTACAGGCACAAGGTTAGTTTGGCACAACCAATTGAGCGGAACACTAGAGCTGACAAGATTACAAATGGAAACTGGAGTCAGCTTCATGAGAAACTGACTCAAGTTAAGCTCCGGGGGTCAGCCCTGGTGGAATTGCTAAGGTTAGAAAGGTAAAAGTTATAAAACAAGCATACTTACGTTCAGTGGGACTTTCATTTAGAGCCAGTGAATCTTATGAATCCTCTTCATTTCTATAGGTTTTAACACTCAAACAGACACGTAAACCAAAATTTAGGGTTTTTAAACAGGTCAAAACACGTCAACTTCGCGCGCGAAATGCAACTGACGCTTAACGATAAATACGAATTTAGGCACGAGTCGACTTATCTCACTATGCCTAATTTTATAAGTAAAGAATTAGGTATGTAATAAGAAGATGACTACACATAACTCCTTTTTACTTTTAAAGTTTTGCTATTTATGACTAGACTCTTTTTGTTATTTGAGATTCACGAAATAAAAATACATTATATTGACTCATCTCCTTTTTACCGTAATACTTAGTAATATATTTTATCCAACTGCGTAATTATCTCATTTTTCAAAATATCTGACTCATCCCCTTTTACCTTGACACCACAGATATTTTCTGTATCTAGGACCGCCTGCAACTCATGCTGATGTTTGAGGAGTCCATTGGAGTTCCACGCCATTATTTTAAGTGTGTTATTCATTTTTGATTATTCAAGACAGCTGTTTTAGTGCTGGATTCTAGCTTCTCTAATCTCTTATCAAATGAGGTAATGCACTTCAAGATCTGGTTTATCTTATCCTCTAAGTTCAGAGGTTGAGATCCTTGTTTTGCAGCTTGTGCGTAAGTACCAATGTTGGTTACTTGCATGGCTGGTTGTTTTGCAGTTGACTGGACACTTGCTTTCTGCGCCTGTTTACCAGGGTGTGTTAAAGGAGGAAACTGTTGGGTATTAGGCACCGTAGGTTTCTTTTTTAAAACTTTATTTTTCATAATTTGCATCTGTTTGGCTACTTCACACCCTCTATAATTGGCAGGGTGAGGTAGGCCGCAGTGGATACATTTTGGTTTCTCTTGCGGAGATTTAGTACAATTAGCTGTAAGATGCTTGCCAGTGCATTTCACACACCTTGGCTCTTTTTGACAATATTTATGTGTATGCCCATAAGCTTGGCATCTTTTGCATTGGGGAATGAGTGCTGGATTTTTGAGTGGATGTATTTCAATTTTACACCCTAATATGTACTTAATGCCGTAGATTTTGTTGACATCTTCATCGTTATAAAATGATAAAACGAACATGTTGAGTGGTTCTTTGGTCTTCCAGCTCAATTTACTATCTACCTTTTCTATTTTTAGGCCTTGGGTTGTTAAATCTTCCTTAATTCGATCTGGTTGGCAAGAAGAGTGTAGTTTCTTTACCACAACTCTAATTGGTCTAGCCTGCTTGTTTTCGTATGAATGCCAGTGGTAGTCTTTTTCAGACAAGAACCTGGCAATTACTCTATACGAGTCTTCTGATTTGGCGTTAACCTTCACACAATCCCCATTCATCATTTTTGCTGTAAATGATTCCGCTGGTTGGCTTTCAATTAACGAATCGTAGAACGTTTGATAGTTCTTGATTCCGTCTATTATGATTGGCGGTGGTAAGGGCACTTTTTTGACCGAAGTCACTTTCTCATTTTTTTGATGATTGTCTTGTTGGGCGCTTCCGGGTTGTTGTTTTGGAGAGAGGGAGGTGTTAAGCTTCCTTTTCTTCCTGCTCTTGGCCCTAATCCACTCAGTCTCTTTAGCAAGGTCATCCTCGTCTGTACAGTATTCCACGTCGTTTTTTGTAGTCTGAGCAGGTTCTGTAGTCCCTTTTGCTTCTTTAATGCAGTTCAATTCTCCTTGAAGTGTCTGAACTTGTTCCTGCAGGGCATCAATTTGTACATTCAATTTACGTACCATGACTTGCAGGTTTTCTCTATCTGTTTTCTCTTGGAGATAACAGTCATATAACTGCCTTTCTAGGTCAGTTTTAATAGTAATACAATATTTTTTTTTTTTTTTTTTTTTTTCATTATGAAGTACTCGTTAATAAACGGTTACTCATACAATTACAATCTAGACCTTGAGGCTAATAAGTAATTTAAATTTAACTTAATTTGCTAAAGCTTAAAAGATTAAGAATGTGTCCATTGGCACTTTTCTTATAGTCTCTATTAAGTTGAAAGACACTTTGTTCTCGTGATCTTTAGCACTGGCAGCACCGGAAGCACTCACTGCACTGCACTGGATTACACTAACTTTACTAAACTAACTCAAATGGTTTAGTTCTTTTTAGTCTTCTCACTATGTCTGTGGTGTCAAGTAGCTGGATAGCCTCGACGTTTACATGATGAAGAAGCCTCTGCTCGTGTGCCTCGGCGTGTTTTTTTATAACTTCAGTTACAAGATCCACTCCAAGGTCTCGGTGGATGTCATCATTTCTGACGTACCAGGGAGCATTTACTATAGCCCGAAGTACCTTATTTTGGAATCTTTGTATGATATCAACGTTAGTCCGTTTTGTACATCCCCAAAGTTGAATGCCGTATGTCCATACAGGCATGAGTACTTGCTTGTATAAAAGTACTTTGTTATACACTGACAAGGTAGAATGTCTGCTAAGTAGCCAGTACATATTTTTATAGCGTAGGTCTAACGCCTGGCGTTTCTTTTTGACATGAGCCTTCCAGCGAAGTTTTGCGTCTAGCGTCATGCCCAAGTATTTTGCCGTATTTTCGTATGGTATTACACGATTGTTAATATATACTGGTGTATAATTAGGTCTTTGGTTTGTGAAGTCGATATGTGTCAATTTAGACTCATTTAATTTTATTTTCCAGGTTTTTGTCCAATCGGTGATGGCATTGACGGCAGTTTGTACCTTCTCCACTGCTTCTGTGTGAGTGACACCTGTAGCCATGATAGCCGTGTCGTCTGCAAACGTAGCAATGACGCTGTTATTGGTTTCAGGGATATCGCAGGTGTACAATAAGTACAGGATAGGTCCAAGAACACTTCCTTGCGGTACACCAGCTTTTATTTGTTTTATATCTGAATAAGCATCCTCATGTCTCACTCTAAATGTCCTCTCAGTTAAATAGGATTCCAAAATATCCACAAATTGTTTTGGGAGCATTTTACTTAACTTATATATTAGGCCTCCATGCCACACCTTATCAAATGCCTGAGCTACATCTAGAAATACTGTAGAACAAACTTTCTTCTCTTCTAATGTTTTTTCAATAACATTGGTTATCCTGTGTATTTGGTCTATTGTGGAGTGTTTTTCTCTAAAACCGAATTGGTAGTTAGGAATCAGTTCTCTGTCTTCTATAATGGGTTTTAAACGCCTGAGTAGTAGTTTTTCGAACAATTTGGATATAATTGGTAAGAGTGATATGGGCCTGTATGATGTTATTTCTCGAGGTGGTTTTCCAGGTTTAGGAATCATGATAACTTCAGCAACTTTCCACATACTAGGCACATGTTTTAATCGAAATGTGGCATTGATGAGGGTTGTTAGTTTCACAATTGCTTTACGTGGCAGATTTTGTAGGAGTTCTCCAGTGATTAGGTCATATCCCGGTGATTTCCTTTTGGCCAAATTTTTGATCATGTTCTTAACTTCTTTTGGAGTAACAAGTTTTATTTCCATGTTGTCATGGTGAGTCGCGTCCAATGCTATATTTTCAGAGCTTTCCTCGCTGTTCGTTTGAAAAGTTTGCTCTAGATGTTCTGCAAATATAGTCGCTTTCTGTTCATTATTTTTGGCCCATTCGCCATCTAGTTTTTGAATAGGTGAAACGTGACTGATAGGCTTTTTTAAGCTTTTAGTCACTTTCCATAGTGAGTAATCAGATGTGCCATTACTTGAAAGTTGACGAAGGTAATCATTTGTTGTCTCATCGTGAAATTCCTGAATTGCTCTACTTAACCTTTTCGTGAGTTTATTTAGCAGAGTTTTATCAGGCGGATATCTAAATTGTTGCCACTTTTGTCGCTGGACTCGCTTTATGGCTATTAGATTTCTAATTTCCAATGGATATCTTTGAGTTGCAACTCTTTTTTTCATGTCAGGTGTATTGCGCCAGGCACAACGTTGGATGTCGGTAATAAATTTTGCTACTTCGTCATCTACTTGCTGTTTGTCTTTGAGGGATACTTTGAGGTCTATACAGTGTTCTAAATCAAATTGAAAGCTCTCCCAGTCAGTGTTTTTGTTCACTAAGGTTGGACCGCTTTCTTTTTGTATTACTGTCTCGCTTAGAGTCAAGATAATGGGTGAATGATCAGAATGCATATCATATCCTTCTTCTATGTTAAGGTATGCAGCTGACAGATTCTTATAAATGAAGAAGTCTATCAAATCTGGTGTTTTTCGAATATCGGTAGGCCAGTAAGTGGGTTTGCCCGTTGAAATCACATTGCACTTGATTTCTCTGATAGCACATAGCAATTCCTTACCCTTCGTATTAGTTAGCCTAGATCCCCAATGTGTGTTCTTTGCGTTAAAATCACCTCCAAATATGAATGTGTTTCCTAGAGCTTTCAATAGATTCCTGTACTGCTCTGTTTTCAGCGCATACTTAGGTGGAATATATACAGCTGATATGGTAACATCTTGATGTTTTGTTCTGACCACAACAGCTACAGTTTGTACAAATTGTTCTTCGCATTTGTGTTCCAAGTAATGGTAGATGTTCTCTTTAATAATGACGGCACTGCCACCACTCGCTTTGTTGTTGGGATGTAGTGCGTGATATATGTTATAGCCTTTAATATGAATAAAAGATTCTCTCGTAAAATGAGATTCTGAAATGAGGCATACATCTATTTGCTCTGTTGTTAAGACTGCCTGCAACTCGTTTCGGTGCTTCAGGAGTCCGTTTGCATTCCACGTCATAATTTTTAGTTTGTGTTTCATTTTTGGTTTGAATGAATAGGTAATTGTTTATTTTCTATGTTTCTCAACCTTTGGTCAAAGGAAGTCAACATGCTTAAAATTTTATGAATATTTTCATCTGTACTAGTACTTTCAGAATTTGAGAGCACCGTTGGCGGTGATTGTGGTTGCGGTCCTTTTGTCATTTGCGCAAAAGACACATTGTTTGTTACCTTTCTGTGAGTAGAACGTGATGGTTGTTGTCTCTCAGCACCAGAGGCCGGGATGTTAGGCGTAGTTACTTTTCTTTTGGTGGCTTTATTTTTCATTTGTTGTAGTTCTTTAGCTACAATACATCCTCTATAGTTAGCCGGGTGAGGCTCGCCACAGTGAACACATTTAGGTTTTGTAGCTGTTGATTTTGTACAGTCCTTGGTGAGGTGTTTACCAGTGCACTTCACACACCTTGGTTCCTTTGAACAATATTTTTGTGTATGGCCATATGCTTGACACCTTTTGCACTGTGGAATTAATCTAGATGTTTTTAAAGGCTGTACGTCAACCTTACAACCTAATATGGCCTTAATACCATAGATATTGTTTATGTCTTCATCTTTTTGGAATGATAACATAAACATGTTAAGAGGTTCCTTAGTCCTCCAGCTTAGTTTATTTACGGCATCCTGAATTTTATAGCCTTTATCATTCAGGTCTTCGACTATTCTGTTCGGCAGACATGATGAGTGCAGGTTTTTGACCATAACTCGTATCGGTCTGTCCTGTTTATTCTCATATGAGTGCCAGAGACAGTTATTTTGTAACAATAATTTCGTTACCGCTCGATATGAGTCATCATCCTTGGCGTTTATTTTGACAGTTTCCCCGTTCATCATTTTTACAATGAACGAATCACCGTTTAAACTAGTCAAAAGAAGGTCGTAGAACTGTTGGTAATTCTTGATGTTTTCGACTATGATTGGTGGAGGTTGTGGTGCCCTTTTTTCGTTTGGTTTCTCGGTTTTCGTGTCGGCCTGAGATTCATTTAACTTTCCTCCTTGAGAAGGAGGAGATAGTGAAGTATTAAGTTTCCTTTTCTTCCTACTTTTTTGGCGTACCCACTCGGTTTCTCGGGCAAGTTCCTCCTCGTCAGTCCCATATTCGACTGCCTTTTGGGGCTTGTCGTTCGTTGACTGTTCCTTCAGAGAAGGAACATTTTTTTGCTCCTGAATAAGTTTCAGCTGTTGTTGCAGAGATTCTATCTGACCACTGAGGTCTTTTACCAGTTTTTGTAGTTCGAGGCGCTCATTCTGTTCCTCGATGTATCTGTTGTACAACTTATGCTCGAGTTCAGTTTTGAGAACTATTTTGTTTGGTGAAGACATAGTATAATATTAAAACTAAAACTTATCGTTTTTTTGCACAATAACACATGATTCACTTAGGGCGGTATGTAGGTCATCGCGGCGACCGTGTCAAGACGCGCCGGAGTATATTGCTGCGTCAACAGTTTTACACGAGCGCGAACTTGTGCAAGAGCGTGACGCGACCGTTCTCGCTAGAAGCCAATTGATAATTTTTATAACAATATATTATTGTTGGTGTAAACAAGCGAGACGCCTCACTCGCACATAATCTTTCAAACTAAGATTAAGCGAAGTGTGATAAACCAAAAAAATGTAATTTCTTTAAAACAAAAAGTTTTAAATTTAAAAAAAAAAAATTACTGCATACCTAACCTCAAAACAATGCAACAGCGGCAACTAAATTTTATGATCATAATCATAACAGAAGTGAATGCACGAACAATTCGACGTCGCCGCTGACCAATCGCGTTCGCGATAAACAAATATGTCGGTGAGACTCTACTCGACTAGGTTGTGTTCGTACGTAATGTTTGAAAATATCTCAACAAAAGCTCATCTATTTCAGTAAATATGTATCATACAGTACTAGGTTTTGTACGTGCATTTTCTTTGAAAATATCAAGGCAAAAAGCTAATCCATTTGAGTCACTTATTTTACTGAGTTAGATTAGGTTTTGTTGAGTAATATGCATAAACAAAAGCTCATCTATTAGAGTCTGGCTCGTGACTCAAATAGTATAGGTTTTGTAAATTCGCCTCCGGGCGTCGGGGGCCACGTGATGGCTTCCGGCCACCGTAGACGCGGGCCTGTGGACGGTGAGTAATGGGCTAGCTCGCCGTCCGGCCGTCGTCATGACACGGCAACAGACCGTGTCGGCGGCGCGTTCGTGTTCCACGCGCGCCTCAAAGAGATGTCAGCAAGGAGGGGCACGCAAGGGCCGACGCCCGTCGGGGCCGCGGATTTTTGTACTAGATGACGTGGCCTCGGCGCAAGGGCAAATAAGGAACATGGGTTCGGTTTTCAGTCAGTAGATGTCTGACACTCCCTTCGCTCTGCCCAAGAGCGGGGGGGGGGGGGGGTCATTTGATGACTTTCCACCCACAAAAAAAAAAGGGGATCTCTTAGTTATGTTACGGATGTCTCATCAGCACAAATGACACCTTCTGTTGAGGTTAGTTTTTCAATAAATGGTGTAGATAATAAACATTGTATATAAGAAAGAGGGAAGGACCCAATATTGAGCCTTGTGGTACCCCATTTTTTTCGTAAAGCCGAGAATTGACACCATTTTTTTCAACTGGCTGTCGTCTGTTACCCAAATAAGATTTTAACAAACCAAGTGTAAGTTTACCAAGTCGTAGTAATGCTCTGAATGTTTTAAAAGTAATGTGTTGTGATTTACGCAATCAAATGTTTTGGAGAGGTCACAAAATACTAGAATGGCGTTTTAGGGCTCCTCCAAAGCATTTAATAATTATGTACTTCATAATATGCGTTCCGCTTTCGGCTCAAATTACGATTTTCCGTAGTAACTTTTATTATTTCCCTATATATGACTCCTCGTACCTAATAGTGTCTTAGCGTTCAGTTGTTCACTTTAGATACCAGAATATTACATAAAGAAAAAGCATGCCACCAGTCAGTGATTTCAAATATTTATTGATTCAACATCTAAAGCCTGTTTACGAACTCCAGGGGCCAATGAAATTTCTTAACCGAATGCGGGCCCAGGTTAGCTGCTGTTGATTATAATTGGCCAATTGGGGTATCCCCAATTTATCCCAAACAGAAAGTCAATGTGCAGCCCCTTTGCAGGTGATGCCTCACCTACTGTCCTGCCGATCTTGCACAACCACTACCACTGTCAAATGTTACATTGTATCCGTATAGTTCTACTGTTCAGTTCAACTAGTAGGACTAAACGGAGAAAAAAATCCATTTAGTTCTACTATCTGCTGTATGAATTTTAATTGAACTAAACGGACAAAAAAGTTCTTTTAGTACTACTAATTTCCGGAATTATGTCCAACTGGTTGGACCACGGGGATAGGATGATCGTGTAAAACAAACATACATGCAACGCATGTTGTACTCCATGACGCGCGCTCGCTTCGCTCGCATATTACATAACACTATTGTCTTCTGTCCCCGAAGTGCCGGGCCTCCGCCGGCCTCCTTCGTCGGCCTACGGCCCGGTGCCCATGCCGCCCATAAAGGATACTGTCGCGAGACGGTCGTATTATAATTTTGGTTAAAAGAGGAGGTAGTAATTGCATTGCACTTCAGCATTAATAGATAACCTTTTCCTGTTTATTACCAGTAGTTGTTCCATAGATCATACATTCAATTCCCAGAAGTACAACTAGTTGGACCAAGGAAAGAACAACTCACTGTAATTGAACCATTGGTAAAGATATTTCCCCATAGAACAACCAGTTGAACTTAGTTGAACCATGGGTAAATTTACTTCTCCGTAGTACAACCCATTGTATCCGTATACCTAGTTCTAATACAATGGAAATTAGTAGTACTAAAAGAACTTTTTTGTCCGTTTAGTTCAATTAAAATTCATACAGCAGATAGTAGAACTAAATGGATTTTTTTCTCCGTTTAGTCCTACTAGTTGAACTGAACAGTAGAACTATACGGATACAAGTAAATGTTAGAGCCTTGCTAGTAGCTAAATAATAACAGCTGCAATGTTCAACCTCTAAGATTAAGTCTGTCAACCAGTCTTACAAAGGGGTACCGTATTACTCAGTTACTGGGTTGTGAGGGTCAGAATGGCAGTCGCTTCATGAAAAATACTGGTACTCAGCTGCATCCGGTTGGACTGGAAGTCAACCTCAACATAGATTAGGAAAAGGCTAGGCAGATGTTGATGGTGAAATGTTAGAGCTCAAACTCAAACTCAAACTCAAATATTTTATTTCAATTAAGCCATTACAGGCACTTTTGAATGTCAGAAGGACGGAAGAAGAACGAAACTACGAGTGCAATACGTCATTCCGAAAGTCACCACGCCGAACCACACGCCACCGAATGCCCGCAACAACGAACACTGCGAGCACAAAAGCACGCAGCGACGCAAACCGCAACAACGAATGCTCGAGACCCCGAATCACGGAACAACGAATGCACGCCGCAACGTGCAACCGCCGCCCCGCGACCCGGAGCCCCGCACACCCGCCGCCACGGCACACGCCGCCGCGCGCCCCCGCACCCACAGCACTCGCCGCCGGTAACATCCGGCGCCGCGCAGCCCGACGCAGCAACTCCCGAAACGACGCATTGCACTCCTACGCTACAGTCACAATCACAAGGCATAATAACTTGTGAAAGTACTGTAGTTGCCAGTTCCCTAACGTAGATCTCATGAAGAAGAACGGGCAAGAAACTCCATGGACACTCTTTTAAAACAGAATTTGTTACAAAATCTTGGTACATTATATCATTCATGTTGAGATGGTATATTATGTGAGAACTATGTAGCAAGACGTGCAAGTTAAGAGCGTCCAGAGTAAAAAGATATAAAAAAAAATAGGTAAAAAAACTTTTTAAGTTAAACGGTTTTATGTTAAACATACATTGCAATGTTTAAGATAAATGTACTAAAAACCAAAAAATAATAAAATAGATACAGTCGTGGGAAAAAACCGTGGGGCACGTCAATTGTAATTTCCGCAGCACGACAGTTCCGAATTGACGTGCCCCACGGTTTTTTCCCACGACTGTATCTATTTTATTATTTTTTGGTTTTTAGTACATTTATCTTAAACATTGCAATGTATGTTTAACATAAAACCGTTTAACTTAAAAAGTTTTTTTACCTATTTTTATTTTCTAGTTTATAGCCGCCATCTTGGATTTTAATTTTATATAGTATATTGTATTCTGCTTGTTGAGCCCTTTCATTTGATACCCATATTGATGGGATTAATAAAACATAAATTATCCGCCATTTTGTAGCGGCGGCCATCTTGAATTTATAATGATAATGAATAAACATAATTGTATTGTCACCAAAATCCAAAGTGTATACAAAATTTCAGATTAATCGGTTGACAGGAAGAGGGTGAAATTTGAATTACTAAAGAAGACGGATCACAATCCATACAAAATTACCCCACGTCCTATAACAACGTGACATATCTCAAAAAAAATATAAAAATGTATAAAAAAATATGGCATACTTCATACGTTCATTTTTTTAGTTGCAATGAAAATAGTTCAGGCACTGTTGTGAAAAAATCGTTCGTATGAGTATTAATGGACCGATTTAAAAAATTCTTTTTTTGTTTGAAAAGGTAGTCCCACGGCCATAAAGTCAGGTCTCCGGTCTCCAGGATCCTGAAGAAATTAAAGTCAAATCTCAAAAATAAGCTCATTTTTGTACTTCACATTATTAGTTTTTCACTGTCTTGTTGTTTCTTTTGACTTATTGCATTATGATGAGACAGAAACGTCAGTGGTAACGCGAGGGAGTGATCGACAGAGGTTGTTTCACTAACATTAACACAAATGAGAGAGACGAATAACGATAGCGACGCGACGGGGCAAGCGAAGCTAAGGAAATGCAAGTGAATAATGTTGTTTCACTCGTTCTAATGCGAGTTCTAAGGAACAATTAAATGGCGCTGTCAGTCTCCTGACTGACGCATCCAGCCCAAATAAAATATTACACTCATAACATGGGCGCATACCCCCAATGTCCTGCGTCCATGTAGGTCAACCACGGCATTCCTTCTTTCATTAATTCGTCTATTATAAACATTGATATAATAAAACCCAAGATACACACTCCGCGTCTCAAAACCGTCCGCTTAAAATGAGTTCACAATGAACTCATTTCAAATAGTCTCGCGTCGCTCGCGTCTCTGCACGGTCGTAAAAAATACTTTTTATATTGCTTTTTATAACTGCATTGTAAAAGGAATCTGCGTAAGGTTGAATTTGCCAAAAAAAAATATGTTTATAGTGACGATAACTACATGTAGTAGTGCGTGTATTGGTGAGTGTTTGGCGACAGCTTCGACTGTTTGTTTTGTTCGAGACTGTGCATCTAGGGTTTTATTATATCAATGATTATAAAGCACATAGGTGTGGTACTCCTTTCTTCGGATATGCCGTGATTGAATCCTGCCGTGATTGTTCTGTTGAGATCAACAGAACGTTATTTTGTATATCGTCGTATTTATTATTTACTAGCTGAACCCGCGCATGCGTTGCAATGCGTTTTTACCCTACCTAAAAAAAAAAAAGTATCAAAGAACCTTCTCCTGGTTCTTAGCTACCTCCCTACCAATTTTCAGCTAAATTCGTCCAGCCGTTTTCATGCTATGTCGTGACAACGGAAAACGGGTTTCATTTTTATATATTATATAGATTTATTTCGTCGTCATCATCATCAACAGTCTATTAATGTTCCCACTGCTGGGACACAGGCCTTCTCTTTTTGAGAGGGAATGGGATTCTTCCAAAATATTCGCGTTAGGAACATGTCTTTGACGTCCTCGTAGTATTGGATGATTGTGCTCTTCTTTGTTATGAGCAGGAGCTGCTTCACCCGCTTGTCGGGCTATACGATGGTTAATCAAACGCCAACCAGAATTAGGTACAATATTGATCTCGTTCCGTCAAACGGTACCTGTAAAAATTATTACATTATTCACTTGCATTTCCTTAGCTTCGCTTGCCCCGTCGCGTCGCTATCGTTATTCGTCTCGACTCTCGAGACGCGGAGTGTGTATCTTGGGTTTTATTATATCAATGTTTATAATAGACGAATTAATGAAAGAAGGAATGCCGTGGTTGACCTACATGGACGCAGGACATTGGGGGATTTGGGGGTATGCGCCCATGTTATGAGTGTAATATTTTATTTGGGCTGGATGCGTCAGTCAGGAGACTGACAGCGCCATTTAATTGTTCCTTAGAACTCGCATTAGAACGAGTGAAACAACATTATTCACTTGCATTTCCTTAGCTTCGCTTGCCCCGTCGCGTCGCTATCGTTATTCGTCTCTCTCATTTGTGTTAATGTTAGTGAAACAACCTCTGTCGTTCACTCCCTCGCGTTACCACTGACGTTTCTGTCTCATCTTAATGCAATAAGTCAAAAGAAACAACAAGACAGTGAAAAACTAATAATGTGAAGTACAAAAATGAGCTTATTTTTGAGATGTTACTTTCATTTCTTCAGAATCCTGGAGACCGGAGACCTGACTTTATGGCCGTGGGACTACCTTTTCAAACAAAAAACTTTTTAACAAAAAATAAAACCGACTTCAAAAAAAAAGTGAAAAATAAACTTTAGAAGAAAAATCAGTTTCTGAAGTCGGTGACTTCTGTTTTTTTGATTTCATGTTTTTGCCACCGACTTCAGAAACTGATTTTTCTTCTAAAGTTTATTTTTCAGTTTTTGTTTTTTTTTTGAAGTCGGTTTTTTTTTTTTTAAGTTTTTATTTTTCACTTTTTAGTGGTTCACACGTAAGTTCACATTTTCATGAGTCATACCTAATGTGGACAATGTATTTTTATTTTTTTTTATTTTTCCAAAACCGCTTGTCTGATTTCGATAAAAAAAATATGGGACCATTTTATACCCTTTCCAAAAAAAAAGAATTTTTAAAATCGGTCCATTAATACTCATACGAACGAATTTTTCACAACAGCGCCTGAACTATTTTCATTGCAACTTTTTCATATGAAGGTGTAAAAAAATGAACTTAGGAAGTATGCCATATTTTTTTATACATTTTTATCTTTTTTTTGAGATATGTCACGTTGTTATAGGACGTGGGGCAATTTTGATCCATCTTCTTTGATCCAAGAATAAAACAAACGGGGTGAGCTAAATAAAACCGTTTAACAAATCAAAGAAAAATATATAAACCATGGCAGCTAAGAGATGACCAGTCTCCACTGACAGCGCCCGTTCACGAACATGACGCATGGATCAGCACCATCTAACTCAACCATTTTGAAGGGAACTAAATGATCCGACACACCCGCCACCATCAGCGAGACATTTGAGTGAGCATGACATACTCCCAGCCACCAGGGTAACGTCACTAAAATATAACTAAATGTAAAAAGTGGCTGTAGAGTACATAGTACTCACACATGTGCCATGCAATTATACAATATTAAGACATTGAATCTATACAATGCAAAGATATTTTTACAATCTTCTGCAGCCTCTACACTAACTTCACATGATAGTCGATATAATTGCCCCTAAGGTTGTGGAGCAGGACAAGCATTGAGCCAAGCATTTTTATCATCAATGTAATCCCCCAACTTATAGTATGCTTGCCTACATAGTGTGCGTTTTACACAAGTTTTAAATTTCGTCTCACTCAGTTGAAGAATGTGAGGGGGTATTTTATTGTAACATTTTAAACAGTACCCCATGAAAGATGAGTCTACTTTAGCTAGCCTGAAACCTGGCTGAACTAGTTGGTCCCTATTTCTCGTATTATAGTGGTGTCTATCACCTCTTTTACTAAACAAATGCAGATTTTTCCTAACGTACATGATGTTTTCATAGATGTATTGACAAGGTACTGTCATGATGTTAATTTCCTTAAACAGCTCTCTCAGAGAATCGCGCCTTCGTAGACCATATAATATGGCTCTAATAGTTCTTTTCTGCAGAATAAATATAGATTCGATGTCTGCAGCCCGTCCCCATAGAAAAATACCGTATGACATAACACTTTGAAAATAGCTAAAATAGACTAGTCTCGCGGTATCTACGTCAGTAAATTGGCGGATTTTCCTAACAGCATATGCTGCTGAACTCAGCCGTCCTGCAAGAGATGTTAAATGCGGACCCCACTGTAGCCTCGAGTCAATCGTTATCCCCAAGAAAACAGTTTCATCGACAAATTCTAGTGTCTCTTGATTCAATACTATGCCACAATCAGTACTTTTAACATTTGGTAGAGCAAATCTTATGCACTTCGTTTTTTTCCCATTCAAGACCAAATTATTGACAGTGAACCAATTATGAACCTGCAGTAGGGCGTTATTTACGTCATCAAGATTTGCGGCACGTCTGTTTACCTTAAATATTAAAGAAGTATCGTCGGCAAACAATACCATTTCAGGTTGGTTTTTAAATAAATGGGGTAGATCATTAATATAGACTAAAAAGAGAAAGGGACCTAATATCGAACCTTGTGGTACACCCATACTTACTTTTAAGCCCGTTGAATTGACACCATTTATTTGTACTTGCTGATGTCTATCGTTTAAATACGATTTCATTAAACTGAGCGCAAGTTTCCCTAAACCGTAATGTTCAAGCTTTTTGAGAAGGGTTTCGTGGTTGACGCAATCAAATGCTTTCGAGAGGTCACAGAAGATCCCTATGGCATCTTGTGACTCTTCCCAAGCAGTAAATATATGTTTTAATAAGGTGACACCGGCGTCAGTCGTACAACGTCCTTTGGTGAAACCATACTGTTTCTCATGTAAGATTTTATTGGTGTTAAAGTGGATGAGCATTTGATTAAGCATTACCTTTTCAAACACCTTGCTGAAAACTGGCAAAACGGATACGGGTCTATAGTTATTAGTGTCTTTACTGTCACCGGATTTGAAAAGTGGTATTACCTTGCTGTATTTCATAAGGTCCGGGAAGACTCCCTGGTCCACACACAAATTAAATATTAAGGCTAAATACGGAGCTACAGTCTCAATAATAGCTTGACAAACTTTAATCGACAGTCCCCATAGATCTTCGGTTAATTTTACTTTAATTTCCTTAAAAGCTTTAATGACTGCTATGGGGTTTATATGTTTAAATTGAAACTCAACCGGGCAGGCTGAAACGTTCGCTCTAAGTAACTCAATAGAAAGCAAGGGTGATGAATTTAAGGTTTCAGTAGTCTTAAGTGGGATACTAGTGAAGAAATCTACAAATTCTTGAGCAACTTCGTTTTTAGAATTTAAAAGGCCACGTGAAGTCTCTAGAGTGATATCATTATTAATTTTTTTATTTCTATTCGTTTCACTATTGATAATTTTCCAAACCGTCTTTATTTTATTATCGGCGGATTTAATCTTGTTGCTAATGAATAAGGCTTTAGCTACTTTGCAAGCGTTTTTGAAGATTTTAGAGTAAGTTGCAACATATTTATTAAAAGTTTCAGAGTTAATGTAAGGCTTAAGACCGTACAGCTCAAACAATCGCTCCCTACTTTTCCTAATGCCCTTTGTTGCCCAGTCACTGAACATAAACTTAGGGCAAATAGATTTAGTTTTAGTTTTTATGGTATTATTGAACTCGGTGTGAACCACCGAAAAGAATTCCTCATAAAACAGATTCACATTGTCAATAATTTGGCTTGGAATGCCTAAATTACTAATTAAATTATCATTAAACTTATTTAAATTGCTGAGTGTTATTTGTCTAGATGTCATTTGTATTTTTTGTACTGGTGTGTAGGACTCGAAAACCACGGATTGACCGCTGTGATCAGAAGGTAGGTAATTTACAATGGATTTATCCAAGTATTCACAACCACAAAAAACATTATCAATACATGTAGCAGAATTTGCAGTAATGCGGGTTGGTTCTGAAAACACGTTGAACAGGTTAAATGATTTAAAAAGATGTAAAAATCTACTGGTATTCGAATTTTTGTCTAAAATATTAACATTGAAATCACCACAGACAACTAGAGATTTCTGACTAGTAGCAAGTTTTGCTAAAGCATCTTCCATTACTGACTCAAATATAGAGTAGTTTTGATAATTTGGAGGTCTGTAAACGCACACTATTATATGCTTATCGAGCTCAACACAAGACAGTTCAATATTATATTCAACCGATAGATTAACAATATCACTACGAGTTTTAAATTTAATACAATTTTTAATTAAGATTAATGAACCCCCACGAATCTTAGATTTACGGTTAAAGCAACTTCCCACACTGTAATTTGCGTAATTAATTAGCATCTCATAGTCTCTTAACCAATGCTCAGTAAAACAAACAATTTCAAACTTTGTTCTTTCTAAAAACAATTCAATTTCAAGTTGCTTTGAAGAGAAACCTTGAATATTTTGATGAAATAATTGCAAGTCATTCTGCTTAGCCCCTTTTTTACATTTAGGTCTTTGAGAGCCAGAAGGTACATTGTTATGGTTTGGTATAACACTAATGGTACTAGTATCTTCTGTTGTCTTACTAACTAGTTTAAATTATCCGGAGTGCGTCCCAAGACTCCCATGCTATCAGGCAATGAAATCCTACTACTATTGGAACCCACTCGAGAATCGTCTAAAGTTACACAAGGATTGTCCAAAGAAAAATTTAAAACATTGTAAAAAGAATTATTAGTATAATTACTAATATTGGCCGTGTTAATTATGGAACTACGCATTGACATACTACTTATGTCTGAGTGAATATTATAAACTAATAGCCTAGCTATTTTGTGTCTACAACTAATAGGTAGATACACATTACCCCGAGTCAACTTAAGTCTATCAACAAAACTGTTGGTATCAAAGTAAATAAGTTTGTCACTATAGTGACCAACTAAGAAATGAACATGCCTGTTTAGCATGTGAATATAATTATTTTTCCTGCTTGACAATTTTTTGAGGTATGGAAAAGCACACAAAATTATTTTCCGACACTTCAACTTTAACAACTCAGTTACATAGTTTGTGATGTCTTCTATTTTAATTTTTGAGCTATTTCCTACAAATATAGTTATATCAGTATTTATATCATAAACATTTTTAGTTACTGAGGCCACTATCTGTTGGTATGTTGACCCTGGCATACAATGATTTTGATGGGAATAACTCAGGTTATTACTTATTAATTTACCTACACCTCTTCCTATACTATCTGAGAACATTATTGAGTAAGAATCATGACCATCATAAATCTCCGGCTGTACCACTTCTAAATATTCTTGTGCAATTTCAGCTGTTTCTTGGTTGAGAATACTGTCCTGAAATGAATTTATAGCCTGGGATGGGTCCTCCATTCCTTCAGGCTGGACAGTATCATGGATGGGATCTGACGGACAACTACATTGACACGATACCAACACATTTGCAGCAAGAATATGTTCCTTAATTTGGTTCTGAGAGATAAGATATCTACTAGAAAGGGACTTAAGTGAGTCTTGAAGAACTTGTATTTCAGACTGCAAATGTTGAGTATCAATTTCATAAATCTTTATACTATCTTCTAATTTTATTTCATAATTATTTAACTTATTAACTAAGTCAACACGCTCTTTTCTCATTGGAATATATTTAGAAAAGTGTTTATGTTGTTTTCTAAATTGATAGCATTTTTTAATTATTCTATTGAGTTTTGCATATTTTTTAATTTTCTTGTTGCTAACTCTAAAATTCTGTTTCACTAATGAATCATCAGTCAAATCAATAGTTATTAGGGGACACCGGGGGTTACAATTACTGTTTAATAACTCATTATAAAGGTGGGTTGTTTCTTGAACCTGAGTACATTCTTTTTCTTCTTGTAATGTCAAGATACGACTATTGGCATGAATTAATTCTTCTTCTAGGTCCCTAATTTTATACAAAGCCTCCTCATACAAGTTACTACATTTATTGAAACCATCCGTGACTGCCTTCAGTTGATCACGTTCACCAACAACGTCCAAGAATTGCTGATGTAGGTCTACTAGCTCCCGTTTCAAGCTGGAGTTTTTGCTATTGACCTTAACGACTTCCACCTCACTTTCTTCTCTCTCTTGTAACAGTTGTTGGACTTGGAGTTTAGAATCTTTAAGTTCTTGGAGGGCCGTTCTTAATAGAACGTTCCGAATAGCTGTTCAGGAAGCTACATTATTCTGTCTCGAGATAAGAAAAAGATCAATAAAGTAGAATTTTAATATTTCTTTTTGTTACAGACGTCGCCGTAAGTTATCGAGATGAACTAAAGTTTTATACAAACGAAACTCTTACAAGCAATATCAAATTTAAGTCCCAAATGCTCACCGCACTAGCCTACGATGACGTACGTGGCAGTATCCTGTACGTAGACAGACAGGCCAATGGTGACGCTATTTGTGGTTATACCATATCTACTGTTGAAAACAGATGTTTTACAGAAAGAACTGGTAGAAACATTCACGGCATTGCTTTCGACTCCTCTACAGAAACAGTTTTCTTCACTGACACCAATGACAGAACTGTCAATACGTTTTCATTAAAGCCTGGATCTCAGAACAATCCAAGGGGAAATCTTTTAATCAAGATCGATGAGGGAATCCCACGTGATATTATTGTGGACAGCTGTAGAAGGTACGTTTTCAATTCTGCTTAGTTCAATGACGATGGAAAAATACAATACATTATGCCCGGCCCGGGACCTCATGCTCAGCAGCCGCGCTTGCGACCACTCGTCCAAAAAGGCAATCTTAGGCTAACCACTACCACCGGTGACTGTCGCGCGCTACTGCCTTTGGTACCGCGCAAATGACGAGTGTCACAGTGGCTGCGGCGAGTGCTCGGTGGCCACCACTAATGGTCGCTGGCCACCACTAGTGGTCACTGGCCGCCACGTGTGGATATGTGTTACCTATGCTTTACAATTTTTTTTAATATACCTTATTGATAGTTACAGCAGGTTTTCTTGTCAACAGGCATGTTTACTGGCTCACTACAGACAAACCGCAGCCTACAATAGAGCGAGCGCGGTTCACTGGCACTGAAAGAGAAGTTTTTCGGACCGTTAATTCATTAATATCAACCCAACTTGTCAATTTGTGCCGCACAGTTTAACTATTGATCCAAAGACCCAGAAAGTATACTGGTATGAACCTTGGAGCAACACAGAATACCGAAGCTACTCTTCTTCCGTACTGGACAAGAACCAAAAGAAATACGAATTTTACACGCTTCTAACTTACACAGTGTGCACTGTGCATCCATCCATCAAACACATTAGCTGTTTCTAATAGATTCTTTTACCTTGTGGATTTTCGGTTTATTGGAGCGAACTTTTATAAATTTGAATTTATAAACGCTAAATTTGAAACTATATCTCGTAAAATAATCGATACACCTGGAGAAATTGCATACAATGGGGTGGATACTGCAATGACACCTGTTGGTATAGTAGCGAACTATCAAATCACAGAACAGGATCATGACTGTGAAATATTCTAATACGTTGACTCAACTTCGAATGAGAAAACGCTTTTAATCTTACATTTATGTATTCCCTAATTACCTAGTTTTAACCAGTAACTTATTTTACAAATTAACGAACGTAAGTACTCTTCGTTAGCTAGACGAAAACACCCAGAAATAATGACGTGTCGGATCGATTCTCCTGGATGTAAAAGACGATGTTACGCCAACCCCGAATATATTGAGAATGATGATCGATTCTCGTGGACGATGACATGCCCGAGATATGTGAATCGTGCAATTCATGACACAGTATTTCTGGTAGTTATTCGTCATCATAACTTCGTCCATATTTTTTTTTTTTTTTTTTTTTTTTAATATTCCACAACTATCACACAACGCCATCTAGTCCCAAGCTAAGCAGAGCTTGTGTTATGGGTACTAGACAACTGATAAACATACTTATATATTTCTAAATACATACATATTATAGATAAATTACACCCAGACACAGAACAAATGATCGTGCTCATCACACAAACATTTGTCCTGGGTGGGAATCGAACCCACGACCTCCGGCATAGCAGTTAGGGTCACTAACCACTAGACCAACAGGCCAGTCAAATTGCACAGACAAAACCTGTAGAGGTCACCGAAACACAGTCAGGATACGGACGCTAAAAAATTTACATAGGGCCGATAATACCGTCCGCGCAGCGCCTTGTACAGCTCCCTGGGGTCATTAGTGTCTAGAAAGTATTCCCTGAGACTGCATACCTCGCGGCTTAGCAATCAAAAAGCCACAACCACGCACTTCCGTGGGATATACAGTCTCATCATCATCAACGACCGTGGGTGATGCACCCGATTTGGTGTCGCTCTTTATCTCTTCTGTGGTCAAGAGCATCAAGTTGCATCGGAGTTCATTTGAGTATGTCGAAATAATAGGTACAACAAAGTACCTAAGTCTGAAAGTTTCTGTTGCCTTCAGTAACTTCATCAGCACCGATCACATGTTAGATACACGCGTCTGCTGGATGGTGACCATGAACAGAACGAACACTTGTTCGTTCTAGCCACGCGCACGCGTCGTTGCCAGTTTCGAACTAACTGAAGGCCACGATAAGGTCAACGCTCGCGTGCTGCCTCCCACGATGTCACGATGACATAGTTCAGTCGCGGTGCGTTTTCAGAGTAGTATGTCCTGGCATCATCCGACATTATATTGATATAAACAATATCAGATAAGCCGCTAAATAAGCCGCTAAATAAGTGATTATTTATAGGTCTATTTACATGTAAATAAAATAAACTGTTTGTTAAATTATGTAATACAAATATATAAACTAAATATGTATAAGGCGTATACCCTTCCTGTGTATGTTTATAATATTTGCAATAAATGATTATTATTTTTGTTACTAAATCTGTTTTTAATTTTAACTAGATGAAACCCAACATCAAATATGAATATAATATTATCACTCACCTTCGTTTTGCTGATGATTTATTAATAGTAGTCATGGCTCAGTAGCTGGAGGATACTAACACTATGTTCAGGTACTTCAATATCGTTCTTGAAACGTAGACAAGACGAAAATTAAGTCGAAAGTTCATGTTACACCCGTACCGGTAATTGTTGGGGGCGATACTCTCGAAGTTGTCAACCACTATGTCTACCTTGGGCAAACAGCCCAGACAGTTATGTCTATCTTCGACAAAGAGGTTGTCCAAAGAACCGAACTCAGATCTTTTCGTCAAAAATTGCACTGTGTCTAAAGACGAGGGTTTCTAACCAGTGTATGTTGCCAGTGATAACTTCTGGCACAGAAGTGTGGTCTTTAACTGCAGGTGTCCTTATAGTCAAGCAACGAGGTACGTAGAGAGCTATGCTCGGCGTTTTTCTAAAATTGAAAAATAAAGAGATCGAGGCACATTCATGGGCTATTTGGATAACTACGTTCGTATTACAGTTGGGTGATTTTCAATTTTGGTGGTCACATAACTAACATTTGAACTGAAATATCCCAAGCAACCGTCTAATACACCTTCAACAACTGCTATTAGAGCCTTTGCACACGTTGCGTTATTTATAGTAGGTACTATTAAGTATATTATGGTACTATTAAGGTAACTGAATATAATAATAATTTAGAGAAAGCTCAGAAAGAAAAGCAAATCAAGTCACATCAAGTATCTTGACTTGGCTCGCGAGATTGTCGACATGTGTTGTGTGAACTTAGCGATCATTGTGTCGATAGTCGTTTTAGCCAATGGTTTCCTTGCCAAGAGCCTCGACCAACACATAAAGAGGCTCTCGTTAGGCAGCTGGATCAAAGGCTTGATACACAAAAGCGATACTCCTAGACACAGCTGTTCAGAAATAGTGAATCACAGGGAAAAAATGCACGGACAGTTTTTTTGATAATTTTTTAACATAACCGAACTAAAAATATATCTTGAGTACCTATGTTAGTCTATGGGTCAAAGTTGCCTGACAATAAATAAATGATATGTTATGTTAACCTTTCGGGGCAGCAGGCGTATGTTTGCAATAAAGTTAAAGTTATCTGCGGTAGATTGGTAGGTAATATTTGAATGGGTCGGTGTTGTTAGATATAATTTAATTGAGTTCATAGGTTATCCTTCAGTTCATGATTTTTAAACACTACAAGTAAACACTTTTTGTGCAATCTTTAACGCATTCGGTTTTTTATTTAGTAGATAAAGCTAATCCGGTTTTGTCATCCGGAATACATATAATATCAATAGTATACCTTTGATATAAGTTCAGTTTATACTTACTAAGCATGTGAAAAGAGCATTACAGAATAAAAGTTGATTGTTTAGCACTAGGTGGTCAAGCGTTGATTGTTTGCCGAAGATAACGGTTTACCAAAATCATGTAGATCTAACAGACTAAAATGACCGATGTTCCTTCTCAGTCTTTTGTATTCCTGGGCCGCGGTATCTCTTACGGACAACCCTCAGGCCCTGCAGGCGACGGCTCTTGCTCTGTCAATATTGCTGACGTCTCCTTGAAGCGCGTATAACAGTTGACGATATAGAATTATAGACGACTAGCGGACGTCCCGCGGTTTCACCCGCGTAGATCCCGCTCCCGTGGGAATACAGGGATAAAAAGCCTATGAAACTCAGCAATAATGTGGCTTTCTATTGGTGAAAGACTTTTTAAAATCGGTATAGTAGATCCCGAGATTACCCCTTACAATTTAACAAATATACAAACACACAAACTTTACCTCTTTATAATATTAGTATAGATTGGCTGGAACATTACTCACCATCCACAGACCCGCGCCTGCGATGGTACGCGGTGGGCTGAAGCCATCATGTGGCCCCCACGTCCAGAACGCCTCCCGCGGCGGCTGGGACGAGAGGTTCTCTCCCTCTCACGTTCTGCCACATCCTTCACTAGCATCACTGTTTCGCAGAAGGTGACGGCGTCCCATTCAGTCTCGCTCCGGACCAGCTTGAACCAGGGCCGAACGCGAGAGGTCGTCGAAAATCATTGCAATTGCCCTTTAGTTTGATAACTGTTACTGCAGAGACTGCAATGTGTAACATAACATAATATAATATGGGATGAAAGCACTATGCCACACAAAACAGGTATTGAAGTTGTAAAAAAGACTCTCCAAGACATAAGAACTTCAAAACTTTTGTGATTTTTTAGGTCGGACTGGCGCCAAAAAAGTGGCGCAGTGGACTCTGTGCGCTTTCATAGAGAACGTGCGGTTGCTGGCCGCACTTGGTGATGAGGCCCGCCCGAAAGGTGGGCTGATACCAGTCGGGGGTGTGCGCGAATGTACTTGTATCTCCCGGGCCCCCGACACATGGTATTAGTAGAAACAGTGGGTTTTTAGTCGGTTAGAGTCCGACATAACCCCCGCTCGCCCCAGGCGGAGGGTATCCGATCCATGAGGATTTTCCCACACAAAAAAAAAAGGTCGGACTGGCGGTCGCTCCATGTAAAATACTGGTATTCAGCTGACTCCGGTTAGACGGGAAGCTGACCCCACGATAGTCAAGAAAAGGCTTGACAGATGATAGTGATAGGACTCCTAAAAATAACCTCAAAACTTTTGCTATTTTGTGGGCGTCAGATAGGCAGCCAGTCCAAGTCAAATACTGATATCAGCTCAATCCGGTTACACTGAAAACTGATTCAAACATAGTTGAGAAAAACTACGTGATGATGATAATTAATTTATAAATAGATGTTTCGAGGACCTATATAAATGGGGTAAGAAATTTTAAATCAAACAACACAACAAAAAATCGTTAAAATTATACAATAACATAATTATAAGGGTTTCGTTATTTGGCTACTGATCCCTGAAAATTGGCACCCATGATGAAACTATCTAAAGGGTCACCAAGTTATCGGTATGATGAGTAAGTTGGGGAAAACCTGCTTTATCAATGCAAGCTCTTATCAGTATTTTTTATTCTTATCAAATGTATAAATAGCTATGTAACTTGTACAAAAACATCATTTAGAAATAAATTTCCGAGAGGTATCAACAAGAGAGGACGTGCCATCTTTTTTGCAACGAGTATGAAGTTGAAAATATATAGAACGCAGAGTGTGCTCGCGTTGTTAGCACTTTATGTAGGTCTGGCGCAGTCGTGGGGTGAGTACAACATTATTATTTAACACTAGCTGAACCCGCGCATGCGTTGCAATGCGTTTTTCCTACCTACCTATTATTTATTTATTTATTTAACAATTTATGTACACACAGAAGACATCACAGGAAATTAACATAAAAAATAATTGAGTACAAAGGTACTGCTTATTTCTATATTATATTTTTTTTCTACTACCCTACCTACTACCTTACCTACTACCCTACCTACTACCCTACCTACTACCCTACCTACTACCCTACCTACTACCCTACCTACTACCCTACCTACTACCCTACCTACTACCCTACCTACTACCCTACCTAAAAAAAAAAAAGTATTCTGCGTCCTTCTCCTGGTTCTTAGCTACCTCCCTACCAATTTTCAGCTAAATCCGTCCAGCCGTTTTCATGCTAAGTCGTGACAACGGAAAACGGGTGCCGATGAGCTTCCTATTAGTACCTACATTTCGCCTGTTGCGATCAACCCATTGCAGCGTCTATTGAAGCCAGAACCTCATGCACTGAAGTCGCACTATTTAATAAGGGAAACATAATTATATATTTTTGTTATCCTTGTAAGACTTGTTTGCAGTGTTTGGATAACGGTCTATGGAACATAAGCTGCAGTTCCTAGCGCACCATTCCCATGGTCATGTTCCTGCCCTAGTCTCATGTCACTGGGAGGCGGCGCCGCATGTATTTTCCTATGATCCTCTACTGTAAATCGTGACGCTTGTAATCTTATCTTAAATTTTTTATACTCCTTTTTCTTTTACTCTTTTGTCACACAATCCACCCATCTTTTATTTGGTCCATCAACATGTTTTTATCACTTTTTTAGTCACATGCGATTTATTCCTCCATAATTATTATACATGTCCAATTGTCCATGGTAACTTTTCTTTTAACTTTTCTGTAAAGGCACCACTTGAGAAATTCTGTATCGGATAATATGGTAGTTTCAAATTATCGAGTGTAGGGAATTTACTGGGTCCAGCGACTTACCCGCTTCAACCTTCCCGCAGCCACAGTCCGAGAGTCCTGGCTTGGTAGAATCGAGGGGCTTGCCGGCAGAGCACAACACAGGGAATCTCCAGTCAATAATCCCACACATATAGGTCCATAGGTCACGTAAAAAACACTGTCTTCCAGGAAGATGAAAGGGGAACTTTAATCCTAGGGAGTTGAATCAAACGGAAAACACACGGCACTGCAAATCGGCGGCGACGCGGCGCGGTAACGTGCGTACGCGTTGAATGCTGCTTTATGACTAACTTCATGGCGGTGCGCGGGGGTGCCAACTTCACACCTAACCACCATTCCTCAAGGAAAGGGTGCGTTCCAGTCGACGCACTTTATCGCCGACCCAATATACCAATAAAAATGAAAAAGAACCATGCTATGAACCAAATTGTGTCATCTTATCCTAACACGAATATAAAAAAAAATACTTAAACAAAAAAGTAAACATAAAACTGTTTCGAGACGAAACATGCCGCTCACCTTAAAAGCACGTAGTTGCTTTTAAAGCCACTAAAGTTGAAACTAATATTGAAAAGACCGTAAAGTGTAACCTAAAGCTAAGGATTCGTAATTATTCTAATTACTCTATAGGAAGAGGACATATTTTAACGACTGGTCGTTTATAAAGGGAGTTTCCCATTTTTAGAGTCACTACGCGAGTGACATTGTCAGAGCCGGGATGTAAAGCGTGGATGCGCGCCAACTTCCATTGCAACGGGGGCAAATGGTCGTCGCATACCACCACAACAGTGCCTTCACGAAGGGCAGTGCCTCTGTCTTGAAGCCACTTGCTACTCTGCTGTAACTCATGGAGATATTCTTTGCTCCACCTTTTCCAAAAGTGTTGGACTGATTGTTGAATCCAGCGCCAACGAGTGAGACGGTTCGGCGTCTCATCAATTAAGGAAACATCAGGCAAAGCCGTCATGGGTTCTCCGATCAAGAAGTGAGATGGTGTTAATGGTAAGGGATCCGACGAATCCGCACTTAAAACGCAGAGTGGACGCGAATTTAAGACTGCCTCGACCTGACATAGAAGGGTATGCATCTCGTCATATGTTTGAGTGCGTGTACCCACTACACGATGAAGATGGTGTTTAAAAGTTCGAACTCCGGATTCATGAAGACCCCCAAAATGGCTCGCGTAAGGGGGTTGAAAGTGCCACGTGATACCTTGTTGAAGGGTTTGTTGATTAAGCACACTTTGTACCGAGTCGTTGCGTAAAAACGCATAAAGTTCTTTTAGATAATTGTCACTTCCTATAAAATTCTTTCCACAATCTGAATATATATCAGTGCATAAACCACGTCGGGACGTAAACCGACGCAGGGTTGCTAAAAAAGCTTCTGTCGAAAGCTCGGAAACTAACTCGAGATGTATCGCCTTAACGCTCATACATACGAAAACTGACACATAACATTTTATTATTTTCGCGTTGCGCACTTTATTGGCGCGAACGTAAAATGGTCCGGCAAAATCTACCGCGGTCTTTATAAACGGTCGCGCGGGGCGGACGCGGACTGCAGGGAGCGGTCCCATGCGCGGTTGGTTGCGAGCGGGTCGCGCGCGAAAGCACGGCACGCAGCGATGAATGCGTTGACGAACGATGTCACGACTCGATAAAATCCAATACCGTTGCAAAAGTGCGTGTCGCACGGACTGCGGCCCCGCATGTAAATTACACGAATGTGCGTCATCAATAATAAGATCAGTCAAAGGGTGTTTCTTAGGTAAAATCAGTTGGTGCTTAGATTCAAATGGTAAAAGCGATTTGTGGATTCGACCACCAACCTTAAGTAACTCGTCCGTATTATCCAAGAAAGGCGTCAAGCGTCGTAAACGCGTAGACGGTAATTTACTCTGCGCGATCTTTGACAGGTCTTCGTAAAAAATGGACTGTTGTGTAACTTTGATAAGTCGCTTTAAAGCGAAATTATATTCGGGCACAGTAATGTACGTCGGAAAGACTTGCTTTGCTCTTTTACATTTATTAAAGAAACGAAATATTACCGCTGTAACGCGAACAAGTTTGCCGAGCGACGAAAATCGCGAGATAAAATCAACATCCTGTATAGGCGGTGCCGTAGACGCGCTAGAACACATCGTTACGTTACGTTTTTCCTCACACGTGTCCGTTATCGGGGTTTGAACTGGCCAGGAGTCTGGACTTAGACGGAGCCATGGGGGTCCATGGTACCACAAGTGGTGGTGTACCAGCGCGGCGGGCAGCAGGCCACGTGACGCAGCGTCGGCGGGGTTGTCAGCCGACGGGACGTGGCGCCAGCCATCCGCGGGCACGCGAGATACGACCTCGCTGACACGATTCGAAACGAACGTTTTCCACTCGTGCGGCGATGAACGCAGCCATGCTAGCACGATGGAGGCATCGGACCAAGCGTAGACCTGGTCGAGGCTTACTTGATTACTGTAAGTAAGTATTACCTTTTCGAGTAATTTAGATAAAAGGACAGCGGCCATTAGCTCGAGACGCGGAATGGTAAGGCACACACGCAGCGGTGCAACGCGGGTTTTTGCAATAATTAGATGAGTTTGAATAACACCATCATTATTCTGATAGCGTATGTATACACACGCTCCAAACGCCTTACTGGAAGCGTCAGCAAAACCGTGAATTTGAATTGGCGTTGAATTATCATTTTTAAATATGTGACGCGGGAACGAAATTTGTGATATGAGTGGTAGCTCAGAAACGAAAGAGGTCCACGAATTGGTTATGTCAACGGGCGGCGCGTCGTCCCAGTCCACGTTGGCTATCCACAAAAGTTGGATCAAATGTTTGGCAAACAGTGTTACCGGTGACAATAATCTGAGAGGATCGTAAATTTTTGCTATCTCAGAAAGAATGACACGTTTAGTACATTTTTGAGATGAAACTTGCACTTTAAAATTAAATGAATCTGACTTAGGGTTCCACTGTAGACCAAGGACCTTGACCTTTTTATCATTTTCCATTTCAGCGAACGGAACGTTCTCAGGCCGCTCACCATGAGACTCTGGCGGTAGCGTCGCAGCGAGTAACGCGGGCGCATTGCTATGCCACTTACGCAGTTTAAATCCTGCCGTCCTACATATACCGATTAACTCTTGCTGCAGAGCGAGTGCTCTGGCTACTGAGTCTTCGCCAGAGACGACGTCGTCCACGAAGACGTCATTGAGTAAAATGGGGGAGGCTAGTTTATACCGGTCGGCTTCATCGCAAGCGAGCTGTTGAATAGTCCGCAAAGCGAGATAAGGTGACGAGTTGACGCCGAATGTGACTGTACGCAAGCGGTAATCCCGTATGGGATCATCTGGTGATTTACGCCACACAATACGCTGAAAGTCCCTATCACTTTCACGAACTAATATGTTACGATACATTTGTTTTATGTCGGCCGTAAGCGCGACGGAATGGACACGAAATTTAAGAAGTACGTCTACTATGTCCCGGTGAAGTTTAGGACCCGTTAGTAGAACGTCATTTAGCGAATAACCACTCGTCGAGCGACACCCAGCATCGTATACAACACGAGTGGGCGTCGTGCTAGACTCTTTGACCACGCAGTGGTGTGGAATGTAATAACATTTGTCAGCTGGAGGTTGAGCATCGACGGGCTCCATGTGGTTGAGGTCCACGTACTCCTGGAGGCACGCGTGATATTCTTCCTTCAGCTTAGGGTTACGTTCTAGCCGATACTCGAGTTTACGGAACCGTGCTAGCGCAGTAGGCCGCGACTCGCCGAGAGGCGGTGCGTCGGGCTTGAACGGGAGGGCGACCACGTATCGCCCGTTTGTATCACGAGTGTGTGTATTTTGATAAAATGATTCACACATCGTTTCTTCGGGAGTGTAACTTCGCTTCTCTGGTATTGACTCCAGCTCCCAAAACTTCTGAAGATTGTCGTTGTCAAACGAGCTAAAACACACTTGGAGTGGAGTCGGAATAACATTATCGAAATTTAATTTACCTAAAAGTAAATAACCTAACACACTATTCATTGCGATCGGCGTACCCGGCGGGCCCGATACAATGTTGCCTAGTAACACGTGGGATAGTATATCCGCTCCTAGTAACATCTCCACGGGCTGCGGTGTATGAAAGTCCGGATCGGCTAAGTTTAAATTTTTTATGTGTGACCACCCCGAATAAGGCAATGGTATACTTGGCATTTTCGAAATTAATTCAGGCAAAATTAATGCATTAACCGGAATGACGGGTTGTTGTTTACCTATCGGCGTAATTGAACACGAAACTAAACCCTTTGAATGGACGGGCTTGGTGTCACCAATACCGAACACCGGCACATTGCTATACCTACGCGCTAAACCGAGTCGTTGTACACATGCTTCCGTAATAAAACATGCCTGGCTACCTGTATCAATTAGGCAACGCACCGTGGATACTTTATTATGATCTACGCACACATCAATTAACGCGGTTGACAATAAAACAGTCTGTGTGCGAGCGAGAGGTAAGTTAGATGCACAATTTCCATGAATCGCGACGGAAACGGGTATTTCCTCCGCAGGGGGGAGCGGGACGACTGCAGGTTGCGCGACCTTGAGTTGAAAAATGAATTAAACTATGATGTCGTTTATGACACGTTCTACACACAAAATTTGATTTGCAGTTTTTTACGTCGTGCCCGACGTTCAAGCAAATTTTATAGCACACATTTTTGTTTTGCACGAAAGCGTACCTATCATGTGGTGACAAATTTAAAAACTCTGAACATTTTGTCAACAAGTGCGAACCGTTGCACTGCACGCAAGATCGCGCCTTATTACTATCAGCCGTAGGTCGAGTTTGGTCTGACACTTGAACATTCGCGGGAAACGCGCGCGTTTTGCCGTTCGCATTGGCGTCTTTGTTACCTACCCGAAAGGAGTTGGAGTTTGCGTTATCAGACCATACAGCACAGCTACTTCAATGTCCTCTTCCCAATGTATGCAGTATAAAATCCTGGTATATAACTAGAAGAGATTACAGTAAAGAAAATATATTGAAATTTAAAAATAGTATGAACAGTCTCAAATTTTCGGAGATCTATCTTACTGATGATCCTAACGTAGCTTACAACGAATTCATCGATACATTTAAATTATTTTACGACTTATGTTTTCCGTGCAAAGAAATAAAAGTCAACATAATAAATAAACCAAAATGGCTATCACGTGGCGTTAAATTATGCAGTAGAAAAAAAAGGGAACTGTTGTGGCAATCCAGGCTGAAGCCTAACCACGAAAATAAAAAGAAATTCATGACTTATTCTAGACTATATAATAAAATTATAAATCTGACACAAAGAGCTCAAAATAACCATAAAATACAGCAATCCAAAAATAAATCAAAAACTACATGGCAAGTAATTAATGAGACAAAGTATAATATCCCTAAACAACAAATTGAGAAATTAAAAATTGGCAATAAAATTGTACACAAACCGTTGGAGATCGCTGGTGCCTTCAATGACTTTTTCATTGACAAAATACATCCAAAAATAGATGCTGAATGTAAACCGAAATCTTGCGTTTCATCCATGTCACACAATTCAATGTTTATGGCACCCAGCACACCACACGATTTACATAAGATAATAATGTCTCTAAAAAACACTGGCAGTGTAGGCTTTGATGGAATCGCCACGAAGGTACTGAAGTCAGTGTCTACCGAGATATGCGGCCACCTAAGTCACATACTCAACCTCATTGTTTGTACTGGTATCTATCCAGATAGTTTAAAAACTTCTATAATTAAACCTTTATTTAAAAAAGAAGATAGAGAGTTGATGGAATATTATAGGCCAGTTTCCCTCATACCGGTTATTTCAAAGATATTTGAGAAATATATCTACAGAGAAATGTATAATTTTATGGAAAAAAATAATATACTCTGTGAAGAACAAAAAGGATTCAGACAGCACAGAACCATTAATATGGCAATTTTTGACTTTTTACTTACTATTATTAAAAACATGGATAAACGATCCCCCATATGTGCTATATTCTGTGATATGACGCAGGCGTTTGATTATGTCCATTACAATACATTATTAAACAAATTAGAAGCCTACGGTATTAGAGGTAACGTGCTTGAACTTATAAAATCGTATTTAGGAAATAGAACACAAATAACCGAAGTTAGCCGCATCAATATAGCCAAAAAACATGAAGAGATAGCACGATCACGAGAGCGTAAAATCTCATACGGTGTGCCACAAGGGACTGTTATGGGCCCGTTTTTGTTTATATTGTATGTTAATGACATGCCCAAGTCCCTTGAACAACGTATGACCATGTTTGCAGATGATAGCACAGTGACGATCCCTTGTAAAAGCGCAATAACATATGAAAATGACATTAATAATTCTCTTGACTCACTAATTAAATGGCTTGACATGAATAATTTAATTATAAAGGTGAAAGGCAGCCTTGTATGGGAGTTTCGTACCGCTAATAAAATGTCGTGTTTTGGGATACTTTTTGTTTTAATTGGTAGTCAATACAATAGGCAAGCCCTTTTAAAATTCATAGATTTTTAGAAGTTAGGACCTTAAAGTTATAACCAGTTTTATTTTTGAGGTTGTGTCTTTTTAAACCGTTACAACACTTGTTTCATTTTTTGTCACTAACTTCACGAACGCTGTTATTATATCAATAGAGCGTACCCTAAGAATAAGATCGACTTAGTGGATATCGATATTCTTACAAATAATTAAATAATACTTCATTGCATTATCTTTATTAATCATTATCATTATGTATTATCACTTTTTTACTTATTAAAATAGATGTTTATTCAAAATCTGTCATATATGACAGATTCAATTATAAAATCAATTATATTAATTGATTTTTAACGTAACCTGTAAAAAAACCAAATAAATAATCGATAAAATCGGCTGCACCACGGAATGCACTAGTAAACGCAAGTGTCAATGTCAACGGCTGTCAAGTCAATTGTCATGTCATTCGCTTTTCGTTTGGTGTGCAAGTGAATGTGTTTTTCCAGATCTCTCGAGATTTTATTATTCTAAGACCTTTGATCGAATACTGGACTCCGAAATTGATTGCCTTTTGACTGACCCTCGCTTGAACATTGGACACCGTTTCTAAACTGCCACCCCTGCTGACATTTGCTAGAAAACCATATTTGTACTTTGCTCATTTGACGACTGGGTTCAACATCATGAGGACCGCAACATTGCATTGTTGCGGTCCTCATGATGTGGAAGGCGAAGATTGGAAGATTATTCTTTCAATTGTTCAAGAATGGGTAGCGCCTCAAACGGTTAGTATCCGATATTTCTATTTAACATAACGTTTTTGTAATCATATGTAATTATTTAATGTAAACAAACTAAGTAGTGTTATCGCTCATGTTCAGTTGTCTGTTTATAGTTGTATTTTAATGATAGCATAATGTGCAATAAATTCATATTTGAAGACATCACATCGCTAAACCGGACTGAACCTTCATGGTTAATTACAACCTATTATTCCCTCTCTCAGAGTGGAGGTCTGTGTCCCTGCAGTGGGATTGTAATGAGGGGCATAGGTCTACCCAAATATACCCAGATGTTTATTGCTAAATGCTAATGCTAGTCTTGCTAGACCCTAATAGTCAAATGTTTGTTTCAGGTAAATGAAAATGACTTTATATGCCTGGCTTGCTGGAATCATGCCAATGCTATATCTAGTGATGGAAATATACCAGAACAAAGTGAACAGACACCTATGGGACACCGACGGGTGTGTATTCACTGTGGACATTCTCTTCTGAGAAGAGTTCGTTGTCATACACTTAGGATTAGTACCGTGCAAGAACGCAGAATACACGAAGTTATAAGAGAATTGATCCTACCACGCACGGTCAGTATATTTGCTTTATTGATGCTTTATTAACATTCTTTAGTTTACCTTTTGGTTTTGAAAGGTCATTAAAAATGTTATTTGGTATGCTAAAACATTGATAATGGTGTGATAATGGTCAAGCTCCGAGCTCCTCAGGATTTCTTTAGATCAGTATTTTTAAAGTGGACACACACAACACATCGCATGTGTAAAAGCACACTTTAATGTAGATAAATTATTTTCAGGTGGGCGCTTCAAGTGTTGTCTGTCACTCGTGTTGGGTATGAGCAAATAGAGCATCCCGGCATTTTCATTCAGGAAAAGGAAAAGAAAATGGCTCATATGTCATAGAAGTGTGTAGGGAGGTGGACGGTGACCTACAGCAAGAGCTATCTACATCGGACTTAACCTGGATGTTAAGAGAAGGATGAAATCCAGGCATATTAGTAGTAGGATGAATCTACAGCTCTCTAAGTGGAAGGGATGCTATAATTCAATATTACTGCACCTGTATCATAGGAAAAAGAACGGTTGGTTGCAGTGCCCATACCATGAGCATAATATGGTATCTTAGTTGGGCACGGCACCAAGGTAATCAATTGCCTCCTGCACAGTTTCTGGATACTGTATTATTATACTATGATAATCCTAATGAAGAAGATGATTAAAAAACCATTTAACATAAATATGTGTTTTATTTACATTTTAATTTATTGGGTATCACAATCTATTAAAAATCCCCCAGCAGATATAATCCTAACAAATATCGGCCAGTAGTTAAGTAAGTGGGCCTTGTCTAATAAACATAGTTTTCAGCTGATGTTTTCAGTGATATCAATAATATAAATCTGAAGTCACCCCCGTAAGCACTTTTTAAGGAAAGTAGGTATCTACTTACCTGAAACCTCATAGTGCTATGTTACAGCACAGCGCATGGGGGTTTTAGACTTGCGTAGGAAACAAAGCCTCGAAAATATCATGTTATTTAACTTAATTATCTCAAATAATTTAAATAACCTAAAATGTCATTGTCTGATATTATCAATTTGGCCATCACTGGGAGACGTGAAAATTGGGCTCATGGAACCTACCTAGATTCTTTAATGAATGGCCAAAATTCAGCCCTGTAACGCCAGGCTCAAGTTTCTATGGAGTTTGGTTTTCTCCTTTCATCAAAATCCGTTCAGCCGTTTAGGCGTGAAAGAGTAACAGACAGACAGAGTTACTTTCGCATTTATAATTATTAGGAATTATGTAAGCTCTACATGAACGCAGCATAAACGCAGCCATATTTATATGACATTTGAAGCTGTCACCTGTCTACTGTTTTTGACGTTGACAACTACTTCCTGCTCACGGCTCTCTGTGTACGTTTTGTGTCGTCTCCAATATTGTCCAATTTAATTAATCTTAATTCATCATATATACTATAAAATGGACGTGTAATATCTGCTTGTATTTTGACAAATAAAAGTCTGGATAAATACTATCGAAGAGTTAATTTGGTTGATCACGCCTGACACGCCATTCCATTGCCAAATCACAACACCTGCTTCAACAATAATATTACTTATTATGGATTACGTGTAGTAGTATAAACATTTTTTTGGTGAAAAAGGATAATAATATGTTCTAGATAGCTGGTGCTATCTTTGTAGTGTTTTTATCAATAAGTTGGCAAATTGACATGAGAATTGTACCTATTCAGTAGGGTGCTTTAGGAAAGACCTGCGTCCAGCAGCGGTCTGCAATAGTTTGATGATGATGATGATAAATGATGAAGTGCTGATGGAGTTTTAAGTGTGGTTAAATAAAACAACTTTGTTTTTGTAGGATCTAACATTTATTTTATTATTCTTAATATTACTTCATCTAAGCAAGGGGCAGGTCGGGTCATACCTTCATGGCGAGCGTAACTAAGGTACCAAATAATACTTATAACGTGTGAGCAGCATCCCACTTCTTAAACCTACAATGCAATTACAACAATAACTTTTGATTGCGTCCCGACCATTCATATTTGATTCTGTAACTATGAAAACGAAATAAGTTCTAGCAGAAGAATGGCGGGACTTTATTTTAGCACGAAGCAACATTGGGTTTATTCCCTCTAAGCCATGTATTCTCTCTCGAGATACCTCTAATGTATATACTCCATGAAACCGAAAATGCTCACCCACATATGAACGAGCCTGGCGAATTTGGTATAGGTACCTATACCACAAGCAAATAATAATAATTTCTCCATGGATAAATAATATTAATCTCGAGCTTGGCCCCAGCAAACTCCACAAACTTCATTCATGGATGACATCTGTAAATATAAATAACATTGATGAAACACAAATTAAACACTGACAGACATAAATTGTGCCCAACATGACCAAGCTACAGAATAGTTCTTGACATAAAAACCCAAACCCATGCCTTGTGGCATTAAGTCCGCCTATGTACCACGTTTGTGCATGAAGTTTAAATAAATAAATAAAATGATTGGTTTTCAGTTTTCACCTTACAGAAAATCTTTACCAAAAATATCTATGTTGTGTTAATATGAGAGAGAAGGGCTATGTGACAATGGAAAAACCAGAACCCTTTTGTTGTTAGTAGAGCCATCATGATTGTCCCAGATTTAGCAACATAAAATAGTAATTGCCCTTTGCATGACACATTATTATAAGCTAATTACTATAAATATATTTCATATACCTGCTGGTGCTCCATCAAACGAGCAGTGTTGTCGGGATTCCATTCTTGATCTGATGTTGGGTCGGATAGACTCTGACCACATACAGCACACATCAAATCAGAATGATCACCGTCCAAATGATCAGGTACAATGGGTTGAATATCTTCATTTGGTGAAACAACCCTAGTTCTTCTAGCTCTTAGCCAACACGGCACACAAGCTTCATCCTCAGAACGAAGCTAAAATAAAAAATATATAAATAAAGAAAAGGTTGCATTTAAAAATGCATGGTATTAGTGGGAAATAATTTACATTGTTTTAACACATACATCAAATCAAGACACCTAATTGATACAAGTTATATTAGGTATGTATGTGTTGTTATACCTCTCGTGGTTGGATCCAAGTAGCAACTGTGTTAGCCATTCTTTGTTCGTCTTCATTTGCACCTTCAATCAAAATCCTGCGTTGACTGATTCGTAGTATGGATTGCCCACATACAACACAAACACTTTGATGGCCTGAGCGTCTCCTCGGCATATTATCAGAAAACGGGGATGACTAGCTAGCTGCCAGCATGCACGGCAAACATGGTCAGCAGGTGTTATCTGGAAATAAAGAAGTGATTTTGTGTACGGCTCAACATTGCTTTATATGACTATGACACTATAACAGTCATACTAACAGAGTAATAACTATTATAACAGTGTTAGGCAAACCAAGTTAGGCAAACAAGAAGTGTTAGGCAAGTAAACAATACATGCAAAACGATCACTTAAGTGTTTGTACATTATATAGGACAAATTGTAAATATTTAATTAAACAACCACAATGGTGTTTGTTATTTTTTCAAATAATGTTTAGTTTAGTTTTTGTACACACATATTATTTTAGTATGATATCGTGTAGTTTAAATGATAAGGACTACTTTTTAACACGTAAAAGTTATCACTTCGTAACTGACACACTCGTACGCAAAATGTTATGTTTGAAACTACTTACATCTCTAGGATATGTCCACAGCCGAATAGTATTGACGAGATCTTCACTCTCATCCGATAAAGCGTGCCTTCTTATTCGGGACAAGCGAACGTTGCAATTTATGCATTGCAAACTCGTCATTTTAATTAGAAGCACGTACACACACAGCACAATTAATAAAGCGTCCTTTCGCGAAAAAACTATCAACAGATAGAGTACGGAGGAGCAGTAGCTCGACTCAACGTAAAAATGGCCAGATAATTTGCTAAATTGCTCAGATGCAGTTACAAACAACAATCCAAAACAACAATATAGAACCGAACAGAGACTCGGAAAGATTTTCCTGTCCTGTCAATAAAATAATTGCCAATACAAAAAAAAACATTGATGTCGAAAATAATTCCTATCATTAAATAGTTAATTATTAAGATTGTATGCAATAATTATTCATTTTAAGGTATAATGTGTAATTGGTTAATTATATTTACTGTTATTTCTATTTTTAAATAATTATTTATCATTGTGAGCCTCGAGATATTTTACAAATGGCAACTTCTAAAAACATAACTACGTTTAGTTTAAGATTAATTACGTTTAACTACTTAAATCTTTTGATTGATATAATTAATGAATCCGAACTTCTAAAAATACTAATGTTACATGAAAATGAATGGTTTAATTGACTTAATAAGTGGTACAAATTCTATCACTTAACAAAAAAAAAAATAGGTGGTACGAATTCTGCCTTTGGCCTTTAGATAAGACAAAGATAATGCACTTTAGACAGCGTACTCCCGTCGTAACTAATCTTCATATTCATTACAAAAATGACGATATAAAGGAAGCGAGTGTCACAAAATTTTTGGGATTACAAATAGATTCCAGCTTAAATTGGAAAGCACACATAGAGATGATGTGTAAAAAACTGAGTTCATCTGCATATGTTTTATATAGATTATCCTCCATAGTGGATACCAAAACACGTCTCACAGCGTACTACGGCATAGTGGAATCTCACCTGCGCTACGGCATCATTTTTTGGGGGAACTCAACTGACAGAGACATAGCATTTAAGGCTCAAAAAAGATGTCTCAGGTCATTATTTAAACTTAAAACCACAGACAGCTGCAGGCCCTATTTTAAGCAATACAATGTCTTGACACTTCCGTGTATTTATATTTTAGAAGTAGCGATGTTTGTAAAGCAAAATCCAAACCGTTTTGAACGCCTTGCTGATGTATTCCCAAGGAATAGGCGCGACAATAGTAAGCTCTGTCAAGTATCATGCCAAACCACATTGATGCGCAAGAGTGTTTACTGCATGGCCCCAATAATTTTCAACAAATTACCAAGAAGTTGGAAGGATTTAAATACGGCGCAATTTAAAAGTAGACTGCGTAATTTTTTAATAGATAAAACGTACTACAATGTAACTGAGTTCCTAACGGAGAAAAAAATTGACTAATTTTAATGATATTTATTATAATCTACTTATGACATTTTATTATAGACGTAATTTGAAATTAAATTCTAAATGATTTATTTTTCATTTATTGTGTAATTTTATTTAATTGTAAATTATGAATTTATGACTTAAACTATTTGTATTTTAATATTTCAATGTTTTTGCTGTTTCGTTAATTTATTGGTATTTTAATTTTGAGTTGGACATTATTATTGTTATTTCTTTTTATATAGTTTTTACTTATTTGAGTTATTAATTTTGAATGTTTGACTATTTTTAACAATTATTTATATGCAATTGTAATTTTATTAGAATATTTGTACGCCGTTGACGGCAGGACATAGCGTTCATTATTAATATTGACATCTGTACTTTCTTTTTACCTATGTTCTACAAATAAAAATATTTGAATTTGAATTTGAATTTGAAATGTAGATTGCTTATTATTTTGCGGCGCGGAGGTACATAAGGAACTAGATGATGCAATCTCGTCCGCGGTTATTTCACGTTGCAAGTATGAAATCAGCGTGTTTCCATCGGGAATATCGGACGGACTGGCTAACGAACGCTCGAACCCTTTTCTCAGACTGTTAGGTATTTTACGTAGTAAAATGTGCAACAGAACGAAATTCCACTGCTCAGTCGGAAAGCTCATGACTTCTAACGCCTTAATATTTTCCTGGTAGGTATTTAGTAATTTTCGTACACTAAACGAAGATTTTTCGGAGCACTGTTCTATGTCTAAAATACGATCTAAATGTTTTGATGCAATACCCCGTTTGTTTTCATAGCGGGTTAACAAAATGTCCAATGCGATGGAATAGTTATCTTCCGTTATAGGTATCGACTTAATTAGGTTAAACGGCTCATTTTTAACGGTAAGAAGTAGGTATCTAAGTTTTTCCGTATTCGAGTAGGCACTGTTGCTATGCACGAGTGATTTGAATAAATCGTAGAATGATGGCCAATCTGTAGGATCGCCTTTGAATTCTGGTAAAGGTAAAGTAGGTAGGTTTCGCCTATCGTTACCTATAGCCTCAAAAGAAAAATTACTCGAACGATTTAGACGCCTTTTTCGCTCAGACTCGTCTGCTTTTAACGAGTTCAATTGACCGACTATTTCGTAGTACAAGTCATTAAAATCATTACGAATTTTAATGTTCTCATCTTTGCAAAAAGATTTGGTTTGAATTAGCGTCTTTTCAATCTTAGCCTGAACCTTAGTGAACTTTCTTTGGTGAGCCAATAAATCTGATGTTCGCGACCGAAATTGTTGCTCATTTGAATTTGCAAGTAAAAGAATTCGCTTGAGTTCATCCAAAATTAAATCCCTTTCGAAGATGTCTTGTTGGCAAGAAGATGCTTCGTCATCCGGCATTTTGTTAAACAAAGATGGCGAATTTTACACCGTACAGAACCTACCCACGCGGTACAAGACGACACAATTTGGAAGATATTATCCGGTTCGTAGGACAAACAATTATGTAGGGAATTTACTGGGTCCAGCGACTTACCCGCTTCAACCTTCCCGCAGCCACAGTCCGAGAGTCCTGGCTTGGTAGAATCGAGGGGCTTGCCGGCAGAGCACAACACAGGGAATCTCCAGTCAATAATCCCACACATATAGGTCCATAGGTCACGTAAAAAACACTGTCTTCCAGGAAGATGAAAGGGGAACTTTAATCCTAGGGAGTTGAATCAAACGGAAAACACACGGCACTGCAAATCGGCGGCGACGCGGCGCGGTAACGTGCGTACGCGTTGAATGCTGCTTTATGACTAACTTCATGGCGGTGCGCGGGGGTGCCAACTTCACACCTAACCACCATTCCTCAAGGAAAGGGTGCGTTCCAGTCGACGCACTTTATCGCCGACCCAATATACCAATAAAAATGAAAAAGAACCATGCTATGAACCAAATTGTGTCATCTTATCCTAACACGAATATAAAAAAAAATACTTAAACAAAAAAGTAAACATAAAACTGTTTCGAGACGAAACATCGAGTATTCCATAGATAGGGAAGTGTCATTAGCAAATGGTACTTTCTATAATCGGGGTATGGTACTTTCTATAATCTAGGTTGATTTTTCAATAATCGGGTTATAGAAAATAAATATTTTAAACAAGAAAGAGGAAAGGACCCAATATCAAGCCTTGTGGAACCCCATTGTTCTTGTAATCCCGAGAATTAACACCACTTTTTGAATTGGCTGTCTATTTGTTACCCAAATAAGATTTTACCAAACAAACTGCAAGTTTACATAGTCGGTAGTAATGCTCAAGTTTCAAAAGTAATGTGTTGTGATTCACGCAATCAAATGTTTTGGAGAGGTCACAAAATACCCCAATGGCATATTGGGACTTCCTACACATTAAATATGTGCTTCATAACGGCGTCAGTCGTTCACACACAAAACAAATGAATATTACCAAGGGGTACCGCATTGCCCAGTGCTGACTAGGTTGTAAAGGTCAGATTGGGAGTCACTCCACGTAAAATACTGGTACCTTTTCTGCTGCATCCTGTAAGACTGGAAGCCCAGTAAAGTTGGGAGAAGCCAAGATGATGACGCGTAAAAAAGAAGAAGATCGATAAAGTAGAATTTAAATATTTATTTTTGTTACAGACGTTGCCGTAAGTTTTAGAGATAAACTCAAGTTTTATACAAACGAAACACTAATAAGCACAATAAGATTGAAGTTCCAAAGTATCACTGCGCTAGCCTACGATGACGTACATAACAGGATCCTGTACGTGGACAGACAGGCCAATGGTGACGCTATCTGTGGTTATTCCCTATCTTCTGTAGAAAACAGATGTTTTACCGAGAGAACAGGTAGAAACATTCACGGCATCGCCTTCGACTCCTCAACAGAAACAATATTCTTCACTGACACTAATGACAGAACTGTCAACACGTTTTCATTAAAGTCTGGATCTCAGAACAATGCAAGAGGAAATATTTTAATCGTGATTAATGATGGGATCCCACGTGATATTGTCGTGGACAGCTGTAAAAGGTACGTTTTTAATTATGCTTAGTAATTCAATGACGATGACGAATAATAGAATAGTATGGAAGAAGAAGTCATACTTCGCTGACCCCAATTAGATTGGGATAACGGTAGGAGAATGATGATGACTTAGTTCATAACAAACATAGCATCACGCGTGTGATCTCCGAAGGGTAGGGAAAAGGTGTAGTTATAGTAACACCTAACATTTCGCCAGTTATGATTAAGTTCCACGTAATAAGGGTTGAGATACTGCCATCAACCGGGCACAAATCCAGACTCAGTCACGCTACTGAGAAATCCTTGATAGAAAATACAATAACACTTTGCTTAATAACTTCAAGCTCAGCAGTCGTGCTTGCGACCACTCGACAAACAAAATTGTTTCTTCACAACTTATACTAGGAAAGTAGGTCTGAAGTTGCCTGAGGAGCGGGTTGAAAGTAATACTTTTCATCCCTATTTTTTCACAATTTTCTATTGAACCATATTCCAACTTTCTATACAGCCACTCAGTTACAGCGCGATGCAAAATTAAAATAACAAAGTTAAGTATTAATTAGGGGGGGAGGCCTATGTTCAGCAGTGGACGTCTTTTGGCTGAAATGATGATGAAATGAAATGAAGTATTAATTAAAGAATATTTATTATAAACAACTTTTTTAATATTATAATTTAGTATTATCTATTTCTTTTTTTGGCAAAATATTTAATATTTTTTTTAATAACGAAAATGAAAAATCGTCGCTAAATAGCTGGCCGGTTACAGGAAAAAATCAAGTTAGGTGGGAAAGCAGCAAGCAAATTGGATCTTCAGCTATTTCATGTTTTTATTTCTACTTTCTTTGTATTCGTTGAAAAACACAGTGTTACCTTGGGTTAAAGACTTGTGGCGACTAGCGACATCTATCGCAACACCTGCGTACTAACAACGATTGACAGAAATCCTACATCGCGCTATCAACATTATCCGCGACATAAGCCTATATAGGAGTTCCCGACTAACATATTACGTCGGGCAGTTAGCCCGCCGGACACAACACCCGTCCGGTCGGAGGATCCTCCCTTTTCAATGGGGGAGGAGGAACTTTACACCCTGTTCCTCATACCCCCCAAACTGGTGACCCCGAGCATGAACGTCAGCGCAGCCTTCGTGCAACTACTTCATACGTCGTCATCACTTCCCCTTCGCCTTCGAGCAGCGAGTCATACCGTCAGCCAGCAGCCACGGCTTCATGGGGTATCCTGTCCACCAGCATGCAGCGGAAGCGCATTCCTGGACATCATCCCCAGCATTATCAGCGACTTTGGCACAGCACACTGCACTTCGGCCGGTCAGCAAGAGACGCCCTTCTCTCCTGGTCGACGCAGCAGCCAGCCACTACGCAGCACTGCACACTCCGACTCACTGGAGCATACGCAGCATCACGGCACTGCATCACTCCGACTCACTGGAGCTAATATGCATCATCACCCCGACTCACTGGGGCATCACCGCAGACAGTTCCGGTTCCGACTCACCGTGAACTATGCGGCATCCGGTTCCGACTCACTGGAACCTTCAAACTGGCTGACAACCTGCTTTCGACCTCCGGTCTCGGAGGGGAGTGATGTGGCGACTAGCGACATCTATCGCAACACCTGCGTACTAACAACGATTGACAGAAATCCTACATCGCGCTATCAACATTATCCGCGACATAAGCCTATATAAGAGTTCCCGACTAACATATTATGTCGGGCAGTTAGCCCGCCGGACACAACACCCGTCCGGTCGGAGGATCCTCCCTTTTCAATGGGGGAGGAGGAACTTTACACCCTGATCCTCATACACCCCAAAGACTTATTTAATCTCTCGAACTATTAACGCCCTCACTTGCTCAGGCGCCAAATCACGTTTTAGGTCTGAATAAGTTGCTTTCATCACTAGGGTAACAAAGTACTACTTATTAATTTCGTGATAGTTACAGCAGTTTTTTTTTGTCAACAGGAATGTTTACTGGCTTACTACAGACAAACCGCAGCCTACAATAGAGCGAGCGCGGTTCAATGGCACGGAAAGAGAAGTTTTTCAGATCGTTAATTATTTATATATCAACTCAACTACTCAATTTTGGCCGAACAGTTTGACTATGGATCCAGAAACCAAGAAAATATACTGGTATGAACCTTGGAACACCTCAGAATACCGAATCTACTCTTCTTCCGTAATGGAAAAGAAATTGAAAACTACGGTCTTTCACGCTTATCTAGAAAATAATCCCGTGTTTGTCCATCCATCAAACACATTAGCTGTTTCAAACAGATTATTTTACGTCGTGGATTTTCGTAATACTGGAGCGAATGTGGATATTTTTAGAAAAGAATTTCCTTTTGGTACTGTACCTGAAACAATAGTACACGATGGGTTCGATATAATGACACCTGTTGGTATAGTAGCGAACTATCAAATCACAGAACAGGATCAGAACTGTGAAAATATATTCTAAGGCTCATAATACACATCGGCAGATGCGTCGTCACATCCAGACGTCCGCAGACGTCAACAGATGCGTCCTCAGATGTGACAGACGCCGGGCACTCGCGCTCCAACCGTTTGATGTGGGACAAAACCGACAACAAACGGATTGGCGGCAGACGCATCTGCCAACGGTCAATACCTACCACAGACGACCAAATCACCCCCTCTACACATCGGCGGATGCATCCACATGATGACGTCTGCCGATGCGTCTCATGTATAGAGAGAGGGTCCTCAACACGTTGACTCACCTTCGAATAATAAACTTGGGTTTAGACACCAGCACCTCATACAATCCGAAACAGTCACTTTTTTTTTGTGAACGGCATTTCGCAGTTCAACATCGGAGCATGTCGACTGCTTAGCCTGATTTTCGTGTGGGGGTGCCATCGCGATCTACCTTAAACCTGTGCCAGGGTCCCCCTGGCTGGAGGTCGTACACTCAAGGCACGGTAACCACACGAAAGTCAGGATAAAAGCAGTCGATTCAAGTATTCTATGTTTTGGCATCATTCGACATTACATTCATGTCATTAAAAAATATCGAAGTGTGAATTTTCTTCGTACTTAAGGCTGAGTTGCACCAAAAAAGTCGTTAAAGTTAAGGTTTTTGTCAAATTTGACAGTACTTTAAGGGGTATCTAATAGAAAAATTATATATACAAATTTTTTTTGCAAACATTCAAACAAAGTAAGTACCTATTATATTTATTGCTTTGTCTACCTATAGCACATATTATTTTTTGGTTGAACAATTACCTACGATGAATATCCTTGTTACGCCTTAAGCAATGCAATCGTATAGTCAGCCACCAAGCTACGTTTTTAGAGACTCGAAATCTTGGCAAGAAACATTCGTCGTTCCATGTGGAAAAACGATCGGCTCTAGGTAATCACACTTTTCTTTTCATCGCTTTCGTCATCAGAATTGCTTTCTTCGAGTATTTCTTGGAGCAGGGACATGATGTCTAAAGGTTATATTCAACGCGTTTGACAATAAAATTGACAGACAATTTAACACAAACTATAACACTAACCAGCGGAAAGTGAGCGGTTGCAGTTACCGTTAAAGTTATGACGTCATTTAACTATTTGTCAAATGGCGCAACTCATTGTTGGCATAACCGATACAAAACTGAAGTTTTGATGTTTGTTTGACGTGGCATTTGACACAAACTTTAACTTTAACTACTTTTTTGGTGCAACTCAGCCTTAGTGTTTTTTGTTTAGATAAATGTAAATAATTAATGTGTTTGTAGGTTAATGTGTTGTATTGTGTAATTATCTAACACAAATATATTTATATAAATGTAAGGCGTAGGTATACCTTACCTGTGCATGTATTTAACTATATATTTATATAAAAATATTATGTTGGTTTGTGTACGCTTCAAAAACTCAAAAAGTTCTGCACCGCTCGAGCTGAAATTTTGAAATGATATATAATCCGCATCAAGGATTGTTTTTACAGTATCCGCGAGGGTGAAGCCGCGGGCATCAGCTAGTATTATATAATTTTGCAATAAATAATTATTTTTCTTACAACTGTTTATAATTTCAAGTAGATAAAATCCAAATATCAACAATACTGTCCATTACTATTTCATCACGATGTTACTAGATCCAGATAAAAATAACCCTTTAGAAATGTGCTACAGTTCAAACATCATAAATTATGTATACAGCGTAAAGGTTCCCGTCAGGGCTGCGGGTTGTTCGAAAGAGATACTAAGAATAGTCCAAGATCCCAGGGCCGCCAGACGTCACGTATTTTCTGACGAAGGAAATGTGGGCGATTGAGTAGTGTTAGTATGAACTAAGAACACACTACTACCAGCTAGCTTGCTTGGACGGCCAATTTTCAGGTATCAGGTCATCAAGGTACACAAAAAAATTACTTACTTCACGTATTTTCTACATGCTGATTTTTACGTATATTTTAGGCAATATTTTAAAAAATAAGTCGCAAATACTCCCTTGATCGAAATATTGCCATGCTATATTGGGCAGGCGCTCCAAAATGCATCCGAGCGTTGAAAGCAACGTTTTCAACAAAATTCTGAAGACACAGGCAATGGACAGATCCTGTTGAATGCCCACCGAATGAGTCCAGTAGAGGTCTGTATGTCAGCCACACGAGCGATGCCATGCGATCTCAGGTAAACAGCCATAATACGTTTAAGTCTAAACTTTTTGGGAAATTTAAAGCGTCTGTTAAGCAAAACGGCCGCTAGGAAGTGTCTGTGAGTATTGGCAACTTATTATAAAGGATATTGCCTACAATATACCTACGTAAAAATCTGCTAGTAGAAAATACGTGAAGTAAGCAATTTTTTTGTGTACCTTGATGACCTGATACCTGAAAATTGGCCGTTAGCAAGCTAGCTGGTATTCGTGCGTTCTTAGTACATACTAACGCTACCCAATCGTCCACATTTCCTTCGTCAGAAAATACGACCGTGACGTCTGGCGGCCCTGGGATCTTGGACTAGAAGGAACATGGGTGGTTTTTAGTCAGTAGAAGTCTGACTATCCCTTCTGTTCTGCCGGCTGCTGAGCATGAGGTCCTGGGTTCGATTCTCAGGTCGGTCAAAGTTTTATTTGGGTTTTCCACGAGGAATTGCTTCGTATTGGCCACGGAGTCCGGATTTGTGCCGAGTTGAGGCGGTACTCCCTTACTTCTCCTAAAATTGTTTGTCCGAAAATCATTATCCATAACACGTTTGCCATAAACTTCATTAACCATAATGTTCAAATTGCCGAAATTTTGTTTAACATAATTATCTTTAGTTCTAAAAGTATTCTGTCATAATATCGATTACTATAATAATTGAATCTCCTAATTTTACATGACCTAAATTAATATGTCCTAACTATTGCTTTACCTAATGTGTATTATTCCGAATGTTCGTTTATAATAAATTTTATAGTCCTAAAAAAAATTCAAAGTGTCTAGTCGTCCGATTAGCGGATGAATAAAATTAATTAGTCGTCCGATTAGCCGGATGAATAACCAAAATTATAGGCTGTTGCTAGTCGTCCGCTAAGTGGATGAATCACCGTCTCGCGACAGTATCCTTTATGGGCGGCATGGGCACCGGGCCGTAGGCCGACGAAGGAGGCCGGCGGAGGCCCGGCAGCGAATTTACAAAACCTATACTATTTGAGTCACGAGCCAGACTCTAATAGATGAGCTTTTGTTTATGCATATTACTCAACAAAACCTAATCTAACTCAGTAAAATAAGTGACTCAAATGGATTAGCTTTTTGCTTTGATATTTTCAAAGAAAATGCACGGACAAAACCTAGTACTGTATGATACATATTTACTGAAATAGATGAGCTTTTGTTGAGATATTTTCAAACATTACGTACGAACAAAACCTAGTCGAGTAGAGTCTCACCGACATATTTGTTTATCGCTAACGCGATAGGTCAGCGGTGGCGTCGACTTGTTCATGCATTCACTTCTGTTATGATTATGATCATAATATTTTTATTATTATTTATTACAAGTTCAGTGTAAACTTACAAATGGTGACACTTGCACCGAAAAAAGTGACAACTTTATCACAGCTTTTTCTCGTAGTACAAATACTAATTGGATTGTTAACAAAACTTTTCCAAACTGTTCTCGCCACGAATTTCGTAAGTTATGTAACATCAACCGCCTTATTACAAAAGGTAGTTAAACCTGGTTTAACTTAGACTTGGTTTATCTCGCATGCTGTCACTTTCTTTTGAATATTATTGAAGTGAGACGTCATGCGAGATAAACCAAGTCTAAGTTAAACCAGGTTTAACTACGTTTTGTAATAAGGCGGTTGATGTCAACTATCGAAGAAAAATAAAAAGGATAATAAAAAAATGGATGCAATAGAAATTTTAATTGTTCGGCGAGTATAAATATAAAGTTTCTAAAAGTTACGCCAGTAACTCAAAAAAGATCGACTTTATTAAGAGAAGGAAAGAGCGTGGTGATCACCATTAAGGCGCTGACAAGAGCCAAATAGGCTTGTATTGAACAATTTTTTAGCCAAATCTATACAGTTTGACACGGCGGAAAAAATATATGTTAATCTTGAACATATTTCTGATAATTTCGTTGTTTTCAAAACACGTTTTTGAAAAGTTTTCTCGATACAAAAAAATGGTAAACTAACCTCTTAAAATGATCTTCGAACAAAAATATCTGTATTACTGATCAACGTACGTTGGTAAAATTTAAATTTACGTACCATATTTAAATACAAAATTTGGTTGTTTTTAATTTTTGATTATTTAATAAATTATTTTGATTTAATTAATCATTATATGGTTTGTAAGAAGTTCGAGCGTTGTGTCATCGCGCTCTCTTTCTTACCTAAGCAATCCGACAGTGAGCGCTTAGGCGCGGTGCTAGACGGACGTATGTCACTTTGCGCCCCACTGACAGCTATCCGTTCATCTATAAATTATTATTGACCGCGTCACAATGTTAGTCCAGGATCCACGGTACATTTTTTCACTTGATTACTATCAAGCTAATTTTCCGTGAGCAGCTGTATTTTGATGAGACGCCAACATTACCCTATACGAAAACTCTCGATTGTGGTAGGTAATAGGGGCAGCAGGGATAAAATATATATTGATTATATATTATTATAATTATTTATTTGATGATTTTCAAAAATCTATTACTAACTATTTTATTTTTATCTGATGATCATTATCTAAATCCAACATGTATTGATAACGAGCTCATCAAAAATTACTACAAACCAGCTGTTTTTTAGGGGTCCGTAGCCGAATGGCAAAAAACGGAACCCTTATAGATTCGTCATGTCTGTTTGTCCGTCTGTCCACCCGTATGTCAGTGTCACAGCCACTTCATTCGGAAACTATTGAGACTACACAGTTGAAAATCTACAAGTATTCTGTGTACCGCTTTACGATTTTTATACAAAAATAAAAAAAAATATTTAGGGGGTCGCCCCATACATGGAACTGAAACTATATTTTTTTCTTTCATCAAACCTATACCTACGTGTGGGGTGCCTATAGACATTAGACAGGTCTTTAAAAATGACATTGAGGTTTCACAAACAATTTTTTCTCAAAGCCAATCGTTTGGAAGACAGACACTTCCAAATTTGTAAAATGGCGACCGGCCTCGCGGTCGCTTGCCTTCGGTATTGCCAACAATGACCAGCTTTTCAAGGCTGCTATCTCCTCTTTGCATTATGTGGCCGAAATAAGACAAAATACGCTGTAGGCAAACTGTTGACAATCGAGTCTTGATATCGAGTTGGTAAAGGATAGACACATTTGTGCGTTTGGCCGTCCATGGAATTCGGAGAATCCGCCTAAAACACCACATTTCGAATGCGTCTATCCTCTGTCTTACTCTTGTTTGAATTGTCCATGTCTTAACTTGTGGGGAAAAATGCTCCTTCCGAGAAGCCTGTGCCTGAAAAGGAACCGATCCAGGCTGATGATGGTTTCGTGACGGTGTTGAGGAGGAAGCGCCGTCAGCGAACCATCAAGAACCGCTGCGGCACGGCTCCATCGGAGCCCAATGTGCATATTCGTGCCGCAAAGCCGAACACTCCTTTGTACCTCTCCCGTCTACATTACACTACTACGACGGAGGACATCGTGGAGTACGTGCGCCAGAAGATCAAGTACGTGGCGAGAGTGCAGCTGCTCGAGTCGCGCCGCAACGTCAACTTTAAGGCGTTTGTGGTGCGAGTACCGACATGCTACCTGCACCTCGTCTTGGAAGAGGACTTTTGGCCGCAGGGGGTGGTGTTTCGACGCTTCCGCGGGCAAGTGCCACATGATCGCACAGTGACGTAGTGCAAGTGTAGTGATACTAATATAGTTTTAAGGTTTTGTTTACTAACACAAGCTGTCAATTATATCGTATGTATGTTAGTCTGTAAGGTATTTATCTATGGGCCAAAGTAGCCTGAAAATAAATAAATATTATTATTATTATTAACTCTATGGAGGAAAATCAGGAAAACTAGTGCTCTGACCAAACGGGCCTTCGTTTTAAAACTTATACCACGTTTTTCCCAGATGTTCCGGGGGCGTAATATAGCATCTTTAGCCATGGCTATCCGCCGTTTTATTTCTGTGACGCAGCTACCTTCATTACTTATATTGGAGCCCAGTTAATCGAAGCTGTCCACAGTATAGATGCCTTAGATGTTATAGGCGCCCGATAGCTTTCCCGCACGATCTACCACCATAAGCTTGGTTTTCTGCCTATTTATTGCAAACCCTACTTTGCCACTTTCCACTTCCAATCTGTGCCGTATCTCTTTCATGTTGCCAAATGTTGTAGCAAGGAGAACGGTGTCATCAGTGTACCTCAGATTGGAAATCCACTTTCCACCAACAGTAAACCCCTTGTCCCAGCCCTAAAGAGTCTTGAATGATATTACTCTTCATACATATTGAAGAGCAGAGGTGAGAGGATGCATCCCTGCCTAACGCATTTGAACAGTCGGTGTCTATTTTGACGAAAGAGCGGTTGTTGATGTGTAGGTAGAGGCATCGGACTATGTCAATAAGATGTTGAGGCGTTCCCATGTCTTTAAGAACCCCCCACAGCTTGCCCCACTCCACGCAATCAAATGCTTTGGTATAATCTATGAAACATATCAATACAGGGCTGTTAAATTCCCGGCTTTTCTCTATAATTTGGCGAACGTTCAGGATTTGTTCCCGCGTGTCTTTGCCTTTAACAAAACCTGCTTGCTCTTCTGGAATTTGTGGCTCCAGAAAGTGTATTAGCCTGTTGTTTATGATGTACAGGAGTATTGATGGTGCGTGGAGTAAATATTTTTTCAAATAATTTAGATAATTATCATCAGATTTAACAAAAAAACCCAGCTGATGATTCTCAAAAGTGTTTGTACTTAACACTTTTGAGAATCATCAAACCAACATATTTTATCCCTGCTACCCCTATTACTTACCACAATCGAGAATTCGAGAGTTTCGTGCAGGAAACTGTTGGGCGTCTCGCCGTCTCATCAAAATTAGCTTGATAGTAATCAAGTGCAAAAATGGACCGCGGATCCTGGACTATTTGTTTCTTACTTGGTAGTATGGCGCTAGGGTATCGGAAAAATTGTGGGCGTGTCCAAAAATACTGAAACATCAGAAGTCAATAGCTATTGTCATCGTCTTAACTATGATCATTCTCATCGAATAAAAGTTGCTCAAGCGTTTAATCTATTATTTAAGGTTTAATGTGGAAGCAAAAGAGTCATTCTATAGATATTTTGACTCTGTATGTGCCATACTTAAATAAGACTGACTGTTACTAAGTTTAAATTGTAAAAATACTAAGCAAATCATGTTTATAAAAATAATTATCTGCGTTTTGTATTTTATTTACTTACATATAAAAAACTTTATTAATTGTACTCGCAATGTCACACAAAAGTTAAGCCAGTTCAGTTTCCACTTTCACTCAAATGGTATAGCATTTGTTGCTGCAATGTTAGTACGAATTTATCTAACAAAGTCTAGTCGATTTCGGTCAATTTCTGTACTAGAATAGATTAGGGTTTGTTCAAGTTTTTGTCACACAAAAGCTAAGCCAGTTCAGTTCGCACTTTGACTCTAATGGTATAGGTTTTGTAAATTCGCGGCCCGGCACTTCGGGGACAGAAGACAATAGTGTTATGTAATATGCGAGCGAAGCGAGCGCGCGTCATGGAGTACAACATGCGTTGCATGTATGAGTGACGTGACCAAAAGCTTTGTTATACTTTGTTCTAATAATATTATTATGATAAATAAACATTATGTTATTTTAATTTAGGACTTAAAACTTTTATGGAAAACGATTTTATGTCTTTCGTATATTATTGATTGTAATATTTATGACAAATGGATTTAGGACATATTATATTTAGGGATTTAAATTTTATAGCATGTGATATTATGTGATATTTAGTTCGGGTAAGTTATCATTCGGACAAATGATGATTAGGACAAAAAAAGTTATGGCATTTTAAATTATGGATAAAAAAGTTAGGTGACACCCACAATAGAGAACCGTTGAGGCTAATAGCCCTCTTTTATATCGGGCTTAAACATAACTGTCGATTTGTTGGTGTTCTATACCACCTCTGCCCTTCACGGATAAAGGGCATAATGTTATGTTTAATTTGTCATGTGGTCGTAATCAAGAACGGTGAGTATGATGCTGTAAAAAACTTAAAACAGGCTTGAACCTATATTTGACAGCTTTTTGCAGTCCAATAAAAATGAACTAAACCAAGACAAAAATAAAAAATGATAATTTAAAAAAAATATGTTTATTTACAATTTTTTACACGTTTTTACAAAAAAAAATACAATTACAAATGCAGACAAGCATTTTCTTACGAAGACGAAGATGGCATGCGTCTATTTACATTTATTTTTACAATATGGCAGTATGTCCGTTGTTAATGATGAAAATATTGCTGAAAAACCCAATTTATTGCTACAAAAAGTATCTTACAGGCAAAAATTACCAATTAAAACAATGCTTCTAAGGAATACATTCCTTTAAGGTGGGAATCATTTGAAAAATGAAGAGAAAATTGACCGTATACAAATCATTTATATATAATAGGGACTAGAACTCTATTCAAGAATGGATACTGCCAATTTTTCTGAAATATACTCACTGTTATTGACTTTAGAGGTCATTAATTCTCTTTACGAATACAGAATGTATTTGCAATGGATACTTCACATCGAATAAATTTAAGTAGCAATAGGGTTTTCATGAAGACGCTTTAAATATTTTGAAAAGAGATAATATCCCTATTTTCTTTTTCTGCAGGTAAACATTTAAAAAAAAAACACAGCTGATGTCAGTGTCAGATGTGACATAAGAACAGATTATAAAATGCGTTCGGATACACTCTAGAACAAAGATGGTGGCGTCTTCATATCAACGGGTAAAGCTGTCATAGGGTTGTGCCGGAAAGAGTGGGGGTCTTATAGGTTATTCACCAGCAATAGGGGTAGTTGGGGCAAAGTGCGGGGGGTAGTCCTGCGGGGTACCTCGGAGCAGCAGGGACGGGTCTGTAGAAGAAAGAGTACACTTTATTATAACATTAAATAAAATGTAAATAATAATACAACATAGATAAGTGCTAGATTGGAAGACTCTTTATCAATCCTTGATTTGCATATTATGTAAAAAAATTATAACCGGTTGCTTGATACTCAGCCAAGTTTCTTGTCGCTTTTCATAAACTAAAAGGTAACATCGATATGAGTCGTACTAGCACTGGTCACATTGACCCTAGATATAACCAACTGCATGTCATAGGAGGAGACCTCGGCCTAACAGTGAGCTGAAGCAGGCCCACAGTAACAGCTACACTGTTACTGTTAACCTGTGTCATCCCACAGCTGGGCAAAGGGTTCTCCCGTGACTTGCAATTTTTTTCGATTCAGGGCCAATGTGGACCACTGGTCGTTGGTTCTGTCCAAGTCGTCCCACCATCTCCTACGAGGTCGACCACGTCGCCATCTGGCTGTGTCAGGGTTATTTTTGGCCCACCGCTCGTTCGGCATATTATTATGGCAGACATGCCCAGCCCAGTCCCATTTTAGCTTAGCGCCTTTTTGAGGTACGTCAGTGATTTGTGTTTTGGGGCGCAGTGTGGTGTTGCGTATACAGTACGTTGGCAACAGCTACTAAGTGACAGAAATGGACATGCCAAACGTTCAATCAGAATGACAGTTTACCACCATGGCGGGATTTGTAATGTGTTGCAATAATTTGAAGTGTATATTCTTGTGCCTTACACCAAAACAAAGCCAATTTAAACTTATTGGATGATTGAAAACTGTTTTAATTGTGTTTGCCCAGTTTTAAGTACGGTGTACCAAGACCTGGCCGGGGCTCTATACATTTTGAAACATCTCCTTTATTACCACTAACATAGTCTGTAAGTATATTGTTTACAGGTTGTTCGAAATAAAAATTATTATTATATTATTATTATTAAGTGACTGAAGAAGCAGACTTACCCAGCTTGTGCAGGGGCGACGCCAGGGGTGTACCCCCACTGGGGAATAGGCATGCCATCGGGGGTGTGGCGGGCAAGCGCGTCAGCGGCGCAGAACGGGTAATCAGGGCAAACAGCGGGGTGAACACCGGCAGGGTACTCCCGGGCGAGGGCTACTACTACCAGCGCAAAGAACATCAACTGCGGAGGAGAAGGAACATTTAGTTTTAACATTAGTATAACATAACAACACGTCTCAAATCCTCAAAGGTTTAGGTAGAGTGTTTGGTAGATATGACCTGCTTTATGATATGGTATGTTTATTTAGGTATATCTGTCAAAGCTTCTCTTCTTTTAAAAACCGGCAACCGAATTGATTTTCGTAAAACGTACTTATTTAAAATTAGGGAACAGCCACGGGTGCAATGTAGTTATTGAATTTCTCGGCTTTTCTCTACTATAACGTGCTTGTATAGGTACAGTCGGCAACACATCAGGTTAGACACCCTATATACCCATAACTACGCTACCAACAATACAGAGAATTGTAGGAAAGGGACTGCGCATTGTGCCAACGGCCAATCATAGCATTTGCTCCTTTGCGCCTACGCACACAGATGCACTTTTTGGCACACACATTCGCTAGTTTCCCTCGTATTGAATTCTATGTTCTATGCCGCCAGTCCGTGCCAGTCCGTTCCTTATCATTGCTCGGGATTCGTGCGACACTGTTTAGGTGAATTTGTGAATTTGTGTTTTTTTTATTATGGTGCCACAATTAACCCCACAACAGCGGCAGCTGATTGTGGTATTACGAGATGGTGGTTACACCATTAAATAAATAGAAAGGAGGACGGGGATAACGGTAAGTGAAGCTTTAATATTATTAGATTATGTATTTGCCACGAATTTTTAATAATACCTATTTAGTCATAATAACCCAAGAAACTCAGTACTTCCAAGTATCTAATTCCATTTCCAAAATATTTCAAAAGGCTGCGCCGACCGGCGTGTAACAATAGATAAATATGTAATTAGTTAATTGTTTCTCATTAGCTAATTAACGCTTGAAAAGTATTTATTTACACTTAGTGGGTTTGCTCATGACGTGATGCGATGCAATTCGACCAACAACAAATGAAAATGATCTTTACTACCACGACATAAAGGTGCTGCCAATATAAAACGTGCCGCCGCGCAAGATAACAATAATAACAATTATATCCTTAGAACCATAAATACATTTTGTCAAACGACTTGTGTTGTGTCGCATCAGAACGGTAGCGGTCTCTGAATACACTTAGCATGGTCAGATTAATAATTATTTGTGAGTTGCGATAATGTTGTTTATCACTTCAGAGCGGTGGAGGTGCGGAAGTATCAGACAACCTATAACTTTACTGATTCAAACTATCATCAGAACATGATTTATAGATGCAAATACTAATGACTATCACCACAGTATTTACATAGGTGTAATATTATAATGTCTGCCACGTCTGCACAAAGAAAGTTTACGATTTTTCGAATTAGCGACAGGGGCTGCAGTCTCAGTCAATAGATTTTCAATCTTATGCTGTTGAAATAAAGCTGAAAATCTATTAACGAAATTTGACATCGATACGACTTTGCGACGGAGTTTTAACGATATTTAGTGTAGAGACTGCTGCCCCAGAGCCGTCATGACGTCAACACGTCAGACCCAAGATGATAGCGTAAGGGTAGCTCGCGAAATTCAATTTTTATTTACGTTTTTTTGCAATTTTTTTTTGATCAAAATATGATTCGCGAAAATAATACTTAAGTATGTATTCACACAATTATAAATAAAAATATATCTATCGTCTATCTATATAAATAAAAAGAGAAGTCCTGACTGACTCATCAGCGCCCAGCCCAAACCCTTGGACCTAGAAAGCTGAAATTTTGCACAGAGGTTCCCTTTAAAATGTAGACAAGGAATAAGGAAGGATTTTTTTGAAATTCAACCCCTAAGGGAGTTAAATAGGGGATGAAAGTTTGTATGGAAAGTCGTTTTTTTTACGGGGCGAAGCCGCTGGCATAAGCTAGTATTATAATAAAGACATTGCTCTAACTTTACTAGCTAACTCTAACGTGCAATATTTATTTAATTTCCGAAATCCAACTACTTAATATTCTCTATGATTATTTGTAGATATTAAATAGTTGTTATTGTCGTGAACATTTGAATTTCGCGGGCCACCTCTACGTAAGCACACCGTAAACCTGTAATGATACCTAAGTGTTGATGAAATCGAGAATGTAGTTAACTGGTTCAGCAAAAATCAAAATAACCTTTTCATTCTTGCCTTTAAGAGTCCCAAGTTTTATGTATGAATTATTTTTATTTCTTATTTAGAGAAAATTGTGTGTCACCATTTAGACGAGCAGCTAGTCGTAACAATATTTAGGTATCTATTGATGTAATTCAAGTTAAGCATCGTTGTTTTAGAGGACTACAATCAACTTTTGACTGCGACGAAATGAGCAGACTGGGGGTGAACTATCGGCTCACCACTGGCAGCTCTACCAGCGTGCCACCACCGCTGAGCAAGATGCTGCCATTGTTTCGGGGCATACTAACAACTCGTTTTTAAATACGCAAACCACAGCTACAGAATATAGCGTAAGTTGAACATATTTTTTATAATTATACTAGCTGACCCACGCAACTTCGTCTGCGTCACAATAGCTATACTATAACCTTCCTCGATAGATCGACTATCCAACATAAAAATATTTTATTAATTCCAACTAGTAGGTAGTTTCTGAGATTAGCGCGTTCAACCAAACAAACAAACTCTTCAGCATTCAATTTCTTAATTGTTTTTTTTTGTTAATTATTTTGAAATAAATATAATATACTAGCTTATGCCCGCGGCTTCGCCCCCGTGGTGTTTGATAATGGTCCTACGGTATGATATTCCCTGGATAAATAGTAGCCTATGTGTTAATCCAGGTTATAAACTATTGGTGTGCAAAATTTCATACAAATCCGTTCAGTAATTTTTCGTAAGCGCACGCAACGGAAGCTCTCAAAAAGGAATATCTTTTACCGTTTTTGCAACATTTTTCATTTATGCTCCGCTCTTATTGGTCGGAGCGTGATGTTATATAGCCTAAAACCTTCCTCGTTAAATAGACTACAAAAACAATTTTTAATTTCAACCGCAGTTGTTCCTGAGTTTAGCGCGTTCAAACAAACAAACTCTTCAGCTTTATAATATTAGTTTAAATAAGATCTGAAAAATAAGAACACGTCCTCCAACGGTAAACGTTTGACAACGCGGTTGGCGCAGTGACTGATAGGTCGACTGCCGCTGCGCTGGGGGTTCGAATTACGCACGGAACAAATGTTATGATCTACAAAATAAAATGGTTATTCCGAGTCTGGGTTTTTGTGTATGTGAGTTTAAATGTTTGTAAACGCACTCACGACACAGGAAAAATTCCTAGGGTGGGGCATGGTTTGAAAAAAAAAACAAAGGTTATTTTTATATTTACGTAAATCATAGTTTTAAAACTGTTTTCCATTTTTCTTTTTACTATTGTTTCAGGTATCAACTCAAACTATCCGACGCAGATTGCAGGCTGTTGGCATGAAAACGAGATACCTATATTTACGCCACGTGTATAAACTACGTGCTTAGATTACGATAAAACTTACCGTTTTGCTGATAATTGCAAAAAACCCTTTTTTTGTGACTTTTGACCTCGAATACCTTTTTTTCCAAGTGTCGGATCGATGGGGACTTTTTACATTTCATTTTTATTGGTGTTTTGAACAATCTTACCAATTTTCAGCCGGGTGGGAATTAATGTAACCTTACTCCTATTTTTTGGTCTAATTTGACCGGACTATTGTGATTACCTACTTGTGATTTTATTAAAATAAAGATTCGATTTTTATAACGTTGTTTTAGTATAACCTTTGAAAAGTTCTACCACAGATTTACTTTCTAATGACTTGAAAAAAAATCCGGTTGGTTCAAGCTAAGCGATTCTGTAGTTTTGCTGTGAAAGTGCATCATACACTAAACTAAGCCCACGTTCGCACGGACGATTTTCGGGCAATGGATTTTCAACGCTCTACCTAGCTCCAAGAGTCGAAAATTAAACGGTATGTTTTTGACGCACTGGGATGCAATCTGTTAAACTGTGGTTAAACTCACTCTTTTCTTACGTCGTCCGTGCTAATATGGGTTTACAGGCAAAGAAACATATTTTAATATTTTCCAGGCTTCCGACCTCTGTGCAGAATCACGTTGATGAATTGATTGCTTTATTATATCTTATTGACAGAGCAAAAGGTTGATAAATGTAATGATTATATTTTTACTAGTGAAACAATATATTATAACCTTATTGAATCACTCTATCTATTAAAAAAACCCGCATTTGCGTAGTTTTAAAAGATCAAAGCTCACATAGGGATAGACAGCGGGAAGCGATTTTGTTTTATTCTATGTAGTGAGTAGTGATAGTGATGTTAAGAGTTTTCGTGCCCGCGCCCGCAAAATTCAATTTTTTTTAAGTTTTTTTACAATTTGCAGGTCATGTTTAGGTTGTATAATGAACAAAATATGATCCACGACGTTAACAAAATATGTGTTAATATAGTTATAACCATGAATAATATTATTGATACACATCGGTAAGTAAGAACTATTCCAATTAATCAGAATTTGAATTACGCGGGTCTCATTCTACACATTCACCTCAAAAATAAAGAAATTAATGTTTCATTGATTTTATAAAAGCAGTGCAGCAGTAGCGGTAAAATACATCGTTTTAAAGTTAAATCTATGAAACATTTTGTTATAAAAATTAATTGAAATGGTATGGGTGGATGGTGGTGTCGGTAAAAAATTTGATGAAGACCCGAAATGCTGTAGATTTCCGAATTGCCTACCAATCCGCATGCGAACCGCAAGCGCAAAGTAGGTATAATATTTATACCTATATTTTAGAATCAGCCTTGAATGTTCTCACTGCTGGGATACAGGCCTCTTCTCTGTGAGACGGAGTGGGCTGTAATCCATCGCTGGCCCAGTGCGGGTTGACAGATTTTATTTTTACATAAAATAATGCGCCTGCTTTCATTCGATCCCACGTCCTACAACTCTTTAGTCGGGGCCGCCGTTACTGCTGGGCCACCACGGCTCCCACTGACTCATCATCATCTGCGTAGCCTTTTCCCAACCACGATGGGGTCGGCTTTCAGACTAAATGTATCAGCTGACTGAAAACTAGTATTTTACATGCAGCAACTGCCTACCAGTTCGCACGGGGTAATATTATACCCTTTTGTAAGACTGGTTGTCAGATTTTCGGTTCCCTGACTACCTGTTACGGCTGCCAAAGATCTAGATATGACAGCCGGGACCAACAGCTCAACGTGCTTTCCGAAGCACGGAGAAAACTCGGTATGAAATGGGCGGTCACCCATCCACAGACCAACCTAGGCAAGCGCGGCTTAACCTAAAGATTGATACGAGTAGCAGTTACTATTAAGCCACTGCTCTCACTGACTTAAATAATTATTTGAAGATCACCACGAAATAAAAATGATAATATTAAGAGCCTAATGAATGTATTAGTGGACACAGAAGCTCAGCGTAAATCGAAAAAAATAACTCGCAATAATACGAGCTCAACTGTTTAACAAAATAACTTTTAACGTTTACATATACATGTTACGCATCTATAGGCATAGTAAAGTACGGAGCGGCACGCGCTCCCGCATTCCTGACTTGCGTAAGTGAGACGAAATTACAAAAATATATCGCACCCTCTCGCACGATTCGCAGCGTTCAACTTCTAGTAGTCCAAAGTCCAAACAGTCTAGGTTGATGTGTAGCCGTGTGTACTACATACTGCTATGTCCAGCAGTGGACGTCTTTCGGCTGAAATGATGATGACGATACTACATATTATTTAAACCTTTTTTACCCACGACGGAACGGAGACGGTATATGCGTTTTTACCCACGACGGAACGGAGACGGTATATGCGTTTGGGGTGAGAGGTTGTTTGTTTGTTTGTTTGTGTGTTTGTGTGTTTGTGCAAATACATGTTGCCATTTTTCTCCAAAACTACTAGTCCGATTTTGATGCAGTTTTCAGTTATGGGTTCGGGTTTGATTGGTGCATGTTCTTAGATAGGTGTTACGGTGACAACTCACCAGGGGGCGCTGCAGCAAACATATTTTGTGCAAATCAAAGTTGCCATTTTTCTCCAAAACTACAAGTCCGATTTTAATTCAGTTTTCAGTTATGGGTTAAGGTTTGATTGGTGCATGTTCTTAGATAAAAAAATAAAAATAAAAGTAAAAAGTTTAAAATAAAAAGCAAAATTAAAAATTTTGAAAAAACCCACGACTGTTAAAAATTAATTGAAAAAAGGATAAAATAACATAAAACACCCACCTTAAAAAAACCCAATAATGTCCGTCGGGAGCTGAACATTGCAAAACTAGTTCATTTAATGGCAGCCCCCGACGGACATTCTTGGGTTTTTTTAAGGTGGGTGTTTTATGTTATTTTATCCTTTTTTCAATTAATTTTTAACAGTCGTGGGTTTTTTCAAAATTTTTAATTTTGCTTTTTTCTTGAATCATTCTATCTATTGGTGAAAATTGCATTAAAATTCGTCGAACAAAGAGCGGGAGCGACTTTCTTTTATACTAAGAAACTAATATTAAATGGTGTTTTGTATTGATAAAATTCTACAAAATTGACTAATTATCACTCCCTTATTATAAGTATTGCCGATTAGTACACTGTGTGTCAAGTTAAGCAGGCCGTAACGGGCTATGTAGGTAAGTTTGCAACGCAGTGTAATTTCGGCAACACCGCGCGTGAATTGGAACGCAACTGTTCAGTAAACTAATAAATTTTTGGTATAATTTGCGTTTGACACGATATGGCGAATCATTTTATTGTTAAATTCGTTAATTTTTAATTGTTATCTAACTACCGGTGTGTCTTAAAACCGAAATTAATTAATTTTGATTTAGGTGGAGAAAATTTGTTATTGCATTCGATGCGGAATTAACACACGAGCCGCAGCAGGCGTGATTGTAATGGAGACGAGAACTTTTTTTGGGAAAACCCGCCACACTATTCGGGAACTACTGTAATTTCTAAAAGCCAGAGACATAATTTAACAGTCTTGGATCATACAGCGAAATAAATCAGGAAAACGGAGGAGTAGGAAAAAACTTAATTTCCGCTTCCCTCCATATTACTTATAGGTACACCATTCAACTGGGATAAGCAGTTTTTTAGCACAACGGAATTTTAATATCATTAATGTTAATGGCTCTAAGTTGTTGTATTTGATCCAATATTCATCATCAGCCTATAATGTTCCCACTGAGGGGACTCAGGCCTCCTTTCTAGGAGAGGGATGGGCTATAATCTACCACGCGTGCAGTGTTTGTTGGTAGATGTCACATGTCTTCAATTTTTTGGATAAAATGTGGCAAAAACGCCATATATAATTTAACTAGTGACCCGCCCCGGCTTCGCACGGGTACATACAATATACTAAAACCTTCCTCTTGAATCACTCTATCTAGTAAAAAAAACCGCATCAAAATCCGTTGCATACAAAGCATGCAAAGGGACATAGGGACAGAGAAAGCGACTTTGTTATATACTATGTAGTGATTATAATACACCATACATTATTCCATCAATTGTAAGTATGAATCTTAATGTCTTAGAATCAAATTAAACATAATTATAAATCCTGAAATACCCTAACTATAATTTACAATAATTTACCATTCACCAAGAATGCAGATACACTACCAATACTACCTATACCCTGGCTCGAGTAGGCGTTGTCATACCGATTAGTTAAGATTACAACAGAATTATGCATGAATGTTGTGGGTATTCAAATTTTATGACATTATTGTGGTGATTACGAGGCTTCAGGTGATCTACCTATTGTTTGAGAAGGCAATTATTGAATTTTAGACTTGATTTTGAGTAGGGAGTGGCCGGCTTGAGAAGGCAATTATTGAATTTTAGACTTGATTTTGAGTAGGGAGTGGCCGGCTTAGGCATTTTGATTTCAAATTTGATTTGGAGACAAATTCCGGTGGAATATATCCTACAAATATTATTAACGCGAAAGTTTGTAAGTACCTATGGATATGGATGTTTGTTAGTCTTTCACGCAAAAACTACTGAATGAATTTGGATATTGTTTATAACCTGGATAGTCGATAATTTTTATCCCGATTGTATTTTCCCGTGGGATAATTTTTGAGTTGTAGCAGGCGAAGCCGCTGGCAACTGCTAGTAATGTTATAAGCGCGAAAGTTCGTGAGTATTATGTTTGTTAGTCTTTCACACAAAAACTACTGAACGGATTTGGATAAAATTTGGTACACAGATTGTTTATAACCTGGATTAATACATGGGATAGTTTTCATCCCGATTGTATCTTCCCGTGGGATAATTTTCAAGATGGAGCGGGCGAAGCCGCTGGCAACAGCTAGTTCAGAATAAGGAGTTAAATGCACCCGCGTAGCATGACTACCATTGAAACGACTTTTATCGACAGAAGAATCGACAAACTGACAGATTGAAGAAATTTTTCTATCGTCGTTAGCGTGGCGATGTTAAAAATGTAGAAAAGAAATATAGATAATATATATAGAGATACGATAGACACTCATTATCAGCATAAACTACTTATTCCCAACGTTGGGGTCTGCTTCCAGTCTAATCGGATGCAGCTATATACCTGTGTTTTACATAGAGCGACTGCCAGTCTGAGCTTAACAACTCGATTAGTTTCGGGTAATTATGATACCCTTTGGTACGATTGGTTGTCACACTTTCAGGCCACTATCATACCACGAACCAACCTAGCCAAACGCAGCTTAACCTAAAGATCGACTCGAGTTACTGTTAATATTAATCCCACGAGCTTCTCAACAGCATTAATGAAAACATGACTCACACGCACACGCACTCATAGCACACTGTCCTGGATTAATGAACACATGACTCACACGCACACGCACTCATAGCACACTGTCCTGGATTAATGAACACATGACTCACACGCACACGCACTCATAGCACACTGTCCTGGATTAATGAACACATGACTCACACGCACACGCACTCATAGCACACTGTCCTGGATTAATGAACACATGACTCACACGCACACGCACTCATAGCACACTGTCCTGGATTAATGAACACATGACTCACACGCACACGCATTCGTAGCACACTGTCCTGGGTTTAATTCCCGGTTTTTCCATTATGAAATTCTCACCAGCAGCCTCGGATACTGAATTTATGCTCGGTTGATGACAATAGGCTTGCCTTCTATTACACAGGACTTAAACAGAACTCGCAAAATGTGGCTGTACTACCAGGGATACTTCTGGGTAACACTCGGGTATTCAAAGCGTTATAAATGTTAAGATGTTATGCCATGTTGAATAGCTAAACATGTATATCACCATGGCAATGGCCTCTAATGATTGTCAAATTATCACTTAAATTATGATGGATAATGATCACATACATAATTATTAATACATTCTGAATTAATGAATGCATGCTATACCTAGGTAATCATTATCATACTAAACCTTGCACCTCTAGAGATTTTTTGTAATATTATAGTCATTTACATCTGAATACTTGTACATACCTACTAATACTTCATTTTGCCAGTTATGTTTTAGTCCAATGTAATAGGGGGTGCGCCTTTGACATCCAACCGAGCAGATGTTCAGACTCTAATACGGAGTCGGAGTCCCCAAGAACACTTTGCCCGACCCGGGAATCGAAACCAGTAGTCGCACTTGGGACCACTCGACCAACGAGGACCAACATTTTTGACACCTTCTCAAACCGATTATGCCATTAAAAGTTGTGACTGATAAAACCACTAGCCAAAGAACAATGGCCAAATTTCTATAGGAGCTGGACCCGACTTTTATTTTTCATGTCCCAAAACAAGCTATATTTTAATTGGTTTGTTTTTATGTTGTAAACACCATCCTGTTGAAAAATCGCATCTAAATAGCCACGATTTTTTATAATAACGTCAACAATACTTTTGAGGTTAGAATCAACAACTACCTTTATCCCGACTGCGAAGTAGCATAAAAGTGTAGTTAGCGATAAGCGAAGAGGCTTATTATCGATGTCGTTCCCATTTATTTCGATTTCTCTCAGATAATTACCCAAAAAATGGGACATATCTCAAAATGCACTTCTTGTCTATCCATGAGTCTCCTAGAGTTGTCACAAAAAGAGCCTTCTGTCAAGCCGTCTCGTGGACTCTGGTCCGCTTCGACGGCAGATTTTGACCGACAATTCAATGAAAACTACACCTATTGCTCTAAATAAATCCGTAATTTACTTAAAAATACTCACAAAAATAGCATCATTTAGCAAAAATACATGTTACGTTGTTGTTGTTGTTATGTCTGCCTCTCTAACTTTCACAGCGTATAGTGTAAAAAAAAAGAATGGCATAATAATTATCATCACACGTGAAGTCTTTTAGGAACGACTTCAAAAAAGCCGCGGATCGATGACCACAGATTATGTAACTTGTCGATCACAAATGACGTTCCGTTGTACGTGAACAAAACGCTAAGTGAAAAACGTTGCCGTTTGAGTCGCTAAGCTTATTATGAACCTGCATAATTATTTTTATGACAAGAATCCAGTACATAATAAATAAGCATAGTAGTTGAAATTGATGCCTGCGTACTAATTGAATTGAATTTGGATGAACAACTATTCAGAAAAACGTGAATAATTAGTCTTTGAATACCAAGTCCTTTCATCCGCGAAATGAATCGTAATTAGGTGCGTTCCAGTGCGTTCTGAAACTATTATTTTAATTATTTCGAAACAGTTACAAGAACACAAATAAATGGATAACTTTTTTTTGTGGCTACTTAGAGAGTTATTTCTTGCGTTTTTTAAGACCTTAAAAAATAAGGGTATTTTTCATATAATATATGCCATATTGGGACCCCATCGTTTCATCGTCAGGTACGATTTGGCCGACCTTCTTTCATCATCATCAGGCTATAATGTTCCCACTGCTGGGACTCAGGCCTCCTCTCTAGGAGAGGGATGGGCTATAATCTACCACGCGGGTTCAGTGCGGATTGGTAGATGTCACATGTCTTCAAATTTTTTGGTTCTAAGAAATGCCGGTTTCCTCACGATGTTTTCCTTCACTGTTTTGAGAGCAGTGGTGATGAATTAAATTACACAAAGTAATGCACCTGACTGGGTTCGAACCCACGACTCACTGTTCATGAGTCGGGGCCGCTACTACTGAGTCACCACTGCTCTCACCTTGTCAAACTTACTAACTTTTAAAGCTATTCACAACAGCTGTTCATATTTTAGTACAGTCACCAGCACATCAAACTACCCGGGTAGCTTATTGAGCTGGCGAATGTACATAATTGCATATGCATGAGTCTATTCACAAATCAATCACTATTTAGTCAATAATAATTAATGTTGTTATCAATGACACAGTGACAGTTGATTGAGGCTTTGTCATAAGGAATGAAGAACACAAGGAATGAAGAAGTATTAGGTTGTGTTTGACTAATAGCGGTTAGCGAGCAGCGTTTATTTATGCATTACATAGTCTGAAGCTCCTCTTGGTCATCAAATAAAATAACATTACGTCTGTAATAACCAAAGGGTGAGGCAGAGGTGTACGATCTACGAGCTAACCAAAAAGAAGGCTATTAACTTGCGACTTAAATGTATTTGGGTTATTTGAGCTTTGAAAACACCGACGCAGGCGGAAAGCTTAGCCCGCGCAAAGCCTAGTAAGCCCCGTCAGGACTGCGGGTCCCGTCGGGGCTACGCGTTGTTCGGAAGAGATACCGCGGCCTCGGAACAAGGGCCAAGAAGGAACATGGGTGGTTTCTAGTCAGTAGAAGTCTGACACTCCCGGAGGGGTTATTTGAAGATTTCGCAACCGCAAAAAAAAATCCTTATTTTAAAACAATTAAAAATGGAAAACGAATTTGAATATAATCTTACTATGAACTGTTAAATAAAACAATGTATTTTTTACCGACCTTGGCTTAGGGCGGGGCAACAAAGGGACAAGCTGAATCTGAGAGTGATTAATTGTAGGGGCTTGTACGAGCATGTGTCGGGGGGGGGGGGGGAGGTAATAAAGAGCTCGTAAATATTTGACTGTCTTTACAACGGAAAGAATAGAATAATAAAGTCTTTGCTGAACGAGGTTTGAAAAAAAACCTTGGTTTAAAGATCCCCATGTTAATTGCTATTTCATTCGTTTATGCTGATGATTAAATTTGAAACATGTGATATCTAACAACCCGCACTGGGCCGGCATGGTGGATTGAGCCCCATCCCTATCATAGTACCTATGTATGTAATTCCAAATACCTATAAGTGTGTACCTATGTAGGTGCCCAATTCATTTTTTTCATAAACTTTTATCTTAAGATTTAAGTTTTTGCATACCAGAAATGGTTATTTTTTTGTATTATGTAATGCATTATGTACCATCTATTTTACCCATATTATGCAAATAAATTATTTGATTTGATTTGATATATAGAGAGAAGGCCTGTGCCCAGCAGTGGGAACATTGTAGGTTGATTATGCTGATGCTACAAAAAGGGTTTAGTTAGGGTTTTTTACAGTAAGGAAGTAAGTCTACCGAAAGATGAAAACTACTTTAGAAAGGGCAAAGTGATAATCGGTTTTTCCAACAATAATTTCACATTATCAGCCACGGAGTCTGGATTTATCTCCGGTTGATTGCAATTATGGGCTTGTCCCTCATTAAATGGGACTTAAAAATAACTTGTGAAATGTGGGTGTACCTACCTTTGCCTTACCCTCCGGGGATTACAGGTATGATGGTATTATCATGTATAATATCATGTGTAAACACTAGGAAGTGTCGATGGGTGGGCGTTTTTGGGGGACTGTCTTATAAAAATGTAAATACAGTGAAACCTGGTTAAATGTGTCTCAGATATCCAAATCTGTCTCATGGGAACTCATACTGGGGCAGATGAGTTCAAGTTTTTCCAGAGATTTCTCACTTATCCAGGTCCCAGTTGGCCAAGTTTCACTGTAGTAAAGTAAAGTAAAGTAAATTTTGACCTTCGAAAAGTGCTGATTATCAGCCTAGTTTGAATAAATGAATTTTGATTTTATAATTTAATAAAAAAAAACACTCACCATTTTTCCGACCATTTTGATAAGTGAGTTGATATGGTTATCCTCTCGACAAACTTGTGAGACTGATACCGTACGTTGGTTGCGAGCCGCTTATATAGTTGCGCAGGAGTCGATGCCGCGTTCAACGCGGTATTGTAATGTTTCAATGTTTCGAGAAGCTGTTCGGGTTGATAGATCGACGGGCCTATTGTATAAAAATTTACGAAGAGTAGACTATGTAGACATTTTGTTTTTGGGGGTGGGTAATCGTAAAACGACTCCTCCCGCTCTGGGAAGAGCGGTAGGGAGTGTCAGACTTCTACTGACTAAAAACCACCCATGTTCCTTCTTAGCCCTTGTGCTGAGGCCGCGGTATCTCTTTCGAACAACCCGCAGCCCTGACGGGACAATGTACCTAGACATCTACAATGCAAGGAACCCTTCGCGAAGCTGGAAACCAAGTATTCTGTACTTCAAACTTAGTACGGTCAGCATCGGAAGTATATTAACATTACTCAAAGTTTTGAAGCTGTTTTTTTTTAAACTTGTTAGATATTACTCGTAAGTATGCATGTTATGTTATTGGAGTGTAAGGACTCTTTTAACGAATAATCTTCTGAAACATTAAAAATAATAGCTAGAGTCCTGTACATAAAATAATTAAAATTCCGAAATGTTCAGCTACTTCTGATGCTGACCGTACACCTAATTCTTATCAGGGGGTCTAAATTAGCAAATTTTACAGATCATTTAAATTAATATGAATTTGTGATCATTTTACGAATTCATATTATTTTGCCTAATATGATCTATTTTCCTAAACGGTCACAGACGTAGTTATTTTACGAAATATTCATCTTACACTTTAACGCAATTCATATTATGATCTGCTAAAGTGGCCATTTGAGGCACACATAAAATCTAGATAATCAAGATCATTTATTTACCTGTTTTAAACATAGGGTAGGGGTGTGCAGCACTGCGCACTTTTGCTACTATGTTCTCTAAAAAAAAAACAAAGCAGTTTAAAATCAACTTCAGTCTATATTCATTTGCCTAGGTTATCTGCCTAGTAAGAAAACTTAAAAAAAGCAAATTATAGGTTACAGTTTAGGAACTATTACAAAAAATTGAAGCATCCTTAATGCGCACTTTTGCACAACGTATGAGGACAAGAGTGCGCAGCCAGGTGTGCAAGTTTGCGCACGCTAGGTCAAGAGTGCGCATCACTCACAAATGTCACATTTGAAGTTACCATGGCCTACGTATGCTGTGCATTTAAAAAAAACTAAAAACATAAATGATTAACTATTAACATAGCAGTAAACACATGTCATGATAAAACACATAATATCTTAAATAAACGTCTGATACAGTGTACAAGACTGCGCGCGCAATCTTGTACACGATGGCTATGCGCACTCTTGCACATAGAGCACTAAGGTGCTTTGAAGGACCACTACTGCCATCTTTTGGCCAATACATCGTATTAACTCGAGTGAAACACGTTTTGATAGTAATTTGATAGAAATAAACACATAGAAACAACTTACCTTGATAACATTTATTACAATCACGTTTTCAAAATACTTAAATATTATAACACAGGTCTCAAATTCAGTTTTTTTCGAATTTGTCCTGGGAAATTATATTAAAAACGAAAAATCTTGCGCCAGCACGTTAATAACGTTGATGATACGCTGTCAACTGAAGTTGGCCGCAGAAGACCGTTTCCTGATTTGAGAATCGGTCTGCGCATTCTTGTACACTACGCAATCTTGCACACCCCTACCCTAAGTATACAGGAAATAGGTACAGCTTTCAGGTTAGTTGAACTAGGCGCTATGTTATGCCAAGAGAATAAATAGGGATGATTCCTGTCTAAAAACTGTTAACGTCTGTTAGATTATCGGTACGTATTTTTTGTTTTATCAAATCAATAAAAATTGACAAAAATAAAAGGCGTCAAAGATTTGAGTTGGGGCTTGTGGCGTCACTCGCCGGTAAAAAATGTCTTACAATCGGACGTCACACGAGTTATCAAAGCACTGTCATCATCTTCACCTAATGTAAGACCACACATTACCAAAAAATATGCAAATAAATACTTTGACTTTGACTTCATTGTTTGTTTACGAGAAAAAATAAATACAGTTTTTTTTGGAAATCTATCTGACGAACTAGCTTTATTTGTCAACTAACCTAATTGTTGACAAAAAAAACTTCACACGATATTACATCACGTCTGTAGTAGGTACCCAAAGGGTTAGGGCTCGTTTACGGAGACGCGGGGCGTCGCGCGACGCGTGCAGATGGCTCGTCTCGTGCTTTTTTATTAATTTACTGAGAGAAGGTTCCACCGCAACAAACGCTGCATTTTAAACACGTGCGAAAATAGCTTCTCGTAAAATCGACGAAACTTTTTCATACATCGCCATGTGTTTGAAGTAAAAACGCAGCACGTGCCGCGTGACGCCCCACCTGTACGTAAACATGCACTTAGGCAGAGGTGTACCCATTAATACAACCACATTTAACGAGTTATGTTTAATTCCCATGTGGGGTGAGTCTATTGTCATAACCCAGACCGAAATCCAGACTCCGTGCTACTGAGAAATTCATTATAAACTCAATAACAGTTTATCCGACTCGGGAATCGAACCCGAGACCACATGCGCAATATTCTCGACTAACGAGGTAGTCACACAAGCAGAAATGGCTGAAAATGTGTATTTTTGAATGTTCTCACCTTGAAATAACATTCTCCTGTAAAAATGGAAAGTATGCATACCTACTCCATTAAAATACCACGTAAGAGAAACTAGACAGTTCTTGGCAATAGGTAGGTTTAATGAACTAAAAATAAATAAATTGCGTTTGATTTCTGGCAAAATACTTTTAATGAGAGAACGGGGGGGTCGGCTTCCAGTCTAACCGGATGCAGCTGAATACCAGTATTTTACATGGAGTGACTGCTTACGTGACCTTCTCTACGCAGTTATTACTGGGTAATATGATGCTCTGGGTAAGACTGGTTGTCAGACTTTAGAGCCACTAACTACCTGTTACGACTGTCAAGGATGAACAAATGACAGCCGGGACCAACAGTTCAAGGGGCTTTCAGAGACACGGGGAAAGCTCAGTATGTGGGTGATCATCCATTCACTGTTCAACCTAGGCAAGCGCGGCTTAACCTGAAGAATCATTTAGAATAGAATTATATTTATTTCTGAGTATATGGTAGGTACAAAGATCTTCATAAAAACAGTTTCCAGGTTTGGTTTTACCTACTACTATGATATTGGTATTGGTGACTATTGTATTTAATCCCAGACTAGAAAAAAAACATTTTAAAACAAATTTTGCGATTTTTTTTGTATCCTTTTCAGCAAACCTTTTTATTCACGTCACTTCATCATCATCATCATTTCAGCCAAAAGACGTCCACTGCTGGACATAGGCCTCCCGCAGGCGTCGCCACATTGACCGGTCCCGTGCGTCTCTCATCCAGCGGGTTCCTGCAACCTTGACCAGGTCATCGGTCCACCTAGTGGGAGGCCTTCCAACGCAACGTCTTCCGGTTCGTGGTCGCCATTCCAGAACTCACGTCACTTAGCTTACAATGAATCGTCAATAAACTAAACGTGTATACCAAAGCCAAAAAAAAAAAAAAATAATAATGAATAAATGATAAATGTTGTGTGTAGCCAAATAAAATTTCAGCATTTTTATTTTATTTTATTTTATTTTATTTATTGAGGGACAACAAACAACTACAACATATATATAATGCACAAGGTTTACAATGTTTTAAGTAATAATGTTGCAGTCAACTGCGTTATCCGCAGTTAAACATGTTTAAAGATCAGTGGTAGCCACTAGAAGCCATTACCACAATTAAAAATTAGGCAAAAAACAAATAATAAGTTCATTTACAAATCAAATTAACAGTTAACAAATAATAGTAATTTAAAACAATCAGTTCATTTACCTACAATTCAATTATACAATAAATAAAAGGATAAAACTATTTGTAGGATAATAATTACGATAACATTTTTATAATATTAGATTTAAATTTATTCTTCGAGCATGCAAATATGTCAATGTCAATAAAATTAGAATTATAGGATTCCAACATTCTATGAATAGGGCACCGTAAGCCAGAGTTCGTTCGACAAGAATTTAGCGCGAACAGAGTACGTGGACGTACCTGACGTACATGAACCGTTCGGGGGATAGAATAACACAGCATACTCGTTAGATCAATGGCGTCAAAATTATTGTTAACAATATCATGAAGCACGTTGGCCTCCAGGTATTTGCGCCGGTTCTCCAAGCTTAGAAGTTTGTACTTATCAAGAAGTTGGGAGTATGATAGATAAGTTTTAGTGCCATGACATCTGTAGAACATAGTACGGAGGTACTTGCGCTGGACCCTTTCTATTGCAACTACGTACTTTTGGTAAAATGGGTTCCAAATAGGGACTGCATATTCCAACTGAGACCGAATGAGTGTCTTATACAGATAAAGAAAGGTAGAGGTACGCTTAAATTCGGTTGCCGATCTCATCACAAAGCCATACATTTTAAAAGCACTATTGACTATGGCTTCGACATGCTGGTTAAGGGATAGTTTGACATCAAAAAGAACACCCAGATCCCTTACTATTGAAATATTATTTAAGGGGATACAGTTAAGGTTGTAATTTAAATTGAGGATTAGATTATTCTTTGTAAAGTGAATATAGTTACACTTGGGGATACTAAGATGCAGTTTATTTTCAATGCAGTAGGCAGCAAGTCTATCTAGATCCTCCTGAAATGAAAGGCAGTCGTCCATGGTGCGGATCACATGAAACGCCTTCAGGTCATCAGCGTACATTAAGAATTTAGCCGTTTTAAAGCATTTCTTAATATCATTGATGTAAAGTATAAATAGTAACGGCCCCAGAATAGAACCCTGTGGGACGCCTGAAGTAATTTTGACAGAGACCGACCGATGACCGTTAACCACAACCCTTTGCGACCGATTTTCGAGGTATGACACAAACCAACGCAGTAGATTTCCACGTATCCCATTGTACGCAATTTTACTAAGGAGAATTTCATGATCGACCTTGTCAAAAGCCTTTTTGAAATCAGTGTAGACGACATCTACTTGCAATCTCTTATCAATATTTTCAAAAAGACAATTAGCAAAAATTAACAAATTAGATGTAGTCGATCGGCGCTTAACAAACCCATGTTGTTCAGGAATTATAATATTATGCAGAAGAGGGTAAATCTCGTTGTGAACAAGTCTTTCAAAAAGCTTTGACAAGGTCGACAGAATCGAGATGGGTCTATATTGCTCAACGTCATGCCTAGAGCCACCCTTATGCACTGGGGTAATATTAGCTTGCTTCCATATTACCGGGAACACACCTTCATGCAGACATCTATTAAAAAGAATATAGAGCGGCTCGCATATATTATCAGCCGTAGCCTTAAAAAAGGCCGGCGGAAGACCGTCAGGCCCTGCGCCCTTGGAGGGGTCCAAGTGCTTTAACTCACTGAGTATTTTGGATTTATCGATATGCAAACTATGAATTAAGCTACCATTCTCTGCGCATTGCTGCGGCGGACCTTGCGTAGTGAGTGTTGGTGATACGGGTTCAAATACCGATAAGAAAAAGTCCGAAAACATATTGCAGACAACATCAGGATCACTTGACTTGACATTCTGGTACTTCATCGAGGACGGAATGCCCGACTTATTTTTACGGTTAGAAATATAGGACCAAAAATGCTTTATATTACTAGATAGACTATCTTCAACCGAGCTAATATAATTTGAGTAACAGGTTTTACACATGTGTTTGAAGATAGTTCTGCATTCGGAGAAGTTGTTATGGTCTTTGACGTTGTTGAACTTTTTCCACTTTACCCATAGACGTTGCTTCTTTTTAAATATTTTAATTAATTGTGGCGTAAACCAGATTGGAAAGTCAAGTGATCTAGTTCTTGCAGGGGGGACTAGTGGACTAATAATGTCACTCAACATGCTATAGAAAGCCTCCACGGCGTCCTCGGATGATAAATTATCAAACAGCGCGGACCAATTGACCTCGTCCATGTGTTTATTAATAAGATCATAATTAGCTTTACGGAAATTATATTTGCTAATCGGTTTTCTCTTCATCATTTGTGTAGATAGGCTAATAGGTGCGGCTATAACAAAAGGGGGGTGATGGGGGTCAACTGGTAATAAGGGATCTTTAAGGTGGGTTTTATATGGGGCTAATTTGCCCAACCGATGCCAAATGCTGAGATTGAAACATACAACCTACAATTCGTATGTCGAGGCTGCCACCACTGAGCTACAAACCTTGCCCTACGGTATCTACAAGTTAAATTAAATAATTTCTACATTTTTAATTAGTAGAGTGTCAGTATAAGTTATTGTGGCGTTTTGATGTATATTAGTTTAGTATTTCACGCGTAGTTTGATGGCTGGCGCAATCTGTCGGACCTTATTGCATGCAATAGTGCGCGATTGTTACTAACTTATTGTAATACGCGTTAGAATTACATCAGCTGAGGGTGTAGGCAGGGCGCTAGATTCTTCTACAGAATGTAGGGGAAAAGTTGAAGTTGATATCTGAATCGGACGTAATGTATCAGACTAATGAATAAGTAAATATTTTACTGAATTATATTATTGTTTTTATTATATTTTACAGTCTGGCAAGCAAGACATAAACTAAGCATACTTTAAGAGCCTATGCTACCTCAAATTAGCAACTCTATTTGTGGTGGTTCAAACTTCGTTTGAAATACTATTAGAATAAAGTTCTAATTAACTTGCACTACAAAGCGGTTGTTACGTCTTTCGCTGCGGCCGAATAGTGCGAAATTAGTGGTGTTTTGCGATTTACAAAAAAAAACTATTGATTGGACTAAAAAAAAACACTAAGATTTTAGTATGTTGCTTGTAGAATTATTTGGCAAAAAAAACAGAACGATGACATGTATTTTAGTATGGTTTTTACTCGTTGAAAGAAATTTTTAGAGGTATCTTCGTGATTTTTTTCTATCAAGCAAAGTTAGTTGTATCATGTTTTCACAACACTCACTAGCATATTTCCTGAAGAATATCATGTATTTTTCTGATTTTGTTTACTGCAGTGAATCATATACCTACTTTTACGCATTATAAAACTTGCGTTTTTACGTCTGTTAGCCGCTAGCAAATACTCAACGTTTTCGTCGCGTATTGATGACACAGATTTGTACGAGACAGTACTATATGCAACGAATTCGCTACGCATGCGTAGTGTGATCGTTGCACGCCCGTAACGTTTTCGTTGCGTACCCGCTCCGCTTTGAGGACGCTCGCAATCCGCTAGTATGATAGCGCCCTTAGTCGTGGGTTCAAACCCAAACAAGCGCATTACTTCATGTATTTTCTTTCATCACCACTTGTCTCAAAACGGTGAAGGAAAACATTGAAGATGCGTGGCGGATTATAGCGCATCTCTCATAGAGAGGAGGTCCGTATCGCAGCAGTGGGATAGACTGATACAACTGAACTCTGATACTGGTTATAGATTGATTAAAAGTTTTCCTGCTATGCTACTAATAATAATAAATAAAATAAAATAATTTAATTCAAGTAAGTATCACTGACTCATAATAGAAATAATATTACATTCACACAGTCACATTACATACACAACATTAAATTAAATAACAATTTTATTTTATTTAGCACGGCGGGTACAAGCTAGCTTAAACCTTATGTTGTAACAATAAGGCTCAAGTCAGCCTGCAGTGCCTGCACCCACCGCCCCGTTTTTGGTACGCTCGGGACTAGAGAGGTCAATTAAATTATAATAATTTATTAGTCACAATAAAAAAACACACAAAACATAGATCAATTCAAATTAACAATTTATATATTAAAATTCTGTCGCATCAGCCTGCCACATGTCGCTAATAATGTCTCTTGAAAAACCTCCTGATCGATTTCTGAAGATATCAATATTTTATTATAAACAAGGCATTGTCTGCACTCTGCGTCCTTCACGCAATAAGCAAGGTTAGCTCCGTTTATTAACTAGGACTTGACGAAGTTCGGTGTTGGTTACACAACGATATCGGATAGCCTGAACAGTGATTAAGCCTAGATACTAGAGGATAATAATCACTACGAGTACATTTACCTAATATACGCTAGTATTATATTATCTGTGCCTAATATAAAACAAAGTCCTCCGCCGCGTATGTCTATTTGTTCGCGATAAACTCAAAAATTACTGCACTGATTTTCATGATGTTTTCAACATTGGATAGAGTAGTTCTCGAAGAAGGTTTTGAAAAAAATTTCTTCGAAATACAACTCCTACGGGGAGTTAAATCCCCGTCGGGGCCGCGGATTTTTGTACTAGATGACGTGGCCTCGGCGCAAGGGCAAAGAAGGAACATGGGTTCGGTTTTTAGTCAGTAGAAGTCTGACACTCCCCTTCGCTCTGCCCAAGAGCGAGGGGGGGGGGGGAGGGGTCATTCGATGATTTTCCACCCACCAAAAAAAAAAAAAGGGAAGTTAAATCGTAACTAGTAAAGTTTGTTGGGATATTTCTAGTACCAATATCTACAAAGGGTGCAACAATACTCTTAATGCATCCGACAGGCACAGTTTGTTCTTCCCGCCATTACGATAGTCTTTTGCTTTAGGCCATACCTGGGAAGTTTCTAGAGGAGATATTGGAGGTCAAAGTTTCAAATTTTTCATAAGTTTTGTTTCAATAGTTTTGGGAACTTTATAATTTAACTATAAGTACCTCCATAACCCGTTTACCTACTAGTCAAAGCATCCATCAGAACAATCCGAGAGTGCGTTGCATTGAGTCCTACCATAAAAGTGATTTTTGTCCCAATAGGTAATAAGTCGCTTTTTCTTGCTTCACCCGACTGACCGTGAAGGTTGCTGGGATCCGCTGGATTCGAGACGCATGGGACCGGCCAATGTGGCGACGCTTGAGGGAGGCCTATGTCCAGCAGTGGACGTCATTCGACTGAAGTTATGATGATTCTTGGTCGGCGGCTGAATCAGGGTTCGTTTACTTCTTGTAGACCCAAAACCGAACTTTGTCCGGAAAAAATGACAAAAAGACCTTCGAATCACGGTAGCAACTTCCCAAATCAGAACACAATGTCAGCGAGCAAAAAGAACCGGCCAAGTGCGAGTCGGGCTCGCACATAAAGGGTTCCGTACCATGGTAATTTGTATTATTTGTTGTTATAGTGGCAACAGAACTACACATTTTGTGATAGGTTTATCTTACATGGTGATTGTATGAATGACAAAGTTATATTTGCGGTTTTTTAAATGTGCTATATCTCAAAAACTGCTAACTATTGAAGGTTGAAGTTGATTAACGGTTGAAGGTTGTACAGCATAAATATTTTATTGCTTTTTACTCTCGTAGTTTAACAGTTAAAGGGGGGAGGACACATTTTACCAATTTGGAACTGTTTATCTTTCCAACGATTGAATTTTAGAAAAAATTGTTTTATAAACCTCCAATGATCTATAGAATAGGTTTGATATATTGTCATGTTTTATTTTTAGTTTCACTTTCATGTGTCGTCCTAGGTCATTTTTAATTTTGTATGAAAATCGTGAAGCAGTTTCTGTGTAGTCTTAAATTAATAGCTTCCGGATAAAGTGTCTGTCTGTCCCTACGGACAGACATGACGAATCTATAAGGGTTACATTTTTTTGCCATTCGGCTACGGAACCCTAAAAAAGTTCAAAATGACCACCGGTATTTTCACTGATTACAAGTTACCTCTCATACATGATTGACCGTCAATTGGCCCACATAAAGAACGCATAAAGACCTATAATTTTCGCATCAGATCATCGCCGTACTTATTTTATTGTCACAATGAGAATGCCCTTTTGCCGACACCATATTTGGCACCGTCCTTAATAACTGGGCGAATCCGAGTACCAATTAATGTGAGGGCTTTGCCAAACGAAATTCAACTTTAGGTTTAAGGTAGGAATGTAGACTTTGCTTTGAGTGGTTTCTGGTAGGAAATGGCAGAATTTTGTTGTTTTTTTTTTCATTTTTTCTGGAGTAGATTGATGAGTGTGATAGTTTGTATCGATGTTTATTTAAATACAGCTTATTTATTATCTGTTTGTGAGTCGGTTTTGAAGAAACGTTAACTTTCTTGTACTTCACGCCTATAATCCCCGAAGGGTTAGGCAGTGGTGTTCTTAATACACTCCGTCCGTCACATCACTATAATAATAATAATATTCCACAACTATCACACAACGCCATCTAGTCCCAAGCTAAGCAGAGCTTGTGTTATGGGTACTAGACAACTGATAAACATACTTATATATTTCTAAATACATACATATTATAGATAAATTACACCCAGACACAGAACAAATGATCGTGCTCATCACACAAACATTTGTCCTGGGTGGGAATCGAACCCACGACCTCCGGCATAGCAGTTAGGGTCACTAACCACTAGACCAACAGGCCAGTCACTTACTCAGGTCCAGTTGAAAACCAGCGTCGGGCACTAGCTGCTCGACAATATGCTGAACTGGGCCTATTTGGCGCAGCCGCGAGACACACAATATTATTATTTTTCTGTTTAGTTTTTAGTTTAATTTTTATATTTTTTGTTGTGTGAACTTGTGACGTGTGTCAAATAAATTTTCTTTCTTTCTTTCTTTCTAATAGCACAACCACATTTCGCCAATTATTTTTGTGAAAGAAAACAATGTGAGGAAACCGGCATGTCCTAGAACCAAAAATTCGAAGACATGTGACATCTACCAACCCGCACTGGGCCGTAGTGGATTAAAGCTCATTCCATGCCATAAAGATGGGTCTATCTACTAGCAGTGGGAACATGGCTGATTATGATTATGCTTACTAACCCTTTAGCATAATTCAGTATTTATTGTTCCATAATTACTAATTGTAAGGACATTTCATTACTCAGAATAAAAATAAAAAGTAAAGCAAATAAATCATATAGGTACAATACTTTATGTAACACCGAGACAAAAACAACAGAATCAAACAAATAAATCAATTAAGTCACAAATTAAAGCTAATCCAAGGTGATTGCGATACATATTAATGTGTAATCGACGTTTTTTGTCGTACATTTTGCTTGTACTTGTAACCAGTGATCTTATAAAAGTGCATCACAAAAACGTACTCTTTATATGACGCGGATGTGCGTTGTAGAGTGAGCGCAGTTGGATGCGGCAGTTTTGTCCACATCACTGGTTTAGCCTTTCCCAACTAATGCTGGGGTCGGCTTAAAGTCTAACCAGATGCAGTTGAATACCAATTTTGTACATCCATGTATAATACCTACTGGTGTTCAGGTGCTACCTATCCGACCTCCACAACCTGGGTTGTGGAGGTCGGATTTGGTTTGGATTTGGTTTGATTCTCAAATTGATTATAGTGTGTAATTAGTGTCTCAATAGAATAGTCTTTGACATTTGGTATTCTACAAATTATCATGGTCATTGACTTGCCACTGTAGTGACATTGAAACGCCATTTAGTAGGACTTTAGGGTAGTCTGTAAATGTATTTTAAGTGAAATCTGACAGTTGTGTCTATCGTATTTGGCTCTCGAACTGCCATTGTGAAGCCATGAAACAACGACACCTCTTTTCCTTATTGCAAAATAATGTCTGTAGTGTGTCGATAGAGTGTCAATGGCGTGTTGCTTAACTCTAAGTTACAGAATTGGGCCCCAGTTAGTACTGGGTAATAAGATACCAATTGGTAAAGACTGGATGTCAGACTTGCTACTGACTACCTGTGACAACTGTAAAACTAATTGATTAACGTGCGTTACGAGCCACGATGGAAACTAGGTATGTAATGGGTGGTCAGTGTGGTCACCCATTTACGGACCACCCAGGTTCTTTGTTGAAGATTTCCAGTGCCTTACTGTCTTCCCATTGCTGTGAAAGCAAAAGGGAATTACAGACATTGTTTGGTGAAGCAGCATTGTTTTGCTGTGTTTCAGTTTGATGTAGCAGTGATAGGACTTAGTAGTGGTGTGTCCATCGGACAGCTGAACTCGAGACCTATATCTTGACATAGATCTCGAATTCGAACCTAAACGCCGCACGGAATTTATTGGTAACAGCCAAGGAGTCGAAATTCTTGCCTAAGTTGTTGTGGCAGTCGACTCACCGCCTATTACATGGGACTAAAGCATAACTGGTCAAATGTGTGTATGTATGTGTGTGATGTGTGTGTGGTGTGTTTGGGTAGTGGTGGTATGGGTGTGTGTGTGTGGACTGGTGTGTTTATCCTTCAAAGGATAGGATAGGAGGCGTGACACTATGTTATGTTATGGCTCTGCCCAATTTTAATGCCACCTCCACCGCTTCATACGTCCCACAATTTTGACATTATCGTAGCAATCCTCACAGGTTGTTTCCGCATACCAGCACCAGGCGTGGTTGCTTTACATTATAATTGAGAAGTTCACGTGTATGTGTGTACGTCTTTATGTATATGTATGTCATTGTATATACAAATAAATAAAATAAAAGTGTCTGATTGTAATATGAAAGTCTTTTTTTAGTGACTACTTATGAAAGTGAGTACGATACTTATATCGAAATATTTTCACATTTTTGTCAGTCTGTTTGTTTAGGCACATCTCCGAAACGGCTGGACCGATTTTGACGGGAATTTTACTAAGGTTATAAGGAGTTTTTTCGTATGGGTAAGGGTTTTGTGTAAAAAAAAATAAACCCTAGATATTATTGAAAAAAATCAAAATTAAATGAGGAAGGAATCTTTACTTATTTTATTTTTTTTATATAAGGGACACGAAAATTGCGTGTTACAGCTAGTGTATATTTAATATCATTTAAGTATGTAGGCTGGAAAGCCATGCATATGTATATGTGATGACGGTGCAAGGACGGATGAAGGTTGTTCTTAATTACTTGACGATAAGCGTAATTAGAGGTGTGATTGGATTCCGTGCCTCGGAATGCACGTTAAGTCGGTTGGTCCCCGTCGGGGCTGCGGATCGAAGAAGGAACATTGGTGGTTTTTAGTCAGTAGAAGTCTGACATTCCCTTAAGCTCTGCCCAAGAGCGGGGGAGTTATTTGATGATTTTCCACCCAAAAAAAAAAAAGTCGGTTGCTCCCGGCTGCCAGTTATAGATCTTTGGCAGTAGTTAAACGTAGTCATTAACTCTAAAGTTTGAAAAGCAGTCTTACCAAAGGGTACCTTATTACCCAACTCAGTATTAACTGGGTTGCGGAGGTCTGATAAGCAGTAGCTCCATGTAAAATACTGGTTTTCAGCTGCATCCGATTAGACTAGAACTCAACCCCAAGATAGTTGGGAAAAGGCTAGGCAGATGATGTGTTATTGGAGTACCGGCTAGATCCGTTGACCTCATGAGTTCCTGGACATAACCTCTTGGGAGAAAGTGATTCTGCTTTTATTTATTTCTAATTACATATTAATGTTTTAAAGGTATGAAGATTTCCTTTACTGATATAGGGAGGTGCCCTCCGTCTTTGCTTTGCGTATTTTTGATGACATGGAGTGTGCGGGGGGGGGGGGGGGGGGTCGAGATGGTGATTACATCAGGAGTAGTTATTTACAGGATGATTTTGCTTTTCAGCACCATCATTAACCTATTATATATATTGGGGTCGGCTTCCAGTCTAACCGGATGCAGCTGAATACCAGTATTTTACATATTTTTCTGCACCAAAGAATTGAAATTGTTGTAGGTAGTATTTTTTTTATTTGTAATTTTCAGTAAATACCAGTGTTTTTATCACTGTCATGTTTTTATCCTTTTTTTGTATTTTGTGTGTGCATAAATAAATAAATAAAAAATAAATTTCTTGCCTGGTTTTAAATTGATGATAAAACATTCAGTGTGCTTTAGCGTACTAGATTCAATACATAATGAAGAATTATGAAATTCCACGATCTCGGGAAAAATATGTGCATTTTATGAAGCAGCTTCTAAAATAAAATAAAAATAATATATTAAGTACCAAAAATAATGGTGGCGCCTTACACCATATACTTGCGCGGAAATATAAGTTTTGCGTTTATCCCAGACGCAAGGAGCTGGTTGATTGATTAGTGGACTGTATTGTTGCGGGGGTTGAAAAATACGTGAGTACTTGCAAATGCGACACGAATTAGGACGATGAACTTGTGAGCTTGGATCTTTGCAATAAAATGTTGTGATGTTTTGGGAGAGCCTCTCTCTATGATATATAATAAGTCATTGAGCACAGGTTGTTTTCTCAAAACATGGAAAGAAGCACGAGTAGTACCGGTTTTTAAGTCTGGTGACAAGTCCGCCGCGAGTAACTATAGACCAGTATCTATTTTGTCTATTTTTGGCAAGGTGTTCGAAGCTTTAGTATACCCTATACTTTCGTGGCATGTGAAGCAATCATTGATGCCTGAACAGCATGGCTTCATGAAGGGCCGTTCAACTGCAACCAACCTTGCCTGCTTTACATCCGACTTAGTCGACGCCGTAGACCGTGGTTCACCTGTGGATGTAATTTACACTGATTTTAGCAAGGCGTTTGACAAGGTGGATCACAAAATGTTAATTAACAAATTGCACACGATCGGAATTGCTGGAAACGTATTGCAGTGGTGTGAGTCCTACCTTGTCAAACGTACATCTAAGGTGGTGGTCAGCGGTTATTCGTCAAACCTGTTTCTGACACCCTCAGGCGTGCCCCAAGGCTCCCATCTGGGCCCATTGTTTTTTAATATATTCATAAATGACGTGACGTCTTGTTTTGTACACTCGAAGATTTATGTATACGCGGATGATCTAAAAATTATAAAACGAATAGAGTGCAATGAGGATACATATAAACTCCAAGAAGACTTGGACCGCTTTTCTCAATGGTGTTTAGACAATAACATGTTACTTAATGCTGACAAATGCAATCACGTACATTTTTCTAGGAAGAAGGGACCGTACTTCCGTAACTACAAAATTAATGACCGAATTATTTACGAGAAGGAAGTGATTCGTGATTTGGGTGGGTGTCTACATTGACAATAAGCTTCGTTTTAATATTCACGTTGATAAAATTGCTACTAAAGGGTTTAAGATGTTGGGTTTCATTCTGCGTAACTGCAAAGATTTTAAGCGCGCTTCAACTAAAATTGCAATCTTTAACTCAATAGTCAGATCAGGCTTGGAATATTGCAGCATAGTTTGGACTCCTTTCTACGAAGTACATAAGCGCCGGTTAGAATCAGTGCAGAAAAGATTCCTTTGGCATTTGTCATATCATTGCAATATGGCTAGAATTTTAACTAGCTACAGCTCACGCTTGAAATATTTCAAGCTTATGAGCCTGGAAAATCGCCGTATGATCCTAGATCATCTGTTCCTATATAAAATAATAAACACTCACATTGATTGTCCACGGTTGCTGAGTCAAATAAATTTGAATGTGCCTTACAAACTGGCTCGTAAGTCTAAATATAGGCTGCTTCGCGCTAAGGGCTTTAAAACTAATCTGGGTCATTTTTCCACCATTAACAGAATGCAGGTTCAGCTTGGTCGCCTGTCATGCTCACCCAGTGTAGATATCGATATGTCTTACTCTTTACATAAAATCAAATCTGTCTTGCGTAGGGTATTATCACATAGTGAATAATTTGTTTTGTTTAAAATTTAATTGTCTTTCTCGTATATGTAAATTCAATAACTGTTTGTACGTCATATTTTATTTCTCTTTCATTGCTGGCAAAAGAGTCCAGCTTTAATTTATAATATCTTATTTTTTAAAGTGAAAACGTCTTTAGCGGCGTTGTGCACTTTTTGTGGGATGGGTAAAAAACGTTGAGCTCGCTTTGGATGGTCACGTGTCCTGACCGTAAGACGGCGCAGGGCGCTTGCGCGAATGTGCGTGTGTGTCAAATGTAAAAAATAATTGTTGTTTTATTCGTATTTGTATGTCTGATATTTGTAACAATTAATGGTTTAAAATATATACTAAATTATCTGTAATTAAATGTCTACTCCTATGTTTAATGCATGCCGTGGCAGCCTTTAATTAAGGCAACACTATAAAATGTCATTGTAATATGAGTACTTTAATTGTATTTTGGTGTATGCTTTGTTGGTTGTCCTTAAATAAATAAATAAATAAATTACATACTCTTGCACCATTTGCCAAGATACAACGTATATAAGGTAAATACATACATACATATTAAGTTCACGCCCTTTTCTCATGCGGTTAGACAGAAATCACAGAACGCCACCTGCTACGATCCCATACTCCTTTTGCATAGGTAAATATGCATCCAAATATCCGATCCCAGGTTATCACTACGTAGACAACTTATCGACATACATCAGAATGCAACCTCAGTAAGGTAAGCGTGTTAATAACAAAGATCGTTTAGACAAGTCGCTACCAGCCACCAGTTACAAGTAGTCAGCACCCACAGTTATTGGGACATTCAAATTAAATTTATTGGCCCGCATTCCGGCCAGGCCTCCGGAGGAAGCAAGGCGATAGCGATACAAAAGCTATACATAAAATAACAGACACTTGCTCGCGAAAGGATTGCCGATGGAGCCGAAAAGTTCTGAAGTGGTGATCCCGAACCGGATATCGTTGCGTTGGAAGGCCTCCCACTAGGTGGACCGATGACCTGGTGAATGTCCGCAACATTCACCAGGATCCGATGGAAGCGAGACGCACGGGATCGCTCAATGTGGCGACACTTCGGGAAGGCCTATGTCCTGCAGTGGACGTCTTTTGAGCTGAATGATGATGATAAACATCATCATCATCACCATCATCAGCCTATAATGTTCTCACTGCAGCGACTCAGGCCTCCTCTCTAGGAGAGGGATGGGCTATAATCTACCACGCGGGCCCAGTGCGGATTGGTAGATGTCACATGTCTTCGAATTTTCGGTTCTAAGACATGCCGGTTTCCTCACGATATTTTCCTTCACCGTTTTGAGAGCAGTGGTGATGAAATAAATTACACAAAGTAATGCGCCTGACTGGGTTCGAACCCACGACTCACTGTTCGTAAGTCGGGGCCACTACCACTGAGCCACCACTGCTCCCTATGATAAACATACCAGCTTATTATTATTAAGTTTGTTAATCCTAATTGACAAAAAATTGTGTACGAATAATGGCAATAGACTGGCTCTCCATTAAACGGGACTTAAACATAACTGGTAAAAAGTGGGTGTACAGTCGCCCACATAAGTGCATGGATACCTTAAGGCCTATTTTTCTGTGAAGGTAGAAATCAAATTTTCGAAAATAATTAATAGATGGCGTTTGGTTTCTGCACAACTGTGATATTAAACTCTTCAATCCCCAGTGTCAGTTGTAGATGGCATAAGTTTTATTTCTGTTTCTACCTCACAGCAATTTAATTTGTAATTCCTACTTAAATAATAATTAGAAATTAAACCTTTAAAGTTTGTACTTTCCGCAATGACAATAACCGGATTACCCGGTGTCACCTGTAGGTGAAATAAAAAGGAGGTAGATTTTTATAACTTAGTCCTAACTAAATGTAATCTATTCTGTTGAGATATAGAAAAAAATGGAATTTGACTTGGGAATAGGTTAGGTAAGTAAGAAGTTAGGAAACACGTCGTAGTAGGTTGGATTAAGTGAGAAGTTAAATGATAAAAAAAAACAAAGGAAACCATAAGGAATGTTTTCATTAAGCTAATAAGTGCGCATAGCATTCAAAAATATAATATTCGAGTTAGTAGTCAGTTAGCAACAGGGATGAACGGACACAAACAAAAAGACACTATCACACAAATTTAAGAGGTTTATTTCTTACAGTTTATTATTCAAAAACAGACATTTATTATCGTTCAACATTATTATATTATATAAAACTTCTTATTGAGGCCATAGCTTAAGTATTCGTTTCCAAAATCGGAAAGAGGATTGAAGCTTTTGTAACCTCAACAAAGACAAACAGGAGACCGGATTATTTTATCACAAAAGTGAAAAGTTAAATGAATTAAATAGGTAGGATAACAGCTATACAATTGCACAAAAACATACGAAAAGGTTCTTACGTAATGTAAAAAAAAAATGTTGTGTTTGACTTTTTTTTGTTATTAAAAATACGTACCTAAGTCATGTAATAGGTTATAGAGTCTGTCAAGCGAGTCTAGTCCCATGAAAAAGGCGGCAAATTCAAAAATCACTGATATAAAACACTGATAAAGCACGCTGAAAACTTATTGATAGAAGTCTGTCAAGCGAGTCGAGTCCACAACCCTTTTACTTTAAAATTCAAGTATCAATAAGTTTTCAGCGTGCTATATCAGTGTTTTATATCAGTGATTTTTGAATTTGCCGCCTTTTTCATGGGACTAGACTCGCTTGACAGACTCTAATAACCCGGTCTCCAGTTAATATATATAATAAGTACTAAGTTAAGTAATATTATTTTTAAGTATTATGAAATATAAATCCTGGATCGGCAACACTTATCTATCTCCACACGTTCACTGTAATATGACCAGCATATTGGACACTACATAACCACTTGTTTATCACGTATTATTTCGGCACCACAAACATAAGCGTCCGTGTTCACTGGACTTAAAAGTTTTTTCATCTGTAAAGATGAAAAAACATTACTCAAATCAAAGTTAACATGATCCAAAGCGAACTGTAATCTTGCCCTTTAATGGTTTTCTGTGGGCCAAGGTTTCACAACATGCCTCCAATAATGCAGCTCTTCACTTTTAAGAGCACGACGGGCATTGTCAACACTTGAGTCATTTATAGCAGCATAGTCGGTCATCGGCAGGAATCCATTTTCTTCATACTCTCGTATCACGATTTGACGCTGTAATGTGTTTATGAGCCGTGGTCTACTAGTTCTTTGATGGTGTTGCAAAGAACCCTCGTTTTCAAATCGTCGTACCAATAGAACAACTGTTTTTCTCTGTAACAATATAAACAGAAATATATAATACGCAATAATGATTATTTATTAAGTAGTATAGTCGTTACTAAAACATATTTTTTTTTCTTATAAAAAAATTGAAATCGAAACTACTTACGTTAACAATAAGATAAGTCGACAAGTTTCGAGTGTCGATAAGTTTTTGCCTTGATTTTGCAAATCAGTTATTTGAGCACTTGTAACGAAAACTATATTACAACGCGTACTCATTTTGATGAAATAAGTTAATTCACCTAAATTAAAATAAAACTGAGCTAAACACACTCGAATGAGGTAATCGAAACAAACTTAGCGAACAATCAATTGAGCTTAGTCATAACTCATATATCTTCAATCTTATTATTTCTACTACCTACTAATTTATTTACGAATTCATATTCGACCTACCCTCAAGTTTGAAAACTAAAACATAGATAATTAAGGGTGCTAATTAAACCGGCTTCTTTTTAATAGCATTATTTGCATCTAAAAATCTAACTTGCCTTCTAAATTACTAAGTCAGCCACAATTAACGAGCATCTAAATAGTACTATCTTAGCCACAAGTTATCTTTTTTAAAGCCACTGTAAATACAACTCAGCATCGCGATTATTTTTTAGCATCTAAATTTGTAACATGAATTCAAACAGTAAACTTCTAAAATATTATTATATGGCATCAAAAAAATATTCAATTAGCTTCTAATTTATTAACTCAGCACGTTTAAATTATTACTCATGCCACATTAACTGAGCATCAAAATTTAATTAAAATTGTCATCAAATATATTATAATATGGCCACTAATAGTATGTATAAACTCCTGTCGTGTCATCGAAAGGCTTAAATATAGAAGTTCAGAGTACTTAATGACCTAAATATTGAAGTTCAGAGTATCGAATGTCCTAAAGATCTATTTTATTTACATGTTTTGCTACAAAAGTTATCGTATTGTGAAAACATTTCTGCAAGCAACTCGGAAGTAGCGCTCGCCGGCCGCTGCCGCGGCACCGCTCGCTTCGCTCGCTCGGCTCGCGCGCGTTTGGTCACAGTTTTAACCTAACCTAACCTATTTCCCTCAGTTTACAATAACGAATCATATAGTCTGCCTGTGACTAGTCAATTAGACAATGGTAAAAACATTTCTGTAACTAATAGGTATTTTTAACGTAAATATAATAATCTAAAGTGTATCAAAAGTTGACATTTCATATATAATATACGTTGGCGCTCTCTGATTGGTGCAAATGGCCGGTCGCTGTCGTCTCGCGCGCTCGCGCCAATTCTTTCTGTTGCTATTTTCACGATAAAAGAATGTGATGTATTATTTTACATGCGAAGTTATATTAAATGATGTTGACTACGGTCGCTTCATTTATATTTTTTGAGGGCCTTGTGTTGAAGCTGTAAAATGTAAAATGGTGGTGAGATATAAATTCCGTGGCTGAGTTAGTAAATTAGGTGCCTATGTATAAATAACAAGGACAAGTTAATATAAATGGTGATCGTCACTTGATGCTTTCTATAGAATATTTAGTGGGCGTTGTAAAGAAGACGAATTAGTATATTAGAGGCTATATAATTTTCCCGTGGCTTAGTTATAAAATTAGAAGTTTGATCCTGTGGCCAATTAAAAAAACTGTGGCTCGGTTAATTATTTCTCGATAATTAAAATCAGATTGTTATAAAATGATAATAATATTCAATTTAAACAAACATAGTAGGTAGTTAGGAATAAATTTATATAATAGAAATAATTCATTATAAATGATTTGAATGTTTATACAGAAAAAAGATACTACATATACATTTTATACAGCGTGAGCGCCCTCTAGTTAGTGTAGCATCAACAATTTATTCAATGTTGCTAATCGAGTACTTATTTACGCAAGGTGGCGTCATTTCTTGCTTCACACGGTATTTTTTCTAAACTGCCCATGCATTATTGTATGTGATGGTACCTAGGTACACCGCTGCCCAACTTTTCAGGTATAACAGGTGTGATGTTACGTTATCCTCTATGAAAAACACAGACACAATCCTAGAGAAGAATTATGTAGAGACTAACAAAGTCACTCAAAAAAAAATGTTACTAGAAAATATCACAGCTACACCACTGTGACACCACCCTAAAATTCTTGCAATAAAATCATACACTACATCGCTTCCTGCAAGCTAACGTCATCCCTTTGCCAATAATAACAATAATATAATATATAAAATAACAATTCAATTTTATATTTTTTGTATGAAATATTTAAAAATGTAAATTGTAAGTAGGTAGGATATAGGACATTACAATAACAATTGAATTGTTATAAAGGTTGCCTGTATTAAAATCTCTTTATTTACGCACTAGTTCGGTAATGCCCTTTGCGTGACAAGTACTTCGGTGAAAGCTTGTATTGTACTGTGTTAAATACAGGGTGGGCCAGAAATTTTTGCACTTTTGAAACATGAATAGAAATAAAACTATAAATGTTATTTTGTTGATAGTTTATTTAACGTAATAATCATTTAATGAAATTTATTATTTAAAAATGTCATCATCCAAATGTGCGTCGTCTCGTTTTTGGCACTCCTGCAATCGACTACGCCAATTTTGGATAACTCGCTGACACATGCTGCGGGGGATCGCTGTTATTTCCTCGTGGATTTAATGTTTTAATTTGGATATTGTCGTCGGTTTATTAAGGTACACTCGACTTATCAGCTATCCCCACAAGAAAAGATTGCAAAGTGTAAGGTCCGGGTTTCTCGGAGGTCATGGGATATCACCTCTGCGAGAAATCAATTTGTTCGGATTCATTTCTTTGACTACCGGTAAACTCACATTTGACGTATGGCATGTTGCTCCATCTTGTTGCATCCAGGTCCTGATGCTGTACCCTTGAAATTCATGCAACTGCGGCATCAAAAAGTGTTGCAACATCTTACGTATTCCGTTGAATTCACAGTCACATTATTTCCTTGATTATTTTCAAAGAAATACGGACCAATTCCCTTTGCTGATATGGCAGCCCATACTGTCGTTTTATCGTGGCCGCCCTGTTGGTTTAATATTCATTTTCGATCCCGTTTGATCGAACTTCTCGACCCAAGCTTGGATCAAATTAACACTTTGACACTCACTTATCCGTATTCAATTCTTAACAGGCGTCGTACAGTAACGTAGGAATCAATGTTTTGTAAATTTGGTTTACACAAAAAGCACGCTGTTGTCTCGTGAAGCGCTCCATCGTAACTAAAATTGCATGAAGTGGCGCACAGTTTCCCGCCACCTGCGCGCCCCTCCCTCGAACGTTTTCCAAAAAATCTAGTGTTGCTATTTGCAAAAATTTTTGGCCCACCCTGTATTTTATGTGGGTTGTTGTCTGCTTGTTATGGCTTTATTATCGCATTCCTGGGTCTGATCTGAGTTTTCGGTCTCGCTTTTCGCCCTTCAAAACATACACATACTTGAAAAATTCAGCCCAGGTTTTGTTTATTGATTTTAAGTAGATGAGAAGTTTTTTAGTTAATTTCATTTATTTATTTGCATTTTTTTAAGAGAAATGATAGATGTTAAAGAAATTATAAAAACAGATAATCATGATTGTGTGCCTTATTCAACGGAATGCTAATATATGTATTAAATAGGTGCAGTGCATAATGTGTAATGCCACTCGGAGTCAAACAATTGAAAAAAATATAGTAGATAAATAAAATAAAACGAAGAAGAAGAAGTTTACTGCATAAAATAAGGTATTTAACCATTATTAACAACAAAAAATAACATTAACAATAACAACAAAAAACAACGCAACTGTACATACCAAAAGTAAAATACTAAAACCGGCGGCTTTTCTTTTTGTCCTATCCTGAAAATCTTGTTTCATACTTTTTCAGCGTCGTTTTTTTTTGTCGTAGTCGGGTTTTGGTATTTTACTTTTTTTTTATTTAAACAATTTTGGTGTTAATTATTTGTTTTTACTCTTGACTTTTTGTCCGCTAGAGGTCGTGATTTTAAATTTGAGCAATATTTTGAAAATGTACAAGTGAGGCCCTTTTAAATGATACCAAATACGGCGTGTATTTCCCCTTTTAATTTTTTAAGCCTTACTGTTTGTCCGCTAGAGGGCGCCAAATCGCTTTTTGTGACACGTCACGTAGCCTTTGTTCAGCGGAATCTAACGATACCTCATAATATGTCGAGTTCCAATAAGTACCTAGATTAGAAGCTATGAGGGAACAGATGAAGATACACACATACATACATACATAGCCAGTCAAAATCATAACCCTCCTTTGGCTTTGCCGTAGTCGGGTAAAAATTAACATTTACAATGATCATTAATCATCATCATCAGTCTCTTTATTTTCCCATTGTATGTGACAAAGGCCTCCTCTCTTTGAGAGGAATTTGGCAATAATCTACCACGCGGGCCCAGTGCGAATTGGCAGATGTCACAAGTCTTCGAATTTTTGCTTCTATGCCATGTCGGTTTGCTCACAATGTTTTCCTTCACCGTGTTTGAGAGCAGTGGTGATAAAATGAATTAGACAAAGTAATGCGCCAGTCTGGAGCAGGTCTGGAGTCGAACCCACCACCACTAGGCCACAGCCTCGTTAATATTTAGTACGTAACTAGGTAGCAATTATTTACTAGTTCACCCTGTAACAACAAAACAACAAGACATTTTGACACTAACTAATAATAAACTCATAATACATGACGCCACTTAACGCCTACAAATTATTCAATTATTTAAATGTAACTCCTATGCAATTATCTCGGTACATTATGTTTAAAGGTCAGTGCGTTCGTTTTTGTTATTTTTTTAACACTAGTGCATTTTTGTGGCGTTTCGCGTCTCTACAATTGGATAGTCATTTAGATATTTTTTTCACTATTATTAACTGGATATGGGTGAAATATCAGAAGCAGAGAGAGGCAGCGGTGGCCCAGTGATGGCAGTTCCGACTTACGAGCAGTCGTTGGTTGGTAGGCAGGCGCATGACTTTGTAGTTTATTTCATTACCACTGTAAAGGAAAATATCGTTTACCTATCTTCTTATAGATATAAGGTCCAAGTGTTTTTTTTTTAACTTCAAATAATAAATTGCCGGCACTCTAGAAAATACTCATCCTTTACGAGTAGGTACATATATACGTTTTTCTTATTATTTTTTTTACCATCGTCCTTATTTTGGTGGTCTGAATGATTTCTAAAATTTTGTCCACCTATTTTAATGGGACCTTAGATATAAAAGGAGAACTGACTGACTGACATATCAACGTACAGCCGAAACTACTGGGGCTAGGAATGTGAAATTTTGCACACAGCTTCCTATTATAATGTAGGGGAGCACTAAGAAGGGGTTTTTGGAAATTTTACCTTTAAGGGGGTGAAAAGGGGGATGAAAGTTTGTATGGAAAATCGTCACTTTTGTAGTTGAACCGACATCCACGCGGGCGAAGCCGTGGGCAAAAGCTAGTAGGCTAATAAAATTATGTTATGACTGAGGACGCCTGTCAAAGATTTACAAATGACAGCTGGGACCAACGGCTTAACGTACACACGGCTACACATCAAGCTATACAAAACCAGTATAATCTGATCGTTCATTGTGCGAAAAGATCTAGTAAAGAAGGCCAAGATTAACTGGTTTTGTATAGCTTGATGTGTAGCCGTGTGTACCTTCCGAGGCACAGAGGAAACTCGGCATGTAATGGGCGGTCACCCATCCACGGGCCAACCTAGGCAAGTGTGGTTTAACTTGAATATCGACCCGAGAGGCTATTATGTTATTACTAGCTGTTGCCATCGGCTTCGCCCGCTACAACTCGAAAATTATCCCACGGGAAGATAAAATTGGAACAAAAATCTATCCTATGTGTTAGTCCAGGTTATAAACTATCTATGTACCAAATTTTATCCAAATCCGTTCGGTAGTTTTTACGTGAAGGAGTAACAAACATCTATCCATCCATCCATTCATCCATACCTACAAACTTTCGCGTTCATTATATTAGTAGGATAGTTATAGGAATTGCTTCTCTGCTGCTGTACTGCAAAGCCTTTTACAAAATAAACTTTTCATCCATTTAAAGTCACATGAATTTATTATTACTTACACTGTATATCTTCAACATGTCACCTAGCTTATTTACGATCACAAAATAAGAAATTATCATAAATTAATGACAAAATAAAGTGCGCGATAAATTAAGGAAATGTTTTAATAATTCATTCTTGTTGAGTGTTACATGTCTTCTGATAAGGTTATCAAAATAAGGAAGGATATGGATTTTTGGTACTTATGGCTCAAATGTTAGTAGTCGGTTCATGGCTCCGCGCGGCGAAGCGCGGTTCTTGTCTGCTCTCGTGGCAGCTTGACGGCTACCCGCGCTCGTCTCGCTTTGGATGCCGTTTTCAACCGCATGTCATAGGAGTTAGTGCATGTTTACGTACGCGCGGCGCGGCGTGCGGCGCGGCCGGCGACGCGTCGAGTGACGCGTCGAGCGAATTTTGTGTTCACGGACAGGCGATGCGTGCAGCGGCAGATATCATCGTTCGCGCAAACACAAACGTATGGCAATGTACGACGGTGTACATAGAGACGCGGCGCGGCGGCCGCGGCGGCGGCCGCCGCGAATTTTCAAGGCCAAGTTCCGTCGCGGGCATCGCTTCATCGAGAATAAACCGCCGCGTGCATCGCCGCGTCCGTCGCCGCGGCCGCCGCCGCGTTCGCCGCCGCGGCCGCCGCCTCAAATTCAAGCAATCGCGTATAAATTCGCTTCTCCGTGAACGCACTCATACACCGCCATACGTTTGAATTTAGTGCGGATCGCGTCGCCGGCCGCGCCGCGCGCCGCGCCGCGCGTACGTAAACATGCACTTAGAGTTTATTAACCGACTTCTAAAAAAGAAGGAGGTTCTCAATTCGGATGTTTGAATTTTTATTATTATTATTTTTTATGTTTGTTCGGGCATAACTCCGTCACTTGCTAACCGATTTGAAATATTCTTTTTTTGTTGGAAAGGGTATACTTCCCAAATGGTCCCATAATTTTTTTTATCGAAATCGGACAAGCGGTTTTTGAAAAATCAACAAAACTCAAAAAAAATACTACATTGTCCACATTATGACCCATGAACATGTGAACCACTAAAACGTCAAAAATAAAAACTTTTAACAAAAAATAAAACCGACTTCAAAAAAAAAGTCAAAAATAATTCAGTTTCTGAAGTCGGTGGCAAAAAAATGAAATCAAACAAACAAAAGTCGCCGACTTCAGAAACTGATTTATTTTTGACTTTTTTGTGTTTTTTTTTTGAAGTCGGTTTTATTTTTTGTTAAAAGTTTTTATAAGTTGATTTATTCTCAGTATCTTCGCCGCGCCTCCTCCTTCCTCCTTCCTGCGTGTGTGTTGGGCCTTAGGTAGGTACCTTATCTATTCTTGTCACACCTCTCCTCACCTGTACGTCTCTGCCAAACACTTTGGGGATAACAGGCGTGATGTTATATGTTAAAACTTGCTTTCCCTATGAAATATTTTGTGATTTCAGTTGACGTCTAGGTACATAATTGCTAGGTTCATGTGTAATTATTATGTAGCAATTCAGTTATGAAAACACCAATTATTGCCGCCTTAAGTGTATAAAGTGATTATTAATTATTTCTTGTAATTCTTGAGTGATTTATTAGACTAGTTAGCGGTTCATTACTTTATTTTGAAGCTAATTAATGTGTTGTATATAGGCAATCTTTTAAAACGTTGCCCCACTTTAGGAATTTCTTCTGCTGATAGAAATAGCAAAACTTCGGGGTCTAAAATGGTCAATTTAGCAGATCATAGTAAGTAATATGAATTGCGTTAAAATTCGTAAAACGCTATTACTATTATTAATGGCCCCATTTTACGAATTTAGTTCAATTCATGACCCCCTGGAACAACTACTTAGACCATAGAAATAATTGATCCGGGTGGGTATCGAACCCGCGACGTGCAGCGCAGTCACCAATCACTCAGCTAATGTGACTATCACTTATATTTATTTCAGTTTACGCATACAAAATCAGCGCCTAAAAATATAACAAACAAAATACTACGACACTCGTACGCACTCATCAAAAAAACCGGTACAATAACTTCGTGCATTCTTCCACGCATACATAAACATACATTACACATTATCATATCTACGCCTTGTCGGTTGACGTTGAATGTCAAGGGCTGTACGAGTTCGAGTTTTTAAACTTTGAATAAGTTCGGCTTCAGACTGAGCAACAGACAGACAGACACAAAAAAAATATTTCAAAGGCAACAGCCTTTGAAATATTTTTTTTTGTGGCGCCACTTATTCTTCACATCCTTACATAGTATAAAACCATACATAGTTTATAACAAAGTCGCTTTTTTGTCTGTTTGTTTGTCTGTATGCTTAAATCTTTAAAACTACGCAACGGATTTTGATGCGGTTTCTTTTAATAGATAGAGTGATTCAAGAGGAAGGTTTTAGTTATAATTTGAACGACATCCACGCGGGTGAAGCCGCGGGCATCAGCTAGTTTATTAATAATTATACAAATTACATGTCAGGTTTTAAAGAAACAATAAGAACACAAATCATTAAAGAAAAATAATAATAATAAAATTATCCAGGTCATAATAATAAATAATATTATAAAAGAAACAAGTCAGTTATCTAATAATTAACTTGATGAAGTAAGTATCTATAACCATTCCTTTAGGTCATATCACCAGTTGCTCAATCAAGCAACAGTAGCTGCATAAAGTTGTTGCTCAATCTAGCAACAGTTGCTGCATAAAGTGGTTGCTCAATCTAGCAACAGTTGCTGCATAAAGTTGTTGCTCAATCTAGCAACAGTTGCTGCATAAAGTTGTTGCTCAATCTATCAACAGTTGCTGCATAAAGTTGTTGCTCAATCTAGAAACAGTTGCTGCATAAAGTTGTTGCTCAATCTAGCAACAGTTGCTGCATAAAGTTGTTGCTCAATCTAGCAACAGTTGCTGCATAAAGTTGTTGCTCAATCTAGCAACAGTTGCTGCGTAAAGTTGTTGCTCAATTTAGCAACAGTTGCGGCATACAGTTGTTGCTCAATCTAGCAACAGTTGCTGTACAAAGTTGCCTTGTTTGCTCTGGCTTTGCAGTGAGAAATCAAGGTATACAAAGTAAGAGCAATCATATTGTAAGTTTTATCTCAATAAAAGTTTATAAAGATATCTTCAGCTTCAATTTATGCTGAGTTTTGTATTACATTACCATAAATAATATGTACTGCCTCGTTGGTCTAGTGGTTGCAAGCGTGAATGCTGAGCATGAGGTCGTGGGTTTGATAGGGATGTTTCCTGACTAAAAAAAATATGATTCGTTTTGTTTAGTCCGTCAGTTCGATTATCGAAAAATATTGGATAGGTATACTGTGTTTTTTGTTTTATCAAAATAATAAAAATTGACGAAGATAAAACGCGTCAAAGATCATGAGTGGGGGCTTGTGACGTCACTACGTGGTAAAAAATGTACCGCGTCTTCATTTATCGTTAACGTGAAAAAAGAAAAAATATGTGTTCAATATTTTTTTGGAAATTTATCTGACGGACTATTTAGATTTTTTTTTGGCAACTACTCTATGCCCGGGTCGGGTAGTGTTAATATGGGGCTTTTGTATCAGGAGCATACTCGGAGCCTGGATTTGTGCCCGATTGATGGCAATAGGCTCGCCCTGTATTACATGGGACGTAACACAAGTTACCTAAATTAAATAAGTTGGTAAAGTAAGTACCTACTTAATTAATTAGTTTACAATAATGAAGTGTGGTGTAAGTAAATAATTTGATGACGTTATGAAAGAGCGGGCAATACTCTTTAATAATAGGTTGCAAGTAACATAATAATGAAATGGCGAATAGTTGCAATTATTTTTTTAATGGGTGCTAATTAAACCGGCTTCTTTTTAATAGCATTATTAGCATCTAAAAATCTAACTTGCCTTCTAAATTACTAAGTCAGCCACAATTAACGAGCATCTAAATAATACTATCTTAGCCACAAGTTATCTTTTTTAAAGCCACTCTAAATACAACTCAGCATCGTGATTATTATTTAGCATCTAAATTTGTAACATGAATTCAAACAGTAAACTTCTAAAATATTAATATATGGCATCAAAAAAATATTCAATTAGCTTCTAATTTACTAACTTGTAGTGTGTAAGTACATGTGTATTGTCATATATATTTCATAACCTTTAATCATGTGTTAGTTCTAAGCATTAGTCGTATTAAACCACTCGTATAGTAAAGACGTGTTTCGTTTACCTTCCCGCAACCCACACACTTCATGGCGACCCTGCCATGCGCGAGCGCCGCGGTGTAGAGTTGCTACCTACGTCGCCGGGTATCGCGTAGCGGGCGAATTGAGCGATGTCAGCGAATTCCTGTGTGCCTCGATGCACAGAACAAGAACGTTTGAATATCGACGACATATAAAATGATTATAACTACGGAAACACTGAGCACTGCAAGACTCTTATATCGACTCAAAAATGGGAAAGTCATATTCCAAAACCGAGGATAAGGAGGTGATAATATCACAGAATGCGTCGGGAGGAAGTAACGCTGCTGTTGAATCTCACATCCAGATGAACAACATATTAATAGCGTCGGCCTTGACAATTATCGCCGTTGCAGTGATTATATATATATGGAAGAAGCTGAAGAACAAACAGAAGAAGTGGATCGGGAGACAGATAGAATCAGAGTTTATAAGAAAAATGCGGTTGCGGCTGTCGGGAAGGCGAGAACGTGAAGAAGAAAATGGAAATGTGTAAACATAACATCAGTGAGTAGTGAATAGTGGAAACAGTGTACAACGTCATGTCTCGTGATTTACAAGTTTCGTAAAATAAATAAGTGTAAAAAAAAAAAAAAAAAAAAAACAATTGTGTTGCAGCATCCAATACGGATTATACATAGAAACTTTAGTGGCTCCGACTCAAAACCGTTAATGAACAATTAAGTATAATATGTACCTACTATATTGTTACGTTTGTTATAATTCTGTGTTACTTACAGCAACCAACAGCCTGATTATTATCAGAATGTCTCATGGACAAATATTGGGTTAAAACCATAAACTATTCGTAAGGATCAACCTACGAGTATCATGTGAAAAAAATTTAAAAATGGATATTTACATGTAAGTATATTTTAATTACACATTCTATGGAAAGGGATTTAGAAAGTATTTTAAGTGCATTAACAGATATCCAAGTCAATTTAAGGAAGTTAGGACCAAGTAAACGGTTACAATATAAAGACAAGGTTGAAGAAAAAATAAGAAAAGCTAAAGAGTTATATTCATTGTCTAAAACTATTATTAGGATTTCTGAGCAAAAAACCTCGTTAGAATTAGCAGAATATATTTACGAAGTACTAAAAGAGAGAATAGATTTAATTTACAATAAGATTTTGTCATATAATTTTCAAGGTGAAACAAAAACAAACTTATCAAACATGGAGAAGTTTGACATAAAAACTGCGACGTCCTTAATACCCGTTATGGATGGTTCAGAAAGTACAACTGAAAAAATCATAGATGCAGTAGAGTTATATAACAGCTGTATAAAGGACGCAGATCAAACAGAAATGCTTATTTCTTTTGTATTAAAAACAAGACTAACTAAAACAGCCAAGTTAAAATTAAAGAGTGAATATGACAACGTCGCGAGCCTTATACAGGATATGAAAACTTATTTACTCACGAAAAAATCTGCCAACTCTATACTTTGTCAATTAAATAATTTGAGTCAAAATAATATGTCCATCAACGAGTATGGAAACAAATTATCGGAATTATTTATAGACCTCACTATTGCGCAAGCTGACGGTAACGAAAAAGCAAGCGAGATACTGAGACCAATAAATGAGAAACTCGCAATTAAAAGATTCTCAGACGGATTAAGACATAAACGTTTAAGCACTATCATTTCAGCACGGAATTATTCTGAGCTGAAAGATGCGGTGCGTGCAGCTGAAGACGAGGAGCTGGGCCAGCCCTCAACGTCCAACGGTATATTCAGCGCGAGGGGTAAGTCTAACAATTACAACAGGTTTAATAATAATAATTTCAATAGAGGAGGCCGAAATAACTATAATAATCAAGGTTCTCGTTATCGTGGAAATTATAGTACAGGTCAAAATTATAATAACAACAGTTATTATCGGCAAAGGTTTAATGGCAATCCCCGCGGTGGATATTATACACGCGGTAGAGGAAATCATTATTCAAATTCAGGAAATAACCATAATCCTTCTAGATATTACCGTGGTAGAGGTACCCGGGATAGAAATAGTCAACGGAAAATGTATCCAGCCCAAGTGAGTGGAGACCCCCAAACGGAGAACGAAAGAGCAGAGAACGAAAAACAAGAAAACAAAAATCAGTTTTTTCGTTCCTAAAGGTAACATTTTAACGTGTAACAAAAATGTTAGGTACGTACATCTTAACATTAACAATACCAAGCGTTCATGGTTACTTGATACCGGCGCGTCCATTTCCGCTGTTACTAAGAAGGTGTTATCGGAACGCATTCCTTTGTATGAGGATAACATTGTAATAAATGGTATTGGTGGTAAAACTTATTCAGAAGGCTATGTTTACCTTACATTACGTACTCAAAATGGTAGTTTTAATCACAAATTTTATTTGTTCAATGATTTACCGTGTAAATCTGATGGAATTCTCGGATTAGATTTTTTATCGAAATTTAATTCACATATTAACTTGGAAAATGATACATTAATTCTATATAACGAATTCGAAAATATAATACCACTTTATGCGACACCAACTATATCACATAGTTACTTGACTATTCCTGCCCGAAGTGAGTCTATACATTACATACCACTAATAAATAATAAGGAAAACAATGATTGTGTTGTTTTACCGAAACAATTACAAGAAGAGTTATTTTTAGCAGCGTTAATAGTAAAGCCAGTAAATAACGTTATCCCAATTAAAATATTAAATACTAAAGAAGAATCAATTACTATACCTACCTTCCAACCAGAGATACATTCATTAAACGATTACCAAATTTGTCAGTTTAATAAAAGTAAGTCAAACTCAGAGAGAGCAGATACTTTGTTAACATTACTAAAATTAGATCACCTACATTCTGCTGAGCGTGAAACGATAGAAGCAATATGTACTAAATACAATGATATCTTTCACCTACCGGGTGACAAGCTCACAACTACTAAATCATATAAACATGATATTTATTTAAAACCGAATGCTAGTCCCGTATATACAAAACCATATAGGTTGCCACATAGTCAAAAACCAGAAATAAATAAGCAAATAAAACAAATGTTACAGGATGATATTATAGAACAAGCTCAAAGTGAGTGGTCTAGCCCTATTTTACTCGTGCCGAAAAAGACAAATGATGATAACAAAAAATGGAGATTAGTAATAGACTACCGTAAATTGAATGATGTCATACAGGATGACAAATTTCCCTTACCAAACATCGTTGATATTTTAGAGTCACTTTCAGGTGCCGTTTATTTTACCCATTTAGACCTTAGTCAATCATATTACCAAGTGACCTTAAACCCAGAGTCACGAAAACTTACTGCTTTTACAACTAATACTGGACAATACCAGATGAAACGGATGCCGATGGGTCTTAAAACTAGCCCAAGTTCTTTTTCAAGGGCAATGACTATTGCAATGTCAGGTTTAACATATGAGAAGTGTTTTGTTTACCTCGATGACCTTGTAATTTTTGGACGAAATTTAGAAGGACACAATAAAAATTTAATATATGTTTTTGAGAGACTTAGAAAAGTAAACCTAAAATTAAATCCCAACAAATGTAATTTCATGAAAAAGGAATTATTATATTTAGGACACACAGTCTCCGCAGAAGGAATTAGTCCAGATAAAGCAAAAATAAAAGTAGTAGAAAATTACCCAACACCAAGGAGTACAGAAGAAGTAAAACGTTTTGTCGCATTTTGTAATTACTACAGAAAGTTTATAAAGAATTTCGCAGAAATAACTGTCCCTTTAAATGCTTTATGTCGTAAAGATGTCCCTTTTATATGGTCTGACCAATGCGAAAATTCGTTTAAAATAATGAAAAAAGCATTAATAACACCCCCCGTTTTACAGTACCCAGATTTTTCAGACGAAAACGAGTTCATTTTACAAACTGATGCTTCTGGTATAGCTGTAGGTGCAGTACTTTGTAATAAAGATATGCGACCAGTCGCATATGCAAGTCGACCTTTAAACAAAGCTGAAAAAAATTACCCAACTATACAGAAGGAGTTACTTGCGATAGTGTGGGGAGTAAAGTATTTTAGGCCATATCTTTTTGGAAAAAAGTTTACAATTATGACAGACCATAAACCATTGCTATATTTATTTGGAATTAAAGATCCATCAAGCAGATTATTAAAGTTTCGGTTAACATTAGAAGAATACGATTTTAACGTAGTATACTTAAAAGGAAAAGAAAACGCCGTAGCAGACGCGTTGTCTAGAATTTCAATTAATTCCGAAGAATTAAAATGTATTAATGATAAAATACTTAATGTAATGACTAGAGCACAGAAAAAGAAATTAGAAGATATAAACGATGACAACGACACCCCAATCACCAATAATAACACAGACGATCGGCCTGATCAACCGAGAATCGTGGAATTATTGCGGATGCCAGGTGATGCAGTAGAAATAATTTTAATAGAAGAACAAGAGTTAAAAAGGATTAGAAAACAAGGGAGCATAGATGTAGAAACCGAGTGTTTTGCATATTCCCAAAATAAGAAAATAATATACTTTAATCTAGATTTCAAAGCACAATACACGCGAGCCGTTTTTGTGGAGAAATTAGAGCAATTAAGTAAAAATATAAACGTCGACGAAATATGTATAATAAAAAGAGAAAATAACGCGTTATTCATTAAAGAACTAATAGAAGAGATAAAAAATAAGGATATGTGGACCGGCCCACGGATATGTATTTTACGAGGAGTTGAAAGAATAAATAATGACAATGATAAGAAATTTATTATTAATGACTATCACCTACTACCCACCAGTGGTCACGCAGGCGTGCGTAGGATGTTAAACAATATTAAAAGGAAATATTACTGGCCAGAGATGGAAGCAGACGTCAAAAACTTTGTAAATAAATGCGAAAAATGTCAAAAATCAAAACATTCTCTAAAAACAAAGGAACCGATGGTGATAACCACCACAGCTTCATATGCTTTCGAGAAAGTGTTTCTAGATTTAGTAGGACCTTTGGATAAAGATATAGATGGTAATAATTATATACTTACATTACAGTGTGAATTAAGTAAATTCGTAGAGGCATATCCTCTTCAAAATAAGGAAACGGTCACCGTTGCTAGAACATTAGTTAATCAATTTATATTAAGATTCGGAATCCCAAAAACTATAGCAACAACTACTCTATGCCCGGGTCGGGTAGTGTTAATATGGGGCTTTTGTATCAGGAGCATACTCGGAGCCTGGATTTGTGCCCGATTGATGGCAATAGGCTCGCCCTGTATTACATGGGACGTAACACAAGTTACCTAAATTAAATAAGTTGGTAAAGTAAGTACCTACTTAATTAATTAGTTTACAATAATGAAGTGTGGTGTAAGTAAATAATTTGATGACGTTATGAAAGAGCGGGCAATACTCTTTAATAATAGGTTGCAAGTAACATAATAATGAAATGGCGAATAGTTGCAATTATTTTTTTAATGGGTGCTAATTAAACCGGCTTCTTTTTAATAGCATTATTAGCATCTAAAAATCTAACTTGCCTTCTAAATTACTAAGTCAGCCACAATTAACGAGCATCTAAATAATACTATCTTAGCCACAAGTTATCTTTTTTAAAGCCACTCTAAATACAACTCAGCATCGTGATTATTATTTAGCATCTAAATTTGTAACATGAATTCAAACAGTAAACTTCTAAAATATTAATATATGGCATCAAAAAAATATTCAATTAGCTTCTAATTTACTAACTCAGTACGTTTAAATTATAACTCATGCCACATTAACTGAGCATCAAAATTTAATTAAAATTGTCATCAAATATTATATTATAGCCACTAATAGTCTGTATAAACTCCTGTCGTGTCATCGAAAGGCTTAAATATAGAAGTTCAGAGTACTTAATGACCTAAATATTGAAGTTCAGTGTATCGAATGTCCTAAAGATCGATTTTATTTACATGTTGTGCTATAAAAGTTATCGACAGAATCGCTTCAGAACTTCATTTTTATCAGAAAACTAGACAATAAATTGTGAAAACATTTCTGCAAGCAACTCGGAAGTAGCGCTCGCCGGCCGCTGCCGCGGCACCGCTCGCTTCGCTCGCTCGGCTCGCGCGCTTTTGGTCACAGTTTTAACCTAACCTAACCTATTTCCCTCAGTTTACAATAACGAATCATACAATCTGCCTGTGACTAGTCAATTAGACAATGGTAAAAACATTTCTGTAACTAATAGGTATTTTTAACGTAAATATAATAATCTAAAGTGTATCAAAAGTTGACATTTCATGGCGCTCTCTGATTGCTGCAAATGGCCGGTCGCTGTCGTCTCGCGCGCTCGCGCCAAATCTTTCTGTTGCTATTTTCACGATAAAAGAATGTGATGTATTATTTTACATGCGAAGTTATAATAAATGATGTTGACTACGGTTGCTTCATTTATATTTTTTTGAGGGCCTTGTGTTGAAGCTGTAAAATGTAAAATGGTGGTAAGATATAAATTCCGTGGCTGAGTTAGTAAATTAGGTGCCTATGTATAAATAACAAGGACAAGTTAATATAAATGTTGATCGTCACTTGATGCTTTCTATAGAATATTTAGTGGGCGTTGTAAAGAAGACGAATTAGTATATTAGAGGCTATATAATTTTCCCGTGGCATACTTATAAAATTAGAAGTTTGATCCTGTGGCCAATTAAAAAAACTGAGGCTCGTTTAATAATTTCTCTTTTTTAATTACCAGGATTTTAGGGTTCAAATGCCTGGAACGGAACCCTTACAGATTTACCCTGTCCGTCTGTATGTCACAGCCATTTTACTCCGAGACAGTGGCACCATACAGTCGAAATTAGTCGTTTAACCGCTGAATAAAAGTGTTATGAAATAAAAATTGGCGTTGAAAAAAACGTACAGACGAATTGAGAACCTCCTCCTTTTTTGGGAGTCGGTTAAAAAAATGGGGTAATAATTAAGTCTTGTATACTTGTATACTTCAAGAGCTTATTTTACATACTTTGTCAAGTAAGCTCTTGAAAAATAATATCGACGTTTTTTTATCGTGACTTTCTATTTTTCTACCTAATGTGTAGGTATTTAAAAAATAATTAAATAAAACACCAAAATAAATTTTCATATGCACATATATTCGTTAAAATAATAATAATAATATTTTAATAATGTAATATAATTATCTCTTACAACACTATTAAAGCTGGCACATTTTCTTTTGTTTTTATCGCAACGCTAATTTCATGATTATTAAATAATAATAAATTAATTCATTAACTCCTAATGACTTTACTTGAATTTTTCTTAATTAATATGTCACAGTACTTATTGTTATAAGTACTTTGACATAATAAATAATTGAATACTTCTAATAATTATATGTCAAATTACTTATATTAATACTTATAATAATAAGTATTGTGACATATTAACCAATAAATAAGTCCACAGGCTTATTGACACTGATAGTACACAAAAAAAACTAGACTTGATAGAATTAGGTTATGCAGATCAATCTTTATAAAAAAATAATTGCAAATAGACCATTTTTATTAAATTTGACGGTAAATATCATTACAACATGTCAAATGAAATACCAAATTAAATAGGTCTCGTAGATAGTTTAAATATTATATCGAAAGCATTGCATTGATTTATATTTATTTGACAGATATTATACAAATATAAGAATAAAATTTGGCCTTGCGGTATGTTAGGTTCAATCCCCATATTTTTAATAACAAATCTAGAAAATAACAATAATATCTAAATTATAATAATCAACTATCTATGGTGTATATTTGAACTATGCATTTAAGCTTCTTATTTTATCCGATATCATAATTCGATAATTTCGTATATTTATATCTATCTATGTTTATAACACTGATTTATTATAATTATATTGCTTTTAACGAGGCATGCCTTGGGTTAAGCAAAAGGAGACACAGACTTACCTAGAGTGCGATGTAAAGAAAGAAGAAAGAAAATTTATTTGGCAAAAATACCATAAAATATTAAGGTAAATATTTATTTAAAATCATAATTATTCATTTACTTATTCAATGAGGAATAATGTTTGCAGAATTGTATCTCTCTGTGAAAAGGCAGCATGCAATGCACTGCCTCGTTAAAAGCAATTAAAGTATTAAAAAATCAGTGCCTTTTATAGTAATACAGCAATAACGTACAAGATATTTGTTTAAAATGGGGCTATTTAAGAACTCAGGCCTTAATAAAGGCCCCAATACATACATGTACGTACATTGTAAATGCCTTTTCCCATGGCGGTAGATAAACACTATAATATACAGGTCTTAATTATGAGGCTTATCATACTACAAGTTTCCTTCAATTTTAAATATGACAAAAAACATATAATATATGGTCGTTAAACAGCCCAATTTTACTGTTATCTCCCTTTTCAAAACAATGCGATGATTTTTTTAAATATTTATATTTTCCATAATTCAAAAAGTATCAAACTTTATCATTTTAGTTTACATCGCATGGCTTTGCAAAGTTAGACATCTTAACAGAGCAAAGACTGAAACAGTGAGTTTGGAGGAATTGTCTTACCAATTAATTCCAGAAACTTTTTCCATTACACACACATTTTTTCATTACGAAATGGGTTTGCTCTTGACCTCGATGACGCCTGATGGAAAGCAATGAATAAGTTATATGATGGAACAAGCGTGCCCGGAAGATGCCTATACACTCTTGCTTTGAAGGCAGGGTTAAATGTGGGAGAGAACACATGTGCCCGGGCTACGCTAGTATTATATTATCTGTGCCCGGGCATAGTTCTACAGTTTGACTGTGCGCATAGTAAACGTGGAGGAGAAGCGCTGAATACGATTCGTTGCGTTTTCGACCAAATCTTCTTTATATTAGATTAGGTTTTAGGGTTCAAAATTGAAGTGGAATGTATAACTAGGTCAAACGCTATATTTGTGTGTTATTTTCATGGTACTGACTATTACTTCAAACTCTGTTTCTATAGAATAACGATAGCTAGAAACAGTACAACAAATATTATTTTAATAGAAAGATTCATAGTGATGTGCATTACTATTATTTATAATAGGTTTAATCTTAAAATGCTACAGCACACATCTATATTTATGTTAAATAGATGTGCTTATTGAATATCCATGTGTTAAATAACTTGAATGTGGTGATAGGTACTAGACTATTGCACAAAAAACTTTTTAACGGTGCCACATACAACTGTGCAAAATAGTTTTTAATTTTTTAAACACTTTGCTCCTAAGATGTTTTAAAAACAACTTGACACAAACAAAGTAATCGAACTTGCATAATATGGTATTCAAAAAAGTAAGGAGACACTAATTTACATCGAGTGACTTCTATTTTCAATTCCACAACTAAGTGACTGGATAATACTGATACCTTTGGGCGGCTGTCAAAGACCTACAAAAATCACAGCAGGGTCCAATGGCTTAGCGCTCTTTCCGAGGCACGAAGGCAACTGGTGTGTAATGGATGGTCATTGCACTCATGCACGGACTAACCTTGACAAGCCATGCTTAACCTACAAGTTTGCCCGTGCGGCTGTTATTATTGAGCCAAATGCTCCATAGCATCCTTGTTACTATCGGAAACATATTTAAAAAAATAGTAAAGGTATTTAAAAAGTCTTCCATAAAAGTTACTTTCCACGAGGCACAGAATCCACATCACTATAACCTTTGGAAACTTAACTTGAATAATTCACAACTTTTACATAGTGTTCTGAAAGGATATGCTACACATTAATACTAGAAGCACCAACACATACACAGACAAACAGTAGTGCAGTTATCGAGTTACAGACATACATATTTACATCTATCGCGATCAACATGATTGAAAAAAGCAATAAATATCGCTGCTTGTTTTTTACTCTTCGCTAACTAGTGATAAATAATACCCTATGTGCGCTCTCTCAAGTTCAATAGAGGAACTTCGAGGAACCCCATAATACTGAAGTAAAAGTAACTGGCTTTTGCGAACTGCACTAATGTGTCAGCTTCATTTTCATTTGTATTGTTTGGGAGAATATAATATATTTTTTTAACCAATCGTTGAAGTAGGCCTTATTATTTGTTTAATAATAATAATAATTTATTTATTTCAGACACAGTCCATAAAAATTAAAATGACATAACACACAAATGTAAAACTAGAATAATCAATACGCAGCAGTCTAGTCTTAAGCAGTCTAGTTTATTAAAACATTATTTTGAGGTCTTGTGGATGACGCAAAAAATGCTTCATGTAAAAATGTTATAGCCTTAGTATATTGAATCTCTCCCCCTGTCTGTAGGTGGAATGGGTTCGGCTTTATCTTGCAAAATACATAATTTTGTAATAGTTTTGTGATGTTTTACCAACATTGCTCAAATCGAGGCGAACATTACTTTTAAGGAGGCACAGATTTTTACTAATTACGAGGCATGTTGATCGCGAATCAAAATTAAAATCCTGTTTTGCGATGGCGCTATATTAATACTAAATATATCTATTCTGTTTTCCTATAAATGGATAAAATCTCCTATAGAAAAATATTTACAAAATGTTGGCGTATGAATTAAGGACGTATCCATTTCTTCTTGGCACAACATTGATATAATTTATTTTTATAATAGTTTTTCAGATAATAAAAATGTTTCCGAAGTTGAATTTTGAACCAAGTTCTACTAATTTAATATGAACTTAAACTTAAAATATTATGCCAAAATGTTGCTGAAGTTACTTAATAAATTGTAGTGGAGTTTTCATTAATGATTTATGTATCTACTAAAAACTAAAACTTTGAATGCCATACTTACAACAAAGCTTCAACATTTTCACGACACAAAATTTACATTTAAAACGACATCATTTTTCATTTAAAATGAATAAATTGTTATGTCAGTACAAGTTTCACATTTAAAAGCCTTAAAATATTTTATATTAAATTAAAACAACACATTGATAATGTCTTAAATATTTTTAAACATTTTATAACAGTTAGTTTAACATTTCATAATTATAATTATAAACACAATCATTTCCTTACAATATTTTACAATTACATTTAAGTTGACATTTAATATGGAAAAATATATTTTTCCAAATAAATGGGACGTATAATAAAATGCACAAAAGTCAATAATTTAATAAATAATAATTAGGATATTTTTTATTAAGTACTTACATAGATTTCAAAAATTAACCGACACTGCGTGTTTTTTAAATTATTTTTTACTTAAAACATAACTTAAAAACATAACGAAATACATTTCATAAATTCTCAACACACGTATAATATTTTTCACATTCATTACGTTAATTATATTTCTGTACCTAATTATCTTTTTAATAAATGATATTCTTCTTTCATCTAGTTCCGCATATGGATTATTTAATTTGAATAAAGATGACTTTATGAGATGTTTTTGAGTGCAAGTCTTAGATCTCGTCACTTTGGCATATTTTTCAACTAGTATTGCCCATATTGTTTGGCTTCATTACAAAATAATATTATTTTGTTATATTTCTTACAGTTAAACTTGTAAAAGTCTTATTCTTGATGCAAGATTGACTTCAATTGAAGCGAGATTCACTTTTATTTTATTTATAAATAAAATGATAGTGTATAAAAATAAAATAATCATTTTATATTTTGCGGAACGTCATTTTTATTTAATTTCAATAATTTATTGGACTTTATTATGTAGATAATATTATGTTTTACATATAAATATATTTATAAATGTATATATTTACGTCTAATTTAGCAAAAATGGACGTTAGGGTTTCTGCTAGAGCATTTTCTACGAATAGAATATGCTGCGTTCGAGAGATCAGACGATATTAGGAAAAGTGAATTTAAAATACTTCACAGAAGCTAAAGCAGCTAATGATCACAAATGGCTAAGAAGGAACAGGGGTGAGTTTTAGTCAGTACAAGTCTGACACTCCCTTCCACTCAGCCCAGAGAGGGAGGGGTCATTGATTGAATTAATAGTATGTGTGTATTTTCTCTAAATATATTATGCTGGCATGACACGACTCACTTTTGTTTGTCAACTCAACACAACTTTTCGAGCAAAATTAATCAATTTGGTTGAATCGTCTATCATCGCCCTTATGAGTTAGGTAGGTACTCTTATATTATTTTGTCTTTGCCACTTTTGACCTATGACGATGACAGGTCGTGTCAACGACGTGTTCGTATTCCAGGCGCGCCTCAAAGAGATGGCAGCAACATTGCAGGAGCCCGCAAGTGCCTGTCAGAGCTGCGGGTTGTTCGAAAGAGATACCGTGACCTCGAACACAATGGGCTCTAAAGAACATGGGTGGTTTTTAGTCAGTAGAAGTCTGCCACTCCCTACCGCCCAGAGCGGGAGGAGGCATTTGATTATTTCTCACCATCCAAAAAAAAGAATGGTATTTTATATAGCAAAAATTAATACAAACAGGGAGTTTCAAGTTAATTTGAAGTAAAGTAAAGTAAAGTAGTTTGTTCTTTAGGAATGGTATTATTTGGTATATTTGAACACTTGGCAAGTAGGTACCTATCTTTATCATTACGATATTATATTCTCAATCGACTCCACACTTTTAATTTGAAGACATCCTTAACAGGAATGTTTCCTGACTAAAATATATGACTCTGTTTAGTCCGTCAGTTAGATTATCGAAAAATATTGGATACGTGTTTTTTTGTACTTAATAAAATTGATAAAAATAAAACGTGGCAAAGATCATGAGTGGGAGGCTTGTGAAGTCACTTTCTGATATCAATGTACCACAATGTGACGTCACACGAGTTTTCGAAGCACTATCAAAAAAAAAAAAAAATATCGTCTTCATTTTTTGGTGAACAAATAAAAAATATGTGTCCAATATTTTTTGGAAATCTATTTGACGGACTAATTAGATTTTTGGTTTGTAAACTACCCTATTGTATTACCGAATAACTTTTTAAATCTTTACTTGTTGAAAGTAATTTAAGAAAACGAAGCGTTTAGAAAATTGTTATTTATCCAGAAAGTCAAAACGTTTTTTCATTCTATTATTGTATTTTGTAGGAGAAGGAGGGATTCAAGCTTATAAGCATTAAAAATAATAAATATATCTATATTTATAAAGTAAATATATGCTTATTTTTGTTGCTCAAAATGTTATCAATTTCACGTATGAAAATACGAAAGATTTTCTATCATATTATTAGGTAAGTATAATTGATTTAGTATTTTTTATTTATTATGTTCTTGTATCAAATTTTAATCTTTGTCAAAAAATACGTGAATATTTAGACTTATTATTATAATTGGTTGGTAATAATTTTATTTAAATTTTGCTTTAAAATGAATCAGTGAATTAGTTGAATCAACCATTTGATTGATCAAGCAACTGACTGTATAGTTGAATAAGCAACCGATTGTATGATTGATCAAAAAATCGACTGTGTATTTGATTTTTCAAGCAACCTATTGTATATATTTGATTGATCAAGCAATTGATTGATCAAGCAACCGAGTGTATATTTGATTGATCAAGCAACCGACTCTTGACTTAATTAATCAAACAACCGACTTTATTTTTACTATAAGTGCTGATAATAATAAGTCTGAGGTAATTTTGTTGTGTTCAATCAATCGGGCATCAACCAAATGATTGATAAACTTTGAAGATTAAAAACGAAAATGGGTTCGCCTAAGTTGAATCATAGTTGAAGTAAGTTGAAATATAGTCAATTTATGTAGCCCTAGATTGAAATGAGTTCAATTATTTTATATAGGAAATAGCTCTATCCAATATCAATCAAAAAGACAGTATAAAGTTTAATCCCGGTGGTAAATCAAACGATTGATCAATCCTTAGGTTGAAGTGTTGATTAGCAGTGAGTGAACAGTTTGAAGAATCCCCGCCCCTTCTCCGGAGCTGGTCCCATCAGCATTGGTACTTGGTTCATATGGGTTATCGTTATCTGGAAGATAAAGTTATTATTATTTATTAGTTTCTTTTGGATTTTAATTAAATTCCATGTCATCATTCAAAATAGATTCAATACAGGTTTGGACCAAGTAACATAGACACACTAATATTAAAAAGGCGGAAGTTTCTATTTATGTTTGTAACTCTTTCACGCTCAAACAGTTGAACGGATTAGGCTGATATTTGGTATCAAGATAGCTTATATTCTGAATAAACAAATAGATTACTTTTAATCTTGGTAAAATATGGCGTTCCCGTGGGTTGATCAAATTATTGGAAAACAAATAGGAATGGTTTTGACACAATTACGCTTAACCGGCAAAACAGATTTGAATTACATTAAGGTGTCAGGATTCCATGGAGAAATACAAAAAGAAATGAATGAAGTGAGTGACCAGCAGACCTGACCTCTGATGACTTTTTGGCCAGCAGTGGGACTTCCCGGCCTGACAAAAGTAGATAAAGTATTGTCGTTACCTTGCAAGGAGGCTGCATCCAAGGCTCTCCGTCGATCTGCATGGGGAATGTCTTCTTAGTGGTCAGCGTGATGGAACTGCATTGAGCTAGTCGTCTGCCTGACGCACGGAGACCTAGGAAATATTTGTGATATCATAGAGTAAAAGATAGGTACCATAATATTAGAGCGGGCACCATGCGCCGAAAAGTCATGAATAGATTTTATTTGTTAACAGTTATAAAATACAGGTTATATATTTACCAGTTCTCACTTGTCCCATGTGCAAACAGTTCTCTAGGCCGATCACCTCTATTAGCTTGTCACCAATATCTGAAAAATAAAACAATGGTAGCTTATTGGTATTTTGGGGGTATGAGGAACAGGGTGTAAAGTTCCGTGTTGGGTGTTGTGTCCGGTGGGCTAACTGCCCGACAGTTGTAAGTCGGGAACTCCTATAAAGGCTTATGTCGCGGATAATGTTCATAGCGCGATGTAGGATTTTCTGTCGATCGTTGTTAGTACGCAGGTGTTGCGATAGATGTCGCTAGTCGCCACAGTATGACCGTTGATAATTACTATCATTTTGCTTCGAAAAAAAAACATCGTGATTGTTAAATAGTCAGTGGTCAGATAATCAAGGGGCCAGTCTTACCAAGGGGAATCGTATTACCCGGTACTAACTGGTTGGTTGGACAGTAGCTTCATGTAAAATACTGGTATTCAGCTGCATTCAATTAGACTGGGAGCCGACCACGCTCCTGTGGCCTCATCCAGGGTTTTCCCCATGGCAACAATGCAGCCCACCTTGTCAGAAAAAGGCTTAGCAGTCGAGATGACAATCACGAAACACCACGAAAAGCTGTAGTCGTTTATAAATAAATATAAAATGCCTTCGAATATTTGTTTTTTGTGTAAGTTAGCTGATAGGTATCTGCTCACCTTGTTGTGCATTAGGGAAGCGACTCCGACGATGCGCCGCGGAGGTGCCCCACAGGTTGGAGCCGCCGTGTGCGTACGGGATGTTCAGTAGCGCCACTCCCTGCAGCGACGGACCCTTGTTCAGCTCTAGCGACGCGCCGTCACACTGAAATCAAGATGATACACATTAAGGCGGAAACCTAAACTAAACACAAACTAAAATAAAGCATTACCAAATTCATCCTTCTTTACGTTGAATGTAACTTGCCCAAGAGACTGATTGCCACGTTGTACGTCAATGCTCAGCCTATATTAGAAACTTAGCAGGCGGTGGTGTGAATAGCACTGTTGTTAGAGACGTCATAGTCTGCTTTAGAATTGCCAAAATTAAGAAGCAATGGACAGAGTACATTGCTTGCAGAATGGATGACTGAAAAGTTCTGAAGAGGCGACTGCGAACCGGAAGACGATGCAGAGGAAGGCCTCCCTCTAAGTGGACCGATGACCTGGTGAAAGTTGCGGAGGTCCGCTGGATGAGAGACGCATGGAACTTCTCAATGTGGCGACAACTGGGGGAGGCCTAAGTTCAATAGTGGGTATCTTTCAGCTGAAATAATGATGGTGATGGTGATGATACAGTCTACTTGTGGCCATTTTTCCGCTAGATGGTCTTGATGTCAACATTTTTCATTTCTTTTGTTACATTTGTAATTGGAACATTAGTAGGCTGTAGAAGTAATCCGTAGGCAACTTGGACATTTTTTTTTTAAAACGTTGCCCCACACTAGGAATTTCACCTGTATCGTGGGTGCGTTCACAAACATTTAAACTCACATACACAAATACCCAGACCCGGAACAACTATCTGTAGGTCTTACAAATATTTGTTCCGTGCGGGGATCGAACCCGCGACACGCAGCGCGGCAGTCCATTGCTTGAGCCACTGCGCTAACCGTGCCGTCAATACATTTACATTACTCTTCATTAAACTTAATTATAACATTGCCTATTTGAAGAACTATAGGCGACTAAATAAAACGAATATGGAGTTAAAAAAATATTTGTCGCCTTTTAGGTTATTAGTTACATCGAATATAAAGCCTTCTTCATACCCCTACCATACCCATACTTAAAGACATTACAAAAAGAAGAACTACAGAGCTTGTTGCTCTTTAGATTCATTCAACCCACCACAATATCAATATGCTCGTGCAGATTCTTACAGCTAGCGGCGAACTGCTCAGACGTGGCGAACTCGAAGTACCAGAGCTTGTTCTTCATGCGAGAGCTGAACTTGTCTGGATTGCGTTCCCGCTCCGTGTGGAACTTCACGCAGATTGCCGCGTCCTGGGGGAAGCAGAGGTGGATGTGAAGATAAGAGAGGAGAAAATGTTGCTTAGATACATGTAGGTATCACATCCCACACGCCCAAAAGACTGACTACCAGTCTGATTAGATAGGTAGTCACTCCATGTAAAATCCTGGTGTTCAGCTGCATCCATTGAGACTGGAAGCCGACTATAACGTAGTTGGAAATAAGCTAAACTGAACTGATGATGAAGATATATTCGATTCAGCCACAGCCATTACACTTTTTTTTTTGAGTGTGTGAAATCATCACCCTCTGGGCAGAGCAGTAGGGAGTGTCAGATTTCTACTGACTAAAAACTACCCATGTTCCTGCTTAGCCCTTTGTGTCGAGGCCGCGGTATCTCTTTCGAACAGCCCGCTCCCCAGCCATTACACTTCATGGCTCTAGGTGGTTGTTGAGCTTGAATGAGCTGCTCTTTCTCATGTGCTTGTGGTGTAACTCTTGTTGATAGTTATCAAAATGCAAAACGGTCTTGGCTAATTTGCCCTCAGGCTTTTCCGGGCAGGTATAATGCATTTGATACTCACAACACCGACAGAGAAGTAGTTATTGATGATGTTGTAGGGGACCACCGTGGGATGCGGCGCTGAGTCGGGCATCTGAGGCTGTTCGCACTGAAATGAAATATTAGGTTATCAGTTAACTGGTAAACATTTACATTTCAGTGCTAATTTTTCTGTCAAGGGCGAAGAAGGAACATGTGTTTGGTTTTTAGTCAGTAGAAGTCTGACACTTCCCTTCGCTCTGCCCAAGAGCGGGGGGGGTTATTCGATAATTTTCCACCCACCAAAAAAAAAAGGCACCAGGAGTCTAAATTGTTTTTTTTTTTGGAGGGCGGGATGTCTTCCAATGACTCCTCCCGCTCTGGGTAGAGCGGTAGGTAGGTAGGAGTGTCAGACTTCTACTGACTAAAAACGACAGATGTTCCTTCTTAGCCCTTTGTGCCGAGGCCGCGGTATCTCTTTCGCACAACCCGACACTTTAATCCCCTTGAGTTATAAGTCGAGCTACACGGTCTCTGACAAATGCTTGCTCTGACTGGACAGGTACACTCAAATCGTCATTTTTAGGGTTCCGTAGTCAATTAGGAACCCTTATAATTTCGCCATGTCACTGTCTGTCTGTCCGTCCTCGCTTTATCTCTGTGACCGTTAGCACTAGAAAGCTGAAATTTGGTACCAATATGTGTATCAATTACGCCAACAAAGTGGTAAAATAAAAATTGGAAAAAATGTTTTATTAGGGTAGCCCCCCTACATGTAAAGTGGGAAGTGTTTTTTTTTTTAATTTCAACCCTAACGTGTGATATATTGTTGGAAAGGTATTTAAAAATGAATAGGGGTTTACAAATCATTTTTTGATAATGTCAATAATTTCGGAAATAATCGCTCGAAAAGTAAAAAACAATGTCCCCCCCCCTCTAACTTTTGAACTAAAGTTAAAAATATATATAAAAAAAAAATAAAAAAAAACATAATGGATACCTTTAAACTCATAAGTGGGAACACTTATTGTGACGGACGGGGGAACTACGGAACCCTACACTGAGCGTGGCCCGACACGCTCTTGGCCGGTTTTTCTTTCATATCATTCCTCATACAATCCATCCACCTTTTTTTGGCCTTTTCTCTCCCTCTCCAACTATCGATATTAATATCCGTAGCTTTATTTATCACACGCGTTTCACCCCTCATAATTTTTTTCATAAAACGCACGTGGCTAAGAACAAACTGTTACCTACTGAACAACATGTTATCTTATTTATGTATTTACTAGCTTTTGCCAGCGGCTTCGCCCGCGTGAAAATGACGATTTTCCTTACAAACTTTCATCCCCTATTTAACTACCTTATGGAATGAATTTCGAAAAATCCTTCCTTATTCCTTGTCTACATTATAAAGGGAACCTCTGTGCAAAATTTCAGCTTTCTAGGTCCAAGGGTTTGGGCTGGGCGTTGATGAGTCAGTCAGTCAGTCAGGACTTCTTTTTTTATTTATATAGATAGATTCGTTAAGTGAACAATGTATGTTCTTTTAGCATAAATATATTATCTTTAAACCCAGAAAACTGGTGGATATTAATGAATAGAGAGGAAGAAGAAGGTAAGAATAAAAACTTAAGTACAAGATTGCTATAACAACTCACATCCATAGAAGTATTCTCAACTATAATGTGCCACCGATCCATCATCACTGTACTCGCGCGAGCTATCTTGTCCAGAATCTTGTGGATTGACTCGCCTTCGTATCTGGAAACAAAGGATAAATAAAGGAGTTGGAAGATTTTTGTATGAAACCTGGTCGGCCTAATTTTTCGACTTTTTTCGACTGGCCTGTTGGTCTAGTGGTTAGTGACCCTATATAACTGCTATGCCGGAGGTCGTGGGTTCGATTCCCACCCAGGACAAATGTTTGTGTGAAGAGCACGATCATTTGTTCTGTGTCTGGGTGTAATTTATCTATAATATGTATGTATTTAGAAATATATAAGTATGTTTATCAGTTGTCTAGTACCCATAACACAAGCTCTGCTTAGCTTGGGACTAGATGGCGTTGTGTGATAGTTGTGGAATATTATTATTATTATACTAGCTGACCCGCGCAACTTTGTCTGCGTCTCTATATATAACTTATAACTTTCCTCGATAAATCAACTATCCGACCAAAATTATTAAGTTAAATCGTAACAAACAAAAATTTTTATCTTTCCTCTTTGTAATATTAGTTAAGATTAAGTATACTAAAATGAGAATTAAGTACTATAAATATCTCTTACTGTTAAATACGATGTCGATAACACCCTGTACTTGTGAACATTATTTTGTTTGAATTTGAATTTCCCGGAGGCCAGCCAGAATCCCCCGTACCTACATTGCGACGCAACCCGCGTAATTATTTTTCCGCGCGGGTATTTTTACATTGCGATATCTTCTAAGATATTTATTTTAACTGTATAGAGTAAAGCGCACAAATATTCTATATTAAATTTCCGTTCTAACGAACACATTTATTTAGATATAGATTAATACCATATGGGTTAAATAAGCTTCGCAAAAAATAATTCTTTTTAACCTAACATTTTAATAGTAAAAAATGGTTACAGTGAGTCAATCTTAAAAGATAGACAGATGCTGTCGCGGACTTTTTTTTAGAACTTTTAAAGACGAATAATTACTTCATACATGATATTCTCGTAACTTAAACCGTTTTCGCAGCGCACGCAACGGAAGCTCTCAGAAAGGAATTTTCTTTTCCCGTTTTTGCAACATTTCTCATTTATGCTCCGCTCCTATTGGTAGTAGCGTGATGTTATATAGCCTATAACCTTCCTCGATAAATGAACTATCCAACACAAAAAGAATTTTTCAAATCCAACCAGTAGTTCCAGAGTTTATCGCGTTCAAACAAACAAACAAACAAACAAACTCTTCAGCTTTATAATATTAGTATAGATTATTAAATTTCTGGCATTTTATTTAAAAATAGCGGCTACTCATAAAACATTTATAATTATTATTACAAACAACTTTTTTATGAGCCAATGTTCTTAAGTGTCACATATGGAGATATGAGCTATCAAAATAAAAGTTCATTCACTGGCGGCATCTTCAATTAGTACAACAAACTTTTATAGAAACAAGTTTGTGTGTTAAAAGATGTTCTAAAGTGACATAAAAGTTGACTATTGGTACCAGCTAACAATTACGTACGTAGCCGCAACTTAGAAAAAAAAACATTAAAATGCCGGAAGTTAGGTAGTCAATTTAATTGAAATCCATTTTCCACGAGGGACAAAACATTTCATGTCATAGGTGCAGTGCTCAGCTGTAAATTAATTTGCTATTCAACAATATCGACAATCAACAACCATTTTCGTCGTAGGTACCTATATCTTATATTTTTGTGATCAATAAAACATATTGTCTATCTTTAAACAACATGTTTAGCTGTAAGTTTTCCTAAAAGTGAAATAAATAAATAAATAAACATAGAAGCCAACTATGAGATGACCAGTAACGTCGTCTTCACGTAATTCGAACAGATGGTTGTGCTTTTTTTTTTGGTACAAGCCCGCCACACTATTCCCAAAACCACTGTAACTCCTGTTAGCCAGAATCAACAGTGGCGACCACAAGAAAAGCTCCGAGACAATGAAGCTCGACGAAGTCCCAGAGAAATGATTTAACTGTCTTGGATCCCGCAACGAAATTAATCAGAAAAGAATAGCGGAGGACTAGGATAAAAAACATAATTTCCACTGTGCATGTATATAAGGTCCCATTAAAATAGGTGGACAAATTTTAACACGGCGTTCAGTACGTTTAACCAAACATATCCAAGTAAAAAAAACACTGATTAAAGTGATTTTTTTTGACATAAAATGTTGGGTGACTAACACTTTTAGTGTATTTTCGCTAGCTGTTTTATTTTTTTGTAAGTATCTAATGCGTTTTTATTATTTTCTTTTTTTACCATTGTCCTTATTTTGGTGGTCTGAATGATTACTAAAATTTTGTCCACCTATTTTAATGGGACCTTATATACGTGCATGTGATTATTACAATAAAGATATAAAGAAGTTAGCTTACCCGCCACCCCACCGCAAACACCTGGCCAGATCGTTGCCAGTTCCCAGAGGAATCACCCCGACTGCTGGCTGCGTGTCCATTTGGACCTTATCTGTAACAATAGGGCTAAAATAGAATGGGATGAGGGCAGGAAGATGATGATCTATGTAGAGATCTACATTATCTTACCCTTATATAATATCATCTCAGTTCCAGTTGAGAACCAGCGTCGGGCACTAATTGCTTGGCAGTTTTGCTGAACTCTACACAATAATATTAGGTATCTGTTTTTTCTGTATGATTTAAAGTTTTTATTTTAAGTTTTGCTGTGTGCATTTGTGACATGTACCAAATCAAAATATGTTTTCAGTACACTTCGTGGAATTCTGGCACTTATCGCCCTACGATTAGGTTCAAAATCACTACATAGTATAAAACAAAATCGCTTTCTCTGTCCCTTTGTATGCTTAAATCTTTAAAACTACGCAACGGATTTTGATGCGTTTTTTTTAATAGACAGAGTGATTCAGAAGGAAGGTTTTAATAAATAATTTGACCGACATCCACGCGGGTGAAGCCGCGGGCATCAGCTAGTTAAATATATTTCACTCTCGTGGATTTTTTTCATTTTATACAATTTCATCCGATTTACTAAACTTCTAAGCTAAATCCAAATAAGTACAATCGAAGACAGTTCCGCCTGATCATTTTAAAAAAAAAATCGCCTAAATCGTGCCGAGGCGCTGCCACGGGCTAGCGAGCGATTCTATTTCTTGAGTGCAAGCAAAAATGAGCTTAGTGGTGATCAGGCGCATAAGACCGCCATAGTACCTAACTAGTTCCAATAGTGTTCGAACGAAGCTACACCTTCAGTTTTAGCCAAAATAAGGCAAAATAATGGTGGCATATTAAGCTATATAATTATATCCAGTATATCCTGACCTCGAATTGTACTGATAAATTGGATTTGTAACTGACTTCTGGTACAATGAGAGAGCAGAACACGACTATTATGTTGTCAACTCACCCATAGTCTCCAGCACCCATCCAACAGTGCCATCTCCACCACAGCATATCACTCGATAGTTCTTCACGTCTTTGAACATCTGCAGACCTGAGGAAGTAACATACCATTACATCCCATCCCATCCCATCCATGTTATCCCTGAAGGGTTGCGTTGGAAGTCCTCACTAGGACCTGGTGAAGGTATGGATGCGAGACGCATGGGACCGGTCAAGGTAGCGACACTTGCAGGAGGCCTATGTCCAGCAATGGACGCCTTTGGTGGAAATGATGAAGATGATGAAACCCCGTAGGGAAAAACTAAGGTACACCCGCATTTTGCCATGTTTAAGTACTACGTAATGGGGGCGGGCTTATTGCAATCAAACGGGCACAAATCCAGACTGATTACTGAGACATTCCAATACTTAGCAATTTTTACGACCCAGGAATTGAATCCAGGAAGTTTTTACTTAGAAGTATCGTATTACCATTTTTTTTTTCCCCCGCTCTTGGGCAGAGCGAAGGGGAGTGTCAGACTTCTACTTACTAAAAACCAAACCCATGTTCCTTCTTCGCCCTTGTGTCGGAGCCGCGTTAACCTTTCGACAATCCACAGCCCCGACGGGATCGTATTACCCTGTACCTACTAAACAATTAGTACAGGGCAATACGATACTCCTAGGTACAACGATACAGAGAGGTTGTAGAGGTCAGATAGACAGTAGCTCCATGTAAAATACTGGTATTCAGTTGAATCCCGAAAACTGGAAGCCGATCCCAACGAAGATCGGAATTTAAAACCAACTTACCCTGCGTCAGTCCACCTCCTTTCGTAATATCATGCACCTGTCTCGGATTGAGGATGTACTGCAGCTTGCGGAGCACCCTGGAGCCCTGCCTGCCCCCGGACTTGGGGTTGATGAACACGAGCAGAGGGCACGAGCCGTCGGGGGGCGTTATTTGGAAGGAGATAGGGGGCGCTCGTGTCTCGCGTTTGTCTTTCTCTTCCTTTTTCTCTTCGGAAGTCGCTGCTATTGAGATAGGGAGGGAAATTGAGGTGGGAAGGGATTGCTGGAAGATAAAGTTTAATTATTTATTTTTGAATTCCTCCAAGTTAGAGTAATTTATTATACATACAATGACATAAATTTAACATAATATCATGCCTATCGTCCCCGAAGGCGGAGTGCTCTAGGAGTATTGTACCTTTCGGTATAGACTAGGAGAAAAAAAGATTCAGATGGAATATCATTAATTTTATTTACATCTCTCATATTCGGTAAGTAGGTCCTTATTACCCCCAAATGGGGCTTGTAGGTGACCAATTAGCGCTCCAGGGCATTAATGTCGCAAGAAAAGCCCTAGGGCGGTAAGTAATAAAAAAAAAAAACACTTCACTCTTTCAAAATGTTCACGTACATCTAACCATCATAGTACTGGCAATAGACATCATGCATTCAGCCCAATGACAAAAGAGGTCGCTTCGCTATTCAGCCTTGTCTTCGTATGAGTATACCGCCTGTGTGGGGGAGGCTTAATAGTCATCAATTTTAAATATCGAACGGCGAAGCTCAATATCGGTCTTGGAAAAAAAAAAAAGAGATGAAAAAGGCGGTAATAGAAAACTTTACTTTCAATATTGTTTGTTTTTGGTTTTTTTTTATAATTACGTGCTAATTAGGAAAAAAACATGAGTTCTGCAAGTAATGGAGATATAAGCTGCACTCCCGATTCAATGAAAATGGAAGCTGAAGCAGCAATTAACAATATTTTGCCTGAAAGTTCTAAAGAGAGATATTTGAAAACTTTATTCTTGTAATGCCGGTTTTTTTCTTCTTACCTCATAATCGAGACGTAAAGCAGAGTAGTTAGCTCGGGTGTAAGCATCAATTGCACCCTCGAACTATTGGCGCCCTCGCTGCGCTCGTGCGCCTAAATATCTCGGGCTGCGATTGATGCCTTACAGCCCTTGGCTACTAATCTACTATTATTTATTACATTTAGTACAGCAAAAGCCATTAACACCAAAACCACAAGCATTCTAACATTATCGTCTTCCATTCATCAGCAAACAAATCCAGTTCAGGGTTGGTCTCCACGAGCGCGTTGAGCATCGTTAGCATACGCGGTATAGGGGAGGTGGACCGAGCTACAGTGCGACAAAATGGGACATTAAATAATTTGTGCTTTCTAGAGCGATTATAATTATTTGAAACAAATAATTGACACAGCTCCGCATGTAAGTCTGAGGCGTCGGTGTGACCATGTATGATTTTATACGCTGTTGTTATTTGGTCAACAGCCCGCCTAACTTTAAGGGAATTAAAATTTGTCATGATATTGTCTTAAAGGTAGGATTGTTTTAATATTATTCCAGAGTGAAAAAGAGACGGCCTCTAAAGCTCCGATTCCAATTCCGATTCGAAAATATGATAATTATGATTCCCACTGCGGGCGGAACAAAAGGGAGTGTAAGACTCTTACTGACTAAAACCCTTCTTGTTACAATTTATTTATTCATTAATACACTTTAAGCTTACAGTTTTTTTTAACCAAAATGCTTAAAAGCTAACACTCATCATATTATAGTGCCAAATAACATCTTTTAGTCACAATAATTCATAAAGCAATGTACTTTTTTATTTTATAGGTCAAATGGTGTCATATTATACAAAACAAACAAATTAAAATTAAATCAGTAATTTTCCATGTGTCAAAAAATAATATTAATTAATGAAAAGATGTCAAAATGTCAAATGATGTCAAAATTAATACACTTAAAATTTTACACAAGCATGCCAGATGAATTCATTAATAAATAAATAATACAGTACCTACCAATACTAAAAAATATTCAAGAGGGTTAGGTACACATCAGTGGTTTAAAAATAACAATACATCTTTCCTTAAAGTGCTAATATTATCCACAAATATGTCGGCATCTGGATTGCTGTCAAGGTAACGATTAATGAGACTGATTGCATTAGAGGTTGGGCCGTTATTAGACTGACGGGTCCGCCATTCCGGTGGGCATGTAAGAAGTTGATGCCGCCGTCGTCCTACACCACGCATGTATTGCTGCGGAACAAACAGATGGATATGCTCTCTTACCGATGGATTATCTATACTACTGTTAATTAACAAATAATAATGTATCAAATGCACTAATTTACGCCTGAGCTCCAAAGTATCTAGACCGACCATTCCTGACACAAATAAAGAAGGATACAAAAATGGATAGTATCCGTAGGTTCGTTTGTATACATAACGGCAAAATTTCCTCTGAATTTTTTCAACCATCAGAGTATATAACTTCTCCGGAGGATCCCAGACAATTGCATTATACTCTAATTTACTGCGCACATATGCATTGTACAGCAGCTTTACAACCCTGACACTTTTAAATTGGGAGGAAGTTCTGATGACGAAACCCAGTGCTTTATTAGCGTCTTTGCACACCTTTTTAATGTGTTCGTGGAAATTAAAGCCACTGTCTAGAGTTAGTCCCAGATCCTGTATTGTTGAGACCCGTTCAAGCGGGTCATCTGCTAGCTTGTAGGAGAAAGTGATTGGCGCGCGAGACCTAGAAAATGTAATGACTTTACACTTCGACATGTTAAGCGGCAGCCTATTCCTCACACTCCAATCCGCAATCGCATCAATGTCCCGCTGAAATTCCAAACAGTTTTCCTCTTCAGTGACCGTCAAAAACAATTTTAAATCATCTGCAAACATAAGGCATTTCGCCGCAGATAGAACTCCTGGCAGATCGTTGATCATAATTAGGAATTGGGGAGGTCCTAGCGTACTGCCCTGGCTGACGCCCGATCGAGTAAAGTACTCTGGCGACTGGAAGCCATTCAGTTTTACAAACTGCCGCCGATCTCTGAGGTAGTCTGCCAGGAATCGGAGAAGTTGAGGGCCAAATCCGAGAGATGCAAACTTCATCAGAAGAACATCATTGTCGACTAAGTCGAACGCCTTTTTGAAATCAAAATATGCTGCGTCAACCTGACTGCCAGCGGTCATCTTGGTCCTCAAGTAGTCAGCAAAACATATATGGTTGGTTAGAGTAGATCGTGCAGGTCGAAACCCATGCTGAGAATCATCCAATAGACCACTGAGCTGTTTGGAGATAGAGCTGTTTATAACAGATTCGAAGATCTTACCGAAGACTGGCAGAACAGCAATAGGTCTGAAGTTCTCGATGTCAGTTGACGATCCACTTTTCGGGACTGGAGTGACTCTAGACACCTTCCAGACAGTGGGATATACGCTGTGCAACAGTGACAGATTAAATATAAACAGAAGAGGCTCCTCCAATACGGCCAGACAGTCCTTCAAAATGAAAGCTGGTATAGCGTCAGGTCCATATGCAGAAGAAGTTTTAAGCCTGCGGACTGCCCGACGCAACTCTAAAGTATTAATATGGTTTACACTGATCATAGGCAAACATCCTCCATCAGTTGCATCACGCTCAGCTGCGTCAGGATCCAACTTTGGTGGGTCACTATGAAAAACGGAACCGAAATAATCGGCAAACGCATTAACGGCTTCCTGTCCTGTCACAACCTTGTCCCCATACACGAACTCTTTATTTTGATTACGATTTTTCCTTTTATCTTTAACATATTCCCAAAACTTTGATGGATCACGACTTATAGTTTGCTCCATTGCATTAATATAATTTTTAAAAGCAATTTTAGTGAGATATTTAACTTTAGTTCTATAGTATCTAAATAGTTCTCTGTTGAATTGAAGGCCATTTTGCTTATATTTTGTTAAGTTAAAATATTTTAGTTTGATATAGTGCTTAATTTCAGAAGTGTACCATGTAGGATAAACATATTTAGAATTATTGAAATCTGCAATCTTCTTTTTCGGGACGTTATCATTGAAGACGCCGTATAGGCTTTTATACATTATGTCTACTGCTACATCAACATCCTGTTGCAGCAGCAGCTCAGTCCAGTCTATCTCAGCAATACCCATGTATAACCCATAGAGATTAGCCTTGCGAAAATTCCAGTCAGAACTTTGACTGTTGGGTAATGTAGATGGTCGGTCCCTGACAACAGCACTTCTCGGCAAAGTAACCGTTATCTCCAACGCAGGATGATACGCATCCATTGGAACTAAAGGGTCAACATAAGATGCCACACTAACGTTTTCCGAGTCACAAGTTGATAACACCAGATCCAAAACGCCGCCATATTTGTTGCTAATACTGTTAAATTGCTGCAGTTTACAATAGTCAGTAAAATTATTAAATTGTGTTACAACATTATTAGTACATGATTTTAGATTAAAGTCGCCGACTATTACAATTCTATAATCCGAATATTTATTTACCACGTTCTCTAGACACTCTAACACATCCAGGTATTGTTTATTACTATAACTAGGAGGTAAATAGACTACACAAATCAAAAACATCACATTTCGCCATGTTACCAATGCGCACAACAATTCTTTATCATCAGTCAACCCATCCACATCTGTAATTCTCCTGACTGTGTAACAATCCCTAACAGCCAGTAGAACCCCGCCCCATCCTACGTCACCAGGTCGATCCTTTCGCAGTACAATATAACCCCGAGGAAAAAGTTCAGCATCACTCACGGAACTATTGAGGAAAGTTTCCGTTAGTGCTATTAGATCACCAGAACAGAGGGCTACATTGTGGCTAAAAGTCGCAGTTTTTGTTCGGAGGCCTCGTACATTCTGGTAGATGATTATAATCTTCTTAGTTTGTTTCCTGCTCCTGAAATGGCTTGGTACTTTTGTTACGAAAAAACTGCCGCCATGGTTTTATGCAAACATTCTCTGGCCAGTTTTCTGAGTCCATTACACAGTTCTCTAGCCTAGAAGGTACGCCCAGCTTAAACGAAGCATAGTTGCCACGTGCTTTCAGGCCTTCCACTGTGTATCCTTCACTATCAGATACTGATTTTAGGTGATTGAGTACCTGTTCTTCAGTAGTGCCAATCTTCACATAGTAGAGATGTAAATATCGCACCCGCTCAGCCGCTTCCAGTTGCGTCAGACCAGGAGTAGCAGAACCTCTTACAATGTCTTTAGGCGATTTGTTATGCCGTTTTTTGGTAACCTCGACCCATTCACCGTGACTGTGGTCAGAATTGTCATGACGGTCTTGCACACTGACAGCAGAAGAGTTCAAGTTAGACATTTTCCTGTTGATTTCGACTTGTTGGTCGCGCCGTGTCACAGAAGGCAGTAAAGACTTATCCATGGTAGGCGTTTTTAGAGGCTGATTGGTGCTTTTGGGAAGACTGGATACTGGTACAGTATTCGTAATTTTCCCTGAGTTAGGCACTGTTTGAGGCTTGACCGTGTTTCCTTGCACAATAGTTGCTAGCTCTGGATTCATATTTTGGCTGTTACCTAAATTATTGGAGTCATCCAGCTTCCTAGTACTTTGTTCGCAATTGGCTGAACTACAGACAGATCGCGAACTTATCAACTTAAGTTGTTTCTCAAGGCTCATGATTTGGTCATTCAGTTTAGAGAAACATTTTCCCACAATAAGAGCAACTTGATTTGCTACAGCATTGCTAATCATATTGGTCAGGCGTTCATTTATAGCATGTTGAAATTCCTCTTGGATTACAACACGTAAATTGTCTAGATACGTCTCATCCGGATGCATATATTCGTCATATAGTTGTTCAGTGCTTTTCCGGATTGGATTAGATTGCGTTTTCCGAACCGTTACATTCATGTTTTGCTCATCGAAAATAAATTGACTGTCCTGGTTAACGCTATAGTTGTTATTTTCCCTAGCATCAATTAATTGACCAAACTGATTTGGGCCCACCTCCAATCTTGTAGATCGAGCCGGAGTATTAGAGTTATCCCCTCTAGGTTGCTTGCATTTGCACTCAAGGCAGATCCACATCTCCTTCAGTTCTGTTGTCATAGTGATGTAAGTAGCTACGGGAGTATTGGCGCATAAGAGATCATAAACTTGCGCACAGAGACAACAACAAAGCCACTGTGCATTCCCTATGGGATTTTTACAGCCACCACATACAACCACATCAGACACTGTTGCCATTTCTCAAAAATGCACGTTTTACTTTGTATGTGCCAATGTCAACAATTATCTTATTACTATACCGACGACAATGTTACCGGTACTCGTTGAAGTCGTTTATCAGATCCACACAATAATGTGAAACAAGTTGAAAAAACAACTCACAAAAAGAGCAGTGCTCACTCGGATTTGATCTTGCGACCAGATGTTCCTCAGTCGCCCGTGCTTGAGACTACGCTATTTGTACATTGGCAGTCTAGTCGAAATAGTAGTTCTGGCTCGACGAGAAATATTTTAAAGTTTACAAAGTCATTACATATGATTCATTCTGCAAAAATGTTGCGCACTGACACAATGTCCTTTGCGTTCCAGGGCCACGTTAACATTTCGAACAAATTTCGCAACATTGGCTATATCCCAGTCTGGAGTCTTCTTCTTATCGTGTGTGCTAATAACCTTCACGTCAGAGTTTCTAAACCACCTCAAGAGCCCCTGACATGGTTTGACGACCGCCATTTGGCGGCCGGAATCACCGGCTTGTACATTCTCTGGAGTGACGCTTCAAGACATCATAGTAACCCCCGGTCAGTGACATACCTGGAGTCAACAATACGGCGAGCCCTAACATCATGAAGAGTAGTATAGTCTAGCTTTTAGGCTAACTAAAGTAACGCTAATAACCATGGTCTCACCTGATCATGCTGCGACCGATGCGGTAGCGACCTCTGCCTGTCCAGCACTAGCGGTCGTATGGCGGTGGGAGGCAGGATGTGTCGCGCGTGTCTGCCCAGTGAACACGCGCCACCTGCGCTGCCGACGCAGCGGTTGTGGAGCTGGAATTATTGTGATATTTCATTTATTTTGACAACTCAGAGCCTGTGGGTTAGTAACAATATTCTTAAACTCTATTCAAACACTGAAAGTGTTCCGATTATGGTACACAGGATACTGTTGGAATGCTAACTATGGAGTATGTTTAGCAGCGTGGTCGCTTTCTTCCACCGTACCGCATTGAAGCAGTCGGTACGTGCCTACTGTAACTAGAAACAATGAAGCGAATTGAACCGATTTTGATCAAATTTCTATTGGATCAATTGGAAAGTATTATCCTTTCACTTAAATCAAATATCAAAATAGTATATTTCATTATTAGTGCGGAAAGCCTGTCATTGCAAAGAGTTCCGCCAAATGTCTACCCGAGCCGAGGCGCAGCCGAAGGTGAGGGTTGACAGTCGGAACAAGTTGCAATGACGGTTCCGCACGTGTACTGAACAACTATTTTTAATACAGTTGCGAAAAAATTAAGGAATTTAATTAAGAACATTTTTTGGAAAATGGCGCTAACCGTAAAAGAATTTAGGCAGATATTTTTTTTTCTTTTGTTGTCTTCACCCGTTCTGGGTAGGCAAAGGGAGCTATGCCCATACAGCCAAGTCTTCAGTAGATTTTTTATGAAATGAAAATGAATTTTAATGAGATGAAATGGAATGAAACCTAACCAAACTCATTGAATCAAATTATTAAATCTGATATTGAAACAAATTAGTAGCTTCTTTAGAAATATTTGCATGAATCATAAAATCGTCTATGATTTTTTTTTTGTAAAAACTTCGTGGTTGGTTTTTTTTTCAATGGACATTATTTTGACAGTTGGGAAAGAGAACGCACGAGTTCGGAAATGGTAAAGAAAAAGCACGAGTACGTAATAGCCCATTTATCCTGAACGCTATAATACGTCCCTGCAATACGCCACTTTTTGAGCAACTGTATTAAAAAAAAAAATACGGTTCAAAAATGACGGAGTTATGTTACAAAAAATACATTCGAACTGACGACCTCCTCCTTTTATGAAGTCGGTTAGTAAAAGAAGAAGTGATCTTTGTCTGTTTAGTTAAAGTAGCACTCACAGTGATATGGCACCATCGACAGTGCAGTCCAGTGATTCCGTTGTAGCCTTTGATCTTTTTCCGACACCGCGCGCACTTTCCGTGGCAGTTACCTGTAAAGTGATAAGATATTCATTATGTTTTGGTAAAAGTATGAGAAAGAAAGAAAAAAGGAGAGAAAGAAAGAAAAGAAAATTTTGAAGAAAGAAAATATTCAGGTAGGTATTTGGCACATGATTGAGGATTACTTCATTTCTAATTTCCCTCCTCATTTCTGATGACCTTCTACATTGCCCTTTGGGTAAATTTAACCTTTTGATGAGTTTCATTAGGCCTATTGAGCAAATTAGAAAATATTGCAATGCACAAAAGTATGGGCTTCGCCAATTACCATTTTTTTTCTGAAATATGATCGGTTGGTGATGTGATCTTCTAAAGTATTATTGATGTGATGCTTTGCTTATGTGTACGTGTATATGTTTTTCAAGAGGTTGACGTACCTTCTACCCAGTGATGCGCCAGCGTGGCGGGCGCGCGCTTGGACTTGGAGTAGGTCGCGATACAGGACGCCGGCGCGCGTTGCACGCAGCGCTCGTGCACGGTGAACTTGCAGACTGGAAACAGGGAAAATGATATTCAGTTCAGAGTAAAAAATATGGCAACGATGACTGTGAGAACAAGTGCTTCCGGGGTCTTTAAGGGGATTTTACATTCATTTTTTTATATATTAAATTGGCCTATTCTTGGATCTTATCCTGAGGACAAAGTTGGGGTCGACGATGAAACGAGTCCGAGTGGACCCAAAAGAAGACTATTAAATTATGATAAAAAATAGATTGGAGTCATATGAACTCGAGAACACCGACGCAGGCAGAAATTCCACTCCTTGGCTGTGCGCCTTTCATTCATCCCGGAAAGGCATTTACATGTGGCTGATATAAGAATGCTTAGGGAGATGTGCGGTGTTACGCGGATGGATAAAATAAGAAATGAGTACATAAGAGGAAGTCTGAAAGTGGCGCCGGTGACTGAAAAGTTGTGTGGAAATCGGTTGTCGTGGTATGGGCATGTGATGCGGAGGAATGAGGAAAATTTCGTGATGAAGGTTTTGAATATGAATGTGGATGGGTACAAGAGTAGAGGAAGATCAAAGGAACGATGGATGGACTGTGTGAAGAATGATATGGTAAGAAAGGAGGTGTCTCATGAGATGACGAGAAACAGAGAAGTATGGAAGAAGAAGACATGCTGCGCTGACCACAAATAAATTGGGATAAGGCAAGTGAATGATGATGGCTGTGCGCAAAATGAAAGATTTGTACGAATGTGGGGAACATCGACCAGGTTTCATAGATGATAACTGCAGTGAAGTAGGGAGATGGTGGAATGATTCCTTGGACGTACTAATCGAAATACAGTCTGTAAAAGACCAACGGACATGCAACTTTGCGGCAGTGGGCCAGGCTATGAAGGTAACGCTACCACCTCTACTTTACCAATGATTTGAGGTGGGACAAATCGGTAAGGTAAAGAAGCACTGTCTTGCCACAGTTTAAAACACCCGGATTGCACCACGAAACTTGGCCACCAGCTTACGACACATACACATACTGTTTATACTCCACTACCACTTGGTGTTGGAAGATAGTTTTTGGCAAAAGAATGTGGTGTTCCGTCTCTTTCGCGGACTAATTCCACAAGAATGCACAAAGCAACGTGCAAGTGAAGTACTACTAACAAAGTTATAAGTTACTTATACTAGCACGAATATTATTAATTTGTACCTTACCCTTAAGTTCAGGTATTCATCTATGGGTCTTTGTGACCTGAAAATAAATAAATTCTATTCTATTATACTCACAGATACAGCACAATCCCTTCTTCCCCAACCCGACCAGCATATTCAGGCACAGGTTACAGTACGCAGGTCGACTGAAGTGTTTCAACCTCCACGCGTGCTCACCGTCCTCCTTCACGTTCGTGTCCAGCCCGAGTAGCACTAGCAGGGGGATCGTGGTCATGCTGTGGAGGGAAGGAATAAAGTATTGAGCAGAGCTGAATCTGAGGATAAAAGTGGATGCACAAAATATTATTTTAGAATTGTTACCGCTGTAGCAGGTGTCTATTTGAATACCCCAGGCATTCAAATATACACTTGGTCACAAACGATTTGAAAGATGACGCAGATTTGGAGAGGGAACGTAGAGCATTGTTAGTTCGGGCTAATATGCTTGCACACCGGTTCTTCCGATGAACGAAGCGTATTGCATGCCACTGGTCTACAATGCTCTGCGGAACCAGTATACCGCGTTTAGGGTGCTGTTGCGTTTGCCTCCGTTTTGTAGCGCGTTATCTAAATAAATTTGCAGAGCACGTACTTATTTAGACGCTTTCGAAACGCTGGCGTTTTTACGTTTTGGTACCGGTTTCAATGCTGTACAGCATTAGAAAGTGGCCTCAGTGTCATTCTCCTTGAGAGCCATAGTCAGGAGGCATGACAGCCCGTTTGTGAGGTTACCTGTGCACTGTCATTTTTTTTATTTGACTGTTTACATGGGCTAAGAATATTGTTACTAACCCAATGAATCTTGGTTAATCTAAATAAATGAAATGTTTATAAATAATAAGTGCCTACAGTAACTCTGTCCATCAGTTTGTTGAATTCTGCGTTAGGACGTTTATTGTGATACTCCGTTTTCGTGTAATTTTTTGTGACTGAGAAGAGGGCAAAGCAATAGGTACCTGGTTCCTTGATCAATTTAAAAAAAACTTTTTTTAATAAAATTTTAAATTTTAGGAGCGGCGGTGGCCCAGTGGTGTCAGCCCCGACTTACGAACAGTACGTCGTGGGTTCAAACCCAGGCAGGCGCATTACTGTGTGTAATTTATTTCATCACCGCTGCTCTCAAAACGGTGAAGGAAAACATCGTGAGGAAACCGGCATGTCTTAGAACCAAAAAAATGGATTTGGATTATAGCCCATCCCTCTCCTAGAGAGGAGGCCTGAGTCCCTGCAGTGGGAACATTATAGGCTGATGATGATGATGAATAAAATTTTGACACTCTAGCTAGCCCATTGGCTTAAACCGAAGAAAAGTTTAAAGAACTTGTTACTGACCCTCCTCGTTTCCATTCATCTAGCGACACGGTACCATCAGCATCGTAGTCTATCTCCACCATCATGTCTTGTAAGATCTACAAAACAGGTACACACACTATCATCAAATTCAGAAATTAGATAAGTTACAGACAAGACTTAAGCTTCAAAAAGTTAGGATCTAGTCTAGAAATATGTATTAGCAATAAAGACACAGAAAAAAACTGCATGACGATGTTTGTAAGACACGATGACCTAGTCAGTCTGAGTAGTCAGGTGTCATTGGACACCCAAGCTCTCAAGGTCACATGCCATATGAAATACTAGCTTAAGCTACGGGGTCATAAGCTAGTATTTTATATGGGGTGCATCTACCGAGATATGAATGGGAAGGGATCATGAGAACACTTCCACCGGGCGTCGTGGGAACTAGTGCGCCTTCCATGATCCCCAACTAGATCCCGGCTAGAGCCTGCTTACTCACCGGCCTAAGTTCTGAAGTCTCCCAACCCAGGTACTCGGCAACCGTCATCATCTGGTTGACGATGCAGTCCATCTCGTTCGTGTCCAGAACGCCATTGCCATCCGTGTCGTAGAGTCGAAACATGACTGGAATGAGAAAATAAAGGGGTTTGGATTAAATGGCCTACCACACTTCCGCCGATTTTTTTAAACTTGCGGCCTCTCTTGAATCCTATAATTCGATAGCGAAAGAAGTTTTGTATGGGATAAAAATAAATGTTCTAAAGTGTCACGTTTTCGAGATATCCAGCTATCAAAGTTATACTCATATACAATCGGACGTTGTGCGTGTAACTGCTATTTGTTGTTGCTCCACTAAAGTATTCAAAATCAGTGTATAAACTTTTCGAAAGTGCTATTGAAAGTGTAAACCTGTTAGAAGGTGATACTAGACATAAACTTGTGACAGTATTCCAGTGTTTTAGTGCAAAGTTTTAATAATATAGACCAAACTAACTTGGGTAACAATCCTAATTACCGTCAGTTGTTTAATATCTGTGCGTTGTGAGTAAACGCGTAAGCGCCCCGACTTACACGGCGCTTACGACGTTCTTCTCGCGAACGCGCCGACTCGCCGGCTCTGAGGTCGCGTGCACTTGTTATTGGATATTATTTTTGTTCCAAACTTGTTTTTGTGAAGAGCGAAGAAGTGTTAACATGGCAACTTTGACACCGTCGTGGGGCTGTTGTGCCAACGATGATTGTTGTTTGGAGGACAATAAAGGATTTATAAACTGCATGAAGTGTAAAAAATCATTTCATTTCGTCTGTCTATCGATCCCGGAAATTCCTTCTGAGACGGAAGCTTACTGCAAGTGGAATTGTTCAGGCTGCACGACTGTGATTGCAAATGCTTCTAAGACAGCCACCCCGAACCGCAATGTGTCAGCTACTAGAAGTGGCAAGAGACCTGCATTGTACTCGCCAACTCAAGCTGCAGCTGTTACTACTGAGGATGTGCGTAACATAGTCCAAGAGGTTGTCAAGGCCGAGTTCAGTTCCATGCTTCAACAACTCAACAGCACCATACTCAGCGTTGTAAACAGGGAACTTGCGCCTATTAAACAAGAAATCAGGGAGTTGACGGCATCATTAACCTTCCATACCAAAGAATTCGAAGAGTACCAGTCAGAACATAAATTACTAGGAAAAACGGTGAAGGACTTAACTGAGCAAAACTGTAACCTAAAAATCTTAACGACGGACCTAAGTCTACGTGTAAATTACTTAGAACAACAGACTCGTTCTAAGAACCTCGAAATTCAGTGCCTGCCTGAAAACAAACAGGAGAACCTCTACACGGTCGTTAAGCAGCTGGGCTCTGTGGTGGGATGCAGCCTAAGTGACAATGAGATTCATCACTGCACCCGTGTTGCTAAACAGCAAGCTGCTAACACCCGCCCCCGATCCATCGTTGTCCAACTCGCCACCCCAAAAATTCGTGATACCCTCCTAGCGTCAGTCATAAATCATAACAAAAATAAGAAGTTGAACTCGGAGAAACTCAATACAGCCGATCTGGGTATTGCTGGCGATAAAACGCCGGTGTTCGTCCTTGAACATCTTTCCCCTGCCAATAAAGCGCTACATGCAGCCACGAGACAAAAGGCAAAGGACAAGGGTTATAAATTTGTCTGGGTGAGGAACAGCAGGATTTTCGTTAGAAAAACTACCGAAGATGAACATATTCTGATTAAGAATTTAGATTCATTGAATAAGTTAGTATCGTTTCAAAATAGTTTCTTATCTCTAGATAGTTATATCTAGAAAATGCATGCCCCTATGGAATTTATAACTTATAAAATTCGATAAGAACTTGAATATATTCTATCAGAACTGCAGAGGATTGCGAACAAAGACGCATATGGTTTTTTGCAATGTTAGTATTAATAACTATGATGTTATAATTTTTACGGAGACGTGGCTTAACAATTCCATACAGAGCAGTGAGTTATTCGATGGCAGATATACGGTACATAGGAGAGACAGAGAAACTTCCCAACTTGCTGGCAAAGAGGGTGGGGGAGTTTTAATAGCTGCCAAAAAGGAATTTAATCCTAAACGTGCTGAACACTTTGAGAGTGGATGTGAAGATCTCTGGGTTACCTTGGACCTTCCATCCAATAAATGTTTTCGTCGAGTGGCTCTCTGCGCTGTGTACTTGCCGCCGCCATTACATTTCTCTCAGTTGGAAAATTTCCTAGAAAATTGTAACGCTGTTTTTGAGCAACTCCATGAATCATGTACATGTATCATAGGTGACTTCAATTTAGGGTGCATAGACTGGAAACTTGACAGAAATCTGAATAAAAACCTAAAACTTCCCAATACCTGTGAAGCTTTGTTGGATTTTACATATGTTAATAAATTCAATCAATGCAATAATGTATGTAATGCCTCCTCTCGCATACTAGATCTTGTGTTAACTGATCACCCGCTGTGTAATGTAAGACAAAGTATTGGCTCCTTATGTAATATTGATCAGTATCACCCACCTCTAGATATAAATATTAGTTTTAAAAAAGAATCTAAACTTCCATATAATATTAAGAATGAGTTACGTGATTTCCGTAAAGGAAGTTATATAATGATAAAAAAATATCTAAAAGAACAGGACTGGGAGGAATTATTTGAGGGACAGCATAACGTTAATGATATGGTACAAACGTTTTATGACATCCTCAATGGAGCCATTCAAAGATTCGTTCCTATTAAAACACCCAAAAATAGTAAGTACCCCCCGTGGTTTAACAAAACTCTAATTAAAATTTTAAACACTAAAAATAAGATTAGGAAACGCTATAATACTTATCATAACCCGTTAGACAAGATTGAGTTGAAGATAATCACTAAACGCTGCGATGCGCTTGCCACGCTTTGCTATAATAATTATTTAAAAAATCTTGAACACATTCTTACAAGTAACCCTAAATCTTTTTGGAATTATATTAAAACAAAACGAGGTGGATCCAGCTCGTACCCTTTATCTATGACGGATGGTACAGCTGCATCATCAGATGGAACGGAGATATGTGAGTTCTTTGCTTCTTACTTTTTCTCGGTATATAGCCCGGCGGAAAACGGATGCAGTACACATAAAACAACAAACACCAATTTAAGTATTCATGAAGGTAGCTTATCTCTGAACAGCCCAGTTATCGAAAACGAAGCCTTATTAAAAAAGCTAAAAAGTTTAGACTGCAACAAAGGTGCTGGTCCAGATGGCATACCACCAATATTTATATATGAGTGTGCAAATGAGCTGGTCACGCCTATGTTGCTTATTTTTAATAAATCTTTGTCAAGTGGTGTCTTCCCCTCAAAGTGGAAGGAAGCAAAGGTCGTCCCCATTCATAAATCAGACAGTGAGGACTTGGTTTCGAACTATAGACCCATTTCGATTTTATCAACCCTAGCTAAAATCTTTGAGTCTATGATCTGCCCCCACATTCAAAACCATCTTAAAATTTACTTAAGTGAGGGACAGCATGGCTTCGTGGAGTCTCGATCCACGAATACCAACCTGACACTTTTTACTGAGTTTTTGACAGCGGCAATAGACTCTGGCCATCAAGCTAATGTCATATATACAGATTTCAGCAAAGCGTTCGACCGGGTCTCGCATCAAATTCTTATTGACAAATTAAGAAGTTATGGTATCAATGGGACCTTACTCTCATGGTTGAGTTCGTATCTGGAGAACAGAACTTTCTACGTAGTAGTCAATGGCTTTCGATCATCTGTCAGACACATATCCTCAGGTGTGCCACAAGGGTCTCATTTGGGGCCGGTTTTGTTTAACTTTTTTATTAATGATATTCCGAACTGCTTTAGCCACTGTAAATTTTTTGTGTTTGCCGATGACTTGAAATTCGTAAAAATTGTCAAATCTAATCATGATGCCTTTGAATTACAAAGTGATTTGGATAAATTGGTGATATGGTGCCAAATAAACCAGATGCTCCTAAATCCTGGCAAATGTTACCATATAAAACTTACTAGGAAACATCATCTCATTGACCAGGATTATTATATTAACGGAGAAAAAATAAAGGAATTGGACACAATAAAAGACCTTGGTGTTACGTTCGACAGGAAATTAACTTTTATCCCACATATAGATAACATAGTGAAAAAATCTTCTAAAATGCTGGGTTTTGTTATTATAAGAAACGTTAAACAATTTAAAAACTACAAAACTAAAATTATTCTTTATAATTGTTTAATTCGTAGCATGTTGGAGTATTGTAGCGTGGTCTGGCGGCCACACTATGCTGCACACTCATTGCGTCTTGAACGAGTACAAAAACGTTTTCTTGGGCACCTGGCCTATGCTAGTGGCTTGTCCAAGAAAATGCGTTCATATAGTGATAGGCTCAAATATTTTAAAATGGTTACTCTGGACAAACGTCGACGACTGAATGACGCGATGTTTGTGTGTAAAGTGATGGCTCATAAGATCGACTGTCCGCTAATATTAAACAATTTTAACTTCCGTGCCCCCTCAAGAATTCCTCGCAGTCCTATAACACCACTCTGCCCTCCGCAAAGAAGAACCGTTCTGGGTGCAAATTCTCCCTACGCGAGGTTTTGCAAGGTTGTGAACGGTTGCAGTGATCGGATCGACCTACATTTTGACAGTTTAGACAAATTGAAAGCCAGTTTCCATAAGTATCTCCCCGAATATTGAATTTATTGTCCCTACATTATCCCACTGTGTTGGTGAACAAGGCTACATGTTTATTACCCTATTTTTGCATTAAGTTACCTTGTACCTTACCTTGTTTAATTCAGTTTAATTTAGTTTAATTTATTTATTAAGATTAAATCAGCGCAACTTAGTTATATCTTAGTTAAATTATATGTCATAAATAGGCTTTTCATTTCTACTTTTTCTCTTTGAAAGTTACGACAACGTTTTGTGTGCATGCAGAGTTTACCTATAAGTAATTGTTACATTTTATTCTAATTTGTTCATTCTGTTTCATTGCCATGTACTAGTGTAAACAATTGTTGGTGAACCAATAAATAAATAAATAAATAAATAAATAAAATACTGAGAGCCGTCAGTGCATGGGCTTTAAGGCCGTATACAGAAAGAAAGCTGGTAGCCGGTGCCGATCTATCAGCGCTTATCGGCACTGGTAGATTTCATTCAACTTGTCGGCGACGTTCGGCGCTTATCGGCGCTTGTTCATATAAATGTCTACGCCGTTTACCTGCATGGAGCGGTTCCTATAAGCGCTGGTAGGCTGCCAGCTATCTTTTTATATAGGTACGGCCTAACTTTGATACCAAATATTTCGGAAACGTGTTACTTTAGAAGAGTTGTTTGTTTCGATGCCAGTTATCGACTAAAGTAGGTAGGTTTTAAGAGTCTATTTTTGAAATAACTTTATTGAAATACACACATCAAAAGTGTCTAGGGATCAACATATATTTTTGCAATAACTTTTCTCCTGATTGATATTAATTAAAATTTTCTTTAAGGATTCATCAAATAAAGTGTTTTCGTTTGTCACAGTAACGATAAACCAAGTCACCTTTGCATTAATAAAGAAATTTGCCATTTTCCTAATAAAGGGATTTTTGACATTTGAACCACTAACATTAAAGTTCGAAAAAAATACTGAAATAACAGTTTTCTTTAAAAGGTTATTGGGTAACTTAAATAATTAATAATCCGTGTTTCTACCGCGAACACTAACAACACAAGAACATCGGTTTGAGAAGAGCTCTGCCGAATATGGAGGGTATCCAGTCGCAAGAAGACCTTTTTTTGTTGTTGCAACGAACATGGGCGGCCATTCCACAGCGTGATTTGGATGAACTCATTTTGAGTATGCCAAACCGATGTTCTTGTGTTGTTAGTGTTCGCGGTAGAAACACGGATTATTAATTGTTTAAGTTACCCAATAACCTTTTAAAGAAAACTGTTATTTCAGTCTTTTCTTCGAACTTTAATGTTAGTGGTTCAAATGTCAAAAATCCCTTTATTAGGAAAATGGCAAACTTTATTAATGCAAAGGTGACTTGGTTTATCGTTACTGTGACAAACGAAAACACTTTATTTGATGAATCCTTAAAGAAAATTTTAATTAATATCAATCAGGAGAAAAGTTATTGCAAAAATATATGTTGATCCCTAGACACTTTTGATGTGTGTATTATTATTTTTTTGAAATAAGGGTTGAAATATTTTTGAGTTGAAGTCTGACCGCCTTATTGCGCTCCGATTGAAAAGTGGTTCTGGGTGAAGTTCATATCCAGATGTGGAAATCTATCAGCAAAAAGGACGCGGCACAAATTTGGAGTTATTCCTGAAGAAAGAGAACAGGTATACTCACATTCCAGTTTGTCTTCAGGTCTTCCTGCTTCTAACAGTGACAGGTAGCACACGATGTCTTTGAGTGACACACGCGCTGTGTGGACTTCTAGAGTCGACGACCTCCTCATTAGGTGTTTGAAGTCTGTAGACAACAATTCAGTTTAGAAAATATTAGTTAAGGAAAACTTATTACTCACAAAAGTAAGTGCTAAGTTTGCACATTATTTTTTAAGACCAAAAAAAAACTTATTTTGTTTCTTTACTCTAAAGCTCATATCGTTTTATCAGAAGTCCATCTAGTTATTACGTTGTTAATTATTTGCTTCCAGCAGTCAAATTATCAACCCAATTCACCGCGGAGAGCGATCCCTTATACCCTGTCTGTACAGTGAGACTTATCCTTGTACTTTCGATCTTCGTAGACATTTTGACTCTTGCTGCTTTTTCTGAAGAAATTCCGTGACATCTGACTGTGACTGGTCTCGTTGCGTCTGTCATGAAAATTACCTGTCCATCATTTTATATTCATAGACTTATAGACCCCTGTTGCTCTTTCTGGAGGAGCTTCGTGACATCTGACTGTGGCTAGGGCTGGTCTCGTTGCATCTATCATAAAAGTTAGATGCTTTTCATCATACCTTCGATCTTCGTAGACTGGTTTACCCTGAGCTAGTTGCTGCTCTTCCTCGAGGAGTTCCATGACATATTCTGACTGTGGCTGGGGCTGGTCTTGTTGTATCAATTATAAAAGTTAGATGGCCATCATCATACCTTCGATCTTCGTAGACTGGTTGACCCTGAGCGAGTTGCTGGTCTTCCTCGAGGAGTTCCGTGACATCTGACTGTGGCTGGGGCGGGTCTCGTTGCATCTATCATAAAAGTTAGATGCCCTTCATCATACCTTCGATCTTTGTAGATGGGTGGGTTCTCTGAGAGATTCCTCCTGAATATAGCTGGAACTTGTCTCGTTGCCTTTACCACATCAAATTCTATGAGGCTTTTATCACCATACCTTCGATCTTCGTAGACTGGTTGACCCTGAGCGAGTTGCTGCTCTTCCTCGAGGAGTTCCGGGACATCTGACTGTGGCTGGGGCTGGTCTCGTTGCATCTATCATAAAAGTTAGATGCCCTTCATCATACCTTCGATCTTCGTAGACTGGTTGACCCTGAGCGAGTTGCTGGTCTTCCTCGAGGAGTTCCGTGACATCTGACTGTGGCTGGGGCGGGTCTCGTTGCATCTATCATAAAAGTTAGATGCCCTTCATCATACCTTCGATCTTTGTAGATGGGTGGGTTCTCTGAGAGATTCCTCCTGAATATAGCTGGAACTTGTCTCGTTGCCTTTACCACATCAAATTCTATGAGGCTTTTATCACCATACCTTCGATCTTCGTAGACTGGTTGACCCTGAGCGAGTTGCTACTCTTCCTCGAGGAGTTCCGTGACATCTGACTGTGGCTGGGGCTGGTCTCATTACATCTATCACATCTAATTATAGTGAACCTTATCATCATACCTTCGATCTTCGTAGACTGGTTGACCCTGAGCGAGTTGCTACTCTTCCTCGAGGAGTTCCGTGACATCTGACTGTGGCTGGGGCTGGTCTCATTACATCTATCACATCTAATTATAGTGAACCTTATCATCATACCTTCGATCTTCGTAGACTGGTTGACCCTGAGCGAGTTGCTACTCTTCCTCGAGGAGTTCCGTGACATCTGACTGTGGCTGGGGCTGGTCTCATTGCGTCTGTCCAGGCAGAGCTCGTGGGAGGAGTATGAGGGGTGTGTGGTGACTGTGAACATCGGGTGGACGCTTCCTGGAATGTAGAATGGAGGGGTTAAACTTGAGCGATAGTTATAAAGTAGTTACAAGGCATTTAGAAACTAATTATATGTCTCATTCTAAAGAAGCATCTTGATTAAAACAGTAATCAGATTGTTTAAGCACAGACGGCTACACATCAAGCTATACATTTCCAGTTTACGCTGATCTCGCGCTGTACGGAAATCCTATACAATGCGAGACCAGCTTATACTGGAAATGTATAGCTTGATGTGTAGCCGTCTGTACCATGTAATAGGGGGTGAGTCTATTTCCATCAATCGGCCGCAGTTCCAAGATCCTAATAACGCTGAGTTGTTCCGGTCTGATCCCCCAAACCGATCCACTGCCAATATGTTTCTTTTGTTTATTCCTTTCTGATCCCCTGTAATTTATCATTCCGGTCTGATCCCCTTTTTGACACAAGTACAAGTGAAGTACTGTCAACCGAAAAACAGTTGTTAATGAAAAAATAATCAGTTTTTATTTCTATAACTTACAATCGTACGATCATCCCACAAACTACCAGGAGAACAGAAGTAGGAAGGAGGTATTGGAATCTTTATATCAAATCTATATTATTATTATTTTTTATTTTTTAAACCATGCACTTTTTTTGTTGGAGATAGGAAACCAGGATAGTAAAGTACCACAAACTACCAGGAGAACAGAAGTAGGTATTGGAATCTTTAAATCAAATCTATATTATTTCTTTCTAAAACCGTGCACTTTTTTTTTGTTGGAGATAGGAAACCAGGATAGTAAAGTCCCACAAACTACCAGGAGGCCAGAATGGTGAATTATTATGACACACATACATAAGTGTCATATCACATCTCCAACAATGAAATGTATGGTATTAGAAAGGCTTATTATTGATTTGATTTGAAGATTCCAATTTCCAATACCTCCTTCCTACTTCTGTTCTCCTGGTAGTTTGTGTGACTTTACTATAAAGATAGAGAGATAGATAGAATACTCTTTATTACCAAATTACAAAAAAAACAATAGTAAAACAAATAATAAAAAAACAACAACAAACAATTACTAAACAACAAACAAATAATTAAAGGCATAATATAGATTTGATTTGAAGATTCCAATTTCCAATGCCTCTTTCCTACTTCTGTTCTCCTGGTAGTTTGTGGGACTTTACTATAAAGGCTTAATATAGATTTGATTTGAAGATTCCAATACCTCCTTCCTACTTCTGTTCTCCTGGTAGTTTGTGGGACTTTAGTACCTATTCTTTATTTTCAGGAAAAAAAACAAAAAAAAACAAACAAACGAATTTACAATTAATTTATATAATAACAACATAATCTAATAGAAGCTGTACAAATATTTTGTTGCTGACTGTCCTAAAAATGTGTCAGGGTATCCGATTCTTTTACGGGGGATCAGACCGGAATAGAAAATAATTCATAATAAAACGGATCCCCTAGGGTATCAGTTTTAGGGGATCAGACCGGAACAACTCATAACGCTTTTGCCCGTCTTGGGTATCGAACCCAAAACATGGAAAAAGTTTAACAGTATTGTTTGTCAGGAGGCGGGAGTTGGACGTGCCCAGTAAAGGCGACGCAGTATTATTGACAAAAACCTATTATCGTAACCCAACACTTCTATATTCGCCTAAAAAGTGTAGACGACATAGTTTCGGAATGCGTGTAAGACTGTGTTTTTTTTCACCTTTAAATTCCACATGCCTACTTAATCACTAAATATTATAAAACAAAGCCCTCCGCTGCGCCTCTGTCGGTTTGCCATAAATTCAAAAACTACTGCACCAATTTTCATGCTGTTTTCACCAATGGACAGAGGTTTTAGTATATAATTTACACGGGGACGAAGTCGCAGGCAAAGTGCTTATTTTAATAATTTGTAAAACAAACTTACCCGTTCGACTTCTGGAACCCTTATCGCTTCCATCGATGGAGTCTCCAGAACTTCTGCCAAGCTGCTGCAGCCGCTCCGCCAAGCCGTGGATCTTGGATGCCAAACTCAACTTGGCCTAGAAGGTGATAGGAATTTCTGGTAAGAATACTGCTACCAAAAGTTGTGAGACTTGGCAAGTTGGCAACCATAGAAGCATGAATATTTGGTTATAAAGAAGCTTTAAGCTAAAGTAATTATATTATTATAACTGAGCCCGAAAATAATAATATCACAAATAATAATTCTACATAATAAAAAAATAAATAGTTGATTATCATAATCATTAATACAGGATGCTGATTTATGCCCAGTTTAATACAAAAAGGTTTTTTAGTTGAAAAAATAAATCAGAATCATTCGGCCGCGTTTATTCACAAACGTTTCAATTCGATTTCGAATCAGAACGTCCGCTGTCTATCTGGCTCGCTTTCATATTCCCCAAAAAAGACAGATATACGACTTGTCGAATCGAAGCATTTGTGAATACGGGAGCTAGTTGGCTTACAAAATCCATCGTAGTAGGTAACAATGTTAGACATATCACAAACTGTTTACAACACGCACGTGGATCAGCATGTAGGTTATCGTGTAGTTTCTGATCGAGGGTTGAACCACTTGAGAGGCCAATGAAACTACATCCGATGCAACCTCATCATCACTTCAGCCGAAAGTGTCCTCCAAGTGTCACCGTATTGACTGGTTCCGTTCGTCTCGCATTCAACGTATCAACGCAGCCTTTACCAGGTTATCGGTCTACCTAGTGGGAGGCCTGTGGAGTATGCAGTTGCCACTCTAGAATTTTTCGGCCCCATCGGCCATCCGTTCAGCAATGTGCCCTGCCCGGTGCTACTTTTGGCAATTTCTTGGGCTACGTCGGTAACCTTGATTCTCTTGTAAATGGTACCTCAACACCCAGTCATTCTCTTCTGTCCACCTAGTTCTCGGCTAAGACGAATAAGTCATCGTCTGCCTAATCTTTTGCCAACTTGAGGTCGACTTCTTCTTGGTCTTACCGGATGCAGCTGAATACCAGTATTTACCACGAAGAGACTGCCTATAGGACCTCCTCAACCCTTTTAGCACTGAGCAATAGGATACATCTTGGTAAGATTGGTTGTCAGACTTTCAGGCCACTGACTACATGTAAACGACTGCCAATGGTCTATAGTCATAAGTATGTAGGCGTTATATCACCAAAGAGTGACATAGTAGGCCTATAATGGTAACCATTGTAACTGCTTGTATAGTACAAGGGTTGGTTTTAACAGAGCAGTTTGGTTCTATAAGATTAAAGAGCTAAATTTAGCTCTTTATAACGCTTACAGGACCATACAAATCGAAAAATATATGGCAGCCGGGACCAAACGGCTTAACGTGGTTTCCGAGGCATGGAGAAAACTCGGTATGTAATGGGTCGGTCACCCATCCACAGACCAACCAAGGCAAGCAATTCTAGAACGGAGAAATATAGTATTAAATCACTACAGTTCCATATACCTGCCGTACCGGATGGTCAGCGTGTGCGGTGACGGCTGCGCATGCGGCGGTAGAGCTCGCTGCTGCCATCTCGCGGAGAGCAGGCCGACGGTCGCGGCGGACGAACGAGAGGAATAGGTGTCTGGAATGTGGAGAATGATACTTGGTAAGATAATAGGACAATAAATAAAAATTAAATAAGTTTTTGGAACTGACATGATATCACACGGGATATTTACTACGTTTACTTTTTATTTCGAGCTCCCCTTCTGTCTTGTGCATGCACCAAGTAAACATAAGTTAAAAATATACGTATAAATGATCATGGTGCTCATAAAAGCGCCGAAATATCGAGAGCTCGAAAGAAAAAGTAAACATGTGTGGCGAATAGCGACATCTATCGCAACACCTGCGAACTAACATCGAGAATTCCTACATCGCGCTATCAACATTATCCGCGAGATCCCGACTTACAACAGTCGGGCAGTTAGCCCACCGGACACAACACCCGTCCGGTCGGAGGATCCTCCCTTTTCAATGGGGGATGAGGAACTTTACACCCTGTTCCTCATACTCCCCCAAACATGCTTTTATTCGCTTTTAAGTGTTAATGATAGAAAATAGGACGACCAAAGAAACGATGAATGGACGTGTGGAAGATGATATGACTAGAAAGGAGGTGACTGCTGAGATTAGTAGTAATAGAGAAGATTGGAAGAAAAAGGTATGTTGCGTCCCACCCTAATAAATTAGGATAAGTACAGGAGAATCATCATCTATCTACATATATATAAAAGAAAGTCGTGTTAGTTACACTATTTATAACTCAAGAACGGCTGGACGGATTTAGCTGAAAATTGGTAGGGAGGTCGCTAAGAATAAAATTAAAAGTTTTATTATTGAAAATGATGTGAATAAAGTACAATAATTTAAAACACTCTTTACAAACTAAAAGTATTAATATAAAGATATTAATATAAGAGAGTAAAACAACACGCCTTGTAATTCCCGAAGTGTTAGGTTAGTGTACAAGTCAGCCCGGTGGGACTGTAATCCAACACAACTGGAGAAAGATCAGGCGCAGGACTAATGGTTTAACGGGTTTTCCGAAACACGGGGTTTTAGCATACCACCAACTTCGAAACTCAGGGCTACGACTGTCCGGGGCGAGGAGGAATGTGACGCCGTCGCCTCCTTCTGCGAAGCAGTGATGCTAGCGAAGGAGTTGGCGGAACGAGAGAGGGAGAGAACCTCTCAACGTCCCAGCCGCCGCGGAAGGCGCTCCGGGCGTCGGGGGCAACGTGATCTCTTCCGGCCACTGTAGACGCGGGCCTGTGGACGGTGAGTAATGGGCTAGCTCGCCGTCCGGCAGTCGTCATGACGGCAACAGACCGTGTCAGCGGCGCGTTCGTGTTCCACGCGCGCCTCAAAGAGTTGTCAGCAAGGAGGGGCCCGCAAGGGCCGACGCCTGTCGGGGCCGCGGATTATAGAACGAGATGACGTGGACTCGGCGCAAGGGCAAAGAAGGAACATGGGTTCGGTTTTTAGTCAGTAGAAGTCTGACATTCCCCTTCGCTCTACCCAAGAGGGGGATGTCATTTGATGATCTTCCACCCACCAAAAAAAAAAGGGCTACGACTGAGAAATTTCTAATGGAAAACCCAATTGCACTTTTGGCCCTACCCAGGGACTGAACCCAGGACCAACAGGAGGGCTATTGTGTATCTTTTAATGACAGTGGATAACCTAAAATGTCTATCAAATAACTGTCAAATGGTGAGTTTTTAAGAAAAAAATGTACCAAACCATAACCAATTTACAGTTAATCTATGGACATTTCTGATAGCCACTGACGTTAAAAAGATACGCAATAGGGGGGCTGGTTAGTTAAAAATTACTATGAGAGTGTAGTAGTTACGACTTTACCTGGACAGTTCATCGGGAGCGGACACCTCGAGGAAGGTGTCCAGGAACCAGCGGAAGCCTTCATAGTCGATGTCCTGAAACAATAGAGAACGCATTCATTAGATATGCACATTCGGGTGATCCTTCATCGGAGCATTTGCCTGTATTATTACAATCCAAGGTTGAAGAAACAAGTGATTATTACGGACCTGGAAGTTTTAAATAGACCTTTATATAGACTCCGCACACAAATTGGTCGAAGCAAGGGAATTCTGTTCAGGTGGAGATTCATAGATGACTCTGCTCTGTACTGTAAATTATATGGTGCTGCCCCACCAACGACGTGAATTAGGTACGTTAGTTGCATTCGGGGGATTGAAATGAAACCAAAGATGACTACTTAATCTATATTAAAGTAAACTTATTACATTAATTATAACCTAAACTAGCCTAATGATTCCTATTCGAAGTTGGAATACAGAATGAATTACTACTTTGATTCTGGTTTTTAACTGATCTTCGATACGTGCATCGGAGTGCTGACTCAGTCGATGATTTCCGATGGTTGCGCGTCACGAAATGCTGCGTCGGCGTGTTGGCGTTCCCATTATGCTGCTGCAGCGGCGCCTAAGTCGCGAATCAGGGTCGAGGTCGTAGGTAGCGCTGTGCGTACCTAACACGTGTCCTGCCTGTCCTGTTATTTGTTTTTGTGTCGTATTTGCACATCACAGGAGCTGATTCATGAACGCTACTGAAAACGCCAAACTAATCGCCTTTTAGATCGAGTCAATTTGAAATGTCATCGACAAGCTATGAAGAAGAAGCGCACTGTAATGCTTGGTTTTCTTCACTCGACATCAATGATGTAATATTACTCGAATCTGAACTATAACATTGCAGGTAAATTCTTTCGGAGAAGAAGCGCCTTTACAAACACGTACTCTTTGTAGTTTTTTTACGCCTAGATAAAAGCGTATAGCATTCTCGACTAAAGAAGTCTTAAGCTCGTATTCTAAAAATATGCTCAGTCTTTAACCATTGATTTCAAAGCCTGTTGTAATATATCTTGTGTAATTTGTGTATTCGTATCTATTTATATAAATAAGGTCCCATTAAAATAGGTGGACAAATTTTAACACAGCGTTCAGTCTAACCAAAGACATCTTAGAAACAAAAAAAAAACACTAAATAAAGCGATTTTATTTTGACTTAAAATAATAAATTGGCGGCACTCTAGAACAAAGTCATTCTTTATGGGTAGGTATTTTAATGCGTTTATCTTTTTTTACCATTGTCCTTATTTTGGTAGTCTGAATGATTTCTAAAATTTTGTTCACCTATTTTAATGGGACCTTCTATATATAACCTGGATAATAAATAATTTTCTATCTAACCTAGCCTTCGATATCAACGTTAACACTACCAAATAATACCCTTAAAAATACAAGACAGGTAAACCACCTGTTTTATCTCTTTATGTTGTAACAACAAAGATGTTTACAAACTCAGACAGTTTATTTCTGAATCAAATCGATACATTTTCTGGTAGATACGTGTTGCGTGGTACATGGATAGAGGAATTTGTTTGTACCTTCGTTAAGTTGAATGCGACAAGGTAGCCCGCGAAGTTTTTCTTGTATTTTTTAGCAATTTGCGGCTCAGTGTCAAGTCGTATCTATCTATCTTCTATCTATATAAATAAAAAGAGAAGTCCTGACTGACTGACTGACTCATCAACGCCCAGCCTAAACCCTTGGACCTAGAAAGCTGAAATTTTGCACAGACGTTCCCTTTAAAATGTAGACAAGGAATAAGGAAGGATTTTTTGAAATTCAACCCCTAAGGGAGTTAAATAGGGGATGAAAGTTTGTATGGAAAATCGTAATTTTCGCGCGGGCGAAGCCGCTGGCAAAAGCTAGAGTTTAATAAAATAGGATTCGCGGCAGTAACAAATGTCTATTTACTGAGTAATAATGATTAACATCGCCAATACAACCGTCTCAGTTAAAGTTTCAAGAATGCCTTAAAGGGCTCGTTTACGGAAACGCGGGGAGTCGCGCGGCGCGTGCAGAAGGCTCTTCTCGTGCTTTTTTATTAACTTACTGAGAGCCGGGTCCACCGCAACAAACGTATTGTCCGACGCCGACTGTGAGTATGCTCACTGTCTCTATGGATCTACGTAATAGCGTATATAGTCGGTTCGGTGTGAACAAGAAGTTAAATTGATTGAAAAGCGATAAACTGCGTAACGCGTGTTCACAGTCAGCAGCGGACAATACGTTTGGTGTGAACAATGCCTAAATCTTCTATGTGGATGATGTTATACAGCCCCCAAATAATTATCAATGGTAGGTAAAATATTTTCCTCGACGTGTCCTCTACAATTGTACCGGTAATTCCCAGATGGGTGGTTGCCTAGTAACGTCCATTGCGTCTTAAAGACCGCCATCTTTGATACCGACACAAACAAAATAAGACGCTTTATTATACTTATCGCCGTCCCCGGAGAATAAAATGACAACTGATATTACCATAGTTTTAGTGTTATGCCATATTTGAAGTCTACGATGCCTAATACATCTACTCAATTTTTTTCGTCATTTTTCTTCCCTATTCATAAAAGTTATGAGATAATGCAATAATATTCACCACTTTTCCTAGAACATATGTTTACTAGAAAAAAAATGTATTATAATAATAGTGGAACAGTTTCATCACTAAACATAGGACAAAAACTTTTGCAATAATATTCTCGGAAAACAAATCGACGAAATAATTACGAACGCCATTATCATTATGTTCTCGTAAAAATACTTCTAGGCTCGGCGACTAACATGTCCTTAGAAAAATAGTACTAATAATATACGGTACAGTAAAATATATTACTACGACCGTCAGTATGGTTTTCGCCGGGGACGGTCAACTGGGGATCTTCTGGTGTTAGCGACGCACTACTGGAGCTTGGCCATCGAGAAACACGGCGAGGCCCTTGCCGTGTCTCTGGACATCTCGAAGGCTTTCGACAGGGTTTGGCACGCAAGTTTGTTGAGCAAACTTCCGGCATACGGCATTCCCGCTGACTTTTGCTGCTGGATATCTGACTTCCTGTGTGAACGGTCGATCCGAGTGGTCATTGATGGCTGCTCCTCTGACCTTATGGCTATCGATGCCGGAGTTCCTCAGGGGTCTGTTCTCTCCGCGACACATTTCCTGCTGCACATCAATGACCTCCTTGTTCCTGGTATTGTTGGGTACGCAGATGACAGCACTGTCATGGAGAGTTATACATCCAGCGCAAAAGCCGGTGGTGATGAAGTACCTTCACTAAGAGAGGTCATGGTAGAGCGAACGAATTCAGCCTTAAGACTTGTCTCCGAGTGGGGTGACGAGAATCTGGTTGATTTCAACGCCACCAAAACGCAAGTGTGTCTGTTCACCGCAAAAAGGAGTCCGTTTAATCTATCCCCTACTTTCCGGAGTGCGTCTGTACAAGTTACTGACAGTCTCGAGCTTCTTGGCACGAAGTTGAGTGCGAATCTGAACTTTGGCCCCTACATCGAGTCGAAAGCTCAAACAGCGGCAAAAAAGCTGGGAATCCTAAACAAGGCTAAGCGGTACTTCAAGCCTGGATAGCTTTCAGTATTATATTATATAAACCTCAAATCCGGTCCGGGATGGAGTATTGCTGTCACCTTTGGGATGGCTCAGCCAAATACCAACTTGCCACACTTGACTCTGTAGAGCGCAGAGCCAGGAGGCTAATTGGTGACGATAAGCTGGTTGTCAAGCTACATAGCCTGGCCCACCGTCGCAAAGTCGCATGTCTGTCGGTCTTCTACAGACTGTACTTCGGAGAGTGTGCGCAGGAGCTCCACGAGCTGATTCCACCATCACCCTTCTTCCATCGGGAGACTAGACGTACTGCAGGTTATCACCGATACCTAGTCGACGTTACACGCATTCGAACAAAGTGCTTTGCTAAGTCCTTTATTATGCGCACAGCCAAGGAGTGGAATTCCCTGCCTGCGTCGGTTTTTCCGAGTTCATAATTATAAACCTAATCTGTTTAAGTCGCGAGTAAACAAGCTTCTTCTGGGTAAGCTCGTTCCATCGTTGACATCATCTCTGCCCTTAGGGCAAGATTGAAGTCAAGAACAAGCCCATTTAAAACATTTTTCATCAATACTTTAAGTATATCACTCCAAACAGTATAAATAGCGTTGAAAAAGACCAAATCTGGCGAAGGCTTAATTGATAACAGAGGCCACCATGCTAATAGGCCACGTAAAATGTCTATTGAATCAGAACAAAATATCATCCAGCATATTCAATTATTTCCTACATTAGAGTCCCATTACACACGTAAAGATTCAGCCAGACAATATCTCTCAGAACTTCTAAATATTTCTAAAATGTACCGTCTGTACCAAACCTGGTTTCAATCGGGAAACTGCGACTGCCCGATGGTTTCTAAACGCCAATATGAGACCATCTTTAACACTAAGTTTAATTTTTATTTTACAAACCCAAAAAAGACCAATGCGCTACTTGCACTCTTTACCGACAAGCTGATCCCGTTCCACAAGAATCATTGCGAGAGAAATATGATCAACACCAAAAGAAGAAAGAACGAGTACGAGAAATAAAAAAAGAAGAAAAACAATCCGTTGATCCACATACACATATGTACAACTATAGCCATATTTGATTTAGAGAAGGTGTTGAACATTCCACAATCGCAGGTAGGACTTTACTGTCTTTGATAGTACTCGACTTAAAGGTTACTGCTATGTTTGGCACTATGCAATTGAAAAGGAGGAGCAATAGAAATCGGTAGCTGTTTGTGGCAATTTCTTTTAGGTGAAGCGGAAAGAGGTATAAAAAACATTTCATTTTACTCTGACGGTTAAAAAAAAAACCCCCCCGAATAAAAACAACCCCCCGACGCCCCTGAATAAAATATCATGGTCTAAAGTAATGGCAAGCGTCTCGCATTCACAGCCATCAATTCTACGTTTTAAATATGATTTTGAAGCCAATTATTCCAAGTTGAATGTCGAACCGCTTTAAAAAATCACACCAAGAAGCAAGCGAGACTCCAGGCAAACAGCAAACAATACTTCAGTCTCTATTACTGACCCCCAATTGAAACTTGCTTACAACAGACCTTTACCACTAAGCAAGGCTTTACACGCCGACCTTATGAGTCTTTGTAGGACAGAAGCAATTCCGACGTACTATCATGGCTTTTACAATTCTCTCACTTTATCAATAGTTCTGAAGACCATTTACATGATGATTACGACGAAGATCAGGAAGACTATTTTTTTTTAATGTTTATTGTGTCCATTTTCAATTTAAATACCCTAGAATAAATGTTCAAGGTTCTATTATCGTATATTGCATATTCAATACTAACCAGAATAAAATGGTTAAGGATTTTGTTTTCCGTATAATTGGCTTCTATTAATCGTGGAATATTATTGTAAAACAATAAAGCAATATTCATAGTCTCTAGAAATTATCGAGAATAAAATGATAAGTGTATATTAATAAATTAAGATTGCAGTCAAATTTTAGTATCTTTTTTAATATTAAATATCTTCAGTTCGGCTAACCTAAGTAAAACTCTTACAAAACATTATAAAAGGATAAAAAATTAGCTACCATTGAGCTTTTTTTGATCTCTCTATGTCTATTGCTTGCACGGTTATAGTCAAAAATTGGTTTTTTATTTTTCCTGAAAAGTAGTGTTTTTGCAATAACCATTTTATTCTCCGGGGACGGCGTTATGTTATGTTCTACTAGAGGGTATTGTGGTTTATTATCAGAACATGGGTTTGTTTTTTAACTGAGGAAAAAAAGGAGAAGTTCAAGTCGACGTGTCTATATTATTTTTGTTTTAATTTTACTTAGATGAAAAGTCGGTGCAGCTTTATGGGCATGGCTAATTTATAATATATGACACAAGCGACGATTTCCATTCAAGTTAAGCAACGTTTGCCGATGTGAGTCAGAGGATGGGTGGTGGGATGAACTATCCATTATACAACGAGAACCATCCATACCTCAGAAAACACGTCAACCAGTGGGTCTTCTATGGGTCCTCTACAATTGTGCCGGTAATACCCAGGTGGGTGGTTGCCTAGCAACGTTCATTGCGTCTTTGAAGGCCGCCATCTTTGATACCGACACAAACAAAAATATTGACGCTTTAATATACTTATGTTATGTTTTGTTATAGAGTATTGTGGTATACTGGATTAGGGCTCATGGCTCCGTTTGTTTTTGCCGACAAAACAAAATAATGTTTGTAGACGCGCCTATTATGAGAAAGTTTTGATATTGCAAGCTTACTGCCGAGCCATCACTGACAGTATGGAGGGGGCCAGTGGGCAAAAGAAAGAAAGGGAGACCCTGCAACAGATGGGAGGATGAAATCAAACACACAGCGGGTCCAAACTGGATACAAATAGCGCAATCCAGAGAAAACTGGCTCAATTTGGAGGAGGCTTACCTGCAGAGGGGTTCTTAAACTGTTTCTGTCTGTTTGACTGGCCTGTTGGTCTAGTGGTTAGTGACCCTAACTGCTATGCCGGAGGTCGTGGGTTCGATTCCCACCCAGGACAAATGTTTGTGTGATGAGCATGATCATTTGTTCTGTGTCTGGGTGTAATTTATCTATAATATGTATGTATTTAGAAATATATAAGTATGTTTATCAGTTGTCTAGTACCCATAACACAAGCTCTGCTTAGCTTGGGACTAGATGGCGTTGTGTGATAGTTGTGGAATATTATTATTATTATTATTAAAGAATAATTTTGGAAACAGCAAATAATATTTAAACAAACCAAATCGTTTCCTTTTAACACTAACAAAACTTTGTAAATAGTATTTCTGTAAGAAATAAATGTCTTTTTTATTTTTATTTATTAAGCCATCACTTAGTAAAGGTTTTCACAGTTTTATGAAGGTTTATTATGTCAAATCTTTACTAAGTGACGGCTTGAGTAATCATTAAATATCTCTGAGTACCAGTGAGACCTATACGTGCATACCTCGAAAAACTTAATAAGCAGTAGGCCCTTTACAATTTAAGGCTGGAATACACATGCTACGTAGTAGCACAAAATCATGCTAGTTTCGAGCAGCTGTCACCTAGTAGCATACAAATAGCACGTATATACGAAAAGAGCATGCTTGTTTCAAAGTATGCTACCTAATCGCAAGCCGGTCTATTATTCGTGCTGTCTAGCACGACGCATAAAACCTCTTTTTTGATATTGTTTTACTATTTTATATGTTTTTTATCGTACTGCCTACCTTTTTGTTGTTTGACAACAACAAAAAGTTGTGTCTCCAATAAAAGCCTGTAAAGCCGCGTCCTCACTAAAGTCACCCGAAACGTTCCTGTTAGGCGCGCGGCTCGGCCTCACGGAGCCGCGCGACCTAAGTGGGGATGTGGCCAAACGTTTTGATTAGGCCACGCGGCTCAGACCTCCCTCGCTTACGTCCACACTCACGAGGCACGGTCGCACGGCTCTAGTGGGGACACGGCTTAAGATAATGTCACTCAGACGTGCTAAAAAAAGTATGCTCGTAAAAAGTATGCGTTTGAGGTCTTTGCTTTGGAGCAAATGTACACAGTCGGTAAGCTTGCTATACATAATATATTATGACAATACTACCTACTAGCAAACAAGCATGTGTTAAATCTTTTTAATTATTTTTGTAATTTTTAGCACTGTTTTTAATTGTTCAAGTATATAAAATTGAGATTTCCTTGATTCAGACCAAAATAACGTAGCAACGTCGGCTGTCAGATGTCAAGTGACAATGAGGTAGGGCGAAGTTGCGTCAAGTATATTGTTGATTTAATAATTATCGTAAATATCTTAAAAACAAAGGTTCTAATTTCAAATAAACCTAATTTACATTATTCTAATGGTATTTTATATCCCGACGTATTTTATAGAAGTAGCTTTTATTGTAGCTTAAAAGACTTGGTTTCCGAACCACAATTATTATTGTGATATTTGAATAGTTAAGTCAAGATAAATGTTTATTTATTATAAATTGCCAATAAATTATATAGTTATTATTAAAAGATACTTAAAATGTTCCCTACATTTTATCTTGCAATTTTAATAAATTAAGTAGTTTCAATCAATTCTCTGAACTATCGGTTGATATTCATATATTATCAGATAGTCTTAAAGATTACAAATAAAAACATCTATATTGCTAAATTACATAGGATTTGCTAATTATCATTTACGTTATTAGTTATTTAGCTATAATGTATAACCATTTGCCATTGGTGTATTATGGCGGTAGTCGTTGATTAACTTTTTAAGATTGGACGGTTATAAAAGTGAAAGGACCGGCAATTCGGAAACAGTTACGCGGCAACTATTCTACGAGTTAGCTAGTTAAGGCGCGACCCCCAGCAAAACGTAGCTCTAGCCGTTTTTTATGCAGTTTTCTGGAGCTTATAACTCTTAAAAAAAAAGATATATCAACCAACAAAAAATACATTAAATTTCTACATACTCTTACCTTCAAAATGGTACGTTTTGTTTTTTTCTTTTTTAAGTAAAATATTTAATTAATCCCCTCACAACGAAACCACAGAAATGAGAAATAATTATTGAAAACATGCTACTTCTCCAAAACTAACAATTGTTTTTATTTATTTTTTACACTAATAGATAAGCAATTTCATAATGAACATTATGGTACGATTTTTTTTTTCAAAAACCCAAAATTTGATTTTATAAAGATTTTTATGCAAAATTCTGAGCGTATTCGCAACCGTATCTATTGACATTCAGTATGCCGCCAGGCCTCGAAGGGGGAACCCGTGTCGCTCGTCACCGCGCCGCGTCGGCTCATGCGCTCGCTCGCTTACGTCACATTATCAACAGATCTAAGAAGTAATTTCAAGTAATAGATATGGCATTCAATGAAATATTTTTTTATGAAATATTTATTGGTGCGTCCAAATACTTTTTTTTGGTCATTATGAATTCAGTTATTATACTCACGTCGATAAATAGGTAGGTACTTTCAACTTTTACTGTGATACAAAATAATATTGGCACGATTACGAAAATGAGCTCAAAATTAAAATCCAAGATGGCGGCTAGGAAAATTTTAGGTTTTTCCGTCATGGGTGTCGTTTTCATGGTTTTTGGGGTCGCTGATTACGAAAATGAGGTCAAAATGAAAATCCAAGATGGTGCCGACGAAAAATTTTGGTTTTTCCGTCATGAGTGTCGTTTTCATGGTTTTTATGGTCGCTGATTACGAAAATGACGTCAAAATGAAAATCTAAGATGGCGCCGACGAAGATTTTTGGTTTTTCCGTCATGGGTGTCGTTTTCATGGTTTTTGGGGACGCTGATTACGAAAATGAGGTCACAATGAAAATCCAAGATGGCGGCTAGGAAAATTTTAGGTTTTTCCGTCATGGGTGTCGTTTTCATGGTTTTTGGGGTCGCTGATTACGAAAATGAGATCAAAATGAAAATCCAAGAAGATAACACATAAAAAATGGGTAACAAAAACTGAAATCCATTTTTGGAACTTTTTCTGGGACAAGTTTAAAATTCATTTATATCTGACAATATTAAAAAAAAAAACCAAAAAAGCAATGTAAGTAGATCTTTTTACCTCTTAGAATGGTTTAAAAACAAAATCTCAGTATAGTTTCTTTGAACCTTATTAAAATAATTGAGTTTTAAGTAACGGATGGTAGACTGGGACATACGAATTTTCATACATTGCAATTTTTTGGTAGTTTGTATTTTTTTTTTTTTTAATTAAATATTATATTTTTATGATATTTTTTAATGATTTCTGTGAATTTACTAAAAAATGTGCACCTAAATAAAACAGAATCAATAACATACACATTACACAAATGTTATTAATCTGCAATCTTGTGGGACATTCAACAAATGTATATTGGCAAAAAAAAAGAGAAATGCTCAAGATGGCGGTAAAGATTTTTTAGGTTTTTCCGTCATGGGTGTCGTTTTCATGGTTTTTGGGATCGCTGATTACGAAAATGAGATCAAAATGAAAATCCAAGATGGCGCCGACGAAAATTTTTGGATTTTCCGTCATGGGTGTCGTTTTCATGGTTTTTGGGGTCGCTGATTACGAAAATGAGGTCAAAATGAAAATCCAAGATGGCGCCGACGAAAATTTTTGATTTTTCCGTCATGGGTGTCGTTTTCATGGTTTTTGGGGACGCTGATTACGAAAATGAGGTCAAAATGAAAATCCAAGATGGCGGCTAGGAAAATTTTAGGTTTTTCCGTCATGGGTGTCGTTTTCATGGTTTTTGGGGTCGCTGATTACGAAAAGAGGTCAAAATGAAAACCCTAGGTGGCGGTCAGGAAAATTTTTGATTTTTCCGTTATGGCTGTCGTTTTATATATATATATATATGTATAGTCGAAAAACCAAAATTTTCATCGGCGCCATCTTGGATTTTGATTTTGAGCTTATTTTCGTAATCAGCGACCCCAAAAACTATGAAAACGACACCCATGACGGAAAAACCAAAAATTTTCGTCGGCGGCCGGCGCCATCTTGGATTTTCATTTTGACCTCATTTTCGTAATCACCGACCCCAAAAACCATGAAAGCGACACCCATGACGGAACATCCAAAAACCGTCGGCGCCATCTTGGATTTTCCTTTTGACCTCATTTTCGTAATCAGTGACCCCAAAAACCATGAAAACGACACCCATGACGGAAAACCTAAAATTTTCGTCGGCGCCATCTTGGATTTTCATTTTGATCTCATTTTCGTAATCAGCGACCCCAAAAACCATGAAAACGACACCCATGACGGAAAGACCAAAAATTTTCCTGGCCACCATCTTGGATTTTCATTTTGACCTTATTTTCGTATTCAGCGACCCCTAAAACCATGAAAACGACACCCATGACAGAAAAACCAAAAATTTTCATGGCCGCCATCTTGGATTTTCATTTTGACCTCATTTTCGTAATCAGCGACCCCTAAAACCATGAAAACGACACCCATGACGGAAAAACCAAAGATCTTCGTCAGCGCCATCTTGGATTTTCATTTTGACCTCATTTTCGTAATCAGCGACCCCGAAAACCATGAAAACGACACCCATGACGAATAAACCAAAAATTTTCATCGGCGCCATCTTGGATTTTAATTTTGAGCTCATTTTCGTAATCGTAATATTTGTATCACTGTAAAAGTTGAAAGTACCTACCTATTTATCGACGTGAGTATAGTAACAGAATTCATAATAACATTTCATAAAAAAATATTTCTTTGAATGCCATATCTATTACTTCTTAGATCTGTGAATTTTACTTGTATTCGTATGAAGTTCGCCAGGTGGCGCAAGTAATAGTTTACGAAGTATTGTAGAGGTGGGGTGCGGCAAAGAGGGAGCAAATGCTCAAGGTTATTTGCTCAGGGTACCACCTTAAATACGAGTACCTAATATCTGGATCTGTACCCAGAGTGTTATGTTCATAATGGGTCTAATGAATCAAGACTACCAAGTGTAGCAAGCTGCTAACCTATGTGTATTGTCCTAAGGATCTACCTACAATGTTCATGTAAGTTAATTGATGTTATGCTATGAATATTACTGATAATTATGTGTTAGAAATATGTACTATAATATGGGTTATATTGATTGTTGTTTATGTAAACTGATAAATTGCTGTAACTTGAGACAGTCCAAGACAATGCCAGGTTGTCATTGCATAATACTTTAAAATATGTTCCCGTGGAGTTTCTTGTCCATTCTTCTCCACAAAGACTAGGAACCTAGCGAATGGAATCGAGTTTGATGTAGTTGACAAGACCAAAAGAAATAAAATGAATAGTCTTGTCTTTTGTGCTTTTACTTCATAAAACCCCTATTCCCAACACACCTTTATAAAGAGACATTCGAACACAGTAAATAACTAGTAATCATCCTGACACTCAAAGTTTATTAATTGGTGGATATTAAGGACGCATTTCCGATTGATAAGTCAAATCATTACTTTTTTAAACAAAAGTATGTTTATTAAATACAATGCTTTGTATTTTTAAAATGTTTTTGCAGCTTATTGTAGGTAGATGTGCAAGGTACAATTCTTAACTATAAATATAATTTTAGATATGTCCAGTTTCTCAATAAATGTACCGATTCGGTACATTTATTGAGAAACTGGACATATCTAAAATTATAGTTAGTCCAGTTTTTTTAGCGCACGTCAAATCAACGTGCGTTTTTCAATAGTGCAGGCCACAGACTGATGAGGGAAGGGGCGGGGTGGTACGACGGGAATGGAGAGAGGAAATGAATATGATTGGACGTCTGATCCATCGTTTTGACCAATGAGAGAAGAGTATAATAGCGTGTATAGTGTTGCAAGTATGCGTTTTGTGATTTCCTTACATAATTAGATAAAATAGATATCAATAAAAAATGCAGATAAATAATGTGAATGGCGCAGACAGTTATTAAGTCTGACAATCCCTACCACTCTGTCCAAAGCGGGAGGAGTCATTTGATGATATCCCACCCTCCTAAAAAAAAAAAAGGTATTATGGCATACTCACTGTGCTCGTAGATCCGTTTGGGCAAAATGTTTTGATTTTAGTGGAGTTTAAGTGGGGAGGCCTATTTCCAGCAATGGACGTCTTTTGGCTGAAATGATGAAAGTGGGTACAATATCAGAAGGAGCTTATACTTCTTCTTTACGTGTCGTTGAACTGAAATTATGTTTGATCAAAATGTAGCCACCTGCACAGCACAGTTCTAACTTGGGAAAAGGCTAGGCAGATGAATAAATCGTATAAATCTCTACGAGTTACCTCTTACGACAAAACATACGTCTAACATCCAACAGGACTTACAACATTTTCCCTCTTTGCTACAAGGTACACAACACACCTGTGATCGCCACATAAGACTACACTAATCCCCCACAGCTGCAAGAATACACGGTGCCATCCTCCACTGATCCCAGTGTCCACTACCTTCCTTTTGCGACGTAAGCTCAGTATGTTTCCCTTTTGATGTTGGTGAGTGTCTATTATGGCGTAGGACAGGATGTGTGTGCAGTGACTGAAGAGGTAGCGGAAGCGATTGGCGGTCTTAGAGAATCGCGAGTTTTTTGCAGGTAGTATATACAAGAAAAAAGTACACCATCGTTTGCTAGCTAGATCGTACACAGAGTGACTTAACATGGTATCGCTTTGTATAGATTCCCCGTGCAGTGAGAGATCCACTTGTACTAGTTTTGTATACCTAGCTTGATAGTCGTCATGCGTATGGCCTTGTTTTATGTTCGTTTTCTTCTTCGTGTGACCGGTACGGCGTTATATTTTATTAACCGAAAAGTTAAATAAAACCTTACAAAAGAAGTTTATGTGCGTAATCCCCATATTTCAACTAGTGCCTGTGATTAAATGTAAAGAAAATTAACTTTCTCAGCCTAAGCTTCTTTCGTCATCAAGTTTTTAATAATTCGCACCCGCCTCAGCACCCGCGCTTTCCGATCAGCCAGCTCGAACCCTTACCGCACACTCCATACAATGGTTTATCAGATTAAATATGAAAACTGTAACATAGGCGGTCATTGTGGAGAATACCGGGCTATTATGGTGAATACCGGGCTATTGTGGTGAATACCGGGCTATTGTGGAGAATATCGGAGAATTTTCGTAAATATTAGATAATATCGAGCGTCTTTGGACATTCCCTTTGTGGAGATTATAGTCGTTTGTTCTGAGGTAAGAGGTATTTAGTTTTTATTGGATTAAAATTCTATGTTCATCGGTTTTATTGTTTTATTTTATGCGAATGTACTCTAAGACTTATCCATTCTAATCTCATAAAGATTATGGGATTAAAGTTTTATGACATTTAACAATATGTGAAATGGAATAGTTGGTTCTGTTCCGAGGAAGGCCAAAGAAAAGATGGATGAATAGGGTAGTTGACTGACTAAAAAAACATGATTCTGTTTAGTCCGTCAGTTAGATTATCGAAAAATATTGGATACGTGTTTTTTGTTTTATCAAAATAAAGCTTTTCATAGACCGTGGAGAGGGGGCTTTTGACGCCATAGTCTGGTAAAAATGGACCAACCTGTGACGTTTCACGACTTTTCGAAGCACTGTATCGTCTTCATTTTTTGTTTATGTGAAAAAAGAAAAAATACGCGTTCAATATTTTTTGGAAATCTGTCTGACAGACTAATTAGTTTTTTTTTGTCAACTACCCTATTATATGATATCAAAGAAAAAAGACAAATAGATGCGGTGACGTCTGACAAAGGAGATTGGAAGAAGTAAACTTGTTGCGCCGCCGACCCCAAATGTAATAGGACAAGGGCACAAAGATGAAGATGAAAGTGTTGGGTCTGTGAATACGTATATATATAATAGCTACAATATTAACGGAGAGATCATCATCTGTTGGAGTCGGCTTCCAGTCTGACTAGATGCAGCTGAATACCAGTATTTTACATGAAACGACTGCCTATCTGACCTCCGCAATCCAGTTACTACTGGGTAATATGATACCCCTTGGTAAGACATGGTTGTCAGACTGGCAACTACAGTATTTTCACAAGTTACTATGCCTTGTGATTGTAACTGTAGCGTAGGAGTGCAATGCGTCGTTTCGGGAGTTGCTGCGTCGGGCTGCGCGACGCCGGATGTTACCGGCGGCGAGTGCTGTGGGTGCGGGGGCGCGCGGCGGCGTGTGCCATGGCGGCGGGTGTGCGGGGCTCCGGGTCGTGGGGCGGCGGTTGCACGTTGCGGCGTGCATTCGTTGTTCCGTGATTCGGGGTCTCGAGCATTCGTTGTTACGGTTTGCGTCGCTGCGTGCTTTCGTGCTCGCAGTGTTCGTTGTTGCGGGCATTCGGTGGCGTGTGGTTCGGCGTGTTGGCTTTCGGAATGACGTATTGCACTCGTAGTTTCGTTCTTCTTCCGTCCTTCTGACATTCAAAAGTGCTGTAATGGCTTAATTGAAATAAATGATTTGAGTTTGAGTTCAGGCCACTGACTTAACGACTGTCAAAGATTTACAAAATGTTGATGACCGGGACCAACGGCTACCACTTGCACTAGGACCAACGCAAGGCCCAAAGCCTGGCTGGGCTGCGGGACTTTTCGAAAGACATAGCGCGACCCTGAAACGCAAACGGAAAGCAGGAACACGGATGGATTTTAGTCAGTAAGAGACTGACACACCATTCTCTCTCCATAGCGGGAGGAGCCATTTAATGTTTTCCTCAAAAAAATTCCAAGAAAACCTCACAGATTTTACATTAATTCCCTTAGCAACAGTTTACCTTCCTTTAATGTAAGCAAATAATAATATTTTCACAGTATAAACACTGTCAATATTTCTCTGATGTTTAATGTATCAATTTGTTTCTGTGGTACGAAGATAAAAGAGAAACTATAGACTTGAGGTAGTGTATATAGTTTGTTTTGTTTCGATTTAAGGCGCTAACAGCACCAGGGCACGCCACGATAGTGGCGGTAAGTCCCCTCTTTGAGGAGTGGCTAGAGAGGAGCCACGGCGCCCTCACCTTCCGTCTGACGCAGGTCCTCACCGGACACGGATGTTTCGGGAGGTACCTGCACCGAATCAGGCGGGAGGAAACGCCCGGATGCTTCCACTGCGAGGATCGACCGGAGGACACGGTGAAGCACACTGTGGAGGTGTGCCCTGCTTGGGCGGAGCCCCGCCGTGTTCTCGTAGCGGCGATCGGCGGCGGCGACCTCTCGCGTCCGGCCCTGGTGCAAGCCATGGTCCGGGGCGAGGAGGAATGGGACGCCGTCGCCTCCTTCTGCGAAGCAGTGATGCTAGCGGAGGAGGTGGCGGAACGAGAGAGAGAGAGAACCTCTCAACGTCCCAGCCGCCGCGGAAGGCGCGGAAGGCGCTCCGGGCGTCGGGGGCCACGTGATGGCTTCCGGCCACCGTAGACGCGGGCCTGTGGACGGTGAGTAATGGGCTAGCTCGCCGTCCGGCCGTCGTCATGACGGCAACAGACCGTGTCGGCGGCGCGTTCGTGTTCCACGCGCGCCTCAAAGAGATGTCAGCAAGGAGGGGTCCGCAAGGGCCGACGCCCGTCGGGGCCGCGGTATTTTGTACTAGATTACGTGGCCTCGGCACAAGGGCAAAGTAGGAACATGGGTTCGGTTTTTAGTCAGTAGAAGTCTGACACTTCCCTTCGCTCTGCCCAAGAGCGGGGGGGGTCATTCGATGATTTTCCACCCACCAAAAAAAAGGCCACTTTTATCTTTATCCAGTAATTCGCTTAATATATCAAGTCAGAATCATGAAAAGTGTTTTTAAAAATACTAAAGGTTATTTACTAGAATCATAGTGTTTTGAATTTTTCAAAGATGTGATTTTAGAGTAAAAGAAATAAATGTGTGTTGCGCTTCGCTCAAGGTCGCTGGTGTCTATCGTCGCCTTAACGTATAATTTTGTTCCTGTTGGTACGAAGATTAAAGGAGAAACGATAGACTTGAGGTAGTGTATATTGTATAATTTGTTTTGTTTCGATTTCAAATAGAAGAGGTTGTATTTCCCTTGAGGATTGCGTGGTGCTGTATCTACAGTATCATTAACACTCAAAACGGGATATTTATCTGCACATCAATGATTTTTAAATTTTTTTAAGCTATTGCATAGCTTCTATCGCGGGTGTTAGAAAGTGTATGTAAATCTATATTATTATGTATTAATATCCACCAATTAATAAACTGAGTGTCAAGATGATTACTCGTTATTTAATGTGTTTGAAAGTATCTCTAAGCAAGTGTGTAGGGAACAGGGTTGTTATGAAATAAAACCACAAAAGACAAGACCATTAATTTTATTTATTTTAGTCTTGTCAAACTCAAACTCTATTCCATTCACTAGGTCCCTAGGTCTTCGTGGAGAAGAATGGACAAGAAACTCCACGGGAACATCTTTTAAAGTATTATACAAGGACAACCTGACGTTGTCCTTGACTGTCTCAAGTTATAGCAATTTACCAGTGTACATAAACAATAAGCAATATAAACCATATCATGGTATATCTTTCTAACACATAGTAATCAGGAATATTCATAGAATAATATCAAATAACTTACATAAACATTATGGATCCTTTAGAGTAACACAAATAGGTTTCAGCTTTCACACATTTGGTATCTTCATAACTAGGCCACAATATGTAAACTTAATTCTCTCTATACACAATTACACATTACTATACACAAATGGAATACACAGTATACTACTTTGGGTCTGTCTTTACCCTTCAACAGTTGCAGCGTAACTGACCCTGAATTGGCGGTACTTCTACCTTTATAACCGTCAAATATTAAAAAGTACATCAACGACTACCGCCATAATAAACCAATGGCAAATCGTTAAACATTATAGCTATTATCTAATAACATAAATAATAATTAACAAATCGTAATTAGTGAAACTATTTTAAAACGTCATTAGGTAATTTAGCAGTGTAGTACCTATGTTTTTATTTGTAATCTTTATGACTATCGGATAGAATATGAATATCAACCGATAGTTCAGAGAATTGATTGAAACTATTTAATTTATTAAAATTGCAAGATAAAATGTAGGAAACATTATAAGTATTGTTTAATAATAACTATATAATTTATTGGCAATTTATAATAAATAAACATTTAACTTGACTCAACTATTCAAATACCACAATAGTAATTGTGGTTCGGAAACCAAGTCAATAAAAGCTACTTCTATAAAATACGTCGGGATATAAAATATCATTAGAATATTGTAAATTAGGTTTATTTGAAATTAGAACCTTTGTTTTTTAAGATATTTACGATAATTATTAAATCAACAATATACTTGACGCAACGTCGCCCTACGTCATTGTCACTTGACATCTGACAGCCGACGTTGCTACGTTATTTTGGTCAATACTGTGAGTTTGTGTTTGTGAGAGTGTGAGTTTCTAAATAGTTACCTAGATATTCTTATACATATTGCTATGCCATCACGGGCCTTGAGTGTGGAGAGCGAATCCAGAAATTCCGTAACGAAAAATTTCAACCAGGTTGCTCAGGTTACGAAAAATAACAAGGTTGTCAAATTAAATAATTAGTTATTTGCTTAAGTTGATAAAAAATGCTATGCAATAGCTTTACCGCGGCAGTCTCCGAGTGCCACATTTTTTATTAGCCTTTTTTGTCCCACTGCTGGACAAAGGCCTCCCTCATAGTCTTCCACTTTTCTCTCTGTGCGCACAGAGAAAAGATGAGGTAATTAGCAAACAAAAAAAAAATACTGAACCGATTGTTGTTTTTGATTGTAATTTGATTGATTCCTTTTGGCTGAACCCTATCTTTTGAGATACAGGCTAGCCCTAGTTTATAAGATAGAGTCTACTATTTTATTGCATCTTATTGTAAATATTATTTTAAACCATGTATAGATACAGTGCAACGTGCTATGTTTTTTGTGAAATAAATATTATTATTATTAATATTGTGATGCAAATCTTGTGAGACGAAGAAGAGAAGAGTCGAGAAGCAGCCTTCATAACATGAAACATTTTTTTTTCAAATCGGTTCATAAATGACAAAGTTCTGAGGTAACAAACATAATCAAATACAACCCAATTAAAAGGGAACTTCCTCCTTTTTGGGAAGTCGGTGTTATGAAGATGAAGGAGAAACGATACTAATAGACTTTTTTTTTGGAGTGGGTGGGAAAATGATTAGATAACCCCTCCCGCTCTTCATCATCATCATCATTTCAGCCGAAAGACGTCCACTGCTGGACATAGGCCTCCCCTAAGTGTCGCCATATTGACCGGTCCCGTGCGTCTCGCATCCAGCGGATCCCCGCAACCTTCACCAGGTCATCGGGAGTGACCACTTAGTGGGAGGCCTTCCAACGCAACGTCTTCCGGTCTCCCGCTCTTGTGCAGAGCCAAAGGGAGTGTCAGACTTCTACTGACTAAAAACCACCCATGTCCCTTCTTAGCCCTTTATGTCAAGGCCGCGGTATCCTTGTGACTAACCCGCAGCCCTTTGTAATAATATATAATTATAATATAGTTGTTTTGTTTCGATTTAACATAGCGACAAGCTTATATTTCCCTTGAGGATAGGGATGTTTCCTGATAAAAAATATGATTCTGTTTAGTCCGTCTGTTAGATTATTGAAAAATATAGGATACGTGTTTTTTGTTTTATCAAATTCTAAAAATTGTCGAAAATATAACGTGTCAAAGATATAAAAAGTTTGGTAAAAAAACCAAGCCGTGACGTCACATGACTTTTCGAAAGGTTGTAAAAAGGCTAGCCAGATTATGAGTCACCTATCGAGTTAAATCGACTCAAAATATAGAAAAAAACTTTTTTCCAAAAAAAAAAACAACTGTCTTCAATAACACCATAAAGTGAAAAATGTACTTCAGAAGAAAAATCAGCTTCAAAAGGCGATGAAATTTGTTTGTTTGATTTAATGGCAACTACGAGTATTCCGCACCAAACTAAAAATTAATCACATAAATCGGATCATACCTACATCTAAGCGTAATCGTTGTACATACATAAAAAATACAATCGAATTGAGAACCTCCTCCTTTTTGGGAAGTCGGTTAAAAATTAAAAGACACAACTGACTCGCAAGAATTCTCAAAGACTAACGACTTCTGGCGTAGTCAATTTGCTACGAAAGCGTAGCAGTGACGGACGTCACGTCGAGTGCTACGTCGTAGCATATTTATTGCAAGCGTTTATTCGAAATAAAATTGTTCTCTCACCATTGAGCGTTGTAATGGTTTTGCTGTCAATTTTTCTTCGATTTAGCGTGTTATCGGGAATCTCTTGAGTCAGTTCCTACATCGAGTCGAAAGCTCAAACTGCGGCGAAAAAGCTGGGCATCCTAAACAAGGTTAAGCGGTACTTCAAGCCTGGACAGCTTTCAGTATTATATAAAGCTCAAGTCCGGTCTGGCATGGAGTATTGCTGTCACCTTTGGGATGGCTCAGCCAAATACCAGCTTGCCACACTTGACTCTGTAGAGCGCAGAGCCAGGAGGCTAATTGGTGACGATAAGCTGGTTAACAAGCTACATAGCCTGGCCCACCGTCGCAAAGTCGCATGCCTGTCGGTCTTCTACAGACTGTACTTCGGAGAGTGTGCGCAAGAGCTCCACGAGCTGATCCCACCATCTCCCTTCTTCCATCGGGAGACTAGACGTACTGCAAGGTATCACCGATACCTAGTCGACATTCCGCACATTCGAACGAAGCGCTTTGCTGGGTCATTTATTATGCGCACAGCCAAGGAGTGGAATTCCCTGCCTGCGTCGGTTTTTCCGAGTTCATATAACCCTAATCTCATTTAAGTCGCGAGTAAACCAGGCTTCTACTGGGTAAGCTCGTTCCATCGTCGACATCATCTCTGCCCTTTTTTTTTTTTTTTTGGTGGGTGGAAAATCATCGAATAACCCCCCCCGCTCTTGGGCAGAGCGAAGGGGAGTGTCAGACTTCTACTGACTAAAAACCAAACCCATGTTCCTTCTTCGCCCTTGTGTCGGAGCCGCGTTATCCTTTCGACAAGCCACAGCCCCGACGGGATCATCTCTGCCCTTTTTTTTTTTTTTTTTTGGTGGGTGGAAAATCATCGAATGACCCCCCCGCTCTTGGGCAGAGCGGAGGGGAGTGTCAGACTTCTACTGACTAAAAACCGAACCCATGTTCCTTCTTTGCCCTTGCGCCGAGGCCACGTAATCTAGTACAAATACCGCGGCCCCGACGGGCGTCGGCCCTTGCGGGCCCCTCCTTGCTGACATCTCTTTGAGGCGCGCGTGGAACACGAACGCGCCGCCGACACGGTCTGTTGCCGTCATGACGACGGCCAGACGGCGAGCTAGCCCATTTACTCACCGTCCACAGGCCCGCGTCTACGGTGGCCGGAAGCCATCACGTGGCCCCCGACGCCCGGAGCGCCTTCCGCGCCTTCCGCGGCGGCTGGGACGTTGAGAGGATCGCTCCCTCTCTCGTTCCGCCACCTCCTTCGCTAGCATCACTGCTTCGCAGAAGGAGGCGACGGCGTCCCATTCCTCCTCGCCCCGGACCATGGCTTGCACCAGGGCCGGACGCGAGAGGTCACTGCCGCCGATCGCCGCTACGAGAACACGGCGGGGCTCCGCCCAGGCAGGGCACACCTCCACAGTGTGCTCCACCGTGTCCTCCGGTCGATCCTCGCAGTGGAAGCATCCGGGCGTTTCCTCCCGCCTGATTCGGTGCAGGTACCTCCCGAAACATCCGTGTCCGGTGAGGACCTGCGTCAGACGGAAGGTGAGGGCGCCGTGGCTCCTCTCTAGTCACTCCTCAAAGAGGGGACTTACCGCCACTATCGTGGCGTGCCCTCTGCCCTTAGGGCAAGATTGAAGTCAAGAGCAAGCCCATTGATAATAAAAAAAAAAGTTCAGAACTTGTGGGTTTGATTAACACGGGAAGCATACTTTGTAGAAGTTGTTTCCAGTTTGGCTAGGACATTGCAGGCTTGAATCACCTGATTTTCTGATAAAAGATGATTCCGTACTACAGCACGTATAACCCGGTGGTCACGCCTACCAACCATGTCAGAGGCCCTTGAGGCAGTTTACAAACTCTGACACTAGGGTCTGTGGGGTCCGTCATACTCCGATTGCTTCGCATCACATGTCACGACAATCGATTACCACACAAGTTTTCATTCACCGACGCCACTTTCAGACTTCCTCTTATGTACTCATTCCTTATTTTATCCATTCGCGTCACACCGCACATCCCTCTTAGCATTCTCATCTCAGCCACATTAAATTGCCTGTCATTTATCACTTTTGTGACCCAACATTCTGATCCATACACGACAGCAGGTCTAACAATGTTTCTATAAATCTTCCACTTGATTTTCTCACCAAAAAAAAGGGTATTTCGATATTCATTATACCAGTGCACTGGTATAATGAATATCGAAATACCCTTTTTTTTTTACTAGCCTATCTTGTCCCACTGCTGGGCAAAGGCCTCCCCCATTTCCTTCCATCTTTCCCGATGTTTTGCCTTCTCTGGCCAATCTGTAAGGAATGAGTCCAAATCGTCACGCCAGCGTTTCTTGGGCCATAAATAAATAAAAATAAAAAAGCCTTATAATTCTTACTAAAAAATTACAAAAATAAACTTATTTATAATTATCTGCTAGTATTATTAAACTTATTCCTTATATTTATAGATATATCTTTAACTATTTATGTAAGAACCCCTCGTTCTCGAAGGTGAAGGCCTCCTCTAGAGATTTCCAAGTATCCCTGTTCTTCGCTATATCCATCCACTGTACCGAAATACCCTTATCAAGACCAAAAGGCACTTGCCTGCTTCTAGATCATACCTGAGAACCTTGTTGTTACGGAAATATAATTTCTAGACAACAAATTTTTCACAAGATTACAAACAATCCATATTTAAATGACACCAACTGGATGACATCTGCAGTTGTCGTCTGCAGTCGGGTTCGAAATCATGACTGCAGCGACATGACGCGACGACGTGTCGTGACGACATGAAGCGACGACATGTCGTCTGCTGCTGCTGCGTGCAGTCGGCTACCAACTTTGTACCTTAACATACCATAACTTTGGTTAGGCAGAGGTGTACCTAATAATACACCCACATTTCGCCAGTTATGTTTAAGTCATATTTAATAAGAGGCGAGCCTATTGCCATCAACTGGACGCAAATCCAGACTCCGTCACTTCTACTAAAAAAACCTCATGGAAAAGCCCAATAAGACTTTTGACATCCCGGGAACCGAACCCAGCACCCCATGCTCAGTAGTCGCGCTTACGACCACTAAACCAACGACAACGGACAGTAGATCATCATCATCAGCCTATAATGTTCCCACTGCAGGGACTCAGGCCTCCTCTTTAAGAGAGGGATGGGCTGTAATCCACAACGCGGGCCCAGTGCGGATTGGCAGATGTCACATGTCTTCAAATTTTTTGGTTCTAAGACATGCCGGTTTCCTCACGATGTTTTCCTTCACCGTTTTGAGAGCAGCGGTGATGAAATAAATTACACAAAGTAATGCGCCTGCCTGGGTTCGAACCCACGACCTACTGTTCGTAAGTCGGGGCCGACACCACTGGGCCACCGCTGCTCACGGTCAGTAGATACTCGTAATAAATAACAAGGCAAATTTTATCATTCAAAAATATTTTGTCTAAATTATTTTCGTGGAAATTGTGAAGGAAAACAAAAGAAACCTATTTCCTAAGAGGTCCCCAGATGGACCCGGAGGGTGAACTATTAACCCTTCTGTAAAGGGATGTCAATGAACGTGTATCCGAAAGTTTGCGGATATTTTTGGGTTCGGATATTTGGATGGTGGGTTTTTGTATCGGTATTTTCTGTTCTGAATTTATTATGAGTACAATATTTATGCTTTGAACCGAAAAGTTTTGTTTGAACTTTTGAAATATTATGTTATTTGAAGTTGAATTTTACTTGTAATATTTATCACAAAGACGGAGTTAGGTATTTAACAATTATTTACTAAAGCAAAGTACGCATTTATAATTAACCGACTTCTAAAAAAAGAAGGAGGTTCTCAATTCAGATGTTTTTTTTTTATGTTCGTTTGGGCATAACTTCGTCACTTGCTAATTGATTTGAATTTTTTTTTTTTTTTGTAAAGCGTAATACTTCCCAAATGATCCCATATTTTTTTTTATCGAAATCGGACAAGCTGTTTTTGAAAAATCCACAAAACTCAAAATTAGACTACATTGTCCACATTATGACCCATGAACATGTGAACCACTAAAAAGTGCAAAATAAAAACTTTTTACCAAAAATAAAACCGAATTAAAAAAAAAAAGTCAAAAATAAATCAGTATCTGAAGTCGGTGGCAAAAAAATGAAATCAAACAAACAAAAGTCATCGACTTCACAAAATGATTTAATTTTGACTTTTTTTTTTGAAGTAGGTTTTATTTTTTGTTAAAAAGTTTTTTTACAGAACGTATACATAAAATCACATCTTTTATCCCCGAAGGGTTAGACACAGGTATACCCAGTGATGTTAGGTTTTCCACCAGGAATTTCTCAGTAGCAGCCATGTAGTCTGGATTTATGCCCGTTGGATGCCAATAGGCTTGCCCCTATTACGTGGAACTGTGGGTGTATTAATCGGTACACTTCTGCGTTACCCTTCGGGGAATCATAATCATCTTGCCCGTCCCATTCTACTTGATATCACCGCAACACGTTTTTGTTCTTCTATTTTCCCCTGTTAGACGTCACGGCATCATTTTCTCCTTTTTCTTTCATATCATTCCTCACACAATCCATCCATCTTTTTAGTCCATCCCTTTCAGAACGATCAATCATCCATCCCTTTTTAGTGCTATGCGATTCATCCCTCCTTATTACATGTCCATACCAAGGTTCCTTCCTTCCAATTGTTATAAAACATGCGCCACTTTAACTCATCAGAAGGCAGCCAAAAGTCACCCAAAGGGCAATGGAGAGGGCTATGCTCGGAGTTTCCTTACGCGATCGAATCAGAAATGAGGACATCCGCATGAGAACCAAGGTTACTGACATAGCTCGAAGAATTGCCAAACTTAAGTGGCAGTGGGCAGGGCACATTGCTCGCAGAACGGATGGCCGATGGGGCCGGAAAGTTCTGGAGTGGCGACCGCGAACCGGAAGACGTTGCGGAAGGCCTCCCACTAGGTGGACCGATGACCTGGTGAAGGTTGCGGGGATCCGCTGGATGCGAGACGCACGGGACCGGTCAATGTGGCGACACTTAGGGGAGGCCTATATCCAGCAGTGGACGTCTTTCGGCAGAAATGATAATGATGATGATGATGATGATGCGCCACTTTTAAACTAACTCTAATATACACATAGTATGGATAAAGAAAGGACTCTTTACCCATACTTATCACTCCGCACATCGATCTCAACATTTATATAAAAAGAAAATTTATATATAAAGAAGATTTAGAGGCTTTTTTACTTTTTTTATCTGAGACGGGCCTACTCTTCTTCCTACGTGCGTAATTACAACTTCTTCTTTTCTTCTTTCTTTCTTTCTTTTCTTTCTCTTGACCTCAATCTTGACCTAAGGACAGAGATGAGGTCGACAATGGAACGAGCTAACCCAGAAAAAGCCTATTTACTCACGACTTAAATAGTTAGTGGATGTTACAGGAGTGTTTTTATTCGATAGATGAGTTTTTCAAAAGTGTCCCTGCAAATTCTATACATTAAAGCACAGATATATTTAAAAACTTGTATTATTGCATGCTATTACATATTGACCAAATATGTATTACTAAATATTTTATATAAGAACGTCATGTACCTACCATATTTGATGAAATAAATTAAAATAATGACCCATTGTATTGAATAGATTAGGGTCACATGAACTCGGAAAAACGAACGCAGGCAGGGAGTTCCACTCTTTGGCTGTGCGCATCATCATCATCAGCCTATAATGTTCCCACTGCAGGGACTCAGGCCTCCTCTCTAGGAGAGGGATGGGCTATAATCCACCACGCGGGCCCAGTGCGGATTGGTAGATGTCGCATATCTTCGAATTTTTGGTTCTAAGACATGCCGGTTTCCTCACGATGTGTTCCTTCACCGTTTAGAGAGCAGTGGTGATGAAATAAATTACACAAAGTAATGCGCCTGCCTGGGTTCGAACCCACTACCAACTGTTCGTAAGTCGGGGCCGCCACCACTGGGCCACCACCGCTCTAGCTGTGTGTGTGGCTGTGCGCATACTAAAAGAGATCAGGATTATAGGCATGATAATATTATGGTATATTTATTAATACACACAATCCGCATACAAACCATAATATCCGAACGACAGTCACATCACTAGTCATAAAACTGGATTAACCATGGTTTACGACGGCGTGGAGCTAGGATTGCTTTGTAACCCCACGGGGGTCCTCCATGGGGTCAACATGGTAAGTAATCAGAAATACCGGCACGTTCTACTGGTTATAGTGCCAAGCTTGCTGTACTTAGGTGGGTCGGCAGGAAAGGAGTTGAACTTATGGAGCTCGTGAATTATTTTTATTATTTTTATCTGAATTTCAATATTTTATTTATGTGTGTGTATTATGATTGACATGGCAACGGGTGTAAAATTACCTGAATAAATGAATTTATTATTATTATTATTTTAGTAATAAAAGTCGCACGGGTCGAACTTCATGGTTAAACCGCGCTTGCCTAGGTCGGTCTGCCGATGGGTGACCATTATTACATACCCAGTTTCCTCCATGCCATGGAAAGCATGTTAAGCCGGTGGTCCCGGCAGTCATTTTTAGATCTTTGTCCGTCGTTAGCGGTAGTCAGTGGCTCGTAAGTCGGACACCCAGTCTCACAAAGGGGTATCTTACCTAGTACTAATAGGGATGTTAACTAACTAAAAAAAAAAAAAAAATAGGTAAAAAAACTTTTTAAGTTAAACGGTTTTATGTTAAACATACATTGCAATGTTTAAGATAAATGTACTAAAAACCAAAAAATAATAAAATAGATACAGTCGTGGGAAAAAACCGTGGGGAACGTCAATTGTAATTTCCGCAGCACGACAGTTCCGAATTGACGTGCCCCACGGTTTTTTCCCACGACTGTATCTATTTTATAATTTTTTGGTTTTTAGTACATTTATCTTAAACATTGCAATGTATGTTTAACATAAAACCGTTTAACTTAAAAAGTTTTTTTACCTATTTTTATTTTCTAGTTTTTAGCCGCCATCTTGGATTTTAATTTTATATAGTATATTGTATTCTGCTTGTTGAGCCCTTTCATTTGATACCCATATTGATGGGATTAATAAAACATAAATTATCCGCCATTTTGTAGCGGCGGCCATCTTGAATTTATAATGATAATGAATAAACATAATTGTATTGTCACCAAAATCCAAAGTGTATACAAAATTTCAGATTAATCGGTTGACAGGAAGAGGGTGAAATTTGAATTACTAAATTTGATCCAAGAATAAAACAAACGGAGTGAGCTAAATAAAACCGTTTAAATATGATTCTAATTAGTCCGTCTGTTAGATTATCGAAAAATATTGGATACGTATTTTTTGTTTTATCAAATTAATAAAAATTGACGAAGATAAAACGCATCAAAGATTTGAGTGGGAGGTTGTGACGTCACTGCTCGCTAAGAAATGTTATACTATGTCTTAGAATATGACGTCACACGAGTTTTCAAAGCACTGTATCGTCTTCATTGTTTGTTTACGTGAAAAAAGAAAAAAAATGTGTCTAATATTTTTTGGAAATCTATCTGACGGACTAATTAGATTTTTTTTGTTAACATCCCTATTATTGAGTTGTGGAGGTCATATAGGCACTCGTTCCATGTAAAATACTGGTATGCTACAGTACCGGCTACAGTAGCCCATTTTTTATTGGGTCAAGGCCGCTACAGTATTCCCAAACCACTGTAGCTCTGGGACCACTGTAGCTCCTGTAAGCCAGAATCAACATACCACCAAAAAAGCGCCGAGACAGTGAAGCTCGAACACCAGTAGCCCTGTATAACAAATCTATGGCGACAACCCGAAACGACTGTCAAAAGATATGTCACAAAAAACCCTTCTCGAAAAAAAGAACCCTTTGCCAGAATAAGATCCTTTGCCCCAGTGCAAGTGTAAGCCAATATAACCAACATTCTACCCTATTACCCCAATAAAAACGCCCATACCAGCCCCTCAAATATCAAATAAACAAACGAAATAACACCCAGAAGGTTCTAGAAAAGCTTTTTAAGGTGTTTACTTCGAAATCCAATATCTATTACATTTTTAGAATAAGTGGAGGAGGGAAAACGCCTACAGGCCTTTCGAAGAAGTTCGTAACGAAAGTAAATATAAGGCTGGCTCCATACTTTGGTAATAGAGTAGTTGACTGACTAAAAAATATGTTTCTGTTTAGTCAGTCTGATAGATTATTATCGAAAAATATTGGATACGTGTTTTTTGTTTTGTCAAATTAATACAAATTGACGAAAATGAAACGTGTCAAAAATCATAAGTGGGGGCTGGTTACGTGAAAAACAAAAAATACGCGTCCAATATTTTTTGGAAATCTATCTGACGGACTTATTACATTTTTTTTTGTCAACTTCCCTATAGTATTGGTTGCCAACGCCAAGGGTGTATCGAGAAAATAATGTTGGGTCCTCGTTGACCAATGCTTATTTCTTCTATAATACTGCTTGATATCTATGTAGAAGAATAAGCAAGAAACTCCATGGCCACTCTTTTCAATCAATTATGACAATTAAGTTTTCTTTAAAAATGTTGCCACACACTAGGAATTTCTCCTGTATCATGGATGCGTTTACAAACATTTAAACTCACAAACACAAACCTAACACCCAGACCCAAAACAAATATCTGTAGACAATAATTATATTTTGTTCCGTGCGGGGATCGAACCCGCGACACGGAGCGCAGCATTCCAATAAATTGCTCAGCCACTGCGCCAACCGTGTCGTCATCTAAAATCTTTGGTTACATCTTTCATGTTCGGGATCATACATATGTAAGAACGATGTAGAAAGACGTGCAAGTTGAGAGCCCATTGTGCAAATACAGAGTTTTATAACTCTAAAACAAAGTAATTTCCTAGTTTTCGCTTTTGCTTTTTGATCATGACAGGTCTGCTTCTAGTGTTACCGGATTCCGCTGAATACCAGTATTACACATAGAACACAGTTTATGTTGTTGTGCTGAAATCGTTTGGATTGATCATGTAATGATGAGGAACTAAAGAGTCATCATCATCATCAGCCTATAATGTTTCCCCTGCAGGGACTCAGGTCTTCTCTCTAGGACAAGGATGGGCTATAATCCACCACGCGATCCCAGTACAGGTTGGTAGATGTCACGTTATGTCTTAGAATTGGTTGGTTCTAAGACATTTTCTTTCACCGTTATGAGAGCAGTGGTAATGAAATAAATTACACAAAGTAAGGCACCTTCCTGGGTTCGAACCTACGACACTGTTCGTAAGTCGGAGTCGCAACCACTGGGCCACTGACTCACAGAGTAAGTAATGGATGAATGTGGATGGAGGGAGAGAAAGTCAAAGAAAAAATAGATGGATTGTGTAAAGAACGCTATGAAATAGAGAGAAGTTAAATGATGTCGTGACGTCTGACAGAGGAGAATGCAAGAAGTAAAGTGTGTTTCGGTTGCCAACCCAAGAAGATTGAACGAAGGCAGAAAGATGAAAATGACCTAAAGCCAAGGCATAAGCAAGGGGAGAGCCCTGCTGGGGCTGCGAGTTATTCGAAAGAGATACCGCGGCCTCGGCACAAAGGGCTAAGGGCTCGTTTACGGAGGCGCAGGGCTCGTTTACGGAGGCGCGGGGCGTCGCGCGGCGCGTGCAGATGGCTCGTCTCGTGCTTTTTTATTAATTTGCTGAGAGACGGGTCCACCGCAACAAACGCTGCATTTTAAATTAACGAGCGAAATAACGCTTCTGTAAAATCGACGTTTGAAATCGTTAACTTTTTCATTTATATCGCCATGTGTTTGAAATAAAAACGCAGCACGCGCCGCGCGACGCCCCGCCTGTACGTGAACATGCACTTAGGAGAAACATGAGTGATTTTTAGTCAGTAGAAGTCTGACACTCCCTACTGCTCCGCCCAGAGAGGGAGAAGTCATTTGATGATTTTCCACCCAAAAAAAAAGCAAGTCGTAGGGGCCAATATCTGGGCCAAATTGTGAAACTAATGTAAGATACGACGACGCCCACAATAAGTACTGTAAAAACTTTGTAAGATAGAAAGTTTTAGAAATAGTTCTGTGAAGGAGTACTGTGGGTGTTTTTTGTTCAGATTTGTAGGTTCTCAGTTGTGTTGTTATACTTTGTATCTGTATTACTTAGGAGTTCATAGTTGATGTGTGGGCTGGGGCTAAGGAGGTCTACTCTCTAAGCACGAAATGCCAAAATATGCGGGCGTTTCCTAATCGTATCACTTACGAACATAGATTTACTTATGTATACCCGAACTAAGACCAAGACAGTTAAATCATTTCTCTGGGACTTCGTCGAGCTTCATTGTCTCGGCGCTTTTCTTGTGGTCGCCACTGTTGATTCTGGCTAACAGGAGTTACAGTGGTTTGGGAATAGTGTGGCGGGCTTGTCCCATTTAAAAAAAAAAAAAAGTACCCGAACTAAAAAAAGCACGTCAACACGATTGAACAGTTATGAATCCAAATATTATAGGAAATAGGGTTCATTTCAAAGTTACTTAGTTCTTTAGAATGGGCCCGTATTTTCATTGACGGACTTAGAGAGTGATGCAAATTCCGCTCCTGGGCTCCCAAGGAGCGAAATTTGCGTAATCTAAAACGATATTATCAAAAGTTAATATTTGTATTTGTGGTAGAGCAGTGGTGGCCCAGTGGTGGCGGCCCCGACTTACGAACAGTTGGTCGTGGGTTCGAACCCAGGCAGGCGCATTACTTTGTGTAATTTATTTCATCACCACTGCTCACAAAACGGTGAAGGAAAACATCGTGAGGAAACTGGCATGTCTTAGAACCAAAAATTCGAAAGGTTTTTAGTCAGTACAAGTCTGACACACCCTACCGCTCTGCCCAGAGTGGGAGGTATCATATTTTGATGATTTCCAACCACCCAGAAAAAAAAGGGGCCTTTGACTTGGTTTGAACCCAAGTGCTATGTCTTGGCAGTCCGACGATCACACTACTAGATTATCACTAGTTAATGCTGCACTTCTTTTCAATAGAGGAAAACTTCAGAAGAAGTTTACTAGAAGCAGACGATGCCGTGGGCTAGTGCAAAACAAAGTGATTTCTTATTTAGGACCCCAATGACAAAATCTCGGCGACTCACATTACGCTCGTTAGTGAGTTATAATTATTTCCTTCTAATTGTTATTATATTATTGATGTTTATAAGTGACTCATGTTACCAAGGATCGGTTCCAAGGATCAATTATTTGAATTGTTTTGATATCTGGGAAATAATCCTCTAAGGGTTCTTCAAAGAGTATCGAGCTGAGGGCTTAATAATAGTTGTTGTTTTGTAACCGTACGCGGCTGAAAACCATTATTACCCGGCTGAAGAGGATATTGGTCGCACAAGCTTACATTAATAGGGTAAACGATAACAAAAAACAAAGGCTTGCACTCCGGGAGTCCCGGCAGAAGTGAAAACTTGAATTTAAATATTTTGGAACGGTTAAGGAATGAATGCTTTATTTATCTCATTTATGTGGTTAAATACTCGTATAATATTCATTTATTGTGTTAACGTACACAAACAGGTCACGTGTCCTGACGCGATTTAATTTTTTTTACCCATCCCAAAAAAGTGCACAACGCCGCTAAAGAAGTTTTCACTTAAAAAAAAATTAAGTTCAAAAATCTAAAACCCGACTACTAACAAAATCGCGGTCTTAAAAGTAGAAAACAAGAAAATAATTCGTGTCTGATATTCTTCGTAGTCGCATGCCACTGATACCTGATGCTCCTTCATGGCGTTCTCATTGATACAGAAGTCTTTTGGCTTCGCCGTAGTCGGGTAAAAAATAAAGATTCCGTTTACACCGACTAATCAGATTTTTTTTTGTCAAGTAGGGTATTCAGTCAAAAATTCATTGTTGTTTTTTTTTATAATAATGTAAGCAAATAACTAACTCTCATATGCAGACGTCACACGGTAATTCCATATTTTATCAGAACCGTTATTCATATTATGAAAAGGGAGCAATTTTAAATGGTTCATAAACTCGCTGCTTTTCCATTTATGTTTTTGGAAACTTATGAGTCGTTAAAAGTTATGATTTCGTTCAAGAAAATTACCGAAATAAAAACTTTAATCGTTAGCACAAGTAAATGTACAAACGTAAATTCTTTATATTCTATCCATAAGAGACGAATATTGTATTGTATTGTATTGTATTTTTTATTGTAAAACATGAGTATACATCAAATAATATGTGCAAGGTCTTAAAATAAACAGGTTGATCTGCATGTTTTGCCATGTATGGCGTACAAAATAACATATTTTTTGGTTTAGAATAAACCATAAAACAACTATGAAATAACTTGACTCTACACAGCAAACAATGAAATTAATAAAAAAAGATTACTAATGCTTATTAAAAAATAAAACAAAGTAAGTACCTATTATTTTTACAGATTTGTGACTCAAATTGTGAAGAATGTCGTAATTATAGGAATCTCTTTAATTAATTGCGTTCATTTAAAAATTCTGATATGGTATAGTAGCACTTGTTTATGAGGTATTTTTTTAAATGTATTTTAAACAGAGCAGTCGGCATTTGTCTAATAGGTTTTGGGATTTTATTATAAATGAGTGGTGCCAAACAAAAAATACTTTTACGCATCAATGCTGTGGTTGATCTTGGTACGCAAAGTTTATTATTATCCCGTCGATTACGAATATAAACGTCTGATTGTTTCTTAAATAGGTTAGGATTGGTTTGTATAAAATTAGCTATTTCATAAATAAATAAGCAAGGCAGACTTAAAATGTTATATTTTATAAAATACTGTTTGCAACTATCAGTTATTTTCAAACCAAACATAGCCCTAATACACCTTTTTTGTGACTTAAAAATTATATCTTTATTCGTAGAGTTTCCCCAAAATATAACCCCAAACCTCAATATGGAGCCGACAATACCATGGTAGGCAGTTATTAGCGCATTGGTACTTATAATAGGTTTTAATTTATAGAGGGCATAGGCAGAAGAACATACTTTTTTATTTAATTCTTCTGTGTGTGCTTTCCAGTTCAGACGTTTGTCAATGGTTACACCTAAAAATTTAGCCGTGTCTACCTTTTTTATAACGGTTAATTTGTGTTGAGCAGTAATATTTGGTGCTTCCAAACAAATAAACTTGTACCTTTTTTTTTGGTGGGTGGAAAATCATCAAATAACCCCCCCGCTCTTGGGCAGAGCGAAGGGGAGTGTCAGACTTCTACTGACTAAAAACCAACCCATGCTCCTTCTTCGCCCATGTGCCGAGGCCACGTCATCTCTTTCGATAATCCGCAGCCCCGACGGGATCCGCAGCCCTGACGGGATCCGCAGCCCCGACGGGATCCGCAGCCCCGACGGGATCCGCAGCCCCGACGGGATCCGCAGCCCCGACGGGATCCGCAGCCCCGACGGGATCCGCAGCCCCGACGGGAATAAACTTGAACCTAACTTTCCCTCATTACTGCCTCGAGTGGTCGGAAGCGCGACTGTTGAGCACAAAGGTTCTGGTTTCGATCTCCAGGTCAGTTAAAGTGTTATTGGGTTCTCCAAGACATTCCTCAGTATAGCAGCCACGGAGTCTGGAATGGAGCCCGGTTGATGGCAATAGGCTTGCCCCCTATTACATGGGTCTTAAACGAAAGTGTGTGTGTGTGTGTGTGAGATACACCTCTGCCTTACCCTTCGAGGATTATAGGCGTGTTGTTATGTATGTATGTATGAAAACATACATAACTTAAAAACCATAAGCGAAATATATTCAAGAAAGTAAAATACATGAGTTGCCGCCAAAAGTCAAACTCTACTTCGAGCGCGCGTCCATTGACAAGACGTGACAATCATCTGTCAAAGTGCTCCATGCTTCTTTTTTCTAAACTTCCACGCCGACCAAGGAGGTTGTAAGAATTAGTCTCTAACACGGCCGTTCCTGACAGTGCATAAAACACTATGTATTCTATCCACAAGAGACGCATAAACCTGTACCTAACTTTCTCTCATATATTTTAAACCTAGTCCATTTCCTTCCATAAAAGACGCGAGTAAGAAAGGGAAGTGCTGTGTTTAAATCTAATAGAAACAAATGACGGTGGCTCTTGGGCTTGAACGAACACCGATCTTCATTACAGGAGAAAGGGCGTGCGTTACACCGAACTGTAACTTAGTATGAAACGCAAAATGTATGAGTTTTTTGTTAGAAGTACCTATGTTTAAAATAAAATTGAAGTAAGAGCTCATAGAAGATGAGGCTCATAGAAGAGGACGATCTGAACAAGACTAGACACCAGTGTTCATCATCATCATCATCAGCCTATAATGTTCCCACTGCGGGGACTCAGGCCTCCTCTCTTAGAGAGGGATTGGCTATAATCCATCACGCGGACCCAGTGAGAGTAGTAGATGTCACATTTTATATTGTCTTCGCATTGGTTCTAAGACATGCCGGTTTCCTAACGATGTTTTCCTTCACCGATTTGAGAACAGTGGTGATGAAATAAATTACACAAAGTAATGCCTGGGTTGGAACCCACGAAAAACTGTTAGTAAGTCATTTAAAATGCTGATATTTAGAAATTTTAAACAGATAAGTACTTTAATTTGATTTATCTGGTTGATAAAAACATATTAGGAATTTCTCGGTAGTACTTAGGGAGTTTGGATTGGATGGTAAATAGGTTCGCCCACTATCACAATCTGGCGAAATGAGGGTGTACTATTACCCCTTACCCTTCGGGGAATGCGGGCTTGATGACGTCATAATGTTATGTCTTATACGTTATTAAGAAAAGATCCATTTTAGCCGTACCCAGAGCGATTTTCGCGATCATTTTGAAGTATGACGCATAAGAATCTAATGGGTAGTTACTTTGGCCGATTCCTTGCAATAACCGTGCCGTCAGAACGGCCATACGATACGATAAAAGTTAACGTTGCTTTTAACGGCGCACCTGCTTAGTAATGTGCCGTAAAACCGACTTATCTATTATTTTGTTGATGTCACGTCATTTTCTTATTAATCAAAAAAAGTGATGCGAGGAAATCAAGAAAATAGGCTATAATAGTAGAGGCAGACCAAAGACAAGATGGATGGACTGTGTGAAGGATGATATAGCTAGAAAGGAGGTGACTGCTGAGATGCGGAGTAATAGAGAGGTATGGAAGACTAGCTTTTGCCAACGGCTTCGCCCGCGTGAAAATGTCGATTTTTCACACAAACTTTCATCCCCTATTTAACTCCCGTAGGGGTTGAATTTCGAAAAATCCTTCCTTATTCCTTGTCTTCTACATTATAAAGGGAACCTCTGTGCAAAATTTCAGCTTTCTAGGTCCAAGGGTTTGGGCTGGGCGTTGATGAGTCAGTCAGTGTCAGGACTCCTCTTTTTATTTATATAGATAGATAGAAGAAGAGAGGCATAAGAAATTGGAATTAAAGAATGATGTTGTCACACTGTCTGATCATTATTTGACATACAGTCACCTGCAAAATTGCATGGATACTTTTAGTCTTTATTACTTGTGAATAGAGTTCAGAACTGTCCATGCATTTTTGAAGGTGACTGTCCATCCATAAACTCTCACCCTCTTGTCCTTTCTAAAGAACCTCACTAATAATGTCAGCGTCCATCGATACGTAACATATGGTCATCAATCCATAGACCAACCTAGGCACACGTGACTTAACCTGAAAGTTGACCCGAGTGGTTGTTATTGTCTAGCCACAAAACCCTCTATGTCATAGATATTAGTCCCATAGGGACAATAGGCCCAGATCAGCAAACTACCGAGCAGCTAGTGCCCGACGCTGGTTTTCAACTGGTCCTGAAACTCCTGATAGAGATATTTTCTACGGTTTTTTGCTGCATGGCATCTCGCAGCTGAGTCTATGTGGCTGGCTTCTGCTTAATTGGACGATTCCTTGACTGTAAAGCCTCCAGTCAGGGCCTGAATCTTTGTTCGAAAGACATACCGCGGCCTCGGCGCAAGTGCTAAGAAGGCACATGGATCGTTTTTAGTCAGTAGAAGTCTGGCACTCCCTTCCACTCTACCCATAGCGGGGGGACTTATTTTATGACTTTCAACTCCCCAAAAAAAAAGGTCTGAATCTTATAGAGAGACAGCTCGCTTAGGGAATCCAGTGGTGGTGTAGGGACCTCGGCTTAGGGCGTCGCTAGGACGGCAGCAAAAGGGCAGACTGAATCTAAAATAAATGATATTCGCTACGGTGTGACAGTCATCCGGTAGTAGTACGTCCCAACCCCCACTCCAACCTAGCCCTCAACATTTTACGACCCCGATAGAAATTTATTACTGCGATAATAGTATTTTTGCTCTTTAAATAAGGTCCTTTTTGTCCCAGCAAGTTTCGTAATACGGAATTATTAGGAGTGCTGTTAGGAAGCCGAGATACGAATAGTATTTGCGTAGGAGTAGGTAAGGATAAGAAAATAATAGAAAGTATTTATAGATTATTTTTAGTATTGAAGGTTCATGAACCGAGGATTTTGGACTTGTGGTACACGGAACTTAAACATTACGTAGGAAAAAAATGTGGGAGTACACTTATGTACCTACAGTGAAAACACAGTAACTTCAATACAAAATGTACTGAAGTTACTGTGTTTTCATTTACGAGGGCAGTACTCTTGAGGGTGATTACCCTCAAGAGTACTGCCCTCGTAAATGACAACACAACCAGCAGCCCCGACGGGACGCCTGATTAGGCGTCCCGTCGGGGCTGCTGGTTGTTCGCAAGAGATACCACGGGCTCGACATAAAGGGCTAAGAAGGAACATGTGTGGTTTTTAGTCAGTAGTAGGGTAACAGGTGTGATGTTCTGTAATTTTCAACTGACCATGAGGTCCTGAGTTCAATAACCGGGTCGAGCAAAGTGTTATTAGGTTTAAAGCTCTTATTTTGTCTATTATTTGGGCTCTTGTTCTTGTATTAATTTCTAATGAAACATGAAAAAACATAATTTTTCAGAGTCGATTTCATCTAGGCAAAGGTCACACTCTTCTCTCCGTTCGATTTTCTCCGACTCATCATCATCATCAGCCTATAATGTTCCCACTGCAGGGACTCAGGCCTCCTCTCTAGGAGAGGGATGGGCTATAATCTACCACGCGGGCCCGGTGCGGATTGGTAGATGTCACATATCTTCGAATTTTTTGGTTCTAAGACATGTCGGTTTCCTCACGATGTTTTCCTTCACCGTTTTGAGAACAGTGGTGATGAAATAAATTACACAAAGTAATGTGCCTGACGGGGTTCGAACCCACGACTCACTGTTCGTAAGTCGGGGCCGCCACCACTGCCCAAGTAACACATTTTGCGACAAAAGGCTTGCATATAGAATATTTTTGGAAACTTTAGTAATAAAATCCACCGTAATTAAGTTCTATAAAGGTGGTTAGAACCGATAAGCAACCTGTATGTTACCAAAGGGAGAAAAATTGCAACTTATTTATAGATGCAAAAGCGATGCATAAGAGTTCGAATTGTTACCCTTTTTTTTTTTTTTTTTTGGTGGGTGGAAAATCATCGAATGACCCCCCCCCGCTCTTGGGCAGAGCGAAGGGGAGTGTCAGACTTCTACTGACTAAAAACCGAACCCATGTTCCTTCTTTGCCCTTGCGCCGAGGCCACGTAATCTAGTACTAAATACCGCGGCCCCGACGGGCGTCGGCCCTTGCGGGCCCCTCCTTGCTGACATCTCTTTGAGGCGCGCGTGGAACACGAACGCGCCGCCGACACGGTCTGTTGCCGTCATGACGACGGCCGGACGGCGAGCTAGCCCATTACTCACCGTCCACAGGCCCCCGTCTACGGTGGCCGGAAGCCATCACGTGGCCCCCGACGCCCGGAGCGCCTTCCGCGCCTTCCGCGGCGGCTGGGACGTTGAGAGGATCGCTCCCTCTCTCGTTCCGCCACCTCCTTCGCTAGCATCACTGCTTCGCAGAAGGAGGCGACGGCGTCCCATTCCTCCTCGCCCCGGACCATGGCTTGCACCAGGGCCGGACGCGAGAGGTCACCGCCGCCGATCGCCGCTACGAGAACACGGCGGGGCTCCGCCCAAGCAGGGCACACCTCCACAGTGTGCTCCACCGTGTCCTCCGGTCGATCCTCGCAGTGGAAGCATCCGGGCGTTTCCTCCCGCCTAATTCGGTGCAGGTACCTCCCGAAACATCCGTGTCCGGTGAGGACCTGCGTCAGACGGAAGGTGAGGGCGCCGTGGCTCCTCTCTAGCCACTCCTCAAAGAGGGGACTTACCGCCACTATCGTGGCGTGCCCTGCACGGGGTTGCGACAGTCGCTGTCTCCATACCGCCATGAGATCGCACCGGAGGTCTGTCCGCCGCGCAGCAATGTGCCGCGGCAGCAGAGTGACCCCCCGGTGTAGCGCCTCCGCGCGCCACTCGTGTAGGCGCGCGAGGACTATCGCCTCCAGATCCCACGGCGGCAATCCGGCAAGGAGATTCGCCGCCTCGCGGGAGATCGTGCGGTATCCGCGGACTAGCCTTACGGCCATGACCTTTTGGGGCGCGTTCAGGTAGTGGACGGCCCGCTTCCTCACGGCACGTGCCCACACCGGGGCCCCGTAAAGGGCCATGGACCGCACGATTCCCGCATACAGCCTACGGCAGGAGGCGTTTGGCCCCCCCAGATTGGGCAAGAGCCACCTAAAGGCAGCCGCAGCCCGCTCCAGTCTGGGAGCCAAACGTCGGAAATGCTCCACGAAGTTCCACCGGCTGTCAAGGACGAGTCCGAGGTACTTTATAGTACACTCGACGCCGATGGGAACCCCTCCCACCGTTAGCTGGGATCCCGACGGTGGCACATTCCCACGCCCATGGAAGCACATGGCCTCGGACTTGTGAAGCGCCACCTCGAGACCCAGCTGCCGGATTCTCTCCACGACTATCTCAACCCCGCGTGTCATATTCGCGGCCGCCGCCTCGTGCGACTCCCCCCGTGCCAGCACCAGCGTATCGTCCGCGTAGCAGACGACGCTGACGCCGTCAGGGAGGTCGGCACGCAGCACCCAGTCGTAACCGATGTTCCACAGGGGCGGCCCCAGAACCGAACCCTGCGGAACACCGCACGACATCTCTCGCCGGTTCCATTCTCCGTTTTGACCAGGGTAGATTACCGTCCTGTCAGACAAGTAGTCCCCGACTACACGACGAAGGTAGGCCGGCACCCGGTGATACCGGAGTGCCTCCCTGATGCAGCTCCAGGGCATGGTGTTGAAGGCGTTAGCGATGTCGAGAGACACCGCCAAGACCACACCGCCCCGAGAGACCGCATCCCCCGTCGTGAGGGCTCTCACGCGCATGATGGCGTCCACCTCGAATTATTACCCTGAGTGGCACTAGGAACTAGCGGTGCAAATGCGCGCTGTAAATGAATGATTGAACGATAAAGCGATACAGTTCATTCGTTGAGTGACAAATAAGATCACAAGGTTCTTATTTTCGGTGGAGATAAACAACAAAGGCTGTGTGTTGTGACAGCTTTTACTTGGATTGTAGCATCTATTTTGCGAGTATTCAAAACTTATGTGTTTAACGCTGGATAACCATCATGGAGCCCTTGCAAATGGTTTTTCATTGTGAAACCATGGTATATTTACTAAGTAAATTTTGATGCGCCTTCGATCTAATCAAGAATTAGCAAAAAATATGCGGTGATCAAATAAATAAGATAATACTTCATAAAAATTTGGTTGTTAAAAACCTAACATTATGGTTTCACAAAAAAGTATAATGTCAAACTACATCAGAAACAGTTATCAAAACTCATTTTATTGTATGTTAGTGTAATAAAATACCATTCAACAAGATACTTTTCAAGGACTCCATTTTAAAAAATGGCGATTTAAAATAGAACTTGCAGTTCATTTTTACACTCATTTGTTGCCTTAATAGAGCTCCTGGGTCCAAAAATCCCTCATTAGTACCTAGTAGTGATTATTTTCACTTAACAGGTCTCGTTGCCTTTGCGTTGAATTGGGGATCCTCAAGACGGGTACAAAACCCATTTAGGAAGGTAAATAAAGTAAAATTTACTTAAATTGTAAATGTTGGCTGGAATTCGCGACTTTTTAATTCGATGCCTGATTTCCTACTGATAGTTTGCAAATTTTCACTTTTCATTTTAAACAAGAGACATCCAGAAGGGTTACTCATAAAAATGAACTGATCATGCCTTGCCTACCAGTCTGTGATTTACACCCTGTATAACATAAGTAGATTAAAAAAAATTACAAAGTGAACTTGTGATTTCATAACTGTTTCATAAACTATTCAATTATACCTAAAATGTAGGAAATTTACTTAAATACAAATCATACTCTATTTAAATTTATTAATAACTACGGAACCTGCGATAGTGTTAGAACTGTAAGATCTTAAGTGGTTCTAAATGAGAGAAAATTGTTGCTTAAGGTTTTCAAGAACCATCTTTTAGAATCGATCTACGCGTTACAGTGGCATAATAGAGTATACTAGAGCTTACAAAGGCAATTACACTAGGTTCCAAATGAGCTGCAATAATAACTCTTGAGCCACTACAGGTGATAAGTAACTTATATATACTACTTATTTAGTACTAAAGGTGCCAAATAAGGAAAAATTACCACCTATTAAGGTACGGTTCTTAATGGGAGATTTTAAGATGTCTTAAGCTTCTTTGAGTTCTAAAATATTGAAAATTGAAACCTTTATGCGTCTATAACTAATAAATTCGGCCTAGTGCCACCATAAGTTATAAAGCAGAAACAAAAATCACTCAAAAGCAACTGTTAGTGATATTAGTTACTCATATGCAAATTCGAGCGCTGTTTGCATCTTTAAGTAATACCGTACACTCTTGCATCACTTAAATGCTACCTACAGTTGCAGAATAAGTTCCAAAATGCACTAACGTGCTACTTGGGTGGGCCACCACTGCTCCCGACCACCTTTCTCCGACTAATCTCGCTAAAACGCATAATTTCGAAAATAAGTCATTTCTTTTGCAGTTCCCACGGAGTGAGTCCATCTCGTGTTTCGTATTTTACATTTTATTTACATCACCCCAAAAAGTCCAGCGCTACTGCGCGTTACAGGATATGCAAATTATTGCATATACCGAACTGTATCGTATGCATTAATTTGCATATGACTGCCGTGTGCTCGTTCTACGTTAGAATATTCTAGTGGTTGTTAGTTACAAAGTCAAATAGTAGGTTTTATTTAGTTTCTTTTTTAGAAGAACGTAACATAATAACAAGTAAGTCAGATATCAAGTATGGCAAAAGTGTACCTAATAGTACAGCCACATTTCATCAGTTATGTTTAAGTCCCATGTAAAAGAGGGCGAGCCTATTGCCATCAACCGGGCACAAATACAGATCACATGGCTGCTACTGAAAAATTCCTGATGGCAAAACTCCAATTACACTTTGGCCGACCTGGGAATTGGACCCAGGACCTCGTGTTGTAGCAGTTCCGCTGGCGACCACTAGACCAACGCGATAGAGGGAAAAAAAAAATATCATGGCTGTAGCACACCTCCGCTGCGAAACTCAAAGGGCGAAACCGCAATAGTTTCGCTGTGAGTTGTAATGCCTGTGTTTCGCAGTAGAGGTGTGCACCTCTGCTGCGAAACAACAATTCCGAAACCGCTGCGCGAGTTTCACTGTACAACAGTACTACGGTCAACGGACGGAGATGTAGACGGCTCCTGAGCAAATGAGCGAAATCGTGTTAGAAAGAGACAACATTATAGTCAGTTTTGTACGTTAGAGCAGAGAATTTCGCTCCTGTTTCGCCGCCAAAGAACTTACAACTCACAGCGAAACTATTGCGGTTTCGCCCTTTGAGTTTCGCAGCGGAGGTGTGCTACAGGCATCAGTTTTTCTTAATAAAAAATGTTTTACCTATAGATACCGTAAGATTTTGGGAAAGTTTCAAGGTCAAATCGTCATCATCATCATCATTCTTGTGTCCATTTCAATTGGGTCTATACAAATAAAAAGAGAAGTCCTGACTGACTCATCAACGCCCAGCCCAAACCCTTGGACCTAGAAAGCTGAAATTTTACACAGAGGTTCACTTTATTATGTAGACAAGAATTAAGGAAGGATTTTTCGAAATTCAACCCCTAAGGGAGTCCCTTAGTTAAGTAAGTTATCCTTATCTCAATATATTTGGAGTTACCGCAACATGTCTTCTTCTTTCATGCTTCTTCATCTCAGCAGTCACCTCCTTTCTTACCATATCATCCTTCACACAGTCCATCTATCGTTTCTTTAGTCTTCCTCTACACTTATACAAATCCACATTTATACTCAAAACGTTCCTCACGATACTCAAGATCACACCGAGTTAACACGAATTACGGACAAAAAGTCTTCAGTAGCAGCCTGCCGTTGATTACCCGACCCGGTAAATGGAACAACGCTCCTCCTAATCATGTAATTGTACCGTATTGAGATTATTAATTTGAGATAAAGAAACCTATATTAATTTATTTTGTAAAATATGAATATGTAGGTACACTGTATGTGGTATAAGTAGGTTTTATAAATAAATGAAAGTAGCTACATGTTATGTCATTTAGGGATGTTCGTTCAAAAAATTATTGGTTAGGGTCAAATTACAACCTACCAAACGTACCTATTATTACATAAACAATTTAAATTTAATTTTTTTGTTTTTGTTTTGTGTTGTGAAATCTGATCCGAATTTGTATGTTAATTGTGTTATATGGATTATTATCTGAAATAAATGAATTAAAAATAATTTATATGAAATTAAATTAATTAGCTTTAGACAATAGGGTCATCATCCTCTTGCCCTTATCCCATTCTACTTGGGGTCGGCGCAACTCGTTTTTTTTATTCTATTCTTCGGGACGTCACCATGGTATTTACTCCTTTCTTTTTCATATCATTCCTCACACAATCCATCCATTTTTTCTATATGGTAAATAAATAATAAATAATAATAATTAATTTATAATTCAGACTACAAAGGTCCACTGTGTTAGTAACAATATTAACTTAGTCTATGGTAGTACTTAATACAACTAATAATAATAGTTAGTACTTATTACCTATACAATTAAAATAATATGATGTTAGGTTATGTTGTCAGCTAACATAATTGTATCTAGGTACCTACTTTCTGATATCATAATCCCACACTGACTAAAAAACCCATACATTTAAACTCGTAGACCGATCGCTACGGCGTAGCAGTTTGCTACGAGTCTCTACGAGAGTCCAATATGTGCCGAGGTTACAATATCTTGATGGGCAAAAAACAAAAAATCCCGAAAATACTTCGTTTTTACAAAAAATACAGGGTGAAAATGTTTTGATACTTTATTGAAAATAAAAACAAATTCTATTCAAAGTAAAAATATGTAAATACCAATATATCAAGTCGTGTGAATGTATTGGTAAATATTCATAGTCAAATTTGAACCTTAACACCATTCAATAAGGAAGCCATCAAATCATAAAATAAATAACTTTGCCCTGACAGCGACATGGTAAAATATACCCTATGCACAATAAAATAGGGATGCTTTTGGGTCAAATTGTGATAGGAAAAGATCTTGCCCCAGTGATATTTATCTGACCTATATAGGGACTGATATCATTTAGATCTGAGGTTTTAGATGTGTTAGGGGATAGGCAGAGATCAAAGGTGAAGGCTTTAAGTAATCACGAATGGCAAGAAACCCCGATCTTATTAGTTAAAGACCTTATTTTACCGTAAAAAGGAATCATTAAGATTTGAGGAAAAATTGGCATTTGAACATCTTCACGACATTTTCCTCATTCCTCCGCGAATGAGGAAAATGTCGTGAAGAAGGTTTTGAGAATGAGGAGCTCGTGGCTTAATAAGAACTGCCACTCAGGTGGATCTTTAGGTAAAGCTGTGCTTGCCTAGGTCAGTCTGTGGATGGGTGACCGCCCGACATACCGAGTTTCCTCCGTGCCTCGGAAAGCACGTTAAGCTGTTGGTCCCGGCTGCCATATATATAGATCTTTGGCAGTCGTTACAGGTAGTCAGTGACCTGAAATCCTGACATCCAGTCTTACCAAAAGGTATCGTATTACCTAGTATTAACTGGCTTGTGGAGGTCAGATAGGCAGTTGTTCTATGTAAAATACTGGTAATCAGCTGCATCCAGTTAGACTGGATGATGAGCCCAACATAGTTGGGAAAAGGCTAGGCAGATGATGAGTTACAGTAAACTAGATCCTGAACAGGAAATCCTACTTGAATCCTACTACTAATATTATAAACGCGAAAGTTTGTAAGTATGAATGAATGAATGATTGTTACTCTTTCACACAAAAACTACTAAACGGATTTTGAGGATGAAATTTGGTTCACAGAGAGTTTATAACCTGGATTAACACCTAGTATAGTTTTTATTCCGATTTTATCTTCCCGTGGGATAATTTTCGAGTTGTAGCGGGCAAAGCCGCTGGCAACAGCGAGAATAGTTTTTACTAAAGGTACCACCACGATAAACTAGTTTCACGTTTATACCTTAAAAAACCTGGTTCCCAAAAGCCCGAATCCTTTGACCCAATTTACTTGGTAACTAAGTTAAAAGCCGAAATAAAAAATGCAAAAAACTAAACTAAGTTAAACCCGCCACTGTCCGTGACCGGTTTTTGAGTTTTAGTTCATAATTATAGTTCATTCGTTCTCGTTGCGAATGAAAGAGTGGTTGATTAATGAACTGAACTTTGAGTCCTAGGGACGATGTAAAGTAAGTGTTAGGACATAATATCACACTTCTTTCAAGTTAGGTTTGAAGATTACGGGTTGGAAGGTACACCGAGGCAAAAACATTTACCCTGTATTCTGTACGTCATTCCGAAACCGACAACTGATGGCAAAAATAGGTTCTCGAGTTGTGACCAGGAACCAGAAGACAAAGCGTTGGTAGACCTCCCACCAGGTATACTGACGACATCGTGAGAGTCGCGGGCAACTGGTGGATGCAAACGGCAGGTTACCGTTCGTTATGGCGTTCATGGGTGAGGCCTTTGTTCAACAGTGGACGTCTTCTGGCTGATGATTAGGATTAAAAACAAACAGCTGTTCCATACATTTTGACCACGTAGATATTGCACTTTTGTAGGACACAGCTTTTTAAAATGTGTTACTGTATAATTATGTGGTAACCGTTCCCGAACTTCAACAAAATAAGCTCATTAATGATTTATCAATACCCCAGCCTAACAAGGATTACATTCTTCCTTCCAAAATAATTTCACCATCATTATGACGTCACATCCGCAAACGATGTACGTCATTACGACGATGACGTCACATCCGTGATGTATTGCTGTCGATTAGGCTGTGACGTATATCCGGGTATTAGCGATAATTATGTTAGATGTTACGGAAGAGGATAAATCTATCTGTACACGTCTTATGTACCGATACATAATTATTAAACTGGACTGCCTCATTGGTTGAATGGCTGCAAATGCAACTGCTGAGTACGAAGTCCTCGGTTCGATTCCCGGGTCGGGCAAAGTGTTATTGGGTTTGGGTATTGGAGAGTCTGGATTTGTACCCGGTTGATCGCAATAGGTTCGCCCCCTATTACATGGGACTTAAATATACCTAACTGGCGAAATGTGGGTTCCCTATTACTCACCTCTGACGATTCTTCGTGGTTTACAGGAGTCATCATCATCAGCCTATAATGTTCCCACTGCAGGGACTCAGGCCTCCTCTCTAGGAGAGGGATGGGCTATAATCCACCACGCGGGCCCACTGCGTGTTGGTAGATGTCACATGTCTTCGAATTTTTGGTTCAAGACATGCCGGTTTCCTCACGATGTTTTCCTTCACCGTTTTGAGAGGAGTGGTGATGAAATAAATTACACAAAGTAATGCGCCTGCCTGGGTTCGAACCCACGACCTACTGTTCGTAAGTCGGGGCCGCCACCACTGGGCCACCGCTGCTTTACAGGAGTAATGTTTGTTAATTAGTTGCACACGTAGGTACATCATACATATTGAACGATCGCGACAATCACTTGCCCAGAAGACATTGGGAGAGTCGGTTTAGTAAAGATGCGGTCTAAAACAGTACTGTATTTTTACTGAGAGTTCATGTTCTAATAGATTTGAGTACTATAAGCGACCCACCCAAATGTCCTTTCTTTGGTATTGTTCGTCGTGACGTTGAGTTCTTTGAGTTATAAGTCGAGCTCCACGATAACTGACAAATGCTTGCACTGACTGGACGGGTGCACTCAAATCTGGGTGGAACTTTCTTCAAAAGACCATCTCAGACACTAATCTGCATAGTCTTCATGTGTATTATACCAAGATTATGTTTGTACCTTGAACATATTGTAAACCCAAACGATTTTAAAAGAGTGTCCATGAAGTTTCTTGCCATTCTTCTCATGAGACCAAAGCTTTGGAATGGGCAACTACAGTACACTCACGAGTTATTATGCCTTGTGACTGGCACTGTAGCTTAGTTTATTTAGCTTCAGTAGTTCAGTAGTTTACTACCGCACTCGGAGAGCTTTAGTGGTTGCTTAGGCCGTCGCTTGGTAAAGGTTTTTGGCAGTTTTGTCATACAAAAGTAGGTATGTCAGGCCTTTGTTGGGTGGCGGCTTGAGTAATCGTTGGATATCTCTGAGTGCTGCAGTTAGTTTAGTTCGACTATTCAAAAGTGCCTGTAACTGGCCTTTTGATAGTAAAGTAGTTTCATCTCATCATCTGCCTAGCCTTTTCCCAACTATGTTGAGTTTCCAGTCTAACCGGATGCAGCTAAATACCAGTATTTCAAATGGAGCGACTGCCTATCTGACCTCCACAATCCAGTTAATACTAGGTAATACGATACCCATTGGTAAGACTGGTTGTCAGACTTTCAGATCACTGACTACCTGTAACGACTGCCAAAGATCTATATAAAGCAGCCGACACCAACAGCTTAACGTGCTAAGCACGAAGAAAACTCAGTATCTAATGGGCGGTCACCCATCCACAGTAAAACCAAGGCAAGCGCGGCTTAACCTAAAGATCGACCCGAGTGGCAGTTATTATTAAGCCACGAGCTCATAATATAGTAGTTTACATGTTTGTTTATTTTCATCCCCTGGAAGCTTGCCAATATCTTAAATAGCCTGCCATACTAAAGGATAGACATTCAACTATGTGTACTTGTGGAGGGAGAATTCTATTTTGGGAACATTACAATAGCCTGCATACTAAAGAGTAGACCGTAGTAACTATGTTTAAGGAACATTCTATTTTAAGAACATTCTGGTATCAATACTGGTATAGGCAACTTAAATAGACTACTTAGAGTATTTCAAGTCATTGGTTAACAAGATAAGTTAATACATTATGTGGTGAAATAAGAGTTAAGTACAGAGGTTTCATACTAATAATAGCGTATAAAAAATTTAAATTTTTAATTTTTAATATCTCCTTCCTATTTCTGTCCTCCTGGTAGTTTGTGGGACTTTACCATCGTGTCCCCGTGCTTCACCCAGGTGGAGAACCTACATAATTATGTGAAGCACGGGTCCTAGGAATTGTTAATAGGGCCGAGTGGAAACTTAAAAATGAAAAACTATTGGGGGCCGAGGGCCGAGGGAGGGGCTGAGAGTGCACCAATAGTAGATTATGCACCAAGGGGCTAAAGTTGTGTCTTATGTCACGGGCGTCATATTGAATCTCGAGCGCAATGAAGGATTCGGGATTTAACTCCCGACCGCAGGGAGGGAGTTAAGAGTTTAACTCACGAGCGAAGCGAGGGAGTTAATACAAGAATCCTGAATGCAGCGAGGGATTCAAGCTAGCCCAAGGCAAAGACACCTTTAGCCCAGAGGAGGATACTCTACTTTTTACACCTACTGTGAGAAAATAATAGCCATAGGTAGTACGAAAAACAAAGTATTTATTAAATAAACAAACAGTAAGAATAACATATAATTATTTCTATTTCATTATTTCTAAATAATGAAATAGAAATAATTATAAGAAAGAAATGGTAGAATGGTTTTGGATGATTGGCTGTATGCATTTTGAATTTAGAACGTCATTGGAGACGCTCGTGAAATTATAGTATTTTTGATAATAGTACATTATGGTATAAGTGTGTAACGTTGGTGATTACCGCAGAGGCGGCATTGAGACCCGAGCCGTCAGGTGAGGGTCTTAAGAAAGCCGAGGACGGTAATCATCAATACACACGTGTATCATACGACGTTTTTCAACACACTTGCGAATAAAAAAACGTGTGGCACTCGGAGACTGCCGCGGTAAAACTATTGCATAGCATTTTTTCAACCTTGTTATTTTCGTTTCGGAATTTCTGGATTCGCTCTCCACGTTCAAGGCCCGCGATAGAAGCTATGCAATAGCTTAATAATACAAGAAAAAACATTTTATTTAGTAGATAAAAAGTTTATTTAGAGAAACAATTAGTAAATGTGCAGGTAGTAAAATTATAATTAATTGTTTTTGATGACGTAGCGGTCTCTTCACATAAATTATTTACTGAAATACTTTCATGTTGTATTGTTATTTCAGATTGAGATGGTTCATTATTCGTGTAGGTAGGCGAAATCCAAACATTTGAGGTACTTGGTGTTTCACCAGTAGGACGCGCCTCAGAATCAAGTTTAATTCTTTTTGTGATTTTTGCACAAATTTCATTCTTGTTTTGTATGGAGTCTTCCACGTATGATTCTGCCACATTGTTAGAGCGCCATCCACCATGACGCTTTAAAGTCATTATATCAGCACCTGAATTAGCCAGCAATGTAGCCGAAGTTCTCCTGAAACTATGTCCAGTGTAGGTCTCCGCATCTGCTAAATCTAAAAACTTTGCGATTTCTTTAGGCATAGAACCAAATTTGTTTATACCTATAGGCTGACAGGTACATTTACCATTCTGGTAATTTAGAAAGAAACGGTCAGTTTTTGCTTTTGGTGAACGCAAACTTTCATACTTCTTAACAATTTCATAGAATGGACCGTGTATGGTGAATGACCTTGGTATTTTATTCTTCGTGATAGGTATCTTCACTAAAAGCATCTGGCCATGGTTCTCTATGTCTTTTACAGTTATATTTGTTAATTCTTGTATCCTACATGCACCAGTTACACCAAATATTAAAGCAACCTGAAAAAAAGAAAAAAATAATTATTAAGTTTAACACACAACACGCTGAAGCTGAAGTCACGTAGATAGATATTTAAAATAAGTTTAACTAACCTTAGTAACCAGATATTGGTTATCTGGAGCATCTTTTATAAATTTTTCAACATCGTTCGACGATAAAACCTTTGATTTCTTGCTTCTAAATCCATCTGACAGTCTTTTTAGATAAGCTGACAAATTAGAGTATGTTTTTAAGTCCACTCCATTCTTCGTTCGGACTGTACTTTTTAACATTGAGTATATACACCACAAAGAGCTAGGTTTGTACTTAGAAGATAATTCTTTAAAGTACGCCAAGAACACATTTTCAGAAAATGACTGCGATTTCTTGGCGTTTTGCCACTGCTTGAAATTTTGGTACGCTAATAGATATTTCTCCTTGGAGTTTTCGGGTAGCAAATTTTCCATAACGCTAAGGGCTTCAAATCTTACATCGGGCGGTGTACAACATGAATCATTTTCTTCAAAACTAGACATTTTAACTAATAAAATAACTTTAATAACAGTGAAAACGAGTTGTGTATTTATTTCGCAGTAGCGGGAAAAAAATATGCTTTTTTTTAAAAGCGATCGGCCATAGACTAAAAGAGGTTTTTTTTTTTTTTGCTTGTCGTGAATAGTGTTTGGAGCCACGTACAAAATGGGGAATTCAAATTTTTATTTATCACAGAGAAAACAAAAATTATATTTGAGTGAAAGTTTTATTTATTAAAAACGTACTAAGTTTATTAATTATCTATTTAAATACAAAGTTTCATAAAATGAGCAAGCACTAGGTACATTAATTAATTTTTACTATTGAACACGATCTTTTTTGTATCGAAACTTTTTTAAGAACATAGCAACTCAACCCATAAAATTTAAAAAAAAACCTATAACTCACTAGTGAATAATAGTAATGAAAAATTCACAGTTTGATTATAGGTGTCATTATGTGCCTAATTGCGGTGAAATTTTAGCCACTTTATGAGCAAGTGTGTTGAAAAATGTGATAAATCGACTGTAGTATACTTAGATAGGTTTTATTATTTATTTATTCACAAATTCCACAGCAATATTATCTTAGCGCAGTTTACTTAAAATAAATTAACTAATGTTACAGCCAATTACTATTACGGTATTACGGCGCGGTACGGTATTTATTATTATTAATGCCAGTTTTAATGTTATTCCATTCCTTTTAAAAAATGGTTCGTAGTTATCTAAATATTCTTACAAATTATTATGTCTTCGAAAACATGGCAATGATATGAAGAAGCAGTTTTTTATGATTTTGTAGGAAATCGAGAATATCATCCACGCGTAGTAAGGGTATCGAGAATAACTTTCCTCTTTCTGACACCAAAGGGTGTTTGTTATAGTGCGCGCGGATCTAGTTGGCCGCGCCTTAGGCATAGACTATGCCTTAGGTCATCCTTAGGTGGCGACAGGGGTGAGGGGGCGGGTTGCCTACAGCTCGCAATGCACAGGAGACTATAATTATACAGTGATGACCAATCTCGAGATATCGTGAACAATAATAATTGTTCAATTTATTGAAAAGAATACAAATAAAAAACAAAAACATGCCTAAGGCGCGGCCAACTAGTTCCGCGCGCACTATAGTAGGTACTATACTGCCAATTTAGCTGAGCATGTGAGATTCCAAATTCAAATCACATTATTGACCAGCGGGTCATAATGAAATCCAGTACAACATTATTGACCGGCGTTCCCCCGGCCACTAATGACTCACTTTAGGTTAAGGTTGCTTGACATATAATTTGACATTTTCGAGCAGGTGGTGTGAAAACGATATTTATGTTGTAGTTTTGATGTGGATGTAGATTACCCATGCACATAGTCTCCATATTCACAATGATCAAATAGACTGCTATTATGATGTGAAACCTCTTTATGTTTAAAACCATAATGTACCATTTTTCATGCTTACTTTATAAAACAAATCTATATAAATAAAGAGAGAAGTCCTGACTGACTCATCAACGCCCAGCCCAAACCCTTGGACCTAGAAAGCTGAAATTTTGCACAGAGGTTCCCTTTATAATGTAGACAAGAAATAAGGAAGGGATTTTTTAAATTCAACCCCTAAGGGAGTTAAATAGGGGATGAAAGTTTGTATGGAAAATCGTCATTTTCACGCGGGCGAAGCCGCCGGCAGAAGCTAGTGATAAATATTTATGGAAATCATTGAATGTCACAATAAAAAATCATACTTAAGAAGTAAATTTAATTAGAATACCTTAATCCCAAGCCTCTCAATCTCTCAATCTCTCTTCAATCTTCGAGAGGGAGAGAGGAAGCGAGTAACTTTATTCATCTGTTTTCTCCGCACTCGTAATTTCGAGGCACGTGTCACTTGAGCGTCTAACTTATGTTCAAGGTCTGACACGCTCAATTTAAATATCACACTTTGCTTACATTTCTCATGATAGATGTATTTGTAAAAAAGAACGAAATTTATGTTTATGTTATGTTATGTTGATGTTTATGTACACTCATGTCGACTCTCCAGGATGGCCAAGTGAGACAGTGTACAGCGAAGCGCGGAAGACGGAGACTAGACTCAAATCGTTTTGCGGATGGATCCTTTGAATAGTAAACGGGTTATATTATTTACTAGGATGCCCACGGCTTCGTCCGCGTGAATGACGGTTATCGCGACCAAAAGTAATCTCTTCATCCCCCCTTTCGGTTGAAAGGGGTTCCTTACAACCCTTTTTTCGCCCTAAAAATTAGCCTATGTCCTTACTCAGGCTCTAGACTATCTGTGTACCAAATTTCATTTCAATCGGTTCAGTAGTTTTGGCGTGAAAACGCGACAGACAGACAGACAGAGTTACTATTGCATTAATAATACTCGTATTAGTATGGAATTAATAGTACATTATGGTATAAGTGTGTAACGTTGGTGATTACCGCAGAGGCGCCATTGAGATCCGAGCCGACAGGCGAGGGTCTTAAGAAAGCCGAGGACGGTAATCATCAATACACACGTGTATCATACGACGTTTTTCAACACACTTGTGAAGAAAATAATACTAAAAAGTCATCCAAACAGTTAAAACGAGTTCTGTTTTTTTTTCACAATAGCGGGAAAAATTAATCGGTTTTCCTATGCGCGCGCATCTACAGTTCAACCAACTTATCTGTGCATGCGGGAAAACACGGAACTAAAATAAATGTACTAAGTTTGACGTAGATGCATTTTTTCTTGACCAGTGGCGCCACCGTGAAATTCACACTTAAAATGGTCATACTGTAACAATATGGCGATCGACCATAGACTAAATGAATTAGCGCGATAGAGTTTAGCCACGTATAAAATGAGCAAAAAGTTTTCTTTATTACAGAGAAAACAAAAGTTATATTATTTGAGTGAAAGATTCATTTATTAGAAGTCACCAGGCCATGATGGACTCAGCATTGAGCATCTGCAGCACGCTGGGCCTCACATCGCGAGGGTCCTGGCTATGTTCTTCTCACTGTGCGTGAGTCATTCCTACTTGCCCCTTCCGCCCGGACCTCCGTTCAGATCGGACGCTTATTTTGTTACCGTTTACCAATTTTTTAACGTATTTAAATCAATTTTTACTTAAAATAATACATGCATAAAAATAGGAGTGCATAAACAGCAAGAGGTTTTACTTCGAGTCCACACCAAGTACGCGGCTCGGCGCATGAACGAGCGAGCGAGAGACAACAATAGAGAGAAACAGGTACGCAACGCCTACGCACTGTTGCTATCTCGCTTTAACCCGCTCGCTGGTACTATAAATTGTGTATCTCTGTCACTGGGTGTTAGCAATATCTCGACAAGCTTTTATACTACACCCGCAAATTGCTGCTGCCCTGGTACCTAGCCTCGAGAACTGTTGCTGTTTTTAACCTTGTATAAAGTTTTTGAGAGATTTTTATTTGTTTACCTACTCATGAGAGTACGGAACGACTGGAGTATAAATCGACATAGCTGGACAAGCTTTTTTACTACGCCCACAAATTGCTGCTGCCCTGGTACCTAGCCTCGAAAACTGTTGCTGTTTTTAACCTTATACAAAGTTTTGAGAGGTTTGTTATTTACTCATGAGAGTACGGAACGACTAGAGTATTTAATCGACATAGCTGGACAACCTTTAACTGCGCCCACGATCTGCTGCTGCCCTGGTACCTGTCCCCAAAAACTGTTGCTGTTTTTTAACCTAATACAAGATTTTGAGAGGTTTACTCGTGTGCGGACGGAACGACTGGAGTACGTAACTGGCTGGTTACTGTCTTCGTACTTGCTGCTATCCTGGTCCCTGTCTACAGCTGCGGCCACTTGCTTTCTTCACCTGTCTAACTGAGTATGACCGCAAGAGACATCACTTACGTGTAACCTCTGAGGATTACTGCCGCCCTGGTACTTTGACTAATTTACTGATAGATTTTGCACATTATTATTACCTTCTATTATTAAATAAAAAATAAATAAATAATGATGCAAACTTCAAATTCATCGCCTCCACGTGTTGCGTCAGAGCCGAACTTGCAAGTCATGGCTGAAAGTATCGAAAGTAGCAATATCACTTGCAGGTACAAACGTAAACATGGAGACGTTCTAGAGAATGATCTCATGGAGAAAATGAAGGAACTCTTCAGAAGCTTTTCAGCACAACAGGATGCAAAGCTCCATTCGTTGCAGGATTCCATTAACGGCATTATTAAACAAAATAATGATTTTCGCGAGTCTTTTGCCATGATATCGGAACAGTACGACCAAATGAAATTAAAGCTCGAAAAGGTACAGGAAGAGCGAAAGGAAGAGCGGTCCTACATACAACAGTTGGAAGAAAAGATTGAGGGTCTGGAAAGGAGTAAGAAGAGCACTGGCATTGAGATTAGAAATATACCTGCAAAAAAAGGGGAAACAAAAATGGACCTGCTGGGGGTTGTTTGTGCAGTTGGGAAAGGTCTGAATTGCCGAATTCTAAACTCCGATATCCGTGACATTTACCGTACTAATACCAAATCCTCGGCTGTCAAACCCATTATTGTTGATTTTGTTAGTGTCCTGCAGAAGGACAATTTGTTAAGTTCGTACAAAAATTTCAATAAAGAAAACAAAGGAAACAGATTAAGCACTAATCACTTAGGACTCCAGTGCCCGCATATTCCCATTTATATTGCTGAAAACCTGACATATAAAACGAAACGGTTGTTTTACCTTGCCCGAGATTTTGCTAAGGTGAATGAATTTTCCTTCTGCTGGACAGCTCATGGTAAAATTTACCTTCGGAAAAAAGAAGGTATGCAGTTGATTCACGTTAAGGTTGAAGGTGATCTTAAGACAATAAATTGCGATCAATGACTAGATAAAAAACGTAGAAATTCGTCTTTATTGTCTCTGATCTTTCAACACGCATGCATTGCTAATGGTTTTTTGTTTTTAAATTATCTCTGTTTTTTGTTTAATACTATTTTAATTGCTACTTATCTTAAAATGTTATATACCACACACCACATATACACACCCACTCTCAGAGAAGACGTCGTAAAAAGTCCGACTTTTAACATTCATCTTTCTCGATCATTCCGACGCCCCTTGTGTTCCCAGTTAATTATATTTCTTCAAATTCACTGTAGATAATATAACCGAGATATCTAATGAATTGGAATCAATAAGTGTTTCGAAGTCTTTCACTTGTTCTCCCCTCGATTGCACCAAGTACCTAAACCAATCCCATAAAAAACTTAATATATTTCATATGAACATACGCAGCATAAACTCCAATTTTAACGAACTTACTCTTCTTTTGGATTCAATAAATACACCTTGTGACGTTGTTGTCCTGACAGAGTGCTGGCTTAGCAAAACTGTTAATGCACCCACTTTGGATGGCTTTATAAGCCACAAATCATCCTTCTGTAATCAGAATGATGGTGTAATTATTTATGTTAAATCATATTTAACGCACAAAATTAATCAACCATTGTTACTTGATGCTAATTGTCTGGTTTGTACCATTGACGAAGTCGCTATTGTGGCAATATATCGTTCGCCAGCTAAAAAGAACCTAGAAAGTTTCATTATGAACCTCAATGATGTGTTAGCATCATTAAATGGATATAAAACATTAGTTGTCACTGGGGATTTAAACATAGACATCATGCCAGAGCACTTAAATAACCAATCTGAGGAATACCTTAATATGATTTATTCACATGGTATGTTACCTGCTCACATCACCCCTACAAGGGGGCAGGCTTGTCTTGATCATGTCATGTTAAAGACGCAAAAAAGTGCAACCACACTAGTTCTGGACACATTGATCACGGACCATTACCCAACTATACTGAGCGTCGGCACAACAAGTACGTCACCCAAACCAAATAATTACATGAGGCGTACTGATCAACAAGCTGTGATAGATGATTTGAGAGAAACAAACTTGTCTTATCTGTTTAATATTCACGATGCTAATGAAGCTGCAGAGTTTCTAATTAATACAATTTCATCTACAATAGAATCACACACTAAAGACGTTCTAATTCCACACAAAAAAAGGATCTTAAAACCCTGGGTTACCCCTGGACTTCTGAAGTGTATAAAAAACAAAGACACAATGCACATTAAAGCTCAAAAAGATCCCAATAATATGATACTTAGTACCACCTACAAACGCTATCGTAATTTTCTCAACAACTTATTAAAAAAACTTAAAACCACGTATGATCGAAGCTTGCTTCAGGAGGCCAAGGGTAACACCAAAGCAACTTGGGATGCCATCAAGAGTATTACTGATACGAAGCAACAAAAGACCGTACCAAACGACTTACTGAGTATAAGTAAAGACCCCAAAGACTCAGTCAATATAGTCAACAAATACTTTACAAGCATAGGAAAAACTTTAGCAGCCCAAATTCCAATTTCCGCAGCTCCTAGGTCACAAAACGAAAACATTCCGTGTCACTCAATGGGTATCTTTGAGGTGTCAGAACAAGAAATAGAAACGGTTATACTAGGCCTAAAAAACAATTGTGCAGTCGGTTGGGATGGTATATCTGGATCTTTATTAAAATCAGCCCGCCAATTTTTAATACCAGGGATAAAATATATATTTAACCTTGCAATTACTACTGGGACCTTTCCAAAAGTTTTTAAGAAGGCCATTGTTCACCCAATTTTTAAAACTGGGGATAGAGACTGTGTCGAAAATTACAGGCCAATTTCAGTACTCACTACCATCTCTAAGGTTTTTGAAAAACTCTTAAATAAACAATTAACTAATTATCTAAACAAATACAACATCATTTCTCAAAACCAATATGGGTTTATTAAAGGTAAGTCGACTGAAGACGCTGTAATGGACTTGGCAACCACTGTAATTCAGTCTTTAGATATTAAACGTAAAACAATTGCAGTATTTTTAGACTTGTCGAAAGCATTCGACACGGTGTCAATTCCCATCCTTCTAAACAAACTGGAATCGATAGGCGTTAGGGGCACGGTCCTAGAAATGTTTCGTAGTTACCTCACTGAACGTAGTCAATATGTCAGGGTTGGAAATTATAGTAGCGATGAAGAATTTCTCTCATACGGAGTCCCACAAGGCAGTGTGCTTGGTCCCACCTATTTTTGGTGTACATTAACGACCTGTGTCAACTAGCAATTAACAACTGCAGAATAATCACATATGCAGATGACACGGCGTTGATTGTGCATGCCAAGGACTGGCAGCAAGCCTATAACGAAACCGAAAAGGCACTGTCGTCTGTAATAACCTGGCTAAACGACAACCTGTTGACCCTAAACGCACTAAAAACAAAATTTATAACTTTTTCTGGTTCTTCCGCATCTCAACCATCGGACTTCTTAAAAATTATTGCTCACACCTGTCGTCACCCTAGCCTTAACTGTAGCTGCCTCCCTCTTATACGTACAACTGACATAAGGTATCTGGGAGTGCAAATTGACTCTCATTTTAGGTGGGACAAACATATAGGAAATATAGTTTCCCGTACAAGAAAACTCATATACATTTTCAAAAAATTAAGATGTTCTGCTGACCTAGAGACATTAAAGTTAGTGTATTTTTCTTTAGCTCAGTCAATACTAATGTACTGTATACCGGCGTGGGGAGGTACGTTTGCTACTAGTATGCTGCGTGTAGAGAGGGCGCAGAGGGCGGTCCTAAAAGTTCTTCTTAAGAAGCCTATTAGGTACCCGACTGTAACTTTGTACCAACAATGCTCTGTACTCACAGTAAGACAGCTCTACGTGCTTCAGACCGTCCTGCGTAAACATGCTTCAATCCCATACAAGCCGCACAACAAGCGCAGGAAAGATATAGTGTGCGATATTCAGTCGCATAGAACTGCTCTCGCCAGTAGAAATTTTTATATAAATAGTTCTCGTCTCTACAACCGTATTAACAAAATAAAATATATACATAATCTTACAAAAAATAAATGCAAACAAGAAATACAAACGCTCTTATTAAGTTTAAATTACCGGGAGACTGAAGATCTTCTCAAACTAATCCTATAGATTTATTTATTTATAAAATAGACGCACCACACACTCATACTACATATACACTCACACTACACATACACTCACTCACACATCCAGAAACACTCACCTGTTCTCGCAAGCACGCAAGTGCACCAATGTTCCTCATAGTAAATAAGTAGCTTAATTTAATTTAAATCCTAATTTAATTTTAATCCTAACTTTAGTTTTTAAGTAACTATAGTTTATAGTATCAATTTGTTTTTATTTTTTTATTTTTTAGATTTTCATTTACTTTTAGTTTATTAGAAATACTCTTCTCGAGTTCACCTTGTAATGTAACACGTTCGATTTTTTATGTAACCCATCTTGGAAGGCGCTGGTGTCTGTGATACAATGATATTCATTAGTACAGGCACCAACGAATCTCTATTATCTGTGATGTTCATTTTTATTTGGAAAATTGTTTTTGTGAAACTAAAATGTGTTTTTTACTGAAATAAATTATTATTATTATTATTATTACCTGATTTTATGAAAACAGTGGTAGTGCCTGTAGTGAAGAATAAAACGGGTGATCTTACTGATAAGAGTAACTACAGGCCTATTTCCCTTGCCACTGTTATTGCCAAGGTGTTTGATGGTGTGCTCAACGCACAATTAAATAATTATGTCAAATTGCATGATAATCAGTTCGGGTTTCGTCCCCGGCTGTCCACCGAAAGTGCTATATTGTGTCTAAAGCATACCATCAAATACTACACTGATCGTAAGACGCCCGTGTATGCGTGCTTCCTTGACTTATCCAAGGCCTTCGACCTTGTAGCGTATGACCTGTTGTGGAGTAAGCTGAGGAGTATAGATCTGCCAATGGAACTTATTACCGTGTTTCAGTACTGGTATGCGAATCAGTGTAACAGTGTCAGGTGGGCGGGTGCAATGTCGGATCCATATCAGCTTGAATGTGGAGTCAGGCAGGGGGGCTTAACATCCCCTACATTGTTTAATTTATATGTTAACGATTTGATCGTCGCACTCAGCAGTCATCATGTTGGATGTCATATTGATGATGTATGTGTCAACAACTTAAGTTATGCTGATGACATGGTGCTGTTGAGCCCGTCGATCTGCGGCCTGAGAAAGCTGGTGCAGGTATGTGAGGAATATGCCGGTGGTCACGGTTTGATGTACAATGTGAAGAAGAGTCAGTGTATGATCTTTGAGACCGCGAAGGCGAAATGTACTGGGATCGTTCCACCGGTTAGGCTCGGTGGTATTCCGCTGGAAAGAGTCTATCAATTTAAGTACCTGGGGCATGTTTTGACCGTTGACCTCAAGGATCATGCAGACATGGAACGGGAGCGGAGGGCGTTGTCTGTTAGAGCAAATATGATTGCCCGCAGATTTGCTCGGTGTTCAGGCGAGGTAAAGGCTACGCTCTTCAGATCGTACTGTACAGCTCTTTACTCGTGCAGCTTGTGGGCACACTACACTGCGGGAACTTACAACGCCATCCGTATCCAGTACAATAACGCATTCAGGGCGTTGATGGGGCTGCCTCGACACTGCAGCGCCTCGGGTATGTTCGCAGACGCGCGCATCGACTGCTTTCACGCGACTATGCGTAAGCGCGCCGCCTCCTTGGTTCGCAGAATACGAGCTAGCTCCAACACCGTGCTTGTGATGATTGGGGGGAGGACTGACTGTTCTTTCCTCCGGCATTGCTCCAACAGGCATGTCGTTGTACCAGTGCCGGAGAGAAGGTTGTAGTTTGTCTTTAGTTTTTCTTTTGTTTATTTATTTTAATTTTATTGTATTAAGTACTAACATAGGATAAGTTAATATTGTTACTAACACAGTGGACCTTTGTAGCCTGATTTATAAATAAATTATTATTATTATTATTTATTATTAAAAACGTATACGTTGAAATTATCTATTTAAATTCAAAGTTGCATTAAAATGGGGAAGCACTAGGTACATTAATTTATTTTTACCATTGAACACGATCTTTTTTGTATCGAAACTTTTTTTTAAATATAGCAACTCAACCAATAAAATTTAAAAAAAAACCTATATCTCACTAGTGAATAATAGCAATGAAAAAGACACAGTTTGATTATAGGTGTCATTACGTGCCTAATTGCGGTGAAATTATAGCCACTTTATGAGCAAGTGTGTTGAAAAAAAACTTGTGTACGTTTTGTAACTCTCACTTACAATATCTCCGCTATTAGAAAGTTCAAATCATTATCCAAAACAAAAACAATATCGCAATAACACAAAGTTTGTTTCAGATGGCACATTGCTCGCAGAACGGATGGCCTATGGGGCCTATGGGGCTCGTAAAGTTCTGGAGTGACGTTGCGTTGGAAGGTGGACCGATGGCCTGGTGAAGGTTACGAGGATACGCTGAATGCAAGACGCACGGGAACGGTCAATGTGGCGACACTTGGGGGATGCCTAAGTCCAGCAGTAGACGTGTTTCGGCTGAAATGATGATGATTAACTCTCACACTTGCCCTGGCTCGGAGCCTCAACGAAAGTGTTAACTTAACATGTAACTAAGCTTATAATATAACTACGTCCCTAAAAGATATAGCCATAGTAGTATCTTCACAAACAATCTTTCAGACCCCTCTGGCTAAATATAGCAAAGCCAAGATAACAACTGTGTATGTTTACCGGAAAGATTATAGGTTGTATTTCTGAGTTGATAACAATGTAACTTTCACGCCTGTAAGATTTGAAAGGTTAGGCAGAGTTGTTATTATAGACAGAACGAAGGAAAACGTAGTGAGGTTAGGTTTTGGAATCAAAAATTCGAAGACCTGTTTCGTTCACTAAACTGGACTGGAGCAGCGTGGTGGATTATAGCCTATTTCCATCGGTTGTTGGTTCTACGAGTGATGTGACCTGGCCATTGCCTCTTAAACTTGCATATAAGCCTCATATGATCCATCATCTGCCTAGCCTTTTCTCAACTATGATGGGGTCGGCTTCCAGTCTAACCGGATGCAGCTGAATATCAGTATTTTACATAGACGACTGCATATCTGACCTCCACAACCCAGTTAATGCTAAGTAATACAACACCTTTTGGTAACACTGGTTGTCAGACTTTCAGGTCACTGACTACCTGTAACGATTGCCAAAAGTCTTATTAATGGCAACCGGGACCAACAGCTTAACGTGCTTTTCGAGGCACGGAGGTAACTCAGTATGTAATGGGTAGTCACCCATCCACAGACCAACCTAGGCAAGCGCGGCTTGACTTAAAAATCGACCCCAAGTGACGGTTATTATTTAGCCACGAACTCCTTCATAGGTTTCATACGTTATCTAGGTATACCTATCTCTGTGGTTCCAACTTTGGCCCTGTTTCTATAGAGACACTGCGGTTATAATGGAAACCAAATCACGTGCTAGGAATCCTTAGAAGTGATTCGAATCTTTCGGTGAAATATATATATGATATGTCAGTGATGAGTAACGACCCTTTCTGATTGGTTGGTTTACGTATGGGATTATTTCTTTGATTGCTTTTGGTATGAGGCTGTCGGAGAAACGTGCGTGTTTTGGTGAAGAAGTAACTGTGCATAAAACCTCTTACAAATTCCGTAGCTCTTTCTCTACTCTTAGAAATTTTAGTCCCTATGTATGCTTAAATCTTTTAAACTACGCAACGGATTACAATACGGGTTTTTTTTAATACATAGAGTAATTCAAGTGAAAGGCTCTCAGCACTGTGACTACTGCCTACTATGACGTCATAAGCACTATTTAGTTACTATACAAAATAAACTACTTTTTGGTTCTTCAAATGCCTAGAATTAACAGTGCAACGTTGTTAATTTAAACAAATTAGCTAGTTAAACAGTAACCAAGTTAAGCGGGCTCTTGGCACGCGGTGTAGGTTTCACGCGTTCATCATCTGCCTAGCCTTTTCCCAACTCTGTTGTAGTCGGCTTCCAGTCTAACTGGATGCAGCTGAATACCAGTATTTTACATGAAGCGAGTGCCTATCTGACCTCCACAACCCGTGTCAGACTTTTACTGACTAAAAACCACCCATGTTTCTTATTAGCCCTTGTGCCGAGGCTGCGGTATCTCTTTCGAACAACCCGCAGCCCCAACGGGCAGTACAATACTCTTTAGTAAGACTGGTTGTCAGACTTTTGAGTTACTGAGTATATAACGACTGTCAAATGATAGCCGGGACCAACATGTTGCGTTCATGTTTTATCTTAGTATAATATCTACATAATATATCTGTGATCTTACTGTGATATAAACCACTCGGCTCGCTGAATGTCATCTTAAGCCGATGTTAGGAGGAAATGTGCCGAAATAAGTGCTAGAGTGACGACACACGCCTTTGTACTCGAGGTTTAGACGGTGGCCATGATTTGTGGAGTTAGATGAACAGTCCTGTTCAGCTAGTTAGAATTTAATTATACAAGGTTTATGACAGTTTTCGGCAAAAAGATTGGATGAATTCAGCTCCATATTCAGACGCTTACAAACAGCTTTTATTCTTATTTCTCGTTTGTTATTGAATCTTAAACATTTTCAGCCCAAGGCCAAGATACTCGTAACCGGCGTGCGTGTATGACCAGATGTATGAACGTGGACTAGGCCAAAGGTAATGTTCTGTGGTTTCTGCCTAAACCAAAAGGCATGAGTCTATGTATCATCATCATCAGCAGCCTATAATGTTCCCACGGAGATGAAATAAATTACACAAAGTAATACGCCTGCCTGGGCAAAAAAAATAAAATAATAATACTATTAGAATCTCAAACAAAACTCATTTTCCAAAGGTCTTATTCGCTTAGCAACCAAATCATCCAGCCTAATCTTTAAAAATATCAAGTATCTTTTTAGGACTGAATCTCAAAGAAAACATCAAATGAGATAGATTCGGATTACCCAGTAAATAACAAGATTAGGCTTTGAAAAATAAAAGAAAAAAAATACGAGAGTTCCCACGTGTCTATGGAAATGAGCGGTCGTTTACATTTAGGGTCGATCCAAAAATATTTGCTTTGGACTCTTTAATTGAGGAAAACTCGTGTTCTGGGTTCTCAGAAATTTGATTTCCGATTTCTGAGTTTGAAAGAATAATTAGAAACTGTTGTGAAACGTGTTTTTGAATCGAAAATGGTCCCGAAAATTGTTTAGCATCGGTTTGCTTAACCTTTTCCCAAACTACCAGTATTTTAAATGGAGCGACTGCGTATCTGACCTCCACAACCCAGTTAGTACTGGTTAAGAGCATAGACGGGCTGCGTATAATATACGTATATATAACTATTGCCGTCGCGCTGCGCTCTAGCAACCGGGCGGTATCAATATGTGAGTGCGATAGAGACAACTGCAGCTCAGAACGATTGTACCTATAAAAAACCTTGACCGATCGACTTTTCGTATTCTCCTGTTTTCTCCTCGAAACCTAAGCCAATTAAATTATATTTGGTATCAAAATTTAAAGGAAGAATAGATCTATGCCCCTATTACTTGTTTTTATTTTAAAAACTTTTCAATTTTCTTTGGTAGTCATCTGATTACGTAGGTAAAAACGGGGTATTTTTTTAGGCTTTTGGTAAGTCATATTTATTTTTGTAATAAATTTTTTGAAAAATAAAAATGACAGGGGCATGCCTTCAATAGACCTGGATTTTTATAAATAAAAACGATTACTCTAGAGGCATTATCCAGGAAGAGAATAGGGGAATACATTTGTATGGAAAAATGCAGCCCGTCTATGCTCTTATTATGGTAAGAGATCGGTTGTCAGACTTTCGGGCCAAATGACAGCCAGGACCAATGCTTTCCGAGGCACGTATGAAACTTGGTATGTAATGAGTGGTCATAAATTCACAAACCAACCTAGGTAAGCGTGGCTTACCCTTTCTACTCATTGAGGTTGAGTTTAAAAGATTAACAGATTATTATATTAATTTTACTTAAGTAAATGAATGGAAATATAATATAAAACTAATTATCATCTCTACTTATCATAAAATTTGCTGTACCCGAAAGGGTCTTAATAATTGTTTTTATATTTTTTTTATTTACCAACTCTTGTTTTTGCGAGTAATAAAATTATCAAATGACCCTTCCCACTCTGGGTGTAGTGGAAAGGAGTGAGAGAGTCTATGATGTCTTCTCACCCTCAAAAAAAAAAGTTATTCAATTCTTTTTATCCCGATTTAATTCCACATATCGTGGTAACCCTGTCCCCGACGTGTCGGCGCCTCGTAATCAAAGCACACTCATCCCCCACTCGAGTAGGCGCACCACATCGCCGATATTAAACTACGGACATTTCCCGGAGAGGAATTTGCAAGTTAAGTTATGGAAACCACTTGCAATATCCGGGAGTGAAGGTCAAAGGCCGATAGAATTTTATGGGAATAGTGAAGACAATTATTGAATGGCCTTTTAGAAGCTTTACTGAAGAAAATGAATGAATTAAGTTATTATAACATAACATCATGCTTGTAATTTTCGAAGGGTTAGGCAGAGGTGCACCTCACATTACACACACATACACACACATCACACACATTCACATTACACTCACTTTTTCCCAGATATGTTTAAATGTAAGTGTAATACATTACATAAACTCGCGCCCTTTTCCCATGGAGGTAGGCAGAATCCACAGAACGCCACCTGCTACGATCCTTACATACTCATTTTGCCTCGTCTACGTTTATAGGTACATCTGGTCATACACATGCACACGCCGGTCGTAAGTACTACGCACCTGTCCTTTCTGAAGAACATCATCAATAGGGTCAGTGTATGTCTTTCTAGGGCGTCCCCTCCCGGCGTTGGCACTCACATCTGCCTCGTAAATACCTTTCGTTATTCGACTTTCAATAATTAATTGAATTGAATTGACCTGCCGGAACCATCTTTTTTCGGAGCACTCAAATTTAAATTGGTTTATAAATACGAGGGTTAGGTGGGCCAATCCAGTTCGAATTTTGTGGTAAAATTCGCCTTTACGAACACGATACTAACATTTTCGTAAGAGCGAATTTGTTCACGTTCTTGAACGCTTTTCTAGTTTTTACATATATTATATTTTTATATTATTTAAGATCATAGATAAATTTTAATGGGGTAGTTGACAAAAAAATCTAATTAGTCCGTCACGTCAGTTAGATTATCGAAAAATATGGGAATATTTTTTCTCTTTTTTCACGTATACAAAAAATGAAGACATTTTTACTGGCCAGTGACGTCAAAAGCCCCCACTCATAATCTTTGACGCGTTTTACCTTCGTGAATTTTTAATAATTTGACTGACGGACTTAACAGATTTTTTTTTTCAGGAAACATCCCTATTCAGTTTTTATATAACAATCCCAAAATCATTATTAGTCAACCAAAGAAATAATCCTAAAGTCTCACAGTTTAAGTAAATCCTATACAAAAGTGTGTCAACCCTACGTCCGTCCACTCTTGAACCAGAAATCCCCCTTCAAGACTCAATCGTGTGAAGTTCTCCTATTTAGTTCCGTTAATGTCTGCATTTTGCCAGTTACACCATCGATTGTGACATTTAACGGACATCTATGAGGTTTTTTATTGAGAAAACATCGCTGTTATAGATATTGGCCTTCTGGCCTTCCATTTGTTCACTGGTGTGTTACACAAAGTACGTGAGACGCACAATATTATCTCTTTTTAGGATTCCGTAGCCGAATGGCAAAAAACGGGACCCTTATAGATTCGTCATGTCTGTTCGTCCGTTTTTCTCAGCGACTTTATTCCGAAACTATTAAGACTACACAGTTGATACTTGGTCCGAGGTATTATTATACAAACAATAAATTAATAGATTAAGGGGCGAGTGGTGAGTATTTCTGTCGCCGCTTCAACAAGAAATAATACAAATTAAAGGGGGCTTTCCTAATAACATGGTACGGAAGTACGGAACCCTGTATGCGCAAGTCCGACTTGCACTTTGCCATTTTTTTTCTGTTTTTTTTTTTTGTATTTTTTTATTTTTTATTATTTATTATTAATTTATTTATTTATTGGCCTATTTATACAATTGTTACACTGTTAGTTCACATAATACAACAAAAAGATACATGCATAGTGTACAATATTATGTGTGCCACTGTGAACTTGTGACATGTTCTAAATAAATGTTTTCTTTCTTTCTATTATTATCTACAACAACTATTACGACCATAATCGATGGTATTAAGAAGATATTTATAAGTTTTTTTTTTAATATTGTTACTCTGAGATTTTTCTTATAAAATGTCAAGGGATGTTCCGCCGGCTCTTTTGGTGAGGGTCATTAAGCAAGGCCCGGAAGATAAGCGATTTGCTACTTTAACACAAAAGGTTGTAACTTCAAAGGTTTCGTTATAAAATTAAAAAGCAAAATTAAAAATTTTGAAAAAACCCATGACTGCCAAAAAATAATTTAAAAAAGGATAAAATAACATAAAACACCCACCTTAAAAAAATCAAGAATGTCCGTCGGGGGCTGCCATTAAATGAACTAGTTTTGCAATGTTCAGCTCCCGACGGACATTCTTGGGTTTTTTTAAGGTGGGTGTTTTATGTTATTTTATCCTTTTTTAAATTATTTTTTAGCAGTCGTGGGTTTTTTCAAAATTTATAATTTTGCTTTTTATTTTAAACTTTTTTCAAACTTTTTACTTTAATTTTTTATCTAAGAACATGCGCCAATCAAACCTAAACCCATAACTGAAAACTGAATCAAAATCGGACTTGTAGTTTTGGAGAAAAATGGCAACTTTGATTTGCACAAAAAATTTTTGCTGCAGCGCCCCCTGGTGACCTATCTAAGAACATGCACCAATCAAACCCGAACCCATAACTGAAAACTGCATCAAAATCGGACTAGTAGTTTTCGAGGAAAATGGCAACATGTATTTGCACAAACACACAAACAAACAAACAAACACACAAACAAACAAACAAACAACCTCTCACCCCAAACGCATATACCGTCTCCGTTCCGTCGTGGTTAATAAAAAATCTTGAACCTTACTCTCTTAGAGACCACAGACTGACTAAAAGTTAGGTGCGGCTAGTTATAGTAAGTTATGTCGTGCGTGTATGACGTAACGGGAATCGATAACGCGGGAATAAATCAAGAAAGACATGAATAAATAGGGATAGGGGCAGGAGAATGGTGTTTCTTATACCATTTTAAGACTAACTGACTATACTGTTTTTTTCTGTAGCATGGAACAGGTGACATTAGATGGACCAAACCTTTTCAATCTTGAACGTTACCGTGACTTACAATCATGTCTTTTTTAGCTGTATCTTATAAACCATAGTAGTACCATGGTTTTGCCGCCATATATAAGGTGCCAATCGACAATAACACAGCGTCACACCTCGGACACTCCATACAACGCCCGCAAAATAATTACCTATTACTACTACATAAACAAATAACGTTTGTGCACGACGTGCACGTGCAAATGTGTGCGTAAACTCTAGTAGGGTTATCGTAGCCTAAAAAATGGCGCGGAAAGTGCAACGGTCTGCGTCGCGAAAACCGAACGACGACTAACTAATACGAGCGCGAGCCATTGCTCAAGTGTCGACGACGAATACCTCGAAGTGCGGGGTGAGGTGCGGTATTTAATATGAGCGCGGGGAAGGGAGTGTCCCTTCTGTACGTAGTACTATTATGTATTCTGTGACAGCGTTCAGTACGTCTAACCACAGATATCCAATTAGTAAAGAAAAGACTGATTATGTGATTTCATTTTGACCTTTTATAATTTTTTACCCTGTCCTTATTTTGGCGGTCTGAATGTTTTATATAAGTTTGTCCATCTATGCTCTATACCTTATACATGGCGACATGTCATTATTGCCCTCTGTCGTTCCAATGGTTGTTTTCTTTTGTGTTAAAAAAACCATTGCTATAAAAAAATTTGACTATCCATCATAGCAATACATTTCACCATTTTGTACGTGTGCGTCTCATCATCAGCCTATAATGTTCCCACTGCAGGGACTCAGGCCTCCTCTCTAGGAGAGGGATGGGCTATTATAATCCACCACGCGGGCCCAGTGAGGATTGGCAGATGTCACATGTCTTCGAATTTTTTGGTTCTAAGACATGCCGGTTTCGTCACGATGTTTTCCTTCACCGTTTTGAGAGCAGCGGTGATGAAATAAATTACACAAAGTAATGCGCCTGCCTGGGTTCGAACCCACGAGCTACTGTTAGTAAGTCGGGACCGACACCACTGGGCCACCGCTGACCCGCGTGTGCGTCTAATCTCCCTTAATATCACCTGCACCTACAGAGGATATAGTAAAATGTATTTTGTATCACTGCAAAGTCAAGATTGTCCTTTTTCTTCTCCACACAATTCTTTCTTATGACAACCAATAATTTCGATATAAAAGTCAAACATCCTACCATCTTCGCCTTTGGTTTTATTCCACAGGCACAGCTCGGAAATCTATTCCCTACATTCAATTTAAACGATAAATATAGGCCTTAGGGGACTAATGTGTCGACAAACGATCGTCAAGGGAGGGATTACTACGCTTTCATGCAATTTATCGGTTTGTTTATATAGATTATTGGTTAAAGGAAGACTTTTCCTCTCCCTTTCATTGCTTTGTTTTTCTGTGTATTTTTTTAGGCTGATGCAATTTATTTGCCGGTTGAAAGAGTCTGTCCTACAATAATAAAGAGAGAAGTCCTGACTGACTGACTCATCAACGCCCAGCCCAAACCCTTGGACCTAGAAAGCTGAAATTATGCACAGAGGTTCCTTTTATAATGTAGACAAGGAATAAGGAAGGATTTTTTTGAAATTCAACCCCTAAGGGAGTTAAATAGGGGATGAAAGTGTGTATGGAAAGTCGTAATTTTCACGCGGGCGAAGCCGCTGGCAAAAGCTAGTCCTACAATAATTAATCTTTCTCTATTCCCTCTTTAGTCTAGTAGTTGCAATTGCTAAGCATGAGGTACTAGGTTCGATTCCCGGATCGGGCAAAGTGTTATTGGAATTTTTTCATCAGGAATTTCTAAGTAGCAGCCACGAAGTCTAAATTTATGCCCGGCTCGCTCCCTATGACATGGGACGTTTACGTAACTGTCAAAATGAGGGTAAAGGTACTATGTAGTACCCCTACCTAACCCGTCAGGGATTACACACGTTATGTTATGTTATGCAAATAAAGAATGGTTCCTAAGCCCTATAGAGCTGTATATATTATCGATTTATCCTAAGAACTCCTAGTTATCAACAGTCACGGATAGGATGAGATGTGAAAATTGTGTTTTTCCTTCTCCTTCACTCATCATCATCATCAGCCTATAATGTTCCCACTGCAGGGACTCAGGCCTCCTCTCTAGGAGAGGGATGGGTTATAATCCACCACGCGGGCCCAGTACGGATTGGCAGATGTCACATGTCTTCGAATGTTTTGGTTCTAAGACATGCAGGTTTCCTCACGATGTTTTCCTTCACCGTTTTGAGAGCAGCGGTGATGAAATAAATACTCCTTCACTATTTTAATTATTTTCTGATTAATTTCGTTGCGGGATCCAAGACATGTTATATCGTTTCTCTGGGACTTCGTCGAGCTTCATTGTCTCGGCGCTTTTCTAGTGGTTGTCACTGTTGATTCTAGCGCAAAGAAGTTGCAGTGGTTTGTTTGGGCATAGTGTGGACGGCTTGTCCCAAAAATTAAATTACCATTCGGGGATTCAATCAATCAACTTTATTTTCTCACCACAATATACATAAATTATTTTACATTGGTCAGCCTTAATTTTTGACGTAATTGTGCAATGGCCCCGACACGCTTTCCAGATCTCACTTTATTAGACGTTTCTTTTTGCCATTGTCCTACGCCAGTTTTAAAATATGAAGGGAAAATGGATTATACCTAAAAGTCATTGATCCGCACACATTTTCTGTGATAAACGCAAGGGTTGCGAGACTTTTCCGAAGTATTTAATATTAATAATAAATAAATATTTTTTATTGTCACAAGATTCAAGTACATTGCACTATATACAGATTGAAGTTCTTATTTTAACATTAAATTAGGTAAACAAGTACAATAAGTTCAACCCTGTCCCCTAAACTAGGCTAGGCCTGTATCTTAGGGGGCAGTGTCCGGCCATTGGGTATGCTTATATAAATTTATTTTGGCAGACGTGCCAGTGGACTGTGTCAAGTTAGTGGGTGCATTATTTGATCTTGTGATATACTTTTGAAAGTGTGAGGGTGAGAAAGTGAAGAGTGAATGATGTGAGTGCGAGTGTTTGATGAGTGCGTGTGTGTGGTATTTGTTGCTTTAGTATGGTTCTGTCTGTTATTTATGGTGTTTTTTTTTGTTCATATTTTTATTAGTATCACGTAAGCATGCCCTATAGCAGGTTTCAATATGTCCTTCGTTCAAACATACTGTATAGTGTGGTAGACTAGTGCCTAAGCTAGGCTCATGGCCTGTGTTTCATGACACCATATTACTGTTATGTTATGTTAATAAAGGATGGCCCCCAAGCCTAGATCCATGCCTCCCTGTTATCATCAGCCACGGATAGGAAGACATAATGTGACGTCAATGATCGAGACAGGAAAGACGTAATGTGACAAAAACAGTCGTCACGGAAAAGATTACAGTCAATTGTTATTTATTAGTTTATTTTTTGTAGATTTTGGCGATGTTTTCCTCTTTGTGCGAATATTGAATTGATTTTGATGCGAGACGCACGGGCCCGTTAATGTGGCGACACTGGGGAAGCCTATGCCCATTAGTTAACGTCTAGAAAAAAGTAGCTGAATTCTGGGCCGACATAATTTACATTGCCACGCTAAAAAGAAGAATACCTTTTTTTTTGGCGGGTGTGAAATCCTCAAAAGACTCCTCCCGCTCTGGCTCTGAGCAGAACGAGAACTGTCAGAATTCTACTGACTTAAAACTACCCATGTTCCTTCTTAGCCCTTTGTGTCCGGGGTCACGGTATCTCTCTCCAACAACCCGCAGCCGAACTAGGAGTCAGAAGAAGATTACCTACATTAGTTGCGATTTTGGCAACACAAGCTCATTCTAAAACCTCATTTTGACTTCAAAGTAGGTAGTTCCAACCAATAAAATATGTGAAGTACCTCCTTAATGTCTCTTTAAATTACAATGACAATACGACCTCAACTAACCCCGGAAGATACAATACACCCCCTTAGAACCCCCTCTCACCCCCTTTTTACCCCACGTAGGTTTTTACAAGGGAAAACACTTAATGCCAGGCAAATAGGCCTCGGAATCCTTGGCGAAACTTTAGTGGGACATCAAATTTATTTATAGAACCCACACAAAATCGAACCTTATCACTAACGTAATAAAGTCCACAGTGTAATCGGTGATAAATATTTATTTTTCTTCTTTACACCCCTTTTCTGTGACGTCATGGTTCCTTGTCCGAACGCTGCCGTTCGATTTCCAACTCTATCTCGATAGAAATAAAGTAGGATATATTTTGCATGTGTAAAAGGTTACCATCGATTGTCAAGCAGCATGTGACGTCATTAAGAGTGAGGGAGTAAGGACGTATGACGTCATATTCGCCATCTCGCTCACACAGATTAGGAGTACGTAAATAGGATGGAAGTCCATAAAAAGTTTTTGTGTTTTCATAATAATGACTATTTTGATGGCATTTGGGGATAAAAATAGAGTTTTCTTCCCTTATCTGGCATCCCTCTAAGTCGTAAAAGAGTAGGCAGTATTATAAGTGCTTATGTGTTATTGTACTTGAGGCTTTTGGTTGAGTAAAGTTTTTTAAATCTTTGCAGATATTTGTAGAAACAATAATTATAATATGTTAGTCCTCATATTATTATATTATGGCCTGATAAAAAAATATTGCATCTGGACTTTCTACGGAGTCTCTTATAAATTCAAACGAACGTTACAAATGGGATTGGCTATCTGTTCGTAATAAATTAATAATAATAAGTTATTATCTGTGGTTACAGCATTTCTTCTCTGAGGAGTCAAGTAGGAAATACAGATCTCATAAACTCATTTATGACATTTCTAAAACTTTAAAGGAATATAATTATCACTCTTGCTCCGATGAAGGAAAACATCGTGACGAAGCCACCATGCTTGAGAGATATTTCTCGAAGGTATGCGGCATGTAAAGGTACAAGTTGGTAGCCGACTGCACGGAAGACATTTGTAGATCTTTGACAGTCAGAAACCCAAAGGCTGACAGTCAGAAGCCTAAAATCTGCAGTCACAAGCAAAAAGTCTGACAGTCTAAAAAGTAAGTGTGACAGTCTGGTTGTCTTGTTAAGGCGTATCGTATTATCCAATTAGACTAGTACCTACTCAGCTATAACTGGTTAGACAAGAAGCCAAACATAGAACATAGTTAAATAATGATGATGAATTTATTTGTAAATTTTTTCATGAAAATATTCTGTTATGCTGCAGCTACTGTGTTGTAGCTCTGCATCACCCTAAGGAAGACTGGTAAAAATTTCCCAAGGCATTAAGTCCACCTTTGTTCTTACAAAACAAGCTATACAAAGCGAGTTTATATAGATCTCTCATTGTACGAGAAATCTACACAGAGCGAGGCAATATTACACTATAAATGTGCATAAAGTTTTAATAAATAAATGATTTCTGATAATATCGCGACCGAACCCGCAGGTTTTTCTTGTCTTTATCTCATTGAATGAAGTGCCAGTATCAATGGCGATAATAATTATATCATATTGAGGATGCCACTTAATCAGATTTCATTATTACGACATTGTCGAGTGAATAGTGTCATTATCATCAGTCTATAATGTTCCCACTGCATGGACTCGGGTCTCCTCTCTAGGAGAGGGATGGATAATCCACCACGCGGGCCCGGGTTGGTAGATGTCACTTGTCTTTGAATTGTTTAGTTCTAAGGCATGCCGGTTTCCTCACGATGTTTTCCTTCATCGTTTTCACCCAATAGTGTACCTATTTAAATATAATAAGGGAATATTTGCTATTGCATTCAAGGAAAAATTGATACCCGAGCTGCAGGTGAAATAGCGACACTTTTAAGTAAATAAAATAATAAAACAAAAAGTATAAATTATTATAATTGATGAAGAGGGCGAGCCTATTGCCACCAACCGGGAACTTTATATTTTTAATAAATTAATTATTTCCGGTAACGCGAGCGAACCTATAGGCGATAATTAGTCCATAATAAAACACTTTATCTCAAATAATGAGGTGCCAGTATCAGTGCCAATAAATATTGATATCGCTCTCATATTGAGGATGCCACTTAATTAGATTTCATTAATATGACATTGTCGAGTTGATTTCGAAAACTGCTCGCTGAAATATTGGTTTTGTCACTTGATATTATTTTATGAAAATATTGGGATCGGTTTATAAAGCACTAGCGACCCGCCCCGGCTTCGCACGGGTGCAATGCTGATACTAAATACACTACACTATTTAATGGATGTTATTATACATATAAACCTTCCTCTTGAATCACTCTATCTATTAAAAAAACCGCATCAAAATCCGTTGCGTAGTTTCAAAGATTTAAGCATACAAAAGGACATAGGGGCAGAGAAAGCGACTTTGTTCTATACTATGTATAGTGATATTAGGTAGCTACGCTGGATAGTGACTTTTTGGGCTGTGAAACTGATGTATGAAAAAAGACATGTATCGGAGATGATAATTTTGAGGTGGATGTGTGATGTGACAAGAATGGATAAAGTAAGGAATGAGTGTCTTCAGAGGAAAATAAAACCAGCTGTTTGGTTCTGCCACAATCGTATCGTAAATTCGTAATGTCCCGCAGTCGTCGTAGATCTACAAATTTTAATGACAGTCAAGAACAATGTTTGAACGTGCTTTGCGAGGCAAGGAGCAGTCTCGCTTCCCATGTACCTAGTTGATGTTCACCTATTCACGGACAGACCTCACAAGCATAGCTTTGATCGATCCGTGCCGTTTTATTTATTCACGAACCGAAAAAAGGGTATACAAAAATACTTAGGGCACGTGTCCATCTTTCTTGCCCAAAAGAACATAACAATAACGACATTTTTAACCCGTTTAGTAACCAGAATAATAACACAATAGAACACCAGCCTTTGTCCGGGTTATGACAGGTCATAATTTACACACCCGGATAATACAGTTCCTACCTGGGTATGACGTTACAATAATGCTGTCCCAGTACTTTTGTAACGAAGTTTGAAAACTGGGGTGAGTTTGTTCCTTAGAGTATTCAGTGTTATGCAAAAATATTCTTAATTCAGCTGGTGCAAAATGGGGTTCCCTACTTGTGTTCGAAAGTTGATGGTTCGATTTTTATTATATCGAACACGGTGTGTCGATAATTCAGTTGTACGATGTTTTATTCCATCGATGCTTTATTGGTGCGATGTAACGTTAGTGCGAAAAATCCTGTTTCGAAAAACCCTACAGCGATTGCTCATTAGTTCGGTAATTTATTAGTTCGATAGTATGTCGGTTCGAAACGCCTACTGCTGCCCGTGATATTTAGTTAATTAATTAGTAATCTTTTATTCTTACTAAATAATAATTAATTAACTATTAATAATTAATAAATAAATAATAATTAATTATTAATTATTATAATTAATTTATAATTATTAATTATTATTATTAATAATAATATTATTATTATTTAATTATTATTATTATTTAATTATTATATTTATTATAATTATTAATAATTATAATTAATTATTATTATTTATTTATTAATTATTAATAGTTAATTAATTATTATTATTAATAATAATATTATTATTATTTAATTATTATTATTTAATTATTATATTTATTATAATTATTAATAATAATAATGAATTATTATTATTTATTTATTAATTATTAATAGTTAATTAATTATTATTATTAATAATAATATTATTATTATTTAATTATTATTATTTAATTATTATATTTATTATAATTATTAATAATAATAATGAATTATTATTATTTATTTATTAATTATTAATAGTTAATTAATTATTTTTTAGTAAGAATAAAAGATTACTAATTAATTAACTAAATATCACGGGCAGCAGTAGGCGTTTCGAACCGACATACTATCGAACTAATAAATTACCGAACTAATGAGCAATCGCTGTAGGGTTTTTCGAAACAGGATTTTTCGCACTAACGTTACATCGCACCAATAAAGCATCGATGGAATAAAACATCGTACAACTGAATTATCGACACACCGTGTTCGATATAATAAAAATCGAACCATCAACTTTCGAACACAAGTAGGGAACCCGCAAAATGTATGTCACCATATTATTATATTGGATATCAGTATTTTACATGGAACGACTGCCTATCTGACCTCCAAAAAATAGTTAGTACTGGTTAATTTGATATGATAACCCTTTGTAAATCTAGTTATCAGATTTTTGGGCCACTGACAACCTGTTACAGCTGTCAAATGACAGCCGGGAACAATGGCGAGGCACTGAGGAAACTTGCTTGGTACACACCGCTCAGTACTCAATAATATGATAGTAGTATGAGGTATGATGTATGTTACATATACACATAACTCACACCCTTTTTTATGGGGCTAGTCAGAAACTACAGAATCCTTACAATACTCCTTTTGCCTCGTCCACATTCATATCTTTTTTTAAAAATAAAGAGAGAAGTCCTGACTGACTGACTGACTGATTGACTGACTGACTCATCAACGCCCAGCCCAAGCCCTTGGACCTAGAAAGCTGAAATTTTGCATAGAGGTTCCCTTTATAATGTAGACAAGGAATAAGGAAGGATTTTTTGAAATTCAAACCCTAAGGGAGTTAAATAGGGGATGAAAGTTTATATGGAAAATCAACAATTTCACGCGGGCGAAGCCGCTGGCAAAAGCTAGTATATAAATAACTAGCTGATGCCCGCGGCTTCACCCGCGTGGATGTCGTTCAAATTATATACTAAAACCTTCCTCTTGAATCACTCTATCTATTAAAAAAAACCGCATCAAAATCCGTTGCGTAGTTTTAAAGATTTAAGCATACAGACAAACAAACAAACAGACACGACTTTGTTTTATACTATGTAAGGATAAGGAAGAGAGAAGTCCTGACTGACTGACTGAATGACTCATCAACGCTCAGCCCAAACCCTTTTTTTTTTTTTTTTTTTTTTTTGGTGGGTGGAAAATCATCGAATAACCCCCCCCGCTCTTGGGCAGAGCGAAGGGGAGTGTCAGACTTCTACTGACTAAAAACCAACCCATGTTCCTTCTTCCTCGCCCTTGTGTCGGAGCCGCGGTAACTTTTCGATATCCGCAGCCCCGACGGGCGTCGGCCCTTGCGGGCCCCTCCTTGCTGACATCTCTTTGAGGCGCGCGTGGAACACGTACGCGCCGCCGACACGGTCTGTTGCCGTCATGACGACGGCCGGACGGCGAGCTAGCCCGTTCCCAAACCCTTGGACTTAGAAAGCTGAAATTTTGCACAGAGGTTCCCCTTATAATGTAGACAAGGAATAAGGAAGGATTTTTCGAAATACAACCCCTAAGGGAGTTAAATAGGGGATGAAAGTGTGTACCTATGGAAAATCGTCATTTTCACGTGGGCGAAGCCGCTGGCAAAAGCTAGTATGTTCATACACGCAGGCTAGTGTCATCATCATCATCATTCTCGTGCCCATAACTCAATTCATTTGGAGTCGGTGCATGTCTTCTTCCATACTTCTCTATTACTCATCAACTGCCTCGTTGGTCTAGTGGTCGACTGCTGTGCACGAGGTCCTGGGTTCGATTCCCGGGTCGGACAAAAACAGTAGTAGCCCGGAGTTTGGAAGTTGGCGGTATAATACCCCCGTGCCTCGGTGCGCACGTTAAGCCGTTGGTCCTGCGCCTGATCTCTCTCCGGTCGTGTCAGATTGCCGTCCCATTGGACTATGAGAGAAAAGAGAACAGTGAGTGCACTTGTGCCTGCGCACACACTTGTGCACTATAATATCTCCCGCGCCGATGGCTAATCTCCACTAAGATTGGCCGCCGTGACCGAAAAACGGTCAGGAGGACTATTATTACTCATCATCTCATTAAACACTTCCTTTCATGCCATACAATCCTTTAAAGTTTTACACAATACATCCATCATTTCTTTGGTCTTCCTCTACTCTTGTACTCCTCCAAATTCATACTCTAACACCTCACATTGCCCTGAGTATTCTTATTTCAGCCACATGCAATTTTCTTTCATTCTTCCCTTTTTGTGGGCCAATATTCTAATTCATAGAAGTGTGTATGTTATTTATGAAAAAATATCATACGTCATGTATGTTTTTTTTTAATAAATAAACTATCCCTACGTACGTCTAGATCCACGTGTAGAAGCCATCCACTCTAGATAATCATTGTACTTCACAACAACATGCGAGGTCAAACAATGTGGGGAACTAATATTAGTTTATAAACTCTAATGTGGTAGAGAGTATGACTGAAGTTTCTAGGACGTTTGTCATTTAGTTCTATTTATAGCTTAAATAAATAATGTATATACAAGAGTTGTCATAATAAAATGAAAAGTCATTAAAAATGAGTACTTACATACATATATACACAACGACCACTTAGGCACCCTATATAGAATTCCTCCGTTCGCTGACAACTGGGAACGTGACCAGAAGACTGGCAGCATTGCCACGTTGAAAGGCAATGCTAATCCTTTGACCAAAGAAAAGCCCTCTGGTCGCGCGAAGTGTCGACTAAATGACGAGAGATCTCCTTGAAAAGGAGACGCGCACTCGGACCCCATGGCCTGAGCGTTTCGACCCCTAACGGCTCAAAACTATAATTACCAATAAGGTTACCGTTTAAATTGCGCCGCTTCAGGGTAGCTAGCTCAAATTAAACTAGTTTTGTTTTGTGGTCGCAAGCGCGACAGCCGAGCATGAGGTCGTGGTTTTTCAGTGACCGACCCTTAGTCACACTAAACTACCACACCAGTGTGACTACCGCTGATCCGTAGTCACACTGGTATGACTACGGATAATTTAACGTGACTACGGATGAATAAAACTAATTAGTCGTCCGATTAGCCGGTTAAATAACCAAAATTATAGGCTGTTGCTAGTCGTCCGCTAAGTGGATGAATCACCGTCTCGCGACAGTATCCTTTATGGGCGGCATGGGAACCGGGCCGTAGGCCGACGAAGGAGGCCGGCGGAGGCCCGGCACTTCGGGGACAGAAGATATTAATGTTATTTAATATGCGAGCGAAGCGAGCGCGCGTCATTGAGTACAAAAATTATGGAAATAATGAAAATAAAATGGATACTAGCCTGTTGTCCGTAGTCACACCAGTGTCACTACGGTTCAGCCGTAGTCACACTGGTGTGGTAGTTTAGTGTGACTATGGGTCGGTCATGGGTTTTTCCAGGTCTGACAAAATGTTATTTCGAAATTCTTACCAAGAAGTCTGGAGTGTGCCCAGTTTATAGCAATAGGCTCGCCTACACATACGACTTAAAACACATACATAATTGGCAAAATTTGGATATGGTATTAGGCCCCTGCCTAGCCCTTCGGTGATTACAGGCGTGATGTTATGTTGGCTCCGGTCGTACACGTGTAATTCGGAATTTACCATAGTACCCTTAAACAAGCTGAAAAGCACTTGTTTTCCCTGGCATTCATTAACAAAAGATTATTTAAAATATTTATTCAAAACCAAACGCAAGTTTTGTAATTTTTAGCGATTTCTAGACTATTTTCTATGAAAACTGTTAAACAATTTAACCGTCACGTAGTACGTGTAAGTATACACATTTTTTCTACATAGCTATGATGTCTAGTAAAAAGAGTGACGTAGAATGAGAAGACTCAAACAAAAAACAAAATAACATAAGCTCTGCACGCATAAGTCAAACAATAACTCGTACAGGATCAAAGTAAAACCAATACGGATACATTGCATTAAATTACTTTGTAAAAGTAAGAAGTTTTGATAGACCAAGTTTTGTTATCGCAATATACGTCATTACTGGTCTAGATGAGGTGGAATATGACGTTGTTGGAAAATAATAAAATGTTTACGATATTGTGGTTGTATTCGCAGAAGAGTATTCGCAGAAGTGGGATTGGGCGGGCCATGTCTGTAGGATGGATCAAGACCGATGGGCCAAAGTCGTCACGCAGTGGATGCCAGGAGACGGGCGTCGTCGCCGAGGGAGGCCTAGAAAACGCTGGCGTGACGACCTAGAAGCGTTTTTGCCCAATTGGACGGAGAAAACCGCACAGAGGGATGAGTGGAAGGCTATGGGGGAGGCCTCTGCCCAGCAGTGGGACAATATAGGCTAAAAAAAAATCGCAGAAGAGAAGAAATAGAAAGGAATGCCACCGTGACGTCTAACAGGAAAGAATGGAAAAACAAAACGTGTTGCGCCGACCCCAAATATAATGGGATAAGGGCAGGAAAATGATTATGATTCGCCGAAGGACAAAGCAGGTATGTTTCGAAAATACGGTGAAACAGGTGAGCTGTTTCTTTCCACCACCCTCTGAACAGCCCGAAATCAGAATCCGAAAGTAATTCATAGGTTTTCTGAAAACAAATCTTTCCCTAATTCACTTGCACGAATCCGCAACCCTTCTCCTACGACCGATTCGCCACTGGACTGTTCGTCAACAGGACGATTCATTTATTTCCGTTTCGCCAGCAGAATCTTTCATCTATGGACATTTCTTCCTAAGACCGATTCGCCACTGGACTGTTCGTCGACAGGACGATTCATTTATTTCCGTTTCGCCAACAGAATATTTCATCTATGGACATTTCACCAACAGGACGTTTCATATGCGTCTCTTACGACGACAGCCCTTTCCAGCTGCTATACCGCACAAATAAAATGCAATCTTCATTTAAAGTTGTATTTATATCTACATAGTGAAAGGACTCTCTTCTCGCCGGAACAGTCCAAAATTCTGATTTGCATTCCGTAATATCAAAAATTTTAGTTCTAATTATCTTTCCATTAACATTTAAACTTAAAACATTAGTCTCTAAATTAATATTTGACGAGTGTTTACCAAGCTAAGAGTACTGAGGCTATATATAAACCAGGTTTAAATTACTGGTAGTTTCATTGTGTAAACCTGAAATAAATGAGTAAAGAGACTTACCCCGTCAGAACTCTGCTTCTTGACTTCGCAGAACTCTTTGAGAACATCCTGAAGCTTTTTGGTTGAATCTGTAAACAAAACATTCGATTATAACACTAAAACATGAGAGTTTGACATTACAGAAGGGCAACAAAAGGGGTACAAAAACAAGTGGTCAGAGCTATCTTGGGATGGCAACATTTATATAATCTTCCTGACCGTTTTCAGTCACGGCGGCCAATCATACGGACGGCGGAGATTGGCCACCCGGTGCGGAAGATATTATAGTGCACAAGTGCACTCTCTGTTCCTTTACTGTCATCGTCCGGTAGGATGGCAATCTGATACGACTCAAGAGAAATCAGGTGCCAGACCAACTGTTTACGTGATTTCCAAGGCACCGGTGTGTCATACCGCTAACTTCCAAACTACGGACTACTACTGAGCTAATGAAAAATCCCTATTGCAGTTTTACCCGACCTGAGATTCGAACCCAGCACCCCACGCTCAGCAGTCACGCTTGTGACCACGAGACTACAACGGGGCAGATGCCATCCTACCGGTAAATTAGACCCAAACAAAGATGAAAAAGGATTTAACTTCAATTGACTTAACAGTAGCTCTACCATGAGTTTACACAGCAAAAACTCGCTAGCGTCTCCGTAAATTAGTTGTATGAAATATTGTACAGCGCCCCTAGCGGTCACAGAAAGAATTAAAATTCATACCATGAGCACTATAGATTACGATAGGTTAAACACCTAGCGTAATCTATTCGATAGTCACTAACGTTTTTCAGCTGTCACCGTACAAAACGGTACCACGAGTCACTTATTTCACTGAACCTATCGAGTAAGACGCTTACTTTAGTAGTTACGTAGCTCACTAGCCTTTTGGCGTGTGAAACAATGTTTACATTAAAACTATATACGTTTTTGAGTCTAATATAGTCAAAATTATGTCTGCAAGTGGTTATTTAGCATGGAATATGTCGGTGGTCGCTAAATTTGAAGACCAACGACTTAAATAACATGAATTTCAAGCCAAAATGTTAGATACCAATTGGAAAATATAATTTTGAGGAAAGTTCAAACTTACCTTTCTATAAACTCTACCAACAATTGGAACTGTGTGACACTGGTCCTCATTGTATTAAATAATCTGTTTGAATCTATAGTAAACTTTTAAACTACACAACGCAGCTCTCACAAGCACGCAACACTCAAGGTCAACTATCAAAATTACAAATTGAATACACGACAGTGACATATTATAAGGAATAAAAATTCAAAAACCACATAACACTATGTGTAGTCTACTATCTGTCAACTTTTCAATTTCGTCGGTTTATTTGTGTAGATACCGTTCTCTCTTCTTATTAGTGGGAAAGAAAGAAACAAAACATGAGTAGAGTGAAGTTAGCTAGACGACACAATCTATCGAGCTTACCTTAGCGCCTGCGTAAGACTCCGTAAATCTCATGGTGCAAACATAATCGTAATCTATTTGATCCACGTTAGCACGCTAGCGAGTACAACGCTAGTGATTAAGTTTTCGATGACAACTCATGGTAGAGCTACAGAGGTGCAATAAAGTTTTAAAAAAAATCGAATCGTGAACCAATTCGACTGTCATGAATAAAAAACTGCAGTATATTTTTTCACATACACTCTCAAGCTTACTAGTGACAGATTTGCATGTACCACGCCCTTCTGCAAAGTGATTGGCTCTTGACATAGAGTATGTAATATACGAATAAAGCCTTATCAAGTACAAAAGCTTTTAATTCCAATTAGTCCACGTTTGATCAGACTGAGTCCAATATGCTAACAGTTTAATGGTACCTATTGTTCATTATTTGAGTAGTGGTATAATACCTATTTTCTATTTTGGGAATATTCTTCCCAGGGTTGGTCGGTCTCGGATTATGTGAAAAGATGGTTTAAATTGATAGGAAACGAATGTTTTTATTTTTTCTGCATGGATTCTCGCAGATCAGGCTATGAGACTGGCTCCTGTTTAATCCGGTAGTCCTGTGGATGCCTTGAATCTAATAAGGCCTCCAGTCAGGGTGTTAAACTTATAGGACTAACTGACAGCTCTCTAAGGGCGTCCCCTGAGGGGTACTGACTTCGCCTTAGAGCATCAAGAGGCAGCAAAAGGACAGGCTTGGTGTGTGAGATTATTTAGGGGCTGGTGTAATACAACTGGTGTAGCATCGCGGGCCAATGTTGGCCTTAAATCTGCAAGGTTAAAATGGGACTGGATGGAGCCGGACTGATGGGCGAACATAGTAACACAGTGGGTGCCTGAAAACGGCCGACGTAACCGAGGCAGACCCAAGAAACGCTGGCGTGACGATCTGGACTCATTCTCAACGGATTGGACGGAGAAGGCAAATAAAATTGTAAAAAAAACTTGGAAAGCCATGGGGGAGGCCTTTGCCCAGCTGTGGGACAGCATAGGCTAAGAAAAAAAAAAACAAAGTCTGATATTCCCTTGCGGGAGGAGTAATTTGATAATTTCACACCCTCCAAAATAAAAACGGTGAAGAAGATGATGGCCCGTCCAAACTCACCTGTGTTAGCAGCACCCCTATAGAAATTCGCTAAGTGCAAAAGTTTAATTTGCTAAAACATGCTCCCTCGAGCCATATATCTAATTGAAATGGAACAGAGCTATTACATTAGTGGTATAATATGATCTAGTTGGTACTAATCGTGTAGTACGCAGGTAAACTTACCTTTGGGAAATTGGCATTTTGTTTTGCTTTGTTTTTTACGAACGGCAGGTTAAGTGGTATGAATTCAATTGTACAAGGTTTAGTTGGGATTAATTTGCATATTAGACTAGTAAATATCTGCGGGTTGTTCGAAAGAGATACCGCAGCCCCGGACACAAAGGGCTCAGAAGGAACATGGGTGGTTTTTAGTCAGTAGAAGTCTGACACACCCTTTCGCTCCGCCTAGAGCGGGAGCAGTCATTTGATGATTTCCCACCCTTAAAAGAGATGGATGAAAGGCAATTGATGATTGATGATTGGCTAAAATGAGAATATTAAGCGGGTAAAGCGAAACCCATCGACTCTTTCATGTTTTAATCGAGGGCGATTTATAATCAAATATATAAGGGTTAACTCCTTTATTTTAAAGTCGTTTTAAAGGCAGGTGTAGCAGCTTTAATATCATCTCAAGTAAGCTGTAAACTCCTTTATTTTAAAGTCGGTTTAAAGGCAGGTGTAGCAGCTTTAATATCATCTCAAGTAAGCTGTGAATTTCTGAGTTAAACACAAGCCGACATTAGCCTTAAGGTAAAAGACTACTCGCCCGTCGGGGCTGTGGATATCGAAAGGTTACCGCGGCTCCGACACAAGGGCGAAGAAGAGGGAACATGGGTTGGTTTTTAGTCAGTAGAAGTCTGACACTCCCCTTCGCTCTGCCCAAGAGCGGGGGGGGTTATTCGATGATTTTCCACCCACCAAAAAAAAAAAAAAAAGGTAAAAGACTACTTCCAAAAAACGTAAAAGAATGAACTTCGCGGACTACCCTGTCGATTCCTCCATAAGTTAAACAATATTTATGTTCTGTTGTGATAAATTGGTAGAAGCGTAAATTATTTAGCTCAGTTATTGACGCCCAACATATTGTGTAAAGTTTACTATCGCCCAACAAATTGTGTAAAATCTACTGGCGTCCAACAAATTGTGTAAAATTTACTGGCGCCCAACAAATTGTGTAAAATTTACTGGCGCCCAACAAATTGTGTAAAATCTACTGGCGCCCAACATCTTGTGTAAAATCGGAACGTGTAAGGGCTTAATTAAATTATTTGCCGGAAGCCTCGGACGTCATATAAACTGGTTTCATTTAGGGTTAGGTGATTTCCGTAACATTGCCATGGAGTTTGGGAAAATTGCTTTAACTTTGGCGTAAAAAGTAAACCGTTTTGTAAAGGTCATAGGTTACCATAGGTGAGAGGTTCAATTCCGTGCCTCGCTAGAGGCTCATGATGTCGTCCGTGGTAATTTTTTTCGGAATAATAATTCAATGAGAAACAAGTACTTTCTTCCCAAATGTTACAATTCGAACCCAGGTAGAAGTATTAATTTGTATAATTTATTTCATCACCACTGCTCTCAAAACGGTGAAAGAAAACGTCGTGAGAAAACCAGCATGTCTTAGAATCAAAAAATTCGAAGACATGTGACATCTACCAACCCACACTGGGACCGCGTGGCAAATTATAGCTCATCTCTCTCCTAGAGAGGAGGTCTGAGTCCCTGCACTGGGAACATTATAGGCTGCTGATGCTGAAAGTAGCATTGGGAACAGGGTTACCTGTGGTCAGAGTTCATGAGAGAGTAACCTCCTAACAATGCGCGCCGTGTCCAAGAGTACTGCTTTCTGAATCAATTTTATTTTGTTTTATAGGTAGCCACCTTTTTTTATAAAGTCATGTGCGAGATAAATAAACACTTTTTCTTTGTGTCTTTCTAAGAAATATAATTGATGAAGACTGTACTCACATGAGGTCAACTCCTGCAACTGCTGGAACTCAGCAGGCGACAGCTTGTCCCATTGGAAGCTGCTGCCCGGGTGGACCATTTCCGCCTGAAACAATGAGTGAAATTATATTATGTTTTATCATTTGGGGGGGGGAGTCAGACTTGTACTGACTAAAAACCACCCATGTTTCTTCTTAGCCCTTGTGCCGAGGCCGCGGTATCTCTTTCAAACAACCCGCAGCCCCGACGGGATATATTTTATCCTGTACATATAGACATAAACACACAGGTAGTAAAATTGTGTTGTAAAATATTTGTATTGTATTTTGTTTTGTTGTTGTTTTGTATTGTTGTGTGTGAATTGTATTGTATTTAATTTTTGTTCTTATATAATATGAATGTTATAAAAGGGTATTGTTTTCCTACTCCTACACAATAATTAGGTATTTAATCAGAGTAATTTCCTTCCGGGATTCAAGATAACATAACATCGTCCTCGCGTCCTCCATAAACATCTAATTAAAGTTACGCTACCTTCTGCATGCGCAGGAAATAATTGAGATAATTTGTATATAAAAGACGGTAATGTAGTATTTTGTCAAAATTATGTCGTGGTACGCGGATGTGGTGCGGAGAAATATGGAAAATATCGTCTGGAACATTTTGAGTATAAATACTCCTCCACATTTATACTCTCTCTCTCTCTTATAAGAGTAAAGTAGGTAATAGATACGTTTGATGGACTGTGTCAGCAAAGGATGAGATGGAAAGAAAAGTGGTGCCTCATAAGATGACGAGTACCAAGTATTATACGAGTAGAAAAATTTAGAAATGCTACGCTTACTATCCCAAATTAATAGGGGATCGGACTGGGTCAAAATAATAGGTATGATTCTGTTTAGTCCGTAAGTTAGATTATCGAAAAATTTTGAATACGTGTTTTTTGTTTTATCAAATCAATAAAAAATGACGAAGATAAAACGCGTCAAAGATCTTGGAGTGGGGCTTGAAACGTCACTTGTGTCGTCAAAATGTACTATCATAATGACGTCACACGAGTTTTCGAAGCACTGTAGCGTCTTCATTTTAAGTTTACGTGAAAAAATAAAAAATACGTGTCCAATAATTTTTGGAAATCTATCTGACGGACTAATTAGTTTTTTTTGACCGATCCCCTATTTTGTTAGGTAAAGGTAAGGGAATATTGAATCCAAAACTTATGGTACATATAAATCGGATGATCGCAAAATATACGCACAAAACAGCACAAAAACAAGGAAAAACCAAAGAAAAGCCAGGCGCGACACGTAGTAAGTTTAATACCACATAAGTGGTACATCTTGACCGGGGTCAAAGTGATGGATGGGGGCTTTCACGAGGTTATGTAAGCTGCCAATGTACCGGCGACGATGTCATAACTTGTGGCGAGTTCTTATATCTTATGAGTCGGTTGTTGAGGATAAAATGGTGGAAATCACTATCACTATCATCACTACATAGGTAGTATAAAAAAATCGCTTCCCGTTGTCTGTCCCTATGTATGCTTAGATCTTAAAAAACCGTTGCGTAGGCAACGGATTTTGATGCATGTTTTTTTAATAGATGGAGTGATTCAAGAGGAAAGGAGATGGCTAAATTCAGGTAGGACGACTGAATCAAGCATCTATAAACATGACACCTAGCAAAATGCAACGCTGAATAGCTGAATATTAGTATTTCATATAAAAAACACTTTCGGAAGTTGATCATATGTTGAAAATAGTGAAAATAAAATCGTTTAGCTCCTACGTCAATACGTATAAAACTGCAAATAAATGTCATTGCTATGAACTTTTACTTAGGCATTTGGATGTATCTGCATTGAAATTGATATAATTGTATTATAGACTAAACGAGCCACTCCGAATTCGCATCGTGGTACTTTAGTAAATATACACAAAGGGGTAATTGCACCTAAAAATGTGTAAGTGTACCTACTGTGTACGTGTTGTTGGGAGTTATGTAAATAAAACAACTGGTTTCGGCGAGCGCTAGTACATAACTAAAATATATAATTATTTATTTGACTATTATAATATTTGCTGTGCATGCGACATGTAAAGTGTCGATGCACCACATTATTCCCCCCTTTTACAAAAAAAAAAAAATACGGTTACACTTACATAAACATTATTAAAAAAGTAAAATAAAAAGTATATCAGGAAAAGTAATCATTTTACACGAAAATGTAGTCACTATTATACACAAAATAATAATAGTCATTAACACAAATAAAAATTATTAAACACTACGCCGCTGCACTTTTCTCTTAATTTATTTCGTGTTTTTCTTTCGCTGATCTGGCGGTATTGTAAATCGTACCACCGGATGTATGACGCGGCCTGAGCGTGTTGTGTTTGGTGCGATCTTATTATTTTCCGCTTGCTCAACATTTTTGCCGTCGTTTACTTCGCTACTGCCACTTTCCTGGTGTGCTAAAGGTTCGTTTACCTTTTCATCTATTAAAATATATGCTGGTTTTAATCTGTCCACTGTTACTATTGATGTTTTCTTCGGCAATTGAATCTTGAAATATTTATCTTGTTTCTCTAAAACTTTAAATGGGCCTTCGTAGGTAGGGGTCAGTGGTTTCTTCACAGCATCCGTTCTAACGTATACATATTCGCAGGTTTTCATGTCTGGATGTATGAATGGTTTGTGACTTGTGGCGTGGTGATTGTTACTGAACGGGCTTAGCTTTGCCATTGTCCTCTGGAGAGTCTGTGCATAATTTTCTGGTGATGTTACTTGCATTTTCGGCTCTACAAACATTCCTGGCAGACGTATGTTTGTTCCGTATAACATCTGTGCTGGACTTATATTTTCTTTCAGTCGTAGTGCTGCTCGTAATCCTAGTAGAACTATGGGTAGTTCGCTCGACCAGTTTGTTGTATTTCCGCGCGCGACTAGCGCGGTTTTCATCGATCTATGCCAGCGTTCGACTAAACCATTTGACTGTGGATGATAACTGGTGGTTCTGGTTTTCTTAATACCGAGTGACTTGGTTAGAGTGATAAATAAGTCTGACTCGAACTGTCGTCCCTGGTCCGTTGTTATGGTGTTTGGGCATCCGAATCTCGCTATCCAGGTGCTTAAGAGAACTTCCGCCACAACTTTTGCTGTTATCTCTGCTACTGGTACTGCTTCCGGCCATCTCGTTTCTCTGTCTATCATTGACACAATGTATCTGTTGCCATTGGATTCTGGTAGTGGTCCGACAATGTCTATGTGCACGTGATCTAATCGTGCTGTAGATGGGAAAGTTCCGATTGGGGCCGAGTTGTGCCTATGTGTCTTGCTTTTCTGGCATGCATGGCATGTTTTCGCCCAAATGCCGACGTCAGTATTCATGCGTGGCCAGAAGTAGTGCTCGGAGATCATTTTCTTTGATAATCTTATTCCGGGATGCGTTATGTTGTGCATAGTGTCGAATACTTGTTTTCGAAGCGATTTCGGTACATACGGTCGTAAACTTGATTTTGAATTTTCGCAGAGTAGTTGTCTTGTTCCTGATAATGTCGTAGTTTTCCAGTTAAAGTTGTTATTGTTTAACAGCTGAGTGAGTTCAGTGTCATTGCGTTGCATATCTGCTAACTCAGTCCAATCCACAGGTGTCGGGCAATCTATTTGTTCGACTCGCGATAATGCATCGGCCACCGGGTTCATGTTACCGGATAGGTGACGAATGTCTGTCGTGAACTGTGCAATGAACTCGAGGTGACGTAGTCGTCTTGGGGCTATCGTTTTACTTGTGCAGGTTTCTTTGGTAGTGAAGGCGTGACATAACGGCTTGTGATCGGTGTAAACTATCAACTCTCTTCCTTCGACATAAGGTTGAAAATGCGTTACTGCCATGTAAATGGCTAGCAATTCCCGATCATACGTGCTGTACTTTGATTGCGCTTCACTCAGTCCCTTTGAGAAAAAGGAGAGTGGCTTCCAGTTTCCGTTTTCATACTGTTGTAAAACGGCGCCTACGCACGTTTGAGATGCGTCTGTCATGAGTGATAGCGGGCAATGCGTTGCTGGTGAAGACAATGTAACGGCGTCGCTGAGACTTGCTTTACATTGATCGAATGCTTCTAATGCCTCTGAAGTCCATTGTATTTCAGTTTTGTCATTTTTCTTCGAACCAATGAGGTATTTGTTTAACCGAGCTTGGTGTTTGGCTGCTTGTGGTATATTGTTCCGGTAAAAGTTAATCATGCCCAAAAATCTCCGTAAATCTTGTACTGTTTTTGGTATTGGGTATTTGGTGATTGCTTCGACCTTGTCTGGTAATGGTTTGATACCGTCTTTTGAGATCTGATATCCGAGGAACTCTACTTGCGGTTTGCCCAGTACGCATTTGGCTTGATTTATTGCAATGCCATGTTCGTCTAACCGCTTGAACGTTTCTTGTAAATGACGGCGGTGTTCACTGGTTGATGATGACGCCACTAGTATATCGTCTATATATACGAAAATGAAATCGAGTCCTGCTAAGACTGTGTTCAGGAATCTGACAAAGGTTTGTCCTGCGTTGCGTAGTCCGAACGGCATTCTTGGAAATTCGAATAGACCGAACGGGGTTATTACTGCAGTCTTTTCTACGTCTTGTACTGGAATCTGGTTGTAGGCTCTTTTTAAATCAATCGTTGAATATATACTGGTTCCTGGTAATATGTATGTGAAGTCCAGTAGTCTCGGAATCGGGTATCTGTCCGGTACAGTGATCGCATTCAATCTTCTGTAGTCGCCACATAGTCGTAACTCGCCGTTTTTCTTCATTGTCACGTGCAAAGGACTAGCCCACGGACTCTTGGATGGCCTGCATAACCCTGTATCTAGCATAAGCTGTATCTTCTTCTTCACTCTTAGGTATTTGTCCGCCGGTAAAGGTCTTGACTTGGAGTAAACAGGGTGTCCATTGGTGATGATTTGATGAACTACGTCGTGCTTCGGTCGTGACTGTGTGTCGAGGGGTTTCAAAATGTTCGGAAAATCTGCTAAAATGTCTGCGTAGTCTTCGGTTAAATTTACGGTCCGAAGTGTTGGTGTGCTTGACTTCATTAACTTTGCGTTACTCTGAAGTCCAGTTGTACCATCAATTAAACGTTTATTCCGAATATCCACCAAAATGTTGTTTTTTTCTAGAAAATCGGCTCCAAGTATTGGTTGCGTAATGTCAGCTACGATGAAAGTCCAACGGTACGGGCGTCTCATATTCAGATTTAACGTCAGCGTTTTGTCGCCATATGTTTTAATTTGTGTACCGTTTGCAGCGTATATTTTATATGTGTCGTCAATTTTTAAACGGTCCCCTCTTCTAGGTATGGCTGAAATATTAGCGCCTGTATCCACCAAAAAACGATACCCACTTTTTCGGTCGGTAACGGAAAGGCGGTTTGAAGGTATGATAGCGCTGACGACCGCCTCTGTCAACGCTGAACTTAGTTTTCCGACGGTTTCTTCCAATTGCATGGATTTTCACAGTTCCGGGCTCGATTCCTGTAACGATGATGATACTTGCATAACCAGTTGGGACTGTCGGGTGTAATCCTCGTCCTAGAGTGGGATCTTGTGCGCGACTGGCTTCGATTACGTCTATAATTACGGTGTCTATAATTGGTTGAGTAAGTTGAGTTTGATTTTAAGGCTGCTATTTCCATGGTCAGCTTACTCATTTGGTTGACTAACTCAACCATAAACTGTGTTTGTCCGCTTGATATTTCCGACACTTCACCTGATCGTCCTTCCAATATCTTGTCTGCTATAGCGGCAAGGTTGTCGAGTTTTTGATCTTGACTGACCGTTAACACTGCTCGAACGTGATCAGGGAGTCTTGATATCCACAGGCCATGCAGGGTTTTTTCGGCCACCTGGCTCTTACGTGCCAATTCCCTCATTCGTCTCAACAGTTGCGACGGTTTTTGGTCGCCTAATTCCACTTCACTGACCAGTTTTTGAAATTGCCGCTCCTCTGATTCTTCGTACACGGCTAGGAGTCTTTCTCTAATGGCACCATATTTATTGGTGGCCGGGGGTGACATTATTATGTCGGCCACTTGACTTACTGCGTCTTTGTGGAGCTTGGACAGCACGACTCCGTACTTTACTTCGTCTCCCTGTTTTTGGGGAGCCATCATTGTCTCAAACTGCGCAAACCACACCCTGGGCATCTCTATCCAAAAATCCGGTATTTTCGACGATATTCCTAATGCTGCGACTTCGGCCTGACTGTTGTCCGTCCCTCCGCATGTTGGTTTCACACCACAATTTCCACTTGTACTCATGTCTTCGGTAACTACATGCCTCTTGACAACCAAGACCAGTGAGATCCGCTTGTGGAAGGCTGGTAAGGTTGTGCAGTGCAGTTACCACGACACGGGAAAATCACTTTAAATCGCGGCGCGTGTAAATTCAATATCGGGGTCACCAGATGTAAGTGTACCTACTGTGTACGTGTTGTTGGGAGTTATGTAAATAAAACAACTGGTTTCGGCGAGCGCTAGTACATAACTAAAATATATAATTATTTATTTGACTATTATAATATTTGCTGTGCATGCGACATGTAAAGTGTCGATGCACCACAAATGTAATACAACGGCACTTTCTGCAATCCGCGCAAAAATTACGCCCACCCGCGTGTTTACTCTTGTAAAACCTAACGGACTCATCCAAATGAGTAAAATAAAGACGGTTTTCACAGACAATGTTCATAGGTGGTGTTCTGTCTGTGTCGAGTAGCGAGAGGTCCGTAAGTAGGCGAGCGAGGGTCATTGAAAATCCAAAATAAAAAATCCAAACGAACATGCAAACGGCAAAGCGTTCAAACGACATCTGACATTATGACGTTTGACATTTGATTTTTATAGAGATGGGATTGAAATTCAAGTGTAACAGAATCGATACATTAATAATCTAAAGTTTTTAACATAAAAAATATTGAAAATAAAACAGCAAAAATGTGAATGACTTTATTCTTTTCTGTTATTCTTACCTAAAAATGAAGCCGGAGCGGATAACGTGTTCTGGTCTCTCGCCCATCCCAGATACCAGACCAAGGGGGTCGGACAAAAAAAAACTAATTAGTCCGTCAGATAGATTTCCAAAAAATATTGGACACGTATTTTTTCTTTTTTCACATAAACTTAAAATGAAGACGATACAGTGCTTCGAAAACTCGTGTGACGTCATATGATAGTACATTTTGACGACACAAGTGACGTTTCAAGCCCCACTCCAAGATCTTTGACGCGTTTTATCTTCGTAATTTTTTATTGATTTGATAAAACAAAAAACACGTATTCAATATATTTCGATAATCTAACTTACGGACTAAACAGAATCATATTATTTTGACCCAGTCCGATCCCCTGTCATTACATGACAGCAACAGCCCAGAGTTCTGTTCCCCACATTACAGCTGCAGTAATATGACAGTATGTCATCCAGAGGATTATTTGTAGTTTCCTCCTTCTGCGAAGCAGTTATGCTAGCGAAGGAGGTGGCGGAACGTGAGAGGGAGAGAACCTCTCGTCCCAGCCGCCGCGGAAGAAGCTCCGGGCGTCGTTGGCCACGTGATGGCTTCCGGCCACCGTAGACGCGGGCCTGTGGACGGTGAGTAATCGGCTAGCTCGCCGTCCGGCCGTCTTCTGACGGCAATAGACCGTGTCGACGGCGCGTTCGTGTTCACCATAATTCGAAGCTATCCCTTGTTTTATTTGATTAGGATTTAATTAAGTTGAATTGGGTAGAATCGACAGTCACTTTCAAACAACCCCATTAAAACACAAGGAACTAAACAAGACACTGAATTGCACGCCATAGATTACCACCAAAAACTCTGATTACCACTTCTTAGTTTCAAGTAAATAAATCGTTTTGATAACTGTTATCGATATAAGAACTGTTATCGATCAAGAATCGATATAATAAAAGCGATATGGACCATCCTTAGCTTGCAGTTGCTATAGCAACTAGCAGCTGTATTACGAGTATTTCACCATTTTATGTCAATGAAAAGAGAGATTTAATTTTTACTTTTTCTTTAGTTCATGCAACTTCTAGGAAATTATTAAACACTAAATAATTAATGTTTGATTGTTTAAATACTACGAGTCAGTGTGGGAATCCTATACTTGCTGGAGGCAGTCATTTAGCCATCTCCTTTATATATATCACATTTCACCCGTGCGAAGCGGGGGCGAATCGCTAGTAGTATAAATTATAGTACTGTTGGCTCAAAGTCACGCCATCAGCCAGTAGCCGTGCGGTTTGCATCCGGTCGACGTACGGCAACCGACAGAAGTTCATAAAACGAGGCGAGCGGCGGTGCAGCGGTCACTTTTTGCTTGGACGGCGCTCGGAAAGGACTTGCTACCCGACTATTATCGTGTGCTTCGCTAATTTTGGTTTATGTTTTTGCTCGTGTACTGATTATTCCATTTGCTAGTGCTATTTCTATTTGATTATTGTTTAAAATGTTTGTCTTGATATTTTTGTAAAAGTGTAATTCAAAAGATATTAAACATTGTTTATTTTGTTCACGTATTTCACTTCTGATTCCTAATATCAGAAGTGGGATAAAGATTCTTTTCGCCCACAAGTTAAAAACTAGTTTTCAGGCTTTTAATTTTAGATAAAAGCGGGTAGTAGTTAGCAATGGATAGATCGAGTTGTTCGCATTCAAAAACTAGTGCCTTGCGTTCTAAGCGATCTCGTAGCCACCATAAGTGGAGTGGAAGGTCACGTATAGCAAGTTTCGGGATCCGATCGCCGTTCCAAGCGCGAACGAGATCGTCGTAGGAGCCGCGTGAGGACGCGAAGTCCTGTGTAACCGCTCTCGCGGTTGAGGCGACGCTCCGGACAGGATTGGTTTACTTTCGTTCCTGATACAAGTAAGATAGAAAGAAAGAAAGAAAGAAACAATATTTATTTGGGACAAGCACAGGAACTACAAAAAATAATAATAACAAAAAAGAATATAAAACTAAATAAGAGAAAACCTGTGCGAGGCCAAAAAGGCTCCTATCTCAGCATGATGCTGCGATAAATGAAAACAAATACCGCAGCGCTGGTATTCTGATAGGGCCCACTGTGATGTCACGGTCACACCTACGGACACAAAATACATACACACACAAAAAATAAAATAGATAAATATAATACTCGCAAATAAAATAAACACTAAAGTCTATAGTATAATAATAAAGTTTAGAAACAAAACTTATAATATTAATAATAATAATCGGCTCGGCTGTACCGAAACGTTCCGACTACGCTTGTCAATGCCATAGACTATTGTCCATGGTCCATGAGAAGCGAAGGGACGCGAGCGCAGACGGCTGGCTGTCAATGTCATTAATTATGTTTTTGAAGAAACAACATGAAAACAACAAGAAAATCTTAAAAACAATAAAGTACACAACGGAATGATTATAAACAAATAATACTTCAGAGATGCGTATAAATAAACTAAGTTATGACAGAAAGTCTAAGGTAAATATTATAGTGGGTCGCCTTGGTGAAAATATAAATAATAATAAAGTGGTGTTGTGTTAACATGGTAGTGATCCAGGCAAGAAGTCCGTTACGATACCAGTACTAGCTTCATGCAGTCTTAGGGTAAGTTCCATTAGTGACTGGTTTCTTTTTGTGTATGTAGCAAGTATTGTTTATATTTATTTCTAAAAGTACCTACTGTTCTTAGAGCCCGGAAAGGCGGTGGCAAGTCGTTCCAGCAGCGGGACGCAGCGAATTTAAAGCTTCCACGAAATGCTGCAGTTTTGTGGGATCCGGCCAACAAGAGGTATGATGAAGCCCGAGTTTTAATTCTGCTAACATCGCGCGACCAAGTCAGTTTATTATATAAATAATCTGGTTTGCTTGTGAGAATTATGCCAAAGAGAAGGGTAGCCAGGTGGAGCTTTCTGCGTGCTGACATTCTCATTAAATTACCCTTATTTAAAAATGGTGTGACGTGGGAACGAGGAGGAACATTGTAGCAGAATCTTGCACAGGCATTCTGGACCCGCTGGATAAGTTTTTCGCTTCTACCGAGAATGCACGTCCCATACACAGTGTCAGCGTAATTCAGCTTGGATAAAACAAGTGACTCACACAGCATGACACGCATATCCACACTTATGTAGGGACGTACACGATATAACAGCTTGAGTCGGTAGAAACAGTTGCGCACAGCCTCCAATATGTGAGTTTCGAAATGCAGCTGCCCGTCAAATATTACCCCAAGATTACGAGCTTCCAGAACCCTTTCCACACCACAACCATCAATCCTGAGGTCCAGATTGCAAGCAAGCATTTTGTTAAGGAAATCCCTAGATCCCATAACAATAAACTTGGATTTACTTGGATTCAGGACCAAGGAGTTCCTTCTGGACCAACATGAAATCCTTTCTAAATCCTCATTTAATTTACCAACAGTTTCAGCAATATCCTGGCCTCAAGTATGTTACCGACGACATCCAGAAGAGCTGTCGCCGTGCTATGAGCCTTTCGAAAACCGGATTGAGCTACCGGTAAAATGCCATTTTTCTCAAGATATGCCCTGAGTTGGTCAGAGACAACTCTCTCCAGAATTTTGGACAGACATGGTAGTAGGCTTATGGGACGGAGGTCTTTTACACTAGTGGGGTTAGATACTTTAGGGATTGGTCTAACTATTGCCATTTTCCACAGATCAGGAAAAGAAGAGGTGACTATAGACCTGTTGATGATAGCTGTGATAACTGCAAGTGTCCGAGGAAGTGTCAATATCAGCATCTCCAGAGAAATGCGGTCGGAACCCTGCGCGTTCGACTTCAGACTACGCAAGATCCTCATCACCTCATCCTGCTGGACCGGCTCAAGCTGGAAATGAGTGTTACCGTATCTGTGGTGCCCAAAATAAGTCAAATCTGCAGTAGCAACATTACCACTGCCTGGCACATCCAAAAAGTGCTGATTTATCATTTCTGGGTTATCACAAAAAGGTGGCAGTCCATGGGCAGGTTTCTTGGAAGTGGCCACAGTTGATTTGATATGACTCCATAACTTCTTTGGCTGTTTGATATTGTTATTTATGTATGTTTTAAAATATGCACACTTCTCACTTTCAAAAGCAGCTCTAACAAGGTATTTCATCTGTTTGTATGATTGAATGTGATGTTCAGTTTTAGTTGTTTTAGACTTCAAGTGGCATTTGTCACGCAGCCTCATCATTTCCCTAATAGTGTCTGTTATCCAGGGATAAGATTTCTCTTTAATTAAAACTTTTTTAAGGGGAGCATGCAAATCAAATAATGTCAAAATGTATTGATTAAATGTGGCAACCATGGAGTTAACATCTTCCAAACTTTCAATATATTCCCAGTCCATTTTATTTAAATCATCATTAAAAAACTCTGGGAGGATGTCTTTGAGTGGCCTGTATGAAACCCAATGCGGGGGAGGCTTCTCTAATTTAAAGTTAAATTCAACTGATATAACTGCGTGGTGACCAAGCTCCGGTATGTGTGATACAGAGACCCCACACACACGGGCATCAGTACACACAATATCAATTAGGGTTTCACTATGATCTGTGAAATGGGTAGGTTCGGTAATAATTTGTCTAAGTTTGCAGCAATGTGTAAAATTGTTCAATAGTTTAGTTTTATTGTCAGTTTGGTTTAAAACATTAATATTAAAGTCGCCCAGCAAGATAACCTTGTCCGCATTAGCAAAGGAGCAGAGCGAATCAGTAACCGCATCCAGGAAGACATTGACATCGAGCCACGGCGGCCTGTATGCAGTACCGACGACAACTGATTGTGAGTTGATGTGAAGCCTGAGCCACATCTGCTCGACCTGCGGCGCCGGCGGGTGCGACACGGTGCGCACGCGCAGCCCGCGGCGCACGTAGAAGCCCACACCGCCCCCGCGCCCACCGCGCACGGAGCGCTCGCGCGGCACGTGCCGCAGCCGGTAGCCCGGGACCGCCGGCGCACGGCCCTCTTCCCCCTGTCTGAGCCAGGTCTCATTTATCGCCATGATGTCTACCGAGAGACTTTCCATAGTGACAAGGAACTCCTCATGGCGCGAACCAAGTGACCCCGCATTAAACAATCCAACTTTTAAATTTCTTGACTTATTGAATTTTATAAATAGTGGTGCAGCAGGATTGTATAATGTAGAACGCATTAGTAGTATTATTAATGTTAAGTGTAATTTGTACATAATTAGAGTGTAGTGTTGTAAATATTGCAACAATATATAAAGTCAGCCAAAGTGTTATATTATAAAAAATCCGTAAATATAAATATATTACAAGATAAGGGATCATAGGTGTCAAAACAGTGAGTGGAAGTGTGATATCTATAAAATGTACATAGATAGTCCCCGACCGAGCAGCTGGGCCACTAGAGGAAACCAGAGTATACTGAGACAGTAAAATAGCCGGCCTCGCACAGAACAAACTTAAAATATTAATCCAAATCAAAACATAATGTATAAAAAGGTAACGTTTTAAAATAACAACTACTAAATTAATGTGCTTTCCAGAGGTCATAGTATTAGCCTTCTTAAGATCGAACCATTTTAATATTTCGTTGGTTTAGTAGTCGTAAGCGCGACTATGAGCATGAAGGTTCTGGGTTCGATTCCCGGGTCGGGCAAAGTGTTATTTTCTGGATTTGTGCCCTGTTGGTGACAATGCACCCCTATTACATGGTTAAGCTTATGTCTTAACATAACTGGCGAAATGTGGGTATACTGGGTACCTCTGCCTAACCCTTCGGGGATTGCAGGCGTGATGTTATGTGTGTGTTTATAAGGTCACTGGGGTGATTGGCAATGCCTCGGACGCATTGGTGGTGCTAATACGTCGCTTAACGATTGGTTGACCAATAACAGCACGTGGACTCATTTTAAACACAAATTTCGGTCATTGTGTCCGCGTGAAGTCGATATGGTCACTGTGCTATAATGACGTTACGAGTACAAGTATCTGTATGACCCACAGATAGTTTTTTTTAAGTCGGGTACTTGTGTATGTTAGTTTAAATATTTGTGAAGGTACCCACGATACAGGAGAAATTCCTGGTGAGGGGCAACGTTGTGATTTGTGATATCTGATGCTCAAATAAAAGCCGCAATTATGAACAAAACAAAATACAGTCAAAAGTCTTGTTTTCCGTATATTTGAAACCAAAAAGTGCAGTTGTTGGCACATCAAACTCGAATAATCATGGTCTGCGTAAATGCAAACCCCTACGCAATATGATCAGTTGACTTGTTTTCGTGTGAAGACGTAGGCCGTATACAGGTGCACTGTAAAGTCTGATAAGTTTTGCTTTATTATAGAAGTTGCTTTATAATACACATGATAGGCTAAGAAAGAGCCAAGAGATTCTATCGGCTGTATTGTGTTAGACAGTACCAGTAATTATTGTGTAGTCGTAGTCCGATTAAAATTGAAGGTTTTTGAGGAAACTCGAGTAGACAGTGGGTGTGTTTGTTGTATGTTGTGCGTTTAGCTCTGGTTAAGGAAAGACCGTAGTGTTAAGTCAAATAGTGATACACACGGGAGATAGACTTGTTTACTAGTCAGTTAGAGATCTGTGGTTTTACTCGATGATTTTTGTGAACCTGGCATTTTTTTGGCGCAATAATGTTTTTAAGATTGATTTAAACGACAATGGTACATGACCCAGGGTGGTTGATTGTTGTATTTTCGATAATTTCCAGTTTAGCCGCGTTTGATTTTATCAACGAGAGTAGGACCTAATGGATGTTTGGTCAGGTTCTGTCGTAGATTTGTCTCTTTGCATAGTAACCATTACTTATGAACGTGTGGTTTGGTCAAGCGCGTGACCTCAGCTGCGTGTGTGAAAGTCTGTGTGAAAGTCTGTGTGATACGCTAACAATGTGCCTATGTCAACAGCCACTGAGGGGTATGCAAACTTGGAGCCTATGCCTACAGTGTGTGTGGAAGTCTGTGTGATATGCTAACAATGTGCCTATGTCAACAGCCACTGAGGGGTATGCAAACTTGGAGCCTATGCCTACAGTGTTGTGGAAGAAGTCTGTGTGATATACTAACAATGTGCTTATACATCCCTATGTGCCTATTGGTATTCTTGTCTGACAAGTTTTGTTTGGTGAATGTTTCTTTGAATTTGATTCTCGGCTTGAATGTTCCTTAATGAATGAGATTACTCTCTTGTTGTACTACTCGGTTAGAGAGCCTTGGTGTTAAAGGTTTTACTCGATGATTTCAGCAGTTTTTATTGCAATAGAATTTTTAAGGTTGGTGTGAACGACTATGGTATTTGACTCAAGGTAGTTGAGTGTTGTATTTTCGATAATTTCCAGTACATTTGATTTAATTAATGAGAGTCGAACTTGGTGCCACCCAATGGAACTAAAGTTTGGTCAGGACTGATCGAGCGGAACAAAATTCTGTTGTAAACTTGTTTGTTTTTGTTTGCAGAGTAACCATTACACAAGGATGGACGCAACGCAACGCTGCTTGGCCTTAGCAGTGGTTGCCAGGGCTTTGCCACAATGACGCCGTGAACGTGCACGTCACTGCAGGGTGCCAGCGCGCCTTACTGGCGTTGCTGAGCGCGTCGCTGCAAGGCGACTGCGCGCCCTACTGGCGTTGCCGAGCGCGCCTTCTGGCGTTGCTGAGCGCGTCGCTGCAAGGCGACTGCGCGCCCTTCTGGCGTTGCTGAGCGCGTCGCTGCAAGGCGACTGCGCGCCTTCTGACGTTGCTGAGCGCCTCGCTGCAGGCCGAGCGCCTCGCTGCAGGCCGAGCGCCTCGCTGCAGGCCGAGCGCCTCGCTGCAGGCCGAGCGCCTCGCTGAAGCCCAGCGCCTCGCTGCAGGCCAAGCGCGTCGCTGCAGGCCGACTGCGCGCCCTACTGGCGTGTACAGCGCGTGGCTCCGGGCTGCCAGCGCGCTACTGTCGTGTTAAGCCCGTAGCTCCAGGCTGCCAGCGCGCTACTGTCGTGTTAAGCGCGTAGCTCCAGGCTGCCAGCGCGCTACTGTCGTGTTAAGCGCGTAGCTCCAGGCTGCCAGCGCGCTACTGACGTGTTAAGCGCGTCACTCCACGGTGCCAGCGCGCCCTACAGGCGCAGTTGTGTGCGGCACTCCACGGTGCTAGCGCGCCCTACAGGCTAGAGATGGGCTTAAGCGTTAAAAAATAATAACACTGCTAAATGCTAATGCTAAAAATAATTAACACTTAAAATTAGCAGTTATTTTTAGCAACTGTTAAATTTAGTCACAGACAGATTTTTAACATAATTAATTCTCATTTCCTTCATATTTTTCACAGGCTTAGGACTGTTAACTTTTTCTGTTGGCGTATTTGTAATGAGAATCAATTTATTTACAACGATTTCTTTTTTTCATGTCTGTTATTTTCGTATTTGTAATTTTCTTCTAATCTTTTTATCTTATCCCGCGTAAACCTTCGTAACGAAGATCAGTCTTTATTTAACTCTCTTTAAATGTAATATTTCCGAATTCAGCAGTTAGCACTTAGCGGTGAGTTAAATCAACCCGCTCGCTAGTTGCTAAATAACTCGTGTTGAAACCAATTCAATAGAAACGGAACTTGTCACTGTCAGTTGTGACTGCTAGATTTAACAGCTATATCAGAACTTATTTAACAGGTGTTGACACTAAAAAAAAAAAAAAAAAGCAGTGTTAATTTAGCAGCTTATTAATTTAAGACCCATCCCTACTACAGGCGCAGTTGTGTGCGGCACTCCACAGTGCCATCGCGCCCCACAGGCGCAGTTGTGTGCGGCACTCCACGGTGCCAGCGCGCCCTACAGGCGCAGTTGTGCGTGGCACTCCACGGTGCCAGCGCGCCCCCCAGGCGCAGTTGTGTGCGGCACTCCACAGTGCCAGCGCGCCCCACAGGCGCAGTTGTGTGCGGCACTCCACGGTGCCAGCGCGCCCTACAGGCGCAGTTGTGCGTGGCACTCCACTGTGCCAGCACGCCCCACTGGCGTTGTGAGACACGCTATCAAGGAGACAGCGAAGACTCAGCCGCCTTGTTGGAAGCTGACGAGGACGTCAGAGCGTCAGGAGAGGCCGTGTTGGCTCAAAGTCACGCCATCAGCCAGTAGCCGTGCGGTTTGCATCCGGTCGACGTACGGCAACCGACAGAAGTTCATAAAACGAGGCGAGCGGCGGTGCAGCGGTCACTTTTTGCTTGGACGGCGCTCGGAAAGGACTTGCTACCCGACTATTATCGTGTGCTTCGCTAATTTTGGTTTATGTTTTTGCTCGTGTACTGATTATTCCATTTGCTAGTGCTATTTCTATTTGATTATTGTTTAAAATGTTTGTCTTGATATTTTTGTAAAAGTGTAATTCAAAAGATATTAAACATTGTTTATTTTGTTCACGTATTTCACTTCTGATTCCTAATAGTACCTATAGTAAAATAAAGTCACTTCCCGCTGTCTGTCCCTATACATATATGCTTAGATCTTTAAAACTACGCAACGGATTTTGATGCAGGTTTTTTAAATAGATGAAGTGATTCAAGAGGAAGGTTTTAGTATAATTTTTGCACCCGTGCAAAGCCGGGGCGGGTCACTAGTAGGAGATAGTAGAAACGCATTCCGGGATCCGTGGAGACAAATCGCCGGGATCCGTGTTACATCAAATCGGATCCCGGGATCGGTGGAGACAGACCCGATAGGTCACTTAGGACTGTGGTGATAGAGTCTTGTATCGCGAGATTGACATTGTCAGAGGGTTGCAGTTGGTAACAAAAACTTTTGTAAGTAAGTATATTTATTTGACTCTACCCAAGAGCGGAAGGGGTTATTTGATGATACTCCACCCGCCAAAAAAAGGCTTAAAAACTCTGAAATAAAAGGTTCGCCCCTTTACATGGGACCTAAACCAAACTGACAAAATCAGGGTACAACCATACTTAACCTTTCGTGAATTACTAGCGTGATGTTATGTTATTTTCTAAAAGTAGATCTACCATATTTTCAGCCCAACATTATACACACTCAACTAAATAAAGTAATTTATTAGATTTTAATTCACATTTACCTTAGGGAAATTATCCACTTCTGATGAAAGAGCGAATATAAGCCAAGCGGGAACCAGAAACATTTGTGTCAAAAGAGTAATTTGAGTGCTTTAATTTATGTTATTTTCAAAGACGCGAGGAATAAAGCTTATGAAAATTGTGTATAGCAACAGTATCGAATAAATCTGAAGGCTGTTTTGAAAGACTATCCGAATCCTCATTAAAATTTTGATTTATTTCTTAATTTAACTATGTTCGGGTCGGCTTCCAGATTAAATGGAAACAGCTACTTCTGGTTAATATGACACCCCGGTAAGACTGGGCCCCGAGTCTGCTATTCAATAGTGTCAGAATGGTCAATCATTGATCTCATAATTTTTGATTTTGACAAGTTTGGTGTTGTCAAAATTAAAGATTATGAGATCAATGATTTTGAAAGAAAGAAAGAAAAAATATTTATTTGGGACAAGCACAGGAACTACAAAAAATAATAATAACAAAAAAGAATATAAAACTAAATAATTTATGAGAAAACCTGTGCGAGGCCAAAAAGGCTCCTATCTCAGCATGATGCTGCGATAAATGAAAACAAATACCGCAGCGCTGGTATTCTGATAGGGCCCACTGTGATGTCACGGTCACACCTACGGACACAAAATACATTCAAACACAAAAAATAAAATAAAATAAAAAAAATAGATAAATATAATACTCGCAAATAAAATAAACACTAAAGTCTATAGTATAAAATAAAGTGTAAAAACAATACTCATAAAATATTAACAATCGGCTCGGCCGCACCGAAACGTTCCGACTACGCTTGTCAATGCCACAGACTATTGTCCATGGTCCATGAGAAGCGAAGGGACGCGAGCGCAGACGGCTGGCTGTCAAGTGTCAATGTCAATATGTTTTTGAAGTAACAAAAATTTACAAAAACAACAAGAAAATCTTCCGAAACAGTAAAGGTGCAACAACGGAATGATTATACAATACTTCAGAGATGCGCATAAACTAAGTAATGACAGAAAGTCTAAGGTAATCATGGCAAGTGATTGACCATTCTGACACTATTGAATAGCAGACTCGGGGCCCTGCTGCCCGGCGAGCACGGCCTACAGTGACATGGCATGAGTCACACATTTTATCACAGTTTGGGCGATAAAACCGTTTTGTCTTAAATGCTAGCACGGCGGCGTAAGATAATTTCTTGATATGTGATACAACTTCTTGACGTCTAGTTGGGACTCCTATGTCTTATTTGCTAATATGGGCGCACCCATTTTGTAACAAATGTCACATTTTGACAGATGAATATGCTCGTTTATATCACGTTCGTTCGGAGGTGGTGATAAAAGTAAATTAAAAATATAAGTATATTTTTCTGCTTACTACTGCATCAAATGGCAGTAAATTATTATAATTATGTTCTTGCCCGAAGGCAAGAGGTCCAAAGTAGGAAAATATTCCGAAGAAACATTTGGGACTCCTCTAATCCGTTCGAGTTATTTCACTTCAAAAATTTCACAATATATTTCAAAACAAATCACATCAAACTTTTAAAGGAAAAACAGAACTTTTAGTTAGTAGCAAGTTATCAAATAATAAATAAAAAAAGAAAATGAAAGACGTGCCGCGTACCAGTGTTGCCATCGAAGTTTCAAGCTCCCCACCAGAATCGACCTCTAAAACCACCAGAAATCCACTAAAAAAATCGCACCTTCTTAAAAAATCGCTAAATTTTCCACTAACTTTATTTCTGGCAGATTTTTGGTCTTTACTAAAGGAAATAATATTTTTTTGAAACGTTTATTAAAGCAATAACATGAAAATTACATATAATGTAACAAAATACTTCAACTTCAACTCTCTATTAATTCATGGCTTTTGTGGAAGAACAAAATACTTAATAAAACCTATTTTTTAAAAGAGGTCAATCAAATTATATTATTAAGTTATCTTCAGATGAGTCGTTTCCGTCCGTATCATCATCGTTAATCTCGGACTGATACGACTGTTTGGTACCAAATAATTCCACTAGAAAAATCCACTAGCCACTAAAACCGATATTTGTCCGCTAAAAGGTAAGTCAAAACCACCAGATTTAGTGGAAAATCCATTAAGTTGGCAACACTGCGCGTACGTGTCATGTCAAAAATGAATTAGTACCCAAGAAAATTAAAAAGTTGTTTAACTGTATGAACTGTGCTCTTATACACGTACTTTTTTATTTGGTCGCCTATTCAGATGGTCATAGACATTTTTATTTTTTTAATATACTAGGTCACACTATGAAGTCAGCAACAAGAAAGACAAGTCGCGTCTTAAATTATATCACATGTGGTACCCGTGCTAGCATTTAAGACAAATTCTAAGACATGACATAATTTATAACGTCTTGTCACCAACGTCTTGGGTACGCCCGTGCTCGCCCTGCTGGTTGACAGACTATCGGGCCACTGACTCTCTGTAACGATTGTCAAAGATATACAAATGACAGTTGGAACTAACAGCTTTAAGTGCATTTAGGAGAATGAAGGAAGCACGGTATGTAATGTGGGTCACCCATCCATAGACCAAACTAGGCAAGCGTGGCTTGACGACACCATTGACCCGAGAGATAATGTCGTCGTCTCTATTCCTATACCTATTCTAGTTCACTAGAATAGGTATAGGAATATCAATAGAGGAAGACCAAAAAACTATAAACAAACTGTTTACAGGACGATAAAGCAAGATAGGAGATGTCTGATGAAAACACGCGTAATAGGAAGTATATTAGAAGAAGAAGACATGCTACGACGACCCTAAATAAATTGGGATAAACAGACACCTCCCACTAGGTGGACCAATGACTGGTGAAGGTTGCGGGGATCCGCTCGATGCGAGACGCACGGGACCGATCAGTGTTGTGACACCTGGGGGAGGCCTATGTCCAGCAGTAGAAATGTTGTGTGATCAAATAACGATGAGCTCCTCAAGTAAGAGTGAAACCTCGCCAATTAAGTTCAAATAAATAAATAATAATAATATAATAATATTCCACAACTATCACACAACGCCATCTAGTCCCAAGCTAAGCAGAGCTTGTGTTATGGGTACTAGACAACTGATAAACATACTTATATATTTCTAAATACATACATATTATAGATAAATTACACCCAGACACAGAACAAATGATCGTGCTCATCACACAAACATTTGTCCTGGGTGGGAATCGAACCCACGACCTCCGGCATAGCAGTTAGGGTCACTAACCACTAGACCAACAGGCCAGTCAATCAAAATCTAAAACCATTTCTATTCTGTCCAGCAACAGAGCTTGCAATAAGGCGACTTCAGACTGATTTATTTCTCCATCTTAAAAGCAATAAGAGTCACAGTCGTGACGTTATGCGATTTCGCCCGATAAGTGTGGGGTGGCGCTAATGCGGAAGAAAAAGGTTGGATGAAAGCCTTAAATATTTATTTGAGCATCAAGCTCGAATAAAATAAGGTCCCATTAAAATAGGTGGACAAATTTTAACACAGCATTCAGTGCCCGTAAACAAAGATATCTAAACAAAAAAAAACACTAATTAAAGTGATTTTATTTTGACTTAAAATAATAAATTGCAGGTACTCTAGAACAAACTCGTCCTTTAAGAGTCGGTACCTTAATGCGTTTTTCTTATTATTTTTTTTACCATTGTCCTCATTTTGGTGGTCTGAACGATTTCAAAAATTTTGTCCACCTATTTTAATGGGTAATGTCCCATTAAAATAGGTGGACAATGGTAAAAAAAATAATAAGAAAAACGCTACAGTATTTAAGACTGTAGGTAAGTACGTGACCCTTCGGGGCTGCGGGTTGTTCGAAAGAGATACCGCGGCCTCGACACACAAAGGGCTAAGAAGGAACTAGGGTTGATTTTAGTCAGTAGTAGTCTGACACTCGCTTCCGCTCTGCCCAGAGCTGGGTTATTTGATGATTGCCTACCCCAAAAAAAAAAACAAAAAATAGGTTTAAGACTGTAGGTAAGTACGTGAAAGACGGCTATTCCTCGAATTTGTCCTTGCCTATAAGGTTGATGTTCCAGGGTAGCCCGAGAAATTCAAATTTTCTTACGTTTTTAGCGATATGCAGGCCAGTGCAATAATGATTATTTCATCAAAAGGTCATTCTTGATAGTTACATGAACTTGGAAGGTTCTAGATGATTATAATTCTGTAACTGCATACGTCTTACAGCCGCGAATCATATTTTCACTAACATACAACCTAGCACTGGCCTGCAAATCGCTAAAAACGTAAGAAAATTTGAATTTCGCGGGCTATCCTGGAACATCCACCTTAAGGTCTCGTTGGTCTAGGTTCGCAAGCGTGACTGTTGAGCATGTGGTCCTGGATTCGATTCCCAGGTTGAGCAAAGTGTTACTGATTTTTTCCATTAAGAATTTCTAAGTAGCAACCACGGAGTCTAGAATTATTGTACCCGATTGATGGCAATAGGCTTACATTCTATTACATGGGACTTCAACTCTGACAAAATGTGAGTGTACATTTCAGAACGTAGCCGGGCGCAACTTCAAACATGCCCCTACCGTTGGCATGCAGTGCGAGCGCTTGCTCTAATATAGTTATAGCTCCCTGGTACCGGTTCCGTGTTAGGTACACCTCTGCCTAACTCTTTTTTTTTGGTGGGTGGAAAATCATCAAATTACCCCTCCCCCCCCTGCTCTTGGGCAGAGCGAAGGGGAGTGTCAGGCTTCTACTGACTAAAAACCAACCCATGTTCCTTCTTCGCCCATGTACCGAGGCCACGTCATCTCTTTCGATAATCCGCAGCCCCGACGGGCTCTCTGCCTAACCCTTAGGGGATTCCAAGGTGCTATAATATTTAACGTATTTTTATGGAGGTCTTCTTCTTCTTCTTATCGTGTGGGCAGTAAGGTCTAACGACCCCACACACCCTAGTGTCAGAGTTTTTAAACCGCCGCAAGGGCCTCTGACATGGTTTGACGACCGCCATTTGGCGGCCGGGACCACCGGCTTATACGTGCCTTCCGAAGCACGGAACCATCTTTTTATCAGAAAATCAGGTGATTCAAGCCTGCAATGTCCTAACCAAACTGGAAACAACTTCACAAAGTATGCTTCCCGTGGGAATCGAACCCACGACCACCGGGTCACAAGGCAAACGCTTAAACCACTCGACCACGGAGGCAGTTTTATGGAGGTTCTAGTCTGACATATTGTTCGGTGGTACGGAACCATTCGTGAGTAAGTCCACCTTAAGCTTGAATGATGTTTTAAGAGAATATGTATAAATAAAATCTTCCTATTGAGAGTTTATTCGACCTCCTCTCCTTCTTCAATTTAAATCTGATCTTTTCAGAAATGCGCCTTTTGATCGTATTTACATGGTAAGGACAGCTGAAGTTAAATTGGTAATCTTATTTTCTGGGGCATTTAAATTGTAAAGGGCTCGATACGGCTCACGTTCATATTCAAAGCATTCATTTCAAAGAGATCGGTTTACATACATAAACTCCCTTTTCCCACGAGGCTAGGTTATTATACTTACATACTTTACATTATTTTTGTGCATTTTGGGGCTTATTTTTTCTTACAGATATTCGACTGCATGCGGCACCATTTTATAAAGAGTGAAAGAAGTTCAATGTCATCTATCTTGCCTTTTTCCATTTGTTTTTATCGATTTCTAGCCGACTGATGAAAATCAGTAAAATTCTTATAAAAACTTTATTTTTTACTTTTTGTGTTTTTTTTTGAAGTCGGTTTTATTTTTTGTTAAAAAGTTTTTATTTTTCACTTTTTAGTGGTTCACATGTATGTTCATGAGTCATAATGTGGACAATGTAGTTTTTTTTTGAGTTTTGTTAATTTTTCAAAAACCGCTTGTCCGATTTTGGTAAAAATATACCCTTTCCATCAATAAAATAATTTTTCAAATCGGTTAGCAATAAGTGACGGAGATGTGCCCGAACAAACATAAAAAAAAAATATATAAACATCCGAATTGAGAACCTCCTTCTTTTTTTAGAAGTCGGTTAAAAAGAGAAACACCCTAAAATCCACAAGGCCGCTTCTGTTCAATTTTTGTATATGGCTATGATAATCATCGTCTGCCTGCCCTTGTCCCTTTCTACTTGGGGTAGCCGCAACATATTTTTACACGGTATTATTTCTCTTTCACATTCTTGCTCTTTCATATCATTCCTCACACAATCCATTCATCTTTTCTTTGATCTTCCTCTCCCTCTCTATCTCTTCTTCTTAGTCGCTACCTTCATTGCTGAAGGTCGTGTCTAGCTTGAATTGTTAGTCACTCGATGCACTATGCCTCTCCACGTCTTCCTGTCCTCGGCAGTCTTTATAGCCTTTATAGTCTCTATACATTTAATAAAAAAAGCTTTGATAAAAAAAAAAATATAATATATATAAATATAAATAAGGGATACGAATTTATAAACCCAAAATACATGAGCGACAAATAAACCTTTCAAAAAAACTTCTCGTTTTAACAAATAGCTCTACTATTTCAAATAGCCTAAAATAAAACCCGTATCTCGTGACCAGAACTATGTAACAAGAACTTTCAACCCTAATCAAAATCCAATTTCGCGCCATTCTATTTTTAACCGTCATTTATTTGAAAACAGAACGTGTTGCTTGCCAGTACGCCCACACAGTCCTAATATATCCAAGTAACAACAGTGGCCCGCGGGTTCACCTCCCGGTTCTTACATTTTCGGTTGTAGGTACTTTTTATTTATTTATGTACACACAAAATACAAAAAAAGGTAAATACATAAAAAGAATAGAAGAGCACAAAGGTACTGCTTATTTCATAAGAAATCTCTTCCAGCAGACCTGCGAGAGGAAAGTTAAATCTATACTAATATTATAAAGCTGAAGAGTTTGTTTGTTTGTTTGTTTGTTTGTTTGTTTGTTTGAACGCGATAAACTCTGGAACTACTGGTTGGATTTGAAAAATTCTTTTTGTGTTGGATAGTCCATTTATCGAGGAAGGTTATAGGCTATATAACATCACGCTACTACCAATAGGAGCGGAGCATATTTGAGAAATGTTGCAAAAACGGGAAAAGAAAATTCTTTTCTGAGAGCTTCCGTTGCGTGCGCTGCGAAAACGGTTTAAGTTACGAGTAAATCATATATGAGGGAATTGTTCCTCTTTAAAAGTTCTAAAAAAAAGTCCGCGACAGCATATATCTATCTTTTAAGATTGACTCACTGTAACCTTTTTTTACTGTTAAACATGTTAGGTTAAAAATTATTATTTTTTGCGAAGCTTATTTAACCCATATGGTATTAATCTATATCTAAATAAATGTGTTTGTTAGAACGGAAATTTAATCTATACTAATATTATAAAGCTGAAGAGTTTGTTTGTTTGTTTGTTTGTTTGTTTGTTTGTTTGAACGCGATAAACTCTGGAACTACTGGTTGGATTTGAAAAATTCTTTTTGTGTTGGATAGTCCATTTATCGAGGAAGGTTATAGGCTATATAACATCACGCTACTACCAATAGGAGCGGAGCATATTTGAGAAATGTTGCAAAAACGGGAAAAGAAAATTCTTTTCTGAGAGCTTCCGTTGCGTGCGCTGCGAAAACGGTTTAAGTTACGAGTAAATCATATATGAGGGAATTGTTCCTCTTTAAAAGTTCTAAAAAAAAGTCCGCGACAGCATATATCTATCTTTTAAGATTGACTCACTGTAACCTTTTTTTACTGTTAAACATGTTAGGTTAAAAATTATTATTTTTTGCGAAGCTTATTTAACCCATATGGTATTAATCTATATCTAAATAAATGTGTTTGTTAGAACGGAAATTTAATATAGAATATTTGTGCCCTTTACTCTATTCAGTTTAAACAAATATCTTAGAAGATATCGCAATGTAAAAATATTCGCGCGGCAAAATAATTTGCCCGTCGCAATGTAGGTACGGGTGATTCTGACTGGCCGGGGCCTCGGGGAAATTCAAATTCAAAATATTTACTGCATCATAATGTTTACAAGTACAGAGTGATATAGTATATTTTAACAAGAGATACCTATAGTAATTCACACTTTAATATAATCTAAGCTAATCTAAACCATCTAAACTATTTTAATAAAGAGGAAAGATAAGTTTTTTTTATTGTTACGATTTAGCTTAATTTATGCCGGATATTCGATATATCGAGAAAGGTTATAGCTATATTTATGTGACGCAGACGAAGTTGCGCGGGTCAGCTAGTTAGAAATATAGACACACAGTGCAGTGCGGTGCTTTTTGTGTTTGTTACCTCACAACTTCGCAATTTATGAATCGATTTGAAAAATTCACTCTCCGATTGGTCCCACAGAAATTTTATCAAAATTGGTTCATGATAGTCCTCAGTCAGTGGCTAAAAAGTGAATGAAACATACAAACCTAACGACTTTCGAAAGTAATATTAGTGTTTTTCGTGTACGCCGGTTGTATTTTTGGAACAAGCTTTTTTATCGGGCCCATTGACGGGCGTGGGAGCTTGTGGCTTAATAAGAACTGCCACTCGGGTCGATCTTTAGGTAAAGCTGTGCTTGCCTAGGTCGGTTTGTGGATGGGTGACCGCCCGACATACCAATTTTCCTCCGTGCCTCGGAAAGCACGTTAAGCTGTTGGTCCCGGCTGCCATATTAGATCTTTAGCAGTCGTTACAAATAGTCAGTGACCTGAAATTCTGACATCCAGTCTTACCAAAAGGGTATCGTATTACCTAGTATTAACTGGGTTGTGGAGGTCAGATAGGCAGTCGCTCCATGTAAAATACTGGTATTCAGCTGCATCCGGTTAGACTGGAAGCTTATTTGGGAAAAGGCTATGCAGATGATGATGACTGGAGTGGCATGGTCCCCATACAAGGTCCGGACCCTAGCGTGGGGACCACACCACGCCTGCCACTGCCATCCACCACGTGGGCGAGCCACGGGCACAAGCTAGTATTAGTTTAGATAGAACCTGTATTGCCAATCAATAACACCCACACAATGCTCATATATCCTACTGTTTCATCCCGCGTGGGATGGGACCTCTAATTAAATTTATTCTCGGCTTAGGATGGTGTGCATTACTACATAAATTGTTCTCAAAGTTATTGAAAAACAAAACTAAAAATTTTATTTTAATAAAATTAAAAATGTAAATGTTCTAATTCAAATAATGATTTAATTTTAATTTTTACTCTTAATTTTGATTGTACTTTGGTTTTTTTTGACTTTTTTTTTGTATTTTATTTTTTTATTGGTAGGTACTGTATCTCTGTTAGCTCGATATCAAACTTTATTGTACAATCATGCTCTGGTCTCAAGTGAAGGAGGACACTTACCCACTTTTGTCGTCCACTATTATTTATGGGTTCCATTAAAATAGATGGACAAAATTTCAGAAATTATTCAGACCACAAAAAAAGGACGATGCTAAAAAAAATAAGAAAAACGCATTTAAGTACCCTACTCCTAAAGGATGAGTCTGTTCTAGAGTGCCGGCAATTAATTAAGTAAAAAAAATCACTTTATTAGATGTTTTTTTTTTGTTTAGATATCTTTGGTTAGACCTACTGAACGCTGTGTTAAAATTCGCCCACCTATTTTAATGGGACCTTATATTTAGCATGATCTATGTATATTCTTTATTGGAGAACCTAAATAAATCAATATAAAGCCGTGACTTGGTGACACGTGTCATGATAGTATAGATAGGGGACAGTATAAAAAGTCCTACACTGCCTTCTGATTCTATATCATCATAATTAACATCACGCCTGTAATCACCGAAGGGTTTGGCAGACGTGTATCGAAGCTAGGCGTTCAATTTATAGTGGTCGATCACTCGAGTTGGCTTTATGCCCCATGTAATTAGGAACGCGCCTATTGTAATCAACCGGAAAAAACTTCAAGCTCTGTAGATGCTAGTGAGAAATTCCTGGGAGCGAAACGCATTAACACTTTCCTGGACTATTGCCGGGCCCAATTCCAGACTCTCAGAAATCGTGATGTTATGCTATTTCGTAATCTAAGTTCTCATCACAGTGATTGAAAAAACGTCCACATTTGTACTTCATCCCTTAACAGAGTGGTTCCCAAATACCGATCAAGGCCTTCATCGCACTTCGTTCGAATTCGGTATCCTTCGGCAACCTTCGGGAGTGCCCGTCGAAGGACATTTATATTTATTTATAGGATAAGATAATAAACGGTCTTGAAAGCCTTGGGCTCAAGGGCCGCCTTCGATATGGCGTCTTATGGAATGGTAATGAAATAAAATGGCACGTTTGGTGTTATGGATGTCGAATATTCGAGATCTGAAGAGTTCTGTATTCTATTTTTAAGGACGGGTATGAGAGTAGAGGAAAAAAACGATGGATGGGCTGTGTAAAAGATGATATGGCAAGAAAGGGGGTGTCTGATGCGATGATGAGTAATAGAGAATGTATAGGTTGGTCACTCATTCATGGACCATCCTAGACAAACGCGGCTTAACTTACTCTCTGACTCTTATAAATTAACTGCGAGCTCATTCGCCACCAACCCAGAGTAAAGTCCAGAACTTATTGCTTGAAACTCCCTCACACCGTACTGGCTTTATGTCCTCTTCTTACGCTGTCTCAACTATAAAGCTCTGGATCACGCTACTCCTTGGGATTAAAAAAGCCGAAAGCAAAATGAGTTTCAAGAGAGCAGGGGGTCTAAAACGGCCACTTTTGCAGATCATAATATGAATTGCGTTATAAATCGTAAAATGGAATGAAATGGAAATGAAGAATTACTCAAACCATAACTCAAAAATTCAGGCATCCACTCACCGTTCATTCCTACACTCGTCTACACATTTCTACACTCACATATACACACCTACACCTGACACTTGACACTCACACCCTGCATCTACAAAGATACTTTTCCCTTATTATTAATTAATTAAACTCCATTTCCTTTACGTTTAAATTGTTTTTTTTTCTCTTTATAAATTGTACTAGGTCTAGTTTTATTTTTATATAAGTGCACATTATTAATTTGAAAGCGACTTCATTTGTGATCCATAATGGACGGATGGATGACCCCTATAACACAGGTTTTACCTAGCATGGGGGTCATTGATCATTATTTTATTTGCTTATAAGTGAACACTGATTATGTATCTGCCATTTATGTGTACTTTTTTGTGTCAAATAAATTATTATTATTCTCTTTATTTATTTTTCTTACATACTAATTATTTACTTTTTTAAATATTTGATAAAAATGATTTAAACATTATTATTATTATATCCTTTCGATAATCCACAGCCCCGACGGGAGCTCACTGTACCTTACAGTTGGTACACTACCATTCGCCAGTTATGTTTAAATCCCATGTAATCAGGGGTGAGCCTATTGCCATCAACCCGGCACAAATCCAGACTCCAGGGCTGCTACTAAGAAATTAATAGTGGGAAAACCCAATAACACTTTAGCTGACCCGGGAATCAAACCAAGACCAATAAGGCACTCAAAGGAAGGAATGATGTTGCAAAAACGATAGAGTTAGTTCCTTTTTGCGTTACGTTTAAGCAAAAAGTTTCCATGTATATTTTCCCTGTTCCAAATAAAAAACGAAGGAAAAACCTCGCAGTACCTATATCACACCCCAACATAGGTAGTCTCACAAGTGATACGTTTTGCCATTTTTTCCACCGAAAATAAACTAACCAGCAGGCAAAATAATAACATTCGATTTGCTCCGACACGGGGCGTTATAACCGAAAAAATATGGCAGCAGAAATACACGATATATTTTATAGAAAAAAGATTATAAAACAAATAACGCTCGTTTCAACGCCTGACAAAAATGTTTTTTTTTGTTTATTTTTGTCAACTCATGGATTGGTATTTGCAGTTTTAACGGAAAACTAGAATAGTAGTTTATGCGACTGTGCATAATGAAGGGCATTACAACACAAGTGTGGGTTTAAGAAACGAGCCGAAAGCGAGTTTCTTAATAGCATCACACGAGTGTTGTAATGCCTAATTATGTATAGTTGCATACACTACTTTATCTACCCAAATATCATAAGGGCTCTATGATGGGTTCAGGAACCATAGGGAAATGACCGGCATTGTTAGTGTAATGCATTATATAATACCCAACAAATGACAGCTCGAAATGGCGGCGTTTGGAATATCTGTATTTTTTTTAAATCATAGGCAAACGAAAAAAGTCACTATTCTTGTGTCACTCGAGATCAAAATGTCGTGCGATTTATAATTAAAATCATACTCAATTGGGGTTTCGTATCGATAGGTATCTGTTTTTATGTAGATACTAGAATAGCACACTCACTTGAATTTGACACCTGTTCCAAATTTAAATTCATAACCTACTGTTTTCAGTTTAGGTTATGAGTTCATTACAGTTCTGTTTATTTCTGCTGGTTGGTAATGCTGGTCATTGCCTATGGTTTTTAAACGCATTAAAGAGGGTTTATGATATTTGGGTAGATAAAATGTTTTTCGTAATAATATAATTATGGTATTGTGCCAGAGTGTTCACAAATATTTAAATCTTAAAATAAGATTATCTCACTAGTCTCTCTGTTTCAGGTTATTCGTAAAAGTAGACAAAATAAAACAATAACGTCATCATTTTTGACACACAAGGGCGAAGCTGATTCGTCGCGGCTACGGGTTGTTCGAAAGAGATACTGCGGTCTCGAACATGGGTGGTTTTTAATCGGTAGAAGTCTGTCACAGGGAGTGTCAGACTTCTACCGGCTACTACCGCTCCCCCCCAGGGAGTCATCAAATTACTTCCCAGGAGTTATTTTTGATATTAAAAACACCAAAAAAAAATTGCTTGTACACTTGCCAATTAATTAAAGTCTAACCAACATTATCAAATACAACTCGAGCAACATCTAACTGATTTCCTAACTACTCGTACATAGTATATTTTGTGTTACTGAAAACGATCACTTAGAAAGAAAGAAAGAAAAAGTATTTATTGGTTTCACACCAGGACAAAACAAATTGACAAAAAATTAAAAGCTAACAAGGTAAACTTATTTACGAGAAACACTTAAAATTAGGACATAATAATTTAAAAAGGTCCCGTGCGAAGCCAAAGGGCCACTATCTCAGCATGGTGCTGTAACATTTATGACAAATCACAAATGTCACAGCGCTGGTACTTACACCACAGAAGTAACATAAAACAGAGTACTCACTTTAGTCGCAGTCATCTTGTCGACCTCAGTGTCTCATGTTGTTATTAGCTCCGACATCATCTGAAAAGAAGAGAAACAGATTATTAAAGACAGCCATACGAAGATATTTTATGAAGTTCTTTTATAACGAGGAATTAAATACTAAAAACGTTTTAAGTTAATTAAAATCACCATCATCAGGTTTTTCTTAACTACAATGGGGTCTGCTCTATCCAGTCTAACCATATGCAGCTGAACACAAGGCTGTTTTACTTCCCTCACATCACCATGTCAGGGCCAGTTGAAAACCAGCGTTGGGTACTATGTAGTTGCTCGGCAGTTTGCTGAACTGATCCTATTTGGCGCAGCCGTGAGATACACACTCAATTTCGTGTTTAGTTCTTAGTTTTTTTTATTTTTTACTTAGTTGTGTGCACTTGTGGCATGTTGAGATGGTCGTTCTTCGAACCACTATTCTTTTTTTTTGCATATGGAAGTAATAAATAACTTACGTTATAGCCATCCATAAATTTCAACCCTTGTCAAAAACTACCTATTGAAATATCCATGGGAAGAAATTATTTAGAAACAAAAGATAAGGAACGGACCCAAAACACTTAGAAAATAAAAATCTATTGAATTTAGTTTAAAATAATATTGCAAAACGACACTCGAAAAGCAATAAATCGTACGTTGGAGTAACCTTTCTCGGGATATCTGGACTTATGGTGAACAGATGTGTGAAATGGCGATGCATAGAAGGGGCGCCTACGCAGCATTGGGCGGGAACCTGACGCCATGCCTTTGACCAATGAGCTAGCGTCTTATACAAGACAGCCAATGAAAAACACATTACTCGCGAGTTGAACCTGATTTTCTAGGGAGGAGTCTATCTGGGTGCTTGGCGGAAGTGGGGCGACCTGACGAAAGGAGAGACGAATTTAAGCAGCACGGGACAGACGAGTTTGTGCATCGATTCAAGACGGTTGCAAGTGATAATTATAGTTAATTATAATAATAATAATATTCCACAACTATCACACAACGCCATCTAGTCCCAAGCTAAGCAGAGCTTGTGTTATGGGTACTGGACAACTGATAAACATACTTATATATTTCTAAATACATACATATTATAGATAAATTACACCCAGACACAGAACAAATGATCGTGCTCATCACACAAACATTTGTCCTGGGTGGGAATCGAACCCACGACCTCCGGCATAGCAGTTAGGGTCACTAACCACTAGACCAACAGGCCAGTCAATAATAATAATAATCATTGTATATTAATTGTATTTAAAATAAAATTAGAAGCAGTGTGTCTAAGTCCAAGTAATATTAAGTGGAATCAAGAGACAGAGAGAGCTGAAATTCGGTAACGTATTCCAAGTTCAAATATTGTGTAAAAGCAAGATCCCAAGCTAATTTACAATAACTTCAGTCACCCAATCTATTTAACGACCCAAGTAAAAAATGGAGGCCGCAACAAACTTCGATATATTATATTCACTAAGTCAAAAAGACACGAGAGCACCTTTGGTCTGGCCTAGACAAAGTAACTGCTATACTATTCTTGATAATAGTAATTTATTTCCTCGTGATAACTTGTATAGAAGTTTGCAAGAGACGGAAAGGCGAAAATTGTGGAGAAATCGCTTTGAATTGTATAGGCGATACACATCACGCAGACCTTGAACTACCTGAAATGGCTTAAGCTAGAAATCTGAGTATATTACTGTAAATTATCATGGGATATTGTGGCTTAAGTACCTTGAATAAACTGTGTAACCATTATGTGTAACTTGCCTCTCCTCTCAGTTGTATTGCAATTTATATAAGCTGATAAATAATTGTCAATATTGTAATATGTTGTAAACATCCAATTTGTATGTGCCAGAAAGGTTTTTCGCTTGAGCCGTTCTGTTTTCCTTATCTGGCTAGGCTTAGGAATGGGACGACTCGATTCAGGTCCGTCACAATCTTAGCGGACCTAGATCTAAATAATCAAACAGTTTCTTTCGCTGTCAGAAGGGGTTTCGCTTGAGATGTTCCGTTTCCCCTTAACTGACTAGGTTTAGTAATGGGACACTCGACCTTAGCTCGCTATCATCCTAGCGAACTAGGCCTAATTAATCAAACAGTTTCTTTCGATAAATTTATCGAAAATAAATAAATAATTTAAACATCAACCACCTCTTTCTTTTATATTCCAAGATTACCTGTGTAGAGAATTTGATAATGGAAGATTGACAAAGCTAAGATCAAGTAATAACAAAGGCAATGCTTTAAAATCAGTGTAGTAATTCAGGTTGCAACTCCAATAATGAATTCTCTATAATATGCACACTGAACCTTGAAAGACACGATTTTACGTTATTGAACTTAACCTAATATAATAATTTGTACCTACTACTATAGACCAAGTCTGAGATAAGAATCCAGACCCTTCAATTAAGGTCTGAGACTATAAGTTCCTTCTGAACTGAATTGAACCTAGTATAATACACAAGTTTACAGGAACCTACTCATCACTTGTTGATTCAAGTCAACAATCACTTAATTGTGTTGGAGGGGAAACATTGTTTTGAGAGAGAGAAACATTTCGGCTGTGTTGCATAATGCACATTAATATTTCCTAACTTTGATATACTGATGGCTTGAGATACACGACTGCGCGACGCCTCTGGCAGTGATAACGCAACATACCATACACGTCATTCTTGCAATCCGACTTCCGACTTAGATTTGGCCAAATCTAAATATAACTCAAATATAAATACATACTCAAAACCATGGTTCCGGGGGAAAGTCTGCCCAACCTGGGAATTGGCAAATAAGTCTGCCCTTAACTGGGAATCTGGCAATGCCGCCCTAACCGGGAATCTGGCTATAAAAAAATGCAAGTACCTGCCTATATGGATAAGGGAATCATTAACGCTTCGCAGCGATTACAGGAAGTCGGTTGCTCCCCCAATAACATTGATTAAGGACCGTGGCGCGGTGTAGGTTTCCCCATGCTGACGATATCAGTCAGACGCGGTGGCTAAAATAAGCACAAACGCACATGTATCAACTTACACAAATCATTCTAACGTGACAAATTGATTTTAACTTGTAAAATCCTTTATTAAATCAGAGGAAACTGATTAAGTATTGTACTAAACAATAATACAGACGCGTCGAGACAAACTCCGCATTATCGAGTAGAATGATTGATAAGTCTACATTGTTCGCACAGTGGAGTGTACTCAAGATTGACCTGTGGTCAATCTAAATCTAATTGTTGATTAACCCCGAAATGACTCTCTTGATACAGCATTGTTTCCTAAACACTGGTGTGAGGAAGTTCAATCCTTCCTAGATTAAACACAGTATTGATTACCAAAGACTAACTAAGAAAGTTCGACTCTTTCTCAGTATATTCACTCACAAAACAAACAGACTAGACGATCAACGCGAGCCAACACAGAACCTTGGTACGATGACGACACAGACCGTCATCCTTACCGTTGCAGGACTTGGTCTTAGGACAGGGCTACCATCACTGGATTTAGAGACCGAGACCTGGGGCCATCACAATGTGCCAAATAAATCTGTTTTCTTTCTTTCTTTCTTAACACCAATAGGTATTAAACATGGAGCGACTGCTTATCTCCACAACCCAGTTAGTACTAGCTAATGCGAAAACTATTGGTAAGCCTGGTTGTCAAAATCAAAATATTTATTTCAAGTAGGCCAATTACAGGCGCTTTTGAATAGTCGAATTAAACTAACTGCGGCACTCAGAGATGTCAACGATTACTCAAGCCGCCACCCAGCAAAGGCCTGACATACTTTTGTATGACAAAACTGCCAAAAACCTTTACCAAGCGACGGCCCAAGCAACCACTGAAGCTCTCCGAATGCGGCAGTAAACTACTAAACTAATGAAGCTAAATAAACTAAGCTACAGCCCCAGTCACAAGGCATAATAACTCGTGAGTGTACTGTAGTTGCCCATCATCAGTCAGACTTTCCAACCATTGACTACCTGTATCGCCTGTCAAAGATATACAGGTAATACAGGTGACATCCGGGACCAACAGCTTAACGTGCTTTCCGAGGTGCGGAGGAAACTCAGTATCCACGAACCAACCGAAGATAAGCGTGGCTTAACCCGAAGATAAACCCTAGCAGCTGTTAATATTAAGCCACGAGCTCCTCTGTAACGGCTTACAAAGATCTTTAATGCCTGTAGCACACCTCCGCTGCGAAACAACAATTGCGAAACCGCTGCGCGAGTTTCGCTGTACAACAGTACTACGGTCAACGGGCGGACTCGTGTAGACGGCTCCTGAGCAAATGAGCGAAATCGTGTTAGAAAGGGACAACATCATAGTCAGTTTTGTACGTTAGAGCAGGGAATATCGCTCCTGTTTCGCCGCCAAAGAACTTATAACTCACAGCGAACCCTTTGAGTTTCGCAGCGGAGGTGTGCTACAGGCATAAATGACAGCCGGAACCAACGGCTTAACATCTATGACGGTATATAATGAGTGGTCACCCATCCACTGACCAGCCTTGGTGGTAACCGCAGCTTAACCTAAAGATTAACCCTAACAGCTGATATTATATAAGGTCCCATTAAAATTAGGTGGACAAATTTTAACACAGCGTTCAGTAGGTCTAACCAAACATAAATCTAAACAAAAAAAAACATTAAATAAACTGGTTTTTTTATAAATTGCCGGCACTCTAGAAGTGAGAACAAACTCATCCTATATTTGAGTAGGTACTTAAATGCGTTTTTTTTAAAGCCACGATCATCTCTATTAGTAATGCAAAACATCCTTTCATATATACCTATCTTCTAATCCGTTGGACAGTAATGAAAATGTATCGAATTGTAAATCCTAAACTAAACCTTGTTTACGATGAAATTGGTAAATATTTTTCTCGTAATCTTGTAAACGGGGGATACTCTAGGGATGGACCGAAGGTGCAAGCAAGATTCCAGGGCTGTCAGCGTGTAGTTTACCTATAAAGCACATTGCGTATTTTAAGCACGCCGACGACGCGCGTATAACGAACGCTCGTCGCCGGCGCCGTAGATGCCAATTTCTTTTGATCGCGTATACGCGCGTCATCAACGCGTTGTCGGTGCCGTATAAAATACGCCGCGTGCTCAGACAGAGGGGCCCATTTCTTTACTATTGTTTTTTTGTTTACGGTTGATGTCCCGATGAATCTTACTCAGCGCTTCTTCTCCATGTTTATTACGCGCACAGCCAAAGTGTGGAACCTTAAGTGTGGAACTCTCTGCCGAAAGTTGTTTTCCCTCCCATATTTTATTATTTTAAGCGATGAGCTTCAAACAAGAGTGAACAGGCATGTTCTGAACACGCTCGTTTCACCATATATACACATCATCGATCGGCGCGATCGAGGTAAAGTGCTGGCCAATTTAACAATAAAACAAAAAAAAAAAATTGTGACCCGCCCCTGCTTCACATGATTGTTACGAATATCAACTTTTTTTACACGGTTGGGGCAACTTTTTAATAGGTAAAAGAAAAAGTTGACATTAGGAATTTCTCCTGTATCGTGGGAGCGCTTACAAACATTTAAACTCTCATAGATAAATACCTACCCTGACGCGGAACAACTATCTGTAGGCCATACAAATATTATTTTGTTCCGTGCGGGGATCGAAGCCACGACACGCAGCACTACAGTTTACACGTAATTTTTACACCCAGTGTATCATACTCCGGATATGGCAAGATAGGCCATAAATAAAAGAGGCAAAAACAATATCGTTTTCCCATAAAAGACCTTGTATATTTCAAACACAACTTTTGAATAACGTTCACCCTACAAAACCTTCTCCACAGGTGATACATTCTCCAATATTTCACATAAATACATCATTCGAACAATTGTCAACCCTATATCTACCCGACCCGTACCTTCACCCGTTCCACGAGCCGGGTCCGTTTTGTTATCCGTTTCACACACAGATATAGATAGACCTAGATACCGCAAGAGCGGAGCGGAGCGCTACTTCGCGTGCCACTTTTCGTGCCTAACTTACGTAGGTACAAAAATCGTAAGTGGTCACTTTCGCGCTCAGTTTGCATTGGTGTATAGCGCTAGTCAGACGTCGGCGCTGGTGCAAAAGGCAGGAGTTGGGGCGAAAGCGGTGTCTTTGAATCGATTTGATTTACCGATTTATAGTTCTTGTGACGTCATAATCGGTAGTCAAAAAATGGCACGTTGGTTTTCATACAGATCGTGATACTTGCGTTAGCTACTTAGGTCTTTTTTTTATGGGACATGCCCGCCACACTATTCCCAAACCACTGTAACTCCTGCTAGCCAGAATCAACAGTGGCGACCACAAGAAAAGTGCCGAGACAATGAAGCTCGACGAAGTCCCAGAGAAACGATTTAACTTTTTAAACTGACATGGTCACTGACACTACTATTAATATCATAAACAGGATATTTACCATGTTTGAATTTTGATATTTCGGCGCTGTTACAAGCACCCGTGATATCCGTGATCATGGTGCTTGTAACAGCGCCGAAATATCGGGAACTCGAAACAAAAATCAAACATGGTAAATATCCCGTTCATGATATTAATAGTAACGATTTAACTATCTTGCTCTTGACTTCAATCTTGCCCTAAGGGCAGAGATGATGTCGACGATGGAACGAGCTTACCCAGTAGAAGCCTGTTTACTCGCGACTTAAACAGATTAGGGTTATATGAACTCGGAAAAACCGACGCAGGCAGGGAATTCCACTCCTTGGCTGTGCGCATAATAAAGGACCCAGCAAAGCGCTTCGTTCGAATGTCTGATGTATCTTGGATCCCGCAACGAAATTAATCAGAAAAGAATAGCGGAGGAGTAGGAAAAACATAATTTCCACTTCCCTCCATATCAGCAGAAGACAGAACAGAACAAAGTCAATGGATTATCTAGTTCTATCTATGTATATATCTGTGGTTCTACCGATCCGTTTTGTTATCCGTGTCACGCGCCGTTTTATTTGATCTATGAATCGATTATAGTGGTCCTGTGGGCTCTTCGTGACGTCAGCGTGTTCAGGGTTGGGTTCGGTTTATTGTGATTTTTTATTGTGGTTTTTTAAAAGGGTGTCGATAGCAAAACATGACATTATAAATAACACACAGTAGTCTCTGGTAAAATAGGAATCTATCTTTACTTTAGTTCATCGAATCATCATCAACAGCATATTAATGTTCCCAGTGCTGGGACACAGGCCTCCTGTCTTTGAGGAAGAATGCGCTATAATCTACCACGCGGGCTCAGTGTGGATCAGTAGATGTCACAAATGTCGTCGATTTTTTTGTTGCGAAGACATGCCGGTTTCCTCACGATGTTTTCCTTCACCGTTTTGAGATCAGTGGTGATGAAATAAATTACACAAAATAGTGCGCCTGACCTTGACGGGGTTCGAAGCCACGCCTCGCTGCTCGTAAGTAGGGCCGCCACTACTGGGTCATCACTGCTTCAAGTGTTAAGTACGAAACACAAATTAATAACAATCAGAGCAAAACACACTTGTAACAGCGGACGCGACCAGTGCGTGCCATTCGACCACATTCGCTCGCGTGACGACGCGTCGTTGAACACGCGTCGATAAATCGTGGCCAGTGTAGCTGTACTGTTTCTGGCTTTATACACACGTCACACTGATTGATCCGGGCAATCATAACATAACATAACATCACGCCTGTATTTCGCGAAGGGTTTGGCAGATGTGTACCTAATCATCATCATCATCATTTCAGCCAAGAGACGTCCACTGCTGGACATATGCCTCCCCCAGGTGTCGCCACATTGACCGATCCTGTGTGTCTCGCATACAAGGGGTCCCCGCAACCTTCACCAGATTATCGGTCCACCTAGTGGGAGGCCTTCCAACGCAACGTCTTCCGGTTCGCGGTCGCCACTGCAGAACTTTCCGGCCCCATCAGCCATCCGTTCTGCGAGCAATGTCCGCCCTGCCCTCTGCCACTTAAGTTTTTCAATTCTTCGGGCTATGTCAGTGACCTTGTGTACGTAAGTACGTAGTAGGTACACCTACATTTGGCCAGTAATGTTTAAGTCCCATGTAATACGGGGCGAGCCTATTGCCGTCAACCGGGCATAAATCAAAATTCCGTTGCTGCTACTGAAAATTTTCTGATAGAAAACCCCAGAACACTTTGCCCGATCCAGGGATCGAACCCAAAACCGATTGATTGCCTAGCAGTTGCGCTTGCGAACACTAGACCAATGATGTAGTCAGAGTCTACAGAAAAACTCTTTTATTTTTTTATTTTAAATGGGCTTGCTCTTGACTTCAATCTTGCCCTAAGGGCAGAGATGATGTCGACGATGGAACGAGCTTACCCAGAAGAAGCCTGTTTACTCGCGACTTAAACAGATTAGGGTTATATGAACTCGGAAAAACCGACGCAGGCAGGGAGTTCCACTCCTTGGCTGTGCGCATAATAAAGGAACCAAGGAACTCACGAGGAATCAGCTTGTTTTATAGAACAAAAAACACTAATGCCAATAGTCATGTCGGGGGCCTATAAACTGAGCGCGTAGGAAAGGTTTCGACATAGCTGCCTGCGAGTATTTGTCTATGGTGAGTAATCAATAAATTATAACTAATAGAAAGTTTATTTTGGAACAATAACACGAGACAAAGTACAACAAGTAAATCGATGATAGCTGCAAAAGAATAAACTGTAGCACAGCTTCCATTACCCTTCTACAGATACAGACAAGAATGATGTTCCATGCAAAAAGTAACTGTAGTAGACTTCTTCTTCTTAGCGTGTCGATGGCAAATCGTCATTAATAAATTATATAAATTTGGCTCAATAATCAGCTATCCGCTCGCTGATGCAGTCATTAAATCATCAAGTGTGCAGGTGTCAGGGCAGGCAGCGCAAGATGTATGGTGGACCATTGTCTGTGGAGATACGCCGCATACACACTTGAGATCAGAACCGTCCATGACCGCCTATCTGAAGAGTCTATTTAGAGATTTCCAAGTCGGCGATGGCAAAGCATGTCCGGGTGGAAGGCTTTCAGAAGGCTCGATGAAGGCGTCTGGGGGCTTAAACAGGTCCCGCCAAAGCTTACGTCTCACACGATGTAGTAGACTTAAGACATGCGTCATCTCTCATAGAGAGAAGGTCTGTGACGTAACAATGGGAATATTAAAGACGGCTTTATACACGTGGACCTTCTATTTCTATTTATCTTCGGGGACGCCGGCAGACACCAGACGGGCGATCAGTCCTTTCGTTGTGGATTATTTCGCCCAGTTCCCCATTTTGGTGGATCCCCTTCATGGGTTACTGGTGGTCGGCATCGCGAATCTTCCTGTTGCCTTGCAGAAGCTCACCAGTTGTTCGGTAGAGATTTCTGCGAGCTTCTCTTCATTAATCTTATCTGTTCCTAGGATTTCCCATCTGAGTGGCTCATACATTGTGCATTCCGCCACAAGGTGGAAACTTGTTTCTTCTGCTTCTCCACATGCTGGGCATATGGGATCTTCCTTTACTTTCATAATCGTCAGGTGTCTATTGAGTCCACAGTGTCCTGTTGTGCGTGGACCTTATTACCTACCTACTTATTTATAGTGACTTCTCACGATTCAAATTGGGAAGCAATATTTTCATAACAATTTCACATTTTTAACCAGTTCTATAACCTAAACCAGAATAATAACACAATGGAACACAGCCTTTGTCCAGGTCATAATTTACACAACCGGGGAGTTCTGTTTATACCTGGGTATGACGTTCAAAAACACAATCCCAGTATTTTTGTTACGAAGTTTGAAAAATGGGTCGTGTTTGTCCTACAAAACACACAGTGTGTTGAAAAATATTCTAAATTCTGCTGGTCCAGTGCAAAATGGTAGTCTTTTATTCCATTTTGTGGCGTGCAATCACAATAAAACCATTGTGGTACTGGTTTTATTTTATTTTTGACTACAATAGCTATATTGTTCGCGATCTACGTCCGCTTGAAATTAATTCCGCATTTGAATTTTTTTTAATTTCAATTATTTCAAAATTTTGGCACGGAACCCTAATCGATTTACAATTAACTATCGGCTAGTAAAAGTTCAGACAAAATCGGTCCAGCCCTTTTGGAGATTAGCCGGATCAAATACACAGACAAAAACGTAAAATTTGATTAAGTACCGCAATTATAATATAGATGTACACACGGCTACACATCAAGCTATACATTTCCAGTATAAGCTGGTCTCGCATTGTATAGGATTTCCGTACAGTGCGAAATCAGCGTAAACTGGAAATGTATAGCTTGATGTGTAGCCGTGTGTACATATACAAAATTCAACACAATCCGTTTTCGAAAACAAAAAGCCACATTCGTTTAATAAAAGTAATCTTACTTTGTTCAGTTAATGTCCTCACTTCGCGACATGGAACAAAATGTTTTATTACTGTGAGTGTTCCCGATTTAGAACTGTAACTTAATTAGTGAGATTTTATTGTTATTTCTGAGTTGTTAGCTGTCTTTGTCTTTAACTAAGAATAACATAAGATCACAACTGTAATTTTCAAAGGGTTAGGCAGAGACGTACCTAATGGTATACAAATCATCATCATCATTTCAGCCGAAAGACGTCCACTGCTGGACATAGGCCTCTAAGTGTCGCCACATTGACCGGTCCCGTGCGTCTCGCATCAAGCGGATCCCCGCAACCTTCACCAGGAAACAAATACATATATGTCACCATGTTCAGGTATACAAATATGTCACCAGTAATGTTGAAGTCCGATGCAGTAGAGGGCGAGCCTTTTTTTTTTGGTGGGTTGAAAATCATCAAATGACCCCCCCCCCGCTCTTGGGCAGAGCGAAGGGGAGTGTCAGACTTCTACTGACTAAAAACCGAACCCATGTTCCTTCTTTGCCCTTGCGCCGAGACCACGTCATCTAGTACAAAAATCCGCGGCCCCGACGGGCGTCGGCCCTTGCGGGCCCCTCGTAGCGGGCGAGCCTTTTCCCAACAACCTGGAACAAAACCAAACTTCCGTGGCTGCTACTGAGTACTGCCTGATGCGAAAACCTTAATAGCACTTTGGAATGAATAGAAATTGAACTATAAGGACCTCATCTACAGTCGAGTAAACTTCTCTGTTTCAGTTAATGTCCACATTTCGCGACATGGAACACAATTTCTTATGTCAGTGTTCCCGATTTAGAACTGTAACTTAATTAGTAAGGTTTGATTGTTATTTGTAACTTGTAACTCGAGTTGTGTTGTGTTTTTAGCTAAGAATAGACGGTGGTATTTCAACTTGGTGTGGTTGTGTATTTGTCCGCACGCAGTGGCTGAGCGATTTACTGCTACGCTGCAAACTTATAGCATTTATTTCTGACTAGCTTTTGCCAGCGGCTTCACCCGCGTGAAAATGTCGATTTTTCATACAAACTTTCATCCCCTATTTAACTCTCTTAGGGGTTGAATTTCGAAAAATCCTTCCTTATTCCTTGTCTACATTATAAAGGGAACCTCTGTGCAAAATTTCAGCTTTCTAGGTCCAAGGGTTTGGGCTGGGCGTTGATGAGTCAGTCTGTCAGGACTTTTTATTTATCTACATAGATGGCTAAATATTCAAACGTTACTCAATTTTAAGTTGCACTTAAATCTCGTGCAGGAGTTTTGAGGGTTACATATAATTGAGTGCCGTTTGAGTATTTGTCCATTAGACCATTAAAGGCAGTTTTAAACGTTAGGACAACAAAAAAACCTAAGCTATAGTGACTTGGCTTACTTGTCAAAGTACTGTAACAAGATACAGAAGAATGAGCAAGAATCATAGACCAGTACTGCGTGTCGCGGTTTCTATTCCCAAAAAATAGTATTATGACCTACAAAATAGCTCGTCTGGTCGACGATGAAACGAGCTTACCCAGAAGAAGTCTATTTACTCGCGACTTAAATAGATTAGAGTTTATGAACTTGGGAAAACCGACGCAGGCAGGGAGTTCCACTGTTTGGCTGTGCGCATTATAAAAGAATTGACAAAGCGCTTCGTTCGAATGTGAGGAACATCGACAAGGTATGGGTGATAACCTGCAGTGCGTCTAGTCCCTACACGAGTCACTGCACTTGCCCACTATTACTACACTCGACTACTACCACAAGACTCGCCCACTATACTTACTCTTCTACTATCCTCAAACACTACACTGCATCATATAAATCACTAGTGCATCTCGTATATCGCTGGTAACAAACACTGGCTATAAGCGATGACAAGGACAAACCGGGCAAAGTGAGAGATAGCGGTAACCGGATATGACCGGTTATAACTAGCTGCGACTAGTTGTGACGTCAGTAACCGGGTGAAGCTTTAATGGAGTGTGATCTTTCTTTTTTATTGTGAGGTGGTTTATGTTTCAATGTTTGAAAATCAAGTTCGTTTTCGGTCAGTGCATAGCTTTTTTTAAATGATTTATTTAAATCCCCTTTTGAGGTTGTTCTCGTATTGTTTTTGACATTATAAAACTGATTTAAGGGGGAAAAGAGTTTATGGGAGGGAAGCCCCCGCAGTCACGGGAAACTCGGTTGACTTATGAATGGTTTAAAAACAATAACCATGAAGGGGATGGCGTGGCGGGGTCAAATATATAAGAGCATTACCAAAATAAGAGCTTTTTACTAAATACGGCAGTTTAAAAAAAAACACTTTTTTTTTAAATTCTTATCTGTCTTTCTGTCTGTTTGTTCCGGCTAATATCCGAAACGTCCAGACCAATTTTGACGGATTTTTTACTGGCATATAACTGATGTTATAAGGTCTAATTTAAGATGGTAAGCGTTAGACGTGCAAAAATAACACCCATGAGATTGTTAACAAAATCCGGTTAAAAGTGAGTAATATTAAAATATTTCCACTCCAACGAAAGTCGCGGGCTATAGCTAGTATAAAAATCTAACTCAATTCATCATTGCACTAGATGACAAAATTAAAAAAATTTAAAAAGCCCACGACTGTTAAAAATTAATTGAAAAAAGGATAAAATAACATAAAACACCCACCTTAAAAAAAACCCAAGAATGTCTGTCGGGGGCTGCCATTAAATGAACTAGTTTAGCAATGTTCAGCTCCCGCTTTTTCAAAATTTTTAATTTTGCTTTTTATTTTAAAGTTTTTTTAAACTTTTTACTTTTTTTTTTATCTAAGAACATGCACCAAACAAACCTAAACCCATAACTGAAAACAAAATCAAAATCAGACTTGTAGTTTTGGAGAAAAATGGCAACTTTGATTTGCACAAAAAATGTTTACTGCAGAGCGCCCCCTGGTGAGTTGTCACCGTAACACCTATTTAAGAACATGCACCAATCAAACCCGAACCCATAACTGAAAACTGCATCAAAATCGTACTAGTAGTTTTGGAGAAAAATGGCAACATGTATTTGCACAAACAAACAAACAAACACACAAAAAACAACCTCTCACCCCAAACGCATATACCGTCTCCGTTCCGTCGTGGGTAAAAAGCAACACATTAATGTCATACAATTTACATTCCCTGATGACATTAATAACGTCACAATGAAATTACACCCGCCATTTTGTGATTAAACTTCATTCAATTCATTTATCTTTCATTTCAAATTGTACTGGAACATTTGTAAATATATTTTGTCGAAATAAGTGGTCAGCAAATAAATGATGGTAGCGATGCGTATTAAAACATCTACAATTTATTTATTTATTACATTTAGTAGGTACAGCAAAAGCCATTAACACAAAATTAATTAATATTTTTATTTGGTCTACTCACAAAACCACAAGCATTCTAACATTATCGTCTTTCATTCATCAGCAAACAAATCCAATTCAGGGTTGGTCTCCACGAGCGCGTTGAGCATTGTTAGCATACGCGGTATTGGGGAGGAGAAATGAATTTTTAAAGACTTTAAATGATGCTGAATTTTATTGTAAGCTTTTGAAATGGCTGCCGGAGAAACTCAACACAAAAATAAATATTTAAAAGTGCGTTTAAGCAGGGATGGTCTAGTGTAGGTGTGCTCGTCGGACTGACAAGTCGTACCTAGGTCTCTAGTTCGAACCCAAAACAAGCACATTTTTCTTATCCTTGTGTGTATTGTTTACTTTTACACTTGCATCAGTGAAGGAAAATATTGTGAGGAAACTATAGAGTCATACGACTGAGAGCTATTTTCCGACGGAATTGAAAGAAAAGCCCGAGGCCCATGAGTGGTATAAAAACTGTAACACAAGCCCCCGTAGCATGGCGATTCTATCTCTATTCTACCAAGAATAGACAAGAATTTTTTCCATGCCGCGGATTATAGAACGAGATGACGTGGCCTCGGCATAAGAGCAAAGAAGGAACATGGGTTCGGTTTTTAGTCAGTAGAAGTCTGAAACTCCCCTTCGCTCTGCCCAAGAGCGGGAAGGGGGTCATTTGATGATTTTCCAACCACCAAAAAAAAAAAAGGATTTTTCCATACAATTTGACATGAAACCTTGCTACAATGTCATTTTGTCGATTCTTCCGTCGACAGAACTCGTTTCTTCGGTGGTCATGCTAAGCCGGCAGGTTAGGCACTAACAACTCGATAAACAAAAAAACTTTATAACAAAAAATAAAACAGACTTCAAAAAAAAACACAAAAATGACAAAATTAAATCAGTTTCCGAAGTCGGTGACTTTTGTTTGTTTGATTTCATTTTTTTGCCACTGAAGTTTTTGAAGTCGGTTTTATTTTTTGTTAAAAAGTTTTTTTGAAGTCGGTTTTATTTTTTGTTAAAAAGTGTTTATTTTTCACTTTTTTGTGGTTCATAGGTGGTTGTTCATAGGTCATAATGTGGACAATGTAGTTTTTTTTTGAGTTTTGTTGCTTTTTTAAAAACCGCTTGTCCGATTTCAATAAAAAAAAATATGGGACCATTTAGGAAGTATACCCTTAAATAATTTTTTAAATCGGTTAGCAAGTGATGGAGTTATGCCCGAACAAACATAAAAAAAATTGAAAAAACATCCGAATTGAGAACCTCCTTCTTTTTTTTGAAGTCGGTTAAAAAGATGCGTCAACACACTGTGCTGCCATCTGGCATAACGCTGCTCAGATGAGGTCCTTTTGGTATTATCAGCTTGTTTCTTTTGTAAAAAATGTAAGGTGTTATTGTGAATAATCACAATCACTACATAGTATAGATCTACATAGTATAAAACAAAGTCGCTTCCCGCTGTCTGTCCCTATGTATGCTTAGATCTTTAAAACTACGCAACGGATTTTGATGCAGGTTTTTTTTAATAGATAGAGTGATTCAAGAGTAAGGTTTTAGTATCTTTTTTGCACCCGTGCAAAGCCGGGCGGGTCACTAGTGCAAAATAAACACAATTTTTTTTTTTTTTTTTTATTTAATATGGGCTTACTCTTGACCTCAATCTTGCCCTAAGGGCAGAGATGAGGTCGACGATGGAACGAGCTTACCCAGAGGAAGCCTAGCTATTTACCCGCGACTTAAATAGACATTCTTTCTTCTCTATAATAAGCACTTTACATAAGTTCCTATATCTGGGACTCAGGCCTCCTCTCACTGTATATGCTGAAAGCCACCAAGCTTCGGATATTATATGAAAAACTTGCAATATGCATAAAACATCCACCGTCCTCAACAAACAAAAAGACAAAATGAATCCATCACACAAATAAAATTATCCCAACACTAACATTGGCGCGAAAAGAGCAGCAATATCCAGTCGTAACTAGTTATATCCGATAATATCCGGTTTCCGTGCCGCTATCGTTCCCAGTGGATGCATTAATCCGTGTCCCTGCATTATTGGACGAGCTCCGGCTGTTAATTCACCGGATCAATCCAGTTCGTACCGGTTTTAATTGGCTTTTTTGTTGTGGGATGGTGATAGTGTTGTTTGTTTTTTGTTTTGTGTTTTATGACGCGAAATATTTTTCTTTTTTATTAACTTTAGGTAAAGGGTAGGCGATGGCGATCTGTAGTTTCTGCATAGCCCCATGGGAAAAAGCGTGAGTTTATTTATAACTAGCTTTTGCCAGCGGCTTCGCCCGCGTGAAAATGACGATTTTCCATACGAACTTTCATCCCCTATTTAAAGGGGTTGAATTTTGAAAAAATATAAAAACTAAATGTGGCACTCGGAGACTGCCGCGGTAAAGCTATTGCATAGCATTTTTTATCAACAGCAAATAATTAATTATTTAATTTGACAACCTCAGTTGACAACCTTGTTATTTTCCGTAACCATAGCAAAAAGTACTGAATCCTGAATATTTTCGTTAGGGAATTTCTGGATTCGCTCTCCACGCTCAAGGCCCGCGATAGAAGCTATGCAATAGCTTAAAATCCTTCCTTATTCCTTGTCTACATTATAAAGGGAAACTCTGTGCAAAATTTCAACTTTCTAGGTCCAAGGGTATGGGCTGGGCGTTGATGAGTCAGTCAGTCAGTCAGGACTACTCTTTTTATTTATATCTAAATAGATAAGAGGAGGAAGTGGTTTGTTAGACGCTTTTATAATAACCAAAAAAGTTCTCTAAGTACTTTGCAAGTTTCAATGATCAGATTTACTTTATAATTTAATTTAGTCGTCCTCTTTTTTAGAGGGATTAAATCATCAAATGACTCCTCCCACTCTGGGCGGAGCGGAAGGGAGTGTCAGACTTCTACTGACTAAAAACCACACAAAGTAAGGCCACGCAAGAGGCCGCGGTACCTCTTTCGAACATCCTGCGGCCGAGGCAGGCGTTGACCCTGTAATGTTGCTGGCATCTTTAATTTACTCGTCCTGAATAAACCTTTATCCAGAATAAAATATTTGTATTTAGCTCATAATAAAATATATGAATAAAAAAAAATATATAATATATAAATAATATATTCCCTCTCAAAGAGAGGAGGCCTATGTTCCAGCAGTGGGAACATTAATAGGCTGTTGATGATGATGAATAAAATATAGCCTTCAACTCTTCTCACTGTGTGGTTTTCTTCGGCCAATCTCGCACAGAAACGTCCAACTCGTCACACCAGCTTTTCCTAGGCTCCCTCGGCGACGATGCCTGTTTTCTGACACTCGTTGCTTGGCGACTTTGGCCCATCGATCCTGATGCATTGTACAGGCATTCATTTTATAGGTTTTTTGTAAAACTAGCTGATGCCCGCGGCTTCGCCCGAGTGAATGTTCCTTATTGCGACAGATGTCGGTTATTCCGACCGATATCGGTTATCGCGACCAAAAGTAATCTTTGCATTTTTCAACCCATTTTTCGCATTAAAAAGTAGCCCATGTCCTTTCTCAGGCTCTAGACTATCTGTGTCCTTTTCCTTTAAATCGGTTTAGTAGTTTTGGCCTGAAAGCGAGACAGACAGAGTTACTTTCGCATTTATAATATCAGTAAAGATTGTTTGTAACCTATTTAACGGACTTCTACCAACTTGCAATACTAATACACACTAGAGGTGTTAACACCTGGTTCTCCTGTACTAGTAAGGTTGTCCCTCGGGTATCTTTCGTTTCACCGCTACCAACACACGTAATGTAGGTACTCTAACTTAGTTCATACGATATTGCACCTTAGGGACGTATGTGTCTAATACGTGCATAGAATATAATTGTGCCCAGTATGAATATGTGTGGTCTTTTATTTGTGGTACGGGCAGGTAAGCGGTTTCAAAATCATCATCATCATCAGCCTATAATGTTCCCTCTGCAGGGATTTAGGCCTCCTCTCTAGGAGAGGGATGGGCTATAACCCACCACGCAGGCCCAGTGCGGATTGGTAGGTGTCGCATATCTTCGAATTTTTGGTTCTACATGCCGATTTTCTCACGATGTTTTCCTGCACCGTTTTGAGAGAAGTGGTGATGAAATAAATTACACAAAGTAATGCGCCTGACGGGGTTCAAACCCACGACTCACTGTTCGTAAGTCGGGCCGCCACCACTGGGCCACCACTGCTCTCACAAAATAGACAAAAAAGATTTATTTACTAAAAAAATTATTAATAAACACTGATTTCCCTAACATTTCAGTACAATCAAAGAAATAATGCTCTGCTCCAGATTATAAAAGTACATTTTATTGCAAAAAAATTAAATCAAACGAACGAAAGTCACCGACTTCAGAAGCTAACGTTATTTTTCAGTTTTTGTGTTTTTGGAGTCGGGTTTATTTTTTGCAAGAAAGTTTTTTTTTGTACTCGCAACCAGCGTGCGTGTATGACCAGATGTATGTATGAATCGTAGCAGGTGGTGTTCTGTGATATTCCGTCTACCTACATGAAAAAAACCGGCCAAGTGCGAGTCGGACTCGCGCACCGAGGGTTCCGTAAAAAAAAAATATTTTGTGATGTAACTAAAAATTTATGGTTTTCGTAATTTTTCCTTTATCTATGCTATAAGACGTTGCTTCGTACCAAATTTCAAGATTCTGAGTTCACGGGAAGCACCCTGTAGGTTTTGATTCCCTTGCAAGTGTCGAAAATTTGCGGCATAAACGGCTGTATCTTTTGATTGCGTTGGCTTAGAAGTTTGATTTTTTCACAGCTTCAAGGGACAGTAGACTTGAGTAATTGATATAAATTTCAGCTTCATACCTCCACGCCATCCTGAGAAAAAGGGTCTTGACAGACGGACGGACGGACGGACAGACGGACAACAAAGTGATCCTATAAGGGTTCCGTTTTTTCCTTTTGAGGTACGGAACCCTAAAAAGGCGCAATTTTTAAAAAAAAAAAAAAAAAAAAAAAAAAAAAAAAAAAAAAAAAAAAAAAAAAAATGACGGTTTTTAATGAATTTTATTGGTGTTTTTAACTATTTTAATGTGTTTTTTTTTTTTTTACTTTTAGAATTTTAGTATGATTTTTATTTGACATTTTATTGATATTCTGATGAGTTTTATAATGTGTTCGTTACTTTGAAATGTTGTTGTGACTTTTATTTATTATTGACATTGTAGGTATTGGTATTCTGATGAGTTAAATGTGATCGTTATTTTGAAATGTTATTGTGATTTTTTATTTATTATTGACATTTTATTGATTTTTTAATGTGTATGTACTTATGAGTTTTTATAATGATGTTTTATTGATTTTTGTGCTTTTTGTGATTTGTTAGACTAGTATTATAATTCTCTCAATATGGGTATTTTTGCCTGAAATAAAACACAATTTTATTTTATTTTATTTTATTTTATGTATGGGATTCATCGAAATTGCTATTCACTGCTTTCCGACAATGCCAAGCAATTTTGACTCTTCCATCACTACCGTACCCTTATTTGGTATTCAGATCGCCATGCTTACAACTCCAACACCTATCCCCGAAAATGATCGCTTTTCAAACAATAATAACCTCTAAGTCCAAACTATACAGTTTAATATTATAGTGCTATGTTACATGACCCTTGGAGAGTAAGGAAGCTGTATAAAGATTATAGGTTGAATATAGGGTTCCTGTAAACTTGAAGATTATATGGCAGGGATTGGATTTTAGTAAGCTACCACCAGACTGATTCTGGTGGTATTAGGTTAATGATACGTTTATGTAGTATTTCAATACCAACAGGAGAGGCTAAAACAAGATCTAGCTGGATTTATATTTATGTATTTATTTCATTGCATTTTTTTATTGCTAAACAACGAAAAAAAAAAGAGAAAGAGGAAAAGAGCACTTGGAAGGAATTGGGGGAGGCCTTTGCCCTGCAGTGGGACAGTACAGGCTATTAAAAAAAAAAAAAAACAACGAAAATAATAATAAAAAACCTGGCCAAGTGCAAGTTAGACTTGCACATGAAGAACAGTTCCGTATCATGACTTCTTATAGGTTTTCCTGTAATTTATACGTGTTGAACTAATTTCTGTATTTTCATCAGAATTTTAGGCTCAGTAGTTTCGGAGATAAGGGGAGAGGAATGGTCGGACAGACAGACACACGAGTGATTCTATAAGGGTTCCGTTTTTTCCTTTTGAGGCACGAAACCCTAAAATACAATATAATGAAAACAATCAAGCCTTCTGTATAAAGCTTTTTTAGTTTCAAATGAAAACCAAATCCTCAGTCAAAAGATTTTTTTTTTTTCATTATTGCCCTGTTATAAATTACGTCAATATAGCCTCGATGAATGATGAGGTTTAATTACACCCACCATCAAAGGACCGGCCGCGGAAATTAAAAACTGACTGATACATACTTCAATAAGAATTATTAGTATTGAATAGCCGTGTTCCCACAATTTCATCAAAACCTTTACTCGCAAAAAGCAAAAAAAAACAGGAAAATAATATATTTCGTACAAAACTCATTAGTAGCAAAATATTATCATAATAAAATCATTTGCACGATTACGGAGGAATAAGCTACGCATCCTGCGTAGCTGCTACGTCATGCCTGACGTCATGCTACGCCGTAGCGCTCGTAGCCCACCCGCTACGTCATGCCTGACGTCATGCTACGCCGTAGCGCTCGTAGTTCGTAGCCGACCCGCTACGCCGTAGCGATCGTGGCACGTAGCCCACCCGCTACGGCGTAGGCTGATACGGCTAGACGCATGGTTTTTACCATGGCTTTATCGAGAATATTATTTTTTGTTATGATTAGATGAGCTGGTCAAGGTTGCGGGGACCCGCTGGATGAGAGACGCACGGGACCGGTCAATGATGCGATACCAGGGGGAGGCCTATGTCCAGCAGTGGTCGTCTTTTGGCTGAAATGATGATGAAGATGATTAGATAATTTTGAAAGAGCTGGTAATATTATCACAATTGATTCGATATTGATAACTTCCAACAACTTAATTTATCTCAGTATATTCCAGAATTTCAATATTATGACAAAACCTTCATCCTAACTATATATATAATTATATAATTTAATATTATAATATAATATAATATTCAGAGTCATTCAGAGTCATTGTGCGGGTTGTGCAATTTCTTGCTTAGCGGTCAATTAAATCGAGAGGTATGCCCATACTTGTACGGGGCTTCTCTATGTGCTATCACTAAGAAGGATGGGGGTGTGAGGCCAATTGCCATTGGTAGCACCTTTCGGCGCCTGACAGCTAAGCTGGCATGTCGAGCCGTTAAGGAAGAGATGGCAGCATATTTACAGCCTCATCAACTAGGCTTCGGTACGCGCCTCGGGTGCGAGGCTGCCATACATGCCACTCGTGCTTTTGCGACGGGGACCGAAAACGCAAACTGCATCATTGTGAAGCTGGATCTCAAGAATGCGTTTAATACCCTGGAAAGGGATGTTCTTTTGAGGGAGGTGAGGGGAAGGACCCCATCCTTATACCCGTTTCTCCATCAAGTGTACGAGGCACCTTCCAATCTTTACTATGGCGATTCCTTGATCAAGTCTCAGGTTGGAGCTCAGCAGGGAGACCCTCTTGGGCCGCTCACTTTTAGCCTGGCCATCCAAGCGTCAATCCACGATTTAAAATCACCCTTGAACGTGTGGTACCTGGATGACGGTATCTTGGGTGGCAAACCTGAGGATGTGGAACAAGACATCCGCACATTAATTCCTCGTCTTAGGGAGCTGGGCCTCGAGGTAAACTCATCTAAATGTGAGTTTTTCCCCTGTGGCCCTGAGGCTGAGCCAGGGTTCTCGCACTTTTCTTCCTTTCTTCCGGGTCTCACTATGCTTTCACCTATTTCTTTCAGTCTCTTGGGTGCCCCGATCTTCCCTGTTGCGGTCCCTGAGGCTCTAGAGGATCGCAGGCGTAACCTTCTCGTCGCCCACAAAAGGCTCAAGGATCTTTCTGCCCACGTCGCTTTGATACTTTTGCGCATGTGTTTCGCGGTACCGAAATTGACATACTTTTTGCGGACTGCCCCGACGTGGTGGTTCCCACAGTCTCTCTCATCTTTCGATGAAGCTCTTAAGGAGGCGATAGAGAGTATTTTGAATGTTTCGCTGAACGAAGCTCAATGGGCACAAGCGGCTTTGCCGATCCGGCTTGGAGGTCTGGGGGTTCGTCGCGCACAGGATGTCGGCTTGCCGGCTTTCTTAGCGTCTGCGCATGGGGTTACCGACTTGGTCGCTCGCATTCTTTCTCTTGATGGCGAACAAGTCAGTATCCCTTTTGCAGCGGACGCTCTGGCGGCCTGGTCAGGCCATTGCCCTGGCAGTACCACCCCGAAAGAACCTCAAGTGCAGCGCTCTTGGGATGATGTAGGGGCGAAGGCAGTTCTGGCCGGCCTTATAGATCGGGCGGAGGGGGTTGAATTGGCGCGCTTAAAGGCAGTGTCGCGGTCAGAATCAGGAGCGTGGTTGCAAGCGCTTCCTTCACCTCACCTGGGCACTTTACTTGACGGCGAGTCTTTGCGGGTGGCGGTGGCTCTCCGCCTGGGCTGCGATGTCTGTGAACCACATATATGCATCTGCGGGTCCAGAGTGGAGGCCAACGGCCACCACGCGTTAAGTTGCTGTCGTTGCTCAGGGAGGTTTCCGCGGCACCATGCTCTCAACGATATTGTCCGGAGGGCGCTGGTTGGCGCCAATATCCCTTGCGTCCTGGAGCCGCCGGGTCTATGTCGCTTGGATGGCAAAAGACCGGATGGCCTGACGTTAGTACCCTGGCAAAAGGGTAAGTGCCTTCTTTGGGACGCAACGTGTGTTAGCACGTTCGCCGCCAGCCATCTCCCTCGCACTGTCGGGTCACCCGGTGCCGCGGCTGAATCAGCCGCTCTCAAAAAGCGAGCCAAATATGCGGCCTTGGAGCCAAAATACTATTTTGTCCCACTGGCAGTGGAAACCACTGGTTGCTGGGGGTCCGACGCTATCAAATTTGTGGCGGAGATCGGCCGTCGACTAAGAGAGAGGGGCGGTGACCCACGCTCTGGCTCTTTCCTGGTGCAGAGGCTAGCCCTGGCAATTCAGCGCGGAAACGCTGCAAGTGTCATGGGCTCCTTTGCGCCGGGAACGTCTAGGGACTTTTATTGACGTAAGGTTTTTTGTAAACTTTTTGAATGTTTTAATTTTAATTTTACTGTGTGTGTGTGTGAATTCTACTTATAATTATTTCAATAAAGAACATCATTGTTTTATTTATTTATTTTTTTTATTTATTTATTTAATCAGTTACTTGCTGCACTTACAGTATACACCAACGCGTGCAGCAAGTCAATATTATATACACTAACTTAAAAAAATTATACAATAATTAAGCATAGCTTTATTGCTACTAAAAAACAAATCTAGATCCGGTTCCTGAGCTATCAGAGCGTTTAACAAATTCATCGCCTGGGTTGTAGGCGCATAGCGAGCCGTTTGGGTACGCACAGAGGAAGCCGCGAACAAGCCTCGCGAGGCACAGGCCCGCGACCGCCGCAGTCGATCCGGGGCAATCAGTGAACAACGAGCTAACGTAGCCCCATCGTCAATCTTATTATTGAGTAATAAATAGTAGTGCATCAACAGCGCACACTTTCGTCTTACTTCTAACGTGTTGATGCCCACCATTCCCGCAACAAACAGAGACGGATACAAATATGGGTAGTATCCATATACTTTTTTGTATAGGTACCGAGCAAATTTCCGTTGGACCCGTTCTATCATGAGCTTGTATTTTTGCTCATGGGGATCCCATACCAGCGCATTATACTCTAGCTTGCTACGTACGAAAGAATAATATAATATAACTATAGCATTCCTGTCTTTAAATTTATTAGCCTGCCTCATAACAAAGCCAAGCGATTTGAAAGCCTTACCACAAATATTAATGATGTGCTGATTAAACGTCATTTTCACATCTAGAGTCAGTCCCAGATCTTTAATTTGGTTTACACGCTCCAGAGGGACATCAGAAACGTGGTAGTTATGCTGGATGGGCGCACGTGAACGGGTAAAGGAAATGGTCTTGCACTTAGAAGTATTAAATTCTAGGTGGTTGGCTTCACTCCACTTTACTACCATATCGATATCCCTCTGTAATGCTTCACAATCCTGAACACTATTAATACCCAAGAATAGCTTCAGGTCATCTGCAAACATAAGACAGCGCGCCGTCCTGACTACCTTCGGCAGGTCATTTGCCATAACAATAAATTGTGTAGGGCCCAGGGTGCTTCCCTGACTTACACCGGAAGTGGTTGCGTATGGCTCGGATTTATGGCCAAAAATTTGGACATACTGAAAACGGTCAGAGAGATAACTCGAGAAGAGTTGAAGCAGCTTTGGGGTAAATCCTATGTCTGAAAGTTTCTTTAATAGGACGTCATTTTGGACACGATCGAAAGCCTTTTTAAAGTCAAAATAAGCCACGTCAACTTGCTTATTTTTATCCATCTCGGTGACGGCGTAGTCCACAAAATTAACGTGGTTTGTAACTGTAGATTTACCGGCTCTGAAACCATGTTGACATTCGGCTAGTTGGGTTTTGATCTGCCTTGTGACGTACCGATTAAGTATGGACTCAAACACCTTGCCGAAGGCAGACAGAACTGCTATAGGTCTATAATTTTCCACGTTTGACCTGATGCCACCCTTGGGTACAGGGGTAACCCGAGAAATTTTCCACTCTGCCGGATACGTTGCTGTTTGCAGGGCTAAGTTATATACATAAAGAAGCGGCTCTCTGAGTATTTCCAAGCAGTCCTTTAGTAGAAACGGTGGAATTCCATCAGGCCCCGCAGATGAATGAGCTTTAAGGCGGCGAATTGCTACCGATATGTCAGCTGAGTCAATCATATCTACGGCGATACGTGAGGAAGAGAGCGTGTCTGATACCTCCAGCTCGGGGTTAGTTGCGGCTGGGACGGGGTCGCAAGGCAAGAACACTGAACTAAAGTATTTAGCAAAAGCTTTGGCCGCTTCCTCTCCAACCACGACCCGTCCTTCATAATCAAACTCTGTGCACATTTGCCTATGGGCCTGCTGACCCTTGACAAAGTTCCAAAAACTTTTAGGGTCCCTCTTTATGTCTGCCTCTGAACGTCGGATGTATTCCTTGTACGTTAGATTGATTAGCTCCTTAGCTCGCTGTCTGTAATATTTATATAATTCCTGGTTGAACTCTAGGTGAAACTGTCTATATTTTTTTAGATGAAAATATTTATCCTTTAAGGTTTTAATAATTACGGGTGTAAACCACACCGGATATAGGTACTTAGTATCATAGGCTTTATTTGTTTTCTTAGGAACATATTTGTTAAAAATTTCATACAACTTCTTGTAAAATAAAGTAACAGCGTCGTTAACGTCTACTAATAAAAATATTTCATCCCATTCAATCGAATATAACTCAGCGTATAAGGATTGGTAGTCGGCTTTACGGAAATTCCATTCTGACGGTTTCGTGACAGTGTCATCGCCACATACCGAACTGCGACGCGCGCGAGTCACGTGACCCCGCGGCTGCCTAGTACACTTACTCCGCACAGTCACTGATAACGGCGGGTGATATGCATCGGCAGGAACAACAGGCTCCACGTCACCACTCACAACGATCGTCTCAACGTCCCAACTGCTCAGGACCAGATCTAGCATCTTATCGAATTTATTACAGACGGTATTGTGCTGCTTTAATTTACAAAAGGATAACAAATACTTATATTGCATAACAATAGATTCGCTACAAGAATTTAAATTGAAATCCCCCAATATCAAAACATCATACTTGTCAAACTTTGCAACAACATTCTCTAACACACTAAAAGTCTCAATGTACTTGTTATCGTTAGAACTTGGAGGAATGTACACAACACAACATATAACTTTACTGAACTTTAAAGTAATTAAACCAATTACTACCTCAATATCGCTTGAGTAGCCGTCAATATCAACTATTTGTTTCACTTTGTAGTGATTACGGGCTGCGAGTAGTACTCCACCCCATCCCACATCATTAGCCCGGTCCTGACGCAGGACTGTATATCCCGGGGGAAATAATTCGGCATCACAAACACTACTCGTTAAAAAAGTCTCAGTAAATGCAAAGAAATCAGCTGATTCAACTAATATCGCTGGTGAAGCGTCAATGCCTTTTTTAATATAAAAAATAAAATAATAATAATTTAGGATTTCTCCATATCATAAAATATGTTAGTATTTCAAATTAAATATTTTAACTTCTCAATTGATGAATCCTCACGCCATCTGTAATGCAGCGCCCATATACCGAGACTTTCTTGAGTTTTTTCCGCAAGGGCACACATATAGATGGCACTAGCGAGCTGACAGCTCCCCTTGACCGTTTGAACAAGACGGTGTGTGCTCCGACGCGCTCCGCTTTAAAAAATCCCTTTTTATTGAAATCTGGACGATACTCGTAAAATAAATGGACCTGCATCTGTGCTTCATTGAGAACTTATAGTGCAGTGTTGATTTTTGGAGTTTTCACCATTCCACCGGCGGATCCACGAAGATTTAGCTCGCCGGCCGGCAGCCCATACTTGCAAGTGCGCATGAACGAAGTATCTTCCCATCTCCCTGGGTCTGAGTGGGATCTCTGGATTGTCAAGGTACGTGGGCATGTTTGCTGCGAATAATTCTCTTGTATTGGTTTGTCGAGGATTCATCAGAAGGGAAATTAATTTATTTTGACGTCCGCCATTACACATTCCGCCGTATATTCTTATTTAAAATTTTCTTACATTCTTCACAAAGGTGCAGGCTATTTACACGCCTCACCATATTATTTGGTCCTTCTAACCGGGTTAAAAACCGTTACCTAGATTTTTGCGTAATTGTTTGGTAAAAATCATATAGGTTCAATAACGCACAATAGGTATTTAGTTTACGTAAACTTTTGGTAAATCATTGCCTATAAAACGCATCATAATTGACAATAGAATTTACGTAGTTGTTGGTAAATCTGTTCAATTATTTTAGTACATAATTTACATGGAACGACATTACGTATTTATTGGTAAAGTTCATTCTATGTAGGTATCCGTATTTAAAAATTCGCTTTGATATTATGAAAATAAGTAGGTAGTTACCAACGCATCTCGGCTTTGAGCGTTTTAATACAATAATTGTAATTAGATAGATACCCACTCATAGTTGGTAGGTGCGATAATATTGCAAACCGCCTGTAAGGTATTTTTCTGTTATTGTTGTCGTTTGTTATCTAACGAAATGACGGATAAACAACTGAAGCCGGAAGATTTACTAACTATTCTCCATGAAAAGAAAGGATTGTTATTTAAACGCATTACTCGGTTGTATGATTTAACAAAAAATATATCGTCGTTCGATTCAAGAAAAAATGAAAGTTTTATGACTGAGTCAGAGACAATTGATGACATTCGAGATAAATTTGAATCTTTTGTTGATCAAATTAATCAAATAAACATTAGTATAAAACCTGGTACAAGTGTCGATTATGCTTGTTTAGAGTCCTTTGAAGATTTGTACATTCATATTAAACGTGTTAGGAACAAAATAAACAGTAATCAATCACCATCAACACCCAGTAGTAACTATAAGACTCTTTTTGAACCGCTTAAAATAAAGTTGCCTCCTATCGCGCTGCCGTCTTTCGACGGGAAAACTGAGAATTGGCCTGTTTTCTACGAGTCGTTCAAGTCGAATATTCATGAGAATGATCAGCTGACTGACTCACAGCGTGTGCAGTACTTGGTAGGTAGACTTACGCACAACGCATTGAAGATTACTGCTGGAATTGTGCCTACGGGTGATACTTACAAGTTCTTATGGGACAGTTTAGTTAAAAAATATCAAGAGAAACGCTCACTAGGTACGCATTATTTAAATAATATATTGGATTTAAAAAGTTGTTCATTTAACGCTAACAGTCTCGATTCTTTCATAGAAACATTTAGTGCATCTATTTCTGCCTTGAAACAACTTGGGATTACGGATCTTGCTGATTTTATTCTTTTGCACTGCGCAATGAGAAAAATCGATTCACAGACTATTCAATCGTTTGAACTTTCCATTCGAGATATTGAAATTCCCACAACGAAATTATTGATAAGCTTCGTTCAAGATCAGGCAAAGATATTGGCACGTTCGAATTTGTCTCAATCGAACGCGAGAAACTTTAGTAGAAACCCCGCTTCCGCGCCACGCGAGTCACGCACACAGACAAAAGCGTTTGTTGTGAGCGAGTCAGCTGACTCGTCCGCTTGTTTACCTGCGATGGCGGTTCCATGCTGCGCGTATTGTAATGATAACGCTCATGTTCATTTGTACAACTGCGCTAAGTTTAAATCCGCGTTGACTCCTAGAGCAAGGTTCGAGTTTATTAAATCCAAACGTGGGTGTGCGAATTGTCTGAGCACATTGCACGGATTGAGTAACTGCAAGTCAACGTCAGTCTGTGATTTATGTAAAAAACGCCATCATACACTATTGCATTTTGATAAAGAAAATAAACCGCAAACAGCTGACGTTTTAGCTACGAATTGCAATGTAGTCGTCGCGTCGCCTCCTGCGCCGCTGTCCGTCGCGCCTCCCTCGCCCCTCTCGTCCCCCGGTGCGTCTTTGCCTGCCCCGGTTTCCGTCGCGGTGCCGCGCGCTTATGCTCATAGTAATAAGGTCGATATTCCCGAACAGATGATTGCGTCTGATTCGTGTGATGTGACGCCAGCGTCTTCGGCTCACAACTCGGCCGTGTTATTGGCAGCTGATGCAGCGAGGGCTAAGGCGATAGTGCTGTTATCGACAGCTCAGGTTTATGCGCGAGCTAAAAGTGACAGTGCGGGTCACAAAACAATAGTGAGGTGCTTAATTGATAATGGCTCGCAGAATAATTTAATAACTACAGCTTGTTGTAGAAAACTTAATTTACTGATAATTCCTTTGAGTAATTCTTTTGTTAAAGGAGTTGGTTCTGTATCGCGACCGATAATAGGATACGTACATTTAGATATCGAGTCTCGTGTATATCCGGATCAAAAATATACTATTCACGCGTTAGTAGTTGAGTGCATTACGGACCAGCTACCATCGCACCATGTTAATTGGGATAGCCATGTAGACTTCCACGCGCTTCCGCTCGCTGATTTAAGCTGGAATATTCCAGGGGATATTGACCTAGTGTTGGGCGCTCAACTGTTTCCGTACATTTACTTGGGGAATAGGGTCGATTTTGGTTCACGCGCCCCACCTGCATTATTGACCACATTCGGGTATGTCTTTATGGGTGATTTTCCGCATAATAGTGATAATTTAAATTTACTTAACTCCTCTCCTTTCACGGCATTGGCTCTCAATGATTTATTACAAAAGTTCTGGGAATTGGAAGAAGTTGAGAATAAACGTTTTTTATCTCCTGAGGAAACCGAATGTGAGAATATTTTTTCCTCGACCGTGTCACGGGACGATGTGGGACGTTATACCGTCGCGTTACCTTTTAGTAAGGATCCCGCCGAGTTGGGTAACTCCCGCACCGCCGCGTACCGTCGACTTATTGCGCTTGAAAGAAAACTACGCCAATTGCCGATGTTGCGGGAAAATTATAATGCAGTGCTCAAAGATTATATTGACAGTGGGTACCTAAGTCAAGTCGACGAATCTGCCATTTCCGATGACGGGTATTATATCCCTCATCACGCTGTCGTTCGGCCAGACAAACCGATGCCGCGCATTGTATTGGATGCTAGCGCTAGGACTCATACAGGATTATCTTTAAATGATGTACTCCATATTGGTCCCAATTTACAAACAGATTTGTTTATTCTTTTAATAAATTTTAGATTATTTCCCATCGCTATAAATGCGGATATTAAACAAATGTATTTACGCGTTGGTGTACCCGTTGACCAGCGTAAATACCTACGCATTTTGTTTCGATTCAATGAGAACGAACCTGTGCTAACCTTTGCTTTTAATCGCTTACCTTTCGGACTTAAGTCGAGTCCATACATAGCTATGCGCACTGTGCGACAGCTGGCCTCTGACAGTCCGCATTATCCCAAAGCTGCTAAAGTAGCAGAGACCAGTCTCTATATGGACGATCTGGTGTATTCTGTGAATAATGAAGATACCGCCATGCAGCTATCGCATGATCTTATAAAGATGTTTAAATCGGGCGATTTTGACCTTATTAAATGGTGTAGCAATTCACCCGTTCTTTTAAACAGTCTTCCTGACTCGCATCGCAAGTCACTCGATTTTCACGCTGGGAGTGATGTTTCTAAGGTTCTAGGCCTTTCGTGGGAACCTTCTCAGGATAATTTCTTCTTCACTTCCGCTCGAGTGGCTGAGAAATGTACTAAGAGAAATATACTCTCGATAGTCGCACGCTTATTTGATGTTCTCGGTTTGGTTGCCCCAGTGATCTTCTATGCCAAGTTGCTCATCAAAGAGTTATGGCTGAGCAATATTGGCTGGGATGATCCCGCTCCTGACGACATTTTTAAACGTTTCTCGATTCTCATGCAAGAGTTTCCATTGCTAGATACATTACGCATACCACGCCATGTGGGTGTTACCGATGATTGTTCTGTTCGTATAGTCGCGTTTGCTGATGCTAGTATGGGTGGGTACGGGTGTGTGATTTATATACACTCTACTAGTCCATCTGGTGTCATAGTCCGCTTAATTTGTGCGAAATCAAAGGTTTCACCTACCAAAGTCACAACTCTTGCACGCCTGGAGCTGTGTGCCGCCGTGCTCATGTCAAAATTGGTAAAAACTGTTCGCGATACTTACGCTTTACGTGTTCCTATTGCAGGAATTTACGCCTTTTCGGATTCCATGATAGCCTTATCTTGGATACACTCTTCTCCGCACCGCTGGTCAGTCTTTGTCAGCAATAGAGTCGCTCAATGTCAGGAGAACTTGGGTTCTCAACATTTTTACCATGTGGCAGGTGTTGAGAATCCAAGCGACTGTCTATCTCGTGGCATCCTTCCTTCCCAGTTAATGTCACATGAACTTTGGTGGGACGGCCCCTCTTGGCTTCGTTGTGTTCCTGAGGATTGGCCCGTTAAACCGTTTTCTCCTATTAATTGTGGGGAACTTCCCGAGCACAAGGTAAATGTCTTAACAGTGACCACGCAAGTAGAACAACCCCTTCTATATCAACTTGCTCAACGTACCTCATCATGGGATAAATTGTTGCGCATTGTTTCCTATATATTGAAATTTGCTAGACCAAAGGTTCATTGTGAACCTCGTTCTATACAGGGCTTGTCAGCTGCGGAACGAGCGATAGTATGTGCTGTGCAATCTGTGTACTTTGCAAATGACATTAAGCTCATTAAATCTGGGAAATTGCTTTCAAAGAGACTCCAAAGTTTAGCTGTTTTTTTGGATGAAGAGGGAATACTACGCATTGGAGGAAGGCTTTCGAAGTCGCACCTTCCATTTGACGCTAAGCATCCTTTTTTACTTCCCAAACATGATCATATCGTGGATCTAATAATCCGTCATTACCATGTGATGAATTGTCACACTGGACCGGGACTACTCATGTCTATTCTAAGACAGCGATTTTGGATACTAGATGCCAGGACTGTCATTAGGTCCAAGTTGCGACAATGCAACACATGTTTTCGGGTAAATCCGACGCATCCCATTCCAGTGATGGCAGACCTGCCTGAGTACCGAGTATCGGAAGCGAAGGCGTTTGTCCACACTGGAGTGGATTATGCTGGTCCCATACGCATAACCCTCACTCGGCGCAGAGGCCAGCACGCCCAGAAGGCGTATATCTGTTTATTCGTGTGCTTAGTAACCAAGGCCGTCCATGTAGAGTTAGTCTCTGATTTAACCTCTGATGTCTTTTTAGCCGCGTTTAAACGCTTTATCTCGCGTCGAGGGCCAGTATCTTGTCTTTATTCGGACAACGCCACTAATTTCGTTGGTGCTAAGGCCCAACTAGATGAGCTTTATAGATTCTTATTAAATTCAAGTTTCAATTCGTCTCTTTTACATGAGTTATCAACCCGCCGCATAATGTGGAAAATGATTCCACCTCGCTCCCCACATTTTGGTTCCATGTGGGAAGCGAATATTAAAACATTAAAAACGCATCTTTATCGCGTGATCGGAAGTCAGCTTCTCACTTATGAGGAGTTACAAACTGTACTCATTCAAATAGAGTGCATTATGAACTCGCGCCCTCTGAGCGTTTTGTCTTCCGATCCCCATCCCGAAGTTATTACTCCCGCTCACTTTTTGATGTCGACTCCACTGCAGTACTTGCCGGCAGCCGATTTGTCTGGTCAGCGCATTAATTTATCACAGCGCAAACAGTTGTTAGATAGTATGGTCCAATCCTTCTGGAAGAAATGGCACCTAGAGTATCTGCATACGCTGCAAGTCAGGCAGAAATGGGCAACTCCGGACAAACCCGTAGAAGTTGGGACTGTCGTACTCGTGGGACAGGATAATTCAGCTCCTCTAAGTTGGCCATTAGGAGTTATAACTGAGGTTTATAAAGGCACGGATAATGTCATTCGTGTTGCAATGGTAAAAACGAAGTTCGGTAACTTTAAACGTGCCGTCGTTAAATTATATCCTATTCCAACGCAATAAAGTTTAACTCTTATACGAAATTCATAGTCTTACGGTTTAGGAAATATTATATTTAAATAACTTATATCGTTTGTTTCTCGCATTCAGTCGTAAAGCTTAAAGTTTTTCTGATCATAATCTAGGTTAGTAAATACTTATAATTTTTTCACTTCCTTTCTGAAAGCACTTGCGTCCTTCCAAAGCCCCCGAGCATGGTGAAGCGTCAATGCCTTTTTTAATATAAAAAATAAAATAATAATAATTTAGGATTTCTCCATATCATAAAATATGTTAGTATTTCAAATTAAATATTTTAACTTCTCAATTGATGAATCCTCACGCCATCTGTAATGCAGCGCCCATATACCGAGACTTTCTTGAGTTTTTTCCGCAAGGGCACACATATAGATGGCACTAGCGAGCTGACAGCTCCCCTTGACCGTTTGAACAAGACGGTGTGTGCTCCGACGCGCTCCGCTTTAAAAAATCCCTTTTTATTGAAATCTGGACGATACTCGTAAAATAAATGGACCTGCATCTGTGCTTCATTGAGAACTTATAGTGCAGTGTTGATTTTTGGAGTTTTCACCATTCCACCGGCGGATCCACGAAGATTTAGCTCGCCGGCCGGCAGCCCATACTTGCAAGTGCGCATGAACGAAGTATCTTCCCATCTCCCTGGGTCTGAGTGGGATCTCTGGATTGTCAAGGTACGTGGGCATGTTTGCTGCGAATAATTCTCTTGTATTGGTTTGTCGAGGATTCATCAGAAGGGAAATTAATTTATTTTGACGTCCGCCATTACACATTCCGCCGTATATTCTTATTTAAAATTTTCTTACATTCTTCACAAAGGTGCAGGCTATTTACACGCCTCACCAATCGCCTTCTTACAAATGTCCAGCTTAGAACGCAGACCACGTACATTCTGATAAAAAAAAAAAGACGGGTTGCACTCCGGGAGTGCCGGCAGAAGTGAAAACTTGATTATTAACGTTGAGCATGTTTGATATTTTGGAATGGTTAGGGAATAATTTTGCACCAATTGCTTTATCAGTATAAAAGTACTATCATTTATGTGGTAGAATACAATATTCATTTATTGCGCTATCGTACACAAACATGACAATTTATATTACATTAAAAATTTAACACTTTAAAACTATTACAATTATTTTACATTAAAAAGTTTATCTCTCCGAAAAATCAACTTTCATCCATAATTTAATCTTCATCAATATAGTTGTGGAATATAATATTATTATTATATTTCAACGACTTTTTCACCATCATCATTACCAGAACTATCATCGCCAATCTCTAAAACTGATACGATAGGTTTATGGTAGCTGAAGTAAGAAACGAACAGTTTTGATTCGAACTTATTTAAATGTCTAATAAAGACCGCATCAATAGTAGTTTTGTATTTCGTTGTGCTAAGATTGCGATCATTCGACATAGTTAAACCAAATTCATTATTTAAAAATTCAATTATTCCGCCATAACTATGCTAACCCATTTATTTTGTCTTTCCCTGTCCTCCGATCGGAACTCCGATTGGTAGGAGGAGCGGGAATATTTTTTCCCATGCCTCCGATTAAGCATCATAAAAACATTGTACAGTCTAGTTCAAAATAAATTATTTTTGTATTTTATTGACTGTACAGTCGACATCGTTAACGTTCAGGGTCAAAATGTCCAACTCCCACACGACTAGTCTAAGATCGATAGTTTCCGAGATATAGCCGTTTCAATTTTGACAGCTGTCATCCGAAATGTAGATCTCATTGAGATCTATCACTTGTCCCTACACACAACTAGTCTAAGGTCGATAGTTTCCGAGATATAGCTGTTTCAATTTTGACAGCTGTCATCCGAAATGTAGATCTCATTGAGACCTATCACTTGTCCCTACACACAACTAGTCTAAGGTCGATAGTTTCCGAGATATAGCCGTTTCAATTTTGACAGCTGTCATCTGAAATGTAGATCTCATTGAGACCTATCACTTGTCCCTACACACAACTAGTCTAAGGTCGATAGTTTCCGAGATATAGCCGTTTCAATTTTGACAGCTGTCATCCGAAATGTAGATCTCATTGAGACCTATCACTTGTCCCTACACACAACTAGTCTTAGGTCGATAGTTTCCGAGATATAGCCGTTTCAATTTTGACAGCTGTCATCCGAAATGTAGATCTCATTGAGACCTATCACTTGTCCCTACACACAACTAGTCTAAGGTCGATAGTTTCCGAGATATAGCTGTTTCAATTTTGACAGCTGTCATCCGAAATGTAGATCTCATTGAGACCTATCACTTGTCCCTACACACAACTAGTCTAAGGTCGATAGTTTCCGAGATATAGCCGTTTCAATTTTGACAGCTGTCATCTGAAATGTAGATCTCATTGAGACCTATCACTTGTCCCTACACACAACTAGTCTAACGTCGATATTTTCCGAGATATAGCCGTTTCAATTTTGACAGCTGTCATCCGAAATGTAGATCTCATTGAGACCTATCAATTGTCCCTACACACAACTAGTCTAAGGTCGATAGTTTCCGAGATATAGCTGTTTCAATTTTGACAGCTGTCATCATTATTATTATTATTATTATTAATTATTATTATTATTAATTATTATTATTATTATTAATTATATTATTATTATTAATAATTTTATTATTATTATTAATTTTATTATTATTATTAATTATATTATTATTAATAATAATTATTATTATTATTAAGCGCCCTGCGCTGCCTAAACGAAACAGTAGGCCCAGGCATACATTTTCGCCGCGCCGTAGAGAGGGGATAGCTGTCTACTCTCCATCCGTCTTACGCTTTTTCGATCAGGGTCACGTGGTCACGTGTCCTGACGAATTTTCGATCAGGGTCACGTGGTCACTTGTCCTGACGCGAGTTTAAGATTTTATACCCATCACAGAACAATTTCCCAAAGTGCTCAACGCCGCTAAAGAAGTTTTCACTTCAAAAACTATATGTTTTTCCCTGCTTATTTACCCTCTTGCAACTGTGACTTTCGAAATCCATTTCTCCATGGTTTAATATGGACATCTTCAGCCCAGTGCTCAGGTTTCATATAATTGTCAACGCTTTTTGTTGGCACAGTTAATTTAAACGACGCGTAATCACCTCGTGAGTTTAATGCTTCCACGGAGCAGTTATCAGTCGCACAGATGTTACGTAAGTGAGCAACTACCTGATCAGTTGTGGTACCAATCTGGACGTAGTACAAATGCAGATACGATTTTCTCTCCGCCGCAGCTAATGCACATACAGTCGAACACGGGGCAGCTGTTCCACGGGTGACATTCTTAGGTGTCCGACGTGATCTTTGCCGTTTAACTTCAACCCAATCCGATTCATTGTTGTTATCATTCACCGGCGGCACTGTTATGACTTTGTTTGTTTAATTAGCTTTTTTGCCTCCGATTTCCAAAAGTAAAGTTATTTTAGACCGTTTTAGTGATACCCCTTTTTTTTGGCGGGTGTGAATCATCAAATAACCCCTCCCACTCTGGGCAGAGCGGCGGGGAGTGTCAGACTTCTACTGACTAAAAACTACCCATGTTCCTTCTTAGCTCTTTGTGTCGAGGCCGCGGTATCTCTTTCGAACAACCCGCCCCAACGGGGAAATTCAATCCCAAAGCAAGTTAATAAGGAATGAAAGTTTGTTCGGATATTTTTCGATATCCACGCGGAAAGATATCCTGCGTTTATAGTATTAAAGTAAATTAAAAAACCATGCAGTCTTTAATTAACAGAGTTCCGGTTTCCGGAGCTCTCCTCTACCGTAAAGTAATTATCGATATTAAATTTCCTGTCGGCCACATGATCTCTAGGTTAACGAGATTTGGATAACCGACATTCTCTTCACTTAGAGGGATTTTAGAGGGATTAAAGGTATACTGTTAGTATGTGGTAAAGCGATACAGGTAAATTGATTATGGCTTAAATGAAAAGCATTCGCATGAGACTGAGATGACAATGACCGACGAGAGAATGGATAAAATAAGACTCAAGAATAGAATATGATAATATTAGGTCTTTACCTATGAAATTGCCGTTCTGCAGTACTGGCCATTTCAAATGAAGCTGATGATACACAATCTATACGGCTGAATTAGCAGCAGCTTTCGACGTTAGCGTCAAAACAATATTGGTCCATTTGCGTCAAATTGGCAAGGTAAAAAAGCTTGACAAATGGGTGCCCCACGAGCTCAATGATCGCCATCGCGAAGTACGCGTCGAGACGTGCCTTGCACGGGTGCGCCAAAGTTCACCTAAAATTTCAACTCCGATAATTGGAAATCCGAAAATGTTCTTCCTAACATTTTTCATCCTAACGATCGCAATTCCTAAAGTCTCTGTCTCTAATGTTTTAATTCCGAAGCATTCAACTTCATAATGTCAGTAGCAATAAACATCTATTACACTATTATTTGTTTTCCTATATTTTCTCAACATAACCATCTTTTACACTATTATTCAAAGTCTTATCTTTTTTGTTTATATTACTTTTTATTCATAATGATCAGTATTATAAAAGGTCCCATTAAAGGGTGAATTTCAACAAGAGATTTTTATGTGTCATTTCGGTGGATTTTTTTTTATTTCAATGCTATCTACATATTTTTAATGACAAATAAAACTTTAGCCTATTTTATAACATTGTGCGTGAGTGGACATCAAATATCATCAAAAGTTACATATATATTTAAGGATGAATTTTTAAGAGTCCACTGAAATGAAAAGTGTCTACCGAAATGATAAAAATTACCACCGAAATGATATACTGTGCATACTAATCTAACACGAGTTATAACAGCCACCGAAATGAAATTATTTTTGTCCTCATATCACTGAAATGATAAACTTACTTTTTTGGCGGGAAACCGCAAGACGTTGGGACCGGTGCGTTCGCGCCGAGAGCTTGAGCCGGACTGATCCGAAGTGAGGAAAGGTGAGGGGGGCGTAACAACGCAATGTTGACATGGGTATTCTACTAAAACTTACTATCCTCTGAAATGATAACTTTTTTCCAGACAAAAGTTAACTGCCTGTCAAATCCATGAGAAAGAAGATAAACAAACAAAAATAGTTTTATTTGATCGAATGTATTATAATTTAATGATTACAAAATCGATTTAAATCCATATTACGAATGTATTTGCAGGGGAAGGTATTTTATGAGCGGAATTGGGTTCAGGACAGGCCACTGTGATGATAGAATAACACTTTGTAATTTTTTTTTTCGTATATTAATGGGTAGAAATCAATTATTTTTTTTGTCAAGGTAGAGAAGTACTTACGCTATTGAGAAAAAATATATAAAATTAAAAATTAGCACATTGCACTACCGTTCTCAGGTTTGCCGTGTATTTTTTTTGCTTGGGCAATTCACCCTAAAATAGGTGGACAACATTTTAGAAATCATTTAGACCGCTAAAATAAGGACAATAGTAAAAAAATATATAAGAAAAAGACATTAAAATACCTACTTTTATAGGCTGAGTTTGTTCTAGAGTGCAAGCAATTTATTATTTTAAGTCAAAATAAAATCACTTTAAATAGTGTTTTTTTTTGTTTAGGTGTCTTTAGTCAGGCTTACTAAACGCTGTGTTAAAATTTGTCCACCTATTTTAATGGGACCTTATATACTATGCAAAGATATCCATAGGTTAGGTTAGGTTAGAACTGTGACCAACTACGCTACCTGGAAATTGGTCGCGAAATTTTTCTAAGTATTTTTTTCATAGTGCCCCCAAGACGACACTCTGACCTGAATTTCATTCATTTATTTCATTTCATGACAAAAATCAGTGAAACGACCTTTGATCATTCTAAACAGTTGTATGAGTGAAAATATTATGGTAATTATGTTTAGGGATAAAAACGTTAGGATAAAAAACAGTAGGAGTTGAAATATGTTTACAATAACGATATTATGAATTAAAATTTTCGGAAACATGAGTGTTAGGAACATCACCAGTAGCATTACAAATAGTAGGAATTCAAACTTTAGGATGAAAAATTTTAGGAGGAGTGATCATTCGGATTACAAATCGTTAGGAAGAACAATTTCGGGTAAAAAACTTTAGGTGAGCCAATATGGACCCGCCTTGCACTGCTCAACAGACACACAAATGAAGGAATTTTGAACCGCATTGTTACCTGCGATGAAAAATGGATCCTGTACGATAACCGTAAGAGCTCAGCAAGTTGGTTGGATCCTGGTTCAGCACCTAAACAATGCCCTAAACGAAAACTTACCCCTAGAAAAGTGATGGTCACTGTTTGGTGGTCTAGCGCCGCTGTGATTCATCACAGCTTTTTACCAAACGGGGTGAGCATTACTGCAGATGTGTACTGTGAAGAACTGAACACAATGATGGAGAAGCTGGCACATCTCCAACCAGCATTGGTCAATCGCTCGTCTCCGCTGCTCCTGCACGACAACGCGCGACCTCATACTGCACAGCAGACGGTCTCCAAGTTGCAAGAACTGGGGTTGGAAGCTCTCCGTCATCCGCCCTACTCACCAGACCTTGCGCCTACAGACTACTACTTTTTCCAGAATTTGGATAACTTCTTGGCGGGAAAAAAATTCAATACCCGAGAGGCAGTACAAAATGCCTTTGAAGAATTTGTTGCCTCCCGACCAGCTGATTTCTTTAAGAAGGGCATCAATAAACTGCCACTGCGTTGGCAAAGATGCATTGATTGCATGGGTGATTACTTCGATTAATACAAATAAAAAATACATGAAAAAAATTCGTTTAATTTTTTTCAAACAAAACGGCAATTTCATAGGTAAAGACCTATTATTGAGAGAATAAAACTAAGAGAATGGATAAAATAAGCTCGTGACTGTACACTTTTGACTAACCCTTCAAGGATAATAGGCGTTATGTTATGTTAAATCTTTAATACTGAACTCAGTATTTAAACACATATTGCAAGATGTTGACTGAAACGCAGTTTACTATATGCTTTTTCAGAAATATCTATGACTAGCTTTTGCCAGCGGCTTCGCCCGCGTGAAAATGACGATTTTCCTTATTCCTTGTCCACATTATAAAGGAAACCTCTGTGCAAAATTTCAGCTTTCTAGGTCCAAGGGTTTGGGCTGGGCGTTGATGAGTCAGTCAGTCAGTCAGTCAGTCAGGACTTCTCTCTTTATTTATTTAATAATATAGAAGATTAATCCACACGAGACAAAGGTATTTCAAAGTAGTAATATCAGGAATTTCCATCTAATAGATTCAGTAGGTAATGGACCCGAAATAAACTCACAAAAGTTTGAAACTTTAAAACAAAGCAAACTCTGAGAAAGCCGGAAACATTTGTATGAAGAAAAGTTATTTCATATTTGAATAGCTATAGCGTTACGATGAAGTACCTTGAAAATGTTAATTGAGTGAACGGAATCTACTCAACTCTGTTAAACTTAGTTTACGAAGCTATGTTTAAGTTATTCCTAATTCAATAAGGTATACCGACGCCTATTAAGGCGAGGTTACCCCGATAAACGTCGTCAACAATAGCGTTTTACTCATACATGGAACGGATTTAAAAAATGTATTACATATTTAATTTGACAACCTCAGTTGACAACCTTGTTATTTTCCGTAACCATAGCAACCTGGTTGAATACTGAATCTTGAATATTTTCGTTAGGGAATTTCTGGATTCGCTCTCCACGCTCAAGGCCCGCGATAGAAGCTATGCAATAGCTTAGTATCATTACTCACACAATCCATCCATCTCTTCTTTAGTCTTTCTCTCCCTGTCCATTCATCAACGTTCATATTCATTACCGAGTCCGAAATAAAAATGAAGACACTTTCAAAATCCGAGAGTTAAGGGCGAAAACGCCGAGAACAAATGTAATTTCTGTCATAAAAGCTGAAAAACAAAGCTAACACTTTAACTTAACTCCGAAGCCTCAAATCTCTAATAAGGAAAACGTTAAAGAAAACAATTTGTCTGAACTTTTTCCTTATTTTTATTCTTAATTCAAGATACAATGGTATTCAGTAAAGTTCATTTGGAACTAGGGCATGCGAAACTCGCTTTCGGTCCTGTAGTAATATACGCGAAAAACTGGTTTTATTAAGAAACTGAAACCCGGTTCCACATGGTATTATTATTTGGAACCACAATCAAGTGATCGCATACATTCGAAAGCACACTCATTAATGTTTTTATTGAAAACATAGCCACCAGACACTGGCCACCACAATCATGGGATTCCGTAAATAAATAAAGCCATGGGCAAAGTTTTTTTAGAAGTAAAAACATTTTTTTACTTCTAAAAAAACAAAAAGAGTGTAAATTATTGTATATTGTGTTTCATTTGAAAGAAAGAAGCCTTTATTGCCACCTCCCTCACTTCTAAAAGTAAAGTTATTTTTAACTTTTTCAGCGTTCTTTTAAAGGTCCGTTCACACATACCGGCTCGGAGAAGAGAACAGATTTCTATCAAAATTAAAACAGAGATTTGAATCATTTTAATAAGTTTTATTTTTATATGTCACTTCTTTTGTTATTGAGAATTCTTGACAGCAAACCTAATGCCTTCAAAAAAGGTAAAAAAATAAAAAAAATTATAGTAGTATGACTATTTTATACACATGATTATACAGGAAACGCATTGGAAAAGGTAGAGAATAATATAACAAAAAAATATAGAAATAGTAGATTATTACATCGAGCACAAAGTAATTTATTATTGCACCGAGTGCCTGATTTAGAGCCTGAGCGTTAGCGAGGGCTCTAATCTAACAGGCACGAGGGCAATATAAATTACTTAAGGCGAGGTGCATAATCTGCTTTTCTTTCAACTATTACATAAAGGAATAGTAGATAAAAGAAACTCATATCAAACAGTTAAAAGATTTTCTATAACACTGTCGGCTTCATTTAGAATGTTTTCCGGAGTAAATGTGTCGCTAAATGATTCCATTTTAAGCCGAAGCACTCAAAATCAGATAGTATCACACTTTATCGTTTCCAAAAATATTTTCAAGCAAAATTAACAAAGTTCCCGCCAAATCACTTTTTTAAATTTCTTTCATTTTTTAGTAGTTAGCAGCAATCATTTTTAAATTACGAACAAGTAGGATAGGAACGAATAATACGTACGTAAAAAAAAAAGTATTGATATCGGCTGGCTGAATAGAGCTAATCCATTGAGATTGGCACCGGTGCGATTAAAAAAAATAAACTGTGCAATAATGAAATTTCATACATTTTTATTGCTCTAGAGCATTAAAGACTCGCTTTGTGCTGAGTTTTTAGTGTGATTGTGATGAAATTAAAGCATAGTTGGAAGAAAAATAAATTACGGTCGATCTGAGGTCGGGAAGTGGGGTTGGGTGGGTCGAATGGTGAAAAACGGTTTATTATCTCGATTTCCGGCAAAACTGTTAAAAATAAGTTACAAATCTCTTTAGTACGGACGTCGGACAGCGGCTGATGAGAATGATTCACACAATTACTGAAGATACTCCAATGATATTTAGTTTCATTGACACACTCAGCGTTTTTGTGCCTTATTTATTGCGGAAAAAAAAAATTTTTTCAGGAGAGGAAGAAATTCAGTTTGTGTAGATTTTTTGGTTGATATCCGAAGATTAAAGGAGAAGTTCGTGGCGTAATAATAACTGGCACTTAAATCGATCGTTAGGTTAAACCGGCCCTTACTTAGATTTGCCTTAACTTAAAACTGGCAAAATACAAGTGTAGTAGTACAAATACGTACCTACTCCTCTCTGAAAACAAGTTGAATAAATTATGTCATGTAAATGATTTGTGCAATCATGTTGGTTGATATCAATTTCATATTTGATAGTATCGCATTGCGTCATCGGACTACGAGTATAACCTACAGCTAGTACAGTCAACCTAGCTATTTGGTGTGCAGGCAAAACTATTCATCTTATGAATACTCTTCCAGTCTTCTTATCATGTGGACAGTAAGGGCTACCGAATCCTCACAACCTAGTGTCAGAGTTGGTTTGACAACCGTCATTTAACGGCCGGGACCACCGGCTTATACGTGCCTTCCGAAGCACGGAATCAGTTTTTTGCCAGACAGGCCTCTTCTCTATGAGAAGGAATTGCCTAAAATTTACCACGTGGGCCCAGTGCGGATTGGTAGATGTCACAAGTCTTCGAATTTTTAGTTCAGGACATTTTAATTGACATTTGACATTTTTCGGTTTCCTCGCGATGTTTTCTTTTACCGTTTTCGAGAGCAGTGGTGATGAAATAAATTATACAAAGTTATGCGCCTCCCGCTGTTTGAGCTCACGACTTACTGTTCATAAGCCGGGGGTGCCACCACAGGGCCACTGTTGCTCAAAATGCTGTTTAACAATTAATAATAATAATCCTTCCAAGCCGGTTTCGGCTACGGCGACCGCATCATCGTCATCCTACTGGCGTCTATCATAAAGTGTATAAAAGTACCCTTAACTTTAGCCGAAAAGCATTGTCACAGCGATCATGGTTATCCTTCCTACTTCTGTTCTCCTGGTAGTTTGTGGAACTTTACTACCTATTCTTTTATTTTTAATTTAATAGAACCTGTACAAATATTTTGTTGCTGACTGTCCTAAAACTGTGTCAGGGTATCCGATTCTTTTACGGGGGATCAGACCGGAATAGAAAATAATTTATAATAAAACGGATCCCCTAGGGTATCAGTTTTAGGGGATCAGACCGGAATAACTCGTTATGTTCTAATGTTCACAGCTGTTTTTTTCATAAGTTTTTCAGGTTGTTACTTTACGTAAATTTTCCCATAAACCGTTTACTATCTAAAGCAGCTCTAACATAATGTTTTAAAAGTGCTACATTGAGTTTTACTTTACCGTAAAGTGAGATATTTCACCCCCAAAAAAAAGTCGTTTCCCAGCAATATTTTTTGCGTAGGGTACTTAGTTTGATGTACATAATGCTTTGGTAGACGGCTTCGTGAAGGGTTCTCTTACAACCTGTATAAAGTTATCTGCCTGTATACCAAGCAACTCGTTCGACTGTACATTGGTAAAGGTCAGTTCTAGCGAACTATTGACAGGTAATACTAAGTGCAGCAGTGACCCACTACCCTATATCTGACGTATCTAAATGTCAGCCGCAAGATCGATGGGCCTTTACCTTTATAATTATAGTTCATAGGGTTTAGTGTTATGGTATTAAAAAGGCATATAGATTCGATTTAAAAATTCTTATATTCAATACCTACTTCCTATTTCAACGCCAGGATGGGACGCCATACTTAATTATACTGATCTTATTGGTGATGTTCTTCAGAAAGGACAGGTGCGTAGTACTCGCAACCGGCGTGCGTGTATGACCAGATGTATGAATAATTGAATATGGACAAGGCAAAAGGAGTACGTAAGAATCGTAGGCAGCAGGTGGCGTTTTGTAGTTTCTGCCTACCCCCGTGGAAAAAGGTGTGAGTTTTTATATACTTTTTTTTTAAACGTTTCCCCACACTAGGAATTTTTCCTGTATCGTGGTACAAACATTCAAACTCACATACACAAATACCCAGACCCGGAACAACTATCTGTAGGCCATACAAATATTTGTTCCATGCGGAGATCGAACCCGCGACAAGCAGCGCAGTAGACCGATCGCTCAGTCACTGCGCCAACCTTGCCGTCAATTGTATGTGTATGTGTCAACAAAAAGAAACTTATGATTTATTAAATATTAAAAAAAAATATTATCACACTTAAGTCTGAAAACCTGTTCAGGATTTTTAGATGATTTTGCCCAGGATTGTTAAGGTGCTGTTGCCCCAGAAACGATGGGACACTTGATAACGTGTCCTGACTGTCCTGTTGTTTGCATATTATCACAAAAACTGGTTGCACATCACAGGACATGACGAACGCTATTACTGAAAGTGACAAACTCATCGCCAAAGTTTGGTCTGACCAAAGAAAAGATGGGTGGAGTGTGTGAGGAGTGATATGAAGGAAAAAGGAATAATTGATAGCGTGACGACTGACATGGCAGAATGGAAGGATAAAACGTGTTGCGCCGACCCCAAATGACATGAGATAAGGGCAGGGAGATGAGATAATGAATTTAAATTGTCATTGACACGCTTAAAAGAATATCTTCTCTTTGCCAAAATACTTATTACACAGTTAAACTATCTACAGGTTGTAGATTAAAAACTTGGCAAGGGTGTACTATATCACCTCAGCTGGCTCAACAAGTATGGATCTTTTAATATAATTTAAGCTGTCTAGACTTTTCTAGAGTTCCACGAATTCGCTTATTAACTGCCAAGTTTGTGTTCTAAGGTTGCCTTATTATTATCACTACATAGTCGTATTATAAAACAAAGTTCTCCGCCACGTCTATATCTTTCTGTTCGCAATAAACTGAAAAACTACTGCACTGATTTTCATGTTGTTTTCACGAATGGATAGGTACAGTGGTTACGTTTTACATACTTCATCTTCGCGCTGTCTGCTCGTTTAAAATACTCCGTGTGCTAGGAGCCTTAGATATTACAGACTTGCAATTTGATCGATCTTGGTAAAAGCTATGTAATATTACAGGGGGATTGAGTTACCGCCGACCACTATAACATTTGATATCATTGCTAGATTGCAACATATAGCTATATATTACTGAACAAGAGCTTGGAGCATTCCAGATGGTGTTAATTCTTGAAATCCGAACCATTCTGTAATGCATAAATGGGATTCCTGGCGTGAGCCTGTAGTTCCCGAAGGTTTAGTAGTGTACTCAAATTTCCCAGTTATGTTTAATTTTCATACAAGCCTTATAACATTAACCAGGCATAAATGCAGACTCGATGGCTGCTACTGGCAAATTTTGAACCTCCTGCACAACATTCACGGTTGCGACCATTAGACTACCTAAGGAGACAGTCAGCTTGCAGGGTTTTTTTAGGGTTTTGTACCTCAAAAGGAAAAATCAAAACCCTTATAGGATCTCTCGTGCACCTGTCTGTCTGTCCCACCATTCTCCCTCTCCCTTATCTCCGAAACGAATGAACCTAATTTTTTTTAAAAATATACAGAAATTAGTTCAACACATATTATTATAGATTACAGGAAAACCTATAAGAAGTCTTTGGTGCTAAAATAACATAGGAAATCTCTCAATATCTACTACAACGGTACGGAACCCTTCGTGTGCAAGGCCAACTTGCGCTTCGCCAGTTTTTTTTTGTAATACAGACGACAGCAGGCTCGGTTGTCTGACAAGGTTTTTCATTGTTATAGAATTGGTGGCATAAAAACTCTTATTTTATTAATAGAGACGTTGCCTCAATTTCTCCTGCATCATGGGTGCGTTTACAAACATATAAACTCACAGGACACAAATACCCGGAACAACTATCTGTAGGCCATATAAATAATTATTCCGGCAAGGGATCCGACGCACGACACGCAGCGCAGCAGTCCAATCGCTCAGCCACTGCTCCAGACGTGCCGATAAACTCTGACACTATGTAAGGCACTAAACAGAAATTAACTAAGAAGAAGCCAACTGGAGTCCCATTTAAATTCAGTAGTGGTTCTCTATTAGGTAAACCTATAGATATATTGACTTGCAATTCGATCGGTCTCGCTCAAGGCTATCTTATTCACAAGGGGATTGAGTAACCGCCGCCGACCGCTATAACATTTGATATCATTGCTTGACCAATACACTGTAACTATGAATACAGAATATGCTTGATTAGGGCGTTATAATTATAGCTGCAATGATTTAGAACCTCGGAGGCTAATTGGTGACGATAAGCTGGTTGTCAAGCTACATAGCCTGGCCCACCGTCGCAAAGTCGCATGTCTGTCGGTCTTCTACAGACTGTACTTCGGAGAGTGTGCGCAGGAGCTCCACGAGCTGATTCCACCATCTCCCTTCTTCCATCGGGAGACTAGAGGTACTGCAGGTTATCACCGATACCTAGTCGACATTCCACACATTCGAACGAAGCGCTTTGCTAAGTCCTTTATTATGCGCACAGCCAAGGAGTAGAATGACCTGCATGCCTGCGTCTCTTTTTCAGAGTTCATATAACCCTAATCTATTGAATTTGCGAGTAAACAGGCTTCTTCTGGGTAAGCTCGAATCGTTCCATCGTCGACATCATCTCTGCCCTTAGGGCAAGATTGAAGTCAAGAGCAAGCCCATTTATAATAATAAAAAAAAACCCCTTTTTTTTGGGGGGTTGGAAATCATCAAACGGCTCTGGGCAGAGCGGTAGGGAGTATCAGACTTCTACTGACTAAAAACCACCCATGTTCCTTCTTAGTCCTATGTGTCGAGGCCGTAGTATCTCTATCGAACAACTCTTAGCCCCGACGGGATGATTTAGAACCTTAAGTTATAATATCACCCGTCGGGGCCGCGGATTTTTGTACCAGATGACGTGGCCTCGGCGCAAGGGCAAAGAAGGAACATGGGTTCGGTTTTTAGTCAGTAGAAGTCTGACACTCCCCTTCGCTCTGCCCAAGAGCGGGTGGGGGGTCATTCGATGATTTTTCACCCACCAAATAAAAAAAAAAATTATAATATCACCATCTGACTAGATTTTTCCCAACTATGTTGTGGTCGTCTTCCAATCTAAACGGATGCATCTGAATTGTAAATGTGTATCTAACCCAACAACCCAGATAATACTGGGTAGGTAATACGATACCAATTGGTTAGCCTGTATTTCGCGCCACAACCTGTAACGACTTTCAAAGATGTACAAATTACAGTCGGGACCAACGTTTGCACGTACTTGATGTACGGATGAAACTCGTTATGTAATAGGTCACCCCTCCACGACAAACGCGACTTATCCTGAAAATCGACCAGGCTGTTGTTACTTCAGAACGGTTAGGCAACAATGAACCTTGTCATTATCATCATCATCAGCCTATATTGTTCCCACTGCAGGGACTCAGACCTCCTCACTAGGAGAGGGATGGGCCATACTCCATCACCACGCGGGCCCAGTGCGGGTTTGTAGATGTCACATATTCTTGATTTTTTTGGTTCTAAGACATTCCGGTTTCCTCACGATGTTTTCCTTCACCGTTTTGAGAGCAGTAGTGATGAAATATATTACACAAAGTAATGCACCTGCCTGGGTTCGAGAACCCACGACTTACTGTTCGTAAGTCGGGGCCGTAACCGCTGGGACACCACTGCTCTCAGTCGGGGCCGCAACCACTGGGCCACCACTGCTCTTAGTCGGGGCCGTAACCGCTGGGACACCACTGCTCTCAGTCGGGGCCGCAACCACTGGGCCACCACTGCTCTTAGTCGGGGCCGTAACCGCTGGGACACCACTGCTCTCAGTCGGGGCCGCAACCACTGGGCCACCACTGCTCTTAGTCGGGGCCGTAACCGCTGGGACACCACTGCTCTCAGTCGGGGCCGCAACCACTGGGCCACCACTGCTCTTAGTCGGGGCCGTAACCGCTGGGACACCACTGCTCTCAGTCGGGGCCGCAACCACTGGGCCACTACTGCTCTTAGTCGGGGCCGTAACCGCTGGGACACCACTGCTCTCAGTCGGGGCCGCAACCACTGGGCCACCACTGCTCTTAGTCGGGGCCGTAACCGCTGGGACACCACTGCTCTCAGTCGGGGCCGCAACCACTGGGCCACCACTGCTCTCAGTCGGGGCCGTAACCGCTGGGACACCACTGCTCTCAGTCGGGGCCGCAACCACTGGGCCACCACTGCTCTCAGTCGGGGCCGTAACCGCTGGGACACCACTGCTCTCGGTCGGGGCCGCAACCACTGGGCCACCACTGCTCTCAGTCGGGGCCGCAACCACTGGGCCACCACTGCTCTTAGTCGGGGCCGTAACCGCTGGGACACCACTGCTCTCAGTCGGGGCCGTAACCGCTGGGACACCACTGCTCTCAGTCGGGGCCGCAACCACTGGGCCACCACTGCTCTTAGTCGGGGCCGTAACCGCTGGGACACCACTGCTCTCAGTCGGGGCCGCAACCACTGGGCCACCACTGCTCTCAGTCGGGGCCGTAACCGCTGGGACACCACTGCTCTCAGTCGGGGCGGCAACCACTGGGCCACCACTGCTCTCAGTCGGGGCCGAAACCACTGGGCCACCACTGCTCTTAGTCGGGGCCGTAACCGCTGGGCCACCACTGCTCTCAGTCGGGGCCGCAACCACTGGGCCACCACTGCTGTCAGTCGGGGCCGCAACCACTGGGCCACCACTGCTCTCAGTCGGGGCCGCAACCGCTGGGCCACCACTGCTCTCAGTCGGGGCCGCAACCGCTGGGCCACCACTGCTCTCAGTCGGGGCCGCAACCGCTGGGCCACCACTGCTCTCAGTCGGGGTCGAACTGTTGTAGTACATCCACATTTCGCGTTTTATTTTAAGTCTCATGTTATAGGGAACGAAATATAAACAATGAACACAAAAGGTGAACTAACCAAAGGCGACGTTCTATTGGTTTTACATGCGACTGCATAAATAACAAATGAGAATCGATCGTTTGCAAATGCTTGCAGTATTAATGTCGACCTAGATTGACATTACCTGCTAGCAATTATGTACCTTCTGTTTGTGTAAAATAGAGTAAAATATAGTGTACAATGAAGCGGGTTCAGTTCTCAAGTCCGCTGTGACATACTGAAGAACAATAATGAATTGGATCGGGAACTCAAAACAAACAGTAAAAGGCAAATACCTCGTTTTCTGAGTTAGTGCGATAATGACTATTATATCCATACTTCTATACTAATATTTTAAAGAAGTAAAGTTTGTGTGTTTGTATATTTGTTAAATTGTAAGGGGTAATCTCGGGATCTACTGAACCGATTTTAAAAATTCTTTCACCAATAGAAAGCCACATTATTGCTGAGTGTCATAGGCTACTTTTTATCCCTGTATTCCCACGGGAACGGGATCTACGCGGGTGAAACCGCGGGACGTCCGCTAGTTAGTAGATATTATGGGCCTACTGAAAACCAGCGCTGAGTGTTTTACACCCAGCATATGCTGAGTTGGTTACCCTTTCGTTATGGGCATGCTCAGCGCAGTTGAGCTGTATAATTAATTGTTAAGCTGTTTGTTGTTATTTGTTTATGTATGTGCTGCTCTTTTGTGTTGCTGCTGTCCATTAGCGAATAAATACATATTCTATTCTATTCTATTCTATATTATAAAACAAAGCCTTCCGCCGCGACTGTCTGTCTGTCTGTTCGCGATAAACTCAAACACTACTGCGCCGATTTTCATGCTATTTTCACCAATGGGTAGAGTGGTTCTCGAGAAAGGTTTTAGTACAGTCAAACTTGGTTAAGTGAGACTTCAAGGGACCTGCAATTTTCTCTCACTTATAGAGGTATATTCCACTTACCCAGTGTCTCAGATATGTTGTGTTGAGTGTTTGGACCTCAGTATGAGTTCTTGTTATGGAGGTTTCTCACTTATCCAGGTCCCTCTTAACCAAGTTTCACTGTATATAAATTGACGCGGGTGTCACCACGGGCCTCAAGATACAAAGATGAGGAAAACAGCTGCTAGGTTTCGCCATACTGTAAACTGTGATTTTTATATTATGGTCCAGTATGGTGATTCATCTACTGCACTGTCAGTAGACACTTTGTGTGGTGGAAACCCACCGCCTGACACCTTTAAAGAGTGATGAATTGTCATTGAATACGTATCTTCCAAAACCACCATGACAAACATTTCATTATACTTATCCAATCATCATTAACTCTGAAAAAGAGATATTTGCCATGTTTACTGTTTGCTTTGAATTCCCGATATTTCGGCGCTGTTACAAGCACCGTGATCACAGATTAACAAACAAACAATATCGGGAACTCAAAACAAATAGTGATCATGTTAAATATTCAGTTTTCAGTGTTCATGAGAGTTTTAGTGACCATGTCAGTTTGAAAAAATAGATCGACCTATAGGTTCTGTCAGTGCTGCGGGTTATTCGAAAGAGATACCGCAGCCTCGGACACAAATTGCTAAAAAGGAACATGGGTGATTTTTAGTCAGTAGAAGTCTGAAACTCCCTACCGCTGCCCAGAGCGGAAAAAGTAATTTGATGATAACACAGCCTCCAAAAAAAAAAACTCTCTAAGATGCAAAAATGAGCATTTGCCCTCCAGCCTCAGGCACTTCCTAATCCACAAAATAGTCATTTGCCCTTTTAAATTAAATAAGTACTTCTTAAAGAACATCGTCAGGGAAACGGTATACGAGGAAAATGAAAGACATTCTATCTTGATGTGTATAAAATGAGATGTAAAAAGCAGCTTCTTTCATTTAATTTCTATTTATGTACATTTTCATCTTATTTTTTTATGATTCTATGAGCGTGGAGATTATCCTCACGATATTATTTTTCTTAAGTAGTTGGAAATGTTTTTCGTTTTATTTCGAATTTAATCAAAGTCGTTATTACGGTTTATTTTTTAGTGTTTGCATCGTGATTACAGCGGCTCATGCTGAGGCCCAGGGAGTTATCCAAAGAACACGGTCGTAATAATTTATAATACTAGCTGATGCCCGCGGCGTCGCCCGCGTGAAACCTTCCACGAGAACCACTCTATCCATCAGTGGAAACAACATGAAAATCGGTGCAGTAGTTATTTGAGTTTATCGAGTTATTCCGTTCGGATCCCCTAAAACTGATACCCTAGGGGATCCGTTTGGGCTGGGCGTTGATGAGTCAGTCAGTTAGGACTTCTCTTTTTATATATTTATTATATATAATAATAATAATAATATTCCACAACTATCACACAACGCCATCTAGTCCCAAGCTAAGCAGAGCTTGTGTTATGGGTACTAGACAACTGATAAACATACTTATATATTTTAAAGATGTATATTAAATAAATTAATTGTAAATTCGTTTGTTAGTATTTAGGTTTCGCAAACAGACAGACGGCGGATGACTTTGTTTCATAATATGTAGTGACTAGCAGACGTCACGCGGTTTCGCCCGCGTAGTTCTCGTTCCCGTAGGAATACAGGGATAATGTAGCTGACGCGGGCCTGTGGACGGTGAGTAATGGGCTAGCTCGCCGTCCGGCCGTCGTCATGACGGCAACAGACCGTGTCGGCGGCGCGTTCGTGTTCCACGCGCGCCTCAAAGAGATGTCAGCAAGGAGGGGCCCGCAAGGGCCGACGCCCGTCGGGGCCGCGGATTTTTGTACCAGATGACGTGGCCTCGGCGCAAGGGCAAAGAAGGAACATGGGTTCGGTTTTTAGTCAGTAGAAGTCTGACACTCCCCTTCGCCACCCATAAAAAAAAAAGAAAAAGGGATAATGTAGCTTCCCAACAATGACATAATTTTTCAAACCGGTCTTTTAGTTTTAAAGTTTATTCGTTACATACAAAAATATAATTTACGTATAGGGGCGCGATCGCATCGCATCTCTGGGCGGAGCGGTAGGGAGTGTCAGACTTCTACTGACTAAAAACCACCCATGTTCCTTCTTAGCCCTTCGTGTCGAGGCCGCGGTATCTCTTTCGAACAACGCTCAGCCCCGATGGGACCCGCAGCCCCAACTGGTACTGGAATAACCTACACCTAAAGGTGCTTTGATCCCATCCACAGACTAACCTTGATAACCGCTGCTTAACCTCCTAAATCGATCCGTACGACTTTTAAGAAGTCACTAACTCCTCCGAGCGTCATTCCGGTGCCATCTGACGTATTAATGTTGACGTCATCAATGACGTCACAGTCTATATCTGGCCGGATGGCTGCGAATAGAATGCTATTGTTATAATTATGTTATACTTCCTGATGTTTTATTTAGAGCTTTGTGTAGAATACTTGAAGGTTAATGGAGTTATTAATGTAAAATTATACGTACATCTCTAGTAGGTATCTATATAAAGAGAAATCCTGACTGACTGACTGACTGACTCATCAACGCCCAGCCCAAACCCTTGGACCTAGAAAGTTGAAATTTTGCACAGAGGTTCCTTTTATGATGTAGACAAGGAATAAGGAAGGATTTTTGAAAATTAAACCCCTAAGGGAGTTAAATAGGGTATGAAAGTTTGTATGGAAAATCGCCATTTTCACGCGGGCGAAGCCGCTGGCAAAAACTAGTATAAAATAAAATGTGTTAAAAAGTCGGGACTTAGACTTTCAATGCCTCCGTAGCTAGAAGGTTCACTGACCCGAGACTTCCTACGATACCAACGGGTATTGTGGTCGCAAATGTGAATACTGAGTTGTGCTATTGGGTATTTTATTTACATTAGTTTCTCAGTAGTCAGATAATCAACTGCCTCCGTAGTCGAGTGGTTTAGGCGTTTGCCTTGTGACCCGGTGGTCGTGGGTTCGATTCCCACGGGAAGCATACTTTGTGAAGTTGTTTCCAGTTTGGTTAGGACTTGAATCACCTGATTGTCTGATAAAAAGATGGTTCCGTACTTTGGAAGGCACGAATAAGCCGGTGGTCCCGGCCGCCAAACAGCGGTCGTCAAACCATATCAGAGGCCCTTGCGGCGGTTTAGAAACTCTTGACACTAGGGTGTGTGGGGTCGTTAGACCTTACTTCCCACACGATAAGAAGAAGAAGTCAGATAATAGTGGGAAATCGTCAAATGATTCCTCCAGCTCTGGGCAGAGCGGAAGGGAGTGTCAGACTTCTACTGACTAAAACCACCCATGTTCCTTCTTAGCCCTTGTGCCGAGGCCGCGGTATTTCTTTCGAATAACCCGCAGCCCCGACGGGTGCTGATAGATGCCTTGAATGGTACAAGCAGTACCTATGGAGTTATTAAAATAATGCATTGAAAGAAAGAACAAGCGCTCTTCGACCTTCTGATGAAACTTTAGATATTCTGATGAAACCGTACCTTTCTTAAATTAATTTACCCTAAAATTTCATTATTTAACTCGAACTCGTCAATCACGTCCTGAATTGTGTTGACCAAGATGTAATAGTGACGCTTACCTGTAACAAACAGAAAAATAACATAAATAAATATTCATTAAACCAAGACACGTTCTAACTCTATTAAATTGGAAACCTATGTCTACGCTACCAAAGACTTTCAAATATAATAAGGCCCCATTAAAAAATAGGTGGACAAAATTTTAGAAATCATTCAGACCACCAAAATAAGGACAATGGTAAAAAAAAAACGCATTTAAATACCTACTCATAAAGGATGAGTTTGTTCTAGAGTGCCGGCAATTTATTACTTTAAGTCAAAATAAAATCACTTTTTTTAGTGTTTTTTTTTTTGTTTATATATCTTTGTTTGGGCGTACTGAACGCTGTGTTAAAATTTGTCCACCTATTTTAATGGGACCTTATTTATAAGATCAGTTGAAGTACAACTGCCTAGCTCTTTTAATAACTTTATTAAGCCCTCCCAGTCTAACTAGATCCACCAGTATTTTACATGAAGCGACTGCCTATCTGACCTCCACAACCCAGCTAGTACTTGCTAATACGATACCCCTTGGTAAGACCGCTTGTCAGACTTTCTGGCCACCGACTACTTGTTAATTACGACTGTCAAAGGTCTAGAAATGTCAGCCGGGACCATCGGCTTAAGTGTTTTCCGAGGCACAGAGGAAACTTGATGAGTAATGGGTGATTAGATCACACATCCACAGACAGACATTTAAAAAACTTTTTAACAAAAAATAAAACCGACTTAAAAAAAAAAAGTCAAAAATAAATCAGTTTCTGAAGTCGGTGACTTTTGTTTGTTTGATTTCATTTTTTAACCGACTTCTAAAAAAAGAAGGAGGTTCTCAATTCGGATGTTTGTTTTTTTTTTTTTTTATGTTTGTTCGGGCATAACTCCGTCACGTGCTAACCGATTTGAAAAATTCTTTTTTTGTTGGAAAGGGTATACTTACCAAATGGTCCCATAATTTTTTTATTGAAATCGGACAAGCGGTTTTTGAATAATCAACAAAACTCAAAAAAAATACTACATTGTCCACATTATGACCCATGAAGCATGAACATGTGAACCACTAAAAAGTGAAAAATAAAAACTTTTTAACAAAAAATAGAACCGACTTCAAAAAAAAGTCAAAAATAAATCAGTTTCTGAAGTCGGTGGCAAAAAAATGAAATCAAACAAACAAAAGTCACCGACTTCAGAAACTGATTTATTTTTGACTTTTTTTTGAAGTCGGTTCTATTTTTTGTTAAAAAGTTTTTTTTTTGCCACCGAATTCAGAAACTGATTTATTTTTGACTTTTTTTTTTTTAAATCAGTTTTATTTTGCACTTTTTAGTGGTTCACATGTTCATGGATCATAATGTGGCCAATGTAGTTTTTTTTGAGTTTTTTCGATTTTTCAAAAACCGCTTGTCCGATTTCGATAAAAAAATTATGGGACCATTTGGAAAGTATACCCTTTCCAACAAAAAAGAATTTTTCAAATCGGTTAGTAAGTGACGGAGTTATACCCGAACAAACAAAAAAAAAACATTCGAATAGAACCTCCTTAGAAAAGAACCTCCTTCTTTTTTTAGAAGTCGGTTAAAAACAAGTACAGTTACCATAAAGGTTGATCCAATCGGCTGTTATTATCTAAACACGAGTTCCTCCTTTTTTTTTTGGATGTGGGAAATCATCAAATGACTCCTCCCGCTCTGGGCAGAGCGGCAGGGAGTGTCAGACTTCTACTGACTAAAAACTACCCATGTTCGTTCTTATCCCTTTTTGTGAACAACCCGCAGCCCAAGTTCCTATTTGGACAGGATTTGATGCTAAATAACAATAATATCTCACCACTCTAACTATAAAATAGTTTAACTATAATACTATCATTTTAATATAGTTAAACTATAATATAGTTTGAGTTTTGATATTAACAAATAGTTCTCAGACACATTACAATCGACGACCACACGTACCATAAACTCTAAATATAATCCACAACGTTCGGGTGCATCGTAAACCGCGATTATACTCGACTGCGTTTAGTAATTGTGTCGAATTCATTGAATGGCATAAGGTCGGATTGTCAGGATTTATTCCGATAGGATCGTATACTTATATAAATACATGACTATAAAAAATGGACTATGGACCACTGTCTCGACCGCTATCCAGTAGGTAAGCCCCTCGTTTTTTTATGTTTACGTTTGCGGTGCCAGTGCGTTCAACACCTACCAAAGATGCAAATTTCATGTCGTTTATTTCGTCTTTCACTCCGTTTAGTTGGTCGACCGTAGCACAAGATTCTTTTAAGTTTTTTATAGCGAAAGAGCCAAAAGGGTTTCGGACACACGATACCCTTTACACCTAAACACTTGTATCGCAAAGGCTGGAAATCCGAAAAAGATTTCTGAAGTGTGTCACTCCAATCACTGGCGATCGGTCGAAATCTAAGGCGTGGGTGCATTCTTACCGAACCCATTTGTTCCACTTGCTAACAATCTTCTAACTGCTGGAACATAACACAGGCGTTTTCCTAAGAGAGTGATATATAATCCACCACGCGGGCCCAAGTAAGGTTTAATTCCTAAAACCTGCAAAGCAGTTATTGAAATAATGATAGGTAGGTAATTATGCCTTAAAATAATAATGCTTAGCATGTCGATGGCAAATTTTTATTTAATTTTGGCCAAAAATTCAGCTATTCGAACTCTGCTCGCTGATCCAGTCATACGGATAAGATCGTCAAGTCTGTAAGAATTTGTGAAAAATAAAATTGTGTTTGTACCAGAACCCCTATTTTCACTCGCATATTTATTTTCACTAATGAAAAAACTGATTGGCGATTGGCAAACCGGAGCACTGTATAGGGACAAGTGGAAAAAGGGAAGGGAGGCCTTTGCCCTGCAGTGGGACACAAACGGCTGATAATAAAATAATAATACCTAATGAAAAAACATGAACAAACTTATTTTCTCTACATTTTGTTTCTAAGGAAAACATAATTATTTCCCTATACATCATAATAAATTATGTGAGAGAACTCAGCGTAAATATTGATGTATTGTTTGTTTATATCATAATCTTTCAGTATAATAATCTTTATTGAAAAAAGACGAAATACAATAATTACACTTTTGTTACAAGTACAGTGAGTAAAAAACAAATCAAAATGAACCCTAACGTCTAAACTAGCCCATGTTGTTCCATTATCAAACACGGAAAGGAGAATTTATTATGCTGTTGTTCTATCTAGTTAGACCGTAATAACCAAGAAATCTATTTTTATAAGAATACTGCCAATTGTAGAAAATTTGCCATTTTGAGAACTTGCCATTTTGAGAATTTGCCATTCAGAGAATTAGCCTTTTTGAGAATTGTCCATTTTGAGAATTTGCCATTTTGAGAATTTGCCATTCTGAGAATTTGGCTTTTTGAGAATTGTCCATTTTGAGAATTTTGCGCCTAAACCGTTTTTGGTAGGCCAGTAATGTGTCTAATTAACGAGTTTTGGGAATAGTCCTGGAAACACAACAAATATATTAATAACGTCCAACAACAAGCATTGGGCCTCCGTGAGTCGTGAAATGGCAAGTTCACGAACACTTCTTTTTACCCGACTACGGCAAAGCCAAAGGAGGGTTATGATTTTTTATCGTCTGTTACTACCACAGTAATGGCGGTCGTCAAACCATGTCAGCGGCCCTTGAGGCGGGCTGTGGGTTGTTCGAAAGAGATACCGCGGCCCCGGGCACAAAGGGCTGAGAAGGAACATGGGTGGTGAACACACATTACTAACTAATAACACAAAGTACAAGGCTGTTTTACTTCTGTCACATCACCATGTCAGGGCCAGTTGAAAACCAGCGTCGGGTACTAGTTGCTCGGCAGTTTGCTGAACTGGTCCTATTTAAAGAAATAATATAGATTTGATATAAAGATTCCAATACCTCCTTCCTACTTCTGTTCTCCTGGTAGTTTGTGGGATGATCGTACGATTGTAAGTTATACAAATAAAAACTGATTATTTTTTCATTAACAACTGTTTTTCGGTTGACTGTACTTCACTTGTACTTGTGTCAAAAAGGGGATCAGACCGGAATGATAAATTACAGGGGATCAGAAAGGAATAAACAAAAGAAAAATATTGGCAGTGGATCGGTTTGAGGGATCAGACCGGAACAACTCTTGGTGCAGCCGTGAGATACACACTCAATTTCGTGTTTAGTTTTCTTTTTTTTTTTAATTTTACTTTGTTGTGTGCACTTGTGGCATGTGCCAAATAAATATGTTTTCTTTCTTTCTTTCTTTCAACACCGCTCTGCCCAGAGCGGGGGAGGAGTCATTTGATAATTTCCCAACACTCAAAAAAAACAAAAGTTGTTGTTAGTTTCCTTCACCGAGGCTTTCCTTCACCGGGTATTACGGAGTACTCTGTCCTTTTCCGGATAATTTAATTCCAGATCTAATTTTTCAAAGAAAGTTGGACCCGTGAAGCGCCCTTGAAATTGTTATATAACCAATCTGTCAGTGTGTAATAAATTTAAATCCAGGATGTTTCAAACGTCTAATATTTAAACGCCCGAATACTCGAACGTCACTCAATTATAAGTAGCCCTCAAAACTCGTGCTATCTCTGTCACTCTGCGTTAAAGTAACAAAGACAGCACGAGATTTAAGTGCAACTTAAAATTGAGTGACGTTCGAGTATTCGGGCGAAAGTCAGATAAAAAATCGTTATTACCTACCTCTTACATATATCACTATGCATTGAAATACCGGGAGCTCAGAATAATGTACCTACAATAGGGTAGGTAGTAGACGACAAAAATCCAATTAGCCTGTCAGATAGATTTTCTAGATAAAAATATTGGAGCATATTTTTTCTTTTTTACGTAAACAACTAATTAAGACGATTCAGTGCTTTGAAAACTCGTGTGACGGCACTTTTCAGTACATTTTTTACATAAAAGTGACGTCACAAGCCCCTACTTACGATCTTTGATGCGATTTATCTTCGTATTTTTTTATTAATTTGATAAAACAAAAAACATATTTAACCAATATTTTTCGGACTAAACAGAATCATATGTTTTTAAGTCAGGAAACATCCATAGTAATATGGAAGTGGCAGTATGTAAAAGTTTAAGAAAAAAATGCTCCAATATTAATCCTACATGCTCCAAAACATCATACGCAAATAAACCGCATTATTCTCCTAAAAATACCACAAATAATGTTACAAGACTTCCTGCCCACAATACAGTGATTACGTCTGACATAAAACTATGAGATTGTAATAAAATCGTAATATCTATTTATAGCACAGTAATAATAGGGGTTTAAACTTTTTTGTATGGACGCTGGCATATCGACCCGCCGCCATTTTGACTTTTTTTTTCGAAATCGCTGCCCACTATGAATGTATGGATAGAGGACATCTAGACGAACAAAAAATGTCATGTAATATGGTATCCCAAAATGTCACGTTATCGAGATATTTGAAGGTAAAGATCATAATGGGCCGCGATTTCGAAAAAAAATCAAAATGGCAGCGGGTCGATATGCCAGCGTCCATGTCACATCGGTTCTATCCCCTTTGACTGCATGGTTGTTCTACTGCTGTGCATGGGGTCCTAAGTCGGGCAAAGTGTTATTGGGTATTTCCACCAGGAATTTCTCAGTAGCCGCCACAGACTCTGGATTTATGCCCGGTTTATGGCGATCGACTTGCCCACTATTACAAGGGACATTACTGGCAAAATGTGGGTGTACTAATGGGTACACCTCTGCCTAACCCTTTAGAAATTACTGGCGTAATGTTATATCCTTGTATTTAAGGTTCTCGAGTGGCGACAACCTTGTCGCCAACCTTGTTGGTAGGCCTCCCACCAGGTGAACCAACGACATCGTGAGAGTTGCGGGCATGTAAACGGCATGTTCCCGTTCGTTATGGCGTTCCTTTGTCCAGCAGTGGACGTCTTATGGCTGAACGTCTTATGGCTGATGATGATGAATGTTATATTATGCTATGACTATATAAATGGGTGTTAAAAAATACCGCATTATTGTCCTAAAAATACCACAAATAATGTTACAAGACTTCCTGCCCACAATACAGTGATTACGTCCGACATAAAATTATGAGATTGTAATAAAATCATAATATGGGCTATTTATTTGTCCGGGTTGAACGCACCGGTCAGCTGGACCGAAATAGAATTGTGGCGCTGTTGAGGTAAGATCAGTAAGTCAACTTGACTCCTTAATCGAGTCATACTCATTATGAATAGAATCATACCCGCACCAACTTTACTTGGTAACGAATTTCTTTTTTTTGCAAATTTTTCACTTCTGTTTCACTAGCTTAGGCGATGAATTATCTCAAATATTTTCTGAGGACAAACATTAGGACTAGGAATCTATCTATATGCCATCCCGATACGTTCAAGCGTTTTGAGCTGTGCGTTGAAAGTTGGTCAGGATAAACGATTTCATAATTTCAGGGACACGCCGGACACGGTCGGACACCGACGGGCTCACAAACGCTTTCCACGGTTTCAGTATTTCATTCTGAAACCACAGAAACTATTCAACGGTAATTTAACCAATAAGTTACCAATTTCAAGGGTTTTTTTTTCATGAAACCTATTTTTTTTTATTTAAAGTAACCCAAGTTAAGCCTTATTACGTCAGCTTTATGATTACGAGTATTATTTCAGTCTCACATTCATCTACTGCACTTGTCTGTACTGTGACTGCGCCTATATTTAACCTGTGCTATGAATATGGTGCTCTCAATTCATCATGTGATCGGCACCAATTGATCAGCTGAAGTGTACTATATTATAATTAAAAGGTTTTATATTGAACTGAACTTGAGAAACTCGTGCCTCAGGTCGACGTTTAGGTTAAGCCGTGTTTGCCTAGGCTCATCTGTTAATAGGTGACCACTTCATTTATCTATCTATCTATTTAAATAAAAAGAGAAGTCCTGACTGACTGACTCATCAACGCCCAGCCCAAACCCTTGGACCTAGAAAGCTGAAATTTTTCACAGATGTTCCTTTTATAATGTAGACAAGGATTAAGGAAGGATTTTTCGAAATTCAACCCCTAAGGGAGTTAAATAGGGGATAAAAGTTTGTATGGAAAATCGACATTTTCACGCGGGCGAAGCCGCTGGCAAAAGCTAGTTACTAACATAATTATAATAAAACAAAACCCTCCGCCGCGTCTGTCTGTCTGTTCGCGATAAACTCAAAAACTGCTAGACCGATTTGAATTCTGTTTTCATCAATAAATAGAATGGTTCTTGGGGAAGGTTTTAATATATAATTTGTCGCGATAACTGAGATCCACGTGGTTTTTTTGCAAGAAACTCGTCTTCCAAACAAGCACTGAATTATTATTAATATTGAAAACGGGATATTTACCATGTTTAGTTTTATTTCCGAGTTCCCGATATATAATGGGTTAATTTTATTTAATAGGTAATTACAGGCATTATGTGATGATAGGTGTGTTTTTTCAAAAGCTTTTTTTTAATTGATTTTGAAATTTCTTTATTTTAACATAAACAAACAGATAAATGACATTTAGGTCTTATTGTAGAAGCATTTAACAGTATGATTAGGTGTTTTATGCAGACTATGGCGCCTATATAAAACATTTAAGAATACATTCAAAATGTAATGTATAAAACTTATTAGTTGTTATAAATCAGATATATCATACTACTTACGTTTTAAAATTTCGAAATATACACAGCACGTTGTATAATTCTTTTTTTTTAATTGAAACGTACAAAATTACATTACAAACTGTATCGTAATAATACACTCGTGATTGTAAACAAAAAGTGTTTTCCATCCAATCTTATTTATAAAACAGAAGCATGATGTAATTATACAACGTTCGTACGATATACTGACGTGATGACGTCATTCGTCACGTCAGCTTCGTCTACGTTAAGTCTTGACGGCGCCTACTGAAATATATTAGACTAGCTGATGCCCGCGGCTTCGTTCACGTGGATGTCGGAAATATCAAAAATTACGATTTTCCATACATACTTTCATCCCCTGTTTCACCCCCTTGGGGTTGAATTTTGAAAAATCCAGTCTTAGTGGATACCTACGTCTTAAAAAGCGAAATTTTAAGTTTGTAGCCCTAACCACCTTATTAATAAAAATAAAACCTGGTTTAACTTATAATACGCTTGGTTTATCTCGCATCAAAAATATTCAAAAGAAAGTGACGGCATGCGAGATAAACCAAGCGTAAGTTAAACCAGGTTTAACTATTTTTTTAATAAGGCGGCAAGGGTTTGGCCTGTGCGTTGATCCTCAGTCAGTCAGCATTGCATTTTATAGATGTTAATACTGGTAGAATTATTATTGAACCCTAAAAGCGGTGCCGAAGACTGAAAATTGTGTGGCAATCGGTTGTCGTGGTATGGGCATGTCATTGTGATGCGGAGGAAAGTTGAAAATGTCTTGAGGAAAGTTTTGAATATGAATGTGAATAAATGTTGAGAAAGACCCAAAGAAGCGATGAATGGACTGTGTGAAGGACGAAATGGCAAGAAAGGAGGTGAATGCTGAGATGATGAGAAACAGAGAAGTATGGAGGAAGAAGACATGCTGCGTCGACCCTAAATGAATAGGGATGTGTCCTGGGTAAAAAAAATATGATTCCGTTTAGTCCGTCAGTTAGATTATCGAAAAATATTGGATACTTACGTGTTTTTTGTTTTATAAAATTAATAATAATTAACGAAATTATAACGCGTCAAAGATCAGGAGTGGGGGCTTTTGACGGCACTACTTTTATTTTAGAATAAGAATTAAGGTTCCGTGCAAGAAACTTGAAAACTCTTGAAATTGAACAAAAAGAGAACTAACTAAATTTTTATAACAATTCCACGCTAACAAAAGTCGTGGGCGTCCACTAGTAAAACAATAAAAACCGGGTTATACCACAAAAACCGGAACTCAAACCCAAAAAAAAAACTTAATGTCTATTTATTCCAACCATATTCTTCTTCTCAGCCCGATATCGTATTTAAAATATCACATCAGTCATTATTTATCAAAATAATCTTGGTTGTACACGAGGAAACATAAAAACACACATAAAACATGTTTCTTAATGTTTTCTTTGATCTTTGTTATATATTTGCGGGTAGGGTACAAGTTGGGAACGATTAGCGTTTTTCGGGAAAGTTGTTTTAGGTGGCAATTTGTGTTATGTGAATTTGTTGCTTATTTAGGCATTTTTCGGGAGTTAATTGTTACCAGTTATTGATCGTCAATCATCAATGAAAATCAGCAGGGCTATTGCGTATCTTTTAATGACAGTGGATTACATAAAGTGTCTATCGAATAACTGTCAAATGGTGAGTTTTTGAGAAAAAAATGTACGAAACCGTAACCAAATTACAGTTAATCTATGAACACTTATGATAGCCACTGTCATTAAAAAGATACGCAATAGCCCTGCTGAAGCTTACCATTTGTAGTAAGCATCAGATTATCATCGATGATTATCATCACCTACGTAATATACATAGTTCATCATTCTCTTGCCGCTCCCTACTCATTAAGGGCCGGCGCAGCATGTCTTCATCTCCATTTCTCGTCATCCTTCCGTTCAGCCTTCAATTAATCGTCATCTCATTAGATACCTCCTTTGTTCTTGCCATATACTTTACACAGACCGTCCGTCGTTTTTTTAGTCTACCATGACATTTTACAAATTGACAATAAATTTTTACAAACTCTTTTACACGTAATTTTTTTTCGTACCTGCCATACTACTCAGAGAAGAAATAGCCGAAATACTGAGGTGTCTTTTAAGGTCCAGGCATAAAAGTAGCATATTATGTAGTTGTCTTGTCACTGAGAAATACCTGACGGAAAAAGACAGTAACACTTCAACTAGTTATTCAACCCAAATGTATGCATAACCGCCATCCTCTCTTCACTTGCACTACAAAAAATCTCAATAGTCCTCGCGCGAGTCGAATGCCGTTATATCGAAACAATTGCCGAGCGCCATTTATTCGAATCAATTCATTTGCTCGCTTTTGAACTAAAAGAAAAACATGTTGCAGACATTTTCATATCCAGTTCAAACCATTGCATGTTGTTAAATAGCTTTAGTTTTGTTTTGCTTTCTAATTTTACGTTAATTATTGTGTTCGGATCCGATAAGTAATCCTACTAATATTATAAATGCGAAAGTTTGTGAGGATGTTTGTTACTCTTTCACGCAAAAATTACTAAACAGATTCGGATAAAATTTGGTACACAGGTAGTTTATAACTTGGATCTTCCCGTGGGATAAACTTCGAGTTGTAGCGGGCGAAGTCTTACATTAAAATGAATCGCAAGCTCGCCAGAGTGGTGGGCATCACGCAGCTTGCTTATAAAAAGTCACGAATTTTGAGGTCTCAGCGAGGATGACAAATTAGTGCACGGAACTGTAGCCGATTCATTGTACCCCGTGTTGTTACAACAATAAGGCCGCGCTCAGTTTGGACACGGTATTTATACTGTGGTTTGGCGCGTTTTCTGACGTCAAATAAAATTTTTTTCTTTCTTTCTTTCTTTTTGTACGAATTTTACTCGTGCGCACACGTACGAAACTACGAACACGCACGAACGATCCTAACCTTCCAAGTACTATGTGAGCGCACTTATTGGATGCGAGTTAGTCGTAAATATAATAATATTATAGTCTAATCTATATCGTACGTTTACGTACGATACAAATTCGTGTCCATAGTGAGCGCGGCCTAAACCGCGTCTATCCGTCTGTCTGTTCGTGCTAAACTCAAAAACTACTGCACTATTTTTTAAATACTATTCACCAATGGATAGTGTGATTCTCGAGTATGCGTTTTAGTATATAATTTATGTCTTAAAGGTTCATAAATAAGTTTACAACTTTTTTTTGGCGATTGGTAATCATCAAATAACCCCTCCCGCTCTTGGACAGAGCGCAAGGGATTGTCAGACTTCTACTGACTAAAAACCACCCATTTTCTTTCTTAGCCCTTGTGCCGAGGCCGCGGTATCTCTTTTGAACAACCCACAGCCCCGACGGGCATAAGTTTATAACTTAAGCCGCGAATGAACTCAAGTGATTTGGGTCTAAGTATATCTCCGCAGTGTCTTCAAAATCTAGAACAGGCAATCCAATAATCGTGCAATGAGGCTCACTGAGCTTCTTTATATATTTAGATTAAGGCTGAAATGAGCTGAGATTTTGTCAATTTGTGTTTGAAAGTACTTGTGGTGGGTGACGAGCTTTTTTATGGTTCTTTTATGCTATTGTCATTGTCATTTGTGATAAAAGATGTATTTTATAGTAATGGAGTAACTGTGAAAGATCATACCTTCTTGATGAAGCCTGTACTTAATGGTCGTAAATCACTAAACTTCGAAAATGAGATGAGCAGTAAAAGTTTCTTGAGTAGGTATTGAAAATTTGAAGCTACATGAACATTGGCTAGCCAAGCTAAACAGCGGAAAATCTTAGCGGAGATTAGTCATCGGTGCGAGCATAGAAAGGTGCGAGTGATATTACTGTGCAAAAGTATGTGCGCAGGCACAGATGCACTCTCTGTTCCTTTACTCTCATAGTCCGATAGAACAGCAATCCGACACGACCGGCGAGAGAAAAGTCGCAAGCCTTTTGTGCTTTCCGAGGCACGGGGGTATCATACCGCCAACCGCCAACTTCCTAACTCCGGGCTGTCAGTAGTAGCCCGGAGTTTGGAAGTTGAAGAAAAATGGAAAAATCCAACACCAGTTTTTGGCCTGACACTGGAATCGATTCCAGGACTCCAACCAACGAGGTAGTTAAATGTTGATGGCAATACGCTCTTTCCCAATTCATGGGACTTCAACATAACTGGCGTTAGAATAATTAAAATTAAAATAGATATTCATCATCATCATCAGCCTATAATGTTCCCACGTGCGGGACTCAGGCTTCCTCTCTAGGAGAGGGATGGGCTATAATCTACCACGCGAGCCCAGTGCGGATTGGTAGTTGTCACATGTCTTCGAATGTTTTGGTTCTAAGACATGCGGGTTTCCTCACGATGTTTTCCTTCACCGTTTTGAAAGCAGTGGTGGTGAATTAAAATACACAAAGTAATGCGCCTGACTGGGTTCGAACCCATGACTCACTGTTCGTAAGTCGTGGTCCGCCACCACTGGGCCACAACTGCTCTCAAAATAGATATTACTAAAGCAATTACTCCTCCTAATTAGGTAACCTTTTCGTAAGACCCATCAAATAATACATTTTAAAATCGCTTCCACCCATGGCTTAGGTCTACAACTATCGTAGATAGACAAACTAATAAACACTAAGGCCACTAGAAACCCTTTGTACTCCCACACAACAGATAGTACAGTCAATGTCCAGTATAACCTGATCCCTCTACCCCCACCACTTGGCCTTGACAAATTTTTTATACGAGGGGTCAGGTTCTTCTTCTTAGCGTGTCGATGACAATTGGTTATGTTGGCGAAAGACTGTACGAACTGAATTAGCGAAGTTTTAATCTGTAGCTGTTTTTAGAAACCAATTAAATGTTTGTACATTTGTTTGGGTGTAAAGTCACGAGCTCTAATATGTATACATTTAGGAGAGATACGAGATTGATTTCCCACGGAATAAATGTATTTTGTGAACGCGGAATAACAAATGTAAAATGTGCCTACAGACCGATAAGGACTAATTGCGGACCGACTTTTTATCGGACAACAGATAAACTTATACTTATGACGTTTTTTTTTCAATAGGCTTAAACTCATGGGGGTCGACCATGGGAAAACGGTACACATCACTGGTCTGCAGGTTTTGGGCCAGCTTCAGAAGTACCAACCTTTTTGATAAGTAATCGAAATATTTAGTGTTCGGTAAGTATACTTGTATGTTATTTTAAGATCCTCTGTTGATTGTAATAAATTGTTTTATTATAATCTCTATGGGACATTTCAAATCATTACACAGCTAGACCAGCCAATTTTCTCCACATAAAACTCTGTAGACTACGTAATTCAAACATTGTCATTAAAAATATTAACGAAAGGACATCGACATCAAACATGCACCAATTTGTCCATCAACACTTTGTAATAATAAATGGTGACCATTTATTTTTGAACTTTCGTGTACCTAAGCATAAATATTATACTGTAATATTTTTATACAAAATAGCCAATGTCTTTTACTGCTGCTTTTTTTGCTATATTATTATTGATGTAAAGTTTCTTCAAAATCCGTTTATTTATTTTTTGTGTGAAAGAGTATTAAACTTCATCCATCTATACTCACAATCTTTCGTGTTTAAAACTAGTAAAATAACTCATCCACGGATCAGATTATATTGGACACTGTCTGTAACAGCCACAATTTATCAAAAAGCCAAAACATTCTAATTTACGGGCAGCCATATTTTACAAAATATATCAAAAGAAAAGCAAAACATTCAAATCATAAATCTCCGCTAAAGTGCCAGAGAACTTTTTGTCATTTTTACAAATTGTTTTTTTTTTTAGATAAATTTTGGTTAGTGTCTAGCTTTAAAGTTTTAAATGGTTCTGTCACAACAAGCAAATATTTTTTTCTGGTAAAATGGCACTGAACATTTCGCACTTTGGGTAGGTACCTATCTTTACAAATAAATAAAATTAAAGTGTCTGTATACATGTACATTATAAATATAACAGCTATTTACTGAATTCAAAGCATAATTATGAAAGTATAATATAATTTTATGCGGTACTTTTAACTAATAAAAATAATAGTCAATGGACCTAGATTTAATATGATTAAATAAAATATGATTGCTCTAGAAAAAGAAAAGCTCAGAAAGAAAAACGGATAATACATTATGGAGAATTCGCAGTCCTTGTTCCTTCTTAAATTCTTAACCCTGCTCTAACTAGTCACGTGGTGATTTTTATCTGACACTAAAATAACAGCGAGTTTTTGACGTAACAAATATGGAGAATTCGCAGTCCCTGTTCCTTCTTAAATTCTTAACCCAGCTCTATACGACACTAAAATGCTTTTGACGTAAGTAACAAATAATAATATTTTTGATCCATTTTGATAAAAGTATGACTGAGTTGTTGATCCGAGATTCACTCATGCGTGTAAAGATCGATGTTAATTATGATCGGCAAACAAATTAATAGACCAACGGAGACTAACGGTTAGTTAGTTAGAAGGGTAGTAAGTGGACAGGTCTTCGAAAATAAACTGAAGGTTTCACTACATAATTATTATAAAACAAAGTCCTCCGCCACGTCTATCTGTCTGATCCCTAAAACAACTGCACCGATTTTCATGTTGTTTCCACCAAAGGTTTTAAGGTACATAATTTGACCGACATCCACGCGGTTGAAGCCATGGGCATCAGCTAGTATACCAATAAACCTTCCTTATGACTCGTTTACGGAGACGCGAGGCGTCGCAGACGAAGCTCCAAAGAGACATCAATAAATCGTATTCTCAAAAGGATTACTTATGTAAATCCAATGCTAATCAAGTTTGCCTTGACATTCGCCTCGGATGTCAAAGGAAAGCTATCGGGTAGCAACGCGTTTACATATACAGGGCTTTAATCTTTATCCCTTAGATCAGGGATGGCGAACCTTTATGAACCAACGCAACATGCCATTTTTTCTAAAGCAACGCTTATTGAGTGCCCTGCAATATTATTGCTAAGTCTTTATTGGCAGACATTCAACTAAATATTTTCGACAAAAAAATTGTTTCAATTCTACGTGTAAGTAATTCAAATTAAAGTTACACTAGTGTAACTTCTGTTGTTTCTGATTAGATTTGTAAGAGGTTACTTTTAGTAGATTACCTGTTGAAATGGACTCCTGCGAAAAATTCGGTGGTGTGCGGTGTGTCTAAAATATTGTGTAAAGTGCCATCAATGGCACGCGTGCCAATGGTTCGCCATCCCTGCCTTAGATGAAGATTTATTTAAAATTCTAGAACTTTACCCGCGACTTCGTCTGCAAAGAATGTGATAGCGAGGATAATATGCAAGATATAAATAAAAAAAAACCTATAGTATCTACATACGGATAGTAGATTACATACGGGACCGAAACGTGGTCGCTCACAATGGGCCTCATCAGAAAGCTCAAAGTCACCCAAAGGGCAATGGAGAGGGCTATGCTCGGAGTTTCCTTGCGTGATCGAATCAGAAATGAGGACATCCGCTTGAGAACCAAGGTTACCGACGTAGCCCGAAGAATCGCCAGACTTAAGTGGCAATGGGCAGGGCACATTGCTCGCAGAACGGATGGCCGATGGGGCCGAAAAGTTCTGGAATGGCGACCGCGAACCGGAAGACGTTGCGCTGGAAGGCCTCCCACTAGGTGGACCGATGACCTGGTCTAGGTTGCAGGAAACCGCTGGATGAGAGACGCACGGGACCGGTCAATGTGGCGACGCCTGGCGGAGGCCTATGTTCAGCAGTAGACGTCTTTTGGCTGAAATGATGATGATGATAGTATCTACGACCAATGTAGCTTTCTAATTTTAACAATTATTTCATTAGTTTCGGAGATTAAGCCCTACGTACAAATTTTATACCTCTTTATAATATTAAATAGGTATATACTTAGATTTTGCCTGCGACCTTTGTTCGCGTAAAATTATTTTAGGCAAGCCCCCATAAAATATAAAAATACAGAACAATATTATGTGCCGCACAGCTGCTGTGCCAAAAAGTTCCATTTCTACAATAATGCCAGATGGATGCTATCTGACGTCGATTTTCAAATAAACCTTGGCGAGTGATGGTTACAATCTTAGTATTTTTAGTTTTAGAAAATTATGATTTTCCCACAATATTTGGCTTCACTTTTCAGACCATCATCTGGCTAGCCTTCTCCCAACTTTGTTGGGGTCGGCTGCCACAGTATAACCGAATGCAGCTGAATCTATCTATCTATCCATACTATAATAATATTATAAATGCGAAAGTAACTCTGTCTGTCTGTCTGTCTGTCTGTTACTCTTTCACGCCTAAACGGCTGAACGGATTTTGATGATTTTTGGTACAGACATAGTTTGGAACTTGAGAAAGGACATAGGATAGTTTTTTCAGTTTTTCCTGTAATTCTTCTCTTTTTGCTACTTGTATATATTTTATCATAATTTTATTTCTGTAAATTGTAGTTTGTAAATATTGTTAAAAAAAAGTATCCTTGACACTGATATAACATTATTTGAACCGATATTTGAATCGAGATTACTATCCAAGACAGAATATTAATTTCGCATGCAAATCATTTAAACTAATGTATTGTGGTTGTCTTTATCTCCAACTATTACAGAAACATAGTTATCCTTGCATTAGAGATTCTGTTGCTGAACCGAAAGACATTATTAGTAGAACTGAGTTAGCATATTAATGTCTGTTTTCGCACACACATGACATATGCGACACAATCACACGACTTCCAACTATATTTGCGAGCCGTTTGAGGTTGAAATTTTGGTCCGAGTGCTCATAGCCTGTTCAATAAAATTTCGCAAATTATGATACGCCAACATTTTGCAGTTGTATTTAAGTTCTATACAATTTTAACAGCAGCGGTGGCCCAGTGGTGTCGGCCCCGACTTACGAACAGTAGGTCGTGGGTTCGAACCCAGGCAGGCGCATTACTTTGTGTAATTTATTTCATCACCGCTGCTCTCAAAACGGTGAAGAGAAAACATCGTGAGGAAACCGGCATGTCTTAGAACCAAAAAATTCGAAGACATGTGGCATCTGCCAATCCGCACTGGGCCCGCGTGGTGGATTATAGCCCATCCCTCTCCTAGAGAGGAGGCCTGAGTCCCTGCAGTGGGAACATTATAGGCTGATGATGATGATAATTTTAACAGCGGGCAAGCCTATTGCCCATCAACCGGGCACAAATTGAGCCTCTCGGAGCCTAGATACTGCTGGCTGCTACTGTGAAATTTTGATATAAAAACGAAATCACACTTTCTCAAATCCTAAAGACCACTTGTTGAATCTTCATTTAAATTAATTTAACTTTCATGTTTATGTAAATACTAGCTTATGCCCGCGGTTTCGCTAACGTGGTATTTGATTAATGTCCTACGGGATCATATTACCAGGATAAAAAGTACCCTATGTGTTAATCCAGGTAATAAACTATCTGTGTTCTAAATTTCATCTACATCCGTTCAGTAGTTTTTGCTTGAAAGATTAACAAACATCCATCCATCCATCTTCTCAAACTTTCGTATTTATAATATTCGTAGAAAGTAGGATACTCGTAAATACAATGAAAATAATCTAAAATAGCCCTCAACATCAACCCTTCGTCGAATAGCCTTTCAAAATGTCTAATTATGTCAGTCTGTTATAAAGTTAAGATTTGAAAACTTTGAATTCAATTTATGAAGTTGAATTAAATTCTTGGTTACAAGGATTTGATTCCCGGAAGGCGATTCCGAAAGGACTCCAATCTAAATTCCGGTGTCTTTGGTGATCATTTGAACCAATCAACCAAATGAGGACTTCGGTGTGTATGTTCAGCGATATAATATTAAAAATTAAGTTCAAAAATCTAAAACCCGACTACTAACAAAATCGCGGTCTTAAAAGTAGAAAACAAGAAAATAATTTTCTTGTCTGATATTCTTCGTAGTCACCCGGTTTTAAATTCATCAACATTGAAAGGATCTTAAATAATCAGTAGTGAAGGATCTTCAATCTAAACTTTAGTATATAAGATGATGATCAAGTATTACCAACTTCAAAGTCATCATCACCGAATTTGACAGCTCAATCTTCCCGTATTTAGTCGAGTTTATTTAATAAAGTCGGCATAATGCCCCAAACAACTTGGTTTTCAAGAACAGTGTATGATCTTGGCTCGGCTCCAGGGAATTAAATTCAAATCGTTATTATAAGTATGTTGCACAGCTGAATCCAGCTGATGACCTGGTGTTCTTGGCGTTATAATATATGCACATCTGTGTGCACTGCGGAAAAAATGTATTTTCCTACTTCATTTTTTTTTTGGAGGCTTGAAAATGATCAATGTACTCCTTCCGCTCAGGGCAGAGCGGTAGGGAGTGTCAGACTTCTACTGACTAAAAACCACCCATATTCCTTCTTAGCCCTTTGTGCCCTCCCGCGGTATATCTTTCGAACAACCCGCAGTCACGTGAAGACAACGTGAGGAACATGACGTGACATCTATCAACCCACACTGGGCCTGCGTGGTGGATCCCATCCCTCTCTCCTAGAGAGGAGGCCGAAAATGATGATAGTATATACCATAATCACATGACTTACGGAAGATGACCCCACTTAATCCTCCATTATAACCAACTTTCCATCATCATAAAACGCGAAATAGAAAACATTCAAAAAGTAAATTTACCACAAAAATATTCAAGTCCAATTTAAAAGTTAAACAGGAGGACTTGAGTCAAGGCAGGCAATACCGCTCCTTCTTAAATTATTATGCATGGCAACACTTACAGGACTCCTCTTGGCCTTAAGGGGCTCCATTTACCACTTCTTTCATTTTAAAAAGGTTTTGCCTCGAGGTTGACACTCCCTGCCACTTTAGGTTTGGTTTTGTATGATGTTATGTCAAACCTTTGCCACCAACCGGCAGTTGGTGTTTGGTATAAAACACCAACTGCCGGTTGGTGGCAAAGGTTTGACATACTTTTGTATATTATGATAAAACTGTCAAAACCTTAACTAAGTGATGGTCTAAGTAATCATTATAAAGCTCTCGAGTACGGCATTATGAGTATTTATGGAAAATATAGCACTCACCTGCAGTGGTTTGAGGTTAAAATAACAGTTTTTCTTTTAGGATAAGCAATGGCTGCTGAGGTTGGTCTGTAGATAGGTGACCATTCAATATTTATTATACCGTGACGCCTCTGTACGTCGGAAAGCAATTAAAAGCAGTCGGTCTTGGCTATAATTTGTCAATAGGGAGTGGGGTTTCTGGAAACCAATATTTTTAAGCTATTGCATAGCTTCTATCGCGGGCCTTGAGCGTGGAGAGCGAATCCAGAAATTTCGTAACGAAAATATTCACAACCAGGTTGCTATGGTTACGGAAAATAACAAGGTTGTCAACTGAGGTTGTCAAATTAAATAATTAATTATTTGCATACGTTGATAAAAAATGCTATGCAATAGCTTTACCGCGGCAGTCTCCGAGTGCCACATTTAGTTTTTTTTTTAATGAAAATTCACGTGGTCAATAACAAGAAGAACAAGTGCCTTTCTTTACGGTATTTTTACACCCTTTCGTCTTGTAAAACAAGACAAAAAGACAAGACTGAAAGGATATCTTCTCACTTTTGTAAATCTGAAACCTGACTGATCTAATAAGACGCATTGGTACTACATATCAGATTCTAATCCACGACCTTACCAAAATCAGAGGTTGTCAACCTTTTACCCTCTCCGTCTCAAGTTTACGCATCAAAATCATAAAAATCTTCAGACAAACACAATGTCTATAGAAAACAATAAACCGTGTTTATTATATTCCTTTGTGTAGAAAACAAAACAAAATCATTAAGCTGGAAGTTATAATAATGTTAGAGTATTTTGACGTGCGTTCTTCAAGAAGTGCAAAGGATTTATAATAATAATAATATATGGAGTCAAGAAAGGGTATCGCATTTTTTTTAGAACGACATCTTGCAGTTCAGCCTAAGACAAGTCGGCTACTGCTTAACCAGACTTTACTGTGGATGTCTTGAATTTCAGGCCTCGCCAGGCTAAACAAACTTACAAACTAAGCGACTACACACGCTAAGGGCACCCCTGTGGGATACGAATCTCGGCTTATGCCGTCGCTGGGAGAGGACAGCAAGGGGACAGAATGGATCTGAGTGATGTTTCACATTGCGTAGCAAAGTCAGACTATATTATTCCAAATTTCCAACAGCACACGTATACATTCTGAGAGACGAAAGAGCAATTTTTCATATAGGGTCTTAGGGACAGCCCTCCAAAGACAGATGGGGTGAAATCAGTACATCATACTAAGATGACCAGCACAAGAAATTATTTTGTGGGAAATATCCGCTATCTTGGCAGATAGTGGATATTTCCTTTGAAGGTACTTTTACTGGTGTATTCAAAATTGGTCCAGCCGCTTTGGAGATTGGTTGGAACACATAACGGACATAAATTGAAAAAAAATATATTTTATTGTTATTAGTATCGCATAGTCAATTTGGCACCTTTGGAGAGACTGCAATACGGCCCAAGTTTCGATCGAATCGAAGGCTTTCTCGTAGTCCACAAACGCTAAACAGAGAGTATCGCATAGGTACGAGTATACCTAATTTTATTTCACAAAAAAAAAAATGGTATAGATTCTTTAGATGGCATGTAAAGCCCCGTAAGAGGCCCATGGGGACATAAAAACTATAATATAACACCAGGTTAACCACACGACAAAGAAAGAATATAAAAATCTTGACATACGTACACACTAAGCCTGTAATCTCGAACCCAGAAGGGTTAGGCATAGGTAGAGGAGGTAGATACTTAATAGCATACCATTTATTGTATTTTTACATTGTTTATAATGTGAACGCACTTTCACGGCAAAAATTGGCTATGTCAGTCACCAGAGAGCACACCAGCGATGCTCTTAATAGGCAGATCCAAGTCGCTGTGGCCGAAATCGGTCGGGATCATATATATATATATATATATATACATTGTTTATCTTCTATAATATAAAAATGTTATGTTGGTTTGTGTACGCTTCAAAAACTCAAAAAGTTCTGCACCGATCGAGCTGACATTTTAGAATGATATATAATCCGCATCAAGGATTGTTTTTACAGTATCCACGCGGGCGTAGCCGTGGGCATCAGCTAGTTGATATATACTTTTGTTTATTACTGATTGTTACTATAGTAAATCTTAAATTTAACTGACACCTTGCTATTTTATCGAGTCTGGTTCTTCTAACCAACCCAACAGACAGATGTGTGCTGGGGAGTTTGTTCCGTCACTTCTTCTTTCCAGCTAAACATTAGGAAGTGTCGATGGGTGGGCGTTTTGGGGGACTGTCTTGTAAAAATGTAAATAGTAAAGTAAATTTTGACCAGTGCTGATTATCAGCCTAGTTTGAATAAATGAGTTTTGATTTTGCTTTTGATTTTTGAACCCACATTTTGCCAATTATGTTTCAGTCCCATGAAATAGGAGCCTCCTATTAGAAGGCGACCTATTGCCATCAATCGGGCACAAATTCAGACTCTGCAGCTGCTGCTGAGAAATCCCTGATGTGAAAACACATGACTCGTTGTTTTCATTTTCTCACGAAAAGATGAACAGTGAATTTACAAGTGGTTTATATCATAACCCATTTGCGAATCATCTGTTTTGCATAACTTCGTATTTGATGTTTAATTAAAATAAATTGTATCTGCAAAACGTCAGGTTGTGAAATAAAACATTCGTGAAATGTGTGAGATTGATAGATTGACGGAGATGAGTAGCATGTAGCTAGATGAAAACAGCTGTTTGAATCAATGTTCAAGTTAAACCTGGCTTGCCTATGTTGGTCTTGGGATGACCACCTACAACGTGCAAAGTTTCCTCCATACTTCGGAAAGCACGTTAAGTCGTTGGTACCGGCTGTAATTTGTAAATCTTTGACTGACGTAACGAAGTGGAAATCATGTTTTTTCCTACTCCTCCGCTATTCTTTTCTGATTAATTTCGTTGCGGGATCCAAGACAGTTAAATCGCTTCTCTGGGACTTCGTCGAGCTTCATTGTCTCGGCGCTTTTCTTGTGGTCGCCACTGTTTATTCTGGCTAACAGGAGTTACAGTGGTTTGGGAATAGTGTGGCGGGCTTGTCCCAAAAAAGATGACTGACGTAACAGGTTGTCAGTGGCCTGAAAGCCTGACAACCAGTCTTACTAAGAGGTATTTTGGGGGTATGAGGAACAGGGTGTAAAGCTCCTCATCCCCCATAGAAAAGGGAGGATCCTCCGACCGGACGGGTGTTGTGTCCGGCGGACTAACTGCCCGACAGTTGTAAGTCGGGAACTCGTATATAGGCTTATGTCGCGGATAATGTTGATAGCGCGATGTAGGATTTTCTGTCGATCGTTGTTAGTACGCAGGTGTTGCGATAGATGTCGCTAGTCGCCACAGTATCATAATTATTACCCAGTAATAACTGGGTTGTGGAGGTCAGGTAGTGACTTCATTTAAAATACTAGTATTTAGCTGTATCTGGTAAGACTGGAAGCCGACCCTAACATAAAGGTACAAGTTGGTAGCCGACTGCACACAGCAGCAGCAGACGTCATGTCGTCGCTTCATGTCGTCACGACACGTCGTCGCGTCATGTCGCTGCAGTCATGATTTCGAACCCGACTGCAGACGACAACTGCAGATGTCATCCAGTTGGTTCCGAGTTTGTATATCAATTGTTTTACTGCTTTGCGTGTGTAAACTGAAGACACAGGTTCCGATACATTTTCGGCTAAAGGACATAATATCTCCTGTTGTTTCTGTTATCTATGGGCACTACTGTACTGCGGTCGGACGACACGTGCGTCTGCCGCTCGACGACGTCGCTAGCTTCATGTTGCTAACTACGGAGGGAATTTCATAGAAATACGTAGAAACCAGTCGTGTCGCCGCGACACGTCGTCTGCTGCTGCTGCGTGCAAACGGCTACCAACTTGTACCTTAACATAGCAAAAGGCTCGGCAGATAGTCGACGGATCCACGGACCAAGCTAGGCGACCGTGACTTAACCTGAAGGTCGACTCGAGCGGCTGTTATTATTTAGATACGTGCTCCTTTGAAGCCACGTGCTCATGCCATTAAACTAAAAATAAAACATTTTGAATAGCATTATAATCACGAAAGTTGATACGATTGATACGATTCAGCCTAATAACGAACAAACAATAAAAATATTTTTATGTCAGACTCGTGCGAGCTTTTCAAAGAAATGTTAAAACAGAGATGTTTGTAGACTAGATAAATATACAGATGTGGGTTTTTAATGGATAGCATGCGTAATGGTGGATTTCATCCGAGTTTATAATGTTGGTGGATTAAGATGAGTCCACTAAAAAATTTTAAACGTAAAACGTGTTGATTTGGACTCGTTTCTGACTGATTAACCAAAGAGGGTAAAACAATGGGAGACTTGAAAAGGAATGGGGGAGACCCATCTTTTTATTTTTACATGAGTTGTCATTTTAATTTTAAACATAATTATTGTTGATATTTAGTCGATTTTATTATGCAAAAATTAATCTTTGATTTTCTTTATACTGGCAACACAGTCACTAACGTCACGTAACGTCAAACACAACGTTTCTTATAAAAAGGACGGTTGCCTTTACTCGTGCTCTCACTTTTATCTAAACTGTGCTAGAAGGCAGTTACTTTAACCTTCCTTGTGGGTATTTTTTATATTTGAATAATAAACGAGTCAAAGTATTTAAATTCAAATTGCTGCTGTTTTCTTGACACCCATTTCCAAAAATTAAAAGTTAAAAAAAAATTGTATTCACCGTTTAAGTTTATAAGACTTCTAACAATTTTGGAAGTTTGACCCCCAACATCTCCGTAGGACTCCGTTGATCTATGTATTAAAAGATAGTATTATTATGGTCGGTCGTAAGTTTTATAATTTTATTTTCCAGTCAACAAAGGTTCAACTTTGAATTGATCAGGGTTGTTTACAGGCCCCAAAATTGACAGATCTGTCTGTGTGATGTGTGTTGTGTATTGCGCGTACCCCGCTCCCCGCGCGTCCCGCTCCCCGCGCCGCGCCATGCGTGAGCGCGACTTACAATAAAGCTGTGCGTTACTAACTACCGATCGTTTCACTTGTCCCAAATATCATCGACCCATCTGCACACTTATCACAAGGTATAATTTCAGGTACAACTACGCTAGATACCCACGGATCAAATCCAGTAAGATCCTTAAGCATTCCTCGTTCACGAGATACAATTTCAAGTACAAGGAACTATGTATTTGCACGTAAATTGAAAACCAATCCAGCCTGCCTCCAAGTTCTCAATTAAAAAATCAAAATCAAAGCATTTATTTCAAGTAGGCCAATTACAGGCACTTTTGTATAGTCGAATTAAACTAACTGCGGCGCTCAGAGATATCCAACGATTACTCAAGCCGCCACCCAGCAAAGGCCTGACATACTTTTGTATGACAAAACTGCCAAAAACCTTTACCAAGCGACGGCCCAAGCAACCACTGAAGCTCTCCGAGTGCGGCAGTAAACTACTGAAGCTAAATAAACTAAGCTACAGTCCCAGTGTTATTGTCACAAGGCATAATAACTCGTGAGTGTTAGTTGCCCATTCATTCTTCGACTCGACTGCCTCTCTCTCGACTTCCTCGTTGGTCTAGTGGTCACGGATCGCAACTGCTGAGCATGAGGCTCTGGGTTCGATTCCCGGGTCCGGCAAATTGTTATGGGTTTTTCCATCAGGTATTTCTCAGTGGCAGCCACGGAACCTGGATTTGTGCCCGGTGATGGCAATAGGCTCGCCTCCTAATATAATATTATAAAATTCTCGTGTCACAGTGTTCGTTGCCATAGTCCTCCGAAACGGCTTGACCGATTTTGATGAAATTTTTGTGCATCCGGTATCTATGAGAATCGCCCAACATCTATTTTTCAAAAAAAAAAAATATATATGGCAAAACAACGTTTGCCGGGTCAGCTAGTAATACATTAAGTTTGTCTTAAACATAACTGGCAAAATCTGAGTGTACTATTAGGTACACCCCTGCCTTACCCTTCGGGGCTTACAGGCGTGATGTTACACTATCAAAAGAATCTCGAATATTCAGCTGTTCACCTTTCTCGACAAAAATAAACACACAACTAGGTATTTCACTCAGCAATGTTTATTATTTTAAAAATAAAATTATTATAAAAGAGTAGGCGTTTTATTAATTTTATTATATACAAAGTAGATGGGACGCAGTGCGAAAGCGTTAGTCATGTAATTTATTAATAATATTATATGTTTATGTAAATAAAGAATTATAACTAGTAACACGCGGTGCGTAAGTTTTTTGGGATGAAAATATTTTCTGCCCGTTGGTCTAATCGTCGCAAGCGTGATTCCCTGGCCAGGCAAAATGTCGGGGGCTAACATGGCGCTTCCAAATCTATGCTGAGTCACGCTCCGGAAGACCACGTCCAAGAAAAACTTGCCACACCTGTTGAGCTTACTTACCACCGACAAGTGGAAATTATGTTTTTTCCTACTCCTCCGCTATTCTTTTCTGATTAATTTCGTTGCGGGATCCAAGACAGTTAAATCGCTTCTCTGGGACTTCGTTGAGCTTCATTGTCTCGGCGCTTTTCTGTGGTCGCCACTGTTGATTCTGGCTAACAGGAGTTACAGTGGTTTGGCAATAGTGTGGCGGGCTTGTCCCAATAAAAAAAAATACCACCGAGAAACAAGTGACAAAATACCATGTAAGTTTTCAACACGTAGGTCGCTAGGTTTCTGAACTAAATTGACAGGACAAGAAACATTAATCATCATCATTTCAGCCAAACAGGGCCTGATTTAGAGTTCCGACCGCCCTAGGCTAACTATGAATACACGCCCCCAGCCTGTCCTGTCCTCCTTTTCATGCAGGTGCAACTAATTAAATTACAAGTAAGTACCTACAGAAGAGAGCCTAAGTGACCTTTTTTTTGGCAGGTGGAAATCATCAAATAACCCCTCCCGATCTTGGGCAGAGCGAAAGGGAGTGTCAGACTGCTACTGATTAAAAACCACCCATGATCCTTGTTAGCCCTTTATGTCAAGGCCGTGGTATCTTGCGAACAACCCGCATCCCCGACGGGCGTCGGACCTTGCGAGCCCCCTTCCATGTTGCTGACATCTCTTTGAGGCGCGCGTGGAACACGAACGCGCCGTCGACACGGCCTGTCGTCGTCATAAGTCGTACGGACGGCGAGCTAGCCCATTACTCACAGTCCACAGGCCCGCGTCTACGGTGGCCCCCGACGCCCGGAGCGCCTCCCGCGGCGGCTGGGTTGGGAGAGGTTCTCTCCCTCTCACGTTCAGCCACCTCCTTCACTAGCATCGTTGCTTCGCAGAAGGAGGCGACGGCGTCTTTTTCCTCCTCGCTCAGGACCATGGCTTGCACCAGGGCCGGACGCGAGGGGTCGCCGCCGCCGATCACCGCTGCGAGAACACGGCGGGGCTCCGCCCAAGCGAGGCAGTCCTCCACGGTGTGCTCCACCGTATCCTCCGGCCGATCCTCACAATGATGGTTGCATCCGGGCGTTTCCTCCCCTTCGGTGCAGGTACCTTCTCAAACAACCATGTCCGGTGAGGACATTCGTCAGACGGATGGACGGTGAGGGCACTGTGGCGCCTCTCAAGCCACCCTTCAAAGAGAGGACTTACCGCCAATATGGGGCGTGCCCTGCACGGGGTTGCGAGAGTCGCTCTCTCAGATCGCACCGGAGGTCTGTCCGCTGCGCAGCAACCGCTTCACCAGGGGGTCAATCTGTCAATCTGTTGCCGCGACAAGGCAACAGATTGACCCCCCGGTGAAGCGCTCTGCCCTCGCGCGCCATTCATGCAGGTGCACGAAGACTATCGCCTCCAGCCCATAGCGGCAAACCGGCAAGGAGGTTTGCCGCCTCGCGGGAAAGAAAGAAAAAATGTTTATTTGACGTCAGAACATCAAGCACACACACAATACTATTTTAAAAAAAAATTACAAAAATGGAAATACATAGTAGGTATACCACGCGGCATATAAGTTAAACATGCGCAGTAGTCGTTTTTCGACGTCCCATTCAAATCAAGCAGAGAACCTGTGACGCCATTTTGTGTCAAGTTATTTGCCTAGGAGCATACCTATGTGCTGTGTGCCTCACGGCTGCGCCAAAAAGGTTCATTTCAGCATTCATGCCAGACAGGTGATGCTGTCTGACGCTGGTCTTCCAATGAACCTTGCGGGAGATCGTGCGGTACCCCCGGACTAGCCTTACGGCCATCACATTTTTTTGCATGACGCATGATGGCATCCACCGTCGAGCGCCACTTGCGAAAACCAAACTGGTGTTCCGCAAGATCCGGACCCATTCCCTCAAGGTATTCGGCGAGGCGGTTTGCAATTACTCTTTCTAAGAGCTTGCCCACCTCGTCGAGCAGCACAATGGGCTGGTATGCGGACGGCGAATCCGCAGGGCGCCCCGGTTTCTGAATGAGGACCAGCTTCTCCGTCTTCCAACGAAGCGGGAACTGGCATCTTTCCAAGCACGCGCTTAAGCACCCCTCCAGCCGGGGCCCAAGAGCCTCTTAGGCCAGGACCCAGGTTTCAGGTTTTGCCTTTACCGAGACCTCTCTTTTTCTCACTCAATCCTCCTATCCTACTCTCACCTGTGTCAAACGAAATGAAAGAAAGAAATCACAAATTTTGCAAAAAAACATTGCTTTGCAATGAGAGAGGCACGCGCGGTTAAGCGCTCATTTTATTTTTTAACACACGTATTTTCCCAAAATTACCAAATATTATAAGTCTTAGCTCAGCGCCGCGCCCGCCCGCCCCCTAAGTCCTTGCGCCCTAGGCTCTAGCCTTATTAGCCTGTGGGTAAATCAGGCCCTGCAGCCAAAAGACTCCCTGGCCTCCCCCAGGTGTCGCCACATTTATCGTCTTGCGTCTCTCGCGGGTCCCCGCTACCTTCACCAGGTCATCGGTCCACCTAGTGGGAAGCCTTCCAACCCAACGTCTTCCGGTTCGCGGTCGCCCCTCCAGAACTTTCCGGCCCCATCGGCCATTCGTTCTGCAAGCAATGCGTGTTTGTGAAAAGATTCACAAAATGCAAAACACATTGTGTTCAAGTGGATCACTATGGAGCGGGCTATGCTTGGAGTATTGAGGGATCGCATCCAGAACGACGTGATCTGACAGAGAACCAGAGCTGTTCATAGCTCACAGAGCAAGTTAGTTGAAGTGATATTAGGTCAGATAGGCAGTCGCTCCATATAAAATACTGGTATTCAGCTGCATGCGCTCAGACTGAAAGCTGATGATGATGATGAAGAAAACCGACCAAAATAATAATAATAATAACGTTTATTAAACAAAAGAAAGAATACAGTTGAGTACTAAAACGGTGAGCCACAAACTAAATAATAATAATAATAATGTTTATTAAACAAAAGAAAGAATACAGTTGAGTACTAAAACGGTGAGCCACAAACTAAGCATAGCTTGTATCTTGTGACGGGTCGTTGACTCGGGAGTGCGAATTTCACAAGTTAAAAATAGTTACATCAATTAGGGACATAAAAAATAACAATAAAAATTACAGGGTAAGAAATTAGAACATAAGAGAGCTTCTGTAATGTGCTCTGAAAGTCTGAACACAAATTAAAAAATAAAATAAAAATATGTCTCAGGTGGAGATAAAGACGGCTCACTAATCTACAAACATTATACAACAACTAATATTTATGTATCCATCACCTAATGTTTACTGGTCCACGATTTACGAGACTTCACGTGACCTACAATGATTTGGAGCCGTAACTCTAACGTCATAGAATTATATATAGATATAGCCATATATTATATACGTCATACACCATTGTTTATAAACATCCATCGGCTAACGTAGAAAAATTGAATTATTTCGTCTGCCGCAGCTGTGGTTTTCCGGGAGTACAGTGAAAATAGAATTTATGGGGCTTATTCTGGATATTGAATTATTTTTGTCTCGGTAAAGACTTCGGCTTACGATTGTGTCGTGGGTTCGAACTGATAAAGGAGCATTACTTTGTGTATCATAATTAGTTAATTCGGAGGATAATTTGGGATTTACGAAAGGTAAATTACAAGGCAGATGTGAGTAGCAACGCCGGGAGGGGACGCCTTAGAAAGACACACTGATCTCATTGGTGACGTTCTTCAGATAGGACAGGTGCGTACTCGTAACCGGCGTGCGTGTATCACAGATGTATGAATGTGGACGAGGCGAAAATGAGTATGTAAGGATCGCAGCAGGTAGCGTTCTGTGGTTTCTGCTTACCCCCATGGGAAAGGGCATAGGTTATGTACCTACCTATGTATGTAATTAGGGGGAAGACCAACGGTGGCCCCATGGTTTCGGCCCCGACTTGCGAGCAGTAAGTTATGGGTTCGAACCCAGGCAAGCGCGTTACATTGTATACATACCCAGTTGGACTAGGCGGGTGGGCAATAAACGATTATTTCGAGCCTTTACGGGAAGAACATCGTAAGCGCCAAAATTCCCAAATACCGGTTTACATTATTAACCACCAGATCAACTGATTTTGAATCTTTTGTCACTTACTTGAGTTCATAATTTTGAATTAATAGGGAAGAGCCCATATAACACAAGTAAAAATTTCAAATTGATGCTGTAAATATTTTGAGAAATATAAAAAAAAACGTTCTCCTGTAAAATTATGCAAAATGGCGGTTACGATCTTCTTCCTGAAAAGGCTCGATTTCATCACTGCTGCTAGCAAACCGGTAAAGGTGATCATCGTGAGAAAAACGACATAATGTAGAACCATAAATGCGAATACGTTGTATGACATCAGTCTACCAACCCGCACTGGGCCCGCGTGGTGGATTATAGCCCATCCCTCTCCTAGAGAGCCTGAGTCCCTGCAGTGGGAACATTATAAGGCTGATGATGATGTGACATCAATAAACCCGCACTGGAAGATGAATGAATCTCAAATTAAAAGCACACATTTTAAGCTCTTGTGTATATATAAACCAAATTAAGTATTTACGTAGTTTCGTTTTTGAGCGAAATTACATGTTTTTCCCGAGTTTGTACAACAGTAATTTGAGCATTTTCCTAGGCACGCAGCTATTAAGAATATTAATGATCTTCGTAACGCAATTACGAAACAAATAATTTCAGTTGAAACCATTTATCTTAGACTAAGCGTTTAATAGACGAAACTAAGAAACTAACCTATAAACTACAAAACACCAACACGCCTATTTTCCTTGAAGGCTTAGGCAGAGGTATACTCTATTAGAACACCCAACACCAGTTATGTTTAAGTCCCATGTAATACGGGGCGAGCCTATTACTATCAATCTGACATAAATCCAGACTCTATGGCTGCTACTGAAAAAACTTATTAACATTTTTCCAGGAAATCGAACCCAAGTCCTCATGCTCAGCAGCTGCGGTTGCGACGACAATACCATTGAAACTGTCTCCAAACGAGACTAACTTATTACACGCTTAAAACTCTATGGGTTAGGCAAAGGTGTACTTACGAGTATCTTGTTGTAATGATCAAGAATTGCAGAATGGTGCTTACCTGTAAAGATGAAGAAAACATTAGTAAAAAATCACAAAAAAATAGATTTACTAAGAAATTAATGTTGATGAATAGAGAGAGAGATTTTAGTTTAGAGATTTCTCTTTATCTGACAGCTGTTTTTTTTTTTTCTTTATTTTAAAGAGAAGGCTTTTATCCATACAGGCAAGTCAGCCTCATCATAACATAAACTATTTTACACAAAACTAAACAAATAATAAAAATTAAAAAAAAACATATCAGCAAGGAGATTTGCTATCTCCGGTGACGGCTGCGCTAAAACTGGAACATAATTATGAACCGGTATCAAAATTTATCAATGTGTCTCGTTCCTTTTTATTCTTATTGCATTCGACAAGTAAATGGTAAACATCTTCAACCGTTCCACATGTTTCACAGTTGGGGACTGAGGAAATGGAAGAAGAAAACGTGTTGCGCCGTGCCCAAGTAGAATGGGACAAGGACAGGATAGGACTTACACAAACATTGGCTTTGACCGACAGGGTCCATATAGGGGATCGGACTGACTCAAAACAATATGATTCTGTTTAGTCCGTCAGTTAGATTATCGAAAAATATTGGATAGTACGTGTTTTTTGTTTTATCAAAACAATAAAAATTGACGAAGATAAAACGCGTCAAAGATGAGAGTGGGGCTTGAAACGTCAATCGAAGGTACAAAATGTACTATCATATGACGTCACACGAGTTTTCGAAGCACTGTATCGTCTTCATCTTTTGTTTACGTGAAAAAATAAAAAAAACGTTGTTAATATTTTTTGGAAATCTATCTGACGGACTAATTAGTTTTATTTTGTATGATCCCCTATTGTATCTAGAATTATTTTACCTATCACTTGAAACTGTACAATATTGCAATAAACGATTTGAATTTGAATAAGGACGCTGATGATTTAAAGAAAAAACGAAGTATGTATATTTACTACAAAACACGTACAAGCTCGGACCTCATCATCATCAGCGTAATAATGTTCCCACTGCAGGGACTCACGCCTCCTGTCTAGGAGAGGGATGGGCTATAATCTACCACTCGGGCCCAGTGCGGGTTTGTACATGTCACAAATATCTTCGATTTATTTGGTTCTAAGACATGCCGATTTCCTCTCAATGTTTTCCTTCACCGTTTTGAGAGCACTCACTAACATAATAATGTCTACTTTTATAATAAACCACGTGCTTCAGTTGACTCTTACATCAGATCTACTAAGGCATCGCTCAGAGTGAGGAGCGTTCGCGGATGGGTGTGAAGTATCAAATAGTATATTATATCTGTCGGATTGATTCCGGTAGGCTCGTACGCTACATGTGGACAGAAGATGGGTTTCGTGGAATAGAAACACTGACAATTCCTTTACCATTTTTACCCACGACGGAACGGAGACGGTATATGCGTTTGGGGTGAGAGGTTGTTTGTTTGTTTGTGTGTTTGTGCAAACACATGTTGCCATTTTTCTCCAAAACTACTAGTCCGATTTTGATGCAATTTTCAGTTATGGGTTCGGGTTTGATTGGTGCATGTTCTTAGATAGGTGTTACGGTGACAACTCACCAGGGGGCGCTGTAGCAAACATTTTTTGTGCAAATCAAAGTTGCCATTTTTCTCCAAAACTACAAGTCCGATTTTGATTCAGTTTTCAGTTATGGGTTCGGGTTTGATTGGTGCATGTTCTTAGATAGGTGTTACGGTGACAACCCACCAGGGGGCGCTGCAGCAAACATTTTTTGTGCAAATTAAAGTTGCCATTTTTCTCCAAAACTACAAGTCCGATTTTGATTCAGTTTTCAGTTATGGGTTTAGGTTTGATTGGTGCATGTTTTTAGATATTTTTTTTTTTAAATAAAAAGTTTAAAATAAAAAGCAAAATTAAAATTTTTGAAAAAACCCAAGAATGTCCGTCGGTTGCTGAATATTGCAAAACTAGTTCATTTAATTAATGGCAGCCCCCGACGGACATTCTTGGGTTTTTTTAAGGTGGGTGTTTTATGTTATTTTATCCTTTTATCAATTAATTTTTGACAGTCGTGGGTTTTTTCAAAATTTTTAATTTTGCCATTTTATTAATCGTTTCTCAGGGACATCGTCGATCTTCATTCTCTCGACGCTTTTCTGGTGGACGCCACTGTTGATTCTGGCTTTCAGAGGTTGCAGTGGTTTGGGAATAGTATGTCGGAATTGTCCCAAAAAATTAAATACCTTACAAGTTAGTCTATATTATATCCACTAAATCGCTCCCGCTACCGCTTTAGCCACCACGACCTCACCCTATACGATACCTAATGACTTTGCAGACAGAATACTAAGCGGTTAGCCTGTTTACATGGCAGTCGGGCGAGATAGCTTTTTATTATATTTGTATAATGTTTATACGATGAAAGATGGTGGATTACTACGTCGAAATTGTTGTTATTTCATCACTTAATCATCAGTTAACGTGTTCAGATTTTGTAGATTAATGTGGGAGCGTACGCATTAAAGTAACCAGCAGAATTTATTTCTTAGGTTTTTTGCAATTTGGAAATGTGTCTCCTTGTTCCGGCTATAAGTCACCTTGTTGTACTACGAGTACTAATACTCTATGTACCGAAAAGTCTGAATTAAATGTTTTGAATTTGAATTTTATCTCCGAAACGGCTGGACCAAATTTGATGAGACTTTTACTGTCAGATAACTGATGTTCTAGGGAGTAACTTAGGTGCTGTTTAATCATACATTAAATCCAGTAAAATAGGGAAATAATCTTTTCATAATCATCTCACACGTAGGTACAAAGATTGCAGGCAACATAAGCATATAATCAGCCACGATACTCCCACTGCTGGGACATAGAAATCCGATTAAAAGAAACCAATATTTTGTATAACAATTTCACGCGGACGAAGTTACAGTTATCATCAAATAATATTCATCAACATTTCCTCTCAATCTTAAGATGAGATATCGAGCAAACTCTTAGCTCAATAAGTTCATCTTTCCATATATTATGCTACTAATACATCTCGAAATCCTCTCAGACTTCGAGTGGCATCTATCGGATATCTTGTCGACAGCCGTAAGTCCTAGTAAAGCTTTATACACACTTGGGTGAACGAGTGAATGAATGAATGTGGCGTTGTTCCAGTCAATCATATTTACATCAGACGTAGGATGAACAACTAAGACAGTCGATGGATACGACAGAACAGAAATGCATGTAAATTGAGTAAATGTTGTTGTGTTCGATGTTTTACGAGAACACTCTAAGATTATATCATGTTCGAGTCTAGAATGATCCATTATGAAACATTATCTTCTAATGTTGTTGTGCCCGACAGGGTCCACATTGATCTTTGACTTTGTTATACCGTCTATGTCATACATGAGAAATGCAATAAAGAATTTAGTATTGAATTGTGTAGATGATTCGAGAATAATCCTGGAATATTGAGCTATTGAGCTTTGAAAAAAGGGACCAAGCAGGTTGTAGAACTTTCTCGAAGGATCGGTTTCAGCCACAGTGACTGCATTTGATTGCTTTTTAGGATGATGATGTCTAGAGCTTTGGCAACTCTCAACATAACTATATTATATCCAACTTTGGCCGAAAACTATGAGCTCAACGCGGACATGTCAGAATAGTATTGACGACACCGTAGGGTTTGAGGTAAATTACTTCCGCAGGCCATCAAAGAAAGATAGAAAACATATTTAATTGTCACAGATAAATTACATGCACACAAAATAACAAAACCTTAAACATAAAACGCAGAAAAAATAAAATTAAACACCAAAACCCAAAGTAAACCGACTTCCAATAATTTGACCCCGCAGCGGTTAATCTTGATAATGACATCTACAAAAGCTCTTAAACCGGGCTTCGAGTGGATACCGTGTCGACAAAGGTAAGCTACACTGAAGCCCTCTTATGAAATATAAGCCCCTTTTATGAAATTAAGCCCCTTTTCATAAGCGGTGGCCATCCGGGTAAGGACTTAACCTGTGAAGATTTTATAGGTAAGTTTGGATAGAATGGGTGTGGAGATATTTGTCAATATGTCTTGGTATACGCATTTGAGGTAGAGGAATGAGGAAATAACGTTTTTTTCTTTTCCGTTAAACCATACCTTCTAGTTACGAAGATATTGAGGTTTAAAGTACCTTTTTTTTTTTACAAGTTTTTATTCATCACCATCATCATCATTTCAGCCGAAAGACGTCTCATGCTGGACAAAGGCCTCCCTCCAAGTGGCGCCATATTAACCGGTCCCGTGGGTCTCACATTTAGCGTATCCCCGCAACCTTCAACAGGTCATCGGTCCACCTTCCAACCCAACGTCTTGAGGTTCGCGGTAGCCATTCCAGAAGTTTTCGGCCCCATCGCCCATCCAAGATTTTATTAAAATACCTCCATCAGCACAATATTTTGAGTGTTTTACATTGAGTCACATCGTAAAATTCCTCAAAAACAAATTAATGTCCCGGCAATATTGTTTACGTAGAGTTACTTATGAGCGTATGCTACCTCAGATTAGCAACCCTATTAGTGGTGGTTCAAACTTCGCTTGAAATACTGTTAGAATAAAGTTCTAATCAGCTTGCACTACAAAGCGGTTGTTACGTCTTTCGCTGCGGCCGAATAGTGCGAAATTAGTGGTATTTTGAGATAAATTTACAAAAAAAAAACTATTGATTGGACTAAAAAAGTAAAACACTATGATTTTAATATGTTGCTTGTAGAATTATTTGGCAAAAAAATCAGAACGATGACATGTATGTTTAGTATGGTTTTTACTCGTTAAAAGAAATTTTTAGAGGTATCTTCGTGATTTTTTTCTATCGAGCAAAGTTAGTTGTATTATGTTTTCACAACACTATGTCACTAGCATATATCCTGAAGAATATCATATATTTTTCTGATTTTGATTACTGCATTGAATCATATACTTTAACGCATTATAAAACTCGCGTTTGAGGTAGTATAAGCTATTAATGTGATGTACAGAATGCTTGCTGACCATCGTGAAGGGTTCATTTATTGGGCTGCGGGTTGTTCGAAAGAGATACCGCGGCCCCGGACACAAAGGGCTAAGCTGAGAGCTCCACGAGCTTATTCCACCATCTCCCTTCTTCCATCGAGAGACTAGGCGTACTGCGGGTTATCACCCATACCTTGTCGATATTCCACACATTCGTACGAAGCGTTTTGCTAAATCCTTCATTATTCGTACACCCAAGGAGTGGAACACCCTGCCTGCGTCGGTTTTCCCGAGTTCATATAACCCCAATCTATTTAAGTCGCGAGTAAATAGGCTTCTTCTGGGTAAGCTCGTTCCATCGTCGACCTCATCTCTGCCCTTAGAGCAAGATTGAGGTCAAGAGTAAGCCCATTTAAAATTTAAAAAAATTAAATTAAAAACAGGAACATGTGTGGCTTCTAGTCAGTAGAAGTCTAGCAATGTCTTCCGTACTACTAACTCGTACTGGGCCGCGTGGTGTGGATTATAGGCCATCCCTCGCCTAGAGAGGAGGCCCGAGTCCCTGCAGTGGGAACATTATCGGCTGATGATCGGCTGATGATGATGAGGCCTATGATGCATTTGTTTAAAACTACCCAATGCTATGACCACATAACCGTATCGTTAACGTCTTTTTACTCAAACCTTACGCTACGTAGGTAACATTATGATTCATCGGTCAATGTTTACCTGTGAGATCTCGGTCAAACGTTTCTCCGTCTATTTCTGTACGAAATGCGTACGACCGACTATTTTTCTAACTGAAGTTCAATTTACATTGCCACGGTACGGAATTGAAGATAATTTTTGTAGCGAAATTGTATAATTAACTTTGCATCATCATTCTGACTTCTCTTTTATCCGTCATTTTTCATCAGATACCTCTTTTCTAGTCTTCGTCTACTCTTACCCCCACATTCTTAAATATTGAATACATTTATCAGCATTTAATCGACTCATGCCTAAGCAATCTTCTTTTGCTATCTGCGATTAGCGCTTCCCATTATAAACATGCACAATAATAAAGATATAAATACCACGATACCTACACACCACTCACACACAAATACACACACACTAACTCACACACATACACACACATGCATACATCCCCCACCCATACGCCTCAAGCAGATATTGTATAATGTAAAATTGTTTAAATCTTATTGCATAATATCTATGTAAAAATACTGGGAGAAGACACTGATTCCTGTAACACAGGTTACAACCTAGCGCAGGAGTCAGGGTTTCCATATAATAATGTATAATTACTTTATGTCAATAAAGATTATTATTATATTATTATCTACCATCATTACCATCATCATTTTCATCCAACGACCATGGTCGTTGTTTTTATCCCAATTCATTTGAGGTCGGCGCAGTATGTCTTCTTCTTCCATTCTTCTCTATTATTCGTAATTTTATCAGATACCTTCTTTGTTGCCATATCATCCTTTACACAATCCATCCATCGTTTCTTTGGTCCTTCTTCCTCTACTTACTCTTATACCCCTTTTTTTTTGGTGGGTGGAAAATCATCGAATAACCCCCCCCCCCCCCCGCTCTTGGGCAGCGCGAAGGGGAGTGTCAGACTTCTACTGACTAAAAACCAAACCCATGTTCCTTCTTCACCCTTGTGTCGGAGCCGCGTTAACCTTTCGACAATCCACAGCACTCTTATACCCCTACACGTTCATACTCAAAACTGTTCTCACGACATTTGCCGCTTTTCTCTGCATCACACTCCCATATACAGCTCCCATACCACGACAACCGGCGCTACTTTAAGGCTTTGACCCTATCTTAATCTGGATGGTTAATTCATATCATTGTTGCATCGCTATAAAACCGGATGATATAAATGCAAATTAAGTTGATTTCTCATTGTACGGGAAGCTCATACAACCTGAGCTCAGGTTATATTGGATCCCGTCGGGGCTGCGGATTGTTCGAAAGAGATACCGCGGCCTCGGCACAAAGGGCTAAGAAGGAACACGGGTGGTTTTTAGTCAGTGGAAGTCTGACACTGGGGTTATTTGATGATTTACCACACCCAAAAAAATTAAAAAAGGTTATACAGGATCTGTAAAGTTTCATTTGTCGCCATGTGTACCTACGTATTATAGTATAAACTTCTCAAGCTTTTAATTCTACGTACTTCTGAACTTTTAAACTCGGCACTTAGCTGTTTTATACCCCTTTTAGCCTTAGACTTTACTGCCTACTACATGAGTAGCTACTTCAAAAGATTTATTACCTAAATTAGTTTTAGTACTAAAACGTTTAAGCTGGTAAATCAATCTTTGTTTTCTTAACTCTAACACCTGGATTTTGAATTGGGAATTTGAAATTCGCTACTGGCGAGCTTGAGGTACCGGGTTCGATTCCTGAGTCGGGCAAATTCTTATTGGGATTTTCCATCAGGAATTTCGCAGCAGCATGGATGCTATTGGATTTATAAGCATGGCCCCCCTATTTCATGGCACTTAAAACATAACTGGTAAAATGTGGATGTTTTATTCAAGCACAAACATGATATTTTCTATTTAATTATCAATGTAAGACTATACTAAATACTTATATAAACTAAACTAAAAACAAACTAACTATAAAAGGGCATCGAAAAACTCCTCCTCAACAACGCTGTCAGCAGGTAAAGTACCCAAGAGACTGGCAGCGTTGCCGCGTTGTATGGCAACACTTATCCTCTGGCCAAAGAAAAAGCCAGCCCTTGGGTCAGAGGAAGCGTCAACAAGGCGTTTTGAAATATCCTTAAAAAGGCTGTGTGCACTAGGCACTAAAGTTTCAACCCCAAACGGCTCGAAAATATAGTTTCCACAAAGGTTACTATATTTACGCCGCTTGAGGTTCTCCGCAGCCGCAGCGGCAGCGCCAGCACAACACGAAGAGCTTGGAAGATGCGATGGCGCAAGAGTATCGACGCAAGTTGCGTCCCATACTAAAGGCCTACCCATCTTCCAAGGAAACAACGACATGCCGTCCGGTCTTTTGCCATCGTCGCGTGCCAAGCCATTTGGCTCTAAGACAGCAAGGACGCCGACGGTAACAAGAGCTCGTCGGATGATGTCGTTTATATTTGCGTGTCGCGCAAAATGACCCGCACTTCGACTGCAGGACAGGCCATGGTGTCCGAGGCCGCTGACAGCTTCACCACATTGACAGCGATGAGGAGAGCAGCATACGGCACCAAGACGTATGCTGCTTATTAGCACAAACATGATTCAACAAGGCAAATCAGATTATAAACAGTAAACATAACCCCTTCGCATTAAAAAAGCGGAAAGCAAAATGGCTTTCAAAAGAGCTGTGCGGAAGCATTTCTTAAAATCGGACTGAATTACTCTTAATTAAGTGTCTAAAGTCATGGTAATTATTGTTTGGTTCCTCGTTTTATGAACTATTTGTATGTATTATAATATATATTAGTTTATTTAATTCCATTTTTTTCCCCCAAGCCGACTGGTCCTCGTGGGGGAAAAAGACCACAACCCTCCAACAAAAACAAAACAAAACTATAACAAAAGTCAAAACAAAAGATCCAAACAACTTAAATCTAAAATATTTATAGCGGCTCTTAATGTACTTACCCTGAAAAATGAAGAAAACCTTACAGAACTAATGCATGCATTAAAGGACATCAAATGGGATATCGTAGGCTTGAGTGAAGTGAGAAGAATGGGTGAAAATATCATATCTTATTCAGACTTCATACTTTATCATCTAGGTGAGACCCCAGGTCAATATGGGGTAGGATTTATTGTTAAAAAACACCTCGCAAAGTATGTAGAAGGATTTGTGGGAATTTCAGAGCGCATTGCGATTATGAATATCAATCTACCGGGATATAAACATTCTTGGACTATTGTACAAATATATTCACCTACGGAACAGTCGAATTGTGAAACAATAAACACATTCTACATGGATTTAAACAAAGCAATCGAAGAGCACGGCCACAAAAACCTTATAGTAATGGGAGACTATAACGGGCAGATTGGTGATAGGCGCCCAGGAGAAAATAAAACACTGGGACCATTTGTATACAGTAACAAAACAAGAAGTAGAAACGGAGATCTTATCATGAACTTTGCACAAAGACATAATCTCACTATCTTAAATACTATGTTCATGAGAAAGAAGAAAAATATGTGGACGTGGATCTCACCGGACTGTAAAACGAAAAACCAAATCGATTTCATCATGACCAATAGAAACAGACACTTCACTAACTTCACCGAAATCAATAAACTAAACTTTAACACTAACCATAAGCTTATTAGGGCGGAACTATTAGCAAAACCAACAAAAAGACCTAGACCGAAGCAAGACCCAGGAACTGTAAAGCTCGGGAAATATCAATTAGAACAAATAACAACCGCGCTAAGAGACAAATTCTTTAACTTCAAATCTATTACACATATAGGAACACAAGCAAAATACGATTGGTTAGAGAATATCATCAAAAGTATAACCCAGATGCAACTCATTGCAGATACCAAAACCGAACCAAAACAGTGGCTAACACCAAATACCACAAAACTATTAGAAGCAAGAAACCTCTTAATTAAAGCTAGAGACGCACAAGACAGAAGGAAACATCTTACAAAACTTAGCAAAGAAATCAAGGACAGCATAAGGAAGGAAAAGAAGCAACACAGAATGAAAATAATAGAAAACTACATAAACAAAACGGGTGGAGTCAAAAAAGCGTATAGAGAACTGAGGAATTCAATGGATTGGATCGTTAAAATGAAAAGTCAAAATGGGAAATGGAATCACTACAGAACAGATATACTAGAAACAGCTGTATCCTACTACAAAGAACTGTACAAAAATGACACAAAAGAAAATGAAATTATTTTGGCAGAATCCTCAGACATCCCTAGCATTCTTCAAGCTGAAGTAAAGAGAGCTATTGATACCCAAAAGATAGACAAAACACCAGGTCCTGATGGAATAAGCAACGAAATTCTAAAAAATAGCAAGGAAGTCTTGATACCGGTGTTTACAGACATGTTTAACGACATCGTAGACACTGAAATAATACCTCAGCAATGGACAGAGTCTAATATTATCCTGTTATATAAGAAAGGGGATAAACATGAAATTGGAAACTACCGGCCGATAAGTCTTATGTCAAACATATACAAAACATTCGCTAAGATCATATTAAAACGGATTGAAAGAACATTAGATGAACACCAACCTATCGAGCAGGCGGGATTTCGTAAAGAGTACTCGGTAATAGACCATATCCATGCGGTACGTCAAGTTTTAGAGAAATACAACGAATACCAGCTAACATACTACATCGCATTTATCGATTACAGCAAAGCATTTGACTCTCTACTACATAACAAGATATGGGAAGCTTTAATGGATCAAGGAATTGAGCACAAATACATTCGATTAATAAGGAACATATATAAACATAGTACAGCCAAAATTCAACTAGAAAGGAAAAGCGATCCATTCAAAGTAGGAAAAGGTGTTAGGCAGGGAGACCCCCTATCTCCGAAACTGTTCTCAGCGGTATTGGAATCTATCTTCAGGCGACTTAGCTGGAAAAATCTCGGAATCAATGTAGACGGTATATGGCTGTCGAACTTAAGATTTGCGGATGACATAGTGCTGTTCGCCAAAACACCAGAAGACATAAGTAAAATGATAGAAGACCTTGCGACCGAAAGTGAGAAAGTAGGTCTTAAACTAAACCCAGAAAAAACTAGAGTGATGACGAATGGACGCAAAACCACAATACAGTTAAGAGACACTCAAATCGATTACACAGACGAATACGTATACCTTGGACAGCTTATTACCCAAAAAGAACCTATGATCAAGGAAGCAGAGAGGAGAGTCACGAATGGCTGGAAGAGTTACTGGAGCTTGAAAGAGGTTATGAAAAACAACCAACTTCACATAAACATCAAAAGTAAATTATTCAACACCTGCGTACTACCCGTCCTTATGTATGGCTGCCAATCATGGGCACTAACCCAGAAAATGACAAGCAAACTCGCAACCTGCCAATACGCCATGGAAAGAAGCATGCTGAATGTTAAAAAATCAGACAAACTAAGAAACTATTCCATTAGGAAAAAAACAAAAACCATAGACATAACGCAGAAAATCAGAAGACTCAAATGGAGATGGGCAGGGCACATGATAAGAGGACATGATAAATGGAGTAAGAAAATAACAAGTTGGTATCCTAGAGAAGGTAAGAGGAAGAGAGGCAGACCACAGAAAAGGTGGGACGACGATATCAGGGTAGTAGCAGGAGTGACGTGGAACAGAGTGGCGCAGGAAAGAGCAGAATGGAAAAGGTTGGAGGAGGCCTTTGCTGATTGGCAAACGGATCTACAGAAATTGGATAAACGGAAAATGTTAGACTTAGACTAAGCAAATGTATTATACAAAAATGTAAGTTGATCTGAATAAAGGCTATTATTATTATAATTCCATTTTTATGTATATGTATTAGTATGTACTAGACATGTGCGCCGCGCCGCGCTGATGACCGCCGCCGCCGGTCAGGGCTCGACGCCGCTGCCCGTCGGCGTAATCGGCGTGAATGGCGTGAATGAACATGAAAGCTAAGTTAGACCAGCGACTTCCGACTAATGATTTAACAGTAGTTGCAACGTTGCTAAACTGCAGATTTCAAGCTATTAACGAGGTCGATAAGTATTTATCGCTACACGGAATGGATCGAGTATCATTTCTGGCTAGCTACACCCGTCGCGTAAGTAGTTAAAAAAGAACATTTGTGTTCTCCATCTCCCACATCAACGGTAACGAGCACTGTAGTGAGTGTACAGGCCAAATCTTCTTCTTCGTCTTCTCGACTCTTCCAACTCTCCTTAAAATATGGAGCTGGAAGTGGAAGCTATTCTGCTGAAGATCAAAGCAATGATTTCATCGAAACAGAGTGTTGGAAATATTTTGCTGGGTGCGATCCCCGCGACTATTCTACGAATGACTAGATGTACTAAAATACTGGAAAGACCGGCAATCGTCATTCCCTTATTTATCAACTTTAGCCAAGGGTATTTTGTGTGTTCCAGCGACAAGCACACCCAGCGAACGTGTATTTTCTGTAGCTGGCTTAACAATTACAGCAAAACGATCACGTCTATCTGGGACCAATGTAAATAAAATAATTTTTATACACGACAATTACGAAAAATGTAAAAAATGTGTTCAAGATATTAATTAGGTAAATAAAGGACTTATGTCTTTTATGCACCTTTGCTTAGTTTATATAATTTTATTGATTTCTTAAATATTTTCAATTTACTCTTAAAGTGGTAATTAGATGTTACACAGATATTTTAGTATATTTTTCTGTTATCGCGTACCTTAGTTTTAGTTGTGACTGCATTACTTACATTATTCTAGTGCCATTGATTTATTGTTACCCTCAAAAATACTGAGTTTGAAGTGAATAAATATTTTATAATTTTTTGAAATTTGTTTTTTTTGAGCCGTGTACGCCGCCGTTTACGCCGCCGCCGGCCATTTTTGACCTCTACGCCGCCGCCGAAGATTTTGGCATCGGCGCACATGTCTAGTATGTACGATTTATGTAGGTATATTAATTTAAATTATGTTAACAAAATAGTGTTCTCCTGATTTATTTATTTTTGTACTCTACCACAATTATGTCCTATTTGACCCTAAGGTTGACTGGTAGAGAATGCCTTGTGGCATTAAGTCCGCCTATGTACCACGTTTGTGCATAAAGTTTAAATAAATAAATAAACAATAAAAAAGGATTCCTAAATTTAACCTCTTTCAGGAAGGTCCGAAGTTATCGAATTAGGAACCCTTTGTTACGATTCGCCCCAAGAGAAAAAAAAAACTATGTAATATGCGAGTAGCACGCACAAATCAGGACACACAATCAATTTAGCATTATGTTGTCTGAAAAGTTGTTTGGAAATCGGTTGTCGTGGTATGGGCATGTGATGCGGAAGAATAAGGAAAATGTTGTGAGGAAGGTTTTGAACATGAATGTGGAAGGGTATACGAGTAGAGGAAGACCAAAGAAACAATGGATGGACTGTGTTAAGAATGATATGGTAAGAAAGAAGGTGTCTCATGAGATGACGAGAAACAGACAAGTAATGGAAGAGGAAGACATGTTACGCTGACCCCAAATTAATTGGAATGAGAGAAAGAGAATGAGTTTGTTGAACAACAAAAAGTAGTTTCTTGGACCTTACGATTCATCGTTTCTTGGTGGAGCCGACGACCGTTTTCTGACACCCACTGTGTTACCATTGTGGCCCATCTGTCCTGACCCATCCTGAAAATGTGACCCATTTAAATATGTGTCTGATATTCTTTTTACTTTTTAGGTTGGTTGTAAATCATCAATGACTCATCCCGCTCAAAAAACCACCCGTGCTCCTTCTCAGCACTCTGTACCGAGGCCACGGTATGTCTTTCGCAGCCCCGACAGAAAATGCGACCCTTCCAGTCCCATTTTAACCTCGCAGACTTATTGCCAACATCAGCGATGCCTGTCTTAGAGCGTATTGTGGTGTTGCGTTTTCGATCGGTGATTTTGATGTTTAAAATGCTACGCTCCGTGACTTTTTGGCAAACCTTGAATTTGGACTTCTAAACCTCCGTCAAAGACCAACACCATACAACTATCTTTTTTCAAAAAGTAATGTTCGTTGGTCCAAGTGAATCGTAGCTGCAGCAGAATTTGAATGAATCGACCAAATTGAATCGAGTCAAAAGGCGAATCAACACCCGTCGGCGAAACCCTCGACTTTTGAAGCTTTCAATCAATCTGCATTGAATTTTATTGAACCGTGTATGTGGCCCGTGACTTTATATGCTTACTAGTGGAAATTATGTTTTTCCTACTGCTCTTTTTTTTGTGGGGTGGAAAATCATCAAATGACTCTTCCTACTCTGGGCAGAGCGGTATGGAGTGTCAGACTTCTACTGACTAAAAACTACCCATGTTCCTTCTTAGCCCTTTGTGTCGAGGCCGCGGTATAGTGTGGCAGGCTAGTCCCAATAAAACCAGCTTTACGGCCGCGGCTTTGCTCGCACAAAGTTCTATAATTATCCCACGAGATCATAATTACTACCAAGATGAGAAGATGCTCAATTGCTCATATTATCTATATATCTGCTCTCGTATTTCGGAAACGTGACATTTTAGAACATTCTGTCTCATACAAAACTTGTTTGTATTGAAGCCGAAGATGGATTAATATAAGTTTTACGGGTGGCTCCAAGTTGGAAAAAAATTAAAATGGCGGAAGTTAGGCCTAAAACACACACAACCGACGTAAGGCGAAGGCACGGGGCAGGCGCAGCGCAGACGTGGGACAGATACGGCGCAGACGCGATTTGAATTATATCAGAAGAGGCGTGGAACAGGCAAGAAACGTGAATTCAATCGGTTGTTGAAATCTCGCTCCGGTGCAAACCTCACACCGTTTCGTTGTCTGCGCCGCGTCGCTCGTAGCGAGCGACGCGGCGCAGACAACGAAACGGCGTGTCTGCGCCGCGTCGCTTCAGTATAATTCAAAAACGTCGCCTGCATACATTTTGTATGAAATCGTTTTGAAGCGGCGCATGCCTGCGCCACGCCTGCGCTGCGTCTGCCCCGTGTCTGCGCCTTACGTCGCTTGTGTGTGTTTTAGGCCTTAGGCAGCGCATTATTTCAAACCATTTGGAGCGCTTGGGAAGTACCCACGTCTATCAACTCGTGTAAATTTAGGGTACCGGTGCAACACTACAAAAAACCATTTACAAACCCGAAATCTCCATAGCAACGGATCCCAAAAGCATTATCCTCTAACCTTTTGAAACGAGACAAAAATAAATAATATTCAATTACGAGCCAAAATTGCGTGCCGACGTAATTACTCTCATACGGGCATGCGGAGGACAATGAAGAAAGCTTTCAGGGAATTTTGATCCCTATTGTCGGTTATACAATGGAAATTATTGCGAAAACATGCCAAGGACAAAGGAAGCCCTTAAAAAGGAAAATCGCACATAAAATGGAATACCAGAAAGATCATTAAAGATTAATCAGTCGTCATCATCAGCTCGTGGCTTAATAAGAACTGCCACTCGGGTCGATCTTTAGGTAAAGCTGTGCTTGCCTAGGTCGGTCTGTGGATGGGTGACCGCCCGACATACCGAGTTTCCTCCGTGCCTCGGAAAGCACGTTAAGCTGTTGGTCCCGGCTGCCATATATATAGATCTTTGGCAGTCGTTCCAGGTAGTCAGTGACCTGAAATTCTGACATCCAGTCTTACCAAAGGGTATCGTATACCTAGTATTAACTGGGTTGTGGGGGTCAGATAGGCGGTTGCTCCATGTAAAATACTGGTATTCAGCTACATCCGGTTAGACTGGAAGCCGACCCCAATATAGTTGGGAAAAGGCTAGGCAGATGATGATCATCTGCCATCAGCCAATGGGCGACATAAACACTCTGACATTAGGCTATAGTTGCTGTAATCGCACATAAAATGGAATACCAGAAAGATCATTAAAGATTAATCAGTCGTCATCATCAGCTCGTGGCTTAATAAGAACTGCCACTCGGGTCGATCTTTAGGTAAAGCTGTGCTTGCCTAGGTCGGTCTGTGGATGGGTGACCGCCCGACATACCGAGTTTCCTCCGTGCCTCGGAAAGCACGTTAAGCTGTTGGTCCCGGCTGCCATATATATAGATCTTTGGCAGTCGTTCCAGGTAGTCAGTGACCTGAAATTCTGACATCCAGTCTTACCAAAGGGTATCGTATACCTAGTATTGACTGGGTTGTGGGGGTCAGATAGGCGGTTGCTCCATGTAAAATACTGGTATTCAGCTACATCCGGTTAGACTGGAAGCCGACCCCAATATAGTTGGGAAAAGGCTAGGCAGATGATGATCATCTGCCATCAGCCAATGGGCGACATAAACACTCTGACATTAGGCTATAGTTGCTGTCAGATAAGATGTCAATAGCGGTCATGACCCATCTACATTTATTATAGTTCTTAGCTTTGAAATCCCAAAAACATAAGTTTGTTCGGCTCAGTCGCAAAATGTCTCTTTCGCAAAATGTCTACTGGTAGCAAAATGTATCTTTCTCATAATGTGGTTTTCGCAGAATGTCTTTTACGCAAAATACCACCAACCAGGTTTATAAAAAAGGTTGTTTTTTCCGGTTTCAAATGACCTCTCCTGCTCTGGGTGTAGGAAAGGGAGTGTCAGACTTCTTCTGACAAAAAAACACCCATGTTTCTTGTGAGCCCTTTGTGTCGAGGTCGCGGTATCTCTTTCGAACAGTCTCGCCACCAAGACATTCCTACTTACTGTAGCTGTCCTTCTGACATTATTTCTTTACGATGATATAATAGTAAGCCGTTTGAAACTATGTTGTGTTAAGTAAAGGATAATGGAGCGTTGGTTTAGTCAATGAGGCTTGCTTTATTAAAGAGCTTTATTATGAGTTCCGTCTTAATAATGTGTTGGTATATTTCTACAGAAATATTGCTTACTAACCGACTTCTAAAAAGACTTGTGGCTCGATACTAACAGCCGCTCACATCAATCTTCAGGTTAATCCACGTTTGGCTAAGTTGGATGGAGTTGGTGGTTGGAGTTGGTGGATGGGTGACCACGATGAGTTTCTTCAGAGCCTCGAAAAGTAAATTAAGCCGTTGGTTCGCCGGCAGTCACTTGTAGACCTTTGACAGTCTTAACTCTTAAGTAGTTAGTGGGCCAAAAGTCTGACAACCAGTCTTACCAAGGGGTATCATATAACCCAGTACTAACTGGGTTGTGGAGGTCAGCTAGGCAATCGCTCCATGTAAAATACTGGTATTGTTCAGGAATTACAAGCGTGACGCTTTCTTACATTATGAACTCTCTATGTGTCTGATTATTTACAAAGACACCACTTCCTACCATACCTACTGCAGAAGCTGTCCTTCTGGAAGAAATCATCGTTGAAACACAGCCGAAAACAGCGTGTTTTATCGATGATTTCTTGGTTGTAAAGATGTTGTGTGTTGTGCCTTACTGAATCGCACTCCTGACATTATTATTTTCTTTACGATGATATAATAGAAACCCGTTTGAAACTAGATGTTGATATTATCATATATTTATACTGTGGTAAAGGATAATGTAGCGTTGGTTTAGTCAATTATAATGCTTGCTTTAGTAGAGTGCTTTTTTTAGAGATCCGTCTTAATAATGTGCTGGAATATTTATGGAAAGGTCTACAGAAATGTTGCCTAGTAACCGACTTAGTAGAAAAGTGTGGCACTCGGAGGACCGTGTCGGCGGCGCGTTCGTGTTCCACGCGCGCCTCAAAGAGATGTCAGCAAGGAGGGGCCCGCAAGGGCCGACGCCCGTCGGGGCCGCGGTATTTTGTACTAGATTACGTGGCCTCGGCGCAAGGGCAAAGAAGGAACATGGGTTCGGTTTTAGTCAGTAGAAGTCTGACACTCCCCTTCGCTCTGCCCAAGAGCGGGGGGGGGGGGGTCATTCGATGATTTTTCCACCCACCAAAAAAAAAAAGAGGACTCAAATAAAGGAGGAGGTTATGTATTCCAACAAGATATTGGAATACATAACCTCCTCCTTTATTTGAGTCCTCCGAGTGCCACACTTTTTTTAAAATTAAAATGATGATTTTAATTAAAAAAAGAGACTGCCGTGGTAAAGCTATTGCATAGCATTTTTTATCAATTATTTAATTTGACAACCTTGTTATTTTCCGTCTGGTTGAAATATTTTCGTTACGGAATTTCTGGATTCGCTCTCCACGCTCAAGGCCCGCGATAGAAGCTATGCAATAGCTTAAAAAAAATGATTATCTTATTACTTTCATGGATGTTTTAATATCTTTGGATACGTGATTGGGATATCTATTTGCCCCTTTCGAATCGGACATTGAGTTTTACCATAAATTTTAATTTTTCACCCAAAAAAAGTCGTTTTCCAGCTATAATTTTTGCGTAGGGGTACTAGTTAGATGTAAGTACATAATGCTTGGTTGACGGCTTGGTGAAGGGTACGTTTACACCCTGTTATCCTCTGTGAGAAAATATTTATTTTATATTATTTATTTATAACACACTTAGAAATGCCCATTTAATAGAATAAAATTATTTATTTACTACCTACTACCCTCATCCGTGTGTCACTGCGGGGGGCCTACTGAAAACCAGCGCTGAGTGTTTTACACCCAGCATATGCTGAGTTGGTTACCCTTTCGTTATGGGCATGCTCAGCGCAGTTGAGCTGTTTAATTAGGTAATTGTTAAGCTGTTTGTTGTTATTTGTTTATGTATGTGCTGCTCTTTTGTGTTGCTGCTGTCCATTACCGAATAAATACATATTCTATTCTATTCTATTCTGTATGCATACCCTGAACATGCCCATTACCCACGTCATAATCAGCAGTACTTATAATTAAACAAGTAAAAGTTTTTGGGACTTGTCTCCCAAAAACTTCTAATCCTCATCCATATAACCATGTTACCCACAAAAATACCGTCACCGTTGCAGCCAAAACCCACCCAACCTGTGTCCCACTAAATCCAGCTTTAACACCCTTAATATAAGAGTCACCTGCGCCCAATGGTCCATCAAAACGCTCCTATGTAATAATATTATAATAAATACATACTGTAGGTACTGCGATAAAAATGTTATGTTATGGCTGGGAGCGACTTTTATACCGTAACATAAAATATAGCGGATATAAGATTATGTTGTGAGCGTTTTGCTGTACCGTGGATGTCATGTTTAGGAAATGCGTTATATTATGTATTTTATATTTGAAACCCTGTTTGTGTACAAATATACGAGGGTTTTAGTTTATGACAAACGCGATTTTACATTTAAAACCCTGTTTATGTACAAATATACGAGGGTTTTAGTTTAAGACAAACGCGATTTTATATTTAAAACCCTGTATAAGTACAAATATACGAGGGTTTTAGTTTAAGACAAACGCGACTGCTGTGCATAAGGTTCTTTTTTTGGGGGTAGGAAATCATCAAATGACTCCTCCCCCTCTTGGTAGATTGGTAGGGAGTGTCAGACTTATACTGACTAAAAACCACTCATGTTCCTTCTTAGCCCTTTGTGCCGAGGACGCGGTATCTATTATGACTACTTTTGTTAGCTTGGGTCTTACCTGTTACAACAAATGTATGTGCTAAGCAATGAATAAATAAATAAATAATAAACAACCCGCAGACCCGACCGGGTACGAGGCACTGAGGAATCTTGGTATGTAAAGGGTGGTTACCCATCCTTGGACCAACACAGGCAAGCGTAGGTAAAATAATAGTATCGTTGGAACTTTGGAATTAATCTATCTATATATATGTCGCAGATTCAACACCGAGGCACAATATTTAGAGTTGACAATTTAGAATAACGCCATCTATCATCGTTTTTCGGAACTATCATCGTTTTTCGGAAACGTCAAGCAGTGAGCTTGGGTGAGGTCGATACAGAGCGTGGCAGGTCTGGTTTGACAGCTGTCAGTTGTCATATGTCAGGGGTCTGTGGTCAGTGGTCGGTTGACATTAGACGCATTTGACTTGAGGGACGTTACTTTTTGGTGAGACACGAGTGCGAACGGTTGTGCGGCCCGCCTGTATCGAACTTACCACGTTTCCGTACTTTAATCCATTTCCATCGGCTTGATCATTTGAGATTTTGTTAAGGCGCTGACAAGAGCCAAATAGGCTTGTATTGAACAATTTTTTAGCCAAATCTATACAGTTTGACACGGTGGAAAAAATATATGTTAATCTTGAACATATTTCTGATAATTTCGTTGTTTTCAAAACACGTTTTTGAAAAGTTTTCTCGATACAAAAAAATGGTAAACTAACCTCTTAAAATGATCTTCCAACAAAAATATCTGTATTACTGATCAACGTACGTTGGTAAAATTTATAACAATAACGTACCATATTTAAATACAAAATTTGGTTGTTTTTAATTTTTGATTATTTAATAAATTATTTTGAATTAATTAATCATTATATGGTTTGTAAGAAGTTCGAGCGTTGCGTCATCGCGCTCTCTTTCTTACCTAAGCAATCCGACCACAGTGAGCGCTTAGGCGCGGTGCTAGACGGACGTATGTCACTTTGCGCCCCACTGACAGCTATCCGTTCATCTATAAATTATTATTGACCGCGTCACAATGTTAGTCCAGGATCCACGGTACATTTTTTCACTTGATTACTATCAAGCTAATTTTCCGTGAGCAGCTGCATTTTGATGAGACGCCAACATTACCCTATACGAAAACTCTCGATTGTGGTAGGTAATAGGGGCAGCAGGGATAAAATATATATTGATTATATATTATTATAATAATTATTTATTTGATGATTTTCAAAAATCTATTACTAACTATTTTATTTTTATCTGATGATCATTATCTAAATCCAACATGTATTGATAACGAGCTCATCAAAAATTACTACAAACCAGCTGTTTTTAGGGGTCCGTAGCCGAATGGCAAAAAACGGAACCCTTATAGATTCGTCATGTCTGTTTGTCCGTCTGTCCACCCGTATGTCACAGCCACTTCATTCGGAAACTATTGAGACTACACAGTTGAAACTCTACAAGTATTCTGTGAACCGCTTTACGATTTTTATACAAAAATAAAAAAAAGGATTTTGGGGGTCGCCCCATACATGGAACTGAAACTATTTTTTTTTTTTCATCAAACCTATACCTACGTGTGGGGTGTCTATAGACATTCGACAGGTCTTTAAAAATGACATTGAGGTTCCACAAACAATTTTTTCTCAAAGCCAATCGTTTGGAAGACAGACACTTCCAAATTTGTAAAATGGCGACCGGCCTCGCGGTCGCTTGCCTTCGGTATTGCCAACAATGACCAGCTTTTCAAGGCTGCTATCTCCTCTTTGCATTATGTGGCCGAAATAAGACAAAATACGCTGTAGGCAAACTGTTGACAATCGAGTCTTGATATCGAGTTGGTAAAGGATAGACACATTTGTGCGTTTGGCCGTCCATGGAATTCGGAGAATCCGCCTAAAACACCACATTTCGAATGCGTCTATCCTCTGTCTTACTCTTGTTTGGATTGTCCATGTCTTAACTTGTGGGGAAAAATGCTCCTTCCGAGAAGCCTGTGCCTGAAAAGGAACCGATCCAGGCTGATGATGGTTTCGTGACGGTGTTGAGGAGGAAGCGCCGTCAGCGAACCATCAAGAACCGCTGCGGCACGGCTCCATCGGAGCCCAATGTGCATATTCGTGCCGCAAAGCCGAACACTCCTTTGTACCTCTCCCGTCTACATTACACCACTACGACGGAGGACATCGTGGAGTACGTGCGCCAGAAGATCAAGTACGTGGCGAGAGTGCAGCTGCTTGAGTCGCGCCGCAACGTCAACTTTAAGGCGTTTGTGGTGCGAGTACCGACATGCTACCTGCACCTCGTCTTGGAAGAGGACTTTTGGCCGCAGGGGGTGGTGTTTCGACGCTTCCGCGGGCAAGTGCCACATGATCGCACAGTGACGTAGTGCAAGTGTAGTGATACTAATATAGTTTTAAGGTTTTGTTTACTAACACAAGCTGTCAATTATATCGTATGTATGTTAGTCTGTAAGGTATTTATCTATGGGCCAAAGTAGCCTGAAAATAAATAAATATTATTATTATTATTATTAACTCTATGGAGGAAAATCAGGAAAACTAGTGCTCTGACCAAACGGGCCTTCGTTTTAAAACTTATACCACGTTTTTCCCAGATGTTCCGGGGGCGTAATATTGCATCTTTAGCCATGGCTATCCGCCGTATAATTTCTGTGACGCAGCTACCTTCATTACTTATATTGGAGCCCAGTTAATCGAAGCTGTCCACAGTATAGATGCCTTAGATGTTATAGGCGCCCGATAGCTTTCCCGCACGATCTACCACCATAGGCTTGGTTTTCTGCCTATTTATTGCAAACCCTACTTTGCCACTTTCCACTTCCAATCTGTGCCGTATCTCTTTCATGTTGCCAAATGTTGTAGCAAGGAGAACGGTGTCATCAGTGTACCTCAGATCGGAAATCCACTTTCCACCAACAGTAAACCCCTTGTCCCAGCCCTAAAGAGTCTTGAATGATATTACTCTTCATACATATTGAAGAGCAGAGGTGAGAGGATGCATCCCTGCCTAACGCATTTGAACAGTCGGTGTCTATTTTGACGAAAGAGCGGTTGTTGATGTGTAGGTAGAGGAATCGGACTATGTCAATAAGATGTTGAGGCGTTCCCATGTCTTTAAGAACCCCCCACAACTTGCCCCACTCCACGCAATCTATGAAACATATCAATACAGGGCTGTTAAATTCCCGGCTTTTCTCTATAATTTGGCGAACGTTCAGGATTTGTTCCCGCGTGTCTTTGCCTTTAACAAAACCTGCTTGCTCTTCTGGAATTTGTGGCTCCAGAAAGTGTATTAGCCTGTTGTTTATGATGTACAGGAGTATTGATGGTGCGTGGAGTAAGTGCCAAACACTTAATATAATTTTTAGAATCTTTTAAGCAACTTGTAAAGAGTGGGTTTAATAGAAAATATCCAATCCCCAAAACCCAGTTAGTAAGTAATCATTTTTAATGACTTCGTTATCGATACATATTGGAAGGAAGGAAGGGGACTCTTTGATCAAACCATACATTTTGTAGGACAAATATTTTTTCAAATAATTTAGATAATTATCATCAGATTTAACAAAAAAAACCCAGCTGATGATTCTCAAAAGTGTTTGTACTTAACACTTTTGAGAATCATCAAACCAACATATTTTATCCCTGCTACCCCTATTACTTACCACAATCGAGAATTCGAGAATTTCGTGCAGGAAATTGTTGGGCGTCTCGCCGTCTCATCAAAATTAGCTTGATAGTAATCAAGTGCAAAAATGGACCGCGGATCCTGGACTATTTGTTTCTTACTTGGTAGTATGGCGCTAGGGTATCGGAAAAATTGTGGGCGTGTCCAAAAATACTGAAACATCAGAAGTCAATAGCTATTGTCATCGTCTTAATTTGTTAACGGAAGTAAATAAATAGGCGGTTGTAATCAGTGTTGAGACTATTATTTCGTACCTGCGCCATGCTGAACTTGGACTCTGACAACGATGTACCCGAAATAGTTGAGCTACCTTCGTCATATATAAAAATGAAACCCGTTTTCCGTTGTCACGACATAGCATGAAAACGGCTGGACGGATTTAGCTGAAAATTGGTAGGGAGGTAGCTAAGAACCAGGAGAAGGTTTTTTAATACTTTTATTTTTTATTTTAGGTGGGGTAGTAGGTAGGTAGTTAGGGTAGTAGGTAGGTAGTTAGGGTAGTAGGTAGGTAGGGTAGTTATTAGGTAGGTAGGGTAGTAGGTAGGTAGGGTAGTAGGTAGGGTAGTAGGTAGGGTAGTAGGTAGGGTAGTAGGTAGGGTAGTAAGTAGGGTAGTAGGTAGGGTAGAAGGTAGGGTAGTAGGTAGGGTAGTAGGTAGGGTAGTACGTAGGGTAGTAGGTAGGGTAGTAGATAGGTAGGTAGGAAAAACGCATTGCAACGCATGCGCGGGTTCAGCTAGTACATAATATTATTAGGAATCAGAAGTGAAATACGTGAACAAAATAAACAATGTTTAATATCTTTTGAATTACACTTTTACAAAAATATCAAGACAAACATTTTTAACAATAATCAAATAGAAATAGCACTAGCAAATGGAATAATCAGTACACGATCAAAAACATAAACCAAAATTAGCGAAGCACACGATAATAGTCGGGTAGCAAGTCCTTTCCGAGCGCCGTCCAAGCAAAAAGTGACCGTTGCACCGCCGCTCGCCTCGTTTTATGAACTTCTGTCGGTTGCCGCACGTCGACCGGACGCTAACCGCACGGTTACTGGCTGATGTCGTGACTTTGAGCCAACACGGCCTCTCCTGACGCTCTGACGTCCTCGTCAGCTTCCAACAAGGCGGCTGAGTCTTCGCTGTCTCCTTGATAGCGTGTCTCACAACGCCAGTGGGGCGTGCTGGCACGGGGGAGTGCCACGCACAACTACGCCTGTAGGGCGCGCTGGCACCGTGGAGTGCCGCACACAACTGCGCCTGTGGGGCGCGCTGGCACCGTGGAGTGCCGCACACAACTGCGCCTGTGGGGCGCGCTGGCACTGTGGAGTGCCGCACACAACTGCGCCTGTAGGGCGCGCTGGCACCGTGGAGTGCCGCACACAACTGCGCCTGTAGGGCGCGCTGGCACCGTGGAGTGCCGCACACAACTGCGCCTGTAGGGCGCGCTGGCACAGTGGAGCGACGCGCTTAACACGTCAGTAGCGCGCTGGCAGCCCGGAGCCACGCGCTTGACCAAACCACACGTTCATAAGTAATGGTTACTATGCAAAGAGACAAATCTACGACAGAACCTGACCAAACATCCATTAGGTCCCACTCTCGTTGATAAAATCAAACGCGGCTAAACTGGAAATTATCGAAAATACAACAATCAACCACCCTGGGTCCATGTACCTACCATTGTCGTTTAAATCAATCTTAAAAACATTATTGCGTCAAAAAAATGCCAGGTTCACAAAAATCATCGAGTAAAACCACAGATCACTAACTGACTAGTAAACAAGTCTATCTCCCGTGTGTATCACTATTTGTCTTAACACTACGGTCTTTCCAGACCCTGACCTCAACCAGAGCTAAACGCACAACGCACAACATACAACAAACACACCCACTGTCTACTCGAGTTTCCTCAAAAACCTTCAATTTTAATCGGACTACGACTACACAATAATTACTGGTACTGTCTAACACAATACAGCCGATAGAATCTCTTGGCTTGCAACCACAACTTTACTTCATCAAAATCCTTATAAACATCAACTGATACGTAACTCATTGGCATCTTTCTTAGCCTATCATGTGTAATAAAAAGCAACTTCTATAATAAAGCAAAACTTATCAGACTTTACAGTGCACCTGTATACGGCCTACGTCTTCACACGAAAACAAGTCAACTGATCATATTGCGTAGGGGTTTGCATTTACGCAGACCATGATTATTCGAGTTTGATGTGCCAACAACTGCACTTTTTGGTTTCAAATATACGGAAAACGACTTTTGACTGTATTTTGTTTTGTTCATAATTGCGGCTTTTATTTGAGCATCAGATATCACAAATCACAACGTTGCCCCTCACCAGGAATTTCTCCTGTATCGTGGGTACCTTCACAAATATTTAAACTAACATACACAAGTACCCGACTTAAAAAAAAACTATCTGTAGGTCATACAGATACTTGTATTCATAACGTCATTATAGCACAGTGACCATATCGACTTCACGCGGACACAATGACCGAAATTCGTGTTTAAAATGAGTCCACGTGCTGTTATTGGTCAACCAATCGTTAAGCGACGTATTGGCACCACCATGTAAATAACCACCAATGCGTCCGAGGCATTGCCAATCACCCCAGTGACCTTATAAACACACACATAACATCACGCCTGCAATCCCCGAAGGGTTAGGCAGAGGTACCCAGTATACCCACATTTCGCCAGTTATGTTAAGACATAAGCTTAACCATGTAATAGGGGTGAGCCCATTGTCACCAACAGGGCACAAATCCAGAAAATAACACTTTGCCCGACCCGGGAATCGAACCCAGAACCTTCATGCTCATAGTCGCGTTTACGACTACTAAACCAACGAAATATTAAAATGGTTCGATCTTACTTGTATCAGGAACGAAAGTAAACCAATCCTGTCCGGAGCGTCGCCTCAACCGCGAGAGCGGTTACACAGGACTTCGCGTCCTCACGCGGCTCCTACGACGACGATCTCGTTCGCGCTTGGAACGGCGATCGGATCCCGAAACTTGCTATACGTGACCTTCCACTCCACTTATGGTGGCTACGAGATCGCTTAGAACGCAAGGCACTAGTTTTTGAACGCGAACAACTCAATCTATCCATTGCTAACTACTACCCGCTTTTATCTAAAATTAAAAGCCTGAAAACTAGTTTTTAACTTGTGGGCGAAAAGAATCCACTATCCCACTTCTGATATTAGGAATCAGAAGTGAAATACGTGAACAAAATAAACAATGTTTAATATCTTTTGAATTACACTTTTACAAAAATATCAAGACAAACATTTTTAACAATAATCAAATAGAAATAGCACTAGCAAATGGAATAATCAGTACACGATCAAAAACATAAACCAAAATTAGCGAAGCACACGATAATAGTCGGGTAGCAAGTCCTTTCCGAGCGCCGTCCAAGCAAAAAGTGACCGTTGCACCGCCGCTCGCCTCGTTTTATGAACTTCTGTCGGTTGCCGCACGTCGACCGGACGCTAACCGCACGGTTACTGGCTGATGTCGTGACTTTGAGCCAACAATATAATACATAGCAAATTATGTTAGTACCTACTCGTATATAGTCTGCTGACCTACCCAACACTAACTGTCAACATTGACCTATAAACACATTATCTGTATTTACGTAATCTCTGCAATACCAACAACAGATAATAATATAACAATACAATATGTATATTGTATGTGTGTATACAATGAGCACAGATATAGGTTTACCGAGACAACGCAAGAGCACCTATAAATGCGAAAGTAACTCTGTCTGTCTGTCTGTTGCGCTTTACGCCGAAACTACTAAACCGATTTAAATAAAATTTGGTACACAGATATTCTAGAGCCTGAAAAAGGACATAGGCTACTTTTTTACGCGAAAAGGGGTTTAAATTGGGGGGTGACATGATTACTTTTGGTCGCGATAACCGACATCGATCACGATAACCGATATCGACGCGGGCAAAGCCGCGGGCATCAGCTAGTATGTAGACATAAGATCGTAATACAAGTTACTTTACAGTGCAATCAAATTATCTTGGCAGATCCGAACTTCGTGCAGGTTATTTTGTTACAACTAATGTCTAAAAGTGTTTTGATATTTATTTCATTTGTATTTCTCACTGTATATTAGATATTTTCTGATCGTATAGGTATTGGTTTATCTGGCAATAACAGTTTTCTTCACAAGTTTGACATGCGTAAAAGTTCGCAGGGCCTATGTTCAGACCTGTCAAGATAATTTGATCGTACTGTATCTAGGGTATGTCTATATTTGTGACTAGCTGACCCGTGCCCACTTCGTTGGGCATAATTAGTCAAAAGTGTGCTAATTACGTTTCGAAAAATTCAATTTCGGGGACGTCCGCTGCGTAAGGAGCCGACCACGCGACTGAGCCGCGCGGGTACCTACCTCTCAGATCAGATGTAAAAGGCCACGCCCCTTTCTCCCGAAGTGGGCACGAACGCGAACCGAATTAAACCCGAAACCATCCCGCGCCCGCCGCAGCTTTGCTTTTTTCTCCGATTCACTTTGCAAAACGGACTACCACGTAAAAGCCTTTTTATTTTTCGATTTTTTATATACCCTAAGACACTCAATAATGTAGCTTTCTATTGGTGAAAGAATTTTTAAAATCGGTTCAGTAGATCCCGAGATTACCCCTTACAATTTAACAAATATACACACAAACTTTACCTCTTTATAATATTAGTATAGAAGTATAGATATAACAAACCTATATATACATAATAATGTAATATTAACGCTCAGAATACAGATTAGCCCGCGGCGAGAGACGCCTAACTTTTCGAGTTGTTTAATAAAGATGTTGAAGATAAACATCGCCTGTTAACATGTAAAGGGCAAACAGAGGTGTATTTAATAGTCACAAGCAATAATAGGTATACTTTTTTTTGGAGTGTCGAATATCATCAAATGACTAGGTACTCCCGCTCTGGGCAGAGCTGTAGAGAGTGTAAGACTTCTACTAACTAAAAACCACTTAGTCCCTTTGTGTCGAGGCTGCGGTATCTCTTTCGAACAACCCGCAGTCCCGACGGGGTTACTACCAGTCTCACTGGGAAAATCGTCGACCCTGAAGGCGTGCAACACCTTACGCTTACCGATTTTCGGCTTTCACTCAAGAACACGACGTCTACTCCAACGATCATCGTGCATCGGTTTTACGGCGATTATGGTCGGCCCATTGACCAATCTGGTTCTCTGTTAGATCACCTGTCAGGCCATCTTAGGATACATCATAATCATCATCAGCCATAAGGCGTCCACTGCTGGACAAAGGCCTCCCCCATAGAACGCCATAAAGAACGACAGCCTGCCGTTTAATCAACCAATTTTTATTGCCCGTAATGACGTCGGTCCACCTGGTGCGAGGCCTACCAACACTGCGTCTTCCGGTTCGTGGTCGCCACTTGAGAACCTTTCTTCCCCATCGGTTGTCGGTTCAAAGTCAAAGTCAAAATATTTTATTTCACGTAGGCCTACATCTGAGGCCTACATGGACACTTATTAAGACGTCTACAAACAAAAGGTGCAAAAAGGTTATTTGAGCGATGTGGCCTGCCCATTGCCACTTCAGCTTACTTATTCTGTGAGCTACATCAACCACTCTGGATCACCTGTAAGGCCTTCATGGGATACATGCCAATAGCAAAATATCGCTCTATACTCTAAACAAGTGTCCCGGAACCCCAACCGAGTTGATACATAAAAAAGAATAACGAAACTCAATATGACGTGTTGTTAAATGACATGTCACACACAGAAACTGTCAGACATCGTCAAAACACGACGCGGAACCACATTTTTGTGGCATGTTTTGTGACTTTAAAAAAAGGAAGAGGTTCTCAATTTGTACCTATGTATTTTTTATGTTTAGATACCTATAGACGCAGTTCCTAATTTAAAAGGTCCATTTAACATTTTTTAACGCAATTCATAACATAGAAACGCTTGTGGAAAAACACAATAACACCTTGCCCTAATCAAGAATAGAACTCGGGAACCCAGGGCCAACAACTTCACTATCACTACATAGTATAAAACAAAGTTACTTCCAGCTGTCTGTCCCTATGTATGATTAGATCTTTAAAACTTCGTAACGGATTTTGATGCGGATTTTTTCAATAGATAGAGTAATTCAAGAGGAAGGTTTTAGTTTCTTTTTTGCATCCGTGCGAAGCCGGGCGGGTCACTAGGTTAATTAATGGTAACAGGTGCATCTGTTGGAAAATCGACAGTTTTCAAATATGTTGCCAACCTTAGAAATGAAGTGGAAAACTGCCTATTAAACCTTTTTGACCGTTATTTGTTTCCTTTTCTCTGTTTTTATTTAAAGGGAACCTTCATTTGTTCAAGGGGTTACCTGTGAAAAATTTAACTAGGCTATGAAACACATGATTGTGATAGTAGTAACTTAGCGTGAATTCAAGCGCTAGGCAAGCCCACGGGTGCTAGGTCCAGGTTTGTCGATGCGCGCGGGTCTATTCTATTATAATTTTCATATTTTGATGTTTAAACGACAACTTCAACAAACGTACGTTCGTCGAATTTTTTTCTTACGTTTATATTGCAATTTGCTTGTTATTGTCAGCTGTACGCATGCTGTATGTCGAATAAATATGGTTTGCGGCAAAAATAAATAAAATTATTATTTTTTATACTTACATTATAATAATTTATATTTTTACATAATCCTTTAAAAAAATATATATAAATAGGTAGTAGTCGACTGGCCTGTTGGTCTAGTGGTTAGTGACCCTAACTGCTATGCCGGAGGTCGTGGGTTCGATTCCCACCCAGGACAAATGTTTGTGTGATGAGCACGATCATTTGTTCTGTGTCTGGGTGTAATTTATCTATAATATGTATGTATTTAGAAATTTATAAGTATGTTTATCATTTGTCTAGTACCCATAACACAAGCTCTGCTTAGCTTGGGACTAGATGGCGTTGTGTGATAGTTGTGGAATATTATTATATTATTATATTTCGGGAGCAGGGTCCAAGCTACCGGTGGTTAGGGCTCCAGAGACAGGAACCTCCTCACAATGCGGGCCGTATCGAGGAGTACTGTCTTCCGAATATAACATACCTCAATTTGATACGTATGAAAAATTAACAAAATGGCCTACGGGGCCACACATAGGGCCACCCGCCAGGGTCAGGTAAATACGAATGAACGTTGATCACGCTCTCGGGGCCAATCGTTCAATATTGATTTAGGCGCGAAACAATACGATTCATGTTCGGTTACGTTTGATTGGAAACATAATGGCGAAACCGCGAAACCAATGGTGTGTTTATTTATTTTGTGCCTGCTATTATAGACGCTGCTGGTAAGTTTTGTGTATGTTTATGAGGAATATACATGAGGAATATACAATCAATTTAATCACAAAATAGTACAGTTTTTTTTTGGGCCGGTGGAAAATCATCAAAAAACCCGCTCTTGGGCAGCGACATGGGAGTGTCAGACTTCTACTGACTAAAAACCACCCGTGTTCCTTCTTAGCCCTTTATTTCGAAGGCCGCGGTTTCTCTCGTGAACGACCCAAGCCCCGACGAGACATCAAGCTCCCTAAAACTGTCACATTATTCCAATCAGCTTTGAATCTATAGCGAAAATGTTGAAAATTTACGAAAGAAATTCTGTAAATACATAATATCCCAACAAAAACATTCTGTAAAAAACTAGCCAAGTCTCGATGGAGCTGCTTGTTTATCTCTAAAAAGTAATGAAATCTAAACAAAGTCTTGCCAAGTCTAAGGTTCCTTATTGCGATTTCTTTATTATTATGGCTAATGTTGTGTGACATGGCCGTTGAACATTCTTTATAAAGTTACGTTAGTGGGTACAAGTCAATTTTGTTTATACGTAATGTTATATCTGTTGTAACTACCTATGTTTATTAAGCGAGATAATAACCCATACTGGTATTGGTAATTGAACGCCAAGAAGAAAAAGTAGCAGAACTAAACGAAACGAACGATTTTTTTTTTAATTTTCGATTATCCCACTTTTTATAGTTTTCCCTTTATGTGGCCATTAAACCCGCACTCTGTACCAAATTTCAGCTCCCCGAGTTTATGGGAAGTACTAGTTCTATTTTGATGATCATGAGTGAGTGAGTGAGTGTCATAAATGCGAAACTTTGCTTTCGCTTAACTCCGGAACTAAATGACCTACATACTTGAAACTTTAGCCCGCTATCAACTTGTACCTTAACACCCTATTCCTCGTACCCCTATATCTTTATGTATTTGCCAAGCAACGTAGCAACGCTTCCAAGGGTAGATCACGTAAAGGTCTTAACCAACCTCTTTGAAAAGTCCTTGAAATAAAAAGTATTTTCATAATAATTAAAAGTTATTAGCTGTGTACTCGTAATGTTTACAGTTTTATCATTTCGTCATAATATTCTTATCAGTTTGTTGGAATTTCGAGTGGAGATAATTTGTAAATAATATTTTACTTTTATCTTGTTATATTTGTCTACAATTATCCCCACTGCAAAATATAATATAATACGATAATACGATACCCCTTTTTTCTGGTGGGTGGAAAATCATCGAATAACCCCCCCCCCCCCCCCCGCTCTTGGGCAGAGCGAAGGGGAGCGTCAGACTTCTACTGACTAAAAACCAAACCCATGTTCTTTCTTCGCCCTTGTGTCGAGGCCGCGTTATGCCTTACGATAATCCGCAGCCCGAACCCCGAACACGAACGCGCCGGTCGTCGACACGATCTGTTGCCGTCATGACGACGGCCGGACGGCGAGCTAGCCCGTTACTCACCGTCCACAGGACCGCGTCTACGGTGGCCGGAAGCCATTACGTGGCCCGCGACGCCCGGAGCGTCTCCCGCGTCGGCTGGGACGAGAAGTTCTCTCCCTCTCACGTTCCGCCACCTCAATACGATACCCTTTGGCTTACCAAGAGGTATCGTATTACCCAGTACTAACTGAATTGTAGAGGTCAGATAGCAAGCATAATCCAGTTAAACACTGCCTTTCATCACATTTTGATGATGAAACTGTCCCCCAGGGAATGTCATCACATAATAAAAAAATAGGTAAAAAAACTTTTTAAGTTAAACGGTTTTATGTTAAACATACATACATTGCAATGTTTAAGATAAATGTACTAAAAACCAAAAAATAATAAAATAGATACAGTCGTGGGAAAAAACCGTGGGGCACGTCAATTGTAATTTCCGCAGCACGACAGTTCCGAATTGACGTGCCCCACGGTTTTTTTTTAACTTAAAAAGTTTTTTTACCTATTTTTATTTTCTAGTTTTTAGCCGCCATCTTGGATTTTAATTTTATATAGGTAGTATATTGTATTCTGCTTGTTGAGCCCTTTCATTTGATACCCATATTGATGGGATTAATAAAACATAAATTATCCGCCATTTTGTAGCGGCGGCCATCTTGAATTTATAATGATAATGAATAAACATAATTGTATTGTCACCAAAATCCAAAGTGTATACAAAATTTCAGATTAATCGGTTGACAGGAAGAGGGTGAAATTTGAATGACTAAATTTGATCCAAGAATAAAACAAACGGGGTGAGCTAAATAAAACCGTTTAAAAAGACCGCCACCCTAAGCAGCGTCATCGTTTCACATCAGACGGGTTGCGGCTCCCGTTGGGGTTGCGTGTTGTTTAAAAGAGATACCGCGGCCTCAGCAAAAGGGCTAAGAAGGAACATGGGTAGTTTTTAGTCAGTAGAAGTCTGACACTCCACAAAGGCTATTTACTTTCTCGTCGGGGCTGTGGGTTGTTCGAAAGAGATACCGCAACCTCGGTACAAGGGCTAAGAAGGAACATGGGTGGTTTTTAGTCAGTAGTTGTGATTTCCCACCCCATAACAAAAAATGCTATTTACTTAGTATAAAAAATAAAGGTTCCGTATCTCCTCCAAAAAATATGGATATCAAATAAATTAATCCTTGAGTTCCAAAAGTACTATCGAGATTTCGTTAATTATGTAATCGTGTATAATCACGTAAAATTGCAAATGAAAGTACTTAATCAAAATTAATTGAAGTTTAATATGAAATTGCAATCATTTACCAATTAGTTAAACAATTAAAGTGTACAATTTCACTCAATGAACCACGAACGACCATACTCAAACAAATAAACAAATTATTGCATTTCACGAATTTAAAATAAAATATTGAATTCATAAAACCGTGAAATTCGTCGAAGCGGTTATAACTGCTGATTGGAAAATGTGTTTTTATTTTGAAAGAAATAATATGGATTGCATTTTATTCCTTTCAAAATCATCATCAGCCTATAATGTTCCCACTCAGACGTCCTCTCTAGGAGAGGGATGGGCTATAATCCGCCACGCGGGCCCAGTGCGGGTTGAGAGATGTAACATATCTACGAATTTTTTCATTGTTTCCTTACGATGTTTTCCTTCACCGCTTTGAGAGCAACGGTCATGAAATAAAATTATACAAATTAATGCTTCTGCCTGGGTTCAAAACTTACTTACAGCCTGGGCCGCTACCACTGGGCCACCCGCTGCTCTATATTAACCGGATATCAGACGTAAAACGCAAGTTTTATAATGCGTAAAAGTAAGTAATATTATTCACTGCAGTAAACAAAATCAGAAAAATATATGATATTCTTCAGGATATAATAAATGCTAGTGACATAGTGTTGTGAAAACATAATACAACTAACTTTGCTTGATAGAAAAAAATCACGAAGATACCTCTAAAAAATTCTTTTAACGAGTAAAAACCTTATTAAAATACATGTCATCGTTTTGATTTTTTTTGCCAAATAATTCTACAAGCCACATTCTAAAATCATAGTGTTTTACTTTTTTAGTCCGATCAATAGTTTTTTTGTAAATCGCAAAATACCACTAATTTCGCACTATTCGGCCGCAGCGAAAGACGTAACAACCGCTTTGTAGTGCAAGCTGATTAATACTTTATTCTAACAGTATTTCAAACGAAGTTTGAACCACCACATAAAGAGTTGCTAATTTGAGGTAGTATAGGCTCTTAAGATATGCACTCTCATTCACGTTTCATCACGCACGTGGACTAGCCCCGCCCCTACCTAGATACCATCACCACTAATCTACATTCCCTACTGGTTACATAGTACGGAACATCAAAGGTAATTATGTCGCGTAAGCCAGATTGCGGGCCAATCCCGCTTGTGTCAGCCAAACTGTATGACATTAAAGCATAATTGCACATTTTGGCGGGACTTGATGAATGCTTAAAATCCTCATAAATCACTTTTCGTACAATGTGTATACTATTGAAGAAAGAAGACTGTTACAGTAAGATTTAAAGCGTGATGACCCGCGCCTACAGCTATACTCTTTAGTCTATAATGTCGTCAATGGTGTTCTGACATGTCCATTTTGTGCTCGTAGTTTTTAAATAGGCTTCTTCTGGGTAAACTCGTTACATCGTCGACCTCATCTCTGCCCTTAGGGCAAGATTGAAGTCAAGAGGAAGCCCATTAAAAAAAAAAAAGTTTTTCACAAAAGTACATGAGAGAGCAGCATACCCCGTCAGGGCATCGAGTTGATCGACAGAGATACCTCGGTCTCGGCAGCTAGGGCAAAGAAGGATCATGGGTGTTTTTTAGTCAGTAGAAGTTAGACACTCCCTACCGCTGCCGGAGGAGTCATTTGATTTATACCCAACGTCCAAAAAAAAAAAAAAAAAGAGCATCACACCAAAGCTCTGGACATGGGGAACTGGGCGAAATAATCCACAACGAAAGGACTGATCGCCCGCCTGGCGTCTGCCGGCGTCCCCGAAGATAACTAGAATAGAATAGAAAGCTCTGGACAACCGCCCTGGAAAGCCATCCAATGCAGTCGCTGTGGCCGAAATCGGCTAGTTGGCATCATCATAATCATGCTGTTTTCTATTAGAAGAGTGAGGAAAGCCAAAGCCAAACGATGGATGGACTGTGTGGACTGTGTGATGGATGATATGGCTTGAAAGGAGGTGACTGCTGAGATGACGTGTAACAGGTAAGTATGGAAGAAGACATATTGCGCCAACGCCAAATAAATTGGGATAAGGAGAATGATGAGGATATTATGTGTATTGTATGCTGTTCCGTTGACCTCTTGTTGGCACTGCTCGAGTATGTGATCCTTAGTTTGATCCAGGACGGGTAAAATGCTGTTGGGGCCGAGTTCAGTGTGCTTACTCTCGAATATAATTCAGATAGATCGACATTGGAATTGTCAGTCAAACGTCAGGCATTGACTGGACTCACTCCGCCTTATTACAAAACGCAGTTAAACCTGGTTTAACTTAGACCTGGTTTATCTCGCATGCTGTCACTTTCTTTTGAATAGTATTGAAGTGAGACGTCATGTGAGATAAACCAAGTCTAAGTTAAACCAGGTTTAACTACGTTTTGTAATAACGCGGACTGAGTCTAGCCAATCCCTGACGTTTAACTCAACCAACTGACGTTTGACCAATGTCGATCTATCGGAATTATATTCCAGAGTAAGCACCCAGGCTTGGAGGTTTAAGACTGCGGTACCTCCGAAAGTAAGTAAAATTGGTAGCCCCGCTAATACCTTAATTTTTTTTGGAAGGAAATCATCAAATGATTCCTCCAGCTCTGGGCAGAGCGGTAAGGAGTGTCAGACTTTACTGACTCAAAACCACCCATTTACCTGCTTAGCCCTTTGTGTCTAGGCTGCGGCATCTCTTTCGAACAACCCGCTCCGACCCACACTGACCTTCACTGGTCTTTTCGGCTTGCTATCCCATGTGACTGTGCACCTCGTACACAGGTGGTTTTTCTTCTTCTCTTCACATTTACACCTTGTATAAATATCTCAGACGTGAATGGTACATCCCAGCTAAAATTTGGTGCCACCCTGCCGTGACTGAAATTCGGTCACCCCATAAGCCATATTAATGTAATCCATCCACCGTTTCATAGCTTTTCCTCTACTCTTAGAATAGAATAGAATAAACTTTATTTGCGTGAAATATAGTGTCTACATTGAGGTGAAAAGATAATTAGGTTTCTACATATTTCGCTTACTAAACTGTAATATTGTTAGCTTAGTTTATTATTTATTCAGAATGTAAATATTATTTTTATACGTATTAATTAATCTGACCTAACAATTATTTCAGTTTAGATAAGCAAGATTTACAAAACTGAACTAAAAACATAATAAGTACATAATACATTTTTATTTGTGGCTGTAACACAAACAAACACAATTAAATATTATATGTTATGTTGGTATTTGAACACAGAGGAGGAATTAGGAAAATGTCGTGAGGAAGAATGAATGTGGAAGGGTATACGAGCAGAGGAAGACCAAAGAAACGATAGATGGACTGTGTTAAGAATGGGTTGCACGACATTGGTCAAGTCTGATATTCGTCAAATCAGCAATTCGTCAAATTTGATATCGGTCAAAGACGTCGTCGAATCGTCTGTTTGTCCAATTATGAAATTTGCCACATACGCTATTGGTCAAGTCCAAGTACAGTCGATGAAACCATGCGTTTGGAATTCACATAATTTACTTGTATGAACTGATATGGTAAGAAAGGAGGTGTCTCATGAGATGACGAGAAACAGAGAAGTATGGAAGAGGAAGACGTCATGCTGCGCCGACCCGAAATGAATTGGGATAAGGGTAAGAGAATGATTATGGTATTTAAACACATTAAAAGCAAAAGAGTGATGAAATAAATGTTGATGGATGGAGGGGGAGAGGAATACCAAGGAAAGGATAGATGCATTGTGTGAATAATGATATGAAAGCAGGAGAAAGTGATAGTGTGACGGTTGACATGAATGATATTATAAATAAAAAGAGGTAGATATCGCATTAGCACGCACAAATTGTTGAGGACAAACTACGGCAATTGGTGCAGTTTAGAAACTAGCTATCTCTTTTTATCTTAAACGTTCCGTATTATCTATCCCTGTCGTAAAACGCAACGATATCTGAACGCCATTCAGTATGAACATGGCGTATAGTCTTTCTTTATAATATCATTGGTTGACAGTGAGACCGAGAGCAGTGGTGGCCCAGTGGTGGTGGTCCCGACTTACGAACAGTAAGTCGTGGGTTCGAACCCCGTCAGGCACATTACTTTGTGTAATTTATTTCATCACCACTGCTCTCAAAACGGTGAAGGAAAACATCGTGAGGAAACCCGCATGTCTTAGAACCAAAAAATTCGAAGACAATTGTGACATCTACCAATCCGCACTGGGCCCGCGTGGTAGATTATAGCCCATCCCTCTCCTAGAGAGGAGGCCTGTGTCCCTGCAGTGGGAACATTATAGGCTGATGATGATGATGACGGTTGACAGAGGAGAATGGAAGATAAAAACGTGTTGCGCTGACCCCAAATAACATTGGATAAGGGCAAAAAAAGACGATGATGTTACATAATTATTGTAAAGCTATTAGGTACAACTGGGCTAAAGCTAGGGCTTCAAGGAGGGGCCCGCAAGGGCCGACGCCCGTCGGATTTTTGTACTAGATGACGTGGCCTCGGTGCAAGGGCAAATTAGGAACATGGGTTCGGTTTTTAGTCAGTAGAAGTCTGACACTCTCCTTCGCTCTGCCCAAGAGCGGGGGGGGGGGGGGGGGGGTCATTCGATGATTTTCCACCAACCAAAAAAAAAAAAGGGCTTCTAGCATAACATCACACCAGAAATCCTATAAAGGATTATGCAAGGGTGTGCCTAATATTACACCCACATTTCGAATAGTAACGTATAATTCCCATGTAATAGGGGATGACCCTATTGCCATCAACCGGGCACAATTCCGGACCCAGTGGCTACTAATGAGAAAGGCTTAAAACTCACTTATTGTGTAATATAACAAAATACATTATAACACAGCCATCTTTTAACTAAAACTTCTAAGAAGCATCCTTTGGCATCTAATTTTAATGACCTAACTTCTGAAGTCGACTCACTCCTTACAGACAAGACAATGGATTCCATTCCCTCCGCACTTCCTCTATAACTAGGGTTGCCATCTCAAAATTGGTAACCAGGACAAGACTCGTGAAAATCCCGGATTTTTAGAGCCCAGAACCCGGACATATCAACAAGTTTTTTTAAACATACAAAAAGTTTTCATAATCAGTTAAAAAAAATCAGAGAGTCGGTTCGTCGGTTGGTCGTGGGTGGGCACAAGTTTAATTTTTTAAACCCAGACTACAAATGAAGCCCCGCCCAAACACTTCCCGGACGCCTCTAAACTAGGACAAATCCGGGGAAACCCGGACGGATGGCAACCCTATCTATAACGAGATATTAACAAGCTACCCGGCATTTCTCTTTGTTGTGGCCCACAATTAATAATACGGAGCGGTCAGGAACAATTAGAAGGCATTGTTTAATTAAATTTGACAAGTTTCAGGGTCCGTTGGAGATGATTTACGATTGAGTAAGTATGACTTTGATAGTTTAAGTAATCTGTGGTTTAAGTAGATAGTTGGTTGGTATGCAGAAGTGGTAGAGACAGTTTGGAGATCCGTCATCATCATGACCTATTTCTGTAATCCACTAATGTTCCTACTTCCAATGGAGTGGAAATCCTCATTGATTTCCTCCGCCTTTTGGCAAGTGAAGGAGTCTGTCAGACTCTGACTAGCTAAAAACTACCCCGGTGTTCTCTTCCCATACTTGCATCGGGAATCATGAGAACTAGTACGCCATATCATCATTTTCATCATCATCATCATTTCAGCCAAAAGACGTCCACTGCTGGACATAGGCCTCCCCCAGGCGTCGCCACATTGACCGGTCCCGTGCGTCTCTCATCCAGCGGGTTCCTGCAACCTTGACCAGCCCCCCTATTGCGTATCTTTTTAACGTCAGTGGCTATCAGAAATGTCCATAGATTAACTGTAAATTGGTTATGGTTTGGTGCATTTTTTTCTTAAAAACTCACCATTTGACAGTTATTTGATAGACATTATAAGTTATCCACTGTCATTAAAAGATACGCAATAGCCCTGCAGGTCATCGGTCCACCTAGTGGGAGGCCTTCCAACGCAACGTCTTCCGGTTCGCGGTCGCCATTCCAGAACTTTTCGGCCCCATCGGCCATCCGTTCTGCGAGCAATGTGCCCTGCCCATTGTCACTTAAGTCTGGCGATTCTTCGGGCTACGTCGGTAACCATCAGCATTTTAGCCTAGCGTTTTCTCAACTATTTTGCGGTCGGCCTCTTGTCTAACCAGAAACAACTAAATACCAATATTTTACATGGAGCGACTGCCTATCTGACTTCCATAACCCAGTTAGTACTGGGTATTGTGATACTCATTAGTAGGACCGAGGACGTAGAGGCGACTAAATAAAATGCAGCCAGACTCTTTTTTTTTTTTATTGGGACAAGCCCGCCACACTATTCCCAAACCACTGTAACTCCTGTTAGCCAGAATCAACAGTGCATGGGCGACCACAAGAAAAGCGCCGAGACAATGAAGCTCGACGAAGTCCCAGAGAAATGATTTAACTGTCTTGGATCCCGCAACGAAATTAATCAGAAAAGAATAGCGGAGGAGTAGGAAAAAACATAGTTTCCACTTCCCTCCATATCAGCAGGAGACAGAACAGAACAAGGCCAATAGGCACACAGGGACGTATACAACTGAGATAAGCCCAGTTGCCTAGCACCACGGATATTATTGTCATTAATATTACTGGGTCCTAAGTTGTGAGCTGTTATATTTGATTCATGCAGCCAGACTCGAAACAACTACCTGTAGGCCATACAAAATATTTGTTGCGGGAATCGAAACAGCGACTCGCAAAGTCGCAACCAATCGTTCAGCTAACCGTGCCGTCAAATTATTAAGACCTGTCATTTTCAAACAAGGAAAACAGGAAGGAAATGATTAGATTAGATCTGTCAAATTAAATTACGTTAAACTTTAGCGAGTTTTGGGGAACAAGGCAACTTTTTTCCCCTTATAATTCCTTGTTTTATCTGCCTAAAGAAAGTACTGTTCTTATATAATTGGAGAGACTCCTTCACCTTATTTGACCAAACATGAAGATTTATTTATTGTAGGCATTATTTTACGACGACACGACGCCGACAGCACGGTTGCTGCGCTACGTGCCGCGGGTTCGATCCTCGCACGGAACAAATATTTGTATGGCGTACAGATAGTTGTTTCGGGTCTGGGTATTTGTGTATGTGAGTTTAAATGTCTGTGAACGCACCCACGATAAGAGTAATTCCTAGTGCGGGGCAACGTTTTATAAAAAGTACCAAGGTATTTGATTTAAGTAGGTATACTAAAACCCTCCGATAATATCAATATTCAGCCGCGCTTGCCTAGGTTGGGCTGAGGATGGATGATCACCAATTACATAAAAAGTTATCTCCGTGCCTGGAAAACCATGTGTAAGACTGATATTCTCTCTTCTCAATCAAAAGTGGCTACCAACATTCCAATGAGTAGTCAACAAAATTATCATTTCACGAAAGGGGATTTGGGAATTACAGAATAAGGTTCAATTTTAACTTTAAGTGTTAGTTGTTACCTCAATTAAGCCATTAATGATTGATCTCGATCGGACTGGGTCAAAATAATATGATTCTGTTTAGTCCGTAAGTTAGATTATCGAAAAATATTGAATACGTGATTTTTGTTTTATCAAATCAATAAAAAATGACGAAGATAAAACGCGTCAAAGATCTTGGAGTGGGGCTTGAAACGTCACTTGTGTCGTCAAAATGTACTATCATATGACGTCACACGAGTTTTCGAAGCACTGTATCGTCTTCATTTTAAGTTTACGTGAAAAGAGAAAAAATACGTGTCCAATAATTTTTGGAAATCTATCTGACGGACTAATTAGTTTTTTTTTGTCCGATCCCCTATTCACAGTCATTAGAAGTTGTCAGTGGCTCGAAAGTCTGCTAACCAGTCTTACTAAAGGGTATCGTATTACCTAGTACTAACTGTATTGAGGATGTCAGATAAGCAGTTATTCTAGGTAATGATCTGCATCCGGTTAGGCTGGAAGCTGACCCCAACATAGTTGAGACAAGGCTAGGCAAATCATGATAAATCAACAAAGTCCTCCGCCGCGTCTGTCTGTCTGTTCACGATAAACTCAAAAACTTCTGCACCGATTTTCATGTTGATTCCTACACCAATAGATAAAGTGGTTCAGTGGTCAGACTTCTACTGACTAAAAACAAAACCCATGTTCCTTCTTCGCCCTTGTGTCGGAGCCGCGTTATGCTTTCGATAATCCACAGCCCCGACGGGATCCACCGCCCCGACGGGAGATAAAGTGGTTCTCGAGAAAGGTTTCAGTATAAATATTTTTTCTAAATTCAGCCGAAGTTTGTTCGGATATTATTCGACATCCATGCGTGCAAAGCCGCGGGCAAAAGCTAGTAACAATTATGTGGAAATAAATGTAGATGGGATTGCGTCTATATCCTGTTCTAATAGTAAGGTGCCAAACCTATATCATAGGCAAGAATAAACCCAGCCTCCCATGTATGTATAACACGCTATACATAATATGTATAATAAGGTACATAAATAAAGTACTAGAACAAATAAATATTATAAATACATGACACGTACACTTGAAACCGACCTGTGTCTGATGTGATTGTACTTGAAATTAATGTTTCAGCCACAACTTATAAGCGAAAGCGGGTTTCGCTGATATCATCATCTACCTTGAGTTTTCGCAACTACGTTGAAGTTGGCTTCTAATCTAACCGGATGCAGCTGAATATCAGGTTTTTACATGGAAAGACTGTATAATAGACAGTCTACGTAAACCAGACAGAGACAGAGGCAACTGCAGCTGCCGCCATTAATCGGCGCTTGCCGTCAACACGTGAACAACAAAAACCCACCAATGACGACAGCTTAGTATGAGCGCAACGGGCAGCAGTCGGCGTGTCGAATACTGCAGCAGTTGATTTTGTCGACAGTTGCAGTTGTCTCTGTTGACAGGTGAAGTTGGCTCTGTCGACAGCAAAGTCGTCATGCTGCTCGTCTGTTTGACGCCTTACAACAAAATGTTCACCCATAAAATAAAATAAAACGCCCACACGAATCGCTCCGCTTATACTCTGGGCCACAACAAAAGGTTTTCGATTATAAATATCGTTGATAACTGACGAACGCGCTTCAAACTGTAATAAATCAGTTTTGCACTATTTAATTATGATTCTTTTGTGATTGATTTTATTTTTGACGTGGTGTTATTGATCCTGTAGATCTATGATCGAGAAAAGTGTTTGTCGGTACCCTGTTTAACCAAATAGTCCACTGTCTCACTCCAAGGCAACGGCCTCTCTTCCCTCCTTTTACTTCTCGCGATCTAGTGCGATTGTAAGCCAATCCTTTGAGAAAGAGTCCAGCAAGAGTCATTTTGCATCTCATTCTGGGCCTACCGCGTTGATTTTGGTATAACCTAGCAGCTGTAAGTTCTTGGAGGTTTTGGAGCGAAGTATGGTGTTTCTGATGCGGTCCTTAAGTTTGGCACCCCGAAACAGTTTTCACTAATCACTGCCGTAAAAATGGGACATTTTTGGAGCGTGGATGGGTATGGAAATGACAGGGACATGTGTACTACAGTAGATTTTCATTTATTTATGTATTTATTTATTTATGCACACACAAAATACAAAAAAAGGATAAAAACATAACAAATAGAAGAGCACAAAGGTACTGCTTATTTCAAAAGAAATTTCTTCCAGCAGACCTGCGAGAGGAAAGTTCATCCGAGTCGAGTGTTCGAGTTCGAGGGGTTTTCATCTTGATTGATGTAAACAAAAATGCTCTAGGGTCATTATTCAGGACGAAAACTAGAGGATGCATACTTAAGTATGGAGGGAGAGTCGCACCACCGTATACCCACTCACTTAACTCTTGTTTATAAACTACATGTGGAAACTTGTAATTGGCCATATTTTTACCCGACTGCGCAAAGCAAAGAAGGGTTATGTGTTTATCAGTCTATGTATGTATGTATGTTTGTTCCTATGTGGCATTGTAGAGGCCAAACGCCTTGGCCGATTTTGATGATCCGTACGTCAATCGATTCGTCTTGACCTCGCGAGTGTCACTAAAAACATTACAATAAACAATACTCACTATAGTAACAACTAGTCGCCATATTGTCAAAATGAAAAAAAAAAAAATTGACTCACCATGTCAAGTGGGGTATCGTTGAATAGTAAATGAATATTAGGTTTCCTTTATCATTTTTCATTTTATAAAACCGTTTAGGATATATAACGATTTAAAGTTATTAGAACAAACAATATCGCATTTCTTACTTATAACCGGATTCTTTTACGTGTACGGAATGAATATAAAATCGAATCGAAATCTACCGTCTTATAATAGTAATAACGAAGTTAATGAAAACTGACTAAAAAGTGTTAAATAAAAAAATGTAGTTAAAAAACTAAAAAACCCGACTGAAAAAACGGAAAAGCAAAAAACAAGCACATTTTAAATTAAACAAAACTTGGAAGCAGGCGGGGTTCATTTGAATATTAAATTATGAAATGAAAATAGAATGGACCCCGCCTGCTTACAAGTTTTGTTTAATTTAAAATGTGCTTGTTTTTTGCTTTTCCGTTTTTTCAGTCGGGTTTTTTAGTTTTTTAACTACATTTTTTTATTTTGTTTAAATTATTACTCACTGTCTGTTTAGCTGTAAGTTTTACTAAAAGTGAAAGAAATAAATAAAACTATACGACACATTATATTATCACTATATCTGCTACATAACACAACCCCTATTTAACATCACAAACTGCTTTTAACGCAATAAACCACATTTAACATCAACATCTAAGGTTCAATCACCATAACTAATGTTAACGCTTCTCCGTCCACTCCCATCTATCGGCCCCCTCGGCGACTGTCGTATAGTAGTAATTCTGTATATCGGTGTAAACTTAACATAACATCACGCCTGTAATCCTTGAAGGGTAAGGCAGAGCTGTATCCATAAGTACTTACTGACCTTTCGCTAGTTATGTTTAAGGCCTGGTCTCCACTGATTAAGCGAAGACGAGCAAAGCGGATAGATGTGCCAAATTCGACCAATAGGGAAGTCTAATTAGTCCGTCAGTTAGATTTCCAAAAAATATTGGACACATATTTTTTCAATGAAGACGATACAGTGCTTTGAAAACTCGTGTGACGTCATATTCTAAGACATTAGTATGACATTTTTGTTAGCGAGCAGTGCAATGACGTCACAACCTCCCACTCAAATCTTTGACGCGTTTTATCTTCGTCAATTTTTATTGATTTGATAAAACAAAAAATACGTATCCAATATTTTTCGATAATCTAACAGACGGACTATTTAGAATCATATTTTTTTAGTCAGTAAACATCCATAACTCAGGAAGGGCGAAAGACCAGATGTAAATTTTAACTAATGCGATTGGCTGATTTCCGCATATCTCCTCTCGTCTCCGCTCTTCTCCACTTTGGTGGATACCGGGCCTAAGTCCTATAAGTCTTATAGGTCTCGAGTTCGAACCCAAGACACGCACATCTGATTGTTTGGATTCATGTGCATATTGTTCAATAGGGATGTGTCCTGAGTAAAAAAATATGATTCCGTTTAGTCCGTCAGTTAGCTTATCGAAAAATATTGGATACGTGTTTTTTGTTTTAACAAATTAATACAAATTGACGAAGATAAAACACGTCAAAGATCAGGAGTTGGGGCTTTTGACGGCACTACGTGGTTAAAAAATGTAGTGCGATTTGACGTCACACGAGTTTTCAAAACACTGTATCGTCTTCATTTTTGGCTTACGTGCAAAAAGAAAAAATACGTGTCCAATATTTTTTGGTAATCTATGTGACGGACTAATTATTTTTTTTTGGCACCCTATTACCCTATTGTCACTTTCTTTGGTGAAAGAAAACATCGTGACGAAAGTAGCATGCCTGAAAGATATTTATCGACGATGTAAAGCCAAGTCAGAGAGCCACGAGCGGTATAAGAACTCTGATACCACGTTAGACACTAACCATGAAGAAGAATTGAATATCGAAATTTCATCAAAATAAATAAAATTAATTAATTAATGAATAACTTTAATTTAATTGTTTGTGTGTGTATTCATTTTATCTGATTTTTTTAGTAGTAATTGGACTTTTAATTGTATGTTTGTGTGTATTGTTGTTTTTATTATTTTTAATTTAATAATATTCAAAATGCAATAAAATGAAAGGCGCAACACCGGGAAGAATGGCGTGCATTGGAAGAGACCTACACTCAGCATTGGGTGGCGAAAGGTTGAAGAAGAAGAAGAAGAAGAAGAAAATGCAATAATCTTTAATTATTTTTTAATATTTTATTCCTGTTTGTAATGTGATTGACATGGCAACGGGTGTATAATTACCTGAATAAATGAATTTATATTAAAATTCATTCAGCCGTTAATTAAACCGTGTGGCTGCATTTACAGCAATAAACCGTATTTAGGACTAACATCTAAGGAAAAGCCACTATATCTAAGTGGAGCAACAAGCTCGTCTCTTAATACTTGGGACGTCATCCTCGAATTTCCGAGTTATTTTAGTTGAATCCCAGTTTAATATTTTTGGTATTGCATCGCACAAAACATTATTAATAATAGTATTTCCGTTCGATCCCAAATTTGAGATTCCAGGTAATGTTTATATAGAATGTCACCAACACGACAGTGGTACTAACCATTTACATAATAGAACAGACCGAGAGATACAAAATACTGAATAACTAATAGACGTAACCGCAGCGTAACGAGAGGAATGGTAAATGAGATGGTTGGCTTTATGTAGCTGTCCCCATTAGTACATAACATCACACCCGTAATTCCCTAAAGGTTAAACAGATGCGTACCTAATATATACCCACATTTCGCCAGTTATGTTTACGGCCTATGTAATAGGGGCGAGAATATTGTCCCAATTAGTTATAGTGGCTTTTCCTTAGATGTTAGTACAGTGAAACTTGGTTATCTGGGACCTGGATAAGTGAGAAACCTCCTTAACTGGAACTCATACTGAGGTCCCATGAAACAGATTTGGATATCAGAGACACTGGGTAAGTGGAATACCTCTATAAGTGAGACAAATTTTCAGATCCCTTGAGGTCTCACTTAACCAGGTTTCACTGTACTAAATGTGGTTTATTACCGTAAGGCAGTCATATGGTTTAACGTCTGAACGAATTTTGATAAAATTTTGCAAACAGTCTCTCTTCATAGTACCTACGGTTAATGTACGAGCCTGCATGGAGGAAGAAGAAACAGCAGCCCACGTGCTTCTGCACTGTCCGGGCGTTGCCCAGTATAGGACCAAGTACTTCGGTGACCCAGGTACTCTCAGCGAGATTACCAGTAACACCAAGAGACTGCTGGCTTTTCTCGGGGAGCTAGGATATGGTGGATCGAGTGATATTCCCACCCGCACGCAAAATACGCGCGAACGTGGAGTTTTCTTATACATTACTGATATTATATACGGTTAATGTTTAGCCTGGTGTTAGAGTCTTTGTAATGGGTCTCTGTCTTGGTTGTATATGCTGTATGCTGGTTTTTTCACGATGCGCGATGTTTTCTTTAGCGAAGCTAGTGATAATAATTGAACAATGAGTCCGATAAATCGAATAAAAAATCCGATGGATATGGGACAAGCCCGCCACACTATTCCCAAACCACTGTAACTCCTGCTAGCCAGAATCAACAGTGGCGACCACAAGAAAGCCACCGAGACAATGAAGCTCGACGAAGTCCCAGAGATAAGCGATTTAACTGTCTTGGATCCCGCAACGAAATTAATCAGAAAAGAATAGCGGAGGAGTAGGAAAAAACAGAATTTCCACTTCCCTCCATATCAGCAGGAGACAGAACAGAACAAGGCGAATAGGCACACAGGGACGTATACAACATAAATAAATCACCAGATCATTCCATCAATTATGTTTAAAAAAGTCAGACACACACAAACTAACAAAACAACAACAAAACTCAAAAAAAATACTACATTGTCCACATTATGACCCATGAACATGTGAACCACTAAAAAGTGAAAAATAAAAAGTTTTTAACAAAAAATAAAACCGACTTCAAAAAAAAAAAACACAAGAAAGTCAAAAATAAATCAGTTTCTGAAGTCGGTGACTTTTGTTTGTTTTATTTCATTTTTTTGCCACCGACTTCAGAAACTGATTTATTTTTGACTTTCTTGTGTTTTTTTTTTTAAGTCGGTTTTATTTTTTGTTAAAAAGTTTTCATTTTTCACTTTTTAGTGGTTCACATGTTCATGGGTCATAATGTGGACAATGTAGTATTTTTTTTGAGTTTTGTTGATTTTTCAAAAACCGCTTGTCCGATTTCGATAAAAAAAATATGGGACCATTTGGGAAGTATACCCTTTCCAACAAAAAAATAATTTTTCAAATCAGTTAGCAAGTGACGGAGTTATGCCCGAACAAACATAAAAAAAAAAAAAAAAAAAAAAACATCTGAATTGAGAACCTCCTTCTTTTTTTAGAAGTGGGTTAAAAAGTCAGACACACACAAACTAAGGATACCTTTGCCTAGCCCCCCGGGATTACAAGCGTGGTGTTCTGTTACGTAACTAAGTCAATCAAAAGTACACACAGGATAAGTAAACTGAAGTGGCATTGACTCAGCCATGTTGGCAGTAGACTCATAAACTGAAAACTGCTGGGAGACGTGAATGTAGACGAGAATCGTTGATTGATTCTCAAGCAAGGTAAGTTGACGATCCGTCAGGGCTGCGGGTTGTTAGAAAATGATACAGCGACCTCGACACAAAGGCTAAGAAGGAACATGGGTGGTTTTTAGTCAGTAGAAATCTGACACTCTCTACCGCTCTGTCCAGAGCAGGAGGAGTAATTTTGATGATTTCGCACACCACAAAAAAAAAATGCTGACGATATGCTTTCGAACTATACAGTATGTTAGTTTAAACCAGGGACATATTAAAACCCGCAATAGGGCATGCTTACATGATACTAATTAAAATATGAACAAAAAAACACAGATAAATAACACAGACAGAAACCATTTAAAATATTTCGGATAAGTCTCGCAACCCTTACGCTTATCACAAGAAATGTGCGCGGATTAGGACTTTTAGGTATAATCCATTTCCCCTTCATATTTTAAAACTGGCGTAGGACAATGGCAAAAACAAAACGTCTATTATAGTGAGATCCCATGGCACAATTACGTCACATATTATGGTTACAGTTTTTACATATTTGGGACGAGAATCGAATACTGAATACCCTCCTTTAATATGCCCCTCGTATAACCTAACACACTAGAGCTGTATATAGCAGGATTAGCAGGGCACCGACCTACTGCTATAGACTGACTGATTCATCTTCTGCCTCGCCTTTTCTCAACTAAGTACGGGTCTGTTTCCAGTCTCACCGGATGCTGCTGAATACTAGTAGTTTACATGGAGCGACTGTCAATCTGACCTCTACGACCCAGTGAATACTAAGTAATAAAATACCCCTTGGTAAGACTCGTTGTCAGACTTTTGGGTTACTGACTAACCGTTACGAGACTGAATTTATTTTTATCATAATTTCTTTATAGCTTTGAAAAAAACTTATGCTCGTTCATCACATTTACAACTACATAGATGACGGTGCTACTTATTAATAAGAGGAACTTATACCTATATTATCTTTGAAGTACCTCACAGTGCCTCCTACGTCAATTCCTTAGGTACTTCAACACACGTAGGTACTTAGTATGCAAGCCAGCTAAACTCTCATATTTGACTAATGTACTCCGTGCGCGGGTAATCAAATACATGCTTGATTTCACTCTCCAAATGTGTCTAACTTAGACAAGGCGCACACCGAAGTCAAAGCAGGCCTTCCTGTTGTACCATAATAATATTGTCTGAGTGAAAGTGAAAGACAAATCGTGAGGAAACAAATGTCTTAGAACCAAAATATTCGAAGACATTGTGGAAGCACTGGGCCTGCGTGGTGGATTATAGTCCATCCCTCTCCTAGAGAGAAGGCCTGAGTTCCTGCAGTGGGAACATTATAGGCTGAAAGAGAAAGTTTCTTCAAGGAACAATTCTAAAAGGAACTGCAAATGTAAAAGGTTTTCCAAACGGCTAACTGCAACGCGGTCAATCGAAATGGTATAGCGATAAGACTGCTTTGGTAATTTTAGAGGGTCATAATTTTCTTAATTCATTAGTTGATATGCTCGGAGTTTCCTTGCGTGATCGAATCAGAAATGAGGACATCCGCATGAGAACCAAGGTTACCGACGTAGCCCGAAGAGTCGCCAGACTTAAGTGGCAATGGGCAGGGCACATTGCTCGCAGAACGGATGGCCGATGGGGCCGAAAAGTTCTGGAATGGCGACCGCGAACCGGAAGACGTTGCGTTGGAAGGCCTCCCACTAGGTGGACCGATGACCTGGTCAAGGTTGCAGGAACCCGCTGGATGAGAGACGCACGGGACCGGTCAATGTGGCGACACCTGGGGGAGGCCTAAGTCCAGCAGTGGACGTCTTTTGGTTGAAATGATGATGATGATGGATGATTAGTTGCTGATATAGGAAAATGATCAATAACGATAATGGAAAGTCATAATCAAATATGACAAGCTGGTCATACTAAAGAATAAACCCGCACCCGCGAATAAAAAGAGCAACCAAAAAAGGAACCTTTCAATGTCACCGGAGAATATCTCAGATACTTTTACCAAACCGAGATCACAGACAAACAAAAAGAATAAAACTCTAGACACCAAAGTAGCTCAACGGTCTGCTAGCTTCTCGGGAGGGGTAGTAAAACCCGGAATACTAAATTTCCTAATAAATAAAAACGATGACAACAAGATCAACACTCAACACAACACTAAAAACGAATAGCAACGAACACACCAGCCTCTCCCAGCTAAAAACTATATTCAATTAGAAAAAACCGAAGCACGTAAAACACATCTTCCAAGCCGGCTGGTCACCGTGGAAGATTATGACCACAACCCTCCAGAAAAATCAATCAAAAAACCACCAACAGCCCCGTAACAAACTTACCACTGCGATTTTAGTGGGTACTTACGTACAATGTCAGAACACTATTGTCATATGAAAGATTATATCGAATTAACAGAAGCTCTAAAAAACGTAAAGTTCGACATTTTAGGCCTATCAGGGTGATTTTAATGCTAAGATAGGTCACCCCCGTGCCGACGAATACAGAATAATGAAAACAAATGGATACGGAACACGAAACGCGCGGGGAGAAAAACTGATTGAATTTGCCTTGGAACATAATTTATCAATCATGAACACTTTTTTTAAGAAAAGACCCAGACGCAAATGGACATGGCAATCACCAGATGGGCAGTATAAGTATCTTCTGGAGGAGGCCTTCACCTCAGGGGTTCTCGAATAATAGTAATTTATATATTTTTTAGAACTTAAGTATTTGTCAAACCATTGTAAACATTCGAGAAATATAAGGCTTTTTTATTTTTTATTTTTTATTTTTATTTTATTTTATAGGAAAATGACAAGGACGGGACTACAGTAGACCTTGATTTTATGAAAAAAAATATTGGCATAAAGTCAACATTCAGGAGGAAGAAAGGAGAATACATCAGCCCAGCCCATGTCTCTTACTCAGACCAAGCTTACTTCAACCACACATATCTCATCATCATCATCGACAGCCTAAACTCATCCACTGCAGGGTATAGGCCACTCTACTTGCGCCAATCTCCACGGTCCTGTGCCAGCCTCATCCAGGTTTTGCGCCCGATGGCAACTATGTCGTCTACCCATCTCGCTACTGGACGACCCACACTTCTTTTGCCAATTCTTGGACGCCATTCTGTGACAGCCTTAGTCCACCTGTCATCACTGCGTCTTGCTAGGTGTCCTGCCCAACTCCATTTGAGTTCCATAACGCGATTCCCAGTATCAAAAACCTTTGTACACACCACAGATGACAGAAACAACAGGAGATATGCCCTTTAGCCGAAAATGTATGGGGACCTGTGTCGTCAGTTCACACACGCAGAGCAGTAAAAACAATAGATATACGCATTCGTAAACTCATCCGCATTTCTTAAAACATTACGTACTACACAATCAATTATAAACCTTATCCCTTCAGTCACAGCGTGTATTTACCATGCACCGCACAATTTACTTAATACATTTTGTTTTACTTCGACGCTAGTGATTGACTAAATCGAAAAGTTATCGATTCTTCTATTTATTATTATATTGTAATAAAGTTCTTTTGGGGTCCTGAAAATAATATATTATAAATAAAAAACAAAGTAGTAAATCGTAATATTAACTTACACCACAGAATATGTGTTGCAACAGATTTTGACGTTCGAATAGTGCTGATTATAAGTAGCACTTTTGTCTGTCTGTTAGTTCCTAGTCCCTAGTCCCTTAGGGGTTGAATTTCAAAAAATAAATCCTTCTTTATTCCTTGTCTACATTATAAAGAGAACCTCTGTGCAAAATTTCAGCTTTCTAGGTCCAAGGGTTTGGGCTGGGCGTTGATGAGTCAGTCAGTCAGGACTTCTCTTTTTATTTAAGTATATAGATAGATAGATAACTCGAGCAACCAATGACTACTATTTATTCAGTCAATATTAAGCAATAAAAAGCACTTTCTAATAATGCTTGCAAAAATAAGAAAGCGTGATAATATAAACGTTGCTATTAGTACCTACCTATATTTATAATTTGTTGTATATGGCCGATGGAGTAAGATTCTGACCGAATGGTGGCCAAGGTTGGGCGTGAGAAACCAGGGTCGCCCTAAAGCGCGTTGGGTGGACGATATCATCAGGAGCTCGGGGAATGGATGGATGAGAGACGCACAAAGCAGGGAAGACTGGCAGAAGAAAGGGGAGGCCTATACCCAACAGTGGGTGATTACGGGCTGAAATGATGATGATGATGTATATACTAAAAATAAATTTATATTTTATTAGTAAGTACATAATACAGAATATTGGTTTTTCTTATCTCCATTTACGGCACCGCTCAGTAACGCCATAAAATACGCCTTATACTGCAGTAACAATTGTGTAGAGTAATTAATTGTATAATGCATAATATGTGTAATCATTCGTACGTATACGCAGAATCATCGTATAAAATATCGACAACTACAAACATCACAATTAGACATCTCTAGCTCACAAAGACTGACAGCAGCAGCTTTTCGAAAATATTGTGTGAGTGAGAGCATCAGTAAAACACCTATCCATTGCGCTATTAGATCAGACGATTCACTGGTCGATTTGTACTAAACAAGCAATGGTTTTTGTTCCTAATGAAAACAATTGATTTGGTTTTTCATCATGTTTCTCGTACCACGAAGTAATGTTTTAATGAATTTAATATGAAAAACATTATTTTTGTAGTACTTACGTGTGAAATGAGATACCATCTTTCGTGTAATTCACAATACAGCTATTATTTTTACAAACATTCACTGAACAACGCGGCATTTTGTAAAAAATCACGAGCAGTGAAGACGTCGCAAGTTGACATTCGACTTATTATTGAAAGTGGCATATGGCCCCGTCGTGGCCACATGAGTTCGCATGTACCACGCCTCCTTGCCATATCTCCTGTTGTTTCTGTCATCTGTGGTACACACATACATATTTCTAACCTACAAAACACACTCTTTCATTGACTACACACAACAAGGTCGTGTTATCAGCAAGTGAGCCGGCAAACTTAACTCTGTAGATATAATGTGATGACGTACAGATGCGGCTTGCGACTGATAACGAATAGACAAACAAATGAGGATGCAGATTGAAGTTCAAATGTGATAACGTTGTAAGCAACAATGGTGCTGATAGGTTTCAAATTATTTATGCAGTTTCAGTTGCATTTTAATCTGTGGGGAATATACTTTTCTTATCGCATTGCATCACGCATTATTATTTTTTCTAATGACGGCATTGGATCTAAATAGTTAAGTTAATAACAAAGTAAACTACAACAGCATTATTTAAGTATTGAAATTGATAATTGCGCTGCCCAATAGGGTAGTTGACTGGCTACAAAAAATATGATTCTGCCATGTTTAGTCCGTCAGTCAGATTAATTATCGAAAAATATTGGATAAGTACCTACGTGTTTTTTGATTTATCAAATTAATAAAAATCGACGAAAATAAAGCTTGTCAAAGATCATGGAGAGGGGGCTTTTGACGTCATAGCCTGGTAAAATTGGACCAACCTGTGACGTTGCACGACTTTTCGAAGCGCTGTATCATCTTCATGTTTTGTTTACGTGAAAAAAGAAAAAATACGTGTTCAATATTTTTTGGATATCTATCTGACGGGCTAATTAGATTTTTTTTGTCACTACCCTATTCATTTGGGGTCACATGCAGCATGTCTTCCACCTCTTCCATATTTCTCTATTACATCTCATCAGACACCTCCTTTCTTGTCATATCAGTCACACAGTCCATTCATCGTTTCTTTGGTCTTCCTCTGCTCTTATTAATTAGTATACCCTTCCACATTAATAATAAAAAATACACATCACTCATAATAGAATAAACAAAAATAAAACTGTCTTGTGAGGGTATTATTAGGTTCTATTTTTATGTAACCCTTTTTGGATAACAAGTAAAACCAAAATAGCCTGATTAAAATAAAATAACATGTTCTTTATGGAACCTTACATGGCAACACAGTAGCCGCGGGCGGCGACATCGACACTCCGGTCGCTTCTCATAAAATAAAAACAAATGACGACCGTACATAAACGAGCCGAAGATGGTGTTGTCACGTTTTAAAAACTTGTTACAATTTAGGGAAATAGTGGTAATTTGGGGCAAAGTTCATGCATTTTCTTACCCAAACGGCTCTTATTATTTAGCCACAAACTCCTAGTTTCTTGTTGCTAGCAGTGCTGATGAACTAAATTACACACAGCATAAGACCTGCCTAGGTTCAAACTCACGACCTAGAACTCAAAAATTGAGCTGAGACCTCTGAACCACTATCATCATCCATCATTCATCATTTCAGCCGAAAGACGTCCACTGCTGGATATAGACCTCCCCTATGTGTCGCCACATTGACCGGTCCCGTGCGTCTCGCATCCAGCGGATCCCTGCAACCTTCACCACCATATCACCACTCTACTAGCTGTTCTAAATTCAAATTAATACGTAAGAAGTGCGTCATCAAAGACAAGACTAGTCTAAGTATACTTCGTTGTACACACGGCTACACATCAAGCTATTCATTTCTAGTTTACGCTGATCTCGCACTGTATGGAAATCCTATACCATGCGAGACCAGCTTATACTGGAAATGTATAGCTTGATGTGTAGCCGTGTGTACTAGTAGTCGACTGCTGAGCGTGAGGTCTTGATTTCGATTCCCGGTTCGAGTACCTAAAGTGTTATTGGGTTTATTCCATTAGGAATTGACTTGAAGTGTGAATTTGTGCACGGTTGATGGCAAATGGCAATAGACTCGCCCCTTATTATATGGGATTTAAACATTACTGGCGAAATGTGGGTCTAGCATTAGGACACCTCTGCCAAACCCTTCGGGGGTTACAGGCGTGATAGTGTATATGTTACGGCTAATACCCGAAGTGCGGCTACACCTAGTTTTAGCCGGTTAGAACTAGGTGTAGCCACTTACTCTTGGTTAAACCTAGTACGAGCCGATTGTTTTCGGGTAAAACTAGGTCTATCCTTCATCATGCCGGCTACAACTAGGTTCGGCCATTCCCTGTTGGATAAAACTAGGTCTATCCGATATCACGACCGTCTCGCGGCAGTATGACTTTATGGGCGGCATGGGCACCGGGCCGTAGGCCGACGAAGGAGGCCGGCGGAGGCCCGGCACTTCAGGGACAGAAGACATTAGTGTTATATATATACGCGAGCGAAGCGAGCGCGCGTCATGGAGTACATATGCGAGGATAGACCTAGTTTAACCCGAAAACCATCGGCTCGTACTAGGTTTAACCAAGAGTAAGTGGCTACACCTAGTTCTAACCGGCTAAAACTAGGTGTAGCCGCACTTCGGGTATTAGCCGTAACATATTATATAAGAAGTGCGTAAGCAAAGCCAATAAAATACTTAAGACTCGTCATAAACACTGAATAAAAACACTAAATTTTCCGACGAATCGATGATTCGAAATAAAACCCGAAAAAAACATAAACAATTCTTTTTTTAATTCTCTCTTTGTACTAGAAAAAGACATTAAATCTAACGTAGAATTTTATTCCGTTGTATACGCTTTCAACTATTAACTGGCAACACTTATTTTTATTGGGCAAGGAAATGAGGAGTCGTAAAGTCTTCTTCTTGATGTCGAAATGATAATAAATGTTTTTGAACTAAAACGTGAAATCCCTTGACTTAGGAATGTAGAATGAAGATTTTGATTTAACATAATATAACATAACATCACAACTTTAATAACAGAAGGGTTAGGCAGAGGAACCCATTGGAACAACTTCATTTCGCCAGTGTTACAACAGCCCACTGACAGCGCGCCACACTAGCCAGCCAAGCCACCATAGCCAAGCCACTCCAGCCAGCCAATGACAGCCGAGCCAAGCCACCGCCATGATTAAAGTCCATTTCACGAAAGAAGTCCCGCGGACAATTTTATTGTGGAACTAAATTTGACAGATGGGGAGATATGGAGAGAGAGAGAGATAGCAACATTATGTCGCGCGAATACAGCGCTGCGTCTGCGGGACTTCTTTCGTGAAATGGACTTTACCGGACACCTCTGGTGGGGATAAAGCTATATAATGCCCTACAAGCTCATTTTCGCGGTCTTGTTGCACTCGATTGTAATAGTTGTAAGGGGAAGCTCTGCCCGAATAAAGTTATAAATCAGTTCCTGTTTATGTTTTCTACCACTGGCGTTACACCAGTTAAACGTCTATGTATAACTAGCTGATGCCCGCGGATTCGTCCGCGTGGATTTCGTTTATCGCGACCGAAAGTAATCTTTTCATCACCCCTTTCAAACCCCTACAACCCTTTTTTCGCATTAAAAAGTAGCTTATGTCCTTTCTTTGGCTATCTGTGTAGGTACCAAAGATTTAAATCGGTTCAGTAGTTACTGCGTAAAAGCGCGACAGAGGAAGGAATAAAATAAGGAAGTAAAGATTATCACGAGGAAAACATTATAAGGAAAAAAACATGTCTGAAAGATATTTCAGGATTGTATGAAGCCGGCTTTTGACTATGGGATGTAATATTCCTTCAAATGACCTCTAAATATCGCTCAGTCGGTCGAACAAATATTTTATAGTTAGGGTTGTAATATACATTATAGCACAGTGTTAACAGTCACGTACAAAATGTATGGCGAGCGATAAAATATTACATCCTAAGATGTAATATATTACATTACATCCCATAGTCAAAAGGCGGCTTGAAAAGCCAAGTCACGCCCATAGGTGGCATGAAAACTAGGTAAGGCATGAACCACACGATAAAGAAGAAGACCAATGAGATAGTCTTAGTCAAAGATTTGATGGATAACTCAATAACTCTTGCCCTAACCGGAGAATAATATAATAATAATCATTTTATTTCAGGCATCTCTATGGCCCATACATAAAAATATACACACAATAATTTAAAACAATAATAAGAAACTAATACATATAAAACAGTAAAACCATAACTAAACATTTTAACTAAACACGCAACGTCGGCGTCGTGTTTCGCTGCGAGGTGTCGCGTAGCCGTCCTCGGAAACGACGGAAAACGACACCTTTCGGCCAAAAGTCTTCCTGCAAACAGGTCTGGAGATGTTGGGTTGGTTAACTTTGGGCATTGTTTTACACAGTTGTACATAGGAATCATCATCATCTGCCTAGTTTTTCTAACTAAATTGGGGTCGCTTTCCAGTCAAATCGGATGCGCCTGAATACCATTATTTTACATGGAGCGACTGCAGTATTTTCCTTTAGAATGTAGTACAGTTTTCATTTGAAATTCCGACAAGCAACTGTGTTCAAAGACATCAAAAATTCGCAAGAACAATATCACCAAAAGATTTTGACGTTCGTCTATACCCACCCTTATCCTTTCTCTTGTCAATGTCACAGTTGACAGCTGTCAAAATGACAGCCGTTAAAGCGACAACGTCTTCTAATTTATGTTGCCTTGGTACTTGAGCTCTGCATGAATAAATGATTAGGCCTAATTGTAAAATTATGTTGTTTGTCTGTCTGTCAATGTGAATAGAAGGACGTCTTTTCTGCGTACGTAATTGTAGAATTGTGTTAGTATAATAATATCTTATCTTAATTTTTATATACATTCGAGTTGAGGGGTGTATTATAAATATAGCACTTTTTCGTATCATTTTAATGTGTGTTTATTCGTATTATTGTACAGTACCTAGATCAGATACCAGCGGCAGCGGCAGCGACGGAGCAGCGGTGGCCCGGTGGTGTCGGCCCCGACTTACGAACAGTACCTAGGTCGTGGGTTCTAACCCAGGCAGGCGCACTAATTTGTGTAATTTATGTCATCACCGCTGCTCTCAAAACGGTGAAGGAAAACATCGTGAGGAAACCGGTAGGTATATATGTCTTAGAACCAAAAAAATTAAAGACATGTGAAATCTACCAACCCGCATTGGGCACGCGTCGTGGATTATAGCCCATCCTTCTCCTAGAGAGGAGACCTGAGTCCCTGAAGTGGTAACATTATAGGCTGATGATGATGATGACCTTGATACCCTCGTGGCTAGATAATAAATCTCAAATCAATGTTTAGGTAAAGCCGCGCTTACCTAGGTTGGTCTGTGGATAGGTAACCATCCCATTGCATATCAAGTTTCATCCTTGCCTTTGAAAGCCCGTAAAGCTGTTGGCAAATACTCCTCCTCCTCCTTAGTCGTTCACTCTTGACAGAGTGGTCGTGGTTGATGACTCTGCATTTTCTTTGGCCAAAGCAGCCCCCGCAATGCTCCTCCACTTATTCCGGTCTGCCGCGTCTCGAAAGTTCTGAACTATGGAGGTTTGTGTTGACGCTTTGATAAGGTCTGTCCAACGCGTAGGTGACCTACCGCGTGACCGCTTGCCCTCCACTTGTCCCTGGACAATGAGTCGTTCCATGGAGTGTTCGTTACTAACCACGTGGCCGAAATATTTGATAATTCGTGTTTGCACAGTCGACGATAATCTCTCTTTCTTTTAAAAAAAAAGCCGCGCAAAATAGAATGCAGGCCTCATACAGCTAGTCGCTGCAATAAATTTAAAAATAATGTAGCACTTAAAGTAACACCGTCAATAGTTGAGCACGAGACTCCTAATGAAATTTATAAAGCCCTTTTTGATGTTGTGCAAAATGAATACCAATCTATTTTTAAGTCTAAAACTATTAACATTAAGGGACCTTCTGTTGGCTTCAACCAATGGGCTACACCAGGTATTTACAAAAGTCGAGCTCGATTATACGAGTTGTATGGTCTTAAACAACACAGGTTTGATACAACTTTTCTAGAGTATGTTAAGAATTATTCCAAATTATTTAAAAAGATTTGTATTATTGCAAAATCTAAATTCTTAAGCGAAACCATTAAAAATTCTAATAATAAAGTTAAAGCCACTTGGAAAATCATTAACAATGAAACAGGTAAATCTGTTAAACAAGATAATCACCTTGAGATCATGGTGGGTAACAAATTAGTTAATAAAGCAGCCGACGTAGCCGAGGCTTTTAATGAGTATTTTGCCAGCATACCTATAGCGACGACTCGTTCCCTGAGTTCGTCGCCGTCTAAAGCCGAAGATCTTTTGCATAGCAGCGTGTCTAAATGTGGTAACGTATTTAGTTTCGAACATGTAACACCTCGTGATGTAGTTAACGTTTTTAATTCACTTAAGTCTAAAAACACAGGTGATTACTGGGGCATTTCTATTAAACTTTTAAGTAACATTATCGACATCGTAGCCCCCTGTCTTGCTGTTACTTTCAATAAATGCGTTGATTTGGGTACTTTCCCTGACCTTATGAAGAGCAGTAAAGTCATCCCTCTATTTAAATCAGGCAGTAAAAATGATATTGGGAACTTTAGACCAATTTCTATTTTACCTGCTTTTAGCAAAATTTTTGAAAAATTAATTCTCAAACAGTTGTTAGTACATTTTAATTTAAATAAACTCCTTCATAATGATCAATATGGCTTTACAAAGGGTCGTTCGACTACGGATGCAGGTGTTGCTTTGCTAAAACACATATTTAACGCATGGGAGAAAGCGCAAAATGCAATCGGTGTTTTCTGCGATCTTTCTAAAGCTTTTGATTGCGTACATCACGACACGCTTTTACGGAAACTGCGTCATTACGGTGTTCAAAATGAGGCCCTAAATGTGATAGATTCGTATTTACAAAATAGATTCCAATGTGTAGCCGTAAATGGCGCGAAATCTTCCGGGCTACCGGTTCGGCTAGGTGTACCTCAAGGTTCAATACTGGGTCCGTTTTTATTCTTGGTTTATATTAATGATCTGCCATATTATTTAAAGGGTTTTTGTGACGTCGTACTATTTGCAGATGATACCTCTCTTATCTTTAAAGTAGATAGGAATAGACACGATTTTGACGACGTAAACAGCGCGCTATCAATGGTCACGGATTGGTTCACAACAAACAACCTTGTTCTTAATGCCAAGAAAACTAAAATAATTAAGTTCGCTTTACCCAATGTTAGAAATCTAGGTCCCAATATTATCCTCGCCAATCAGGAGCTGGAAACTGCCGACTCTGCTGTATTTCTGGGCATAACAGTAGATTCAAAATTACAATGGGGTTCACACATATCAAGCCTAGCGGGAAGGCTAAGTTCAGCCGCATACGCCGTCAGAAAAGTAAGAAAATTCACTGACGTTGATACAGCACGGTTAGTCTACTTTAGTTACTTTCACAGCGTTATGTCCTACGGTATTCTGCTGTGGGGCAAAGCTGCTGATATTCAAAATATATTTGTTCTGCAGAAGCGAGCGGTTCGTGCAATTTATCAGCTGGGTGCCCGAGTTTCCCTTAGAGATTTTTTTAAGGAGATTGGTATTCTCACGGTTGCTTCTCAGTACATCTTTGCCAACATTTTATATATTAGACAAAATATCCATCTGTACACTAAAAACAGTGATATCCACAACTTTAACACTAGAAATAAGCATAAACTACGTGCTCCTTTTCACCGGCTTCACAAAGTTCACAATTCATTCGTAGGGCTCGGGATTACATTTTATAATAAACTGCCATCTTCTTTTCTAGACTTGCCATTTAATGAGTTTAAAGCCAAAGTTAAATCTAATCTTTGTTTAAAAGCTTACTATTCTATTAACGACTACTTAGATGATAAGAATAGTTGGTCGCTGAGTTGAACACAAGACAATGTTTGTTATTTGTGTTCTTTCTCCAAAATTAGTTTACTGTTATGTTATGTATTTATTTATTATTTTATTTTTACATTGTTTACACTTACTTTGTAATTTGTATATACTTTTGTTTATTACTGATTGTGTCTGTAGTAAATCTTAAATTTAACTGACACCTTGCTATTGTATCGAGTCTGGTTCTTCTAACCAACCAAACAGACAGATGTGTGCTGGGGAGTTTGTTCCGCCACTTCTTCTTTCCAGCTAAACACTAGGAAGTGCCGATGGGTGGGCGTTTTTGGGGGACTGTCTTATAAAAAATGTAAATACAGTGAAACCTGGTTAAATGTGTCTCAGATATTCAATTTGTTTCATGGGACCCCAGTATGAGTTCCAGTTATAGAGATTTCTCACTTATCCATGTCCCAGTTAGCCAAATTTCACTGTAGTAAAGTAAAGTAAAGTAAATTTTGACCTTCGAAAAGTGCTGATTATCAGCCTAGTTTGAATAAATGAATTTTGATTTTGATTTTTTTGATTTCTTTGACCTTTAGTTCCTCCAGGATCGAAACATTGGTCCGAAACGCTGTCCAGGGAATCCGCAGCAGTCGCCGCCAGCACCACATCTCCAGTGCATCGATTTTGCATCGGTCTTTGAGGCGAACCGTCCACGTTTCTGCGCCGTATAGGAAAATCGGGAAGACTAGGCTTCTCATTAGGCGGACTTTTGTGGCTTTGGTGATATTACGGTTGCACCAGACTCTTTTAAGCTTATCAACGGCAGATCGTGTGATAGCACATCTCCTTCGAATCTCGTCTTCACATCCTCCAGTGTTTGTGATGGTGGAACCGAGGTACACATAAGATTGGACAACCTCGCAGTTGCCAACCATAGAGATGTCAGGATGGTTTAGTTCAGCTCGGTCCACGATCATCATCTTGGTCTTGTCTCTGTTGACCGTTAGTCCGAAGGAGAGGCTTGTTGCCTCTAGACGGGTCAACAAGTGTTCCATGTCTTCTCTTGTTTGTGTGAGAAGAGTAGTGTCGTCGGCATATCTTAAGTTAGTTAGTACCTTCCGACCTCCCACTGAAATACCCTTGTCCCATTGATCCAAAACGATTCTCATAATACATTCCGTGTATATGTTGAAAAGGAGTGGAGAGAGTATGCACCCCTGTCGGACACCAGCGTGTGTATGAAAACTTTTCGAGTCAACGTCGTCTATCCGAACAGTCGCAGTTCCGACCTCGTAAAGTCGGCGTATGAGACGAACTAGGTGGATAGGTACTCCCATTTGAATGAGTACGTCCCATAACTTATGCCATTTCATGGTATCGAAGGCTTTGCGAAAGTCAACAAAGCAGATGTAGAGTGGGATGTTAAACTCTCTAGACTTTTCAATTATTTGTCGAACAATTAGGATCTGCTCTCTTGTTCCTCGACCCTTGACAAATCCCGCCTGCTCAATAGCTATTTCGGGATTCAGAAAAGCTCGTAGTCTGGTATTGATAATATGAAGGAGTACTTTGCTGGCGTGTGTAATTATAGATATAAGTCTGTAGTTGCCACATTTCTTCGTTGATCCCTTTTTGTGTAATGGTATGAACACTCAAATGGCAAATACTCAAACGAGCTCAACTCCTGCTATCTCTGTCTGTGTAACAAAGACAGCACGAGATTTAAGTGCAACTTAAAATTGAGTGACGTTTGAGTATTTGGGCGTAACTCGTAAGACAATCGTAACAGGTAGTCTGAGGCCCAAACGTCTGACAACAAGTCTTACCAAGGGGTATCGTTTTACCCAGTACTAATTGGATTGTGGAGGTGAGGTAGGCAGTAGCTTCATATAAAATATTGGTATTCAGCTGCATCCGGTTAGACTGAAAGTTGACTCTAACATAGTTAGGAAAAGGTGTAAAAATAAGTTTCCACATTTCGTAGGTAATTTTAGAAAAGCATAATAAAACCTTGCGACACGATACGCCTTGCTTATCGTACGGTACAAACCGTAAAATTGACTTAGCGCGAATACGAATACCTTTGTGGTCACGCTTGTATAGAGTTTACGCAAATCTCGAGTATTGAGAACATTCTCATAACATCACGCCTGTAATCCCTGAAGTTAGGCAGAGGTGTACTTACAGAATAGTACACCCACATTTGGATAGGTATATTTTAGTCCCATGTAATAAAGACGGTGGCCCTGACTGCCAAATAGAAGACGTCAAAGCATGTCAGAGGCCCTTGTGACGGTATAGAAACTCTGACACCAGGGTGTGTGGGGTCGTTAGACCTTACTGACCACACGATAAGAAGAAAGTCAGTGAGCCTATTGCATCAACCGGATAATCCAGACTCCTGGCTGCTACTGAGATATTTGAGATGGAACAACTCAACAACACTTAGCCCGAGGCAATCAAACCCAGGACCACATGCTCACCAGTCACGCTATCGACTGCTAGGCCAAAGAAGCAGTCTGGTGTTTTAATCTTTAGTATTTGAAACTGTGTTTGTTTTTGGACAATTTGGATTGGAATTGGATTTGGGTATAGTGTGGCGACACTATACCCAAATCACTATAACTCCTGTAAGCCAGAATCAACAGTGGCGACCACAAGAACAGCGCCGAGACAATGAAACCTGACGAAGTCCCAGAGAAACGGATTTTTAACTGTCTTGGATACTGTAACGAAATTAATCAGAAAAGAATCGCGATGGAGTAGAAAAATATCAGCAGGAGACAGAACAGAACAAGGCCAATAGGTACACAGAGACGTATACAACTGGGATAAGCCCAGTTGCCTAGCACCACGGATATTATTGTCATTAATATTACTGGGTCCTAAGTTGTGAGCTGTTATATTTGATTCCAATGCTTGATCGCACGGAAATTAGAAACTGTGTATCATCTATCAGCCAGCTCCTCATTCACTGCTATATTTTAAATACACTACAATTCTCCCTCAATACTAAAACACTCGTGATTAAATCCATGGAATCATACATTTTAACAGCTCAACAAGACTGTGGTCTTACGTGTCATCATCAGCCTATAATGTTCCCACTGCAGGGACTCAGGCCTCCTCTCTAGGAGAGGGATGGGCTACAATCCACCACGCGGGCTCAGTACGGGTTGGTAAATGTCACATGTCTTCGAATTTTTTTGTTCTAAGACATGACGGTTTCTTCACGATGTTTTTCTTCACCGTTTTTTGAGCAGTGGTGATGAAATGAATTACACAAAGTAGTGTGCCTGCCTGGGTTCGAACCCACGACTTAGGTACTGTTCGTAAGCAAGGCTGGTGTTCTATTCTTTAGCTTAAGAAACTGTGTATCATCTATCAACCAACTTCTCATTCACTGCTATATTTAAAATACACTACAATTCTCTCAATACTCGAAAACTCGTGATTTAATCCATGTAATCATACATTTTAACAGCTCAACAGGACTGTGTTCTTACTTCTTACGTGTATTTTAACGTAAATAACATTATTTCAGCCTCGACTGTGTGTTTAGTGATAACAACGTGAAGTGATTTCAATGCTTTGTTTATTTTTTGTTTTCTGTAAGCGTTTTAACGTCTTATTCTGTTGCTGTGTAATATTCATTCGGTGGAGAATAAATTGAGGTGCGGTTTCAACTTTGTTCTGTTTTTACAACCGATATTTGTAAAACCCAAGGTCTCAGCATCAAATAGGGTAGACGACTAAAAAAATCTAATTAGTCCGTCAGATAGATTTCCAAAAAATATTGAACACGTATTTTTTCTTTTTTCACGTAAACAAAAAATGAAGACGATACAGCGCTTTGAAAAGTCGTGCAACGTCACAGCTTGGTACAATTTTACGAGACTATGACGTCAAAAGCCCCCTCTCCATGATCTTTGACAAGCTTTATTTTCGTCAATTTTTATTATTTTGATAAAACAAAAAACACGTATCCAATATTTTCCGATAATCTAACTGACGGACTAAACAGAATCATATTTTTTTTAGTCAGTCGTCTACCCTATTCTAGATTGGTAAACTCAAACTCGAAGCTTTTACTTCAACTTGACCATAGGTGTTGCTAGTGGTCGCAAGCACGACTGAGGACCTTGGTTCGATTCGCGGGTCGGACTAATTGTAATTGGATTTTCCATCAGGAATTTCCCAGTAGCGACCATGTGGAGTCTGAATGTCCTGCCTGTTCTGTTACTTGCACATCACAGGAGCTTAAACGCATGCGTTTTCGAGGCCTCCCTCGGCAATGACGACCGTCTTCTGGCACCCACTGCGTGATGACTCTGCCCCATCGGTTCGAATGCATTCTACAGACATGGCCCGCCCAATCCCACTTCCCTGCTAATACATTTTTCTATAAGGTTTTACAGTATCACAGAGCAATTTAGACGAATGGATCTTTCAAGGGCCCATGACGGCTCTCCAAAATAAGAAGTCTCCTAATTGACTGGTATCTACAAACAATACTTAATAACAATACCATAACTAGTCTTGCGCGGTGGGTGTCCTCATACATACGGTGACACATCAACCTATATCCCTAGGTACGTATTATAAAACAAAGTCCTTCGCCGCGTCTGTCAGTCTGTTCGCGATAAACTCAATAAAATAATTTTTCACATAACCAACATCCACGCGGGCGAAGCCGCGGGTATCTGCTAGTTTCCAGTCATAACATGGGCTCGCTTTGCATAGATTTCCCGTACAGAGAGAGATCCGCATAAACTAGTTTTGTATAGCTTGATTAGTCACCCTGCGTACATACAAATTACATTCGTAAACATTTGAGCTGTAGATCATACAATTGGTGATTAATGCTATGCCTGATCAAGACTCTATGGAAGCAATTAGAAGGGGTCACGTCCTTAACATTTGTTCATCTACATTCTACACTAATATTATAAAGAGGAAAACTTTGTTTGTTTGGTTGTAATGAATAGGCTTAAAAACTACTGGACCGTTGTTAAAAATTCTTTCACCATTCGAAAGCTACATTATCCACGAGTAACATAGGCTACTTTTTATCCCTGTATTCTCACGGGAACGGGAACTACGCGGGTAAAACCGCGGGACGTCCGCTAGTGTCTAATATAGTATGGTAATTGCATTGAAGACTTCTTCTTCTTAGCGTGCCGATGACAATTCAAATTGAGTCGGCCCAAAATGTGTCGACGAGTTCGGCACCTTCAGTAGCCTCCATCAGCACCTGTGATGTGCAAGTAACAGGACAGGCTGGACACGATATCAAGTGCCCCATAGTTTGTGGGGCAAGACTACATTTACACTCCAGGGCAGAGTCATCATCATCATCATCATTTCAGCCAAAAGACGTCCACTGCTGAACATAGGCCTCCCCCAGGCGTCGCCACATTGACCGGTCCCGTGCGTCTCTCATCCAGCGGGTTCCTGCAACCTTGACCAGGTCATCGGTCCACCTAGTGGGAGGCCTTCCAACGCAACGTCTTCCGGTTCGCGGTCGCCATTCCAGAACTTTTCGGCCCCATCGGCCATCCGTTCTGCGAGCAATGTGCCCTGCCCATTGCCACTTAAGTCTGGCGATTCTTCGGGCTACGTCGGTAACCTTGGTTCTCATGCGGATGTCCTCATTCCTGATTCGATCACGCAAGGAAACTCCGAGCATAGCCCTCTCCATTGCCCTTTGGGTGACTTTGAGCTTTCTGATGAGGCCCATTGTGAGTGACCAGGGCAGAGTCATGTTATTAAAATTTATTTTCGACTAGCCTTTGGTCGCGGTTTCGCCAGTTTGAAGTTCAAAAAGTATCTCACAGGAATGTACACCTGGGACAACAGCCTGGATTAGTAGACGGTTGATGGCAATAGGCTCGCCCCTAATAATAGAAGGTTAATTTGTGACAAGACAGAAATGGTGCAAAAAACACACGACCATCCAGAAAAACCTCTTATTCATCAAGATAATAGCGTACACAAAAAACCTGCGAACGTTAGGTGTAATGTACCGGAAGTAACTATCGGATATGACGCGGCAGTTGGCAGTCCTATCCGTTTGTACTATCAGTTGTTTTTCATGCCTTGCCTTATGTCGTCGGCAGATATGGCAGATAAGGCTGATTGCTGATAGGGTAGTGTTTTTTGTTTACAAAATAAAAGCTACTTTATATGTTTATTTTTTGGAGGGTGGGAAATCATAAAATGAAGTGTCAGACTTCTACTGACTAAAAACCAGGTGGTTTTAAAGCTTAGAAGGAACATGAGTATGTTCCTTCTTAGCCCTTTGTGCCAAGGCCGCGGTATCCCTTTCGAACAATCCGCAGGCCCGACGGGAATTAGTCCCTTTTTTTGGGGCTGGGAAATCATCAAATGACTCCACCCGCTCTGGGCAGAGCGGTAGGGTGGTGTTAGACTTCTACTGACTATAAACCACCCATGTTCTTTCTTAACCGTTTGTGTCGAGGCTGCAGTATCTCTTTCGCACTACCCGTTGCCCCGACAGGCCCTCTGTCTGACCCTTTATGGATAATAGGCTTGTTGGTGTTTTATTATAATTATATAGGTTAGTTTCGTTAGGTGACTATGCCTTAAGGTACAAGTTGGTAGCCGACTACACGATACAGCAGCAGACGACATGTCGTCACGACACGTCGTCGCGTCATGTCGCTGCAGTCATGATTTCGAACCCGACTGCAGACGGCAACTGCAGATGGCATCCAGTTGGCACAGGTTCCGATACATTTTCGGCTCATCATCTGCCTAGCCTTTTCCCAACTATGTTGGCGTCGGCTTCCAGTCTAACCGAATGCAGCTGAATACTAGTATTTTACATGGAGCGACTGCCTATCTGACCTCCACAACGCAGTTAATACTTGGTAATACAATACCCTTTGGTAAGACTGGATGTCAGAATTTCAGGTCACTGACTACCTGTAACGACTGCCAAAGATCTATATCCGCTCGACGACGGGTCGCTAGCTTCAGGTCGCTAACTACGGAGGGAGTTTCATAGAAATACGTAGAAAACAGTCGTGTCGCCGCGACACGTCGTCTGCTGCGGCTTCGTGTCGCCCGCTACCAACTTGTACCTACCTTAAATTAAGTCGTGGGAAAAAGTCCTTACCTTAAACTCAAACATAGGGTGTAAATGATTCAATTACGAAGATATTGGTTATGAAAGTTCTAAACTTTTCATAAGTTTTTTTTTTTAAACTTACTTAAAAGTTACTTTAATTGCCTCCAAGACCCGTTTACTATTTAAAGAATCCATTAACACAAATGTTTTGAGTTTAGTAACGTTGAGTTTTATCGTAAAATATGATATTTTTTACCCCAAAAAGTTTTGCAGTAAGTAATAATTTTTGCGTAAGGGTTACTGATTATTTTTATGCGTAATTAATTAAATTAAAAGGTTTTTTATACAGTTACATTTGGAAGGCTTTCATAAATAAATAGGTACGTAATTTTAATTTGCGAATACCGCAGCTAAAAGTAGATGTATAACATAGCAAATTGTAACACATCAATACGTAAAGTCACAGAATTTGTAACTAGGTTTAAGGCACAGTTACTACACGTCAGGGCTGTGGGTTGTTCGAAAGAGATACCGCGGCCTCGACATAAAGGGCTAAGAAGGAACATGAGTGGTTTTTAGACAGTAGAAGTCTGACACTCCCTTTCGCTCTGCCCAGAGCCAAAATAAAAAGGTACAGTTACTTCTTCACCAAAACACGCACGTTTCTCCAACAGCCTCATACCAAAAGCAATCAAAGAAATAATCCCCTATGTAAACCAATCAATCAGAAAGGGTCGTTACTCATCACTGACATATCATAGGTATATTTCACCGAAAGATTCGGTTCACTTCTAAGGATTCCTTAGCACGTGATTTTGTTTCCAATCGAACTGCAGTGTCAATAGATACAGGGCCAAAGTTGGTACCAATTTAGGTAGTTTGGGTTCGATAATTCCCGGTGTCCACCAGTTTTTCCTGGTAGTTTGTGAAAAAAAATCTCTATATCTATGTCTAGCCTTGAAATAGAGCACCTAATAAAAATAGTTAAAAGTGGTTGCGTTGGAAGGCCTCCCACTAGGTGGACCGAGGACCTGGTCAAGGTTGCGGGAACCCGCTGGATGAGAGACGCACGGGACCGGTCAATGTGGCGACGCCTGCATGGGGGAGGCCTATGTCCAGCAGTGGACGTCTTTTGGCTGAAATGATGATGATGATGAAAGTGGTTACAGTTAAAATTGGGGATATTTAAAAAAAACTCATGTCACTATCCACCACGGTGGTCAGTGAAACCATTTGTTAAAATAATACTCGCTGTCTAGTCTACGTCCACGGAGAGGATACCATGAATTGTTTTTATAAATTGTTTCGCTGTACATGACACTCGTGGATAAACCGGCGGTGGACAGCAGCATTGGTTTGAACCAAAGCTCAAAGACGTCTCATGGCCACACCCACAACTAGAGCTTAAATTCGAAGCAACACTAATAAACATCTGCCTAGCCTTTTCGCAAATATATTGGGGCCGACTTCCAGTCTCTACGGATGCAGGTACCAGTATTTTACATGGAGCGACTGCCTATCTGACGTCCACAACCCTGTCAGTACTAGGTAGTGCGATACCCCTTAGTCAGACTGGGTGTCAGACTTTCGGGCCTCTGACTACCGGTTACGACTGTCAGAGATCTAAATGACATACGGGACCGATGGCTGAACGTACTTTTCGAGTAACAGAAGAAACTTGGTATGTTATGGGTGGTCGATCCATTCGCAGACCAACGAAGACTAGTGCGGTTTAACCTGAAGCTGATCCAAGCTGTTATTGTTAAGTCACGAGCTCCTCTAATAGGACAGTTGACAAAAAAATCTAATTAGTCCGCCAGATAGATTTCCAAAAAATATTGAACACATTATTTTTTTCTTTTTAACCGACTTCTAAAAAAAGAAGGAGGTTCTCAATTCGGATGTTTGTTTTTTTATTTTTTTCACATAAACAAAAATTAAGACGATACAGTGATTCGAAAAGTCGAGCGACTTCAAAGTATGGTCCATTTTTTATCAGACTGTGATGTCACAAGCGGGCAAACTCATGATCTTTGACACGCTTTATTTTCGTAATTTTTTATTAATTTGATAAAACAAAAAACACGTATCCAATATTTATCGATAATCTAGCAGACGGACTAAACAGAATCATATATTATTAAGTCAGGAAACATCCCCATTGTAATTCTAATAACCGTTAACACTAAACTAAGACAAAGCCGAATAACAAAGGGCAGGTGCTCCCAATTCCAATGCAGCTTGATTTCGGAACCGTCTATTTCCGACCTAATAAACCGATGTTTATGCCCTGCATTAATTACGTGTTAAGTTAGTACGAACCGGGAATAAACACCGCAGTTACGGTTCATTAATATTGTGGGGAAATCTCGAGAATGGATCTTTACTGAGGAGTTACCAAATAGTCGCAAAAAATACTCTGTGTGTAGTCATGATTTTTACCCAACTACGGCGAAGCCAAAAGGAAGGGTAATGATTTTGGCAATCTATGTATGTATGTATGTTCCACCGTAGCGCCTTAACAACTGAACGGATTTTAATAAATTAGGTGTCAATAGATTCGTAAGAATAGCCCGGGTGTCATAGGCTATATAAATTTTATAAATTATTTTTATGTCGGAATGTAAATGTCAAAAACTTACCTCAAAAAATATTAAATTGACATAATCATAGCAAGTTTGGTATCAAATGAAAGGTCTTGGCGAGCACATTACATATGTATTATATCACAGTTTAAGTACACACAAAAATAAAATTCAAATAAAAAAATTAAGTTCAAAAATCTAAAAACCCGACTACTAACAAAATCGCGGTCTTAAAAGTAGAAAACAAGAAAATAATTCTTGTCTGATATTCTTCGTAGTCGCATTGCTAATGGCAATTAGCAGCTGACTTCTGTATCAATGAGAACGCCATGAAGGAGCATCAGGTATCAGTGGCATGCGACGAAACAAATTAGCAGCTGACTTCTGTATCAATGAGAACGCCATGAAGGAGCATCAGGTATCAGTGGCATGCGACGAAACAAATTCTAATAAACACACCTTCGAATTTAAACAACTTTTAATTTACACCACTTCTTTTGCTGTGTCCACGTTAATACATCTGATTATCACTCACCACGTCGGAAATGATGATGATGAATGATGTACCACGCATCTAACCTTTACAGAACTACTCGATGTTTTCTTAGATTTTCATTAGAGGTTCATAATCTTATAACACAGTTTATTGTGATACGCAAGTCGTTAAAACCAGTTAAGATTACATTGAGTTGTTTGTACGACGTCATTCAAAGAATGTTTTAGAAACTCTGGTGATTAAACGCAATGGAATGCTCACCAAATGGGAAACCTCATTTTATAGGGAAAATGTTTTCATAATAAGTACTTTACAGGGTTTATTTTATTTCATCATTTTGGCATTCGGTTAGACTAGAATTAGACCCCAATGTAGTTGAGAAAAGGGGAAGATGATGAGGTGTGACATCAATTTTTAACTTTTGGCTGTCCATATAGAAATATATTATTAATTGATAGCAGCGGTGGCCCAGTGGTGGCGGCCCCGACTTACGAACAGTAAGTCGTGGGTTCGAACTCAGACAGGCACATTACTTTATTTAATTTATTTGATCACCACTGCTCTCAAAACGGTGAAGGAAAACATCGTAAGGAAACCGGCTTAGAACCAAACAAATCAAAGACATGTGACCTCTGTACCAACCCGCACTGGTGGTGGATTATAGCCCATCCCTCTCTTATAGAGGAGGTCTGAGTCGCTGTTGTGGGAACATTATAGGCTGATGATGATGATTATTGTTTTAACACAGTGACGTAAACTGTGATTGGCTAATACTTAATTAATTATTCACCCTTTTGCCCCTTAATGCAAATTAAGGGTTATAAACAATTATTATTATTATTAACGTTATTATCAACCCTATCTTGGGTTTTCACAGCAATAATATGTAAAAAAAATAAAACGTAACGAAACACGGAAAACTTCGACTTCTTTAAAAAAATAAACATGTGTAAAACCGTATTTAGAAAAACAATTTTACAAAATAAATCATCATTATTTCAGCCGATAAAAGCTCACTGTACTTGCGGCTCCCCCAAAACGAAATATCTTTTATCATGTCATATTATCGTTTTATCATTATTATATTGACGGGTTGGTATTATTGGATTAATTGATTTGACTACCTCGTAGGTCTAGTAGCCGCTGGTGCCACTGTTCAGCATGAGATCTTGGATTCGATTCCACAGGTCGGCGAAAGTGTAATAAGGTTTTTCGGTCGGAATTTCTCGGTAGTACAGACGGCTACACATCAAGCTATACATTTCCAGTATAAGCTGTTCTCGCATTGTATAGGATTTCCGTACAGCGCGAGATCAGCGTAAACTGGAAATGTATAGCTTGATGTGTAGCCGTCTGTACCTACGAAGTCTGGATGTGTTCCAGGTTGATAGCAACAGGCTTGCCCCCTGTTACACGGGATTTAAACTCGACTTGCGAAACCTGGCTGTTCTATTAAGTACGGTCAGCATCTGAAGTAGCTGAACATTTCGGAATTTTAATTCTTAAGTACAGGACTCTAGCTATTATTTTTAATGTTTCAGAAGATTATTCATTAAAATAGTCCTTTCACTCCAATAACATGACAGTAGTAACGAGTTTTTATTAATAAAACAGCTTTAAAAGTTTGAGTAATCTATATTTCTATACTTATATATGTCGCAGGGATATGATAAAATTAGGTTTTTGATCAAAAACCTAAGGGATTTGATCAAACCACGGAGGAAGATAAAATAACAACACGGTTTTATCATTTCCCTAAACAAATCTAGTGATTTGATCAAATCCCAGTAGTACTCCGTGACGCGCGCTCGCTTCGCTCGCATATTATATAACACTAATACATTCTGTCCCGAAAGTGCCGGGCCTCCGCCGGCCTCCTTCGTCGGCCTACGGCCCGGTGCCCATGCCGCCCATAAAAGATATAAAATGTGTCATCTTCCGGTTTTTGATGAAAAACCTAGGTTTTTGATCAAAAACCTAATTTTATGAAAAACCTGCGACATTATGTTTTGACAAGAACTTTATCATAAACCCAAACTAGTTCAGGTTTTTGATCAAAAATCTGAACTAGTCTGGATTGTTACAGGTTTATGATGAAATTGAGTTTAAAATGTGTCATCTTCCGGTGTTTGATGAAAAACCTAGGTTTTTGATCAAAAACCTAATTTTATGAAAAACCTGCGACATATTATATACTTATCTATACTAAGATTATAAAGAAGTAAAGTTTGTGTGTTTGTATATATTATTTGAATTGTAAGAGGTAATCTCGGGATTTACTGAACCGATTTTAAAAATTCTTTCACCAATAGAAAGCCACATTATTGCTGAGTGTCATAGGCTACTTTTTATCTCTGTATTCCCACGGGAACGGGATCTACGCGGGTGAAACCGCGGGACGTCCGCTAGTAATAATAGAAAGAGGTAAAGTTTGTGTATTTGTTAAATTGTAAGGGGTAATCTCGGGATCTACTGAACCGATTTTAAAAATTCTGTCACCAATAGAAAGCCACATTATTGCTGAGTGTCATAGGCTACTTTTTATCCCCGTATTCCCACGGGAACGGGATCTACGCGGGTGAAACTGCGGGACGTCCGCTAGTGTTAACATACTTCTGATGCTGACCGTCCACACGTCCGCCTTTGTATTTTTAAGAATGGGAAATAATCAAATGACTCCTTGAGCTCTGGGTGGATCAGAAGGGAGTATCAGACTTTAACTAAGTAAACCCCATCCGTGTTCCTCCTAATGACTTTTACCTACTCCTCCGCTATTCTTTTCTGATTCATTTCGTTGCGGGATCCAAGACAGTCAAAGTCAAAGTGTAAATTCATTTATTCAAACTAGGCTGATAATCAGCACTTTTCGAAGGTCAAAATTTACTTTACTACAGTGAAATTTGGCTAACTGGGACTTGGATAAGTGAGAAACTTCTATATAACTTTACTGGAACTCATACTGAGACATGAGACAGATTTGGATATCTGAGACACATTTAACCAGGTTTCACTGTATTTACATTTTTATAAGACAGTCCCCCAAAAACGCCCACCCATCGACACTCAAAATTTCGTTTCTCTGGGACTTCGTCGAGCTTCATTGTCTCGGCGCTTTTCTTGCGGTCGCAACTGTTGATTCTGGCTAACATGAGTTACAGTGGTTTGGGAATAGTGTGGCGGGCTTAATGACATTTTCGAACAAATTCCTTTATACCTCTGCCTGCCTAACTTTTCGGAAATGACAGACGAAATGTTACGTTATTTACGGCTACAAAATTTCTATACAGTAATATCGTATTCCAGTCCGCCTTGTACCTATTGGAACCGCTAAAATTACAGGAATTTATAGGCGTGGGATACTTCAAAGTTATCGATGTCGGCCACAACGCTATGACACAGAGGGCACGTCACAAATTCCAGTTTAATTGCTCCATATTGTTCCATTTCGTCATATTGGTGCTCCAATTTATTTATGGTTTCTACTGGATGTGACTAGCATAGCTATTCACAAACAGTTGAATCGAAATCGAATCAAATGTGTCGTATGTCTTTCTTTTTTACGCAAGTGAACGGATTTATGACAATGACATATTCGATTCGGTTTCAATTCGATTTCGATTCAATTGTTTTATGAAATATCAATCATTTTCATCTGGGGGCACGGTGGTGCCCCCGCCAAGTCGAGCAATAAAGCGGCACGGCCGTACCATCCTTTTCTCGAAACAGTTCAGGCCATTTTCGACCCCCTGTCACTTCGTTGTCGATGAAACTAGAAATCTGATTTTTTAGAAACCAATTAAGCATTGTATAAACACAGTATATTTCAAGTTCCATTCAATTTGAACCAATAGTTTAAGAATTATAACTAATCAAAGTTCCTTAATTTAGTCACTCACTGACTCACTGACCGATCATCAAAAGTCTAAGGCACTTTTAGCAGACCTAGAAGCTTCAAATTTAGAACACAATTAGTGTCTAGTATATAAACCAAGGAAAAACTTAAAAAATGTGCAATTTCAGTCTAGTTTTCTAGATACACTAACTGCATAAATAACTTTGTAATCCCATATAAATGTATAGAATTACAAAGTTAAAGTTACAATTTCAGTGAATGAATTTCACCGATTGGTCTGAAATTTTGCACGGATATGTATATCGCCTAACAATGCAATATTATGATGACATGGAGCTGATCTGATGATGGAGCTGGAAGGTGGCCATAGGAACTCCGTTATAAAACGACGCAAACCCATCGAGTTTGGACTCGTTTGATTCGTTTTGTCGAGTATTTTAGCAGTTCTTTAAATTGATGACTATGACTGTCCAAGTTCGAATAAAACTAGTGTCGTGAAATCTACAAAAAAGAAATGAGATCCCACTAAAAACAAAACTTGTAAAAAAAAGCCAAGTCGTAGGTACAACTGTTTTCTTCTACCGTAAAAAAAAGTAGTTAAAAAACTAAAAAACCCGACTGAAAAAACTGAAAAGTTAAAAACAAGCACATTTTAAATTAAACAAAACTTGAAAGCAGGCGGGATCCATTCTATTTTCATTTTTTCTTTTCATAATTTAATATTCAAATGAACCCCGCCTGCTTCCAAGTTTTGTTTAATTTAAAATGTGCTTGTTTTTAACTTTTCAGTTTTTTCAGTCGGGTTTTTTAGTTTTTTAACTACTTTTTCATTTCCAGCTTTTTAGTTCTATTGTGTTTGTTTTTCGTTGGTCTCGTAAAATTAAAATTCTTCGCAGATGATTTAACTTTTGTGCTTGTTTATAGAATGTTCCACTTTGAATTTCTTTTAAACATATAAGTGTTATATATTTTTGTAATCTCCTTTTAAAACCCTTTATTTTGATACCCTACTCGATGGTATAAGAAAAAATTTTTTTTTTGAACTCCGCGATTTGGCCCCCAAAATCCACAATTTTTCTTTGTTTTTTTAATTTTAATGTAGCTTATAACACTCGCGCTATCAAGACGAATCTAATGACGTATATTTTATTCAAATCGGTTCATCCATTTATGAGTTATGAGGGAACAAAGAAACGCACATACATACATACATACACGTCAAACACATAACCCTCCTTTTGGGCTTCGCCGCAGTCGGGTAAAAAGTAGTGAGATCCATGTAATACCAAGTCAAATTATTTATTCAGTCTAATAAAAGATTGACTTGGCCATCGTATCATATTCGCTAATGCAATGGCGAATGGCCGTAAGAATGGCCTGTTTAACATTGGCGAATGCGATGCGATGGCCAAGTCAATCTGATAATAGACTGAATAAATAAATTGACTTGGTATTACATGGCAATAGGCCTAAACTTAAACATAACCTCCCGTCCGCTAATAAATCTCCAGGACATTTATAACAATTTTATGGCTTTTAAATTATAATAATAATAATAATAGTCTTTTGTCAGGCGGAAATAAGGTGCGTGCCTTCAACGGTTGGGTCATGCCGGTTTTGATGTACTCTTTCGGCATACTCAAATGGACTCAAACAGAGCTAGACGCCCTGGATAGGCGGGTCCGTACATTATTGACGACATATCGAATGCATCACCCACGTTCTTCGGTTATGAGACTGTATATTCCACGGAAGTGTGGAGGTCGAGGCTTTTTGAATGCTAAGACTCTCCACAATCGTGAGATATGCAGTCTCAGGGAATATTTCCTGGAAGCCGGCGTGGGGATGCATCGAGATGTTGTCGCGGTGGACAAGGGCCTTACCCCGCTCTCCTTGGCTAAAGAGAACTGGTGCAAACCTGTAGTGCTTGACACTAACGACCGCTTGGAGGTATGGCAGAGTAAGGAGCTTCACGGACGCTTTTTCCGGGCCCTGCATGGGCCCGATGTAGACTTCTTAGCGTCCGTAGCCTGGCTACGTTCCGGGGAACTCTTCGGAGAAACCGAAGGTTTTGTCTGTGCAATTATGGACGAAGTTATGATGACGAATAACTACAGGAGATTTATTGTGAAGGACGGTACGGTTGACATATGTCGGGCATGCCACCGTCCGGGCGAATCAATCCGTCACATTATCTCCGGATGTTCTCGTCTGGCTAACGGAGAATACTTGCATAGACACAACCTTGTAGCCAGGATTATCCATCAGCAACTTGCTCTGAAATAGAACCTTGTGGAATCGGAAGTACCGTACTACAGGTATGTGCCCGACCCAGTTCTCGAAAATGACCATATCACACTGTACTGGGATCAATCCATCATCACTGACAGGACTATTATAGCTAATAAACCTGATATAGTGGTGGTGGATCGATCAGAGCGGCGCGCAATGATTGTTGACATAACCGTCCCGCATGACGAGAACCTCGTGAAAGCCGAGAAAGACAAGCAAATCAAGTATCTTGACTTGGCTCGCGAGGTTGTCGACATGTGGAGTGTGGACTCAGCGATCATTGTGCCGATAGTCGTTACAGCCAATGGCTTAATTGCCAAAAGCCTCGACCAACACCTAAGGAGGCTCTCGTTAGGCAGCTGGATCAAGGGCTTGATATAGAAAGCGGTACTCTTGGACACGGCTCGTATTGTTAGGAGGTTCCTTTCTCTGGAGCCCTGACCGCCGGTAGCTTGGACCCTGTTCCCGATACCGGTGGGCTACAATTTTTTATATTTTTAAATGTTTTTTTTTTTTTATTATTTGTAAGGAATATTTAAAAATGTATCAAATTTGTTAAAAACTAAATAAAGGGAATAATAAATAACTTTATTTCACATCAAAAATACAGATTTAACATGTTTTAAATAAACACAATTTACATGGGCTTTGGTAGTGACACGATGCATACAATCTAAGATGGAAACCTGTACACATTATGGAAATTCCTGCCTCTCAAACTAGGCAACCTGTATCTTGAGAGACAGTGATTCAGCTTAAAAAGTGATGCAAGTAAAACAGTAGACTGTGTCGATCTACCTGAGCAGTTTTGAATATGAGGCTAATTTAAATAACAGTATATTTTAAAAACGTTATGTGTGTGTGTTTGTATGTGTTTGTGTAGGTGTGTGTGTGTGTGCTGAATGGGGATATGTAGGTAGTTAGGAGACGTATATATGTAAGGATTCTGTCTATAATAAGGCGTATTGCTAAATAGTTACCTAGATATTCTTATACATATTGCTATGCCATCAAGCTCATAACTGGCGAAATGAGGGTGCACTAATACCCCGTCGGGGCTGCGGGTTGTTCGAAAGAGATACCGCGGCCTTGACACAAAGGGCTAAGAAGGAACAAGGTTGGTTTTTAGTCATAAGAAGTCTGACACTCCCTACCGCTCTGCCCATCAGAGCGGGAGGAGACATTTAATTATTTCCCACCCTCAAAACAAAAGGTTGCACTAATAGCTACACCTCTGCTGGTGGGTTGGGGTTCAGGCATGATAATATTGTGTAGGGTGAACTCATCTAATTCTGTGATTCGCCTAATTCGATGTTTGGTTTAAGCGGTATCATAGGGCTGTACGAGTGCACAAATGCCTTTATCACGAAGTTAGATGAGTTCACTATTTATTATAGTCTGATAGTCCTATAAAACATACAACAAGTCACGTGTCAGTGATTAGATTAGCTAGTTATTGTGCAGCCGTGTGAGGGATCCCCCAAGGGTTTATAGTTACGTTAGCAGATTATTTTGTTTTGACATCAGTATGTTTTGATGGAGAATTAATATAGTGGAGATATAATGAAAACATTGGGAAATCGATTTTCTGAAACAGTGTGTTTTCTTCACGTGGTTAGCGCCTAACTTGGCCTCTGACTTAGCTTTACATGCCGTCGAGAATATCTCTTAGACATGCTGGGTTGCCTGATGCGGGTCCGCACCGGGCACGGTTGTTACGGGAGGTAGGTACCAACCTAGTCAGGCAGGAGGAAACGCCCGGATGATTCCATTGTTAGGATCCGCCGGAAGACACAGTGGAGCACCGCCGTGTGGCCACAAGGGCCGGGGCTATATACGGGACTGTTCGAAAGTATAATCCACTGCGTCACTTGGGTTCAAAGCTCAAGACCTATGACTTGGCATTTCAGTTGTGTTGCTCTCTTAAAACTCAGGACCAAAGAAGCAGCGATATAGATAATATTCTCTGAACGACCAGAACGATCCGTTGCTCTCTTGTTATGTGCATGGTTTCTGAGAAACCTCTTCAATGTCAAACTTAGCCTTAAGGCATGCGACCACTAAACCAACATTTCATAGACATTTCCTGAAATAACCTTCAGTATTCCGTTGCAGTCTAGACATTATGATTTCTGAGAAATGCGTCCTCCCCACCCTCACTCTGAGGATTGACCTAACAATTTAATTCATTTACTAGCTGTGATGTGATGTGTGATGTCGGAAATATCCAAATATAGACGATTTTCCATACAAAGTTTCACCCCCTTGGAGGTAGAATTTTGAAAAATCCTTCTTTAGTGGATGCCTACGCGTCATAAGAGGTTTACGTGCTCGGAGAGAAAATTTTGTGTCGTAATTGCAAAATGATTTAGTTTTTTTTTTTTTTGTGTTTCTTAGCAAAATTTAGTATTTTCGACAGGTGTTTAGTCATTCAAGCAATGGTCATGGAATAATCGCAACAAATCGGTTTTAGTAAATGTGGATTTTGTAATAGTAGCAATACAATATTTTTTTCCAGTAAAATGTTTTGTAAATCCAACCATAATTAGAAATCACGTCTGACGTCATATCCATTACTAGTCTGTTACCTATTTCTACAAAACACATTTTGTACATTATTATTTTCTAGTAATACGTTTTGTAATTACCACAAAAATATGGCTCATGTCTGACGTCATTAGCAATGACTAGACTATTACTTATTTCAACAAAACATGTCTGGTATAATACTTGATCTTACTAAACAGTTTTGTAATTGTAGCAACAAAACGTAGTTAGTTCCTTAGCTAGCTACCTACATTTTACATGTCATTACAAGACACTATTAATTTCAACAAATGAGTGTACTAACTTTATCGAAACAATGTTTTTGACAATTCGTTTTGTTATTTTTATGAAACGAATGTCAAGTATTACACACACTTAGTAGGTTTTAGTTAATGTTTTGTATTTTTTACAATTTATTTTGTAACTGGCTTGGGTTGGTCACTTCGTTGTTCGATTCGTTCATTCCGTTCGCATCGGCTGGACCAAGCGTACGCTTAAAATAAAAATATGTAGTTTCTCTTGTGGTTTCGCTCGCTCCCTCCGTGTCACATTCGAAATGAGTGTGGCACGGGGGGATTAAATTAATAAAATTAAAGTAAAATGTGTTGAGTGTTAGCTTACCTACATAACAGTGTATCTACTAAACTGTGCCAGTCGCTTTACGCCGCCGCCGCCACTCACGACTTACGGACAAGAAGGAATATGATGAAAATTTGAAATGGATAAGCTAACTAGAGATTTATTAATGAATTGGGGCTTGTCCGAATACATTACCACATTTAAAGGTATTTGGAATTTCTTTAATATTTACTTACTTCGATCAACAATAACTAAATAAGTATGTACACATGGCTACACATCAAGCTATAGAAAACCAGTTAATCTTGGCCGTTCCCGTTCCTCTTCAAGGGCTTCATCAATAGTTTCTGATCCTGCCACTGCACTATCTGACATAGGTAAGCTTATTTATTTATAGACGAGCAGCTTTCGCTAATACGAGTATGTCTATGTCACACAGTGTTGAAGTATAGTCATTTTGAGTCACTGTCCTAGTCACATTTTTTTTTAATATACTTTTTTTCTTTTTTTTTCATGTTTTTTATTGGCTTGCGTTGGCATTTTGTCAATTTGGTGTTCTTCTATAGTACATCACTAACTTGTCAGTCGTCGAGTTGTCAAAAAACCATTAATAAAATGGACTTTTTACTTTTTGTCTTCAACCTGAATTCTGCATCCAAAAACAAAAGAACATAAGACAATAACTTACAATAATTTTGTTACAGATCCTGATGAAACAACAGCTGATAAGCTCAACTGGCTACGTAATTCCCTCGAACCATTGGCATCTTGTAGAAGATAACTGGAATGCGACAGCTAAATGCAGATTGTGTTCCAATTACTCTGTAGGCGGCAGCGTGCAAGAATATTTTAATGAATACCCCGTCTTGAATCGCCCCACTGGCTTACAACTACTACTGAATGATTTTAAGGTGCTATATGAGGACAAGTCTGACGCCCTATTTACTAACATTGTTCCTCTGTGTGAGAAGATTGTTGCAATCGCCAAGGAGAAATTCAAGAGTTTACGTGATAAAGACGTTAAACAAACAATCGGAAAATACTTGTCTATAGTTAGCGGTAAGTCTTGCTTATTGATTGAGTGAGCAATGATTGTTTTGTATTGTTTTGAGATACTAATATTTTATACCATACCACGCTTCAAGTAAATTTTCAGTCTAATTTTTTTGTTTTATTTCAGATCCAGAGTGTCCAGAGGCGATTAACAACGCAGCTCTTCTACTTTTGCCGTACTTGACATCCAGTGTGCCGATAAAGGAGAAGCGCAAAGTGACTTGGAAGCTCTCCAAGTCAGAAGTTAGGGACGGTTTCCTCACCCAAATTGCTTCAGAATCTGAAATCGAAACAACAATTGCAAGCCGGAAAACAAAATTAGAAAGGTTTGGAAAAACCCTTCACAATATGTGCAATAATGTAAAATACTTCTATAATATACTTACAAGGTTATATATATTTATAAGGTTTCTTGAAATAAATTACTTGTTTATTAATTATTATAGTTGATATTATTTTTCAATATGTCCTACCTCAATTACTGGTAATTCTTTTCTGTGTCACGTTGCGAAGAATCAACCAATCATGTGATTCCTAGTATTGTTTCAGTGATTTCAACCAATAGTTGTAATTTCTGCAAAAATTAGATGATAATTAAAAAATGTAGGTACTTAGCGCATATTGTAGATTAATAGCCAAAGTATTTTTTGAACTACTATATTGTGCTTTATGTTTTCTAGTTTGATGAAGTATTTTGGTGTTGGCAGAAGTGGCCACGTTTTCCAATAGTTAAACACTTAAGAAAACTAGAAAGTACAAACCACAATATGTAGTAGTTCAAAAAATACTTTGGCTATTTATCTACAATAGACGCCGAGTAGATTTTTAATCATCATCTTATTTTTGCAGAAATTACAAAACTATTAGTAGTGATCACAGAAAAAATACTAGGAATCACATAGATATTTGCTGATATTACAAAACGATTAGTAAAAACACAGGAAGGCATTACAGTAGGTTTGCAGAAATTACAACACTATTATTAGTAATCACAAAAAAAAATACTAGGAATCACATAGATAATTGCTGACATTACAAAACGATTAGTAAAAACACAGGAAGGCATTACAGTAGACTTGCAGAAATCACAAAAGTATTAAGAGAAATCACAGAAAAAATACTAGGAATCACATAGATATTTGCTGATATTACAAAACGACTAGTAAAATCACTGGGAGGCATTACAGTAGGCTTGCAGAAATTACGAAGTTATTAATAGTAATCACAGAAAAAAATACTAGGAATCACATAGATATTTGCTGATATTACAAAACGATTAGTAAAAACACAGGAAGGCATTACAGTAGGCTTGCAGAAATAACAAAAGTATTAAGAGAAATCACAGAAAAAAATACTAGGAATCACATGTTTATTTGCTGTAATAACAAAACTATTAGTAAAACCCTTAGACCTAGACCTAAGCTAGAGACTTGCAGTAATTACAAAACGATTTAGGTACTTGATATTACAAAGCCAGTTTACTCGTTGTTACTTGGTTGTTTGCTTGTTATTATTAAATGGAATTACTAAAGTCGCATTGTCGTATTTATGAAACGGTTTGTCATCGTGGGAATTACACGTATTTTTGTTGGAAAAAGTGGTTTTCTAGTAAAATTTTCTCTCCGTGTGTGCGAAATTTTAAGTTTCTAGAATCAATGGTTTGGCCTGTGCGTTGATCCTCAGTCAGTCAGCTTTGCCTTTTATTATTTAAATAGATCGTCATACCACATACCTACCTACAATGCAATAGTAGTACATATTAGACGGACTTAAAGCTACAAGACAGACACTAGGCAACAAGGCATTCTCTTTCAGTCCACCTTTGGGTAATTGAGGTAATTTAATTTTTTACAGTGGAGATGAACGTTCATTAGCTACTTTCCTACGCCTGTCTGTATGGAAAGGGAGCTATGCTGAGCTGGATGTGTCGTGTGACAAGAATGGATAAGGTAAGGAATAAGTACATTAGAGGAGGTTTAAAAGTTGCGCCAGTTGCAGAAAAGTTGAAAGCAACAAATTAGTAAAGAAAAGGATATTGCTGCCTATTCCTTAATTCAATCCCTTGGCACCGGTTTACGACTCCCACAGGTAAATTACCGTTCTCTAACATAAAATAACTTAGTAACAATTAAAGTGTATGTGTTATGGACCAGGTGATTAATGCGGGCATTATTAATAATGCACGAGCATTATGAATAATGTCTAGCTTTATCGGGCTAAGTGATTAATTACTATCTTAACGTCATTATTTATCACATTGCACGGTCATTATTATATTGCTACATGACAATTGGGCAATTTGATAATAAAGCTATATTTGACGCGGTGCGAGGGCGGGGAGAGAAGTACGCGTGGCGTGACACGCTTTGACCAATCAGAGACCGCCATTCAGCGTGCGGCTCGTGCGGCGGACTTCAAGCGCTAGTGTTTTTGTGGTTTTAAAAAAAAATAACCACGAAGGGGATGGCGGGGTCTATTCGCTCGCTTCGCTCGCTCAATCGACCCCGCCATTCCCTTCTAACCTAACCTGTCCGTGTCGGGGTGCCCCAAGTCCCGAGCTCGCTTCGCTCGCTCTTGCATCCAAGTTTTCCTAGTTACGTGTTCGGTACCCTACAAATCGATTATTTAAGTTGTTTAATATTTAGTTTATTTTAAGTTAAATGACAATAACAATAAAAAAAATAGTAATTAAATGTGTTTGTATTACTCTGCCCAAAAGGTGATGGGCAATATGTATAATGCCCAGTCAATTTGATTATTTGAATAATTATAATCAAATTGCACTTTCGTATTGGGCATTTTTCATAATGACCGGGCATTATGTATACTGCCCAATTTATCACTTGGTCCATAACATATGCACGAAGCAACTTTTACGAGTGATTTTCTCCTACTGTGTTGATTAACGTTTTACGTGTTTGCGAACATAGCATTTTGAAAGCCTTAATATCACGAAATAGGTCCTGCCGCACTTATGGGCCTACTACACGCACGCACTTCCCCACAGTTTTCGTTCACACTTTACAGTACATCGCGCGTATGGTTGGTAAAACTGTATTACCATTACAAACCACACGCGCGATGTACTGTGTGCACCGTGTAATCCCGCAGGCAAAAGTGCGTGCGTGTAGTAGGCCCATTAGAGACGAATGATTACGCCATCACTTAGTACAGATTTTGACACTTTAGTGAAGGTTTTGTAGGCCAAATAATTACCAAGTTAGTGACGGCTTCATCATCATCATTTCAGCCGAAAGACGTCCACTGCTGGACATAGGCCTCCCCTGAGTGTCGCCACATTGACCGGTCCCGTGCGTCTCGCATCCAGCGGATTCCCGCAACCTTCACCAGGTCATCGTTCCACCTAGTGGGAAGCCTTCCAACACAACGTCTTCCGGTTTTCCAACGACGGCTTTCGAGTGAAATTTCTCAGAGAACGGCAGTAAATCTCAAAATATATAGTATAGTAGGTATTTCCCAAGGAAATAGTTTTACATAATTTTACGGTCCCCCTAAATCACATCAGTTATGTATGTTTTTACATGTAATAACGGGTGATCATAGCCACAAATTCAGACAAAATATAGACTGCTAGTAAAAAAATACTGTAGGAAAAACTCAATAGCGCTTTATCCGACATCCATAGTTACCAGAAGGATCATAGACAACATAACATCACGCTTGTCAGCGGATGGCTAGGCAGAGCTGTACCTAATAGTAGGTACACACACATTCCGTCTGTGAAGTTTAAGTTCCATATAATAGGGGCGAGCCTATTGCCATTAACCGGACACGATCCAAATTCCGCGACTGCTACTAAGAAATGCCTAATGGCAAAAACCCAATTACAAAAAGGCCGACTCGAGAAACGAACCCAGGACCTAGCGCTCAGTAGTCGCGGTAGACTAACAAGCCACACTACAGGGCTACAGTAAAAGCAGAGGAGACTACTGCCTATCCCCATTTTGTGAATATTCCTACAAGTGTAAAACATTGTTCTATACTTACTTTGAATTTGAAAGAAAAACTTAATTACAAACAATATATCATAGAGTTTAATAAATCCTCATTACTCCGTGTAAACTAACAATATTGTCCATGGTCGGAGATAACGTTACAAAGGTAGGTATATAATCTCGCATAGATTAGTTCTTGAACAAGCTGCGAAACTATTATGAAATCGATAACTTTGTATTATGAGAACCGTTGGGAATAACAATTTTATGGTAATTTATACAATGTATTACAGGGATTTTAATTAAGATTTATGGTGAAAAAAACCTGTGGAAACAGAAGTCTGGACGCTAAAAAGTAAATTATATTTAAAGAAAAACTCTTTTGCATTAAAATTTAAAACGTTACATATTATTATATATGATTATATACCTAGCAAGGTAGAGAGAAAAAAAAAAGGGTTTCAAAACTCACCAGTAATAATTAATATTCCAAGTTCAAAATTAAAATCCTCGAAACAAACACATCACATTGCACTTTGTTTTTTTTTTTAAATAAAAACGTTTCACTCAAGCAAAGACATTAATTAAAAATACGACTCAAATATTTACAATAAATACATACGCACAAAATTCCCACAAATCAAACGTTCCGACTTTGTTTTGATATCCGAACGTGTTTTTTTTACACAATTTAACCATTATAACGAGACCGGACCCTCATTACGTGCCTATCTGTCCTAAAATCACCCTCCGGGGACATGACTAGTTTTTTTTTTATAAATCACATGTAGTAAATTGCGAAATTTCCCGCTCAAACACAAACGCGACAACGTCTCTCGCGAAACGATCTCGGAAAACTGAACGTACACGTCCCTATCGCAGCTTTCAACAAATCTATATGAGAAAGTACACAATATCTTCGTCCCTCTCCAACCGCAAACGTATCGTATTCCCTGTCCCACTCACTTATTATCCTGGCCACTGAAACCGAAAAACGTCGGACAAAAATATCGAATTATGCTCTCATTATTTGAAAATTGGAACGCGCTTAATTTTTCATGTTTTTGTTTTTAATTAGACGGAACGCGGCGAAAGTGACGTTTGTTTTGGCGCGAAGGGTTATCAATCTTTATGGTTTGACAGATAACATGGACATTATTGGGGCAGAGGAAATTTATTTATAATTCCTATTTCATGATCGAGGTTTTATGTAGATTATTTTAGTTACTTGTTATTTATGATTACAACACGTTCGGTAAACGGATGTATCTGTCTAATATAGTGAGATGTTTACATTCGAACATTGGCAGAGCGAAAATGAGTTCAATATTGATTTAATTATATCATGAAACTTTTATTAAAGCTTCTTATTTGCATCGCTGGGAGAACTGTAGTAATATTTTATGATAAATGGCTGCATAGTTGAGACGTTAATTTGCATTCTTCTCTCACTAGCTATCCGTTTAATGAAGTTTTTTATTTTATTAGAAAACGCTTTTGGTATTTTCATTAGTAGAAGAATACGCGTTCAGCTCTGAATTCGATGTACAAGTCTGGTGTACAGGGGGTCGGAAAATAGTAGGAAAACACCCTGCTTTGGTTTTTCCATTTAATATAACAGAAAACATTTTTTTTGTTTAAAATATTGTTTGAAATGTAGGTATACGTATAAGTAGAATCAGGATGTCACGTAGTCCACTATGTTTTTTTTTTTTTTTTTTTTTTTTTTTAATGGCCACTCGCAGTTCATCTCTCTGAGAGGATGGTATACTGCTTAACCGGACAATAGTCCACTATGGCTGTCTTATTTGGTTAAGTAGTCGAATACCTGAGTAATGTGTTATTTGGTTTTTCCATTGGGACTTTCTTAGTAGCTGCCACGGAGTTTGCCTCTCAAAGAGAGGACGCCTGTGTCCCAGCAGTGAAAGAAAGAAAAAAATAAAAATATTTACTGTCGCAAAAATATGATTCAATAAAAATGCAGTAAACACACAACTCACAACAGTAGGTAATATTAAAAAAAATAGGTACAAAAAACACACAAACAAACAACCTCTCACCCCAAACGCATATATACCGTCTCCGTTCCGTCGTGGGTAAAAAGAAAAAACAAATGTTTGAGTTTACATAAAATTAAAAATTTAACACAAATGCGACAAATAGGTTACCACTCAGCATGGTGCTGTGCTATGGGGAACCACAGCATAGCGCTAGCTTTCAGTGGTAACCCTTGAAACAAAAACATACGAATGTAAAGACGGATATAAACGAATGTTACCCTGCACATATATAAAAAATAAAATAAACAGTACCTTTATTACAATTTAAATCTAAGTAAATATAACATGGAACATTAACAGGCTGTTGATGATGATGATGATCAGGTACTTACACCTCTGCCTAACCCTTCGCGAATTACAGGCGTGATGTAATGTAAGTAAGTATACTAAACTTTGCATATACAATGCTGCATCACTATATCGTGGTTTGGGTGTTTTGTATAAAAATGAAATAAAAAAAAGGATTATTGAAAAGTAATAATGTCTCGTGTCAGTTGTTTCTTTGATAATTATGGTCTTATTCATAAAGTTACAGAATATAAAAAAAATACGGTCGAATTGAGAAACCTTGTCCTTTTTTGAAGTCGGTTAAAAATCACCTTGTATATTTTCATGGCAAAGTTTAAATTATACTGAACTAGTGACCCGCCCCGGCTTCGCACGGTTGCAAAAGAGGTATTAAAACCTTCCTCTTGAATCACTCCATCTATTAAAAAAAACTGCATCAAAATCCGTTGCGTAGTTTTAAAGATTTAAGCATACAAAGGGACATAGGGACTGAGAAAGCGATTTTGATTTTACCCGACTACGGCAAAGCCAAAGGAGGGTTATATACTATTGTAGTGATTAATGAATGATGTTCGGTAAGTTTGAGCATGGTGACAGACTCCATTTAAAGTCAGTTCATAACAAACTATTAAAATCTATTTTTAAGCCTATTGTTTATGACACGTTTCGTTATTATTTTCCTGTACATAAATAATATTCCTACGTTAAATTATGTTTTTTCCTTAATGCACTCGTTTTAACCGCAGACATAATAATATGTATTCGTTTTTTAACCATGTGGAGTAAAGAAAGCGGTTGCAATTCAACAGTTTTTAGTGTTTCGTGCCAAAATTGGCTTGTAGATTCTTTTAGCTATTACTACGATATTTTAATAACTGGCAAAGATCCACAAATAACAGCGCTTTTAATGACTCCCCCCCCCCCCCCGCTCTTGGGCAGAGCGAAGGGGAGTGTCAGACTTCTACTGACTAAAAACCGAACCCATGTTCCTTCTTTGCCCTTGCGCCGAGGCCACGTCATCTAGTACAAAAATCCGCGGCCCCGACCATGACATGACATGAAATGACAGCCCTGACCAGCAGGTTAACGTGCTTTCCGAGGTTAGCAGGAAACTCGGTATTTAATCCCCATCCATAGATCAACATAGGCAAGTGCGGTTTAACCTGAAGATCGATCCAGATCCCTAGAATACTCACGGTGCCCATTTGTTGGCTGATGGCTTCTGGCACACCCGTCATCCACTATTGGAAATAAGCTACTGTAGACGACGCTTTGGCCTTACTTTTATACAAGCAAGATATTATTATAATTAGTACCTACAAGACGAGGCGGTATGGTCCAAGACTTTAGAAAAAACCGGCCAAGTGCGAGTCGGACTCGCGCACCGAGGGTTCCGTAAAAAAAATATATTTTGTGATGTAACTAAAAATTTATGGTTTTCGTAATTTTTCCTTTATCTATGCTATAAGACGTTGCTTCGTACCAAATTTCAAGATTCTGAGTTCACGGGAAGCACCCTGTAGGTTTTGATTCCCTTGCAAGTGTCGAAAATTTGCGGCATAAACGGCTGTATCTTTTGATTGCGTTGGCTTAGAAGTTTGATTTTTTCACAGCTTCAAGGGACAGTAGACCTGAGTAATTGATATAAATTTCAGCTTCATACCTCCACGCGTTCCTGAGAAAAAGGGTCTTGACAGACGGACGGACGGACGGACAGACGGACAACAAAGTGATCCTATAAGGGTTCCGTTTTTTCCTTTTGAGGTACGGAACCCTAAAAAAAAACTATGATGGATGACATGTGTCATTTCGACTCACTACTAACCTTAGGTAGACGCACCTTGTGGAACTCCGACTCCTTGCTAAACTTCGCTTTGGTGCACCTTGTGTTGATCCACATCGTTGTCACTGCGGTGATTGGCGGTGAAGCTTTCAACTGGGACTTATCTCCGTGGTCGAGTGGTTTAGGCGTTTGCCTAGTGACCCGGTGGTTGTGGGTTCGATTCCCACGGGAAACATACTTTGTAAAGTTGTTTCCAGTTTGGTCCTAACATTGCAGGCTTGAATCACCTGATTGTCTGATAAAAAGATGATTGCGTGCTTCGGAAGGCACGTTAAGCCAGTGGTCCCGGTCGCCAAATGGCGGTCGTCAAACCATGTCAGCGGCCCTTGAGGTGGTTTAGAAACTCTGACACTAGGATGTGTGTGGTCGTTAGACCTTACTGCCCACACGATAAGAAGAAGATCACCTTCCTGCCCTTATCCCATGTCATTTGGAATCGGTGGAACACGTTTTTTCTTCCATTATGCCCTGTTAGTCGTCACGTTATCATTTATTTCTTTTTCCTTCATATCTCTCCTCACACTCTCCATCCATCTTTTCTTTGGTCTTTCTCTCCCTCTACATCCATCCACATTCATATTCATCACTTTTTTATACGAATATAAATGTGGATGGATGGAGAGGGAGATGTCAACTGGGACTGTCTATTGTAAAAAAGTTGACGTCCGAAAAGTCCTGATTATTCTGCTAAAGGAACAGACATCAACGACATTATTTATCGAGCTCTAGCTCAATCAAAACTTTTTTTTAGTAGCCTAGTTACAGACACTTTAACAGAATAGTCGAACAAATCACTACCATCATCACTACATAATTATAAAACAAAGTCCTCCGCCGCATCTGTCTGTCGTACACCAAAAACTACTGGATAGAGTGGTTCTCGAGGAAGGTTTAATTTTTTTTTTTCTAAATTCAACTCCTAAGTTAAATAGGGGATGAAAGTTTTTTTGTGAAATGATTCGACATCCATGCGCGGGCGAAACCGCGGGCAAAAGCTAGTACAAAATAAAAAAAAGCCCACATGGCATAATACTTGTGAGTGTACTGTAGTTGTCCATGCCTTAGATCAGATCTCTATGGAGTCGAAAAGGCAAGAAACTCCAAGGACACTCCTTTAAACTCAAACTCAAATATTTTATTTCAAATAAGCCATTACAGGCACTTTTGAATGTCAGAAGGACGGAAGAAGAACGAAACTACGAGTGCAATACGTCATTCCGAAAGCCACCACACCGAACCACACACCACCGAATGCCCGCAACAACGAACACTGCGAGCATAGGTATATAAATCAGAATATTGTTACAAAACCTTGATTACATTCATGTTGAGATGGTATAATAATATAATTATGTGAGAACGATGTAGCAAGATGTGCTCAATAAAAGTGTCCACAGTAAAGTCAAAAACGACGATTCAGAAATAAAATAATAATTCAAACAAGTCGTGGTAGCTAAGAGCTCTTGTTTTAGAGTGTAACGATTTGCTACGCGACGATGGGAAGAGACCGGGGTTCTAAAATTGCCACCATAGCAGATCATAATATGAATTACGTTAAAAAGCGTAAAATGGACCTTTCATAATAATAGTAATTGCGTCTGTGACCTTTTAGGAAAATAGATCTTATTAGGAAAATAATTGGAATTGCAAGTGGCCATTTTAGACAGTATGACGGTGATGCCTTGGAAGGTGGTCGTTATCAGCAATCCTTCGTGGTAACTGAAAACGAAATGTAAACTTAGATTCAAGATGGCGCCTACGAACTATTTTGTTTTTTTTTCGTCTTGGGTGGCATTTTCAAGGCATTTAATTTTCATTGGTTTGGGTTTTATGTGTCGAATGAAATTAAAAAAATACAATTCATCTCACACCATATAGATAATATACCAATAATAAGATTATTTTAATATTGAGCTTAAAAGAATGCTGGTGGTGCCTTATTTTAATAAATATAATTAAAAAAGTTTAAAAGTAAACTTTTTAATTACCTAGATGAACATTAAAACGTTATAGAGTGCGGTTTGATGGAAAATAATAATAAATACATTTTGGTTTAAAAGAAAGCTCATCATCATCAAAAAGTCTATAACCTAAATAGTTATGTATAAAATCAAAAATTTAAATCTTTAGATGATCCGTACTTTATTCGTCGATAGGAGATCGGACTGACTCAAATAAATATGAAAATTTGACAAGTCGTTCCGTTCGTAGTGGAGGTTAGTAAAGCAGTCGCTCCTTATAAAATTCTGGTATTCAGCTGTAACCGGTAAGACTGGAAGCCAACACTTTCATTGGACAAAAGCTAGACAGATGCAACGAAACGTAATGGTAATAATCATTCTTTGAAGCAGCAGTCTTACAATTTAAATCTTTGTTACACAAAAGTACAAACCCTTTTCTTTGCCCGTTGTTTTACGATGCACAGAAGATAATAAACAGTTGATACAATACAATCTATTTTTACATCCAATACGAACGGTACACAAATAAAACTTGAGGTAAATCATAAAACATGTGGTTTGTAAACGAACACACGAGAAATTTTGCTGTAGGTAAACTTAAACGTACAGTTTTTTTTTTGTGGATGGTAAATCATCAAATAATAATAATAATAATGACACATAACGTCGTCTGAAAAAAACCTAATTTTATTTTATAATATTTATTCCAAAAAACCCATATATATTGCAGTTTCTACAGAATCAATTAAAACTCCTCATATTGTATCCTATAAATAAATTAAAACTGCCAAAAACCAAAATGAAGAAATAGAAATCGAAGATATAATGAAGTTGACAAACTCATTGACAACGATGACAGACATCAAAACAATTCGAGACTCAAGAAACAATATTTACGACGAAGTATGATAAAACGATGATTACGAGAGCAGCTGCAGCTAGACGACGCGCACGCCCACCATCCCCGGACTCGTCGCTCAGCTCCGCCTCGCCACCGCCGAACCTCGGATCACCTGCGTCACCGGCGGCGGCAGTAGCGTCGAGCTCGAGCGACGAGTATTTCTCTCCGCCGACGACATCACGAACACCATCACCATCTCCAGAGCGTCGGCAGGGGAGAGGCCGGCCGCCGACCAGCTTGGGATCTAGGGGCCAACCGGCCCCGAGCCGGGTCCCCGCTACCGGTGGTTGTGTGCAGCGCATGAAATGGACTCGAACAATAATTAATGAGAACGTCATGCGCGCATACTACGGGTCTACAGAGGGAGGAACTAACCTCACTGCGTACCGTGCTAGGATGCTGTCTCTATTCCAGGACCTTGAACCAACCTTCAACGTGTCAAGCCAACGACTGTCGGATCAGGTGCGCGTCATCCAGCGCAATCACATGTTGGACGACGCCGCACTTGATAGGCTGCGCTCAGAGGTACTAAGCAACCGTATCATCTTGACTCAGGCACAGACTGCGGTACCAGTGACTGTTATTGACGCGACCACATCGTGGCCCAATACTGTTGCTGTAGAGGAAGATGATAGGGTTGCTACGGTAAGTAGCCAGTGCAACGACCGATTGAGGAGCGCACTGGAGGATGCGCTTCGCGAGTATCGATCCATTCCTACCGAACTTAGGCCCCGATTACCACGATTACCCATGCATAAGCGAAATAGGGCGTTGGTGTGTGCCCTGGACTCGCAACTCAAGAATATATTCGAGAGTAGCGAGGACCTCGTTGATGCACACTCGATCTTGTACTGTGGGGCTGTTGCGGCATGTCGACTAGCTAATGTTAAATTCCCAAATTGTGACTTAGCTAGCCGACCAAAACCAGCCGTACCGGCCTGGCAGCGTAGGATCGAGCGTCGTATTGACGAGGCCAGGGTACTCATTGGCAAACTATACTGCTTCAGGGAGGGCAATACACGACCACGTGTGATGCGCTTTGTGAGGCGGGCATTCTCGGGAACTGAAATCAGTCCCCAAGATTACATGTCCCGTGTCACAGAGCGCATCGACTTCCTGAAGCAGAAGGTTTATGCATGGGCCAACCGTATTCGGCGGTATAAGCGGCGGGTTGATCGTTACTCGCAGAATCGCATGTTCCAGAGCGATGAACGGTGGGTATACCGAACTTGGGAGCGACCCGAGCAAAATATGACGGACGTGTGTCACCCGGATGATGCTGCTACGAGTTCATTCTGGCGCAGCATCTGGTCGGTACCCGTCTGTCATACTGAGGCTGACTGGTTGCGTGATGTCGAGCGAGTGTGTGAATCTATTCCAGAAATGGAAACTATTCTAATAACACCACTAGATATAGCCAGTGCAGTTCGTCCGTTACCGAACTGGAAATCACCAGGTCCGGACGGACTGCACAATTTCTGGCTCAAATGGCTCAGAAGTTCACACACTTGCCTGGCATCTCAATTCCAGTCGGCCTTAGAGTCTGCGTCGCTTCCGCAGTTTTTAACCACAGGCGTTACCCACCTGCTCCATAAGTCAGGTAGTCCCGCGGAACCCAAGAATTATAGACCGATTACGTGTTTGTCGACGGTCTATAAACTTCTTACATCCATTTTGAGGGCAAAAATTAATAAACACATTGAGCAAAACTGTATTATGTCTGCTTCTCAGAATGGATGTAGGAACGGATCCCGCGGTACTAAGGAGCTACTCCTCATCGACATGGCCATTAGCCAACGGGTTCGTCGAGCTCGCAAGGATCTGTCGACATGCTGGATAGATTATAAGAAGGCCTACGACTCGGTGCCACATACATGGCTGATGAGGGTGCTGGAGTTGTACAAGATAGATGCAACTCTACGCGCCTTCCTTGAGTCGTGTATGGGGCAATGGAAGACGGTCCTTCGATATCCAGGATGTCGACGGATTCAGGGGAACGATGAACCTGTATGGATTAAACGGGGAATATTTCAGGGCGACAGTCTGAGCCCGCTTTGGTTCTGTCTAGCCCTGAATCCTCTTAGCACATTGCTGGAGGATTCAGGTCTGGGCTGCCGGTTGAGGAGAGATGGTCAGGTCATATCTCACCTTCTTTACATGGATGATCTGAAACTGTTTGCCCCCAACAAATTGCGACTGATGGAGTTACTAAAAATAACTGATTCTTTTAGTAGCGCCATCAGGATGGAATTTGGTGTGGACAAATGTGCAGTCATGCATGTAAAGAGAGGAGAGATTATGGAATCCGAGGGAATTCAGCTCTCGGATTCCATACACCTCAGATCCCTCTCCTCATCCGAAAGCTATAAATATTTGGGTATGTCGGAAGCGTTAGGCATTAACGTAGCTGACATGAAGGAATCGTTGAAGGAGCGCTTCTTCGGACGCCTGAAGAAGGTTTTAAATAGCCTTCTTTCGGGTGGGAATAAGGTGCGCGCCTTCAACGGTTGGGTCATGCCAGTTTTAATGTACTCTTTCGGCATACTCAAATGGACTCAGACTGAACTCGATACCTTGGATAGGAGAGTCCGTACATTGCTGACCGCAAATCGGATGCATCACCCACGATCATCGATCATGAGACTGTACATCCCGCGGAAATGCGGGGGTCGAGGCTTTTTAAACGCGAAGACCCTCCACAACCGCGAGGTGTGCAGTCTCAGAGAATATTTTTTAAAAGTCGATGTGGGTATGCACCGAGATGTGGTCGCAGTGGACAAGGGACTCACCCCGCTGTCCATGGCTAACGAGAACTGGCGCAAACCTGTAGTACTTACTGCTGATGACCGCAAGGAAGTATGGCAAAGCAAGGAGCTTCACGGGCGCTTCTACCGGGCTCTTCATGGGCCCGATGTAGATTTTCTAGCGTCCGTGTCCTGGCTACGTTTCGGCGACCTCTTTGGGGAAACTGAAGGTTTTGTCTGTGCAATTATGGACGAAGTTATGTTGACGAACAACTACCGGAAATATATTATGAAGGATGGGACGGTTGACGTGTGTCGGGCATGCCACCGTCCGGGTGAGTCCATCAGACATATTATTTCTGGTTGTTCTCGTCTGGCTAACGGCGAGTACTTGCACAGGCACAATCAAGTAGCCAGGATTATTCACCAGCAACTTGCTTTGAAATATAAACTTGTGGAGTCTGAGTTACCGTACTACAAGTATGTGCCCGACCCAGTTCTCGAAAAAGACCATGTTACGTTGTACTGGGATCAGTCTATCATCACTGATAGGACTATTGTTGCCAATAAGCCCGACATAGTGGTGATAGACCGATCAGCGCGCCGCGCAATGATAATCGATGTTACCATTCCACATGACGAGAACCTCGTGAAAGCTGAAAAAGAGAAACAAATAAAATATCTGGATTTAGCACACGAGGTTGTCGATATGTGGCATGTGAGCTCGGCTATCATTGTGCCGATAGTCGTAACGGCCAATGGTCTTATAGCGAAGAGTCTGGACGACCACCTGTCCAAACTCTCACTTGGTGGTTGGATCAAGGGCCTGATTCAGAAGGCAGTACTCCTTGATACGGCCCGCATTGTGAGGAGGTTCCTGTCTCTGGAGCCCTAACTACCGGTAGCTTGGACCCTGCTCCCGCTATCGGTGGACCACTATTTTTTACATTTTTAAATGTTTTTTTATAAATTTTGTATGAAATATTTAAAAATGCAATCTATATGTAAGAAAATGAATAAAGGAGATAATAATCATTTTATTTCAGGCATCTATAAGACCCATACATAAAATACACACAATAATTTAAAACAATAATAACAAACTAATACATATAAAACAGTAAAACCATACACTTTAATTAAAACTAAACACGTAACATCGGCGTCGTGTTTCGCTGCGAGGTGTCCCGTAACCGTCCTCGGAAACGTCGGTAAACGACACCTTTCGGCCAAAAGTCCTCCTTCAAAAAGGTCTGAAGATGTTGGGTTGGAACACGCACCACAAATGACTTAAAATTGATGTTGTGGCGCGATTCCAACCTTTCGACCCTCAGAGTCCAGTTGGTCTTCACTTTCAGATACTGCACCACTTCCTCAATCGTCGTGGTGTGATGCAGTCGTGAAACGTACAGCTGCGTCGTAGGCACAGCAGGGCGGAGCAGCATGTTAGGACCACTCGGTGCGGTACCGCAGAGGTTGCGAGAGCAGGACTTCTTCTTCTTCCTTTCCACTTTAGTGAAGCCCTCCTCATCAACCTGGCTCGTTCTTGGGACGGAGCAACGGACCGCAGGCTGGGCAGGTTGAGCCTGCTTATCCCCTTTTCTGATTTGTCGCTTAGACTGCAACGCATCAGATTTGCCGCTGGTGGCAATTTCTGCATAGGCACGTTTAGGGGTCGACGTACCTACGCGTGACGTTTCCGCGGCCGGTGTTGTGGCGCGGGTGACGACGACGGGCGGCGCTTGGTCAGCGCTATCGGTAAAACTGCCGATGGATGCATTCTGCGCCCCTCGGCGTGTGCTCACCTCTGAGGCCTCTGATGACCCAATTACCGAACCAACGTTGCGCAATAATGCTATTTCCGCACGTAGCTCAGTATTGGACTTTTCTGTAACCTCTAATCTGGACTGCATTTTGGTCATCTCCACCTTCAAGGCCCTCTCCCGCTCTGGACGGAGCGGAAAGGAGTGTCAGACTTGTACTGACTAAAACTCACACATATTCCTTCTTAGCCCTTTGTGTTCCTTGGCCGCGGTATCTCTTGTAACGTTACGTTTTGCTGGTAGGAGCCAGAAAACCGTAAGCTCACACCACTCACCTACCTAGGAGGGGAGCACTGTTAAAGGAAATGATAGGGAATAGTTATAAGAATTTATTATTAACCATCTCCTTCCATCTCTCTTCCATCGAGAGACTAGGCGTACTGCAGGTTATCACCCATACCTTGTCCAAGCGCGGATCCAGGGGGGGGGTCAGGGGGGTCATGACCCCCCCCTGGGCTGAGTCCAGTACCTAGGTGAACCACTAATTAAAATTGTTAAACAATGTTTTAATTATCTGTATAAACACAACTACCCAAAAAGAGCGTTTTTAGGGTTCATGTATAATAATAATAATAATATTCCACAACTATCACACAACGCCATCTAGTCCCAAGCTAAGCAGAGCTTGTGTTATGGGTACTAGACAACTGATAAACATACTTATATATTTCTAAATACATACATATTATAGATAAATTACACCCAGACACAGAACAAATGATCGTGCTCATCACACAAACATTTGTCCTGGGTGGGAATCGAACCCACGACCTCCGGCATAGCAGTTAGGGTCACTAACCACTAGACCAACAGGCCAGTCAACAGAAGTTTAGGGTTCATATATGCATACATATATGAACCCTAAAAACGCTCTTTATGTATATTTCTCTGTATGTTTATTTGTCAGTTTCTTTATTCCACCATCTATATATATAAAGAGAGAAGTCCTGACTGACTGACTGCTTGACTGACTGACTCATCTACGCCCAGCCCAAACCCTTGGACCTAGAAAGCTGAAATTTTGCACAGAGGTTCCCTTTATAATGTAGACAAGGAATAAGGAAGGATTTTTCGAAATTCAACCCCTAACGGAGTTAAATAGGGGATGAAAGTTTGTATGGAAAATCGTCATTTTCACGCGGGCGAAGCCGCTGGCAAAAGCTAGTAACTTATAAACGCCTGAAACGAGTTTGATACTATCCTTAGATTCTTTGCATTATCCCCAGTGTTATAGGGTGGTGAAAATTCTACGTTACAAGATCCACGTACGTTATCCCACCTATGTTGTAGTTGTCTTCCAGTCTAACTGGATGCAGCTGAAAACCGAAATTTTACATGGAACGACTGGTTTTTTGACCTCCACACTGAACAACCCAGTTAGTACCGGTTTGACTACTGTCAAAGATGTACAAATCAAAGGCAATGAAAAACTCAGAACCTACTAACATATTTTACGTATTATAATTAAGTAAATCTTTACGTATCGTAGTGTTAATCGATTTCTTATCCCTTACAAGATTAGGTCAGAATGGTACACTTTTTAGAGACGAAAAACTCAGTAGCCGACATAAACAAAGTACACGTTCAAGTTCCCTCCCAATGACAATATCTTTGCCACCCCCCAAAATATATAAAAATAATACAAAAAATTTCGCGCTCGCTTCGCTCGCGCCATTCACTTGCTTCTTCTGTGTTCGTCTCGCTTGAAGTGCTCGACTTTTATTCTAATTTCTATCTAATATACCTAAGTATATCTAATTTCTAATTTCTGTTCAACGCTATATCCCCCTGGATAAGGCTCATAGCACTTCGAAGAATCGTGGCGAAGAGCTTCAATGGCTCAAGAACGTCAAACCGAACTGCCTCCTCCACGTCCAATAAAACGTACCCATTAGAGTAGATAAAGTGATAACGCGTTTCGGGAGAAGACGTAAAACAAAAATTGATTTTGTCATTTAAATATAGGTATTTTAAGTACCTAATTATAAACAAAAACACTTTCAACTATAAAAATTAAATTAAAACTGATTGTGAATTGACAGCGACTATGTGACCCCCCCCTGGCACCAAAGCTGGATCCGCCCTTGACCTTGTCGATGTTCCACACATTCGTACGAAGCGTTTTGCTAAGACTTTCATTATTCGTACAGCCAAGGAGTGGAACACCCTGCCTGCGTCGGTTTTCCCGAGTTCATTATAACCCCAATCTATTTAAGTCGCGAGTAAATAGGCTTCTTCTGGGTAAGCTCGTTCCATCGTCGACCTCATCTCTGCCCTTAGGGCAAGATTGAGGTCAAGAGCGAGCCCATATTAAATAAAAAAAAAAAAAAAAAAAAAACGGGCCTGTGGAGCTAGGATAAAGAAGAGAGTCAGGGAAGCTGATGGATGACAGATAAAGGACTCCTGACGGCGTCGATCTTCCTGACGGCGTCGTTCCTCCTGACGGCGTCGCTCCTCCTGACGGCGTCCTCCTCCTGACGGTGTCGTTCCTCCTGACGGCGGCGCTCCTCCTGACGTCGTCCTCCTCCTGACGGCCTCCTCCTCCTGGCGGCGTCATCCTCCTGATGGCCTCCTCCGTTTACTGAAGACCGAAGCCTGACGCCCCTCGGCCACTACTGCTGCTGAGAGGGCCGCCTCTTCTACATAAATCACCCTTCATCAGTCATCCATCAGCTTCCCTGAGTCTGACATTTATCCGCATAATCTGAAAAGTGTGGTTCTTTCTTCATAAGACCATCTCAGATATTAATCCGCATAGTCCTCATGTGAGTTAACACTAAAAAATGACCTCTGAGTTTTTTTTTTTATTACATTGCCCCACACTAGGAATTTCTCCTGTATCGTGGGTGCGTTCACAAACATAGAAAGTCACATACACAAATACCCAGACCCGAAACAACTATCTGCAGGCCATACAAATATTTGTTCCGTGCAGCGGGGATCGAACCCGCGACACGCAGCGCAGCCAACCGTGCCGTCAAAGTCAAGTTAAGGCGACATTAGCTGCCCGCGACCTTGAGCGCGCGTTTAACTCATCGCCTAAACAAATTAAGGTTGAAAATTGCGATGCGTTTGATGCTCGTGACTGCCAAAATGAACGATAGTTCGCAGATTTAATATTTTTTTAAAAAAAATACGTTGTAATGTTAAAATATTTTTACATATGTCTTTAGTTGGTTAAATTTCCTTTCTGATAGTAAAAAAAAAATAACAGTTGTCACTCAAAATATTGAGCATTTCGAGACGAAAAAGTTTTTTCGTGTGATTTTTTTGTGATTTTGTGTTTTTTTTTTCGAGGTTCTTGATTACTTTTAGAAAATATTTTTGCATAAGTCTTTTACCTATACATTTGACTATACACTGTATTTTTTTTGGAATTGTAATAAGTAGCAATACGGCTAACTCTGAGACGAAAAAAAGGTCGTTTTTATGGTGCCCCTTTAACTGCGCCTTAAGCATACAGGCGTGATGTTACGTCATGATAATGTATATTCAATAAACATCCAAGCGATTCCAGCAATTACGACAGATTTGCCGTCTATTTTTGAAGAGTTCCATTGTATATCTCCGAAGATCTGCACCAGATCTTCACCAAATTAAAATGGGACCACCTCAGGCGTATACTCTTTCAAATAAAAAGAATTTTGTGAATCGGTCCACAAATGGGGGAGAAATCAGGTAATATAATATATAATAAAAAAAAACATACACACGAACATAGAACCTCCTCCTTTTTTGAAGTCGGTTAAAAAGACATGTAAAGTGTTTGTCCTTTTTGCAAAATAAACATCATTTATCACAACATCACTTAATTGTTGTAACACCCACATTTTACTCGTTTTGTTGTAAGTCTCATCACTACATATTATAAAACAAAGCCGCTCCGCATGTCTGTCTGTGTGTTCGCTATAAACTGAAACACTATGGCACCGATTTTCATGTTGTTTTCACCAATGGATAGACTGGTTCTCGAGGAAGGTTTTAGTATATAATTTGACCGACAACCACGCGGGCGAAGCCGCAGCATTAGCTAGTTTAATAATAAGAGGCATGCTATTGCCATTAACCGTGGCCTAATGTAGGCATCGTGATACTCAGAATTCCTAACGGAAAAAAAGGAAAGATGAGATGAAAAACGAAGGTATTTTTTCATATCATACATCGGCTACCCTTTTCTGAATATTGAGTTCCACTTAGATACCATGCACATTACCGATATCAATCCAATTCAATCCACACTATCTTCTGTAAAATCGACTTCTGATGTCTCCTTTTCGACCCACGTGGTGGATAATGAAGGACCCATCATCACAGAAAAGAACCCGAAAATCGCATATCGCTTTGCTCAGATTAAAAAAACACCAAAAAGTTAAAAATAAACTTCAGAAGAAAAATCTGCTTCTGAAGTCGGTGACATTTTGTTTGTTTCATTTAGTTTTTTTGCCACCGACTTCAGAAGCTGAATTTTCTTCTGAAGTTTATTTTTAACATTTTGGTGTTTTTGAAGTCGGTTGTTTTTTTTGTAAAAAAGTTTTTTTATTTTTTCATTTTTAGTTGTAATATCATAGAATTATTTACTATACATATAACATTCGACTAAGAAACCTACCCCTAATCCTTCAAGATACCCTTATTATTGCTTTCAACTCCTAACCTTTGAGGAGTAGTACCTTCCATCATCAGCTTATCAACATGATGTGATGACTGCTAGATGCGAATACTTGAATAGCGTCAGAAAAAGTACGAAACACGTAATACGTGTCTATGAAATTAATATATAACAAGTAAAAAAATGTGCATTGTACACATCTGCATACCCCCTCAGAGCATACAGGCGTGATGTTACGTCATGATAATGTACATTCAATAAACATCCAAGCGACCGAAGATCAGCACCAGATCTTCACCAAATTAAAATGGGACCACCTCGGGAGTATACTCTTTCAAATAAAAAAAGAATTTTGAGAATCGGTCCACAAATGGGAGAGAAATCAGGTAACATAGGTACATAAAAAAAATAAAAAAAATACATACACACGAACATAATAACCTCCTCCTTTTTCGAAGTCGGTTAAAAAATAACAATCATCGGCGACTATAGGAATTGAACCATGTGGCCGTGAAATACATTGCATGTTCAATCGTAGTGCGATAAGAGTCACTTTTCGACGTCTATTAAAAAATATAATTATGAACTCTCCTTTCTGAACAATAAACAATGAACTTAGTTTATTTTTCCACTTGTTTCTGTACTGCAACATTTATTAATAATACTAGCGTAGTTCACAACTGCCAGCATTGTGCTGTGACGCGTATTCCGTCGATAGTCGCGTCAACCAGTGGAGCATGAACTTGTGACGATCATTCCGTGCAAAATTGTGTATCTGTACGAATACTTACTCTACCTGATACTTTGAGAGGAGAATACACTTAGTGTAAAATAATCATAATTTAGTGGCAAAATAACCAGGCATAGGCTCGCCCCCTTTATTACATGGGACTTACCTAAACATAACTGGCGAAAGTTGGGTGCACTCGTAGGTACACCTTTACTTTATCCTTCGGGGTTACAGGCGTGATTTTGTCATATAGTTATCTGTGTTTTTTTTTTTTATTTCCGCACTTGTTGTGATAAAATAAAAAACTACACGAGTGTGAAATACATTGCATGTTGAACCAAATCATATAGTACGATATGAGCCCGTTTTCGAGGAAGTGTATATTTTAAAATATAAACTTTCCCTTCTTCGTTTATTTTCTTTTATTTTTATTTCTGTACTGCAACATTATAATACTCGCGTAGTTCATTCACAACTGACAGCGTGTGCTGTGACGCGTATTCCGATAATCGCGTCACCCAGTGGATCATGAAGTTCTGAAGATCATCTCGTGCAAAATTGTGTATCTGTAGGTACCTCTACCTAGTACTTTTAGAGTAGGATACACTTTCCTTTTAGTGTAAAAAATAAGTGTTATTTAGTGGAAAAATCAAACGCTACTTGCAAGAGCGTAACTAGGGAAGGAATGAAAATGTCAAAATTGGTATAGCATAACATTATGCCTGCAATACCCGAAAAAATTGGAAGAAGTGTACCTAAACAATAATACATCCCTTATACCAGTATGTTAAGTCCTATTTTAAAGAAGGCGAGCCTATTGCCATCGACTGGGCACAAATTCAGACCCCGTCGCTGCTACTGAAAAATGCCTGCCATTACCCAATAACACTTTGCTTGACGTGGATAACAAACCTACCTCATGACGTCACGCTCAACATTCATGTTTGCAACCACTAGAAAATAAATCGTAGCGAATGTGTACCAAGTCTAATAGTTGTTAAACCATCCATGTGTACATGACGCGGCGACGTCCTGCGAATGCAACGTAGCAGGTTAACAGGGTAGCGGGGTAGCAGCTACAACATATCGTATTTATTCACCTGAAACTGAATATCTTAAATGTTATAGCTGCAGAATATCTTGCTGCTTTTACGATAAAATCTGGCTAAAAGTCACGCCTGTATTTCTCGAAGCAGGCGATGCAGAAGTGTACCCATTCGCCGGTTATTTTGAATCCCATGTTAGGTTCCATGTTACTTGTGTTTGCTTAGGGGGCGAGCCTATTGCCATCAGCCGGGCACGAATACAGACTCCGTAATTGCTACTGAGATATATATAGGTACGTGATAGAAAAACTAATCTAAATCTAACTACTACTAACTTTTGGGTCATAGGTTCCGAGTGGGTTTCAAAAATTATTCAGGAAATCACAAAGCGGTTCATTGACTGTGCACGTGTCCAGAGACTTTTCGGGAATTACCTACAGATGCGATCTAATGTTTTAGAATTACAGACGAGACAGAATGTTTTTGTGAATATTTATTCAGTTAGATAATAAGTTGATCGGTTCAAAAGAAGGGCTCCACGTTACTCTCCCTACAACAAGAAAACGTCAGTCATCATCTGCATAAAAGCAACTTGCCATAAACTTCGTGATCGCCATTTTTACGAAAAAAAAGAATTTGAAACCACTGAGCAACGCAAACTCCGCAATAAGGCGGGAAAACGCCATGATGAAAAAGATTAATGATTCAAATTTCGAATATTCGCAGCTGAGTGCTTTCCAGCCATTATTTAAATAGGTTTCAATGAAAGACCCTAACGGCCTTTTTAATAAAAAAAAGTTAAGCCTGCTTAAACTTACGCTTGGTTTATCTCGCATGCCGTCTCACTTCAAAAATATTCAAATGAAAGGGACGGCATGCGAGATAAACCAAGCGTAAGTTTAAGCAGGCTTAACTTTTTTTTATTAATAAGGGGGTAGAGGTTTTGTGTTATATTATACCCAGACTTAATTTCATGTACAAAATTAGATGTTTGATGAATTTAAGGTAAACATAGGTACAATTTGTTAAAAATAAACCTGTCCTATCCGTGAGTATTATATTATTAGGTAACGAGTTACAATTCTATTTATATGATCCTTTTTGGATAACAATTAAAAATAAAGTTCCCCGATGAAAATGATACATCATTTTCATTTAAAAATAAATAGGGGCTAGTAGATGGATATAGCATGTCTCTAGTCTTTTTTTTTTGGGTGGGAAATCCTCAAATGACTCCTCCCTCCCACTCTGGGCAGAGCGATAGGGAGTGTCAGACTTCTACTGACTAAAAACCACCCATGTTGCTTCAACCCTTGTGCCGAGGTCACGGTATCTCTTTCGAACAACCCGCAGCCCCGCCGGGATGTCTCAAAAGCCTGTGCTGTGGTAATATTAAGAATGGAGGACCATCAAACTGAACAATTTGCCTCCATGGGACCAACAAAAAAAACAATGTGCGTTCCCATTTTTTTGCGATTACCATGATGGTGCGATTACCTTTGTACCTACTTAATTTTCTGTTCTGACTTCTGTGTTTACTGTGGACATAAACATAAGCTAAATAAATAAATAGTCCCGCGAATAATGATAATATGAATAAATTTATTAAAAAAGCAAAATTAAAATTTTGGAAAAAACCCACGACGGTTAAAAATTAATTGAAAAAAGGATAAAATAACATAAAACACCCGCCTTAAAAAAACCCAAGAATGTCCGTCGGGAGCTGAACATTGCAAAACTAGTTCATTTAATGGCAGCCCACTTTTAATTTTTTACTTTTTTTTTTTATCAACATGCACCAATCAAACTTAAACCCATAACTGAAAACTGCATCAAAATCGGACTTGTAGTTTTGGAGAAAAATGGCAACTTTGATTTTCACAAAAAATGTTTGCTGCAGCGCCCCCTGGTGAGTTGTCACCGTAACACCTATCTAAGAACATGCACCAATCAAACCCGAACCCATAACTGAAAACTGCATCAAAATCGGACTAAAAATGGCAACATGTATTTGCACAAACACAAACAAACAACCTCTCACTCCAAACGCATATACCGTCTCTCCGTTCCGTCGTGGGTAACAAAGGGTGCGTTCCGAATTACGCTGTAATCGATTTGAGCGTCCATAAACCCGTACCGAATTACTGTGAGCGCGCTAACGATGTCCCTTGAATCGTCATAGATGACGTCATGACATGTGTCATCTTGCGATTACACCGACCATGCCCCAAATAAATATCACCGTGAGCGCTGTCAAAATCAAAGTAAAAATGACAGATGTCTGATGCGTGTGTGAGTGTGTCTGGGTGTGTGTGTGTGTTCACAGCTGAGGTTCACTGGCTGGAGTCGCACAAATACATTCAATTAGTTCTTTGAAATCTCTTTGGAGTCTCATAACCATGAGTATTCAAGTAAATTTAAAAGACGAGCCTAACGGGCGACGAATTTCTCTCATGCAGGTTATGTTTTTGTTATCACGTGACGAGTGAGCACTGTAAGCGCGCTTACGAGCGTTCCGAATTGATGACAGGTCTTAGCTGTCATAATCGTGATATCTAATTCGGAACGCAAAATATCGACGTGAGCGCTGTGAGCGATTATTTTGTAATACGGAACGCGGCCAAAGACGTACCCATAGATACTTCACTTGCACGATATTGTGTGCGTTCTTGTGGAATGTATCTGCCTACGAGACAGAACACAGAAGCGATAAAAGAGGTTAGAAAGGAAATAGTACCTGATTTGTATTAGAACGCGTGTCGCCGCTTGTCTCCCACTCTCTATATCCACTACATGCAAGACGCTAATAAGTACGCGAATTATGCACACAAATAAACCGCACTCACTTAGATCGCGAGCTTGCTACTGGTTGTCACACTAGCGCAAACATTGCGTTTGACGTACACTCACACTTGCGTATATTTCTCATACATGTTACGGTGACCAAAAGGTCGATAATGTATATCGATAAAATTACTTGAGTTTTGTTACTTTAAGTTTTGCAGTTTTTGCTTTAATTTCGGGACGGGACAGAAAGAAAGAAAATACGAAAGCAAAAATATTTATTGGTCTCTCACACATAAAAAATTAAAGATAAAAGTAAACAGAAATGATTTTTTTCAAATATTGAACATTAAGTACTTGAAATTCAATTTCAATTCAGATTTTATTATTGTCTTGAAATAAAACGTATTTATTAAGTAGCAATAGTATGCGTTTGCTATCTTTCAAATTCGAATTTTTCAGAATAAAATGCAATCTCACACTAATATTTTTCTATAATAGCTTTAGTCAGGTCTGTAACATATCTGGATCTGTTGGAAACCTAAAAATAAAATTTAAAATGTATGTTTCGATTTATAAATGGCTAACCTCAAAACAAATTTTAGATGAAAAACAATCAATAAACAATAATAAGGTATTGTTATTATGGCCATGGGATAAACAAAAGTTATTTTAATCATAACATAATAATCATTTGAATGCATTCACACACATACTAAATATCGACATTATTGACAACTTGGTACAACACTATCTGTTATGAGTAGGTCACATCACTATTGATGTCACAACACTAGTCGATAAGTAGGCAGCCAAGATGGCGGTCTGATGTAATACTTCCTGTAGCATTAAAACATATTATTTAGAAAACCAAGTTTAATTTATATACACCGACCAAAACATGGTGTCAGACCTGTCAGAATTGGTTTCTTATCTATGTGTCGTCTAATCATTGCATGCAACAAAACAATTGCATCTTGAGTCATTGTGCAGTGAAAAGCTCGTGTGAAAAGTCGGCGCCATGTCTGATTCTGATGAAAAACAAAAGCCCAAGAAACTGTCTGGAATGTCTAGTCCGCAGCCCATGGTAATGAAAGGTAACTTGGCTCAACAGTGGAAGAAATGGGTACAGTCGTTTAAATTTTATTTACGTGCGTCTGGCTTGGATGAAGAGAGTGATGGCAGAAAAGTAGCATTATTTTTACATGTAATTGGTGAAAAGGGCGTGGATATATTTAACTCATTTGGAATAGACGAGGATAACATTACTTATAACAAGCTTATAGAGTTATTCCAAAATTATTTTGCCCCAAAAGTTAACCTCACATACGAAAGTCATAATTTTTTCACGTACAAGCAAGGTGAAAATGAAACCCTAGATGATTTTGCTTGCACACTTAAATTAAGGTCACAAAACTGTGAGCTAGGGCAGCTGCAAGAACGCCTAATAAAAATAATGTTTATATGTAACATGCATCAAAAATACAACTTTATCAGAGAAAAATTATTGCTTGAAGATAAGCTGGATCTTGATAAGGCCTTAGAGATGGCAAAGGCCATGCTTGCTTCCAGACATCAAACGGATGAATTGACAGCAGAACAAAGTTCAGTCTTGTATAATACAAGTCAGTCACACTCAAGATCAAAGTCTAACTCAAGTTCAAAATGATCTGCATGAGTATTGGCAGTATAGATTTGATATACATACAGAAAATGATTTAATTTTCAGAAGTAACAGTATAGTCATACCTAAAAAATTAAGGCCAGAGATTTTGAAAATAATTCACAGTGGTCATCTGGGAATTGAAAGGTCAAAAGCGTTTGCTAGAGGACATGTTTTTTGGCCATTTATGTCAACTGATATAAAAAACATTGTGCAGTCGTGTCATATTTGTTTGTCACATAGAAGTGCAAATGCTCCAGAACCACTTCTTCCACATGATGCTACATTACTTCCGTGGGAAAAAGTTGGTGTTGATTTTATGGATTATAAATCTAAAAAATACATAGTAGTACAGGATTACTATTCAAATTATATTGAGTTGATGACAGTAGCAGGTACTAATGCCAAAAATGTAATTGTGTGTCTTAAAAGTATTTTTAGCAGACACGGCATTCCGGTGGAGCTGTTCTCTGATAATGGGCCACCATTCAATTCAGCAGAGTTTAAGAATTTTATTTGGGAATGGGGAATACATCATAACACATCAAGTCCCTATATGCCAAGGTCAAATGGGTTGGTAGAGTCGGCAGTAAAGATATGTAAACGTTTTCTAACCAAGTCTGAGGAGTCAGGGACAGATCCATATCTGGCTTTACTGCAATTCAGGAATACACCTAGAGGAAATCTACCATCTCCAGCACAGTTATTAATGTCACGGTCACTTAGAACACAATTACCAACAGTCACAAAAAACTTAATACCAAGGACAGTCAATTTTCAAAAATTTGTAAAAACTAAGGAAGAAAATAAAAATAAAATGAAAAATTACTATGACAGAAAGACTATATCATTACCAGAGCTACAAGAAGGAGATGAAGTCTATTTTAAAAAAATGCCAGATACTCCATGGATTACAGGCACAGTAAGGTCCAAATGTGACCAGCCTAGGTCTTATACTGTTGAAGGGTCGGATGGATTTATAGGAAGGAGAAACAGACAACATATTTTAAAGTTTTCCCAGTCACCTCAAACGGTATCTGAAGATATGTTACGAATAAGTCCAGATATCAAAACATCTCCCAATTCTCATACAGTAGCACCGTCTATTGAAGAGTGCCAAACTCCTGTTGAAACGCGCACTAGGTGTGGAAGAGTCATAAGACCACCAAGACGGTTAGATTTATAATAATTAATATTTTGTTAAATAAGCAAACATTTTAACAATGACTGTGACGGACTGATTGATTTAGTTAAGTTTTAGAATATATTATTATATAGTTAAGATTTATTGTATAAGTTTAGTAAGTCTTATTTTTTAGTTAAGTACCCTAACAGTGTTTGTTGTCAAGAGTTATTGTTAAAAGGTTAGGAGTTTTGTCAATTTTTGTAAACTATCTCAAGCTATAAAAATATAATAATTTAGCTTTTTTTAATAAGGAGGATGTTATGAGTAGGTCACATCACTATTGATGTCACAACACTAGTCGATAAGTAGGCAGCCAAGATGGCGGTCTGATGTAATACTTCCTGTAGCATTAAAACATATTATTTAGAAAACCAAGTTTAATTTATATACACCGACCAAAACACTATCGATACGCAAAGAGTAGGCAGAATTTAAGCTTTGGCTCGTCGCACGCGACGTTCGCAGTGAACGAAATGCATTGCGCAATCGCCCACGTAGTACAAGATGGTACCCACGTTGGTGAAGCGTCAATGCCTTTTTTAATATAAAAAATAAAATAATAATAATTTAGGATTTCTCCATATCATAAAATATGTTAGTATTTCAAATTAAATATTTTAACTTCTCAATTGATGAATCCTCACGCCATCTGTAATGCAGCGCCCATATACCGAGACTTTCTTGAGTTTTTTCCGCAAGGGCACACATATAGATGGCACTAGCGAGCTGACAGCTCCCCTTGACCGTTTGAACAAGACGGTGTGTGCTCCTACGCGCTCCGCTACAAAAAATCCCTTTTTTGTTGAAATCTGGACGATACTCGTAAAATAAATGGACCTGCATCTGTGCTTCATTGAGAACTTATAGTGCAGTGTTGATTTTTGGAGTTTTCACCATTCCACCGGCGGATCCACGAAGATTTAGCTCGCCGGCCGGCAGCCCATACTTGCAAGTGCGCATGAACGAAGTATCTTCCCATCTCCCTGGGTCTGAGTGGGATCTCTGGATTGTCAAGGTACGTGGGCATGTTTGCTGCGAATAATTCTCTTGTATTGGTTTGTCGAGGATTCATCAGAAGGGAAATTAATTTATTTTGAGGTCCGCCATTACACATCCGCCGTATATTCTTATTTCAAATTTTCTTACATTCTTCACAAAGGTGCAGGCTATTTACACGCCTCACCATATTATTTGGTCCTTCTAACCGGGTTAAAAACCGTTACCTAGATTTTTGCGTAATTGTTTGGGAAAAATCATATAGGTTCAATAACGCACAATAGGTATTTAGTTTACGTAAACTTTGGTAAATCATTGCCTATAAAACGCATCATAAATTGACAATAGAATTTACGTAGTTGTTGGTAAATCTGTTCAATTATTTTAGTACATAATTTACATGGAACGACATTACGTATTTATTGGTAAAGTTCATTCTATGTAGGTATCCGTATTTAAAAATTCGCTTTGATATTATGAAAATAAGTAGGTAGTTACCAACGCATCTCGGCTTTGAGCGTTTTAATACAATAATTGTAATTAGATAGATACCCACTCATAGTTGGTAGGTGCGATAATATTGCAAACCGCCTGTAAGGTATTTTTCTGTTATTGTTGTCGTTTGTTATCTAACGAAATGACGGATAAACAACTGAAGCCGGAAGATTTACTAACTATTCTCCATGAAAAGAAAGGATTGTTATTTAAACGCATTAATCGGTTGTATGATTTAACAAAAAATATATCGTCGTTCGATTCGAGAAAAAATGAAAGTTTTATGACTGAGTCAGAGACAATTGATGACATTCGAGATAAATTTGAATCTTTTGTTGATCAAATTAATCAAATAAACATTAGTATAAAACCTGGTACAAGTGTCGATTATGCTTGTTTAGAGTCCTTTGAAGATTTGTACATTCATATTAAACGTGTTAGGAACAAAATAAACAGTAATCAATCACCATCAACACCCAGTAGTAACTATAAGACTCTTTTTGAACCGCTTAAAATAAAGTTGCCTCCTATCGCGCTGCCGTCTTTCGACGGGAAAACTGAGAATTGGCCTGTTTTCTACGAGTCGTTCAAGTCGAATATTCATGAGAATGATCAGCTGACTGACTCACAGCGTGTGCAGTACTTGGTAGGTAGACTTACGCACAACGCATTGAAGATTACTGCTGGAATTGTGCCTACGGGTGATACTTACAAGTTCTTATGGGACAGTTTAGTTAAAAAATATCAAGAGAAGCGCTCACTAGGTACGCATTATTTAAATAATATATTGGATTTAAAAAGTTGTTCATTTAACGCTAACAGTCTCGATTCTTTCATAGAAACATTTAGTGCATCTATTTCTGCCTTGAAACAACTTGGGATTACGGATCTTGCTGATTTTATTCTTTTGCACTGCGCAATGAGAAAAATCGATTCACAGACTATTCAATCGTTTGAACTTTCCATTCGAGATATTGAAATTCCCACAACGAAATTATTGATAAGCTTCGTTCAAGATCAGGCAAAGATATTGGCACGTTCGAATTTGTCTCAATCGAACGCGAGAAACTTTAGTAGAAACCCCGCTTCCGCGCCACGCGAGTCACGCACACAGACAAAAGCGTTTGTTGTGAGCGAGTCAGCTGACTCGTCCGCTTGTTTACCTGCGATGGCGGTTCCGTGCTGCGCGTATTGTAATGATAACGCTCATGTTCATTTGTACAACTGCGCTAAGTTTAAATCCGCGTTGACTCCTAGAGCAAGGTTCGAGTTTATTAAATCCAAACGTGGGTGTGCGAATTGTCTGAGCACATTGCACGGATTGAGTAACTGCAAGTCAACGTCAGTCTGTGATTTATGTAAAAAACGCCATCATACACTATTGCATTTTGATAAAGAAAATAAACCGCAAACAGCTGACGTTTTAGCTACGAATTGCAATGTAGTCGTCGCGTCGCCTCCTGCGCCGCTGTCCGTCGCGCCTCCCTCGCCCCTCTCGTCCCCCGGTGCGTCTTTGCCTGCCCCGGTTTCCGTCGCGGTGCCGCGCTCTTATGCTCATAGTAATAAGGTCGATATTCCCGAACAGGTGATTGCGTCTGATTCGTGTGATGTGACGCCAGCGTCTTCGGCTCACAACTCGGCCGTGTTATTGGCAGCTGATGCAGCGAGGGCTAAGGCGATAGTGCTGTTATCGACAGCTCAGGTTTATGCGCGAGCTAAAAGTGACAGTGCGGGTCACAAAACAATAGTGAGGTGCTTAATTGATAATGGCTCGCAGAATAATTTAATAACTACAGCTTGTTGTAGAAAACTTAATTTACTGATAATTCCTTTGAGTAATTCTTTTGTTAAAGGAGTTGGTTCTGTATCGCGACCGATAATAGGATACGTACATTTAGATATCGAGTCTCGTGTATATCCGGATCAAAAATATACTATTCACGCGTTAGTAGTTGAGTGCATTACGGACCAGCTACCATCGCACCATGTTAATTGGGATAGCCATGTAGACTTCCACGCGCTTCCGCTCGCTGATTTAAGCTGGAATATTCCAGGGGATATTGACCTAGTGTTGGGCGCTCAACTGTTTCCGTACATTTACTTGGGGAATAGGGTCGATTTTGGTTCACGCGCCCCACCTGCATTATTGACCACATTCGGGTATGTCTTTATGGGTGATTTTCCGCATAATAGTGATAATTTAAATTTACTTAACTCCTCTCCTTTCACGGCATTGGCTCTCAATGATTTATTACAAAAGTTCTGGGAATTGGAAGAAGTTGAGAATAAACGTTTTTTATCTCCTGAGGAAACCGAATGTGAGAATATTTTTTCCTCGACCGTGTCACGGGACGATGTGGGACGTTATACCGTCGCGTTACCTTTTAGTAAGGATCCCGCCGAGTTGGGTAACTCCCGCACCGCCGCGTACCGTCGACTTATTGCGCTTGAAAGGAAACTACGCCAATATCCGATGTTGCGGGAAAATTATAATGCAGTGCTCAAAGATTATATTGACAGTGGGTACTTAAGTCAAGTCGACGAATCTGCCATTTCCGATGACGGGTATTATATCCCTCATCACGCTGTCGTTCGGCCAGACAAACCGATGCCGCGCATTGTATTGGATGCTAGCGCTAGGACTCATACAGGATTATCTTTAAATGATGTACTCCATATTGGTCCCAATTTACAAACAGATTTGTTTATTCTTTTAATAAATTTTAGATTATTTCCCATCGCTATAAATGCGGATATTAAACAAATGTATTTACGCGTTGGTGTACCCGTTGACCAGCGTAAATACCTACGCATTTTGTTTCGATTCAATGAGAACGAACCTGTGCTAACCTTTGCTTTTAATCGCTTACCTTTCGGACTTAAGTCGAGTCCATACATAGCTATGCGCACTGTGCGACAGCTGGCCTCTGACAGTCCGCATTATCCCAAAGCTGCTAAAGTAGCAGAGACCAGTCTCTATATGGACGATCTGGTGTATTCTGTGAATAATGAAGATACCGCCATGCAGCTATCGCATGATCTTATAAAGATGTTTAAATCGGGCGATTTTGACCTTATTAAATGGTGTAGCAATTCACCCGTTCTTTTAAACAGTCTTCCTGACTCGCATCGCAAGTCACTCGATTTTCACGCTGGGAGTGATGTTTCTAAGGTTCTAGGCCTTTCGTGGGAACCTTCTCAGGATAATTTCTTCTTCACTTCCGCTCGAGTGGCTGAGAAATGTACTAAGAGAAATATACTCTCGATAGTCGCACGCTTATTTGATGTTCTCGGTTTGGTTGCCCCAGTGATCTTTTATGCCAAGTTGCTCATCAAAGAGTTATGGCTGAGCAATATTGGCTGGGATGATCCCGCTCCTGACGACATTTTTAAACGTTTCTCGATTCTCATGCAAGAGTTTCCATTGCTAGATACATTACGCATACCACGCCATGTGGGTGTTACCGATGATTGTTCTGTTCGTTTAGTCGCGTTTGCTGATGCTAGTATGGGTGGGTACGGGTGTGTGATTTATATACACTCTACTAGTCCATCTGGTGTCATAGTCCGCTTAATTTGTGCGAAATCAAAGGTTTCACCTACCAAAGTCACAACTCTTGCACGCCTGGAGCTGTGTGCCGCCGTGCTCATGTCAAAATTGAAAGAAAGAAAGAAAGAAAGAAAAGAAAAAATATTTATTTGGGACAAGCACAGGAACTACAAAAAATAATAATAACAAAAAAGAATATAAAACTAAATAAGAGAAAACCTGTGCGAGGCCAAAAAGGCTCCTATCTCAGCATGATGCTGCGATAAATGAAAACAAATACCGCAGCGCTGGTATTCTGATAGGGCCCACTGTGATGTCACGGTCACACCTACGGACACAAAATACATACACACACAAAAAATAAAATAGATAAATATAATACTCGCAAATAAAATAAACACTAAAGTCTGTAGTATAATAATAAAGTTTAGAAACAAAACTTATAATATTAATAATAATAATCGGCAAAAACAATAAAAAAATAATAAAAAAATAAAACAATGAATAATAAATAATTGGTAAAAACTGTTCGCGATACTTACGCTTTACGTGTTCCTATTGCAGGAATTTACGCCTTTTCGGATTCCATGATAGCCTTATCTTGGATACACTCTTCTCCGCACCGCTGGTCAGTCTTTGTCAGCAATAGAGTCGCTCAATGTCAGGAGAACTTGGGTTCTCAACATTTTTACCATGTGGCAGGTGTTGAGAATCCAAGCGACTGTCTATCTCGTGGCATCCTTCCTTCCCAGTTAATGTCACATGAACTTTGGTGGGACGGCCCCTCTTGGCTTCGTTGTGCTCCTGAGGATTGGCCCGTTAAACCGTTTTCTCCTATTAATTGTGGGGAACTTCCCGAGCACAAGGTAAATGTCTTAACAGTGACCACGCAAGTAGAACAACCCCTTCTATATCAACTTGCTCAACGTACCTCATCATGGGATAAATTGTTGCGCATTGTTTCCTATATATTGAAATTTGCTAGACCAAAGGTTCATTGTGAACCTCGTTCTATTCAGGGCTTGTCAGCTGCGGAACGAGCGATAGTATGTGCTGTGCAATCTGTGTACTTTGCAAATGACATTAAGCTCATTAAATCTGGGAAATTGCTTTCAAAGAGACTCCAAAGTTTAGCTGTTTTTTTGGATGAAGAGGGAATACTACGCATTGGAGGAAGGCTTTCGAAGTCGCACCTTCCATTTGACGCTAAGCATCCTTTTTTACTTCCCAAACATGATCATATCGTGGATCTAATAATCCGTCATTACCATGTGATGAATTGTCACACTGGACCGGGACTACTCATGTCTATTCTAAGACAGCGATTTTGGATACTAGATGCCAGGACTGTCATTAGGTCCAAGTTGCGACAATGCAACACATGTTTTCGGGTAAATCCGACGCATCCCATTCCAGTGATGGCAGACCTGCCTGAGTACCGAGTATCGGAAGCGAAGGCGTTTGTCCACACTGGAGTGGATTATGCTGGTCCCATACGCATAACCCTCACTCGGCGCAGAGGCCAGCACGCCCAGAAGGCGTATATCTGTTTATTCGTGTGCTTAGTAACCAAGGCCGTCCATGTAGAGTTAGTCTCTGACTTAACCTCTGATGCCTTTTTAGCCGCGTTTAAACGCTTTATCTCGCGTCGAGGGCCAGTATCTTGTCTTTATTCGGACAACGCCACTAATTTCGTTGGTGCTAAGGCCCAACTAGATGAGCTTTATAGATTCTTATTAAATTCAAGTTTCAATTCGTCTCTTTTACATGAGTTATCAACCCGCCGCATAATGTGGAAAATGATTCCACCTCGCTCCCCACATTTTGGTTCCATGTGGGAAGCGAATATTAAAACATTAAAAACGCATCTTTATCGCGTGATCGGAAGTCAGCTTCTCACTTATGAGGAGTTACAAACTGTACTCATTCAAATAGAGTGCATTATGAACTCGCGCCCTCTGAGCGTTTTGTCTTCCGATCCCCATCCCGAAGTTATTACTCCCGCTCACTTTTTGATGTCGACTCCACTGCAGTACTTGCCGGCAGCCGATTTGTCTGGTCAGCGCATTAATTTATCACAGCGCAAACAGTTGTTAGATAGTATGGTCCAATCCTTCTGGAAGAAATGGCACCTAGAGTATCTGCATACGCTGCAAGTCAGGCAGAAATGGGCAACTCCGGACAAACCCGTAGAAGTTGGGACTGTCGTACTCGTGGGACAGGATAATTCAGCTCCTCTAAGTTGGCCATTAGGAGTTATAACTGAGGTTTATAAAGGCACGGATAATGTCATTCGTGTTGCAATGGTAAAAACGAAGTTCGGTAACTTTAAACGTGCCGTCGTTAAATTATATCCTATTCCAACGCAATAAAGTTTAACTCTTATACGAAATTCATAGTCTTAAGGTTTAGGAAATATTATATTTAAATAACTTATATCGTTTGTTTCTCGCATTCAGTCGTAAAGCTTAAAGTTTTTCTGATCATAATCTAGGTTAGTAAATACTTATAATTTTTTCACTTCCTTTCTGAAAGCACTTGCGTCCTTCCAAAGCCCCCGAGCATGGTGAAGCGTCAATGCCTTTTTTAATATAAAAAATAAAATAATAATAATTTAGGATTTCTCCATATCATAAAATATGTTAGTATTTCAAATTAAATATTTTAACTTCTCAATTGATGAATCCTCACGCCATCTGTAATGCAGCGCCCATATACCGAGACTTTCTTGAGTTTTTTCCGCAAGGGCACACATATAGATGGCACTAGCGAGCTGACAGCTCCCCTTGACCGTTTGAACAAGACGGTGTGTGCTCCTACGCGCTCCGCTACAAAAAATCCCTTTTTTGTTGAAATCTGGACGATACTCGTAAAATAAATGGACCTGCATCTGTGCTTCATTGAGAACTTATAGTGCAGTGTTGATTTTTGGAGTTTTCACCATTCCACCGGCGGATCCACGAAGATTTAGCTCGCCGGCCGGCAGCCCATACTTGCAAGTGCGCATGAACGAAGTATCTTCCCATCTCCCTGGGTCTGAGTGGGATCTCTGGATTGTCAAGGTACGTGGGCATGTTTGCTGCGAATAATTCTCTTGTATTGGTTTGTCGAGGATTCATCAGAAGGGAAATTAATTTATTTTGAGGTCCGCCATTACACATCCACCGTATATTCTTATTTCAAATTTTCTTACATTCTTCACAAAGGTGCAGGCTATTTACACGCCTCACCACACGTATTGCAAGCAATGTACATAATTTCGTTTCTGCTTGCGATTGTATCATTTTTGTCTGCGAACTACATAATACTATTGTAATAATTACAAATATCACTTGTATTTTAAGGTTTTTAGACTTACCGATGAAGAGAAATCCCTTCTCGAGCCACACTGCACACCTGGCTTCTTTTCCGACACGTAATAATCGCGCAACACGGCATAATTCTTTTTTTTTCGCGGAGCTCCGTTCGCTGTCACAATATGAGCGCGATTGTTGGTCAGTAAATCAAATTTTGTCGACATATGATCGTCTGATCATATATGCGGCGCGCGTGCCCCGCCCACATGGCCTTTCTAACCTCTTTTATCTCTTCTGTGAGACAGAACACCATATCCTGCGGCCAAAAACTTTCTTTCTACACCAATTGGTTATATCGTTCCTGTCTCTGGAAGAAAAAAAGGCCGGTTCTCCATCACGGAGAAAATTGACTGTTTAATTGTACTAACCAATGCGTATTTTATCGCACCTACATTTACTAGATAGATATAAATATTTTCCTCGAAAACTACGCAAATAATTATAAATATCGTAAATACGCAATGCTATTTAATTATCACCTGCAATCAATTTACGGTGTTTATAATTATACATAGTAACGTAAGATATTTGCGCGGCAGTGTATCGTAAACATTGACTCAGACTTGCGTATGACAATCACACTGTGATGTAAGGTTATAGAAAGGTCGTGATCATCATCAATATTGTGGTGACCTTACACGGTTGTGACGTTGCTATACAAACTTTGACCACAAGAATCAGCTGGTCCTTACATTTTGACAGTTTTTAGGGTTCCGTACCTACCTCAAAAGGAAAAAATGGAGCCCGTAGATATAGGATCACTCGTGTGTCTGTCTGTCGACCACCCCCCCCCCCCCCCCCCCCTTTATCTCCGAAACTACGGAGCTTCAAATGTTGAAAAAATACAGAAATTAGTACCTACAACACTTACAGATTACAAGAAAACCAGAGAAGAAGAAGAAGAAAAGAAGAAGAAGAATAAGAGAAAGAAGGAGAGGGAGAAGTCTATGGTGCTAATCACTTTGAGACTTCCTCCTAAGTATTTATTTCTTATTTTATCAATGTGTGGTCATAATCCGCATTCGATACTACCATGACGGATTAAAAATAAATTGTCCGTACAATCATGATACAATATAATTTGTTCATATAATCGCCGAAGAATGCTGAACTTTGACGCTAAAGAGTAAAATGTTATCAGTTTAATTATAGGTAGGTAGGTACTTAATAAACTATTTTGCAATAACGTGCATTACTTAATAGGCATAGTGTGCGCGCCATGCATGCAGTCTTAGGGCTTCCACACATAAACACGGTACGACGTCGCGTCGTGGAAATCTACGACACGACGTCGTAACGTGTCGATGCACGATACGACGTCGTGACGTTAGAAACTCACGATGCAATCCTGCGCAGTTGTTTTATTACTTTAATGAACAAATTAACATTTATTTGGGTTCTAATTTCAAAAACATTTAAATATTCTCTTCAGAATGCGTCTAGAGCGGTCCATTTTTCGAAATAAACTAAAACACCACCCCTCTGTATCGACGGCATCGTACCGTGTATCGTGCGCGGTGGCACATTACGTTACGATGTCGTGTTTTTTTACGATGCTCATCGTAGAATTGCACGACGCGATGTCGTATCGTCAAACGACGCCGCATCGTTGTACGACGCGACGTCGTATCGTGTTTATTTGTGGGAGCCCTTACCGGGTTGCTGAGTATATCAGCTGACCAGCAGAATGTTAAAGTGTAATCTACTAGCGATGTCGAATAATATCCCAACCAACTTTCATCCCCTATTTAACTCCCTGGGTTGTATTTAGAAAAAATATATACGAACACCTTCCTTGAGAACCACTCTATACGTTAGTGAAAACAGCATGTAAATCGGTGTAGCAGTTTTGAGTTTATTGCGAACAAACATACAGATAGACGCGGCGGAGGACTTCGTTTTATAATTCTAGCTTTTGCCAGCGGCTTCGCCCGCGTGAAAAACTTTCATCCCCTTTCCTCCCTTAGGGCTTGAATTTATTTCAAAAAGTCTCGCATCCAGCGGATCTCCGCAACCTTCACCAGGTTACTGGTCCACCTGGTGAGAGGCCTTCCAACGCAACGTCTTCAGGTTCGCAGTCGCCATTCCAGAACTTTTCGACCATCCGTTCGCAGCAAAGAATCAAAAACAAATTGTATGGTCCTCCAGCGCACAGTTTCTCAATAGTTGGCCTTTTTTATCGTGTGATGTGCATGTGGACAAGATCGAGGCCTTGTCCAAGAGATTTCGGTAATAAAGGAACAATTTTTTTTGTCGACACTTCATAATTACTAGGACTTGACCATATATAAGGGTAGGTCATAGATAATACACTTATAATACGAGAGGGTAGGTGAACCTACCCCGTGTACCTAGCTTTTTTCAAATGGGGTAAAGCACAATTTTATCATAAATCACCACCTACTAGGTACTGCTACTTTTACTGGTTATATTTCTTCGATTATAGAATGGCAAGACCATCTTTCGTCAATTTATTGAATAGAAGAAGAGAAGCCGTAGGTACCTACCTACCTATCCCGCCAAATCAATTGGTTTGTGTAAATGTATGTTTTTTGATTTTACGCGGTCTCGTAACCAGTCAGATTAGACCTTTTCATAAAATGTTTGCGAAAATAGTACATTACTGCAGAATCCATTATGTAAGCCTTCCTGGCCAAGTATGAGTTAACCGGACCGAACCGCAGGTGAGGTCTGGTTATATACGAGGCCAGGATGGCTTTCTTACTGGTTGAGGTTTGTATATGCTTTTCTCAAAAATTAAAGAAAGTTTAACAACAAATTCGTTTAATTAATATTGAAGGTAACATTCATATGTGAAAAACGCAATAGCACTTTTTGGCCGACCCGGGAATCGAACCCAGGACCTCACGCTCTGCAGTCGAGCTTGCGACCACTAGACCAACGAGGCAGTTTAGGAAACAACTTTAGAAAAAACTTTTTAGTAAACTGAAATTACTAAATACAATCATAAAATCCCACACTATAAATGTCATACCAAAAAGAGAGATAGATATATATTTGGAACCTCCCTTCTATAACCATGTTATAATGGCTAAACTCTAATCTGTGTCTGGTACTATGTTTTTTTTTCTAAGCAGATCTAAAGAGGATGACCTAGTGTCCAGTAAGTAAATTACATACTTACTTACTGGACAGTAGGAGATTCCAAATTTAAAATCTCGCTTCTTACTGGACAGTTGTGAATAAGTCTCCGGTAAAGTTCACTTTCTGGATACTTTTTAGAGATGTTATGGCAACATTACATACCATTTTTGAGAAATAGTACATTACTGCAGAATCCAGTAAGTAAGCCTTCCTGGCCAAGTATGAGTTAACCGGACCGAACCGCAGGTGAGGTCTGGTTATATACGAGGCCAGGATGGCTTTCTTACTGGTTGAGGTTTGTATATGCTTTTCTCAAAAATTAAAGAAAGTTTAACAACAAATTCGTTTAATTAATATTGAAGGTTACATTCATATGTGAAAAACACAATAGCACTTTTTGGCCGACCCGGGAATCTAACCCAGGACCTCACGCTCTGCAGTCGAGCTTGCGACCACTAGACCAACGAGGCAGTTTAGGAAACAACTTTAGAAAAAACTTTTTAATAAACTGAAATTATTAAATACAATCATACAATCCCACACTATAAATGTCATACCAAAAAGAGAGATAGATATATATTTGGAACCTCCCTTCTATAACCATGTTATAATGGCTAAACTCTAATCTGTGTCTGGTACTATGTTTTTTTTTATAAGCAGATCTAAAGAGGATGACCTAGTGTCCAGTAAGTAAATTACATACTTACTTACTGGACAGTAGGAGATTCCAAATTTAAAATCTCGCTTCTTACTGGACAGTTGTGAATAAGTCTCCGGTAAAGTTCACTTTCTGGATACTTTTTAGAGATGTTATGGCAACATTACATACCATTTTTGAGAAAACTAATATTACTACAAAAGCGTTCAAAAGAGGTTTTATCTAATGCTGCTGATTAAAAATTGGGTGCTGGAACGCTTTTGTCAAACAAAGCCAACGATATTACAGTATTACATGGATCTTTTGGGTCGTCATCAAGATCATAATCGGAACTAATACCGCCATCATGTTGTTGACCATACGGTCAAGAGTAATTAATTTTGTCAAACTCTATTTAAAAAAAAAACTTATAATTCATAAAACAAGAAATACAGTTGAACATTGACCAGTTTGTCGTAACTGTGGTCCAAGGGAATGCCCATTACAAAATAAACATAAACGCTGTAATTAAAATTCGTTTGAAAATTTAAATATGTCGTGGAAATTAACCATAAAGCCAATAGCAACTCAGAAAATCGACACCCTGTAACAGCAAATAAGATGTTAAAAGTCTAGTTACAGATCTTATCTGGTCTTAAATGTGTGTTTAAGGCGATAGATAGTGTAATAAAATCTTTATTTTTATTACATCAGCATCAGGCAATAAAATAGCCTTAAAACCCTGCTTTTAGGTTTTAATGTCTATATCTTAAATGTCAGGGCAAAGTGTGTCTTTTTGACGTGACAACGTCTAATAAATCGATGAACGCCGGCTGCACGCACGAAAAAGGATGACTCATTGTCCCGTTACGCTCATTGTACACATGGCTATACATCAAGCTATACAAAACCAGTATAATCTGATCGTTCATTGTGCGAAAAGATCTAGTAAAGTGAGGCCAAGATTAACTGGTTTTGTATAGCTTGATGTGTAGCCGTGTGTACGCTTGCGCCGCAAGTTTTGTTATGAGTTTATGACGTTGAGTTTTGTTTTGTTATGACGTTGTCACTCTAAACTATGGTCCGTAAACCGACTTTACAGACAACTTTCTTTGAAACATCAACTCTTATCGATATTGATTGATAGTTGCACGATGAATGTACAAGTAACCTAACTTGGCTTCTGACAAGGTCTTCTAGTAACTGCTCTAATTTTGTTTATAATGAACAATGGAAAGTCACGATTTCACCGTTCACGAGAATTCGCTAGATGTGAGATGAGATTCTGATATCGACCGGTCGTCACGACCTGCTTTTTCTGTTCCGTTGAAATGACTTGAAGAGGTCAATATTTACTTGTTCAGCAATAAAATCCAGTTATTCCAGGGTTATACCTACCTATGGTACTGAAGCCGATTTCCACTTGCCTTGTTCAGAAGTGGAGGTATTTTAGCTGTTATGATAAAATAATTATGGTCATCCATCATTTCAGCTGAAATAATCGTCAGGTTCGGCCAAGGTACTGACTCTCTGTCATAAGGTGAAGGCGACGAGGTAGCCCGCGAAATTCGAATTTTCTTATGTTTTTTGCAATTTCCCGGTTAGTGTCAAGTCGTATGTTAAATAAAATAGGATTTGCGGCAGTAACAAATGTTTATTTACGAGTAATAATAATAAAAATCGCCAATAGAACCGTATCAGTTCACAAAGGTCTCTAGAGTGACCATTTGATGTAAACGGCATTCTTGATACCTTTAAGAACTGAGACACCAAGTGAAACTAAGCCGCTTATCTTCTAAGTATGTGTTATTATCTATGCCAGAACAAAAGAGTTAAAGGATGAGGGAGTGAAAAAGATTTAAAAAAAAAGTTTTATTTTCTGTTACATAATATTCCAAAGATCAAGATTATGATCAGTTTTTGTAATGTGAAATGAGCAGTTTTTGTACTAAATAATGTGAAATGAATTATTTTTTGGTAACGTAACGTACGACTTAAAAGATCTCTTGGACCCAGTAGATGGTCGATGGTCACGTTGATCACTCAGTCTCATAGATATAGAATTCCGTAGATTGGTAATGTCAACAATCAAACGAGACCAAAAACCATTAATCTAAGTCTGTGTAAAATGTTAAAATTACAATAAGTACCTACATATAATCTATTTTTCTAAGACTATGCATTTGTAAGACGCTATCTTAGCTGTCGATATCAACAAAAATTAGGCCATCGCATCACTAAAAAGTGAGGATAAAACTCCTTCGTATTTCTCTATTTGTTATTTCTCAAATACGTCGGTTTTAGGCACGCTAATTCATCTAGATCGTATATAAAATAATGTTCTCATAATATTTTGCTTAAAGCCGGCTTATTAGGTGCATTGTTATTGCAGAAATAACGATGTAAACAACTTGTAAACTTACTGGTGAAACGAGTAATCCTGGGGATTTTTCTTTTTGGAAGATTCACATCCTGGTACTGCACAAGAAACCATCGTATTATGGTAATTCAATCACGGGTTATCACTGTAGTTCACTTAAATAATTGCCGAAACGCTCGCGTAAATAGTTACCGGGGCCGGTATGGGCCGGTAGCAATACGTGTTTTGGCCCTGTTAACAGCGTCACTTTCTCTCTCTTTCTAACACAGCAAAGTTCCGCTAAAGCGGGAGCTCTCATTCACTCTCAAGCCCAATCTACGGAATTCTATATCTATGCTCAGTCTAGTCTGAGTTTTAAAACATCAAATTCATTAATTATTCAAACTTAGTACCTAAATAAAATTATGTTGAAATCGTGGATTTTTAGTCTATTCCCAACACTATCGATTATTTTGTTCCAGATCTCTTATTTGCCGAAATTGTATTTTTTAACGTCATTCTAAATGTTTCTCTTTCGCTCTTACCAAATTTATTTATCTCTATCCTGCTGTCAAAATTCAAGACATTGACATTTCAAATTTAAAGCGCGGTAATTTGTGGTTGTTTTTCAAACATAAATAAAAGCGCAAATAATCGTTGATATTCTTAAAAACGAGATCAATAAAACAATACCGTGACCTCTACTAATCAACTGTATTTTTATCTAACTTCTTTCGTACAGATTTAAGTATTTTTTGTGAATTAATACACGAAAGACACGATGTCGAAAGTGAAATTGAATTTAATCGCTGCTGCCTGTGAAAACATGGGTATAGGCGTTAATGGATCACTGCCATGGCGTTTGAAGTAAGTCTACACCTCTTCCTTAGCGTATTAAAGCCTAAAAATAAAGATTTCCGAGTTTATTTCAATACCGCATCCCTTGCCAAAGTTAGGTTAAGTCATTACTTTCCGAGTCATTGACCCGCGTGGATAACAATATCTAGGCATAACAAAGTATTCTATAGCTTAATCTAGGTAGGTACTGGCTAAACTCATGCTACTAAAACATCACACCTGTTGCCTTTAGAGGAGTAAGAAGAGGTAGTTCTTACACCCACATTTTTTCCAGTGATATTTAAGTTCTATTTTTAAGGGCTAAAGGTTATCAGTACCAGCTGATTATATGTTGCTATGGAGTACTTCATCATCCAGTTTCTGTGAAAGAAACAGGGGTACCAACTTTGTTATGGCTCACCTAAACTCCTAATCAATAATCTATCCATCTTATCTATATACTAACTAATTATTGTTTATTTGTACTCTCTAATCTCTGACTTGACCGCTAATCTTGATTGCCTTGTTGGTGCAGTGGTCAAAAATGCAACTGCTGTACCTGAGGTCCTGGGTTCGATCCCCAGGACAAGCTAAAAAGTACCTATTATTAAAAAATTTCCATCAGGTATTTCTCAGTCTACCTAGTCGCCTAGTAGTAGTACCTTAAGTCGACAGGCATAAGGTTCTTTTTGGCTTGTCATCAATCAACCATTATGAGACCAATGATCGACCATTCTGACACTATTGAATAGCAGACTCGGGGCCTTCCTTCCTTCTTCCATGGGGGCCCAGTGCAAGTTTCTGGGTGTCCAGAAAATAATTAATTATGCCCATTTCCTCAAGCAAATGAGATCTTCTGTTTTAAGAGCAGTGGTGATAAAATAAATTTGCGCTCTGCCCTAATCTCAATTCATTTGGGGTCGCCGCAGATGACTTCTACTTCCATAGTTCTCTATTACTAGTCATCATCCTTTCTAGCCATATCATCCTTGTTACAGTTCATCCATCGTTTCTTTGGTCTCCTCTACTCTGATACCCATCCACATTCATACTACATTTAGAAACTTGTTGTTTGAGACACTTAAGTCCTTTGATTAATTGACTGAGATTTGTAGCCATATATACATATTGCACTTTCATCATTTAGTAGGCGTATAGCTATTTATTTTCTTCCTTTTTGTATTTTTATGTTTTAACTGTCTTGCATGAACAGCTTCTTTCCTAGCAATTTAAGGTTTAGTCATTAATGGTAATCTGGGCTACATTATTATTTAAGTTATTTGTTTTCATGTTGTAATGTTCCATAATGTAGCTGTTTGTTGTTCCTATTTGATAAAATGAAATAAAATACTCGAAAAGGTTCCTCATGGCATTTTCCTCATACCACACAACTTTTCAGTCACCAGCAACATTTTCAGACTTTCTCTAACAAAAAATTTCCTCAATTTTTTCAGAAAAGAAATGGCCTACTTTGCAACAATGACAACCAGAGTGTCGGACATAACAAAAGTGAATGCTGTCATCATGGGTCGTAAGACGTGGGACTGTATACCGAACCAGTACCGGCCTCTGAAAGATAGGGTCAATATCGTGCTGACTCATCACGTTGATAGTGTCAAGGAAAAGGTAATACTTACTACTCGACTCTTTGGTCTCATTCACAGCCTAAAATCAATTACTGCGCAATAGTGGAACCCTTCGTTCTTTTATTGGTGATTGGAAAATCATCAAATGACTCCCCGGGATGCGTTCCCGTCTCACGACGAGATTAAACACACTAGTTTCTTCAGTGTGTCCTAATAGAGCTTGCAAGTAATTGTGCGACCACATCGATCGTGCAATCAATCCTACAAATCTCTTGAGTGTCCTGATGTCATCGTGCGAGCAGAACGCGGGGTGCGTGAGACGGCACAGGGGAGTCGAGATGAGAAAGAACTCATCGTTCGGTCGTACGAACCCGTGATCCTTCTTAGCCCTTTGTGTTCCGGGGCCGCGGTATCTCTAGCGAACAACCCGCACCAGCAGGTCTCGGCCCTTTCGGACCCCTTCCATGGTGCTGACATATCGTTGAGGCGTGCGTGGAACACGAACTCGCGGTCGATATGGCCTGTCGGTCTAAGACGGACGGACGGTGAGCTAGCTCATTACTCACCGTCCACAGGCCCGCGCCTACGTTGGCGGAAAACCATCACGTGACCCCCGACGCTCGGAACGTCTCCCGCGGCGACTGGGACAAAAATTCTCTACCTCTCACTTTCCACCACCTCCTTCGCTAGGGTAAAGGGCCCTTTACCCTGCTGGGAAATGGAATATCCCTTACTTATTTTAATTAAAGCGGCTTACTATGCCTTTATAAATAATGTTATCAGTGTCTCTATGACCCTTGCAACATCCAAAGTATGAGATAATGTTTTTTTTCGTTAGACCAATAAAATTATTAGTTGAGATTGAGATATAATTATATTGTAATTATGTAGTGACCCGCCCCGGCTTCGCACGGGTGCAATATACTGTAAACTTTCCTCTTAAATCACTCTATAGTCTATCTATTGCTGGCTGAAATCTGCATTAAAATCCGTTGCATAGTTTAAAAGATCGAAGCGTAAAAACAGCGGGAGCAAGTTTATTTTATACTAGCTTGTGCCAGCGGCTTCGCTGATAATTGTCCCAAGGGATCATATTACCGGGATAAGAAGTATCCTATGCGTTAATCCAGGTTATAAACTATCTGTGTTCTAAATTTCATCCACATCCGTTCAGTAGTTTTTGCGTGAAAGAGTAACAAAAATCCTCACAAACTTTCGCATTTATAATATTAGTAGGAGTTAGGACTATTTAAAGACGATGTAATCTAATAATGTTCATAGTCCGAAAGAGGGCCAGCCTATTGCCATCAATTGAGCACAAATTCAGTCTCAGAATTCATCTGATCATTAACATTATTCGTTACGATTTTCCAGGTCCCTGAGGGAGTGGTGGTGGTCCCAGGACTGGATGAAGCAGTGGAATATCTCGAGGGTCGAGAGGATATAGAGTCCACCTGGGTTATTGGAGGATCTTCAATATATGAGGTGAGTTGGAGGCATTATAAAAAAATTACATATTCTAATTATTGTTTATCAGACTACAGGGGTCATGACCCCCAAGAACTTCAGAAAATAGCTGTTTTTCACGGTGGTCATGGGTACCATCCCGCCCTGGACTGGATCTAGCTAGTCTATCTGTGATTATTTAACTGACCACGTCATTGTTTAAAAAAAAGTGCTTTTTGTGATTACAAAAATACAAATACACCGGTCAATGTGGCGACACTTAGGGGAGGCGAGGCCTGTGTCCAGCAGTGGACGTCTTTCGGCTGAAATGATGATGATGATGAAACACTAAATTGTGGGTCTGTGGCCGCTGGGTTGACAACACGCACTTACCAGAAACGTCTCAAGAGAAAAGACATCCTGTCTATACCCTCATGAGTAGCATAAATTAATACGAATTATTTGCTACACCTATGAGTAGTTGCTCTCGCTGGAGAGCACACTCCAACTGCCAAATGACACTCACCACATCTGCTTAAAGTAATCAAGACTGATTGCAGATACAAGAACAAAAAAAACATCTGCACCAAAAAATATCGTACCCGAGGTGGAATGCTAAAATTTTCTCGCTAATACATATGTACTATAATTTTTTTTTTCTATTTTCAGGCAGCAATGTCCCATCGCAACTGCGGCAAGATCTACCTCACAGAGATCCAGAAATCCTACGACTGTGACACCTTCTTCCCCAACATCGATAGGCAACGCTACCATCTAGTAGATGAAGACCAGATCCCAGGAGAGAAGCAGCTGGAAGGAGACATTAGCTACTACTTTAGAGTTTATAAGAAGTTGTAAGAAGGAGAGATCTAAGGTCACACGAGCAGCACTTTGCTGTTGCTTTTATCGACAGCTAAAGTTGTCTTGATCGACAGCTAAAGTAGAATAGGATAATATTTATTTGCTTAAAAACATGTTATAAAAGATGGTAAAATACAAAAAAAGAAAAGCATACATGTTTTTGCTTAACAGTCAGAGCATTTCAGCAGTGTCAGGCTTTGTCGACAGCTGAAGTTGACTTTGTTGACAGCTAAAGTTGGCTTAGTCGACAGCTGTAGTTGATTTGTTCGACGGCTGAAATTGGCTTTGTCGACAGCTAAAGTTGGCTCTGTTGACAGCAAAGTGTTGCTCGTCTGTTTGATGCCTAAATGAAGTATTTGAAAGGCTAATGGACAGATTCGGGTATGAGAAGCAATTAATTGGGTTTTTGACAGGCTAAAATTATTGATTTTCATTGGTTAGATTGATTATTATTATTTTTGTTACCAAACATTTATTCGAGATCATAAATGTATAAGGTCCCATTGAAATTGGTAAACTTTTTAACATAGCGTTCAGTGTTTCTAGAAACCAAAGATAAAAAATAAAAACACTGATTAAAGTGATTTTTGACCTAAACTGTTGGGTAACCAAAATTTCTGTGTATTTTCCTTATCAGTTTTTTTTTCTTGTAAGTATCTAATGCGTTTATCTTATTTATTTTTATAATTTTCCTCATTTTGGTGGTCTGAATGATTTGTAAAAGTTTTGCATCTATGTTAATGCGACCTTTTACCTAGAGAATGCAAGTATGTTAATATGATAAGAAGAGGAACTCGTGACTAAGTAATAACAAACGCAATACCTGTCGCGGTAATATGATACCCCTTCTATTTATCTTCGGGGACGCCGGCAGACACCAGGCGGGCGATCAGTCCTTTCGTTGTGGATTATTTCGCCCAGTTCCCCATTTTGGTGGATCCCCTTCATGGGTTACTGGTGGTCGGCATCGCGAATCTTCCTGTTGCCTTGCAGAAGCTCACCAGTTGTTCGGTAGAGATTTCTGCAAGCTTCACTTCATTAATCTCATCTGTTCCTTGGATTTCCCATCTGAGTGGCCCATACATTGTGCATTCCGCCACAAGGTGGAAACTTGTTTCTTCTGCTTCTCCACATGCTGGGCATATGGGATCTTCCTTTACTTTCATAATCGTCAGGTGTCTATTGAGTCCACAGTGTCCTGTTGCGATCCCTACTACTAGTCTTATGTGTCCCCTGCTCATTTTGAGTAGTTTGTGGGATTTCTTTTCATCATTGACTTTAAGAAGATTTTCTCGATATGATACCCCTTAGTAACACTAGTTGTCAGAATTCAGGCTACTGACTCTGTCAAACTTATAAATGACAGCTGGGACCAACGAACGGCTTAACGTGCTTTCTGAGGCACGGAGGAAAGTCTGCATGGTAACGATGTTTACCCATCCACAGACCGACCAAACAAGCGCTGCTTAACCTTGAAGATCCGTGCGTTTGTTATTATTTAGCCTCGAGCTCCACCGAGTTTAAATATCTATGTATATTTTATAAAAGCTATTTTTTGTTTTGATTTTGTCTTACACAACGCATTTTTATTACATGTTGCATTTATTTAAGTTGTGTAGGTACAGAATTATGTTTTAGAAAATAACGCTCGAAGCTTTTTTGAAGCAATATTTAATGTTTAACATTTAGCTTAGTAAGAACATTCCTTTAGTATTTTCTTTATATAATATCTACTTAAAGCAAGATTTTTTTTAAGCTAAAACTCGACATACCAAGACGTATACGACTTCCTTTCATTTTTTCTGTAAGAGGCGGCACTTTCAAATTTCCTCTACTCATTTCTTACTTTATCCATTCTTGTCACTCCCTCAACATTCTCATCTCCGCTTTATGTAATCGTTATTAGGGTTCCCTACCTCAAAAGGAAAAATTGAAACCCTTATATGATCACTCGTGTGTCTGCCTGTATGTCCGACCATTCCTCCAGTTTCGGAGATAAGGACTGGTCCTAAAATTTATAAAAAAAAATACAGAAATTAGTTCAACACTTATAGATTACAGGAAAACCTTTAAGATTCTTATTTATAGATAGCATAGCTTTAAAAATATTTAATCTCATGTAATAGTTGCGTGCCTTGTGCCTTCGGCTTAGCCTTTGTAATTGTGTTCAAGTCAATGTCTAGATTAGAATTAAGCATCATAATATTTAGGTGCAAATGTCGTAAAGGATATTATATTCTGATCGTATCGTTGTATTTTCAACTAACGGGTCAGAGAGATTTAATGATAACTTAGGCCATCACTAAGTAAAGGTTTCGTTACTAAGTAATCATTAAGCTCTCTGAGTAGGTACAGCAGTTAAACTTGCAATATGAAATGAGCTTTTCTTTAGTAACAAGTTGTATGGTTTTATATGCAAGCATCAGGGTGTTATGAGATTATCACCCTGATGTTTTTTAACTATGTATTTTATAAAAAAATATATTCAAATTAGATTAAGCCACAAATACGGATACCAGAAACTTGCTCAAAATTATTGGGAGTATACCCTGTACCAAAAATATCTAATGATTAAAACATGGAATGGGTCTCGCCTGCTTCTAAATGCGCGTATTTTGTTTTAGTCGGGTTTTATAATTAATTAATATTTTATAACAAAATATATTTGACATGTGCACACATGCAAGCTTTTATTTAGGTATAGATACTTTTGTTACTGGCTCGTTTATGAAGCTTTGTGGATACTCCGATATATTTGATATAGAATGATTATTAGTTTTTATAGAAACTTTAAGATTTTCTATAATTAATAAAAGGCTTTGTCAATCAATGTCGCAAAACTAATGGAGCTTGTAATGTTTGAAATTGTTATTCAACAAAAACAAGGCGTTGTTTTAAATCTTGTTTTTTATTAAATTTAATTTATGGTCCACTTGGATTCATTACTAAAACCTACTTCTGTCTCGTGTTATCTTAGATTCCCCTCCCTTCCTCCTGGTGCAGTCGACAATGAATTGCACGCATTTACTACGAGACAAGAGCTATCTATTCATGTAGGTATTTGATTCCGGAAACGATCTAGGTACCTACTGTAACGTTTAAAGCACTACCCAAGCTAATTTTTTCTCAAATAACTTTATGAAAGTAATAAAGGTTCCGGAATGGCTTTAACCTTGTAAAAAGTCATTTTTAAACCTTTATGAGCTCGGAGGGTTGTATTAATGGTTTTGATGATTATAATTCTGTAACTATATACGTCTTACAGCCGCGAATCAAATGTTCATCAACATACCACCTATCACTGGCCTGCAAATTGCAAAAAACTTAAGAAAATTTGAATTTCGCGGGCTGGTTGGAGGATTCACCTTAATCTCAACTCTCTAAAGCACAACATTTTGCTGAGGTAACGCACACACTATTGTGGTGTCTCGTGTCAACCTCGATCGGAGCAGTCAGGTAAATAGTAAGAATTATTTATGTAAGTAGGTATCGATATCTTATAACATCTCTATTTCGAGACTACAAATACACATGGATTACGTCTTTTACCATTCACAGTATGGACTTTCATAGAATAAACAATAGCAGAACCGATCAGGCTGCCCCAATAAAGTAGGTAGTTTCGCTGTTACGTTATTATGTATCGCTAAAGACAACATCACGCTGTAATCCCCAATGGATTAGGTAGACGTGTACAAACCCATTCATTTATTTTTGTGTGGTGTGTGTGTGTTATGGTTATTGGCAAAGATTACAAATAAAAACACATAATTGATTATTATTAACTTTAATTGTTTATTAATTAATACAAGAGACTTATAATTAAATCTACGTACAACGCGTCCCTCGAACAAAACTTATGTGGAAAGGGTGACATGAAAAATACTGAAAATTTTGGGACTTCTCGTTGTAAAAGTAGGCTAGGGTGTTATCAAGTTGAAATTATTCTCTTCTGTCATAGATTTTACTTTGTTTTCTTATGTTTTTAGCAAGATAATGCCAGTCACGTATTTTTTTTGTTAAATAAGATGGTTTTTTCATGTTTAACATTATTACGTCACGCTTGAACCCCCGAAGGGTTTAGCAGAGGTGTAGCTAATGCTGTTTTTCATTAACCTCTGGCCGTAATTGTTTTAGGATTATCCTTACAGATAGATGGTCACTGTAACAATTTTCAAAGAGAATAATTCCCGCAGTACATTAGATTTTTATTATTCAGAATTTGTCAAATATTAATACTAAAATTTTAACATAAAACCACTTATTTACTATAACTATATTTATTACTAAAGTACAACGCGCCCTCACGATTTTAACCTCTCACGAAAAATTCGCAAGGGCGCGATTGAAAGAAAAAAATATTTCGAACGTCAATGTTGCCTTTAGCAACTAAAAACTTTAAAAAAGTTCAAGTCTTGCTGTGTTAGGTGTTAAAATAATAACAAAATGTGTTTACTAGACTTGTGAAATAAAGGTGTAAAAATCCGAAATATTTTTAAAAATCTTTTTTATTTATAATTACTTTTTTTTTGTATTTTTTGTTTTTAATTTTTTTTTTGCTCTACCCCCGGAGCGGGTGAATATGATTAAACACGACGACAATACATATTATTGAGTTTTACAATAATAACAATATATAGGTAATAATAACATTGTTAAAGAAATTACTTAATTAATAATAAGAAAGTATATTTCTACAATAGTCAGTTTTGCATGGAAAAATAAAACACGTAAAATTAGCGTTATTTTCAAAGCTGAAATCGTAGAAATAAAATAATTAATTTAATTCGAATTTCTTTTGATTCATTTTTAGATATTATTTCTCTAGTAAGATGTTAAGATAGGCAAAAAAATACTTTAAAAGCAGAATAGAATCCTACTTTTTCGAGTAGATCTACATCCAATTTTCAACTCGGAAAATCCGAGATTTTCGTACTCGATTCTACATTATTCGATGAAAAGAAATTCGTATTAATACGTCATACAAGAATACACTAAATATCTAATACTACAGACTTGTTGATGCCTTACTATATCAAGCCCTGGTGTTATATTCATTAATATGAGAAAACGTGCAACTTTCAAAATACTGTTTCTAGATTAAACGAAGCTACATGGTGCACATCCAATTCGAAATTTTCGAGTTTTCGCGTGAGTCGGAAATTCTGAAAACGAGCCGTCGATTTTCGAGTTACAACTCAAAATATACCGACGCCTACGGGTCTTAAAAAACACTTTTCCACTCGAAATTTTCAAGTTCGAGGTTCTACTAAGATTACAAGAAAAGTTTTTAGTTAATTCTAAATTTTAGCTTAAAATTTCCGACTTTTTCTGCGAATAACTCGAAATTTCCGAGTGTTACTGCATGTTGTAGTGCAGGAATATATACTCGGGGTTGGTGATCTCCTGAGGCATGATGGGCGAAGTGGGCGCGAGGAGTTGGAAGCCCATAAACATGAAGGTGCGGAGGACAGTCGCGCGGTCCGGACGGCTCTTGAGCACGCAGATGATGCAGCTGGAAGGAGAAAATGCAAAGTTAATGTATATTCAGGTATATATTTAGAGGGTTAGGATAATTTAAGAGGCTTTGCTTTGGAGTGACCATAGATGTAGTAAGGAGAGTAACAGTACTGACTGGTTTTTTTAATAGCAGTCATCCCGGACTTCATACCTGATCTTCGAGGTCATATAAGATTACGTTTACACTATGACAGTAAGACAAGAGAGAGGGAGTGAACCTGTTTTCAGCAACACACCCTTGTACTCGGATAGACGCTTAGGAACTTACAAGGACTCTTAGGAAACTCAAGTCATGGTTTGATGATCGCCTGCGGAGAAGAATATCATCATCTGCCTAGCCACGTTCCAACTCTGTTAGGGTCAGCTTACAGTCTGGCCGGATGCAGATAAATACCAGTATTTTACATGGAGCGACTGCGGACTGCATATCTTACCTTCACAACCCAGATAGTACTGAAAAAATATCTGGTCTGCTTCTTCTTTGTTTCGAGTCTAAGTCTCAAATTTAGTCCGACCAGTATGTAGCAACCTGGACAGTTCTGTCATTTGCTTTACTTAGGTCCTATAACGTGCAATTACTTGGCCACGACGGGGTGGAGAGCAGTTATGACAAAGCCTGGGTCGGGGCTCCACATTCGCATTCGATCTGGTCCCGCGTGTCTCGGTAGTTCGGTTATTTAGTCCGGTCCCGGACTTTTCGTCTCATCAGTTCGGTGATACAATACGACCGGACTACAGAGCCTGATAGTTCGGTATCGATAACGGACCTGCACTACTAAGGAAAGACTGAAAGGTCGACATTATCGCTCCGGACCCACCATACCCCTGGCCATGCCCCTGGGGGTAGAAAGAGACTGGACCATACCACCATAGAGATGTGCCACCAGAGATATATGAATAATCCAAATATACTATTAAACATAACAGACTAACCTATCTGTTTTGTTATCAGTTCTCTTTATTGACGATCTAACAACCTTTAGAAGTAGGTAGGTATGTAAACTTTTTTGTGTTTTGTTATGGAATGGTTATGGGTTATGGACACTCATGATTATTATGATTGTATTTCAATTAATACAATCACAGGTTCCAGGTTGGGTACCAGAACAAGTTCATATCGACTTTGAGAGCGCCGCCATAAAAGCATTGCTGAAAACTTTCAAAAATGTGACCATTATTGGTTGTTATTTTCATTTTCGAAATGCTTTATATCGAAAGGCAAAGGCAATTGGACTAAACTCAAGAAATTATAGGCGTATCATCAGTTTGTGTTGCATACTGCCATATTGCTACCTGTACATAAAATACAGGACGGTTGGAAACATATTTCATTAAACGAAATGTCTATTCAAGATGAAAAATTAATTAAATTCAGAAGTTATTTTCAAAAAACATGGATGAAGCCTGATTTTATAAATAAATGGTGCGTATTTGCTGAGCGTCATCGCACCAACAATGTTGTAGAAGCCTGGAATTTCACACTTAATGGTCTGATCCATAAAAATCCAAGTTTGTTGCGTATTTTGAACGTGCTGAAGGATGATGACAATCTAGCAAATTTCAAGGTCGAACAAATGAAAAGATTTGGAACAGCAATGTCGAAACGAAGCAGAGTAAATATAGAAAAGGACGATTTTATTCAAGAAGTTCAGATGCAGTTAACTTGTGCCGAAATCGATGTATCAATTTTTTTGTATAAAATTGCGTTGTAGGTACTTGGCTTGTTGGAAAAAGCAGATGTTTGGCTGAGATATTTCAAGTAAAAGATATTTCCTGACATGTCGACCTTTCAGTCTTTCCTTAGGGCCCCCACACATTTGTCAGTCCGCTGGCAGTCCGCCGGCAGGCGATCATACATACAGTTTTTGACAGTTTTTATGAATGACCGCCTGCCAGTGGACTGTGTAATGTGTCCCTTTACTAGTGCAGGTCCGATATCGATACCGAACTATCAGGCTCAATAGTCCGGTCGTATTACATCCACGAACTGCTGAGACGAAAAGTCTCACCAGTCCGGTGACCGGACTAAATAAACCGAACTACTGAGAATAGCTGATCTGGTCAGCTGAGAAGATCCAGGAGTACATTGTTACTTACTTGTTACAACCGAGCCTTTCCTCAGCGAAGTCTAGCAGCAGCATGAAGCTCTCCTTGCTGCCCGACTGGAGCACACCCGGCATGCGCAGGTAGATAGTGCCTCCTTGGACCACCTGAGGAGTAACGGAATAGTATATTTCATTATAAGTGCGGAAAGTCTGTCATTGCAAAGAGTTCCGACAAATGTCTAACCGAGCCGAGGCACAGCCGACGGCGAGGGTTGACAGTCGGAACAAGTTGCAATGACGGTTCCGCACGTGTACTGAACAACTATTTTTAATACAGTTGCGAAAAAATGAAGCAATTTAATAAAATAATAAAACCGTAATTAAACTCGCAAAGAACATTTTTGAAAATGGAGCCTACCGTAAAAGAATATAAGCAGAGCTTTTTTTGTTTTCTTTACCTATTCTGGGTAGGCAAAGGGAACTATGCCCATACAGCCAAGTCTTCAGTAGATATTTTTTATTGATATGAAATAAAAATGAAATTTAATGAGATGAAATGGAATGAAACCTTTATCTCATTGAATCAAATAATTAAATCTGATATTGAAACAAATTAGTAGCTTCTTTAGAAATATTTGCATGAATCATAAAAACTTCTATGATTTTATTTAGTAAAATACTTCGTGGTTGTTTTTTTTTTTAATGGACCTTATTTTGACAGTTGGGAAAGAGAACGCACGAGTTCGGGAAAGGTAAAGAAAAAGCACGAGTACGTAATAGCCCACATCCCGAACGCTATATGTCCCTGCAATACGCCACTATTTGAGCAACTGTATTAAAAAATAAATTGTTAGTGTATCTAGAGACCTATCGAGGAAAACAACAACATTTATTTACAAGCAACTGAACCATAAATATTAGGTACATCATTACAGACTAATATACATACAGTAGGTGGCCAAATTAATAGGGACAGTGCTAGATTTTATGGAGTTTATAGTTTACTAGCTTTTGCCAGCGGCTTCGCCCGCGTGAAAATGACGATTTTCCATACAAACTTTCATCCCCTATTTAACTCCCTTAGGGGTTGAATTTCGAAAAATCCTTCCTTATTCCTTGTCTACATTATAAAGGGAACCTCTGTGCAAAATTTCAGCTTTCTAGGTCCAAGGGTTTGGGCTGGGCGTTGATGAGTCAGTCAGTCAGTCAGTCAGTCAGTCAGGACTTCTCTCTTTATTTATTAGATTAAGTATATTTGAAAAACTATGTTGAATTTAAAGGGTTATTTTATCTGATATAGCTACTGCTACTATTACTGTTTTTGCCAAGTGGCAACACAGTGAATCCGTGCATCATTTGTCAATTTTGGGACGTTTCTTCTAATTCGGTCATTGTCTGTTCAAAAGCGCGGTTCGCAGTACTTATATATTTTTGAATTTTCAAGAAACTGTTTTTCATTTGATTTAACCGACTTTTTTTGTCTAAAATAATCAAAAGGTAAGTAATGCCCAGTAGTAAAATAGTTTTGCTATGTTTTGTCTATGAATTTACATTTTATTAATAGTTAAACGCAATATCCTCAAATTTCCTTTTTTTAGAATAGACAAGGCTTTGGACACCTCTCCAAGAAAATGTAGAGAGATACTAACATTGTTACTGCACTCCACTCATTCCCAGAGAGCCATAGCTGCTATGACTGAGGTTTCAAAATCTGTCGTAAATCGAATAAAAATTAAAATTGACAATAAAAAGCCTCTTGAGGCAATTCGGGTTGGCAAATGTGGCAGAAAAAGGACCACCACACTTCGTACCGATCGAAGAGTTAGGAGCATCTGCCTCGAAACTAATAAAGAGAGTGTTGCTCATTTGACCACGATGATGAACGACGAGGGTGTAAGGATTTCGGAAAGAACAATGCGTAGGTGGTTGGTCGAATAGAACTTGATGGGACGGCGGCTTTCAAAAAAAACACGCCTAGTGACAGTATGAAAAAGAAACGACTCCAATGGGCCAGACAACATCGAAATATGACTGTCGCAGGTTGGAGTCGAGGAAAACTAACTTGTTTTAATAATGCTATTAGTCAATGACTTTTCTACTATTCATTCTGTTAATTTACAGGTATGCCTTTCTGACGAATCAACTTTTCAAATTTTGGTCGACAAAAGTTCTTTTGTATGACGACGCCCTGGTCACCGATTGCATCATAGAGACGGTTAAACATCCGGTTTGTGATACGGTTTGGTCTGTCATCTCAGCCAAAGGCATGGGGCGCCTATACAGCGTAAGAGGAACGATGAAACAAGACCAATACAAGCGAGTATTAGAAACCCAGGTATTGCCGCAGGTCAATGAATGGTTCCCCGAGGATGTCGAATACATTTTTATGCATGACTCAGTACGCAGCCACAAAGTCAGAAGCGTTACTGCATTTTTGGCTGAAAGAATGACACTGTTTTGCCTTGGCCATAGAAGACAACTGACATGAATCCCATTGAAAAAATAAAAACTCACCAAAAGGGGCCATTATAATAATAATAATAATATAATAATAATATTCCACAACTATCACACAACGCCATCTAGTCCCAAGCTAAGCAGAGCTTGTGTTATGGGTACTAGACAACTGATAAACATACTTATATATTTCTAAATAATAATAATATAATAATAATATTTATTTATTTTCACCACAAAAACTAAACAATAACATATTATATGACTTGATAGGCTTAGTATACAATAATACATACATTATAATACATACAATAGTAAATACATACATATTATAGATAAATTACACCCAGACACAGAACAAATGATCGTGCTCATCACACAAACATTTGTCCTGGGTTGGAATCGAACCCACGACCTCCGGCATAGCAGTTAGGGTCACTAACCACTAGACCAACAGGCCAGTCAGAAGTGTGTACCACCGAAAGGCAACTTATAGAAACCCTCACCAGAGAATGACATCATAATGCCCAACTAAAGGAAAATGCAAAACATTCTATTAAGAGCATGCCCCGACACATAGAAGCTCTTATTTCAGCAAAGGGTGATACCACCCTTTGCTGAAATAAGAGCTTTACCATTTTTTTTTTTTTACCTGATTAATAATAAACAGTTTTGTACACATTTTGGATTTTTTGTGATCCCAATAGAACATAAATACTAATAAAAATACATAAGAGACCTACAACCAATTATATAATACACAAATCAACTTAAACTCGAAAATTCAAAAATCTTATTACTGTCCCTATTAATTTGGCCACCGATGGTAATTATTATAAACTAGGTGTTGCCAGCGGCTTCGCCCGCTACAAATCGAAAATAATCCCACGGGAAGATAAAATCGGAATAAAAAATATCATAAGTGTTAATCTAGGTCAAATTTTATCCAAATCCTTTCAGTTGTTTTTGCGTGTGAAAGAGTAACAAACATCCATCGCTACTTACAAACTTTCGCGTTTATAATAAGTAGGATACACATTTTTGTTTGTATATAGAACCTTTAAGCTATAATAACACTTCACTTTTGTACTGATGTACAGATGGTTCCGTGCTTCGGAAGGCACGTATAAGCCGTTGGTCCCGGCCGCCAAATGGCGGTCGTCAAACCATGTCAGAAGCCCTTGCAGCGGTTTAGAAACTCTGACACTAGGGTGTGTGGGGTCGTTAGACCTTACTGCCCACACGATAAGAAGAAGACTTTTGTATTGCTACTAATATAGTTTTAAAGATCAAAAATACCCTGTAGCTTTAGGCGCCTTAAGAGGAAGTGGACCGGACACTTCCTACGGGTTGGTAGATATGGATCATTTTCGTGCCCTCGTCCCATTCTACTTGAAATTTACACGTTTTCTCCTTCCATTCACATCATGTTTGCAAGTTTTGGTACAAGGATATGGTCGGTATCCTAACCATATTTTCTGGTCATCTGACAAAGTAATGTTTATTTATTTAAACTTCATGTACAAGAGCGGTACATAGGCGGACTTAATGCCACAAGGCATTCTCTACCAGTCAACCATAGGGTCAAATAGGACAGTAGGTACTGTGGTAGAGTACAAAAAAAAATAAGGACAATAATAATAATTAATGTTCATTTTGTTCAGCAAAAAGTATACACAAATGAGCCATAATAATAACATCGCAGTTTGAGTCGTGATTGCACACTTATTATCATGATTCATGAACATGCGGTTCGAACGTCTATTATTATTTATTATTATATTACATAAATGACTATCACGCGCATAATATTATCGGTTTGCTCTCATAATTGCAATCGAAAGTTAATAAAATGGTAGGACAAGTCTATAATCTAGGTCTATAATCCCGCTGATTCTAAAAGTTCACCTAAGTCCAACTCCAAAGGATTTTTCTATCAGGAATTTCTCATTAGCAGCCAGGGAGTCTGGATTTGTGTCCGGTTTGATAACATAACTGCAGTTCACAAGTTATTATGCCTTGTGACTGTGAAAGCAGCTCCGCTGTTTGCTTTTATGACATTCAAAAATGTCTGTTATGGACTAATTGAAATAAATGCTTTCGAGTTTTCTGTCCGTATATGGGTGTACATTTAGCTACACCTCGGCCTAACCGTTTGATTTACATTTATGTAGATAACACAATGAACAAGGCAAACATTATATTTAAAACTGGTGTTCATTTGTACAATGGGCGGTCTAATCTCACAAGGTGATCTCTTGTACCAAGCTTTTATAATATATAGGTACTCATATTTATGTACCATCGTATCCGGTCGAGCTCTTTCACAAATTCCACTACAGTATAATAAATTACTTTTTTATTTAACTTTTTACTCGCTACATATTTTAAGTCCTCCACCGCGTCTGTGTGTTTGCGTTAAACTCATAAACTACTGAACCTGACTACTATACTGATTCTCGAGTAAGGTTTTAGTGTATAATTTCAACGCGGGCATCAGCTTGTATACAATAAATTAGTTATTTTATTACGTAAATGTTACAACAATGACGTATTTGTAAACTATCCTAAGGTTATCGATGTGTCATTGCACTTCGATATGTAGTTACTGATAACTTCTTGGAGTACAGTTTTATATAGTGTACTAGCCGATGCCGGCGACCTTACCCTGCGAATTGGACTTTATTCATAATTTCAAGATTATTTTGCACGGAACATTATTTATTTAAGAAAAAATTAGCCAAAGTAACGCCTCAGAATATTAGCTATATCAAGTCAATAGGGGATCGGACTGGGTCAAAATAATATGATTCTGTTTAGTCCGTAAGTTAGATTAGCGAAAAATATTGAATACTTTTTTTTTGTTTTATCAAATCAATAAAAAATGACGAAGATAAAACGCGTCAAAGATCTTGGAGTGGGGCTTGAAACGTCACTTGTGTCGTCAAAATGTACTATCATATGACGTCAAACGAGTTTTCGAAGCACTGTATCGTCTTCATTTTAAGTTTACGTGAAAAAAGAAAAAATACGTGTCCAATAATTTTTGGAAATCTATCTGACGGACTAATTAGTTTTTTTTTGTCCGATCCCCTATTGGTCCAGTCGTTTCTTAGATTAGCCAGAACAAACAGACAGACAGATGAGTTTTTTTTTAAATAGCATTTCGCAAATCACCCTAAGACGCAAACGTGCAGCGGGGCGTTTCATGGCCATGTTCCATTCAACGCCCCGCTGCACGCTGTAAGAAACGCTTCTCCGAATTAGCGGCCTTAGTTACTGCGCGCTCAGGGCGCTAAGGCTCTGCAAGGTACGAGCCTCGGCTTGCTTAGGGCTTCAACCGGGCGCGAGTGAGATCATCATTTAGGGCCATTTAAAACTCGAGCAAGGGTCAGGGTTATCCCGGCTACAGGTTGCACGTTCACATTAGAAGTGGGACATTATATTGATGACCTTATTCCTTATAAATATCTGTTAATATGAAGGATACTTACAGCTTCCCAGCGGTTGACGGTGTTCTCGGTGAGGAAGATCTTGAAGTCTACCTTCACGGGCCGACTGTCCTTACGCTCGAGGATCTTGCTGATCACCTGGAGATCACAAAATATTGGTTAGTTATTTTTACATCAGATTTAAGACATGGGTCTCAAGTTCGAACATGTGCGTATTTTATAATTATAATTTATAAAATAATAATAATAATAAAATAATAATAATAATTATCAACTGGACGGAATATCAACGCACTTATTCAGTAGGTACATCATTCCGAGCCTCCATAGGATTAAGTTTATGTTCTGGAGGGATTCGGTTAGTCGTACAGCGACACGTAACAATACGTAGACACGAAGAAATTTTTAAAAGTAATTTCTCCTACGTTCTGGAACCCTGACACAGCCAAAAGGCGACGTGGTAGACCTCGAAGGAGATGGCGGGACGAGCTTGACAAAACAAACAAACGTCCACATTGGCCCTGGATCGCAAAATTTGAAAATCATGGGGGGAGGCCTTTGCCCTGCAGTGGGATGACACAGGCTAACAGTAACAGTAATTTCTCCTACTGTTGTAAGTTTCACGTTTTAACGAAAATAGCATTTTGGAAGCCATATTATTACGAATTAGGTCTTATCCACATGTAGAAACCGGCTAAGTGTTTACTTATCATTGCATGCATTGCTTCGTGACTGCACGCCTGGTTTTGCGAACAAATTTTGTTCATGGTCGTTGCTTCTGCCAAAAGTCGTTGTCATGGCCTCGTGGTGGTACCCAAAATAGTGGTTGTTACTGACCTGTTCTCTGCGTTGTTGCTGGATGGCAGGATGAGCGTGTGTCGGTGACTGGGACTCGGTGATGAGGCTCTCCGCGCTGCTCGTGAGTGAACTCGCGCTGGCCCATAGTAGGGCACTCAACAAGTCACCTGCGGGTGACGAGATAAAGGTAAGTAAGTGCATGTTTACGTACAGGCGGGGCGTCGCGCGGCGCGTGCTGCGTTTTTATTTCAAACATATGGCGATGTATGAAAAAGTTAACGATTTCAAACTTCGATTTTACGAGAAGTGATTTTTCTCGTAAAATGCAGTGTTTGTTGCGGTGGACCCGTCTCTCAGTAAATTAATAAAAAAAGCACGAGACGAACCTTCTGCACGCGCCGCGCGACGCCCCGCGTGTACGTAAACAAGCCCTAAAGGAGTGGTGGAGGAACGATCTTCGCAGGGTGGGTAGCAACTGGTTGTGATTTGAGTGGCGTGCGATTGAAGAGGCGTATGTCCACGATGATGATGATAAGTAAAGGAAACAGTTTTACAGAGATTTTTCCCACTAGGAATTTCTCCTGTGTCGTGGGTGCGTTCACAAACATAAAGTCATATACACAAATACCCAGACCCGAAACAACTACCTGCAGGCCATACAAATATTTGTTCCGTGCGGGGATCGAACCCGCGACACGCGGCGCAGCAGCACAATCGCTCAGCCACAGCACCAACCGTGCCGTCTTTTCATCGTTCGTCGTTATATTCAGGGAGTAGTGCCTTTTGTCCAAATATCGTGAAACAGACCCTTAGTTTTTTACCCCGTATTAATAAATAAAATAGTGTGTATTGTATACTCACGGTTGTTGTCGTCGTGGGTGGGTGTTGATGGGGTAGCGGGGCTCGCGGCCCCGCCATTCACCCCTCCGGGCGGTGCCGAGCCGTGAGCAGGAACATCAGGACCACCTGCGCAGACCACGGAACACATTAGAGGTCTTCTCTTAAACCTACGTACACACAAAATGGGCAGGGCATATTGCTTCCCGTCGCCACCCGTGGACCCCGTCGGGGCAGTGGATTGTCGAAAGGTTAACGCGGATCCGACACAAGGGCGAAGAAGGAACAAGGGTTTGGTTTTTAGTCAGTAGAAGTAGTCTGACACTCCCCTTCGCTCTGCCCAAGAGCGGCAGGGGGTTATTCGATGATTTTCCACCCACCAAAAAAAAAAGGGCATATTGCTTGCAGAACGGATGGCCGATGAGGAGGAAAAGTTCTGGCAAGGCGACCGCGAACCGGAAGACGTTGCGTTGGAATGCCTCCCACTAGATGGATCGGTGACCTGGTAAATGTTGTGGGGATCAGCTAGATGCGAGACGCAAGGGATTAGTCAATGTGACAGCATCATCTGCCTAGCCTTTTCCCAACTATGTTGGCGTCGGCTTCCAGTCTAACCGGATGCAGCTGAATACAAGTATTTTACATGGAGCGACTGCCTATCTGACCTCCACAACCCAGTTAGACTGAGTAACACGATACCCTTTGGTAAGACAGGAAGTCTACATCAATGGATTGTATATTTGTATCTTTGAACATAGTACAGGGTATCATTTTAGTAAGATTGATTTTCAGATTTTTAGGCCACTGTCAAAGATGTACAAGTGCCAATAGCCAGGACCAACGGCTTAAAATGCTTTCCGAGACACGGAGGAAAAACGGTATGTCAACGTCAGCTTCTCTTATTATTTAGATACGTCACACGAGCTCTTCCACGAGATTCAAATTACACACCTTATCAGTACGAAACATAAGTAAACCTTGCTATGACGTTTGATTGGTCATCGTACCTACCTCTAGTAGTGCATGCAGCGTTTTAGTATCATCACTAGCTATACATGAACAGGTCAAATAGTTGTGTGACCTTATTACTTAGCACGTTGAGTCTAAAGTTCAATACAAATTAATGAATACTACGTAAGTAGGTCTGGTTACGTCTACTTACAAGATAGATGTCTACGTTTATCTCATTTGACAAATAACATAACATAACATCACGCCTGTAATCCCCGAAGGGTTAGGCAAAGGTGAACCTAATAGTACACCGTTAGTTTAGTGTTCTAAGATAATAATAAAATCTAGACTTACCACAGAGGCCCGGCACCCAGGCACAGCGAGAAACACTCGGCGTCCGACGCCGACAAAGCTGAGCGCTTGCTGCCGGCAGCGCTCAGCGACGCGCTGTCGCCGCTGTAACAAGAAACACAAGTTATAGGGGCTGTCAAACGAGATACAACTTAAAGGCACTGTCAAACATGATACAACTTATAGGCACTGTCAAACAAGATACAACTTATAAGCACTGTCAAATGAGATACTACTTATAGGCACTGTCGAACGAGATACAACTTATAGGCCCTGTCGAACGAGATACAACTTAAAGGTACTGTCGATAAAGATACTACTTATAGATACTGTCAAACGAGATACAACTCTTAGGCACTGTCAATCGAGATACAACTTATAGGGACTCTCAGACGAGATGCAACTTATATGTAGGTACTGTTAAAGAAGATAGTAATACAACTTATAGGCACTGTCAAAAAAATTACAACTTATAGGCACTGTCAAACAAGATACAATTTGTCAAATAACAATACAATGTCAGACGAGCAGCACTTTGCTGTCAAGAGCCAACTTCAGCTGTCGTTAGATGCAACTGCTACTGTCGAGAAAAGCAACTGCCACTGTTCGACAGGATGGTTGTAAGCGCCGCGAACGTCATTATTGCGCGTAATCAGACGTGCAGTATTTGGCTGTCGACAGAGTCAACTTCAGCTGTCGACAAAGCCGTAGACACGAGCATCACTTTGCTGTCGACACGATATTCACTGACAGAAACGCACACCTTAACTAGTTACGTAACGAAAACGAGCACAAAAGAATTTCTTTTCTTGTGTCTGAAAATGACAGAGAATGTATTTCTATACAATGGCCTACCGACATATAGGATGAAGTTTGGTAGTCATATTTGTCGGTGAGAAATGCCGCCGTGCCAAAAATATTCTCTAAATTAAAGTATCCCATACCTTCCGATAGTTTTGCTCAAACAAATGACATCATGTTCCAAATATTCACTCAAAAGCGTCAAATCACCAGCTTTCTTTTCGAAATAATTAAAATAAGGCATTTTATCAAACTGTCTTACTCCTTCAAAAGATTCCACCAGATTGTCATTTGTTCACCACGAGAACAATTACTCTGGGTAAATATTTGTTTACTGAACTAAGTCTCGAGATATGTTTTATTATGCAAAACATAATTAAAATAATGAGATTAGTGTGAATAGTGTGATATCTGTGTTTAAATAAGGGGACGTTAATGACGAGGAAATCGTATGAGAATTGTGTAAAAATGTTGGACCAAAAGAGAGATTTTTGTTCTAATCGTACGATTTTTGGCAAAATAATAGTCGTCTCGGTGCCAGTGACTGTTGCTCGGAGCAAAATGCCCATCCTGAATAAAAAATATAAGCAAATCGAACTGGCATGAACTAAACCTGTCATAATATGGTCACATAGGTCTTATTACTGTTGGACAGTTTTTAGCATTGGACGAAATACATTAGTATCGTCTTAATGACGCATCAGAATTCCAGAAGGGGGTAACGAGAATTGTTAACAGGTTTTGAAAAACTACCTATTTTATTATTGTTCCAGATTTAAACTTTTCAGTATAACCAATATTGGTGTAACCTTTAGTAGAAAGCAGAGTGTGTAAGTTGAGAGTGGGTGTGTATAAATGAGTGTATGTGCTTGTGTGGCGTGCGAGGGTGTACTTATGTGTTTTTTTTTTCAGTAGCGTCATAATAATGTAGTCGCGGGTAACTTTAAAAGCGTGATTTAGATTTTTTTGTGTTAGTTCTTCATTTGAGTTTTAAATGGTATCTGTAGTATTATATTGTGGTTTGTGTATTATATTGCTGTAGTACTTTTTGAATAAAACATGGTATAATACAAAATAACAAGAGCATAGGTACATGTTTTTGCTTAACAGTGATAGAAGCGTACAACATTTTAAAATATGTGCCGCTACCACATTTCCAGTTATATGTTAGATCCCTAAGATGAACTGTTAGTAGATCTATCTACAAGATAACAGTATGATGTATTTATTTATTTATTTATTTATTAGGTACACCAACAGCAATACATACTTAGAAGTTACATATAAAATATTATAATACAAAAGTGCTGGTATGTAAGCCCATAATAGGTATACACAGCATTCACCATAATGACAACAAAATATAATTTTAAAATATCTTAATAATAAAATATAAAATAATACAATTTAATTACACAAGAATTTTACTTAAAACTAAATTAAATCAATAATGAATAATGATGATACTTGTATACTAACTACATACTAATGATTCTAGCAAATACAGGATTGAATTTACAAATTGTTTTAGGGTAAATTGTACAGTACATGATACATACATATACACATGTACAGTTAGATAGCGTATCTGTCTATTTATCTTATATTCGAAACAACAGCTGATAACATAGATATCACACAGTTATTGTGGCTGATAAACAGTGATAATAGTTACTGATGATAAAGTAACGTTTTGAACAATGCCATAGACGTAAGTACTTGAGATTTAGGTGCACTTAAAACACGTAGGAGTTATAACGACCCGAGATATATAGAAGACTAGCGGACGTCCCGCGGTTTCACCCGCGTAGATCCCGTTCCCGTGGGAATACAGGGATAAAAAGTAGCCTATGACACTCAGCAATAATGTGGCTTTCTATTGGTGAAAGAATTTTTAAAATCGGTTCAGTAGATCCCGAGATTACCCCCTTACAATTTAACGAATACACAAACTTTACCTCTTTATAATATTAGACTACTGAAGTTTCACCGTATCCATCAGCTCCGCTTTAAAAATAACCTAGGGCCTCACTCATATTGAGGAGAGCATAACATCTCGCCTGCAATCCCTGAAAAACTAAGCAGAGGTGTACTTAATAGTACACACTCATTTCGCCAGTTATGCTGAAACCCTATGTGATAGGGGGATAGCCTATTGCCATCAATCGGGCACACATCCAGGCACCGTGGCTGCTACTGAGAATTTCCTGATTGAAAAACCCAATACCAATTTGCGCGACCTAGGAATCGAACTTAGGACCTCATGCTCATAGTCGCGATTGCGATCAGTAGAAAACAAGGCAATAGAAGAGACAGATTCAGAAATGACACCTCAGATAGGAGCGGAATGGTTATCTATGCAAGCTTTAAATCGACGAACACAGCGAGGTTTATTCGGTACCTTGGAAAAAACCGATCTATCTAACGGTATTAAACTTGGTTAAGGGCCGGCTCCGGAAATCGAAGGTTGGGAATGTCATAGAAATAGATAGAAAACGATGCTCCACAACCTTGAAATAAATCACACAGCTAGCCAATGAATGTAACTTGTTATTGAAACTTTCGAATTTAAGATAATGCTTATGGATAAGTGTAAAAAAAAATCAAAAAATCACTAAAAACGAGTAAATCGCACTCCCGTATTGTAACAACTGAGTCGTAATTATTGAGAATTTTTAAATGAATTTTATTAAATAATAAAGTTAAAAGTAAAAAGTAGTCACTGAAAGCTTCATTTTTTAATAAACATACTCTCATTTTGTGTAAAAAAATCACAAACTTGCCCATGTTTTTCGCTCAAAATCTTCATACAAATTACTATGAAGCGGAGCGCTTTCTTATCAAGCTTCGACGGACCCACTCGTGGCTCAGTCTGCCACGCGCCTCCAACGTGAGAGCACGTCGATTTGCGCTGCATCGGCAGATCGCAGTCGAACCGTGTACGTACACAAAATCAGTGCACAGTGGTCTCGCGACAAACTTTTGTGATACCATAATAGTTTTGAAATTGAGTAAGTATACTTTTTATATTTTTGTGAATTTGCATTATATTACTCGTAAATTAGATAGTAGGCAATGTACTGGTAGGTATGTGTTTCTTATTGTGTATTTGTGTTTTTTTTTTGTGCGTCTGATTTGACATTACATTTCGTTCGTAGAACAAAAACATCAAAAATTCTGGTTGTTTACATTTTCATTATACTAATTCTTAATTATCTGATAAACGCGTGGACCGATTTATATGATTCAAACGGATAGAATGGTTTTATACCTAGAATTTTCATTTGACAAAAAGTCGTTACGATATCTCAACAAACAAAAAATCTCATTTTCAAGTTGCTCTCGTAATTATCCAACAAAAAAGATACCTACTATGGCGCACAGATATAAGCCGCGCGCGGTGCGTTTGTATGTATGAAGATACCGTACTTCCCCCTTTTTAGAGTTCCGTAGTCAACTAGGAACCCTTAAAGTTTCGCCATGTCTGTCTGTCCGTCCGTCTGTCCGTCCTCGCTTAATCTCTGTGACCGTTAACACTTGAAAGCTGAAATTTGGTACCAATATGTGTATCAATCACGCCGACAAAGCGGTTAAATAAAAATTGGAAAAAAATGTTTTATTAGGGTAGCCCCCCTATACAGGGTGTCCCGTAAATAATGGATCAAACGTAACGGGTAGGTAGCTTACCTAATTTCCAACAACTAATTTGAATATTAAAAAAAAACCGTTACAGTAACCAAGATATTTTTTTTTTCGAATTTTACTATTTTGTCTTCCAGAATTAAGTTTTTTTAATGCTGTTGCTGCAAATGATGACATTTTTAGGTATGATTTTTATCTAACTTTTCTGAATAGCTTACTAATGTTATAAGATACCATTTTTTTGAATACCGTTTTATTTGCCTTAGAGAAAAAATCTTGAGTTGAAAAGTTTTTTCTTTACGATGTTAGGACAAAAATTGAAAAATTTCTCCTGTAAAAAAATGTATGACACCGAAGACGACCATTATTTTAAAAACTTGTACATTTAATAAGGTTTGCAAATTGGTATAAAACTTACGTCTAGTCCTTATCGTTACAAAGATATTGCTATGAATGTGATGAAGAAGACAGAAAATAAATTAAATTGGTGCTATCCCATTTTTTCCTTTTCGTTATGGCTTATGCTTGAATGCTTGTAATTGAAGCAGGTAGTTAAGGTAGTTATGCTTGTAATCGAAGCAGGTAGTTAAATTTTTTTTATAGGAGAATTTTTTCAATTTTGGTCCTAACATCGTAAAGAAAAAACTTTTTAACTCAAGATTTTTTTTCTAAGGCAAATAAAACGGTATTCAAAAAAATGGTATCTTATAACATAAGTAAGCTATTCAGAAATGTTAAATAAAAATCATACCTAAAAATGTCATCAATTGCAGCAACAGCATTAAAAAAACTTAATTCTGGAAGACAAAATGGTAAAATTCGAAAAAAAAATAATATCTTGGTTACTGTAACGGTTTTTTTTTTAATATTCAAATTAGTTGTTAGAAATTAGGTAAGCTACCTACCCGTTACGTTTGATCCATTATTTACAAGCATTCAAGCATAAGCCATAACGAAAAGGAAAAAATTGGATAGTACCAATTTAATTTATTTTCTGTCTTCTTCATCACATTCATAGCAATATCTTTGTAACGATAAGGACTAGACGTAAGTTTTATACCAATTTGCAAACCTTATTAAATGTACAAGTTTTAAAAATAATGGTCGTTTTCGGTGTCATACATTTTTTTTACAGGAGAAATTTTTCAATTTTGGTCCTAACATCGTAAAGAAAAAACTTTTCAACTCAAGATTTTTTTTCTAAGGCAAATAAAACGGTATTCAAAAAAATGGTATCTTATAACATTAGTACGCTATTCAGAAATGTTAGATAAAAATCATACCTAAAAATGTCATCATTTGCAGCAACAGCATTAAAAAAACTTAATTCTGGAAGACAAAATGGTAAAATTCGAAAAAATAATAATATCTTTGTTACTGTAACGGTTTTTTTTTTTATATTCAAATTAGTTGTTGGAAATTAGGTAAGCTACCTACCCGTTACCGTTTGATCCATTATTTACGGGACACCCTGTATGTAAAGTGGGAAGTGTTTTTTTTTTTAATTTCAACCTTAAGGGTAAACAAGCCAACGGCACGAACTAGTTGGTGGGCGGGGCTAAAATGCATGCTATTTCATCCGACGTCACGAGCGAAATGCATAGAGCGAAAGAGACACAACTAAAACGGGCGCGCGATTGTTTCTATGCAGACCTTTGGTAGTATGGATACCATGAAAAATCCATTGAATGTATCTGTTCAAAATAGAATTATTTGAATTCTTTAATAACTAATCTATGTCTGTATGGTTTTACTTTTTTAATTTTCGTACTATATACGTAACTTATTTACGCCCAAAGATGGTTAAAATTAGTGCTAAAATATGAAAGTTTCGACGCTCATAACTTTCAAACCAATATTTTTTTTCCAATTCTGCTTCCATAGAGACCTAGATAATGACAAGACTAGTTGATAAAATTTTTAATTTTGAACCTACACCGTCAACCAGAGGAGTAATCACCATACTACGTTTGTATGGAAGAATGACTTGCTTGTGCAACCTTAACGTGCGATATATTGTTGGAAAGGTATTTAAAAATGAATAGGGGTTTACTAAAATCATTTTTTGATAATGTCAATAATTTCGGAAATAATCGCTCCAAAAGTAAAAAACAATGTGTCCCCCTCCCCCCCTCTAACTTTTGAACCATAAGTTTAGAAAATATGAAAAAAAACTGAAAAGTAGAACTTTATAAGGACTTTCTAGGAAAATAATTTTGAACTTGGATGGAAACAACAGTTTTTGTACAAAAAAGACAAAAAGTTGCACAAAATAATTTCTGGACTAAGTTTGTAGTATAATCGTATATATGCAAGCATTTTTTTTAACTTCGTTTACATATTTTACGGACGGACGGACGGGAAACTACGGAACCCTACACTGAGCGTGGCCCGACACGCTCTTGGCCGGTTTTTTTTATAGGTACTATGGTTAAACGTATCTTTTTGTGAATAACAGTGTAGGCATTTATCGTTGTAGCCCTGTAGGTCCGGCCGTGTGGAGGAGCCCTGCACATTGTGTGTGTGTGTGCTTGTCTGTCTTCATTTTATTTCATTAGGTATCTGATATGTTATATTTATTGCAGAATCAAGAATATCCGGCACTAATCATGGAACCGGAGCTGCAGCCTGATGAACATGAACTGGTTGTTGGCCGCAGATTGGTCGACGTTGACGATGTTTTTAAGCAATTGCAAGATTTATGTGATCACGGTTTTCAGTACAATATATTATTTTTGTAATTGGGAATAACAATTTCATTTTGTATTGTGCATCTAAAATAATAAAATTATATAGTACAATTTAATTTACGTACATTATTAATCTCGCTATGCTAATAAATCTAATAATCACATATTTGACCACATATTATTATCAAAATCAGTGACAATAAAGTTACAATTTAGTTGGCGAGTCAGTCTGACGTGGCGACCCACTGTGCATACCTACATGTGTGCGTGTGCGGTGCGCGAGCCTCGATCGTTGTGAGTGTAGCGCTAAAAACCTAAACTTCGCGCGGCGCGTCCGCGAAGCTGGCCCTTAAGGAAAGATAAATAAAAACAGATAAGTAACAAAGGTTTAATAATAAATCTAGCTGGTACTGTAAGGGCGTTGGCAAAGAAAGTGTGACCTTCTCATCGACAATCAATCAGATGAAAATAAACTGAAAGTGCAGCTAGAGCCAAAATACAGACAGTTAATGTTGTTTTCATTATTTTTTGGACCGGTCATTCAATTAATAATAATGTACTGCCAGAAATAGTAGATTATACAACAAGTGAATAAAAAGGGAATTTAATTCGAGGTACGAAGTTGGATCCCGAGAGCAGCGAAGGATTCTAGAGTAGAATCACGAGCGTAGCGAGGGATTCTATACTCTAGAATCCTGAACGGAGCGAGGGATACAAGTACCTACCGAGATAAATTTTTTATTCACGTGTTGTGTACTCTACTTTTTACCATTGACTGTGAGAAAATAAATAGGAGCATGGTATTTATTTTCGGAGCTAAGCACTCAGATTTCTTTGGCTTATTACCCACGGATAGACGTTTTAAGTATGTCACTAACTTTGAGTATTTTGAAATATCAATGTTGTGTTTGGTTCTCACTGTGGCTTTTATCATAGAATATATGCTCCAAAGTGTCGACGGCTTCTTAGTCTTGGTTAATTCATTGAAATAGTTAAGAAATATGCACTCAGAGAAGGAATTGGCGCCATTCATGGTTTTCCAGTCGCAGAACAAATTGTATGTTTTCAGGTACATGCAAGGACAAAGAAAACTCATCCCTTAAAAGCGACATCTATTAGCGATATCAGCACACACGTAAACACGTCTCGTAGATCGTCATAACTACGATTCTACTACGTCGTTTTGCGCGCCATCTTTGTGTCATTTATGAAGTTAGTGTTCTGAAGTTATTAACATCGATTCCACAAGTAAGCGTGCAAGATACTTTTATAACAATAATTGTAATAAGTTATTATTTTTAAAAAATCATGTTTTGTCTAACCAACATCAGCATAACTATTTTGGCAGCTCTCTTGATAACTGTATGGCGATAGCGGGGTGTTGCAGGTTGAGAAGGGAAATAGGAGCTTTCGAAATAAAGCGATACACTTATTTACGTAATATTATTATTTATTCTTATGGTATTAGATCTTAATAAGCCAATTGAGATTAACAAATATTTATTTACTGATAAAACTAATATTTTAGTTTTGATAATTTCACAAGAGAACCAACATGTTACTCACGTTTGAAACAAACAGAACAACAATTTACATCTCTCGAGATTTTTCAAAACTATTTACAAAAAACTATTACCTACATAAATTAAAAAAAAAAACTTGTGGGGTCAAATCTATACTAATAACGGAGTGGGTAGCCTTCACTTTGTATAACTTCTTCTAATCTTGATCTCATTCCATTTACTATATTAAAACAAATGTCACTTAATCGCATTAAATCCCAAGTTTTCATAACCTCTTCATCAAATTTTTTTTTATTTCTGACTTTACTTGAGTCCCAATTAAGCACCATTTGACCCCACAAATTTTCTATTGGATTTAAGTCAGGGCTTTTAGATGGCCAATCAATCAAAGTTATGTCCGTTTGTGTAGAAAACCACTCCATAACCGGTCTTGACCGATGCACCGAACTATTGTCTTGGATAAAATAAATATGTCCATCAGGGTATACGTTGCGCACTGTTGGAATCATCACATCTTTTAAAATCTGCAAGTAACGTTCGCCATTCATTCGAGCGCCCACTTCGACAAGCTCTCCAGGACCCGCCGAAGACATCCATTATCCTGAAAACACACAAACGTTTTATTACTATACCCTATATAAAAAGATAATGTCTAGGCATGTGTCCTGAGATTTATAAGATAAAATAATATATTTTTTAAGTTATATACATATAATTATATACATACTTATATACATATTATATACTATAAGGATATATATTAAATAATATTTATCCTTACCTTTATTAAATAAGGAATTAGGAATTATTATAATTACTAATGTTTGTAAAATTGTAAGTAAATAGTTGATATATTTTGATCAAGTGGTAAATAATACATATTTAATAAAATTAGTTATTGCTTACCCAGTGTTAACCTGCCACTAGTCCTTAAAGGTAAAACATTTTGAGAACTGTAGCGCTCGCCTGGTTTTCTCCACAGTATTTTTCGTCCATCTATTATCGGACTTAAACGTTTTTTCGTCGGTGAAAATCACTATTTCATTTTCCCAATCGAAATTCAAATAGTGGGTCGCAAATCTTATTCTGGCTTGACGATGTGCTTCGGTTAGCTCGATTTTTTTGGCAGGTTTATAATTATGAATCCCAGCTGCATGTAAATGTCTACGGACAGTGGCGAGCGAAATCCCATGGCGTATAGCAGTAGATCGGGTGGTTGTGAAAGGATCCATGGTATGGCTATTAACAATGTCACGATGGCGGTTGGATTGATTTGTGTAAGCAATCGGACGTGGCCCTTGGCGGTTACACTTCACTTCACCAGTTTCTTGATACCGCCGCACCCATAAACGAACTGTATTTCTCTAGAAACAAGCAAATTAAAAAGTTAGATTTCTAATGGAAAAAACTATTAAAAAATAAACGAACTTTATTTTAGATTACACTTACGTCGACATTTAATTCTCGAGCAATACTCTTTAAACTTTGATTTCGTTCCCAAAGGACGATTATTTTCACTTTTAGAAAGTTACTCAATCGAGGCATGATTTATCGTAATTAAAAGAACTATGAGGCGTTATTCACAAGCAGGCGAGTAATTATGCTATAATGCGACGGTATGTTTAACTTAATAAAATAATAAGCTTACCCTCAATCTTCTTCATTATCTATAAAAAGATACAAAACGACCGGTATGAATATTGTGATGGATGATTCTTAAACATATCGATGAATTTGGACGCCATGTTAAGTAACAGATTGGCGCAGTGGTATACCAGCTTGACTCGTGATAAAAAGGTTCTAGGCTCGATCCTCACTTCGGTCTAAAGTTTTTATTTCATTTTAAATTCTGTTGTTAGTGAGTTTTAGAAATATGTAAAATATGATAATGTTTGTAGAACACGTTTGGAGGTAAAACTATCTATAAGTAGGATAGGATGCGTTTGTAACTACAAGCCGTCGCGCGACGCTTGAGTGCGCACCGACATTTTTTTTTCTAGTTTGAATCATAGCAGTTACAAGAATTTCTCAGAGATGGCGCTGTTTGGAGGATGAGCTTTCTTTGTTGCTGCATGTACAACTCCCGAGATTTTGGCGGCAACAAATCATCTACTATAACTGCTGCTTTAGAACGAAATGATTCCGGAGTCAGTCTCTCATTTTCGTCATCGGAAGAACTCATTTTATTATAATTACTTATATTTTAATAGATTTTCCAATAACACAAAACAACCACAATAAAAGACAGAAAAGAACGTAGGTAACTAAATTGGCAGGATATTTTTTAAAAATTTGGAATGGAATAGCTCCATTCAGCCACCCAGTACGTACTTTCAGCAGCAGCGATTTTTTTGTATAAGTACATACTTAATGCGCGCGGAACTACTAGTTGGCCGCGCCAAGCATGTTTTTGTTTTTATATTTAAGTATTCTTTTCAATAAATTGAACAATTATTGTTTACGATATGTCGAGATTGGTCATCACTGTCTAATTATAGTCTCCTGTGCATTGCGAGCTGTAGGCAACCCGCCCCCTCACCCCTGTCGCCACCTAAGGCGCGGCCAACTAGTTCCGCGCGCACTGTAATTCGTGTTTGTTCCTAATTCAAAATGTCTTTATTCACTCAGTGACTAAAAGAGCGTTTTATTCACTGTTATCGATGAATAAAATGCCCTTTTTCGAGTGGCAATGGTAAAAAACATATTGTTTATTAAGACTACCTAACGAACTGAACAACTTTCACCAAGAAGTTATAATCAACTGCCCCATTTGGAACGAGTAAGTATTTAAAGAGACAGTCGCTGTATAATCCGGTATTACTGTTTAAAACTTTATATATGACTTAAAGAATTACTTAAATAGCCAATTAATAAACTAAACAATAAGTGTCCCGCCAGTACTTGCTGGCATTTTGCCTGAAACCATAATGGACGTATAATTTAGTTTAAAAACAGCTTTGTTGTTGTGTATAATAATGATAGATTAATAGAGTGATAGTCGTTAACGAGAAAATAGCACGCGATGGTTTTTTAATGTCTGAAAGTTATTGTTTTTGAAGGTTGCCGGCATTTGCAGGGAACCTTGATTTAAAGTAAATAAGACTACCTTATCATTAGGGTATCTAGACAACCTGCAAATGGGTTGTGAAGGCCAGAATGACAGTCTTTATCATGTACATACAACACCAAACACACGCAGATCTCTGAGATGATCTTTTGAAGACAGAACCATGGCACGCAGATTTGAGTGGACCTGTCCAGTCAGTGCAAGCGTTTGTCAGTTATCGTGAATCTCGACTTATAACTCAAGGAGCTCAACTATGCGAATGTTACACTAGACTCAGAGGCGAATGCTCCGATAAAGGAGCACTTTTATAAGCAAAAACAAATCAACGTTGCAAAGGAACTTCAAACCACAGTAAAAGGCAAATGCTACAAAGTACACTTGATCTCAAGGACTAATGCCAACCACAACTCGTGCATGTTTATATTATCGACGCTACCTCGAAAGCCATTGGACTATTTATGAAGGAGTAGCTTTTGTCAGCGGATTCGCCCGCGAGAAAATAAGGATTTTCCGTACAAACTTTCATCCCCTACCTATTTAACTCAATTAGGGGTCAAATTTCGAAAAATCCTTCCTTATTGTCTATATTGCGAATGGAAACTCTGTGAAAATTTCAAGCTTGCTAGGTCCAAGGGTTTGGGCATCCTATATATTAATCCAGATAATAAACCATCTACGTGCTAAATTCCATCCAAATCTGTTCAGTAGTTTTTGAGTGAAAGAGTAGTAAACATCCACCCATTCTCATAAACTTTCGCATTAAATTTTTTTGTAGGATTTTTACTTCGATGTAATCTTCCCGGGAGACCTTGGCATGAATGGCGTGTTTTCACGACATTTTCTGTAGTTAATTGGTTGAGGAAATTTCTGTGGCATATTTCAAAGGCTTGGTAATGAGGTTTAGGTTAATGTTGGAATAAAGTCCGCGGGCCATCGATAAACAGAGGCAGCGTCCGCGGCAAATTGAAACCCGACCGATTGTGAAATGACCCCGGTACGACTTCCTGCCGGTATACCGATGTATCTAATTATTATTGGTTTAGCTGATAATTTTGTCGTCCTAGACTAGAAGTTGAAGATGAAATAAGAAAGAGATGGAAGATATATGAGCACTTGAGCAGTGATTGTTTAAATGAAGCTTCAAAAAACTTACACCTGTTGGTTGTTGAATTAAGTTAATTTTAGAGTATAAATTTCAGTCTCTTTCTTTTTATGCCTGGTAGTCTGAAACAGCAAGACTTTTCCTTACAACGGAAAGTATGGGGGCCTTTTTTTTTTTGGTGGGTGGAAAATCATGAAATGACCCCCCCCCCCCCCCGCTCTTGGACAGAGCGAATGGGAGTGTCAGACTTCTACCGACTAAAAACCAAACCAATGTTCCTTCTTCGCACTTGTGTCGGAACCTTTCGACAGTCCACAGCCCCGACGGGAAGTATGGGGGCCTATGACCGGCTTTTAGCATCACCAATCCCTAGTTCCATATCCCCATTTATTTGGGGATGGCGCAGCATGTCTCCTTCTTTCATACTTCTCTATTTCTCGTATCTCATCGACACCTCCTTTCTTGCCATACATGCCATATAGATTTTAGGCATCATCATAACAATTATCGCATGCCATACAATAGAATGCACTCACCGGTACAGCTTGACCATTTTTCAAAAGTAAATATATCTTCTATGTACAACAACGAAATAAACCTCGTAGATAAATATTTAATAAACAACAAAAATATCACAAAAAATGGAATGTTTCAATAAATAAACAATTTAAAAACAAAAACAACGAAAAAAATTAAGGTATTGTAAGGCGATTTTTTTCAGGCACTTTTCTGAAAAATAGCTTTATGCTGTATACCGTATACAGCATATTATGTTTGTTTACGGAAATAGAAATAATTTTTATTATTTTAGAAATACGTGCGTTCGATACGAAAGTCAAGGAGCAACTGAGTAAACTGTAAACAGTCGGCGGCCAAAACAGGAGCCTTGCCAATTTTCATAAAAATAGAATTAGTGTTGTTAATCTAAAAACAGATCAATAGTGATTCTTCCTTACTTGCTGACGTTCACTTTCACACGTATACACAGCGCGGCACTATATTAAGAATTAAATAAAACTGGAACTTAAATAAAAGAATACCAAAGAAACGATGCATGGAATGCATGAAGGATGATCACCAGCATCCGTCTCTTCGGAGGATCTTCATTTTTCAATGGAGTACTGAGGAACTTTGCACTTTGTTCTTCATGTCTCTACTGGTGATCAACATCGATTTCGACCCTGAGTATCCTTCTTTTTATTTATTATTATATATCTGTATTACTCGCCATCTCAGCAGTCAGCTATTTTCTAGGCGTAGGCATATAATTTCCTTACCCAGTCCACGCATAATTTCTAAGAAATTGTCTATCTTGACGCTCAAAATTGTCTACCAACCTACTGAAGTCGCCGAAATAGTTTTACTCAAACAGAAACCAGGTTATCAAAATAATGTTCAATAGCATATTTGTCCGGATCTCATCTTCCAATAAAAGCACTCAGGAATGAGGACAAAATATTATCTTTTTAGCAATTCTAGTGTTTACCTACTAGAGAAAATTTTAAAAGAGCGCTTGCCAAACTAGTCTTTTGAAAATTTATGATATAAGGCATGTAGTCTTGGCCTCGATCCACAAAGAATTTGCTGAAGCAAGCATAAAAATGTCTGGCGCTATCTATGTATTTTTCTGCGGATTTTTCAAATGCTGCAATTTGCCAGAACATCTTTTGCCGGATAATGTTATATGTCTTAAGGTACTGATCCTCTAGTAGAGTGTAATCAAACGTTGTAACACAGTTTGGGTGGAAGTGAAAGTCAGGCCAAACTAGGTAGGGCACGCCACGATAGTGGCGGTAAGTCCCCTCTTTGAGGAGTGGCTAGAGAGGAGCCACGGCGCCCTCACCTTCCGTCTGACGCAGGTCCTCACCGGACACGGATGTTTCGGGAGGTACCTGCACCGAATCAGGCGGGAAGAAACGCCCGGATGCTTCCACTGCGAGGATCGACCGGAGGACACGGTGGAGCACACTGTGGAGGTGTGCCCTGCTTGGGCGGAGCCCCGCCGTGTTCTCGTAGCGGCGATCGGCGGCGGTGACCTCTCGCGTCCGGCCCTGGTGCAAGCCATGGTCCGGGGCGAGGAGGAATGGGACGCCGTCGCCTCCTTCTGCGAAGCAGTGATGCTAGCGAAGGAGGTGGCGGAACGAGAGAGGGAGCGATCCTCTCAACGTCCCAGCCGCCGCGGAAGGCGCGGAAGGCGCTCCGGGCGTCGGGGGCCACGTGATGGCTTCCGGCCACCGTAGACGCGGGCCTGTGGACGGTGAGTAATGGGCTAGCTCGCCGTCCGGCCGTCGTCATGACGGCAACAGACCGTGTCGGCGGCGCGTTCGTGTTCCACGCGCGCCTCAAAGAGATGTCAGCAAGGAGGGGCCCGCAAGGGCCGACGCCCGTCGGGGCCGCGGTATTATGTAGGTACTAGATTACGTGGCCTCGGCGCAAGGGCAAAGAAGGAACATGGGTTCGGTTTTTAGTCAGTAGAAGTCTGACACTCCCCTTCGCTCTGCCCAAGAGCGGGGGGGGGTCATTCGATGATTTTCCACCCACCAAAAAAAAAAAAAAAAAAAGGCCAAACTAGGTCAGTCCAAAAGCCCGTTGGGTCGACGATACCGTCAAAATTGCGGAAAACACCTGGATAATGGGCCTACTACACGCACGCACTTCCCCACAGTTTTGCCTGCGGGATTACACGGTGCACACAGTACATCGCGCGTGTGGTTTGTAATGGTAATATAGTTTTACCAACCATACGCGCGATGTACTGTGAAGTGTGAACGAAAACTGTGGGGAAGTGCGTGCGTGTAGTAGGCCCATAAGGGACGCACAGAACCGAGAAGTATGGCAAAAAAAACGCGAGGTCTACCCAGCCAGTACCTAGCAGTGGGAGATTCCGGGCCGATATGAGATAATGAAGGTAGTCAAGTCCAGCAGGGTGTAGCAAAAAAGGAGTACCTGGTTCAAGTTTTGTGAAAAAACTAAGGTACACTTATTCATTGCAGGGATGATGTCTCGTCAAAATGACAATAAATAGAAACTACAAACTTTGAAGAGAGCTCCATTCCGATTTCAGTAGACCAGTCCCAAAATACTAAAGACCCCAACAAAGGCAATGACTAAGAAAACAAACAGAAAATTTGGTTCCCTAGGAATGTGGAGGTCAAACAACATACATTTGGCATACCTCCATATCGACAGTTAAGGAACTGTGGGTGTGTGATTCACTTCTTCCTGTCCTGTAGGAGCTGGCAATGGACCGAGGAAACGGAAGGATAAATAAGAGATAACTAATCATAACGACAATCCAAAAACGTCAAGTGTTGGGGTTAAAATAAACTGTCATGGATCCATTGGACGCGAAAAGCATAGAACCGACCGGTGTGCCCATTGGTAGCGGAGGTCTACGTTCAACAGTGTAAATAATGACGAACCATGTCACAGTGACCCCATCACAGTGAGTGTTCCCATTTAGAAGACCTTCGGATACCATTTAAATCAAGTGTTCAAAAACAGGTACGGTTGTCTTGTGACTAACTTAATCAAGACATTTACCTATCAGAGGTATACGCAGAGGGTTTAAATGAATTTAACTTGCACTATCTCAGTCTGTCTCTTGGCTGCCATAGAGTCCGGCATTGTGCCTGGTTGATGGTAAAAGGCTCGGCCCTATGAACTTAAACATAACTGGCGAAACGTGGGCTAACCCTTCGGGATTACAGTATATTATATTATCTCATAGCTCTTTTGATCGTAGTCGATTGACCGCATTTATAATCCGATTCCTACCCGTAACACGAAATAGGAGCGGTCTTTATTCCTCCGTTCCCGACCGTCAGGTACTCAAGTTACTCAAAGGTTATTCTAAATCGATCGCGGAAAGTTTCGCTTACATATTGCGTCGTATTATTTCCAAGTGCTGAAATACAATAGTAGGTACTTTCTCTACCCAACAAGATTAGAGTCTTTTTATAGAACTACCGTCAAAACACTACGTCATTCGTTTGAAACGCTGCCATAACGCTTTAAAGGAATTGCATGTTATTATGGCGATTGGTAACAGTAAATACGTAAGATTTTTATTGTTTTTTTTCTGATTGAGTTAAATGAAAATGTTTTTGGCATTTTTAAGGGTTGAACAGTCGAATGGAAAATACCCTTACAATTCAGCCCCACCCATTTTTACCGAGATTTTTAGCACCATATCGGAGAGAGAGAGGAAAGCACGTTAGCCGTTGGTCCCGCCGGCTGTCATTTATTTCACCGGTAAACAAAGCCATCGACAAAGGTGCACTCTCTCACTCATTAATAGCACACTCCCATAGGACAGCCATCTCCATTAAGTAGGTAGATACCTAGTATAAGTAAGATGACATAATCAGTGGAAAATTCTCCAGAGCCAAGTTAATCCAAGTAATTGTTTTCCCTTTGATGTAATCCATTAGGCGCCCTTTGGTGCTCTGACGTCACCCTCTTAATTAGGGAATGTTTCCTTATTCAGACGAAAAATATCCACGGTTACTTTGTTATTGGCTTAGTTAATAAGAGCGTTTGAAGAATAGGCCAGAAAATCTTCTTAAATTATGTTAAGCACTCCACTCACTCACTATCTACAACCAAACGTCTTGGTGCAGGGTCTAACTTTCTGTGGTCCACTTGGAAGCCCCAGAACCACCTCCGAACCCAAGTTGGAAGATCTAACTCCAACTTCGTAAAGTGGGATTGCCTCGACAGAACGACAACATGGTGTGAATATGGAGCGGTTTCGCAAACTATGGTCTACTTCCTATTCCGATCCTTGAGACTAAAACCAAGCAGTCTAAGTGACGACTTCGCTGCCACCATCGATGCTAAACGTGGCAAAGTTTTGGGTCAACAAAATTTTTAATACTGTCTGCCGCCGCCGGTTTGAAGAAAAACTGCAAAAGGGCAGAATGAGAGGCGTATGTTGAAGAGTGATAATTGACCTTTTCTGAAGTCTTCGAAAGAACAGGGGGCTAGCAGAACCTTAACAAGGATAGGGTTTAGTTACCCTATGATCAAGTTCGAAAGCCTCCACTGGATGCGAGACGCAACTCGCAAGGGATCGGTCAATGTGGCGATACTTGGGAGAGGCCTATGTCCAGTAGTGGATGTCATTCGGTTGAAATGATGATGATCAAGTCAATGTAGTTACAAAAATAAAGCTATTGGCACAATGTTGTCCGGAAAAGTGTCCACTATTTTCGACATAAACTATAAGGAAAATAATAGAAAAACCGAAAATAAAGTAAGAAAACGAAAACAAACCGCGCTGTAACGAGCGCATTGGCGCTCAAATTGTTTACATTTTATTTTTAACAATCCGGCCGGCCGGGCGTGGTTGTCTCGTCATTCTGCCTCTGGATACGGTCCAACTAAAAAAGTTTTGATGGTTTTCTTTTATTTGTGTTGTGCTTTTTACATTGACATTGGTAAATATGTACCTATAATTTATTTTGTTTACGTTCAAAACCACGTGTTCAGTTATCCAAGAAAATATTCATAGTTACATTTTATAAACACGAGATTTCTGCTTATCTGCTAAATTTTAATGTTCTCTGCAAGGTCGATTAGCATGCGAAATGAAATAAAAAAAATAGGTAGGTACTTTCTAGAATTTTTCTTCGTAACACATTTTCACACAATTCTCTACACGTAACTCATGTTTATGGGTCGTAATCAAAATACCGTAAACTAGTCGAGCAGAATATTTATTTCTCAAAAGTAAGCAACCTGGCCTTGGCTATGAACCACTTCAGTTTTCCCTCACCACAAATAAAACCAAGATTATTTTTATCTAACATCACCAAAAAGTTATATCGTATTTTCTCAACACCTAAGCCTCGCCTTGACATTAAAAAAAACAACGTCGCTCAAAATTTTCCATAGACAGCGGCTGACATGCGCATTGCGCGCGCTTTCGTACGTCATCACTCTTTAGCGATGATACGGGGAAAGGAAAGTGAAGTTCAAGGTCTTGAAATGTCATGTCATGATTTCCTGAGTGATCCATTGATTGATCACTTATTATGAAAGTGTTATTGAGCTTATCTAGTCTAGATAAATTAATAGCTATTAAGTACTAATAAACACTAAGTATGTGTAGTGTAATAGATGTTTACTATAAGCTCACATCTCCCCTGAAGAGTTAATTTGATATAGGTATTCCATCCTGAGTTCCTGACTAAGTATAAGTAGAAGAGATTAGGTCTTCACACTTTCATCATCTGCCTAATCTTTTCCCAATCACGTTGGGAACGGCGTTCAGTTCAACAGGATGCAGCTGAATCAATGTGCCTATTTTACTTGGAAAAACTGTTGCTCCTTGGAAAGAATGGTTGGTACACTTTCGAGTCTTCTGACTAGACTAGCCGTTACGACTTTCAAAGATCACGCAAAGATCTAAAAATAAAGCCAGTATTTTTTTAAACCAAATTGAGTCCCCAAGTCGCAACATACAAGAATGTAATTTAATGTAGCAAAATAAATCTAGGTCGGTAGTAATCAGAAACCACAACAACTGTGGCTAACATAAAAAAAGCTAAGTAAAACAACGCTATCCAACAAAAACTCTTTTTATTTCAGTGACATAAAACGCTCACCGATTTCACCTCACAATACGAACGGTCCTTTCAGTTCTATAAATATCTAGGACAATACGACCGCACTGAAAAGGCTGAATGGGACGCTACCTGTGTCTGTTCTGACATTTTCATAAAATAGAACGCTATCGGACCTCCCGAGAGAATTTTGACAGCTGTCATTTCAGTTGGCGGGAACGATAAAATCTGTGGGCGAATTGTTTGAGGTCAACGAATTAAGATAATAAGTACAAAAATAGCAGGGCTTTAATAAAAGAGAAAGGTTTCGCTCGTGAAGGGTTTACAGAGGGCTTATCCAATTTATCTGAAAGCTCTTTGAAGATGGCTGCGAAAGAAGTCTCTAGATATACGAATAGAATGTAATCCGTTCTGAATCCGATCCGAGGAGTTCAAACGAAAACTTTTGACAACGTTTCTTACTCTTCTCATGAGGACTCTTCTAGACATTCTCATACACGGGACTGCGATTGAGAAACTACACACGTATGCTGTAGTTAAGTATCAAGGTATACTTAATTATCACTTCGAACCCTATTTCTAAGTCATGAAAATATCCTATCGAAGTTTTATTTCAGTTTTAGAGCAGTAGCGATGCTTTGATGATTGCTTCCAAGTTCCAATCATCATCTGTCTAGCCTTTTTCCAACTACGTTGGGTGGGGTCCCAGTCTAACTGGAAGCAGCTGAATGCCTACCAGTATTTTACTTTACATGGAGCGACGTCAGACTACCACCATTGCTTCCAATCTTGAGCCCTATACCTTATCTTGGAGAAAACCCATAAAATTCCTTACTAATTGGCGCTGTCAGTTTGCCAGCTTTATCAAAAACCCACGCCAATACTAAATGTCTAAAAAGTATTACAATGTTTTTGTAGTCACGGAATATATTTAGTTCAGTAAATAGGTTGATTGTTATTGCATTGTGGTATAAATAGGAGATAAGAAATGTTCGGAAGACCCACGTGACGGAGCTATGTAGTTTTGTGTTTAGATGAGAACTGTTGTTTCGTTTCACAATCCGGAGCAAGTACTACTACCATAATACTTCAAGTCTGTAATCCCAGAAGGGTTATGGAGTACCCGTCGCTTTGCCAGTAATGTGGCTGATACTGAGAAATTCCTCATGGAAAAACTCACAGCAGTCGCGCCTGCTACCACTAGACTAATAATAATATTCTTTATTTTTATATATTTTTTTTAATGAGCCAGTTCACTATTTGTACCATAATTACTATAATCTTTCTTCAGGACTTCAATATTTTTATATAGGTTGTGCTGGTCTATCTTTTTACCCGACTACGGCAAAGCCAAAGGTGGGTTATGATTTTGACTGGCTATGTATGTATGTTTGTTTGTTTGTTTGTTTGTATGTATGTATGTATGTGAGTATCTTCATCTGTTCCCTGATAGCTTCTAATCTACTTATCGGAACTCGACATAAGAGGTATCGTTAGAAGTTTAGAACCGTCTTAATTTTCCGCTGAACATAGGCTACGTGATAACGTGACGTGTCACAAAAAGCGATTTGGCGCCCCCTAGCGGACAAAAAGTAAGGCATAAAAAATAAAAATGGAGATAAATACGCCGTGTTTGGTATCATTTGAAAGGGCCTCACTTGTACATTTCCAAAATATTGCTCAAATTTAAAATCACGCCCTCTAGCGGACATAAAGTCTAGAGTAAAAAATAAATATTTAACACTAAAATTGATTAAATAAAAAAAAAGAAAAACTAAAACCCGACTACGACAAAAAAAACGACGCTGAAAAGGTATGAAACAAGATTTTCAGGATAGAACAAAAAGAGTCACACGTTATAGGTACCAACCTAAACACTTTAATACCGTGTGACTACGGCTTTTCTTTTCGTTCTATCCTGATAATCTTGTTTCATACTTTTTCAGCGTCGTTTTTTTTGTCGTAGTCGGGTTTTAGTTTTTCTTTTTTTTACTGATTTTGTTACCACTAACATACGTCTACCGTATCTATCACAATATTTAGAAAACTATTTTAACCAAAGTCGTAATAACGAAAAAGCTATTTAAAACCCATTTGTTAGGCTAGTAAAAGAGCATCTACCTAATGATATTGTAAAAAAAAAGTGAGCTAAAAATGTAGACTAAAATGCTTTTTAGAATTTCAAAATGGCTGCTAATCGCCGCCATTTTGAGTAGTGCTCATTTTCGCGCCACATTATCAACGATAAAACCCATAACATCACGAACAAGCCTTATCTTCTAGCTACAATATTACCTACAGTAAACACTACCAACTTACCAAGTAAAAGTAATCTATAAATAAACATAGGTTTTTTTTTTATTTTATTATAAAAGGGCTTGCTCTTGACTTCAATCTTGCCCTAGGGGCAGAGATGATGTCGACGATGGAACGAGCTTACCCAGTAGAAGCCTGTTTACTCGTACAAGCACAAAAGCTATATTGTAAAAAGATATTGTTGTAGTGGTAAAAATACTGAGAATTTCACATAACTACCTACATGTAAATTGTTCGGTACGTCAATGATATGATTATATGATAATTATATGAGTGTAGGCACTTCAAATACCAGATGTTACTAGAATTTGTAAGTACGCCATTTTGTAGAGAAGATTGACGTGAAAATAAAAATGGCTACTTGACAGTTTCGTTTTTTTATTTGTTCTAAATATTTCAAAAAGAGGGAGAATGCTACAAGAAAGAGACAGGGGACCCAAAAACAATTGATTAAGTACCAATAACAGACAACCTCATAAAATTTTCCATAACGAGTAGACAGCCACATAAAAGCGTGGACTATTTCATACAAAACAATCACTATTGATTGATACATTTAATGCGGCATGGCCTTGGGGAGTAATGTAGTACGTCAGACCACGATTTAAATTAGTAGCCGCTTGTGGCATTCCTTTATTATAAGTAGGTAGGTACCTTCTAGAAAGAAACGTGGAGCTTCGCACTAGTAAAGAGGTTTTACAGCAGTGGGAAAAGATGGATGCATTGTGTGAGGAATGATAATTATGAAAGAGAAAGAAACCGGGTTTATTCCTAACCTGACCCGAAATCCTAACCCGGTAGTGGGTTAGGTTAGGAACTCGAAAAAAAAAAAGAATTTTATTCCTAACCTAACCCTATTCCTAACCTGACCCGATACACGTATTTTGGATTATTCCTAACCTGACCCGAAATCGTAACCCGGTCGCTAGTTAGTTACAAACCTAACCTAACCTAACCTGACCCGATGTATCGTTTCTACCAATCTAAAACGAAAATCATCAAATTTTAATAACCCTCCGCTCTTGGGCAGAGCGGAAGGGAGTGTCAGACTTCTACTGACTAAAAACCACCCATGTTCCTTCTTAGCCCTCGGTGCCCTAGGCCGGATCATTCCCACTAGTTCTACTGCACAGTCCTACGATAGAACTAGTGGGAACTTTTTTTAATTTTTTTCCCACTAGTTCTACGATTCAAGGTGGTACAAAATCGTAGAACTAATGGGAACGAAAAGTCAATGGATTTTTTCGTTCCCACTAGTTCTACGATACAGAGTGTTACAAAATCGTAATACCAGCGGGACTCAAGTTTCTCATTCGTTCTATCACACAGTGCCGTAATTGTACCTCAATTACGGCACAAACTACCAGGAGAATACAAGTAGGCAGGAGGTATTGAAAACTTTTTTTTTGGAGAAGAAAAAAAATATAGGTAGTAAAGTCCCACAAACTATGACGATGGAACGAGCTTACCCAGAAGAAGCCTATTTACTCGCGACTTAAATAGATTGGGGTTCATGGACCTAAGTATATGAACTCGGGAAAACCGATCTGTTCCACAAACTACCAGGAGAATAGAAGTAGGCAGGAGGTATTAAAACCCTTTTTTTAGTGATGATACAAAAGGATTATTTAAAGATTCCAATACCTTCTTCCTACTTCTGTTCTCCTGGTAGTTTGTGGGACATTACTACCTATCCTTTTTTTTGCATATCCAAAAAAAATGTTTTCAATACCTCCTACCTACTTCTGTTCTCCTGGTAGTTTGTGGGACTTTACTACCAAACCTTTATTTTTATCTCCAAAAAAAGATTCCAATACCTCCTTCCTACTTCTGTTCTCCTGGTAGTTTGTGGGACTTTACTACCTATCCTTTTTTCCCGGGAAACCTACCATTTCGCAATTCGGGTTAGGTTAGGAACGATACATCGGGTCAGGTTAGGAATAGGGTTAGGTTAGGAATAAAATTCTTTTTTTTTTTCGAGTTCCTAACCTAACCCACTACCGGGTTAGGATTTCGGGTCAGGTTAGGAATAAATCGAAATAAATGCCACTGTGACCACAGTGAAGAATGGCAGAAGAAAACGTTTTGCGCCGACCCCTGCAATTTGCGTCGAACTGTACCTACCTACAAAATTAAAATACTTTATATCCAAATGCGGTTTTAATGTATTAACATATTATTGTATAAATATTTACCGCAAAACACGTGACTTCAATGTCAGATTAATAATAAAAAAATATTTCACCTTATTGCCAAATAGTTTGGGTTATTTTTATCTATGCTCGGAACTTTATGCAATTTAGAAACAGAATTGAACTCGGGTAACTCGGGGGTAATGGATCTAGGAATTTCCCAGTAGCAGCCACGGAGTCAGGATTTGTGTCCGGGTCATGGTAACAGCTCCCTATTTCATGGGACTTATTAGATGGCAAAATGTGTGTGTGTTACCCAAACTTCTGTCATCCCTTCAGGTATTACAGGCGTTAAATTATGTTGTTTTTTTTTATATGCCCCATTGTATTGAAACACATCACCAAATACCTACCTACTTTTTGTTAAGAGATAAGAATTAATTTCAAAATAATGTTTACATTGTAATTTTATGTTGTTAACTTAATATTTTGGATCTCGTATAACTATGAAATGGGTATTTCATCAACGTTGCAATTTTATTATTATTCCACAAGAAAATTGTTCTTGAATCTTGTGCGACTGTATGTACATAACACAATCAGAAATAACAATGCATTAAAAACCCTATCATGACATGACTGCAGACAACAATGCAACTCAATAAGCATGGATGTGCAATAAACTATATTGTACTAGCTGTACCCTGCCACGCTTCGCTGTGGCCCTTTTTCCTACCTACCTATTAAATAAAAACAATCCTTGATGCGGATTATATATCATTCTAAAATTTCAGCTCGATCGGTGCAGAACTTTTTGAGTTTTTGAAGTGTACACAAACCAACATAACATTTTTATAGATATAGATGTACATAGAAGGTCCAATGAGATGACGAGCAATAAAGAAGTATGGAAAAAGACATGTTGCGCTGACCCCAAATGAATTGGGATATGGGCAAGAGAATAGTGATGATGTACGTAGTAGAAAATTGTTTATCCCGGTATATTGTTAACTATCATACAGTTTAAATCTCTGGACAATTATTCTAAAATATATGATGTAGGCACTCGCTCAATAAGGATTTAAAAAACTCAACCTGACAAAGCAGTTGACAATCAATCAACCGGAGAGGCAGCTGATCCTAATATAAAATGGTGATTTTAATCTTTATTGATTTATTTATCCTGTTCCGATTAGTTGATAAAATTGGTTTTTATTTGTACATTTGAATTGAGGATAAATGCTTGACCAAAAAAGTTGTTTCATGTTTGTTAATATTTGCTGATTTTAGAATTAAAGTTACAAACAAGTTGTTTTTACTTTTTACCACTTCTCATGTATGATTATTGTCTATTGAAACTAAATGGTGTCAATATCAAACTGATATTGGAACTCGTCATAACAAATTATTGAACAATTGAAAGTATTCTATGTTTTTAACGGTTGATAATTCATGAGATTATTATGATGAAAACTTTGAAGCTCAGTCATGGCATGAGGAAGGTAAAAAATGTTCCCACAGCTGGGACACAGGCTAGGAATTAGACCCTTCTATGGACAACAGAGAGGATTATCTGCAGGAGGGCTCAGTGGATTTAAATGATAAAATTGATAAAAAAAAAAAAATCTCTTAAAACTGTCATGGAATTGCAGATTAGCTTTTATCTCGTGCCTTGAAAGTATTCAATGATTTTCAGTACCTACTCTAAATGCCAACATGACCGTTAAAACCGAGAGCTCTTATCTTCTTATTGTGTGGGCAGTAAGGTCTAACGACCCCACACACCCTAGTGTCAGAGTTTCTAAACCGCCGTAAGGGCCTCTGACATGGTTTGACGACCGCCATTTGGCGGCCGGGACCACCGGCTTATACGTGCCTTCCGAAGCACGGAACCATCTTTTTATCAGACAATCAGGTGATTCAGGCCTGCAATGTCCTAACCAAACTGGAAACAACTTCACAAAGTATGCTTCCCGTGGGAATCGAACCCACGACCACCGGGTCACAAGGCAACGCCTAAACCACTCGACCACGGAGGCAGTTCTTATGAGAAGAGTGGAGAGTACGGAGTAGGTTTAAGTTTGAGGTAAATCCCCGCGACATAATTATAATTGTTATCTTCTCTATTTAATCAATTAACATTTAGTAGTTGCATGCAGAAAAAAGTCATTGAAGTTTCAACAGTAAGTGCTGAGCCTAAACGTTGCAATTCCAACAGCGCACTCGATGACTGACAGCATTTCGAGTAGTGACCTAAAAGATCACACATCCACGGACCAACCTAGGCAAGAGTGGCTTAACCTGAGGACCGAGCCGAGCGGCTGTTATTATTTAGAACTCCTCTTAGTTACACAGACATTGACAAAGGTATTCATTTATTAATAGAAGTTGTGGTGAAACAAATCAAAATTAAATCAAGTTAAAGCAATGGAAGTATCTAGAATAATATACATAATGTCTATGAATTGACAATGTGAGATTCTATTTTTAAAAAAAACTACCTACAGGGTATGAGTTTGAGTGCATATAAGGAAGCCATAAAAACTTTAATGCTTAGCATGAGATTACAATTGTTTTGACATGACGGTGTGGTTGCCAGTCATTGATGTATTATATTGCCAGTCCAAAAAAACAACAAAATTAATGTTCATTTGTTTTTGTGAGAGTAAAGAATCAATCCTCATTGGGTTTTACATATAAATGCACAATATCTCCTTTTAAAATGATCACATCTTGCTAAAATCATGCAGTTTTACAAAAGAAAAGGTAGGTAAGTAATTATTTATGACATTAGCTCTAATTACCCAACATTTGGTTTTGTCATGAGCTTGAGTTCCTGTTCCCGTTTTAAACGGTTGAAAATCGAAAGTTTTTATAGACATCGTGCAAGAGAACTTAAAAATTACGCCACTAAAAAGTTGCAACATTCACTGCGTCCACATTCCATAATTAAATAGAAGTAATAAAACCTCGATGATGATAACCTCCACGTGAAAAAAGAGTTAGACAAAAATACAAAAAAGACTGCGACACGAAGGTAATCAGCCAATTACATTGATGACGTATCGAAATAGAAGGACAATGTAAAGTGTAATACGTAATATGTGCCAGTTCCTTTCGAATAATCATTCAAAAATCATGTTGCGATGTGTAATCGTGTCCTAATTACGTATAGGTAAACATAAAATAGCAAATGAAAGAAATTATAAGTACTTACTAGAAGTAATCCTTTTCTTCAAGAGCTGGGGGTTCCAGGCCAACGACATCGTAGTAATTGTTGTAATTACTACTAATACTACTACTAAAATTTAACTGTTGTAATAACTTCGTCATCTTGATCAATCGTAATTAAGCCTTGAAGTAACTTGGGAAGAAAAACACGGTCAGACCGTAGAGATCGTACAAATTGCGTAGTAGACACGAACACGAATCAAAGCACAGACTACTTAGAGATACTACGTATCAGACTGCCAACTTCAGAACAAAAATTTTCACCACAGTCTTTCGAGTTTTAATGTCGTATGACGTTTCTTTTTTTTTTTAAAGTTACGTTGTACAATGGCAAAGGAACCACTCGTATACAGCCTAAAACGCCGTGCTGCTGGATATTATTTGATTTCTATTGTCCCACAAAGGGGCTATTATTAATTTTCTGAAATAAATTTTGGGAAAAAATAAATAAAACAAAGAATTACTTATTAAAAGATTTATTTTTTAATTTTCTTTTATATTTTTCGTAAGCTTGCTTTTGCATCGCAGGCAAATCACGATTTTGGAGTCTTTGAATATCCGTGCCCTTTAAAATTCGATTTATCATATTGCACCAGTTCATTATTGTAAACCTCACAACTAATGATATGAAATGATTAAGGATCATTGTCTTGTGTTCGGTACAGTGAATGAAATCAAATGAATACTTGGAACAAATAAAATCAATTGCGACATTATTTTTATGAGCGTTGTGTTCCAAGTATGCATTTGTTTCAGTTATCACTGTACCGAAACACCTCACTGCACCTTCGGATGGGTAGTTTAATCTTTTTTTTGCTGCCGTATATTCGCGATGATTAATCCAGTCGTGGATATTTGATTCATTGCTTGTTAAGCAATTTTTGCATGAGTTACATTTTAATTTAAATTTATCAAATATTTTGCGAACTACCCATCCTGTAGTGTAGGCTCGCGAGTGGACATTCAATCGTTCTTGTCGAGCCTGCTCCACAATCATTTCAATATTCTGCCCTGTATTTGAATGACCCGGCTCGACATTTTCTTTTGTATCTTCAGTAAACAGAGACTGTAAATTTATTACTTGGTCTGCCGGGTCATCCTCACAATTAAATGTTTGGTTGTGGAATTTTATAATTCTGGTTATCAACAATGACTTAAAGGTGCAATTGAAGCTGTGGCAGTTTGGGTCATTATTTCTGTAATTATATGCCCTTACTTGCCCAAAAAAGTTTTCAATGGGATCTGAGTTAAAATATCTCGGCCTCATTATTTTTATATTATTGGTTTTAAAAATCTGCCACAGCCTCATGTAACTTTTTAGTGTTACAATAAAATTCACTAAAGAGGGCACAGATTTTTCGTTTCCTTTGGAATCGATATAGCGAATTTTCTCCAATTTCGTAATAGCCTCTTTCCAAAACTGATGATGAGGTGATTTTTCTGTAACTGCTGTTCTCAGGATTTTTCCCTTGCTTCTCTTAGAAAATATTGCAGCTCCATTGACACTGTCGAACAACTGGTCAAAAAATAGAACTGTGTCTGCTGTGTTTTCTAGTGTACTGCTGACAGGTCTTCCATCTGCATAATGAGCTGGAAAAGAAGAAACATTATGTTTAGTATAACAAAATATTATGAACCTCGGAGTGATTCATGAGGGTGGTTTATGTAGTGTAAACCAGTGAGTTTTATGACGTTATATGTATTCAGTAATACATATTATGTTTTTATGTAACTGTTTATTTACTGTCTTTAAAAGATCCATTAAACTAAAGTAACAATATTATGTTTGGCTCCTACCACGCGGTCAATACCTAGCACCTATACTAAATAACAATTTGCAAAAAGTTTATTTTTATAGTAGCCATTGCCAGCGGCTTTACCCGGGTTTATGACGAAACTTAATTAACAGGAATTTAATCCTGGGATAAAAAAGTATCCTATATGTTAAAATAACCTGAATAACAAACATCCATCCATCCTCACTTTTTTTTTGGATTTATAATATTAGTTAGAAGTAAGATCATGTTAGGTACTTACAAAATTTTGCCGTGTATGACAAGGCTGCAGATACAGTTTTGCTGAAGACCTTTACACAATTTTTTACCTGAAAAATAAAAGGTGACATTAAAATCTGTTTTAGTAAATAATCTAGTGACCACATTGTGACCACTCTAGCAGAATACAAATAGGTGGCTAAATAAGAAATTTACCTTCATTTTTTTTATTTTTTCAGGAATGACATGCTGGTCATTCAATTTATAAAGAAGTCTGGCTTCTGTGTGATGACAATCTGTTTCATAAACATCAACTATGTCTTGCCATTTTGATAGTTTTCCATCAATTTGTATGTTTTTGTTTAAAAAATTATTTCGCAGCCCCTTTATAAGGTGTGATGGGTCATATATAATACTCAGATTGACTCCGCTTATAGTAACTGTGCCATCTGAAATGATTAAATATTTAAACTAAATTAAATTTCATGAGTGCCATCATATTTTTCCTTATATATACATGTAGTTAAAAACAATGATTGAGATGAAAAATCAAGAAGTCAAAATGTTGGTTAGTTCCTTAAACAATATGTCCACTATTGGTCCATTTGATTCATGCCAGCATTTAAACCCTTAATGGTGAATGTTTACATAAGTGCCCGAATATTTGGACAGCTAGGATGGAAAAGTTAACTAAATAATACAAACCTGGTTCTTGATTTGCAAGTAGTTGGTCACGTCTTGTGTCTGCTGTCAGGCTTCTTAGTGCAGATTGAAAAGCAGACCCCTGGTCACAAATTAATGCAACTGGCTTCAGCCCACATCCCACTATGGCAGAAATTACTTCTTTCAAAATAGTTTTTAATTCTAGCCCAGAGGTGGCTCCTTCGCAATAGTAATAGGCCACTGGTTGCTGCCATTTAAAAACTGCTCCTCTCAGCATAAAAACAAGTGCATGATCAGCAAACTTTTTTTTTTTAATGTTAAGCTCTACAAAGCCGTTTATTGTATCTTTATTTTTGTTGTAGTTTAAGGCAGTTTCCAGTGACATTTCGTCAAATATTACAGAACACATTTTCTTATTTTCCTCCCATGTTGCAACCTGGAAACCAACATATGAATTAAAGCTTAACTTTTTTCACTATTCACCAATGTGCAACCATGATATAATTTATTAAAAAAAAAGGTTAAATAACATACTTTAATTCTACACACACAGGCATGTTGTTTGAATTCGGTTATGGTACCACTCATAATGTACAGTTTAGAAGATTTTAAAATTTGAATATTGCATAGGTACAAACCTCTTTTTTCATTAACTCAAAAACTTGAGGGCAAACTCCTGTTTCAATATTAAGTTTTGTCACCATCTTATTTAATGTTGACCTTGATGGCAATATAAAAATTTTGTGTAAAAATCTGTAGCATTTGGGACTCTGCTTCATAATTGATAATGCAATTAGTTTTTCCTCTAATGTGAAGCGACGCCCTTTCTTATTTTTAGTGCAAAGATTAATCTGCATTTTCATGATACTCTTTGCATATGGGTTCATGTTTGCTGTTAGTTTTTCAAAGGAAGTTTCCTTATTAAACTTCAAAGCTTTCTTGGCCCTTTTGTAAAAATCTGTTTGCTTTTTTGCCTTTTTGTACTCTTTGTACAACATTTGGCAAGTTGGTGACAAGTTTTTTACATTGCTTATAATTCGTTTTCTTGAAGGTTTCTGCGTTTCATTCCGGACTTGGCCCAAACCTGAAACATTGTAAAATACTCTGTATGGGGAACACAGACTACAATTTCCTGATTGTTATTATTTTGAGACTAATAATACTTTTACTATATAACTTTAAGCCTGCAGCAGGTTACAAGTGAGGATATAACATAATATAGTGTCAACGAGTAGTAGCACAAATCTGATGAAATAAAAAATATTATTAATTGGAACTCTGAATGATTATTACCTGACTCCTCAATAGTTGGTGGATTTTGTAGAGCTTGGGGTAAAGTTTGGAGGTCACAGGAGCTAGCAGCAGTGACTTCTGAAATAGACAGAATCAAGGAAAAAAATTATTAAAGGGATTAAATTTAATTTAAAAAAATCAAGTATTTAATATACAGAAAAACGGGGTGAATAGAGAATGCAGGTGTGAATCGAGACCAACCTTGTTTACATGTAAGTTATGGGATATGTTACAAACATGCAACTTATTTAGTACCTAAAAATGAACATCTCTTGTCGGCAGACCAATCACCATAATAATTAAAGATTGAAATCCCTTTCAGTCTGGTGCCGATTCACCCCTGCATTCTCTATTCACCCTGTTTTGCAGTACATATTTATCAAAGAGATTAGAGATACCTGAATCTTGCCTAGACTGTGGATATTTTGGTAGGCACCGCAGAGGAAATTCAGTGGAGGTAGAAGCAACTGGTTGAATTTCTGTAAAAACAGAAAAATATAGCAAGTTTAATAAACACACCACTGCACTTTACCACCAACTACCTTTTCAACTACCTGTTCAGGAGCACTAAGACTGCCATTGTAACCATGGAATAATAAACAATATTGTAAAGCAGTACTGTTAAAAAAATTGATGTACAAGAAAGTGTATTATTTTGTTATTGTGCACAATTTAATTCGTAATAAAAATTATACCATTAACGTACCTTTCAGTGGTTCTAGGCAGTATGTGTGGTCAAAGTGTCTTTTACGGGAGTATGAATGCTCAGCCTGAGGTGACACATTTTCTGAAATCAGACACACAAAATCAATTTCAGTATTATGCACCTCAACATTATGCTCATCAGTCACTGAGTTAACACCTGAGAATAAAGAGAGGAATGCAAGTTTACTTTCCTTCCTATACTTGCGCATTGGTTTGTGAGACAGATAAAAAACTTTTTCTAGATTTTGAACTTTATTATCATAATGGTATTTGTTCCTTCCTGTTAGCTGCATCATTAGTTTATGTATGATCAATAGAGTGAAAATTATGTTTGTGAGAACTGCAAATATGACAAATATTTGGTAAAAATCAGTCTGTGACACTGTCGTGAGTATAGGTGTTATAATATTTTGCTCAGTGATTTGTACTGATAAATAAATAATTAAATTTTGAAACCCATGTCGAAAATGATTTGTATCATTACTTTAGTTAGTTCATAATATAGTACTGTTAGGTTTGTAAGTTTCTTTAAGAGTGGTCAGGGGGTCATCAGGGGGAAAATGGCCGAAAATGTATCCTTGCTAATATAATCAATTAATTTTGCAGCCTCTTTTAATCATCTCTATAGTGAGTGCTGTTAATACTATTGCTTAATAAATGAATAGTATATTGTCCCTTATCACATCTGCTTATAGTACTCAAGACTGATTGCAGATCAGATACAAGAGAAGAAATATATATTGTGTTGTTCACGATACTTCGTAGTATACACCTAGAAACCATAATATATCTAGCTTTTTTAAGAAAAGTTGTATTCTGAATAAGGTTTCAAAACTTTCAGTCTTTCGCACCGTACGCGAGTATAGGTATAACAAAATTTGGCGTGTGTTTAGGAAGGTAAAGAAAGCAAGATGTAATAATAAGTAATGTATGATCATAATATTTACCTGTATACTGCAGAGTTGTTATTCCACTCAAAATATCATCTTCAGTAAACAGGGAAGGATAGGCACTGCCAATGAGACGAGATTTAGACGTAATGAACTTCTTTTCGAAGTGTTTTTGACAAACAAAAAGCTTCGAAAGTTGTTCAGGTGATAACGATTGCAGATCATCACGATTTAGACACTTTAACCACACAGCGAGTCTTTTCTCATTACACGGGAAATGATGCAAAATAGCGTCCTGTCGCGAAGATTTACAAACACAGCACTCGTAATACATTTTGCAAGTAGCAAAAGTAATCGTAGAGACACTGGGATTTATTACAGATAAAGCGGAGAGGATAAGCACAAACGACTTCACTCGATCAACACAATAACTGTAATGTCAGATTTATGTCATTTACGTCAAATGAAACAAAAACAAATGGCGGCCTACCTGCGCCTGCGTCGGCCAATCACAGACGACCAGAAACGTCATACAACATTAAAACAATATGGCGCTACGTCGAGCGTTTCGTTGTACGAAGATTATCAGCCGTGACTGTAATGTCAGATTTATGTCATTTACGTCAAATGAAACAAAAACAAATGGCGGCCTACCTGCGCCTGCGTCGGCCAATCACAGACGACCAGAAACGTCATACAACATTAAAACAATATGGCGCTACGTCGAGCGTTTCGTTGTACGAAGATTATCAGCCGTGAATCAAAGTAGTGTAAATTGGTTTGATTTGATGAATAATCAACTTGAAGTGCGGGCGAAAGGTACTACCTTGTTATTTGAGAAGATCACTATTGACATACAATATACACGTGGCCAGAGGCGTCTGAATTTGGTCGCATAACATAATTTTTCCATAATGGCCACCGGATGCGTGACGTTTCTATTCTCGAAAATTACGTTCCGATATACGCGCAGAGTAACTTTTATGCACTCGAAAAAATCAATGACAAAATCGCTCCTTTGTTTTAAGAAAATATGGACAATATTTAACCGATAAAATGAAACGAGCTATTCTGACAAAATTCTATGCTATTTTCATACTATTAGACCCATTATGCGACAAAATATCGAAAATCAATATTACTTTCTTTGACACCCACGAGTTGCCATGGAAAACAGGAAAACGTTCCGTTCTAAAACAAAACGTCAACGAGAACCGTTGTGAAGTGAGCCACAGTACAGTATCGATCGATTGGGCCGCGCCGTAATGCGTACATATCAACAGAACATCGATTAAAAACTTACCGATTCCGAAAAAGTAACGACGGCATACTACTTGTTGGAGACTCAATAACGTTTAACTTTTTTTTTATCATGTAACTGGATGCCGGCAAGGCATATAACGTCATAACTTCACTTTAAATTTACACTGCACGGACACAAGAACTTCCAATTAAGGAACGATTAGTCTTTGTAGGACTGTGTTGCACATTAAAATCGATTACACATAAAAGGCTTTTTATAATATTCAGTAGAATCCTGGGTAACGACATTCAGGTGCTGCGGCTTGTCCACGACTAGTGCTGACTCTGAGTTAGTCGCCGCAGCGACGGTATAATAATATACGTAGGCAAACTCCACCCTCTATTTTTAGGGAGGACAGGGTGAGACACACGGGTGGATTTTAAAATGTAATAAAAATATCCAGTTTATTAATTATGAAAATTCAGTGAACTGAGTAATAATGTAGATTGTTTTATGGCGTTAACAAAGAAAACAATTACCTAAGTACCTATCTATACATTTTGTAAGATAGACCAGCATCAGAAAGGGGATAAGCAATTTTGTTTGTCCTTTCAGCTGGTGTACGGAACGGGTGGCATACCATGACTTATTATTGCAAGGCCCTTTTAAAACATTAGGGACTCTTTCTTAAGCCGGTTTGGGAATCAAGGCAGATTCAGTCCTACCTAGCTAGCGAGGGATTTATCTGCCTCCGGGTTCGAGTGGTTTAGGCGTTTGCGTTGTGACCCGGTGGTCGTGGGTTCGATTCCCACGGGAAGCACACTTTGTAAAAGTTTCTTCCAGTTGGCTAGGACATTGCAGGCTTCAATCACATAATTATTGTCTGATAAAAAGATGATTACGTGTTTTGGAAGGCCGCCAGATGGGGGTCGTCAAACCACGTCAGAGGCCTTTCAGGTGGTTTAGAAACTCTGACACAAGGGTGTATGGGGTAGTAAGGCCTTACTGCCCACACGATAAGAAGACGAAGTGAGAAATCTGTACGTACGCTGAATATTTTTTTACTGATATTTTTACTGGACGTTAGTGCTAGATCGTGACTTGGTAAGTCAAGGTCTTCTAACTAGTGTGACTAATAAAAAGCAGTATTTTAATGGTAATGGTTTAAACTCGATTTGGCCGTCAAATGACAGTTCCTTTTATGCCCGATGGAAAGTTTAATCTATTTTTAGCCTTCCAATTTCGATTTCCAATTCGTGTAGTGTGGTCCGACTGTGAGTCCCGCACAAGCGCAGTAGACTCCCGTGACGTCACTATGTTTACTCCCCCACTGTGGACCATTCGATTGTTTTGTTTGCGGAGCGATTATGGACCTTATGGCTTTTTGATATTGGAAAATAAAATAAAAAGTACTTACTTACCTACTTCTATTTATAATTATTCCGACCTTTTGCTTCTTGAATAATAAGATTTTTTACAGGCGCTTGACTTTTTTAAATCTCATTAGATATATACTTTGCCTTAGTACAAAAACCGCATGGCAACAAGGCTTTTCATCGATCTGACCTATGTCACTGGAATTTAAAAAACGAAAACTTAGCTTAGTGATTCATTCTGATTTAAAATACATTATCTCATCTAGGTACTGCAAAAACCCCAAATTCCTCTCGAAGAAAAACATTTTTTTTTGTAGGTAGGTATCGATGTTTTTGTTATACCACAATCAGAATTTTTGCATAGTTAGACCTAAAACCTAGAACATTATTTAAGTGTCCATGTAGGTACAGACCTGGTACAGACTGGTACCATGGACAACGTCATGTCCAATGCGCAACTTTTTATTCGATTTGGAGTACGTGACGCATTCATATTCTTGCCCTTCTACTCGCCCTTCATGCCCTTTGTTACATCTAGGTACTTACGATCATCGATTTATGTAAATCATGATTGCGCATTGCTGTCAGTTGCCTTTGATGAGTCTATCAGCTGATATTTTGCAAACAAACGCTCTTTTGTGAACAGTATTGCCAAATTTTCTGCTCTGCTGTACAATACCAACACGTTTGATTAAAACATTTCTGACAGTTGTTTGTGCATAAATTACTCTTAATCATTATTAATTAACCTCAGGGGTTGGAAAAACTGTAATTTTTTAAGCAGTAAAATTAGGAAAATAAAAGTCCTACTGAAAGCGATTGCCGCTTGTATGGGCAATTTATTAACTCTCTTCAGAATAGCCTTTGACCGCTATTTGACTGATGTTAGCCCTCGGTTCCTTTATTATTCATGACTAGGTTGATTCTTCAAAGTAATTAGTGGGCTTGGGTGAAGCGATACTACGGTCGACTATGAAGTTCGTTCAAGCACACTTGTCTAGAGTCTATACCTATACCTTTCTATACCTGCACCTTGTAGTCTATTTATCTTTGTGTAATTAGTTCATCATCGCTGCTCTCAAAACGGTAAAGGAAAATATCGTCAGGAAACCGGCATGTCTTAGAACCAAAAAATTCGAAGATATGTGGCATCTACCAGCCCCCACTGGGCCGGGATTTAACCCATCCCTCTCTTATAGAGAAGGCCTGAGTCCCTGCAGTGGGAACACTAAGAGCTGATGATGTGTGATGTGATACCTATGTATGGGTTTATGTCTTTGAAACAGAATTCTTGAATAACGATGACCTCTCAAACCTGCCAGTCGAGGCGTTGGTGTTTAGTTTCAGAAATTAGGGTTCTAATTTCCGTATGCACGGTGACTAAGACTTAATCATTGCATTAATGAGCTCGAGTTGTCTTTAATGACAGTATCACATACTAATAGGTTTGACCTGTAGGTACCAACTACTAGTTGAAAATGCCTTTAGAACTTACCTAAGTAGACCTGTACTGAAGGTATTGTACCTGTTGTCCTTAGTAAGAATTTTAAATAGCTTATGTTCGTTCCTAGCAGTTGTCACTGACATCAAGATTTTAATGAGTATGTTTTCACGTGTTCAAAATCTAGCAATCCCAGTTTTATTAATTTGATGTCTTTATTTTAGAAGAATAATGTTAAGCTGAGCCAAGAGAAGCCTGAAAACAAGTCAGAAGTGATGAAGTGAACAAAGAATATAAACCCAGTGAGGGTGTTTTTTTTTTTTTTTTTTTTATCCTTTATTAAAAAGAACCAGGTTCTTAATAATTAATTACAATCTAGCCTACAAGACTAATAAGCAATTTTAATCTAACTTAACTTTTTACGTGGTGGTATTTTAAAACAGAATAGTGCTGATTGTATATAAACAAGTCCGTTCCACTTTCTTAGAGTCTAATATTATAATATAAACACTTTGTTCATGTGTTATATGAGTGTCATTGTCACCATTATTTCTACATTACACTTTACACTACACTAATTCAAAAGGTTTTGTTCGTTTTAGCCTTCGCACTATATTTGTCTGGTCTAGCAGCTGAATTGCCTCGATGTTCACATGTTGGTGGAGTCGGTGTTCATGGGCCTCAGCAAATTTTTGGATTATTTTGGTGACGGGTTCCACTTTTAGGTCACGATGGAGGTCGTCATTTCTTATATACCAGTGAGGGTGTTGAAGACTATGGAGTTGCAGCAGGTAATAATTATATTTTTGGGAAAAAAATAATTTATATTAAAGTCGATAGGGATGATAGTTGCTTGTGTCATATAATCGAAGTCAATTATTGAGATACACGTGGAAAGGTGCATTGAGATGCCTTGAATGAAGCAACGTGGCTAGTTTTCCAGGAAGTGAATTGGGTCAGTGTACGGGTCAAATAGGTTATGAGCGTTGCGTTATTGCGTTGCGTCGTTGTGGCGCATTGACGGTACAGCTATAATAATTATGTAGTATTGTGTGCAGTAAGGGTGTTGCTCTCGTACAGGTTATGACACTAGGATTTCAAAAGTACTCTACGAATTGTTGAGTGATTTGTGAAATCACAAATCAGAATGCGGAGAAAAGAGGAAAATATCGTGAGGAAAGTTTTGAGTAGGTATATAGGTACCTATGAATTTAGAGGGGTATAAGACTAAAGGAGGATCAAAGAAACGATGGATGGACTGTGTAATGGATGATATTATGGCAAAAAAAGGAAGTGTTTAATGAGAAGACGACTATTAAGAAGTATGGAAGAAGAAGACCTATTGCACCGACCCAAATTAATTGGGAGAAGGGTAAGAGAATGAGTTGAGTGGTTTGTAAAATTCCGTACTGTCTTTGTAAGTTGCCCACTCTTCACTTTGAGTCGGTCTCCTATCGCGAAGAATGGGCAAACTAATTCTAATTTTGTTCTTTGCAGTTGTAGTTTTTAAAATCACAAAAAATCAAGCCTTTTTTCATTACGCAGAAACTAAAGAACACCACCCGCTGTGATTCAATGCAATATTGAAAGATGGGAATGGGGATGGTTGATTCACAGAAAGAGAACTTAAAAATAATTCTCTAGGGTCATCAACATGGAATCTTGGTAATGACCATTTCGTTTCAACTTCGGTCAATGACTACACTGACTAGTTGACTACACGACCTAGGCATGCCTGAGTCACTATATACATCGAGAACTGATAAAACTTATTAACAAATGCACAAGTATTTCACCTCAGCAAAACATGCTCTATCTCACGCGTGTCACGTTACTAAATAATTTCAACAGTGCAAGGTGCAATGTTTGAAATTATTTTAATTATTGCTTATCTTTAGGCCTTTCTATACAGAGGCAAAAAGAAACAAATTATATTATATTAATTAATTATATTATATTATCAAATTTAGTTGGAACGTGCGCTCAGCAATGGAGGGAACCACACAGTCATCGCGAGTTAAGGAATACGACCTTATACAACGGAAGGATTAAAAAAAAAAAAAAAAAAAAAAAAAAAAAGAAGAAACCTTATTGTGGCTAATACCAATTCACCTTTTTTGTATGAAATAGGCGGACTGACTCAAAAAAATATGTTTCTGTTTAGTCCGTCAGTTAGATTATCGAAAAATATTGAATACCTACATGTTTTTTTGTTTTGTCAAATCAATAAATAATAACGAAGATAAAGCGCGTCAAAGATCATGGAGTGGGGCTTGAAACGTCACTTGAAGGTACAAAATGTACTATCATAAGACGTCACACGAGTTTTCGAAGCACTGTATCGTCTTCATCTTTTTTTTTACGTGAAAAATGAAAAAATATGTGGTCAATATTTTTTGGAAATCTATTTGACGGACTAATTAGTTTTTTTTTTGTCCGATCCCCTCTCTTGACCTCAATCTTTTCCTGAGGACAGAGATGATCGAGGTCGACGAAGGATGGCCATCATTATATTTGGCTGCCTTGTTCCAATGTTAGGTGTAGGCCTCTTTCTTCTTGTGCTATTCCTCTTTGGTATGTCTAAGTCTCACTCAATATCATCCACCTATAAAGCTTCTGGCATACCTATTTTATTAAATTGTATCAATTTCATTTTGTCACAGTCTTCAGAGCTACCCGAGCTACTTCCAAATTATTCTAAATGAAAACTTTACTTAAGATCAAAAAGGATTTAACATCGATTAATACTATAATCAACAGTATAATTTTCTGCTGTTTTAAAACTCAGACTAGACTGTTTATTGCAAAGAACGAGACTACCAATTTATGTTAAAAGTAAGGGCGTGGCAGGATTTGTACAAGTACCAAATATCTGGGATTACAAAAATGTGGATAGGAGTGACTTCTCGGCAACAATTTTTGTTCGAGAGAAACACGTTTTGAAAATATTATTATAACATTTTGTAAAAATGTCGAGAAAACTTTACCTGGGAGCATAATGGAATGTTTAAGATTACGCTAGCAAGCATGCAGGAAACAAGCTTGATAGCGTAAAAGCAAAGTTCTCAGGTATTTCAAACTTGCTATGTTGCATTATATTTGATGTGTAATGCAACAAACATTTTTGTGAGCTAGCATTTTTGTGAAATCCGTCTACCTTTGTCGTCTACAAAATATGTAAGATTGTATAACTTCATTTATCTAAGGTAGGGAGAAAACTCGGATGTTGTCATATTTTATACAATGATTTTTAGAAAAACATTAATTAAAGTTTCGAGTAAGGAGGTAACTACAAGGTTTATTTGTACGTCTTGCGTGAGATATAATAATAATATAGGTAACTTTATAGTGCAGATATAACCACGAATTGTGTCATCAATAAAGTTATATACAGTTTCCTTTTATCACGGTGTCACGAATAAACATATTTGAATTTGTTATTTTTATAGAGTTATGGCCGCTTGTAACACAATGACAAGTCGAAGTCACTCAATACGCCTGACACTAATTAATTGTTATTAATTGTTTTAGATAAAAGAGCTTACAGTAATATAATAAGAGACGCTTTCCAAAGTTAATCGTAGTTTATTTAAATTACAGTAAAATAAATTAATACTTTTATATGAAATAATAAAACAGTCTAGATGGCTAGTTTAGATACATAGTAAGGAACCAAAACAGTGATTGTGATCTTTTTCAACAAATTCCCGTACACTTGCATCAGTGATACCGTTTTAGGCTTAAAAAGTATAGCAATCGAGCTATCAGAATCAACACAACTTATAGAATTTGGCACAACATTTTTGAAGGGAAGATTCTCCAAATTCACCTTAGTATTCTTAGCCAAAGAGTTTAAATTCACAGTTGGGTTATCGCAAAAAATATCTCTTGGCAGTGGGAAATTCGCTGTCTCTTCCAAAATGTCTGATGCTCTCTGGCAAGGGATATTAAACATTGATAGGCTCGACATAGGGTTCATTGCAGTTTGGCCGGAAATTAAGTTCCCTAATTGTTTCGGATTTTCGTACGTTGTAGGATTGAAATCATTCTTGCAGCCAGTTTTTTGTCTGAATATAGGTACTAGCTTTGGTGTCTCCTTTTCTGAATCCTGATTTTGTTCTTTCAATTTGGCTAACGCAGACGCTATTTTCGATAGTATCTTGCTAAAATCTGCAGTTTTATTTTTGGGTGTAGGTGTTTCTTTGACTATTTCTGTTTTATTCTCCACAGGTTTATCAAGCATGTAGGATCTATCATCAATAATCTCTTTAATACTCTTCAGCCTTTCCTCAACAATTTTATCAAAATCTGGCATCGTTGGTTCAGGAAACATTTCACAATTATCAGTTTCTTTGTTTTTTTCTTCCTCTTCTTCTATTATTTTTTTATCTTCACCCTTGTTTTTGTTTTCCATTTCATCAGAGAGAAGGAATTTGATTATCTTCACAACATTATATAGTCTTTCTTTTTTAATTTTGGAGGTGCTTTTGAGCGATTGTAAGGCTGGCATGAGCTCGTCCCATTTTGTGTCGGTGGAACATGAAGTCGATGGCTTCGGGTTTTTAATGACCACTGGGTTTGGTGATGACGATGTTATATCGTCGAGGGTTTGTGATGCGACTTTCTGAAAGAGATTTATTTGGTTTTTAGCAACTTGTGTATTATAGGTAGGTATAGCATTTGTGTTTCAAAGTCAGACTAAGTAATTAAGATCGAGAAATAAACATAGGAAAATATTATATAATTTGTTGACTATAAACCCCCGTTAAAAGTATGAATAAGTAACATTAACAAAACATTAAATAACTGGCGAAGGAGTAGGTACTATTAGGTGCATCTCTGCCTCACCCTTTAGGGATTACAGGCGTGATGTTATGTGGCATGATGTAAATAACAATAATCACCCTACTCTACTCTTCTTGAATTTATTCGAATAAGAAAGAAAAAAATAAATTTACTCACAGTCAAAATCACACATATTATGGCAAATACTATTATTCTGTTATTCATTTTCTTCAATAAATGAACTTAACACACATCAAACTTCAATAACTATTAACTTATCAATAAATCAAACGATTATAATCGCAAGGTTTTGTATACTTCATGTATCGATTACGAAATCGCAATAACAATAATCGATTTCAATATGACATAACAATCACTGTGTCACATCACTATCGGAACGATAAAATTTTAAATGTCACCGGAATTTCAATAAATTAGTCAAATGTAAGTTTATTTAATAATCAGATTGTTGGAAAGCTTATCATTCTTAGTAAAATAGACAAAATATTCTAGATACTATTAATAAATGTTTTTTAAGTAAAAGTTCACATGTTTTCAAAACTATGAAACTGCCGCAACAACCACATCGAAAGCAAAATATTAACAGACCTAATATCTATGCAAACGTTAAGTACCTACGAGTCCTACAAAATTCTTTTGGCGCGTGGCCAAAATGAGAAGTAACTAGGTACGCCAGCTTATTTTTACCCGACTGCGCAAAGCAAAGAAGGGTTATGCATGTGTTTATCAGTCTATGTATGTATGTATGTATGTATGTATGTTTGTTCCTATGTGGCATTGTAGAGGCCAAACGCCTTGGCCGATTTTGATGATCCGTACGTCAATCGATTCGTCTTGACCTCGCGAGTGTCACTAAAAACATTACAGTAAACAATACTCACTATAGTAACAACTAGTCGCCATATTGTCAAAATGAAAAAAAAAAAAACGACGCACCACGTCAAGTGGGGTATCGTTGAATAGGTATTTGAAAATGAATATTAGGCTTCCTTTATCATTTTTCATTTTATAAAACCGTTTAGGATATATAACCATTTAAAGTTATTAGAACAAACAATATCGCATTTCTTACATAAAACGGATTTTTTTACGTGTACGGAATGAATATAAAATCGAATCGAAATCTACCGTCTTATAATAGTAGTAACGAAGTTAATGAAAACTGACTAAAAAGTGTAAAATAAAAAAATGTAAGTAGTTAAAAAACTAAAAAACCCGACTGAAAAAACGGAAAAGCAAAAAACAAGCACATTTTAAATTAAACAAAACTTGGAAGCAGGCGGGGTTCATTTGAATATTAAATTATGAAATGAAAATAGAATGGACCCCGCCTGCTAACAAGTTTTGTTTAATTTAAAATGTGCTTGTTTTTTGCTTTTCCGTTTTTTCAGTCGGGTTTTTTTTTCAATACAATTTCGCGAAAATGCTCGCAAAAACGCACCCTGTCAAGGTCATTCATGCGCCAAAAGATCCCTGTCGCACTGTATGTATTATAATATCAAGAAGGACGAATGAAAACTTTTTCTTTTGCAGTACCAAGTACCGACTCATTTTCCACAGAACTTTTACAGCATGCCATTTAAAAAGTTTTTTTTCTTCTTTACTGGATGTTATTATCGTGTGGTTTTTAATTTGAGAAACTAAATTGACACTTGGAAATGTCAAACTTCCGTATATTGTTGTTTTATGGAAGTTTGACATTTTCAAGGTTTTCAAGTGTCGATTTAGTCTCATAGTCATATGGCTACGATGGCTACTATAGTTTTTAAATAAAAAGAGATCGGTTTACGTTATTTATATACCTCATCATCAGCCTATAATGTTCCCACTGCAGGGACTCAGGCCTCCTCTCTAGCTGAGGGATGGGCTATAATTAAAAACCGGCATGACTTACAACCAAAAAAATCGAAGACGTGACATCTACCACCCGCATTAAATAGGAGTGTACGACTTTGCGCCGACGGACATTACGCCGACAGACTGAACGCCGACAAGACTTTACTTCGACGGGACTCTTCGCCGATGGACACTTTGCCGACAGGACTCTTCGCCGATAGGGGTCATCACACACGCTATTATCTCCGATTATCTAATATTTACTTGGAAATCGATTATCCTTTTCTCGAAATTATACAATTCATAAAAAATAAAGATCTTGCATTGGTTATTAGTATAGGTACATATCATAATATTATGTATAATATCATTATGTAAAGCCCCTCAAGTTAAAGGGGAAAATATACAAGTCCGTGATCTGTCGTACTGTATGGATCGGCACGATGGGCTAAGAAAAAGATGGATGAAAAAAATTGCATGTAGCTGAGATGATAATGTTGAGGTAGATGTGTGGTGTGACAAGAATGGATAAGGTAAGGAACAAGTATTACAGAAAATTTGAAAGGGAATCGAATGTCGTGGTATGGACATATTATGAGGAGAAACGCAGAGACGTCTCTAGCCCATGTAGCGCCCGTGTGCAAACACTATACTAGCGCCCCCTCTATTTTCATCATTAGCCAAGAAAAGTAGCAAAAAGACAATTTACACTTTGTGTTTATTTTTCAAAGTCAAATCATTTTTTTAATTCAATTTCATTGGTTCTAAGTAGTTTCTATGTACGATCGAAGACAGTTCCGAATGATCATTTAAAAAAAAAATTCGCCTAAATCGTGCCGAGGCGCTGCCACGGGCTAGCGAGCGATTCTATTTCTTGAGTGCAAGCAAAAATGAGCTTAGTGGTGATCAGGCGCATAAGACCGCCATAGTACCTACGTCATATTCGATAGCCATTATAGCTAATAGTGTATTATGGTTGATTGGTAATCGATTGTCGTGGTATGGACATATTATTATGATGCGAAGGAATGAAGGAAATGTTGTGAGGAAAATGTTGAGTATGAATGTAGATGGCTATAAGAGTAGAGGAAGACCAAAGAAACGATGGATGGACTGTGCGAAGGATGTTATGGCTAGAAAGGAGGTGACTGCTGAGATGACGAGAAATAGGGAAGTATGGAAGAAGAAGACATGTTGCGCCGACCCCATGTAGCCACGGATCACGGGATCCGTGGACAAAAAATTTAATTATTTTTTTGTAGAAACGGATCCCGGGATCCGTGGAGACAAATCGCCGGGATCCGTGTTACGCCAAATCAGATCCCGGGATCGGTGGAGACAGACCCAACATTTTGGCACATCGAATAAATGAGAAATTCATACATATAGATAAAAATGGCCTCTTTATGAAAAAAGCAAGAGCGAGCGAAGCGAGCTCGAAAATTTTAGCCCCCGCCTCGGAAAGGTTATTTTTATCATTCAATAAAATTATATTTAACTTACTTTTACTACTAACGCATTGAAAAATGGGGCAATAATAAAAACTCGGCGGCAAGAGCGAGCGAAGCGAGCTAAAAAATTTGAGCATTCCAATTATGAGATGGGTTAGATTTTCTTTTTACCGTGAATACAGATTTAAATAAAATAATAATTTAAAAAACAATCTTTTCAATCAATGTAGTGTCACCAGAACCAAAGTTATGAACTGTGAGCAACCTTTCAGCTCAATCGGATGAGGGGAACTGGTTTGAAGTTCAGTTGCAAGATTTAACCAATACTAACAAACTGACAAGGGAACTAGTGGGTGGCGGGTTAGAAGAAATATAGTAATAGGTATAGATTTTCTAGATTTGCGGGGCGGCAGACCGGAATTTTAATTAATTGTCTGATGACTTAACCATGACCTGACGCTGCCGCTTGACTCCGCTCTGTGCCGCCCCCTGAAACGCGCCGCCGGGGGCCATGGAATAAATAAAATAACAGGCCAGAGGGGGTTGGTTAAGTAGATGTCACATGTCTTCGATTTTTCTCCTTGGGCGCTCCGTAGCGAGCGCTGATCGGCGCCCACATGGACTCTGCGCCCGGGTACTACCCACACCCTGCACTATATGTAAAGACGCCTTTGCCAGTTTTAGTTGTAATAACATATCTTACACAAATATTTTCTATGCATTTATTTTACATTGATACCAATTCATGTGGTTTTCCCACATTTGATTTTTCAAAAACCGATCGAACGAATTCGATAATATTTTAATGGAATCTCCCTGGCGCCCCTGTATCTCTGGCGCCCTGGGCCGTCGCCCAACCGCGCCTTACTGACTTCAAACAGGGAGGAAGGGAAAAAGAAAACGTGTTGCGCCGATCCTAAAAAGCTTCCATTATTATACTTGTTTCTTACCTTATCCATTCTTGTCACACCACACATCTACCTCAACATTAACATCTCAGCTAAATGCATTTTTTTCATCCATCTTTTTCTCAGCCCATCGTTCCGATCCAACAGTACGACAGATCACGGACTTGTATTTTTCCCCTTTAACTTGAGGGGCCAATATACTAAAATGATATTATACATAATATTATGATATGTACCTATACTAATAACCAATGCAAGATCTTTATTTTTTATGAATTGTATAATTACGAGAAAAGGATAATCGATTTCCAAAGTAAATATTAGATAATCGGAGATAAGTAGCGTGTGTGATGACCCCTGTCGGCGAAGAGTCCTGTCGGCAAAGTGTCCTATCGGCGAAGAGTCCCGTCGAAGTAAAGTCTTGTCGGCGTTCAGTCTGTCGGCGTAATGTCCGTCGGCGCAAAGTCGTACACTCCTATTTAATGCGGGTGGTAGATGTCACGTCTTCGATTTTTTTGGTTGTAAGTCATGCCGGTTTCCTCACGATGTTTTGCCTTCACCGTTTTGAGAGCAGTGGTGAAGAAATAAATTACACAAAGTAAATAATAATAAATAATTTTATTTCGGACAACTAAGAGATCCATATCTTGTTAGTACTTAAAAACTATTGTTAGTAACTTAACTAAAGACGAGTTAATTTAATGAGAAGACCACCCACAGCTACACACACACACGTAAAGCGCCCGCCTGGGTTCGAACCCACGACTTAGGTACTGTTCGTAACTCGGGGCCGCCACCACAACCACTGGGTCACCGCTGCTCTCGTTGTTCGTAATCCGATCTTTTTTCGATTTCCAAGTCGGGCAACGTTTTAATGAGTTATCCCAAAAAGGATTTCTCAGTAATAGAGGCTCGATCCATATTTTTTTTTTTACGTACGTTTTTTGTACATGGAACTTATGTTGTTCTTGTAAACCCTGTGGTGTCAGGCAGACGTGTACCTACCTAATGGTACCTTTTTGGGCAGAGCGGTAGGGAGTGTCAGACTTTTACCGCCACATTAATAAAAACCTGGTTTAACTTACGCTTGGTTTAATTCGCATGTTAGCCCTTTGTGTCGAGACCGCGGTATCGTTTTCAAACAACCCGCAGCCACAATACCTACACATCTGTCTAACACATAAGACTTTTTATTTTTATGGAGGGTGGAAAATCATCAAATGACTCCTCCCGCTCTGGGCAGACCGGTAGGGAGTGTCAGACTTCTACTGACTAAAAATCACCCATTTTTCTTTTTAGCCCTTTGTGTCGAGGCCGCAGTATCTCTTTCGAACAACCCGCAGCCTTGCTAATGGTACAGTCACGAGCAATAATATGTATACTTACACTTAGTTAAATTCAAAAGTTATTTTCTTAGTAAATACTTAACAGTTTCTACTTTGAGATACCTAAGATCCATTTCGTAAAACTATGGCTTCCCAAATTCCATGTTCGTAAAAACGTAAAAAGTTACTCAACACCGTAAGAGTAAATCACTTTTAAAAGTTACTTCGTGTATAATTGGTGCTCATGACTGTACACATCTGTCTAAAATCTACCGCCTTATTAATAAAAAAAAAATAGTTAAACTTGGTTTAACTTAGACTTGGTTTATCGCGCATGCCGTCACTTTCTTTTGAATATTTTTGAAGTGAGACGGCATGCGAGATAAACCAAGTCTAAGTTAAACCAGGTTTAGCTATTTTTATTAAGTATCAATAAGGCGGATAGGGTTTACAACGCTTAAAATTATAATATCCGTAGCATCCTCCGTATAAATCTTAAATTCACGGCTAGCACAAGCTAGTAATAAATAAAACTATTGAAATCCAGCAATACAGGCTCACTCTACGCAAACATTTGTTTTATCAAACTAGAATTGCTCCACATACTAACACAATAATGCAAGCATAGGTATACAAATTAAGAAATTACTAACACTACTATTGATAAAAAGTGAAATTTGTCAATTTCTTGTGACATAGTTTGGTATAAATGGTGGGTCAAACGAAGGGAAAGTACATTCAAAGTCGGTTTTTGAAGAAAAAAAAAAAACAAAATGAAATCCTTCGCTTTTGTTCTTGTTGTGGTGCAGGCAGTTCTCATCCAGGTAAGTTTGTTTTAAACGTAATTATTAGGGTTCCGTAGTCAACTAGGAACCCTTATAGTTTCGCCATGTCTGTCTGTCCGTCCGTCCGTCTGTCCGTCCTCGCTTAATCTCTGTGACCGTTAGCACTAGAAAGCTGAAATTTGGTACCAATATGTGTATCAATCACGCCGACAAAGTGGTAAAGTAAAAATTGGAAAAAAAAAATCCCCCCTATTAGTGAATTAGTGTTTTTTTTTTAATTTCAACCCTAACGTGTGATATATTGTTGGAAAGATATTTAAAAATGAATAGGGGTTTTCTAAAATCATTTTTTGATAATGTCAATAATTTCGGAAATAATCGCTCCAAAAGTAAAAAAACAATGTGTGTCCCCCTTTAACTTTTGAACCATAAGTTTAGAAAATATGAAAAAAATCTGAAAAGTAGAACTTTCTAGGAAAATCATTTTGCATAATGGATACCCACCTTTAAACTCATAAGTGGGAACACTTATTGTGACGGACGGGAAACTACGGAACCCTACACTGAGCGTGGCCCGACACGCTCTTGGCCGGTTTTTATTTTTAACTGGTTTTGTTTAGCTCTATGTACTCGTATCATCACGTCATTGTCTGACATCCTTTTCCCAAGTACGTTCTGGTCAGTTTCCAGTCTAATCGTTTAAACTTTTGAATACCCTGATTAACATGGAGCAACTGACTATCTGACCTCTATAACCCAGTTAGTCAGTAATCTGATAATCAGTCTTACCTACTGTAATCGTATTCATCAGCCTATTAATGTTCCCACTGCTGGGACACAGGCCTCCTCTCTTTGAGAGGGAATGGGCTATAATCTACCACGCGGAACCAGAGCGTATTGGTAGATGTCACATGTCTTCGAATTTTTTGGTTCTAAGACATGCCGGTTTCCTCACGATGTTTTCCTTCACCGTTTTGAGAGCAGCGGTGATGAAATAAATTACACAAAGTAATGCGCCTGACAGGGTTCGAACCCACGACTCACTGTTCGTAAGTCGGGGCCGCCACCACTGGGCCACCACTGCTCTCGTAATCGTATTACCCAGAACTAACTGGGTCTTGGAAGTCATACAGGCAGTCATTCCTTTTAAAAACTGGTATTCAGTTGCATCTGCGTGGACTGGCCGCCGATCCCAACATAGTTGGGAGAACGCTAGGCAGTTGATGATGACCTATAGTGAACTCATCTAACTTCGTGATAAAGGCATTTGTAGAAATATGAAAATAAAGTACTAAGTATCAAATATCACCGAATTAGGCGAATTACAGAATTAGATGAGTTCACCCTACATACTTTCTTCTTACTGTACCTACTTATTCTTTTCCTTTAAAATGTCTAACCCCAATAATCAACAACAAAAAAATAATCTAACAGCCTTTCTCTTTATTTGTCCATAGAACGCCTACAGCCAAATCATAAGAAACCCTTGCGGCTGCGGCAGCCAAATCATCTCCAACCCCATTATCACCACTCCCGTATACACCACCGTGGCCCAACCCAGCGTAGCCGCCAGCCTTGCCGATACCCTTTCCCTCCTCACTGTCAGCAGTCTGCTTGCTGAGAGCCTTCCTCTAAACCCTAATGTGGTGGCTGCAGTTCCTGTGCCCGTGTCTGTAGGACCTGCGTATGCCCCTGTGGCTTATGGAGGATGTGGTTGTGGATGTGGTGGATACAATGGCTTGGGATACAGCTATATCTACTAAGGTGGAAGTTGTGAGTGAGTGTGTAGGGTGTTTGGTAAGACGATTTGTTTGGTGAGAGGATGGTGAAAACGGTTCTTTTTCGTAACGTGTCGATGGATAATTTTCATAAAATATATTTGGCCCAAAATTCAGCTATGCGAATTCCGCTCGCTGATGCAGTCATACGATAGTCTAGTGTGCAGGATTGTTTTTGTTATTATTATTAATACTGACAGCGGGAAATATCCCGTTTATTAAATAATCATAATTTAATTATCATATACGGGATATTTGCCATGTTTGCTTATTGTTTCGAGTTCCCGATATTTCGGCGCTGTTACAAGCACCATGATCACGGATACGGCGGGTTGAGACGGTCTCAATTTTATAAGTCCGGTATTTTTGAGACCACTTTGGAAAAAAGAATCGTGAATTTTTTGAACTTATAACCATTAGCTATTTGCGATCCCACTATGGGGTAAAGGCATCCTTTCCTTCTTTCCACGTATCCCTATCCAGTGCTCATAAACAGAGTTCATCCCGCCATCTCCTTCTGGGCCTGCCGCGTTGCTGTTTGCTGCTGCTTGGAATCTATTGTGTTGTTACGTTAGCCCTCCCTTGCTCCTTCCTTTCCCTTTCCTATTCCTTTTCCTTTGCCTTTTACTCCTTCGGCATGCCACAGATGTGGCCAGCCTAGTTCCATTTGAGCTTGGCAGCCGTATGACCTACATCGGTAATTTGAGTTTTGAAACACAGTATCGAGTTCCTTATACGATTAGAATGAACTTATTAAAATTAGTAAAAGGTCTCATGGCTGGCTGAGGTATTATGTTTTGCCCTGACTCTATTCACCATCCGTCTTGCTACAAAAATGGGTCTGCCAAATACCGACATACCTCAAAAATCTGGGTGTGAAAGGATAGTATTAGCGAAAGACGGATATTTGCTACTGAGAAAACTTTTGGTCTCAAAAAGTGTCACTCAGTTGCAAAAATACGTCAAAGTCGCATATTTTTGTGTGTCATTTTATGTATCTTAGTGCAATTTATTTGGTTTATAGATTGTTGCCATATTATTGAACATAGAAAATATGTAACTTTGTTGTTTTTGTATACAATTTAAAAAAGTTAGCAGTCCAAAGAAAGTGGTATAAGTAACTGGTAACTTTGTCAAAAGAATTTAGAATAAGATTAGTGATGATGATAATTTTTGTAAAGATTCTAAAATTTGTTATTTTTCGACTTGGTTTACGTACTAAATATTTGACTATTTTTCGTAACTTTTCATACAAATGTGTAAATATTAAAAAAGGCCAAAGTTACCAGTTATAAAACAACCGTTATTTTGCAAAATATTGTGTAAAAATATGTATTGCTATGACATGTTGTGTAAAATATATTTCTTGAAAAAATATCATAATTCTTTTCATTGCGTCCTATAAATCTCTTGTAACTTGGTTATATTTGATAAGTCACGTATTCTTTGCGTCACTTGTGTTCAATTGCAAGTCAGTATCAACACATAAAGAATATAAACATAAACATAACATCACGCCTGTAATGCCCAAAGGGGTAGGCAGAGGTCTACTAAATGGTACAGCCATATTTTACCCGTAACCTAGGTACACTAGGAACAACTTCAGACTCAGTGGATGACTTAGACGGATGTCTTTTAAATACGTCAATTATTATTCAATAATTTGGCAGTACCCGTGGCAATAACCTTTTGTCTATGGTTTTAAAGACCGCAATCGTAAATCTTAGAAGCATCGCTACCTAAAGACAGGTATCTCCGGCTGTTGAAAGAGATACCGCGACCTCGGCACAAGGGCGAAGAAGGAACATGGGTGGTTTTTAGTCAGACCACTCTGCCCAAGAGCGGGAGGGGTTATTTGATGATTTTCCTCCGAAGAAAAAAAAATAGTCAGGTATCTACGCTTCATAATAAAACACGTTGTAAAGCGTTTATCATTACATTTTAAAGGTCACCGGACACCCCTCTTCTTGGTAAATCCCAAATTAAAGTTATACGAAACTCGAAAAATTTATTATACAAACGAATCTATGGGTCCCGTTTTTTGCCATTCGGCTACAGCACCCTCAAAAAGTTAACCATGGTGCTACGCACTGAGCTACCGCGTAGCTCCAACTATGCTACGACCGCGTAGACCCCACGGTTGGGCATAGAATATTTTTAGAGGATTTGTCTGTGTGTTACCAAAATTACAAAAATCGCCAGTTTCATTTAGTTTAAAAATACACGCTTCTATGGCTACCATGGTCCAGCAGTGTACTCGCAACGTCTCCAACCGGCAGAAATGGAAGCACATCGCTGAAAGAGCAGTCCTCGGTGAAGTCAACGACCCAACAAACATCTCGCCGTGTACCTCGTCTGCGCAACCACGACCACTCTGACAAGAGTGTATCGACTAAGAAGAGAAGAGAGATGGTTTTGGCTATTATCTGACAGTTTGAGTACTATGTGACCTACCCAAATGTCCTTTCTTTCGATTTGTTACAACACGCCAACTCAAAGACAAATGCGTGCACTGACTGGGCAGATCTACTCAAATCTGTGAGATTTTTCATCACCAGCTCTACGATTTTGTAACACCTATTTATATATGGTTGGTCTTGTGTGAAAAAATCGATCCCCGCACGGAACAAATTTTAATATTTGAATGGCCTACAGATAGTTGTTTCTGGTCTGGCTATTTGCGTTTGTGAGTTTAAATGTTTGTAACGGACCCACGATACAGGAGAAATTCCTAGTGTGGGGCAACGTTTTAAACAAAAAAAAAAACAATTTAACAGAACAAGATTATTTACAGTAGCTTGATGTGCTTGTGCAGACTTGCGAACAGTAAGTCGTGGTACGCTAGTATTATATTATCTGTGGTCGTGGGTTCAAACTCACGCAGGCGCATTAGTTATTTTTTTAATTTCATCATCGCTGTTCTCAAAACACCGAAGGAAAACAACGTGACCTAGCGACCTAGCGAAAATAAATGCCGTAGAACAAAAAAAAACCGAAGACATTATGACATCTTCCGCACTGGGCCCGCGTGGTGGATTATAGCCCATCCCTCTCCTAGAGAGGAGGCCTGAGTCCCTGCAGTGGGAACATTATAGGCTGGTGATGATGATGATGTGTTTGCTAGATACTGCTCGATGGTCTATACTTAATTAACTGCTTCGTTAAGTGTCCGTATAGCAAAAAACTAGGACGAAAGAGCGTTTAAATAAATTACTTTCCAATCACAAGGCTTAATTATGTTTTTCCTTTCATACTATGAGGACAATCTCGTAATCAAGGTTTCTATTATCCTGGTTAACCCCGGGGGATCTCTGTTAATTCGCTTTTTGTCTGGATTCCAAAGAGACGTCGGCAGTTGAAAAAGCAAAAATAAAAGATATAAATTATGAGCTTTTTATTTTACATACCAGAACATCATGCCTGTATTTCCTAAAAGTTTAGGCAGAGTAGTAGGTAGGTACAGTCGAACAAGCTAATAAGTATACAGGGTAGAGATCTTTATAATTCTATAACACTGAAAATATTGATTGTAATTTTGTTTTATCAAGTGTTTCGCATTATGGGACTGATGTCAAACGCTGTGACGTATGACATCAGTCTCTAAATGTATCTGTTTAATCCTAAAAGTAATTACAAGTTAGCTGGCTGTATACTTATTAGCTTGTTCGACTGTACCTATTAGCATAACAAAATTTCGCTAGTTATGTTTAAGTCCCCCATGTATATACCTACCTAATAGGGGGAGCGGGCGAACCTTACACCGTCAACGGGGCATAAATCCAGATTCAGTGGTTGCTACTGAGACATTCTTGATAGAAAAAACTGTTCTTTCTGTTCTGTGGAAAAACCTAATAGCACTTTTCCTGACTTAGGAATCGATCCCACGGACCTCATACGCAGCAGTCGCTCGTCGTCGATTTCAACTTTATCGCTAAAGCATTAGAAAAATTGTGAAAACAGTTTCGAGTTGCTTGAACCCTGTAGGTTTTTTGAATTTTGTGCTGCAAGTGGATGGCAACGAGGCCGTAGGCTTATGCCGCCCGTCTATCTGTAGGTATAAGTGTTATAAATGTTATGCTACGCTATTTTATGTTATGTTATGTGTAGGTAATGTAATATGAAATGTAATGTAACGTGTTCATGTTTAGAACGGTCCATCATCGGAATATTATGGATGAAAGATCTTTAAATCAAAAAAACAACAAAACAAATAATTTATTTATTAACAAACTCCTAAACGACCTGTGTAACCACTCCACTGCCAGTATTCACCACCGCAGACCCACACGATGGCACACCACCATCTAAAGCCACAGTACCTAGTATACGTAACCGTGACTCTTTGCATAAAAAAGTTAAGCAATACCCTGACAACATCATAATCAGTACCACCTATAAACGATACAGAAAATTTTGTACAACATTATTAAAAAAAGCGAAAAGAAAATACGATTCCCAAGAATTGAATAAGGCTATGAATAACCCTAAAAAACTTTGAGAAACTATAAAAAATATCACAAATACTACCAAAATCAAACACACTTACACACAGTTGTTATCAGCATCATCATCTCCGATACAGTCTTGCAATGATGTAAACCAATTTTTTGCAAGTATAGGAAGGAATCTTGCAGATAATATTAACACTAAACAATCACTGACCCACTCTTCACTCACCCACACATCTGCCTTCAAAAATTAATTTGTGTTGGAAAAGACAGATCCCGACGAAATTATCTCTACCATATAAATATGCTACGAACCAATGCGGCTACCGGCTGGGATGGTATATCCACCTGGTTCTTAAAACGCTACGCCACATACCTTGCACCTATACTATGCCACATTTTCAACCTCTGCTTTGACTTAGCTATTTTTCCTACTTCGTTCAAAAAGGCAGCCATTCATCCTATTTTCAAGGGCGGCAATGGGTGCCTCGTAAATAACTACCGCCCCATAGCTGTACTTAGTACTTTATCAAAAATACTCGAACGTTTAATTAATAAAAGACTCACTCACTATCTTGAACATTACAATATTTTGTCACCACAACAATTTGGCTTTCGTAAAAACAAATCCACAAATGACGCAATACACAAGTTGCCTAATCACATAGTGAAGAATTTAGACAGTAAAAAAAGGTGCTGACCATTTTCTTAGACCTTACGAAAGCCTTTGACACTGTGCCCATTCCGACCCTTTTACTCAAGCTTGAACGCATAGGTGTTAGGGGCCATCAACTTAATCTATTTAAAAGTTACCTTACAAACCGCTCACAATTTGTGACTATGGATAACTATCACAGCGATACACTTGCTATCGAATATGGCGTACCGCAGGGAAGTATTTTGGGGCCCACCTTGTTCCTCGTATTTATCAACGACCTCTGCAACCTAGATATCCCAAATGCCCAAATAGTTTCTTATGCAGACGACACTGCAATAACTTTCACCGCGAACTCATGGTTGGAACTACAGTCAATTGCGCAAAAAGGATTTAACTCCACCCTAAGATGGCTTTACACACACGCCCTGACCCTAAATACCACTAAAACAAATTTTATGACTTTCTCAATAAATACAATTTCCCAACCAAAACCCTCTATGTCCCTAAAAGCTCACTCGTGTAGTTGTATGTCGCAGCAGGTTTGCCAGTGCCCTTCACTTACTCCAACAGATCAAATAAAATATCTTGGTATTTTCATTGACCAACACTTAAACTTCAAATCACACATTAATACCCTATCCGGCCGCGTACGGAAACTCATTTATATTTTTAAAACACTGCGACATGTAGCACACGCTCCAGTTATTCGGAATGTCTACTTCGCTCTTTGCCAATCACTAGTCACGTATTGTATTTCCTGCTGGGGTGGAGCTGCAAAGACAGTGATGAAGCCTTTATAGATCGCTCACAGAGCCATACTTAAAGTTGCCACCTTTCGCCCTATCCTATTTCCTACGACTGAACTTTATAAATCCTGGAACGTTTTGAATGTTCGACAACAGTTCATTTTACATGCAGTCTTACTCCAACATTCCAGAACGCCATATATAAATATTTCTAAACGTCGGAAGGACATAATCTGCACTGTTCCACCTCCACGTACCTCTTTCGTAAAACGATTTTCTTTATATCTTGCTCCTTCTCTCTATAATAAAATCAACGCTAAATGCCCAATCTTTAAACTGTCTTTTCACAATTGTAAAAAAACTGTTCGAACACTCCTCTCGGACCTCAATTATGATGACACTGAATTATTCCTCACTAAGTAGTCATATAAACACATACACACACACACACACACACACACACACACACACACACGTACATACACACATACACACGCACACACTACCATACACACATAACACTTACATGCAACAACAAAGACGCACACAGTCACTCTCTAGATAATTATGCATTCCAGAAATGATAATGAAATATAATAATTATAACTTTATAATTTTGAATTTCATTTTCATATTGATTTGTTTTTGTTTTTGTTTTACTTCGTTTATAATTTTGGTTTAATATTTATTTTAATTTTGTCTTTAATTCTATTTTGATTTTGTTTCTAATTTTAAATTTAATTTTAATTCTTATATCGATTTTGAATTTTAATGTGATATTGATTTTAATTTGTTTGAATTTAATGAATTTTATTGTCTTTTATCACATTTATGTATTGTTGCTATTAATTGTTGTGAAATATTTTTATAATAATCCGCCATTCAGGGGACCGGCACTGTCTTTAACACAGGCTAAATGTTAGCCTATCTAGGAGATCAGTACTTCACCCGTTTTCATTGTATAATTGAATCTATGAATGTGTAGACTAATGCAACTTCTGTACTTATACTTATGCAATTCCATTTTGAAAATAAAACTTATTATTATTATTATTATTACCTACCATACACCGGGAACACTCCCTTGACTTTAATACTGCCACCCACTGGCAAGTGTGTAATGTAATATAATGTGTAATGTAATTTGTAATGTAATGTGTTAAGGTTAAAGAAGGTTAACCCTCATAAATAAAAATCAAAAGTAACAACAAAACCAAATAATTTATTAACAAACTCCTAAACGACCTGTGTAACCACCCCACTGCCAGCATTCACTACCGCAGACCCACAGGATGGCACACCACCATCTAAAGCCACAGTGCCGTACACTGGGAACACTCCCTTGACTTTAATACTGCCACCCACTGGCAGATCCCCAGTCACTGAGATATCACCGAACTGGAGAGATGGCACGATTTCGGTGATCACTGGAGAACCTGGCATGGCTTCTGGGATTAGTTGTTGGTTGCAGCCTGGAGCGTTTAGGGGTCCTTGGAAGCCTATGGGTAGAGATGTGGCATTCTGAAAGTGAGAGAAAAATATGAATGACTAAGGCGGCAAAGTTAACAAGTTTGGGAGGCAAAACAGAAAAGTTTGATGTAGTTTTGTAGGCAAGGATAATGAAGTTTCCATCTAGTTAGTTCATCATCTACCTAGCTAGCCTATGTTGGAGTTGGCTGTCAGTCTCACTGGATGTAGCTGAATACTAGTATTCGACTGCCTATCTGACGTCCACAACAAAGTTAGTAATATGGTTGTGGTTGACTTGTGCTACGGACCACCTGCACCTCTGTCAAAGACAATTACAGCTGGGATCAATGGCTTAACGTGCTTTCCGAGGCTCTGAGGAAACTCGGTAAGTCAGTTACTTACCGACTTTCCTCCGAGCCTACCTGGTGCAGATAGTAGTTTGTAAAAAAACTAAACAGATTTTAAAATTAATCGAAAAGCGATTCCATGATTATATTATGTGTTTCTAATAAAACAGCACGATACTAATGATACTATGCATGGAATAAAAACAAACAATATGTGAAGGAAAAACTTACTTGCAAAATAACTGCAACAAGACAGAAAACTAAAACTCCCTTGGTGTACATTTTGTGAGCTATGTAAAATAACTGATGATTCAGACCGATTGTCTCTCGCCTTTTATATTAATTAATTTCATAATAATTTATTATCGAATCGGACATCGTTTTATCGATAGAGAAATGATTGTTACTTCATTTTCTTTTGGTATCTATGATTTAGATGTTAGGTGCAACGTTTATTGATAATAGATTTCATATCGTAACACATTTTAGGGTTCCGTACCCCAAAAGGAAAAAAACGGAACCCTTATAGGATCATTGGTGTGTTTGTCTGTCTGCCTGTCCGACCATTACCCCCATGGGGGGCCCATTATCTCTGAAACTACTGAGTCTCTTCGGATCGTTGCGCGATCCGAAAGGTATTGTCTCGGAGCTTTTCTGGCGGTCGCCACTGTTGATTCTGGCTTTCAGGAGTTACAGAACAATAAGCTTGTTCCAAAAACAAAACTCGTACCTATTGTTTTTATGGTGAATCCAGAGTATGTAATCTACATAAAAAAATGTTGTAAAACATGATTATTTAACATTTGCAATCAGCAATGATCATGATTTTTGGTCAGCAATATCTGTGTTTTATTTATTAAAATGTAAGTGTACGTTTTATTGAACTTAGGTACCTACTCTTTCTCATGGCGGCATGGAGACAACGACTGTCGCAACCCAGTGCAGGGCACGCCACGATAGTGGCGGTAAGACCCCTCTTTGAGGAGTGGCTGGAGAGGCGCCACGGCGCCCTCACCTACCGTCTGACGCAGGTCCTCACCGGACACGGGTGTTTCGGGAGGTACCTGTACCGAATCAGGCGGGAGGAAACGCCCGGATGCTTCCACTGCGAGGATCGACCGGAGGACACGGTGGAGCACACTGTGGAGGCTTGCCCTGCTTGGGCAGAGCCCCGCCGTGTTCTCGTAGCGGCGGTCGGCGGCGGCGACCTCTCGCGTCCGGCCCTGGTGCAAGCCATGGTCCGGGGCGAAGAGGAATGGGACGCCGTCGCCTCCTTCTGCGAAGCAGTGATGCTAGCGAAGGAGGTGGCGGAACGAGAGAGGGAGAGAACCTCACAACGTCCCAGCCGCCGCGGAAGGCGCTCCGTGCGCCGGGGGGCACGCGATGACCTCCGGCCACCGTAGACGCGGGCCTGTGGACGGTGAGTAACGGGCTAGCTCGCCGTCCGGCCGTCGTCATGACGGCAACAGACCGTGTCGGCGGCGCGTACGTGTTCCACGCGCGCCTCAAAGAGATGTCAGCAAGGAGGGGCCCGCAAGGGCCGACGCCCGTCGGGGCTGTGGCTTGTCGAAAGGATAACGCGGCTCCGACACAAGGGCGAAGAAGGAACATGGGTTTGGTTTTTAGTCAGTAGAAGTCTGACACTCCCCTTCGCTCTGCCCAAGAGCGGGGGGGTTATTCGATGATTTTCCACCCACCAAAAAAAAAAAAAAAAAGGTAACCAGGTAAGTATGTACCTACACCTACTCTTAGGTGCCGACACCAAAAAGTGTTTGTACTGAAACGAGAGACCTCACACATCCCGCCTAGAATTATATACCTAATTATACGATTTTCAGTATGAACGAGCGAGATAAAATAATACCCAGTCTGGTGACCTTGTCTGGACCTTGAATTTAACGATTTACTTCGGTAAGTGTTAGTTAGTATTGTTACCAAAACTTCACAAGACTAGGTACTATTGAAAAGATCAGATAGTTTTCATCAAAAATGTTTTATCTTCTGACTCTCCCCTCTTCTCAAACCCTTTTTTTTCTAGGGTGGGAAATCATCAATTGACTCCTCCCGCTCTGAGCAGAGCGGTAGGGAGTGTCAGACTTCTACTGACTAAAAACCACCCATGTTCCTTCTTAGCCCTTGTGTCGAGGTCGCGGTATCTCTTTCGAACTACCCGCAGCCCCGACGGGCTCTTCTCTAACCTCAAAGACGATTCAAGGAGGACCTCAAACTAGTATCAAGTCAACTACTCAATGACAATTAGTAGGTATGAAAACGTTGTTCCACAGCAACCCGTAGCTAAGTGACGAACAAAGCTTCACTTTGTATGGAAATGTAGTGGAGATTGTCCACGGCTACATTTCAATACAAAGCGTCGGCTACTGTCAAACTGATGCTGTCGGAAACTTATCTCTATACTTTTATGCGCCTACCTCACGCTCACACTTCACCACACTTTTGCCTGCGCCATTATACGGTGCACACAGTACATCGCGCGTGTGGTTGGTAATGGTAATACAGTTTTACCAACCATACGCGCGATGTACTGTGAAGTGTGAACCAAAAGTGTGGTGAAGCTTGAGCGTGTGGTATAGGCCCATTAAGTGTGTATGGAGTGGCTATGGAGTTCGTGGCTTAATAATAACTGCCACTCGGGCTGACCTTAAGGTTAAGCCGCATTTGCCTAGTTTGGTCTGTGGATGGGTGACAACCCATTACATCATCAACAGCCTATTAATGTTCCCACTGCTGGGACACAGGCCTCCTCTCTTTGAGAGGGAATGGGCTATAATCTACCACGCGGGCCCAGTGCGGATTGGTAATGTCACATGTCTTCGAATTTTTTGGTTCTAAGACATGCCGGTTTCTTCACGATGTTTTCCTTCACCGTTTTGAGAGCAGCGGTGATGATATAAATTAGACAAAGTAATGTGTCTGCCTGGGTTCGATCGAACCCACGACCTACTGTTCGTAAGTCGGGGCCGCCACCACTGGGCCACCGCAGCGCTGCTCTCATTACATACCGAGTTTTTTTCCGTGTCTCGAAAATCACGTTAAGCTGTTGGTCCCGGCTGCCATAAATAGATCTTTGGCAGTCGTTACAGGTAAAAATCAATGACCTGAAAGTCTGACAACCAGTCTTACCAAAGGGTATAGTATTACCCGGTATTAACTTAACTGGGTTGTGGAGGTCAGATAGGCAGTCGCTCCAAGTAAAATACTGGTATTCAGCTGCATCCGGTTAGTACCTGCATTATCAAAAAACCGGCCAAGAGCAAGTCGGACTCGCGCACCAGGGGTTCCGCACAAAGAAGCCACTAAGTTTAAAAAAAGAAGTAAAAAAAATACTTTTCGCATTATTTCTTTTATCTGTGAGATGTCTATAAGACGTTGCTTCGTACAAATTTCGTGTTCAAGATTTTGTGTTCATGGGAAGTAACCTGTAGAAGTGTCGAAGCGGCACCAAGGGACACAAATGAGTATTTGATATGAACTTCAGTTTGATACCTCCACGCTTTCCTGAGAAAAAGGGTCTTGACAGACAGACAGACAACAAAGTGAAGCTATAAGGGTTCCGTTTTTTCCTTTTGAGGTACTGTACCCTTATTGGCAAGCTAACAAGTAAACCGAGCAGCTAACTTATGTATAAAATCTCGGCGTATATTAAGTTGTGGATGGTCGACTTTATTGCTGCGGTCGTTCAGGGTGACGGGGTCAGCCTATAAATCTCAAAGGTCAATTATACAGGGTACCAAGAATTCTGTAGGTACAGTCACCTTCAAAAATGCATGGACAGTTCTGAACTCTATTCACAAGTAATAAAGGCTAAAAGTATCCATGCAATTTTGCAGGTGACTGTACATCAAACTAAGGATCTCTAGGACAAAATATTGCCGGGAAACATTTATATTGTGTCGTGAAAACTCAAATTTTACGGTAGGAATTAATGTAACACATTCAAATGATTGTGCTGATGGGTGGATTGATAATAGGAAAGTTAATAAAAAAAATCTAATTAGTCCGTCAGATAGATTTCCAAAAAAATATTGGACACATATTTTTTCTTTTTTCACTTATACAAACAATGAAGACTTCAGAATTCAGTGCTTTGAAAACTCGTGTGACGTCATATTCTAAGACATTAGTATGACATTTCTTAGCGAGCAGTGACGTCACAACCTCCCACTCAAATCTGTGGCGCGTTTTATCTTCGTAATTTTTTATTGATTTGAACAAAAAATACGTATCCAATATTTTCGATAATCTAACAGACGGACTAATTAGAATCGCATTTTTTTTAGTTATTAAACATCCCTATTAGGTACAGGGGTAGTGGAGCGTTTTTAAAATAAAGTCATTTAAACATTAAAAACTTGTGAAAAAGTTTGTACTTTGGTCCCCAATAATTGACAACATTTCATATTTTTAACTTGTGTGTATTATTCTAAGTACGTTATAGTAAAGTAAATCCAAAACTAGGGCACCCGTACTTTTCTGTTTTTCGAAATTATGTACCTAGGTACTTTTAATTCATAATTTTAAGTTTCAAATTCGGCGTGTTCTAAAAAGACGTAAGCGCCAAATGACGTCATCCTCATACCAGAATGGCGATTTAATCCCTTTCCACACACTATAAGTACACTACAAAGGGTAACTTAAATTGTCAGACATCAGTGATATCTGGAGTAGGTATGATGGGATAAAAAAAGTGGTAGCCCTCTTGTACTTATTCTTTGTCAAATTGTCAGACAAATGTCATTGTGGCCATTCGGCTATTGTCAATTCTGGCTTTTCCGGCATTACACGGGGTTCCCGACTCCCGAGTTACCTTTAACTCGGGAACTTCTTAAAAACGTATTTAGGTACATACGTTTTTGTTTTAACTAGATGAGATGTCAATCTATTGAATAATTAGTATGCATATATAAATGTAAATTAGAGTCCTTAGTTCACCCACCAAACTCAAGGTGGTAGCTCTTTCCAAACATACAATAATGTTACAACACTTGTTACCAGGGGCGTATTTACCCTAGGGCCATCCGGGCCATGGCCCGGGGCGCCAGAACGCCAGGGGCGGCGTAGCCGCCCAGGCGCCCCTGGTGATTGCATTTTTTTTTGGTTTTGGCGCCATTCATTTCACTTTTTACCCGACTACGGCGAAGCCAAAAGGAAGGGTAATGATTTTGGCAGTCTATGTATGTATGTATTGTACGTATGTTCCACCGTAGCGAGCGACCGCGATTTTGTTAGTAGTCGGGTTTTAGATTTTTGAACTTATTTTTTTATACATCTCACCTTTTATAATTTTTTTTAACAATCTCAATTCAACTTAGCATAACAAAACCAGGTGGCAACGTGCAACGTCAGGTTGTGGTTATCAGATCAGATAATTACTATTGTCATCTGGACTATGTTGTAAAAACAAAGACAACCAAGCAGAGGCGTATTTTCTTCGCCGCCGCGGCGCCGCCCTGATGTGGATTTTCTAACTATCGTATCATCATCATCATCATAATTTCAGCCAAAAGACGTCCACTGCTGAACATAGGCCTCCCCCAGGCGTCGCCACATTGACCGGTCCCGTGCGTCTCTCATCCAGCGGTTTCCTGCAACCTTGACCAGGTCATCGGTCCACCTAGTGGGAGGCCTTCCAGCGCAACGTCTTCCGGTTCGCGGTCGCCATTCCAGAACTTTTCGGCCCCATCGGCCATCCGTTCTGCGAGCAATGTGCCCTGCCCATTGCCACTTAAGTCTGGCGATTCTTCGGGCTACGTCGGTAACCTTGGTAACTATCGTATGCGGCCCCAAAAATCAAATTCAAATTCAAATCGTTTATTGCAATCCATAATGTACATTTTTACAGGTGGTATAAAATAATTTTAGACACAATATGGACCCTGTCGGGCACAGCAATTTTCTATATAAAATAATTAAAATAATTAGAAAATAATTAGAGAGAGGAAGAGCGCTTTGCTTCTTTTATTTAATATTAAAGTTGGTATTATTTCTATACCTATCTTATATCTAATAATCTATATTTATTTACTTATTCTATTAATATTATAGCAGTCTATCTATTCTTTAATTATTAAGTTAGTTATTATTAAATTACTTATTTGTTTATTATTTATTTATTATTTATTTATTTATTTATGCACACACAAAATACAAAAAAAGGATAAAAACATAACAAATAGAAGAGCACAAAGGTACTGCTTATTTCAAAAAGAAATTTCTTCCAGCAGACCTGCGAGAGGAAAGTTTGATTAGAAATGTAGACACAGTGTCTACTTGGTTTCAAAAAATTTGTTTTAATTTTATTATTACTTACCTAGTTAAACGTTTTAATTATGTATTATTATCGGATTTATCTGTTAAATATTCGTGTATTGTATAGTAGCTTTTTTTAATTAAGTATTGCTTTAATTTATTTACAAATATATTGGTTTTCTTTTGCTGCTTTATGTTTTCTGGTAATTTATTATATATTTTTATGGACATGGAATATGGACTAGATTGGTGTAGTTTAAGACGGGAAGGTGGCAAATTCAGTCTATTTTTATGTCGCAACGAATAATTAGTTTGTACGTCTCCCCGTGTGCTGTAAGAATCCGGATATTTGCGGACTAGTTTACTTAATTCCAATACATATATACTAACTAACGTGAGAATCTTGTGTTTCTGGAAGTAAGGTTTGCAACTGTCTGTTGATTCTATATTTGTAATTATTCTAATTAACTTTTTTTGGAGGGTAAATAGTGAGGGGGCGTCTGTGCTGTTTCCCCATAAGATTATGCCATAGTTTAACCAAGCGTGGGCATACGCGTAGTATGTGGTTAAAGCGGTTTGTAGGTTTGTTGTCTTTTTAATTTCGCGGAGGGCATATGAAAACTTTGAGATTTTTGATTTAACTGTCTGTATGTGTGTTTTCCAGTTTATGTTTGTGTCTATAGTTAAACCTAGGAGAGTGAAATTACTAACTGTTTCTATTTTTTGTTGGTTAAAAGTAAAATTTACATTTATTTGGTTTTTCTGCCAGGGGTGAAATGTTATTAATTTAGTTTTAGTAAAATTTATTTCAAGATTATGGTCATGCATCCAGTTTATAGTTTTCTCGAGAATATTTGTAAGTTTTTCATGTAAATTAGCATTTGTTTGGCATGAGGTAAGGATTGAGATATCATCCGCAAAAAGAACACAAGGGCCGTCTATGGTTTTGGGGAGGTCGTTTATATATATTAGGAAAAGGAGGCAACCTATTACACTTCCCTGGGGAATTGAAGCGTGTACTGTTTTTACATCAGATCTAATTAGCTGTACTTCTTTTGATTTTTTATTATAATATTCTATCTCGACTAATTGCTTTCTATCCTCTAAACATGATGCGAACCAGTCAAGGGTTTTCCCGCGTATTCCTATTCCATTTAGCTTATTTAATAGTATTTTAAATTGAACTTTGTCATAGGCCTTTGTCATATCGAGCAATATCCCTATTGCATATTGTTTATTATTTACAATATTTAATGCTTCTTGGATGTATTTATAAACAGCTAGCGTGGTAGATCTGTTTTTTCGAAAACCATTTTGGCAGTCATGGAAAATCTTATATTTTTCACAAAAAGAATATACACGATCACACATTGCGCGTTCGAAGACTTTGGATGCTGTTGGAAGAAGGGAAATTGGTCTATAATTACTTGGGTCTGTTTTTGCGTTTGTTTTATGAATGGGTTTTATTAAAGCTTTTTTTAATTGATGAGGGAAAGTGCCTTCTTCGAAGGATTGGTTTATTAATTTAAAGAAAGGTAGGGTTAGTTCGTCAGCGCACTGTCTGAATAGAGTAGGAGGGAGTTCGTCTATGCCGTGGCTATTTTTATTTTTAAGGTTTTTTAATATCTGGTTTACTTCATATCCGTCAACAGGGGTAAGAAACATGGTGTTTTCAGTGGGGTTCATCACTGATGTTTTTGTCTGTGTACTGCCAGATGTTTGGGTGGTACTCTCTCCAATTGACGCAAAAAAGGTATTAAAAACATTAGCTACTTGTTTTGGTTCACTAATTAGGTTTGTTGTTTGTAATGTTATATTGTCTTTTTCTTTTTTTGTTTTTTTATTTGTCCGTTCTATAACAATGTTCCACATGGTTTTAACTTTATTTGATGAATTAACTTTATCAAATGAACAAGCATCAAAAATCTTTCTAATCTGCCGCCCACCGCTTGATATTCTCGGTAAAAAAAAACTAACCAAAAAAATAAACAAACCAAACAACAATAAACCAAACTAAATGCAAAAAAAAATTTCTAGCTCGCTGCGCTCGCACTTACCGTCGTGTTTTCTTCATTGTCCAATCCTTCAATGCATTAGTAGTAAAAGTCAGTCAAATATACCTATATTTTTTGATGATAAAAAGAAAAGAGTAACTTTTTCGAGGCAACAATTTTCGAGCTCGCTCCGCTCGCTCCTACATTAATTCCTCTCATGTCATGCATAACTTTTTTTAAAATTGTCTATCTGCATGAAATGTTGAAACAAAATGTAATTTATCCGATGTGTCAAATTGTTTGAGCTCGGAACGGCAAACCCTAACCTCGTATTAGCTATATTAGAAATCAAAAGCAAAAAAAAAAAATTTTTTTTTCATCGTTTGTTTCTTGACTTCTGGGGCGGCGAAAGTTATGGGGCGCTAAATTTCAAAATACACCCCTGCTTGTTACTCTTTCTTTTTATACCTACTTTACTCTTTGCCGTTGCGTATTCACTGGGATTTTATATGCGACATAAAAAAGATGTTACTGTGGTTTAGCCTATTCTTTATGAAGCAAAGCGACATCTTTTGAGAACACATTACAGTAACATGCGTTCATTCATTGGGTAGTCAAGTTACTGCCACTACTAGATTTTACAGTAATACCAACATTAAAAGTTAGGTGGCGCTATCATTGTTGTCAAATGTGGAGGTAAATATTCCTGCTTTATGTTAGTTATTTATAATAGGTAAATAAATCACTGCTTTGGTAACTTTATAGTGTTCTTTTAACGCAAAGCTTTGAAATAGGGTATAAACTCGGTAAACTAAAAAAATCCAAATAAAAAATCAAACAACATCATTACCCAACTAAATAACAACCAATTTATTTAAAACATAACTTAATAAACTCCATTGCAGCCGCAACCCAGGCCTTTACCCAGACCACCCAACCCACGGCCACCCAGACCAGCACCGTAACCCATTCCTCCTGCTAAGCCAGGAGCGTAGTTATGTCCAGCTGGGTAGGCAGCAGCTTGGGATACTGCTGGAGAGATACCTGTGGATAGGAGAGAAAATCTTTTATTGCTTGTTACAGGGGGTCTTAAATTAAATGACCACTTCAATAAATCATAATATGAATTGCGAAAATGGTCAGACGCCGTTACTATTACGAATAATCCATTTTACGAATTTTTCGCTATTTATATTATTGTCTCCTAAAGTGGCAATTTTAGACACCCAGGTGGTGTATAGAGGCGTGTCTAGGAGCCAACAATACGGCAAACCCATGAGACAAGTTAACTGTTCAGAAACCTTAATATGATGAAGGGTGAGTAGGTAGTAGGATAGAGTAGAGGAGTGGCAAACCAAGCTTGTGGGCTTGTATGAGAGTACCACCACTAGTGAATGTGGAGATCTTAAAGGCAGTCGCACCATATAAAATACTGTCTAGTTGCATTTGATTAGACTGCAAGGCGACCTCAACATAAAAAAAGTCAAATAACTTATGGAAAAGGAATGATTACGGATATAACGAAATAACTATAAAATCAGCTAATTCTAAGACAGGTTCTAGAATTAGCTCACTTAAGAAAGAAAGAAAAAGAAAGATAGATGGACTATGCGAAAGGCGATATAACTCCAAAGGAGTGATTTAACTTAGATGACAAGTAAAAACTAAAGAAGTATGTAAGCCTGATTGCGAAAGAAGAAGTTTTTATAGTTTTATAGATATCCACGTCACTCACCTTCGCTCACAATCCCAACCACACCATTCCCGCAGCCATAGTTGATACCACCAGCACCAGCAGTGGGCAGAGCGCCCTCCACAGCCACCGCGCTCAAGAACGGTAGCTCGCCGTTAACGGCAAGAGCGCCTTCGATAGCGTTCTCAGAGAACACGGTGATGCCGGTGGGCGCAATGGGGGACACGCTGGTGACCGCGAAGCCGCCGCCGCTGGAGGGCACGAAGGAGTTCGCAGCCAGGCCGTAGTTTGCGATACCAGGGTACCCAGGAGCTCCCACTCCAATTCTGCCGTTACCATAGGCAATGGCGTTGTTGGCTATAGCGTATTCTTCAGCTGCTATGGCTGAGTTGATTGCGGTGGCGCATGGAATGGTTTGACTGTAGATGCTCTGTGGAAATAAAGGTCTTGTTAGTTTGATTGTACTGGTGCGTACGAATGTGGAAGTAGTGGTGACAAAGTATGAAGTGTTTTTCTGGGATACGAATACACTAAAAGGAATATAGTACTAACTGGATTGTGGAGGTCAAATAGGCAGTCGCTCCATGTAAAATACAGGTATTTCGATGCATCTGGAATTCTGGATAGACTGGAAAGCGACCCCAACATAGTTGGGAAAAGTCAGATGATGATAAAGACGAAAAGCCAAGAATGAAGTGTGTTTTTCCCACCAACATTTATTTACAACCATCAAGATAGAGGTGGACTATTTCAAACTTTTTGTTGTATCGGAAAGGGTTGAATAGTGAAACAGCTTGCAATTACTTTGCCTGGGCAAATTGTTGGACAAATATTACATGCAACAAAATTATATAGGTAGTCAAACCATTTTAGAATTTTATGGTTAGGAATTTTCTGTGTGAAGTCGATGTCATGGCTAGACAGGAGGTAACTGCTGAGACGGTACCTAAGTAATAAGTTAGAAGAAGACATGCAGCGTCGACCCCAAATATATTGGGATAAGGCAGGAGAATGATGGCTGTAAAGTTATAGATATTTTAAAAAATAATGACAAATTACCTGAACAAAGAGAGCCTGAGCGCAGAGAACTAGGATAGCTTTGGCTGCCATTTTGTTTTAGTAGTTTAGTGACGATTGAGAGTAGAAGTTGAGAATGATTTTGGAAAGCCAAACAGTCATATTTATATTAAGCCTTTGTAAATACTTTATCGTTCGAATAATGTAACAAGTTAGATAAAGTTTAAAGATAGTATTATTGCGTGTTGTTACTGATATGACGTTACACACGTACAGTTAATTATTGTAAGTTTGTAATGTTTTTATATGTATAACATCACGCCTGTTATCTCCGAAGGGGTTTCATATTTCGCCAGTTATAATAAAAATAATATAGTTTTATGTAATATAATAATTTAATATTGTTGATAATAATAAATATTGTCTATCTATATATATAAAAGGAGAACTGACTGACTGACATATCAACGTACAGCCGAAACTATACTGGGGCTAGGAATGTGAAATTTTGCACACGGCTTCCTATTATAATGTAGGGGAGCACTAAGAAGGGGTTTTTGGAAATTTAACCTTTAAGGGGGTGAAAAGGGGGATGAAAGTTTGTATGGAAAATCGCCACTTTTGTAGTTGAACCGACATTCACGCGGGCGAAGCCGTGGGCAAAAGCTAGTATAATATAATATTGTCTATTGCCATCAACTGGATACAAATTCAGACTCCGTGGCAGCTACTGAGAAGAATTCTTGATGGAAAACCCAATAACACTTAGCCAGACCTGGGAATTGAACCCAGGGCCCAGCTTTATTTCAAAGGCATAAGGTTGAAAATCTATTAAAGAAATTTGATATCGATACGACTATAGCGACAGATTTTTAATGATATTTAGTGTAGAGACTGCAGCCCCTGGACGGTTCGATTCCTAGGCTCGCGACCATAGTAGCAGCCACGGATAGATTCGTACCAGGTTGACGCGATAGGCTTGCCTCTTATTACATGGGACTAAAACCTAACTGGCTAAATTAATATGGGTGCAGTACCTATTGATGTGCCTGGTGGGAATATTGCCACTGCCGGTAAAATACCAAAATTGCCAGCAGCATTGGAAATATTGCCAAAGTTGCCGGTCAATGTAGATTAGGGCCTATAAATGCTAAATTTTATAAAGTGTATTACATAGTTTCCGTACCTACTTAATTTGACTTATAATTAAGAAATATTCCCCGAATATTTCTACTCCCGGCAATTTTGCCACCGAAATTCTCACTTCGGGCAATATTGCGGCAACGGCACATCTCTAGGTGTACCTACCTACTATTAGGTACACTTCTGCCTAATCTTTTGGGGAATACAAGTGTGATGTATAGTCGACCAAGATGATATTCAACCTTAGAGTGGTAAACCAATTTCTTGGTCGACTATACGTTAATATAAAAAAAAAAAAAATCACCAAAGTACCAATAGTTACAATCTATAATCAGTACACACAAAATCACGTACTCTTTCCTCATATCAAGTTAAATAACGTAACTTAATCAGTATAAAATGTATCTACAACTTATCCAAATCACTTACTACTTCAGTATCTATCAATCATTAAACATGTCTTCCTTCACTGTTCTGTTGCTCTGCATCCAAGCTTGTCTGATCCAGGTGAGGGAATCTGATAATGTCTTCGTGTTCTCCTTTGTTGCTATTTTGAGCTGTATTTCTAACTGTTTTGGCCTTTTTGGTATTTCTTTTTCAAAAAGTCTATGGCCAGTCTTTAGCAATTTAAAAGCTACTAGCCTTTGTGTGATTTATTTAATTAGCTAAGATATTAGAGACAGTTTAAACAATCTTTTATTCCATCCTTATTATATCACCATAATTCATTTGTTTTACTACTGTTCTTTTCTGTATCATGTGCCAACTTAACAACTTTTTAGGTTTTTTTTTCGCAAACTATCATAATTATACTATCCACGTTTTGCTCAAAAATGTGATCTTATAGACATATTGTGACTAACTTCTTTTCATTTATTTTCTTCCAGAATGCCTTCACCCAATGCATCGGTAACTACGGAGGTGACTACAACATCGGTTACGGCGGCGCAGGAATCGCAAACCCTGCTGCTTACGGCTACGGCCCTGCTATTGCTGCTCCAACTGCCTGTGGATACGGCGCTGGATTAGCAGGACCTGCCACCATTGGTTCAAACGCCTACAACTACGGAGCAGGATACGCCAGTCCTTCTTACGGATACCAAGCTGGACTTAGCGCTTACGGCGGCGCTGGTGAAGGAAATGTAGGCGTAGCTGGAGAGTTGCCCGTAGCTGGTAATACAGCGGTTGCTGGTCAGGTCCCCATTATGGGTGCTGTTGGCTTCAATGGCGCTATTCCTGCTGGTGGAGCAGTGTCTATTGCTGGTAACTGTGCTTGTGGATGCAATGGGCCTTACCAGTACCAGTATTAGGAGGTTTAGTGTTTAATAAATCACAATTTTAGTTATTATTTTCGGTTTTTCTTTTCCTCTTGATTTTGAACCCCTTTTTAGAAGTGGCGTTAATTTGTTGTCAAATGGACTTATTTCATTTAGATTTGATGACAATTCACTCGTGTACATTTTTTTTGTTGTGATGTATAACGCCTGTGTGAAAAAGTCATTATAATGATATAACTTTGGGGGTATGAGGAACAGGGTGTAAAGTTCTTCATCCCCCGTTGAAAAGGGAGGATCCTCCGACCGGACGGGTGTTGTGTCCGGCGGGCTAACTGCCCAACAGTTGTAAGTCGGGAACTCCTATAATTATAGGCTTATGTCGCGGATAATGTTGATAGCGCGATACAGGAATTTCTGTCGATCGTTGTTAGTACGCAGGTGTTGCGATAGATGTCGCTAGTCGCCACACAAGATAATGTTTGGAGCGGCCTGCTTGGCCTACACAGGAACGTTTAACTGGACTCAATCAAAGAGTGGCCTATGCCCAGCAGTGGGTGAAGTCAGGTTGTCGATGATGATGACTTGAATATTCAATCGATTCAATGCTATCTTACGGGCAACTGCAGTTCTAGGGACTTAGGTGAGCAAATTCGCCAGCAGAAAAGTATAGCGATTGTTTAACAGCACAGTGCTATAGTCCTTTCGCAATTATTTAAACCTTTGACTTTTCATTGTAAAAGAAAATTGTTGAGTTGCTATGCTGCCGTGGCTGTGTTTGCGAATTTTCAATATCTTGAATAGTTTTGAAAATAATAATTTTAAAAATGCCGTTAAGTGCATATTTCTCACGTGTGAAATTAGCAAAAATAACGTTAAGTAACTTTGTGAGTCTATAAAGCCACTAAAGTTCATTAACTCATATTTTTATCACAAAAAAATTACATGGTTACTAGTCTAGATTGCCGTTAGCAGTCCTTTGTACACTACAAAGCGGTTAAGGTACTGTAACTGTTTTATAGGTATTCTTTTTTTTAAAAAGGAGTTCGCTTTTTTTAAACTTTAACGCCGTTAATTGAAAATGTTAGACTTAAACTTGACTAACGATGTTTAACGGCATTATTGCTTCATATTTGAGATACTTATATTTTGACTTAACGTACGTTACAAGCTCGTAGCGGCATTTTCAAACCTAAACAAAAATGTATTGTCCGTCATTATTAGACTAAAACGACGTAATCTCACACTAATACACTACAAAGCCGTTAACTGATCTCGCTCGGGGCGGGGGACACCGGCTGCGTAACGATCCTGTACCGAAATCTAGCTGTCGGGGGTGAAACTAGTGCATCGCCAGGAGCTTGTGGGTGAGGAAGTGTGTCGCTCCAGGTTTGTTCCCGTCAATTTTGCAACGATTGCGATATGGCGAACCATCAATTTCCATCATGTGTGTCCCAAAGAAGGATTCAAACATCCAATTCAAGAGCTTATTTAAAACATATAGTTGAGGTATGTTTCGTACGTAAAAGTTATGATCTTATGTATACAAATAATTTCGATGATGCATCATATACAACTCTTCGTTTCATGAACGATAGATATTTAAAAAACCCACGCCCCAAATTTAAATTTAGAACTGAACCGAAAGGTATCGAACCTAAAAAGGAAAGCAGATATTTTACTTAAAAACCTATCGAACATAATTCCCCCTCACAAATTGTTATTTTGGAAAAACTTACCAACAAGCAAAAATGAGCATTCCGGTACAAGTTCTGATTAGAACAATAATATAGAGTAGTGTCAGTTTATTGAAACTTATTTTAACTACATAATTAATAATTTCAAATAATAATTTTTAATTTTGTAATGTAACTGTGATACGATTGTTCATTTCTTACATGATCTGCTTTGCGTGTATTATTTGTCATTGCCGTTCCATGGCTCTTTGGCAGTACTGCAGTTTATTTCTGTGCTATTTTGTTAGTGCCCATGTTTCGCATCCGCATGTTATACAGGGTAATAAGCAGTATTAAAAAATCTCTTAACAGCCATTCCCAAGTCTCTGGATTTCATGACCTCTTTTAATGACCAATACTTTCTCCAACCACTATGCTTGTGTTGACTTCCTTAGTTATTTGGTCTTATGGTGATATAATTTGACCAAGATATGTGTATTCATCAACATATTCAAGTGGGGTGGGATAGAATCTATCAGTATCGGTTTTTTTCTGAATTGGTCAAAAGTTTTGTTTGTTTTGTGGTTATGGACAATCCCACCAAAGCACTTTCCTTGCTTAAAGCTTGGATAATAAGATCCAGATGACTTGGGTTTTCCTCAAATACGACTAAGTCGTCTGTGAATCTAAGGTGATTTAGTTTCTGACCATCGATGTTGAGACCCAGATGAGACCAATCCAGTTTCTGGACTATATTTTCCAGGACTGCGGAGCATAATTTGGGTGACAGTAGGTCACAATCGTCTGACGCCTTCATCTTCTTACTTCAAATTCGGGCCCCGTCTGTTCTGACTGTATTTTTGCTTTACTGTTTGAGTATTATAGTTTTGTTCAATTCGATATAAATTACAGGTATGCCTTGAGTAGCCAGACTTTCCCACGATTTTAAATACTGTGTTTTTAAGAATATATATGTCGCAGATTCAACACCGAGGCACAATATTTAGAGTTGACAATTTAGAATAACGCCATCTATCATCGTTTTTCGGATCTATCATCGTTAAAGTCGGAAACGTCAAGCAGTGAGCTTGGGTGAGGTCGATGCAGAGCGTGGCAGGTCTGGTTTGACAGTTTTCGGTTGACAGATGACAGCTGTCAGTTGTCATATGTCAAATGTCAGTTGTGAGTGGTCGGTTGACATTGACGTTAGACGCATTTGACTTGAGGGACGTTACTTTTTGGTGAGACACGAGTGCGAACGGTTGTGCTGCCCGCTGTATCGAACTGACCGCGTTTCCGTACTTTAATCCATTTACATCGGCTCGATCGTTTGAGATTTTGTTAATTTGTTATCGGAAGTAAATAAATAGGCGGTTGTAATCAGTGTTGAGACTATTATTTCGTACCTCCGCCATGCCGAACTCGGACTCTGACAACGATGTACCCGAAATAGTTGACCTACCGTCGTCATCAGAAGTGGGATGTAACTCTAACGCCTACATAGTGTAAGTGACAGTACTAGGCCGAAAAAGTGTAAAGACAATACGCGTGCGTCTGAAAGTGACATAGTAACGGAAATGTGGTGTTTTCTGTTCGAGAAGTTAAACAAAAACTTTGACTATTGTGCAAGCAATGAAATCACCTTTTGCGAGTACGGATATTCGCCTACCGCATTTTGACTCTGAAAAGCGAAATATTATCCCGCGTGCTTGGTTGGCAACAGCCGACATGTGTGTTATCGATCCGATATGGGAGAAACGGGACGAACGGGAGTCACACATCCACTGTAGGTGCGTCGTAAGTCGGCACCTCCGTCGCTGGTTGTCCTCCGCTGGGCCTCCTCCGGGTAACCGTTGGTCTCACCTGGTGGGGATGGACCGCCGGGGTGCTGTGAAGACAGCAGCGCCGTGAAACCGGCGCTGTGGCGTGCCTACAGACAGGGGACGCAGCGAATTCCACGAGACTCATGGGAGAAGTTTCGTCATGGCGGTCGTCCATATCTTGTCCTGGGATGAAATGGAGTGATTTTAAGGAGCTGTTTATAGTCTGGAGTGCCCCTTATGGCGATGACGATCGCGAAGACCCTGATGTGACATCAGAACCGGGATTCACTCGAGCTGAAGAAAATACGAAGAATGGTGCGATGACGTCACGGTGCGCTGAGAATTTACTACGGCAGCGGCGCCGGCGGCGCGGCGGCGGGACGCGGCTTGGCGGCGCGTGGTTGGCAGCGCGGCGGCGCGGCAGGCTGACCAAGCAGTGCCTGCAGCCTGCAGCAGAGGCAAATAGCGAGCGACGTGTTGAAGTTTGCTATGTGAGCAATCCCAGCGGTGTGCTGATGAATATCTGGTGAGTCGTATCCATTTTACTATGATTTTGGTGCCGAATGCTCTCTGATCAAAAATGTTTCGTTACAGTTCAGTGGCAAGCGTGTAAATAACATTGTAAATTGACCCGGGATAGGTCATGATAGTTTGTACTTCACAACTATTTACTGAGGTTATGATTATCGATTTACTATTAGTGATTTTATTTCATGTTGTACCGGATAGTTGTTTTAAAAAAAAATGATATTTTAATTGGCGTTGAGATTTTACAACAAGGATTTAACGTTAAGTAGACGTGTGATAGTGTTGTTTTTGTGTCGTGAAAAGGTTGTTAGGTTATGTGATGTTTCAAATAAGCTCAAGAATGCTTCTAATATTCAAATTGATTTCAATACAGTTGATACAGATGTTCCGTTAGAATTTCGTTCCCAATTAATTAATCTATTGACAGCATATTCATCTTTGTTTACTAGTGATTTCTAGATCCCATATTACAACAAGACTAGTTGAATACTAAGTGGTCAACTTAACATTTAAAGTACCTAGCATAGTAAGAGTTTTCTTATAACCTGTAACGTTACAGGAAAAATAAAGTAACATGTTTGTTGGATTTCGTATTCTTTCATAATTTCCATTGTAGGGTAGAAGTAAAACTGACTTGCAAAATGTGTCACTATCCTACCATATCCCATCCTTTTCCCACATGCACGCCTGGACTATCGCTGTCCTTGTCACCGCCTACGGTGACTGCGTGAAGATTCTCGAACACTTGAACGAGAGTAGCGTTGCTAAGAACATGCTCCCTTATTAATTTTATTATTATAATTGCCGCGAGTGCCTAATTACGAACTATTGTCAAAAACACTACGGAAAGTGCGTGTTCGTGTGGTGAAAGGCATCTGTGCGCGCCCCCTCGTGTGCCGCCCTGAATCCAGCAAGGACTCGACCTCTCTGCCGACCCACGCGGAGGATAGAACTTGGAGACGGTGAATTTAAAGGTCAGTGGTGCTGCATGTTTCCTACCAGATTCCTTTGTCCAAGCTCACCAGTTCGTCGTCCTAATTCGTGTCGCATTTGCAAGGTCAGACCTACTTCTTTACGCCACTTTTCAACCCCCGCAACAATACAGTCCACTAAATCAATCAACCAGCTCCCTGCGTCTGGGATAAACGCAAAACTTATATTTCCGCGCAAGTATATGGTGTAAGGCGCCACCATTATTTTTGGTCACTTCGAACCGGACTCTAAATTCAAACCGCATGGTCAGTTATAACTAAATAGTCACTGTACTACGTAATTAAATAGATTGTCGTTTATTCTTTGTATTTTCCCGCACCGACAACTATTTCCTTTTATTTCCGCACCCGCATTGCATAGTACAACACAACGTAAAAGTTATTTCTTTCCAAATTCATTCCATTTTTGTAGTCCGCCATTTTATATCGTTTCCAATACGGTAGATAACTTGTTCGTAATTGTTCGGTAAACTTCGGCTCGCTTCGGAAGCGCTCGTTCGCATACCAGTTCGTTTGATATTTTTCACTCACCCGCACCCGCAATAATTCTATATTATTTTCGCTACCTACTAAAATTAATCGTTTTTACATTATAACCGCTTTTAATAACTTTGTTTACATAATCGTGTTGCGTACTTATCGCCGCTATACTATTTACAGTTATTCACAATGGTTAAACCTAAGAGAAAGAGTAGTGATGCAGATCTGTTCTTCGACACTACGAGTACTAATAAAAACCAGTTATCATTATACGTAGTCAAGCGTGATGTTATTTACAAACGCGTAGAAAATATTTTCGAACTTGCACGCAAAACAAATGATGATCGACAATATTTTAAGTCGTTTTGTTCTAGTGCTTCAAATATTGATACATTGCGTGATGATTATCAACAAGTTTTAGATTCCTATAATATATTAAATTTACAGTTGAACCCCGATTCCGAGGTCGAATATGATTCCTGGTTAACGTTTGAAGAAATGTTTTGTTTTATAAAACAGGTTTTACTCGATAACAAACCCGAGTGTCCTGAACCTGAACGTCAGCCTTCATTACATAAATCTAATTCTCGCCTTCCGCCTATTGATTTGATGTCATTTGACGGTAATGTCAAGAAATGGCCATTGTTTTATGAACAATTTAAAAGCATGATACACGATAACGCATCGCTCACTAATAGTGAAAAAGTATTTTACTTAGTGGGTAAATTAACTGGGCAGGCGTCGTGCGTTTGCGCAGGGCTGGCTCCAACCGCAGAAAATTATATTATTATTTGGGAGGCACTTGTGCAAAAGTATGACGATCCTCGCTCACTCGCATCCGCTTATTTAAACCAATTGTTACAGTTTAAACCGCTATCCATAGCTAGTTCTGATGGGCTATGTACGGTGCACGTACATGGGTTTTAAAATATATTTGTTACAATAAGTTAGCCAGTATGCTCGCGTATTTGCACTTTGGACGCGACCTACATTTGGCAGTGCATTGACACTGACATATTGCATTATTCTATGCATTTCATGTATATTACATTTTAGTGTTCAATTAGACGTGGTTTGAGTCGGACTACTTGCATTTTTATTTAGATTCATCCCGTTGAGCATTCACTGACATTTTCTGCATTTAAGTTTAAGTTTACATTTTACATCTGCATTGACATTACTTATGTTAGGGAAGCACCCTACATAGGTTTTTTTGGTCCTTCGTAACTATTGCAAGTACTATACAGTCCGATACGTCGGTCAATAAGTCGCCGCGCGGGATCTGTGTCGTGTCGTGTCATACCGTGCCACGTGTGTTGCCGTGCAGGAGCATTCGGGGAGGTAGCAGCGGTCCAGGTTCCAGAGCGTCGCATTGCATTGCATTTGCATACAGGGAGAGTTCCTGAATTTCAAGTAAGATCGTTCATTATTTATCTTACGGCTTTACAATGGAGGGTTTCATCGTACGTCAAGCGGAGATCCTCGAGGAGGTGAAGAGAATCCATTCTAATTTTAAGAAGGATTCAGCGAGCAGGAAGACCACTGATTACATTCGTAAAAGGCTTGAGAGGTTAGATGTACTATGGGCGGAATGTGAGGAGAAGAACCGGGAGCTGAGTGCAGTCGAGGAGAAAGATCATCAATATTTCACCGGTAACATTTATGAGGTCATGAAAAGCTGGTACCAGGGAACGCGTCAGGAGATTGCAGCGTTCGAGATGAAGACTCTTGCTGGACCCAGTAACGCCGGCCATAGTAAGTTCAACATTGAGTTCGACAAAACCCTGTTCGAGACATCTGTACGAGCAGAGGACAAGCTACTCGAGTTACAGCAGTTGCAACAAGCTAACTTCCGTGCATTCACTAGGTTAGTAAATCGAAGCCTAGATGAGGTTAAGGAGAAATGGGAAATTGAGGATATGCTTAAGACTGTAGAGTTTCGGTGGACTGCGATTGACAAATTACATTTACAAATTGATGGCATATTAGAGGGGGATTCTCAGGACTATTATGACGAGTTCTTTCGTCACGAAAATGCGTTTACACATATGAAAAGGGCGCTGAACACGAAATTAAACGCTTCTATACATCAACAGCAAACATTGCCTAAAATTGACATACCTATCTTTAACGGCAACTATACCTTATGGCCTACTTTTATGGATCTCTACGTAGAAGCCATTCATAATAATACAGCGATTGCAAAAACACAGAAGATGCAGCATCTGAAGGGTAGACTTCGCGGAGAAGCGGAAAAGCTCGTGCAGCATTTACACATAGCACCCGAAAATTATGACACGTGTTGGGAAATTTTGAACCATAGATATAACAATAAGTTTCTGCTATTTACAAGAAATTTTCAGTTATTTATGCGTCAACCCAATTTGCAAAAACAATCTGCGTTCGACCTCAAGCGGTTATATGACACTACAAACGAAACCATAAACGCGATACACAACTTGGGCATTGATACAAGCTCATGGGATCCGATGCTAGTTTACGTGTTGAGCGAAAAATTAGACTCCGAAACGTATTCGGAATACATGCAGTCCAGGTCAGACCCGCGCGAGATACCAACATACAATCATTTTATGGATTTCGTCGAAAATAAGTTTATGGCATTAGAACCACTGCACAGGAAAAAGCCAGAAAACGCTGATAAACCTGCATCAAAACAACATTTTAAGACGCCACATCCGTTCGGAAAAAATTCCAAGTCACAACCTAATAATAGCTCAGCAAACTACTTTCGCAATTCTCATACGTCAAACGCTGGACAAATCAGCAAGATTGTTTGTCCATTGTGCAATACGAATCATGCATTATTTCAATGTTCCAAATTCGCTGACATGCTGAGTTCGGAAAAAATGGCATTTATAGAAAACAATAAAATATGCAAAAATTGTTTGTATGTGCATACAAAGGGTTACTGTGCGTCACAGAAAAGATGCAGAGATTGCAACGAACAACATAACACACTTCTGCACAGCGATATTGTGAAGTCAGCACAAACGCCCTCAGCAACACAAACAGCACCTAAACCGTCGTCACCGACTTCAACTAGGTCAAATAAAAATCTGCAAAACAACTTCGCATCAAACAATGATGATGAAATATTATTACCAACAGCATTATTGCAAGTAGCCACAGCTACAGGTGACTACATTACATTAAGGGCTCTAGTTGACCAAGGCTCACAAATTACCTTGATAACGGAGAATGCAGCTCAAAGATTGGGCATAAAGCGTCAACAGCTGAGTGCAAACATAAGCGGCATCGGTACTTTATCCAACAGGAGTAAAGGAAAGGTCCATCTATCATGCAAGTCCTTACATAACGACTTCCAGTTTACAACGGAAGCGTTAATCATGACACGGGTAGTAAACAGTCTGCCTAACGTTACATTTGCAAAGAAACCTTGGGCTCATGTGACAGACATTACACTAGCCGACCCAGATTACAACATATCTAGGCCCATTGACATACTTCTGGATGCACACGTATTTTCCGAAATACTCATGAATGGCTTAGTCAAAGGGGAGGTTAATGAACCCATGGCTCAACAAACACGGTTGGGGTGGATATTGTCAGGCAATGTCACCAAAACATTTAATTGCAACGTCGTAGTTAATGAAGTTAATGACTTGTCAAAATACTGGGAAGTGGAAGACATTAATGGAGATGCATGCAATTCTATGACGTCAGAAGAACGATATTGTGAAGAGTTCTACACTGCAACAACCAAGCGATTAAGTGATGGCAGATATACAGTTCGTTTGCCAATGAAGCCTAATTTCAATCAGCTGCTAGGCAAATCAAAGCCACGAGCTGTAGCACAGTTTATGCAATTAGAAAGGAGATTAGGCAGGGATGACAAATTATCAGATAGTTACATCAAATTTATGCAAGAGTACCTGGAAATGGGACATATGAAGGAGAGCAAACCTGACTGCAACACGGCATGCTACTTACCTCATCATGGAGTCCTAAAACAGGACTCAGTGACATCAAAATTGAGGGTGGTTTTTAACGCCTCCCAGAAAACTGACACAGGTTACAGCCTGAATGACTTGATGGAGTGTGGCCCTAAGCTTCATCAAGATCTATTGACATTATTATTAGGATGGCGGCTATACAAGTACGTCTTTACTGCAGATTGTGAGAAGATGTACCGCATGATCCTAGTCCATGAAGAAGACCAACAATTGCAAAAGATCCTGTGGAGGGAACCCAACCAAGGTCCTTTAAAGGAGTTCCAGTTATGCACAGTGACGTACGGCACCAAGGCAGCACCATTTCTAGCTCTTCGAACGCTGAAACAGATTGCAGACGATGATGCACAGAAATATCCGTTAGCAGCGGATGTCATTGCTAACGAAATGTACGTTGATGACGTCCTAAGTGGCAGCAACTCTATCGAACGAGCACAAGAAATTCAAAAACAACTCATCGACATGCTGAGTGGAGCTGGCCTTACACTACGGAAGTGGTCAAGCAACGACCAGGCCTTGACTGAAAGCTTATCTTCTTCAGATCTAAACCAAACGACAATGCATTTTACAAACGATGGAATGACAAAAGCCCTGGGGGTCCAGTGGAATCCTACAACTGACACATTTTCGTTTACAAACAAAATACAATTTGACAACAAAAACCAATTGACAAAAAGAAAGCTACTATCGGAAATCTCGAAGATTTTCGACCCACTGGGCTGGCTGACACCTTTGACAGTAAAAGCTAAACTGCTGTTCCAAAGCGTCTGGCTTTCGGGATGCGAGTGGGATGAAACCTTACCTGACAGCGTGCAACAAGAATGGAAGCAGTTTACTAGCGATTTACACAACATAACCGAATACCAAATACCGAGATGGCTGGGAGATACTACGAAACCATTTCAAGTACATGGGTTCTGCGATGCGTCCGAAAAGGCCTACGCATGCGTTATATACCTGCTGACAACAAATGACAGAAACGAGCCTGTGACTAGACTTATCACTGCAAAATCAAGGTTAGCGCCAATCAACAAAAAATTGACCCTACCGCGACTCGAGTTATGTGGAGCGCTACTACTTTCACGGCTCATGAAAAAGGTCCTGACAGCTTTTAAATGGGACAATGTGCACAAAAATACATACGCCTGGACGGACTCTATGATTGTATTAGGCTGGCTGCATGGGGACGTCACAAAATGGAAGTCGTTCGTCAGCAACAGAGTACAGCAAGTGCACGACGTAATTCGAAAACAGCACTGGAGTTATGTAAAGTCCGAGGAAAATGCCGCAGATTGTGCATCGCGCGGAATCAGTTGTTCCCAACTACTGCAACATTCTTTGTGGTGGCAAGGTCCCCACTGGATGAAAAATTACAGCGAAAATAATTTTCACAAAGTTACAATTACACCGACAACATGCGAATCGAAACAAAAACAAATGCAAACGTATGTTGTGAAATGTGAACCGTCTTCCATAGTAATTGAGTTTTTAGACAGACACAGCGATTTGACTCGTATTACAAGGGTCATTGCATGGATGAAACGTTTCATAAACAGCTGTTCGAACACTGACACTCACCATACTACTTATTTGACATCTACAGAACTACAAAGCGCTGAAAACCTAATAATTAAACATATTCAATTGCATGCCTTCAATGACGAGATTATGAGATTGAAGGAAAACAAAGGTTTGAGCACAAAAAGTAACCTTTTGAGTTTAAATCCATTCCTTGACAAACATGACATTCTGCGAGTAGGTGGAAGGTTAAGCAACTCAAACTTACCCGAAGACACTAAACATCCAATTCTTCTACCACATGACAACAAACTGACAGAGTTATTGATTTGGCAAGCTCACAGAAGAACACTACATGGAGGTCCTAAGTTAACCCTGACACATCTACGACAAAGAGTTTGGATCGTAGGAGGACATCGCGCCGTCAAAAAAGTCTTACACAAATGCGTAACATGTCGCCGATTTAATGCTAAACAAACAAACCAGATTATGGCTGACCTACCAGAGCCGAGAGTGACAGTATCTCGCCCGTTCACACATACAGGTGTCGATTTTACTGGACACATTGAGATCAAGGCAAATAAAGGCCGAGGCGTCAGAACATTGCTGGCGTACGTTGCAGTATTTGTTTGTCTAGCAACAAAGGCCATTCATCTAGAACTGGTATCAGAACTATCCAGTACAGCATTCCTATCGGCTTTCAAGCGCTTCTGCGCACGTCGAGGTACGCCACGGGACATGTACAGCGACAACGGCACGAATTTTGTGGGTGCAAATCGGATTCTACTGCAACAATACAAATGCATTGTAGAACACATTGACAGCTTCTTCTTGGGCAAAATATCAGAGATGGGAGTTCAATGGCACTTCAATGCCCCGGTCTGGCCAAGCGCAGGCGGACTGTGGGAAGCCGCAGTGAAGAGCATGAAATATCACCTCAAACGGGTCATTGGAGACCAACGTCTGACATACGAAGAATTTACAACTCTGCTATGTCAGATAGAAGCTTGCTTGAACTCACGACCACTGTGCACCATTTCAGAGAACGCCGAAGAGATAAACTGTTTAACTCCAGGGCATTTCTTAACTGGCACATCACTCATGACAATTCCAGAACCCGACATCGACAATACTTACCGTTTAAACACGAGATGGCAAATTGTACAACAACTTAGCAAGGATTTCTGGAAAAAGTGGTCGCAAGAGTACCTCCAACAACTACAAACAAGACAAAAGTGGAAACGACAAAATACTGACATAAAGAAAAATGACATTGTATGCATTAAAGATGAAAGGTTACCTGCAGGAAAATGGGCACTGGGTCGTGTAGCGGAGTTACACCCCGGAAAGGATGGCCACACTAGAGTTGTGACATTACAAACTGCAAAAGGCGAAACTAAACGACCTATTACAAAACTGGTGCCACTAGTGGAGGCTGAGGAACAAAATAACCCTGACACTGACAAACCACCCAAAAACAGGCGAAACCGAACTAAAAGGCTTAGCTGGAGCAGCTTAGTATGTTATATGCTGATGCTAGTTATGACATTGATATCACCTACTGTCCAGCAAGACATGAAACTTACTCAACTGACAAAAAATCAAACACTTTACTTTGACAAGATTGCAGATCTACAAGAAATTAGAGATGAATGGAAACTGGTATTCTATTACAATATGACAAATTACTGGCGCAATGTGGACACCCTGCAAGAATTCGTATCTCATCTAAAGCAAGCTCGTTGCGAAGAGTGGTTGATGCAATTCCACGTTCTGATAAACCAACTTGAACAAAGCACGAGTGAAATAAATTATTACAACGAATTACTGAGGTCCCAGCGGATAATTCAACACAGGTTTAAAAGAGGATTGATCGACGGAGTAGGATATGTTGCAAATTCGTTATTTGGAGTGTTAGATCAACATTTTGCAGAACAATATGAACAGGATATCGACACAATCCAACATAATGAAAATCACCTATTCCAACTGCTTAAAAACCAGACAAGTGTCCTGGAAACCGAGAACAACATTGTACAGCGTAACGAAGCAACAATGGTGAAGCAGTTCACTTTAATCAACGATCACCTCACGTCCCTAGAAAACAAGACGCTCAAAGATAAACTTGAGACTTCACAAGCATTCTACATCATTACATCGGCCATAGCTGCAGAAAGAATGGCCCAAAACTTAAAAGATATTCAAGAATCACTCATCAACACCCTGACAAATATGTACCAAGGACATATGGACGTACATCTATTATCACCAACCCAAATGCAAAGCGAACTAGATAGAGTAGCTCGACTACTACCTCGCGATTCTACACTACCTGAAGTTCGTAATGACATAAGAGACATCTACAGGCTGTTCAGAATACATGCACGCATAACACAGCACTACCTGTTGATGGAAATAAAAGTACCGATCCTAAGTGATGCCCTATACGAGCTTAACAGACTTATCAGCATTCCTCAACGTATTGACATAAATCGGGTAATGTATGTCATTCCCAACTCTGAATTAATAGCATTTAACGCCAACCAATACTCATTTATACCCCTAGAACAGTATGACGTTAAAGAATGCCAAAAATTACATGACAAAACTCTACTGTGCAAACTAAATCACCCTATATACAACACCGGTGATCGTCACAAATCTATTTGCGATGTACAGCTGATTCGAGACAACGAAGAACACAGAGTTTATTGCCATACGGAAATAAAAATATGCACCGACAAATGGGTCAAATTATATAAACAAAACAGCTGGTTCTATTATTGTTGTGACACGTGCGAAGTACAATTAGCGTGCGGCACTCAAATGACATCGGAGACGTTACGTCACTCGGGTCTGATAACGCTGAAACAAGGATGCACCTTGCAAGGCGACTCATTCACATTGCACGCATACATGGAACATACAAGTGACATTTTAGTCAATGAACCATATGCCATGATCATGCCCACGATCTCTCCAATCAACAACATTATCAATACCTCGATTCGTAACTCATCGTTACATATTGAAACGCACGAAGAGACGTTCAAGAAGATTGACACGCAACTACGCTCTATAGAAGAACAGTCTAAGCTAGACACCTTATCCTCTCACGACGTTCATCACTACATTGCAATCTATGTGGTTGTTGCGATTAGCATTGCACTGTTTGTAACATCGATGTACTTTTGGCAAAAGATGGCAACCCAAAGACACGGGGAGGGTCCGCAAGACGCGAGAAGTAGAAGCAGACGAGAAGAAGATCATGATGACATCGAGGACAGGAACAGCAAGATCGACAAACGGGACTCAAAAGTGAATAAAGTGTCGTGTGCTAGCCCTACCTCAAGTGAAGTGAAATTTGACACTGAAAAACATAGTGATGTGTGCTAATTTATTATTATGGTGACATTCTATTTATAGACTTTAGTTATATTTCTTCATTGTAGTCGTAGGTCAATACTAGTTACATTAGAGTCCTGCATTTTTACATTGTTAACATTATTTTTTACATTCTTATTTTATTGTTTTACATATTTTGGGATTGTTTTATTTAGTTATTCTCTTTCTGTGTTGTGGCAATATGTACGGTGCACGTACATGGGTTTTAAAATATATTTGTTACAATAAGTTAGCCAGTATGCTCGCGTATTTGCACTTTGGACGCGACCTACATTTGGCAGTGCATTGACACTGACATATTGCATTATTCTATGCATTTCATGTATATTACATTTTAGTGTTCAATTAGACGTGGTTTGAGTCGGACTACTTGCATTTTTATTTAGATTCATCCCGTTGAGCATTCACTGACATTTTCTGCATTTAAGTTTAAGTTTACATTTTACATCTGCATTGACATTACTTATGTTAGGGAAGCACCCTACAGGCTAGATTCATTTATAAATAATTTTGATTCATCTGTAGCAGCTCTTCAGCAATTAAAGCTTAATGATTTAACCGAATTTATTTTCTTGCATTTGGCTCTGCAAAAGTTAGACGCAGACACAATTAAATTATTTGAAATTACCTATCGTAAAGATAAAATACCTTCTTACCATAATTTAATTGAATTCATAAAGGAACAAAGTAAAGTTTTGTCTCGTTCTACGAACCTTAGTAAATCGATAGATAATAATCATTCTCAGTCTAAACAGCAGCGTCAAACTAAGCACATCCCTAAACCGTCCAAGTCTTTTGTGAATACAGACATAGGGAGTGGTCCAAGCGTAAGCGATAAATGCGCTTTATGCAATAACAAACAACATGAACATTTATATTCTTGCTCATCGTTTACTAAATTAACCCCGCGAGAAAGATATAATTTTATAAAACTTAATAATTTCTGTAACAATTGTTTAAGTATAAAACACAAGACTTTTTCTTGTACTTCGAAACATACTTGTTCTCATTGTTCAAAGCGACACCACACCTTATTACATTTTGATTCAACTCAAAATGATAAAACAAATTGTAACGTTGGCTCCGTGGTGTCCAACACCGCTAAGCCAATTCCCGCTACCGCTCATGACTCGCCGCGCCCTACCCCGGCCAGCAGCCATGCCGAGTCCGCAGTGACTCATTCGCTCGCCGCTTCTAATGATCCTACAACTATTGTAAATAATGCATCGGTCTGTACAGTTTCGTACGATCGAGCAGCTCGTTATCAAACGACTACGTTGTTAGGGACCGCAAAAGTAAAGTTTGTTGATTCTTTAAACCGCACTCACTTTTTGAGATGTCTAGTGGATCCTGGCTCTCAAAGTGATTATATTTCCGCATCTTGTTGTAAGCGACTATCGCTTCCTATTTATACTCAAACCCGCTATTCGGAAGTTCAAGGCATTGGAGGAGCTTCACAAAAAATTCTCGGTGTTACTTCAGTTAAATTCACGTCTCGCTTTGATAATAAGTGCGAATATTCTATAAGGCCGATGGTAGTAGGACAGATTACGTCACAGTTGCCGGACACCTGTGTTGATACCGCGTCTATTGAATTTATTCGGAACTTACCTCTCGCTGATGACGAGTTTTCACAACCGGGAACTATAGATATACTTTTAGGTGTTAAACTTTATTGTGAAATTTTACTTTCTGATCAAATTAAAAGCTCACATGATGGTATGCCCTCTGCCCTTGAAACGACATTAGGTTACCTAATTTTAGGTGAAGCTCCTATTATTTCTCCGCAACCCGCTACCCGCACATTGTGTGCTTTTACTTCTGACTCGCTACACCAGATTGTCGAAAGATTTTGGGCAGTCGAGGAATTACCTTCGCAGTCATTTTTAAGTCCCGACGATCAGCAGTGTGAAAATATTTATACTTCAACCACTGTTCGTAACTCCGACGGCAGTTATTCAGTTGATCTTCCTTTTAGAGAAGACCCAAATAATCTAGGCAATTCTTATACTACGGCTAAAAAACGCTTTTTACTTTTAGAAAAGAAATTTTCTAAGGATTCAAGTTTAAAATTAAAATATGACGATGTTATTCGTGATTACCTAAATAAAGGTATACTATCCCGCACCGCACCTGAGGCATTAGCCGCTCCAGGATTTTATCTACCGCACCATCCTGTAGTTCGCAACGACAAGGCGACAACCAAGGTTCGTCCTGTGCTGGATGGCAGCGCCAAGACCGATACAGGCTTATCACTAAATGATGTCCTATATACGGGTTGCAACCTACAGGCTGATATATTTCATATACTTTTGAATGTTCGTGTTTATTACATTGCCTTTTGTGCAGATGTGAAACAAATGTATTTATGCATTTATACGAATGCTCCGCACCGCAAATATCAACGAATCTTATATAGATTTTCAGAAACCGACCCGCTCGAGGTTTTTGAGTTCACTCGAGTCACATTTGGGCTTCGATCTTCACCATTTTTGGCGCTCCGCACGCTACGTCAACTCGCTAGCGATGAACGGCATAACTGGCCAACTGCGGCAGCCGTATTAGAAAGGGACATTTATATGGATGACGTAGCTTCGTCTACTTCTTCTCTCGAGGAAGCAGTCAAGACAGCTACCGATCTGATCCAGATCTTCAAAACTGGCGGGTTTGATTTAGTTAAATGGACCTCCAACTCGCTAGAATTGCTCGAACATATTCCCGAGTCGCACCGTCAATCTGAATGCATTTCCTTCGACGATGGAAATACATTTAAGATATTAGGTTTGCGTTGGTTACCCGCTCAGGATACCTTTATTTTCGAAATATCAAGTCCCCCACCTGTTTGTACTAAACGCGCCATTTTATCCGCTACCGCTCGGTTGTACGACGTCTTAGGACTCGTCGGCCCTATTATTCTTTTCGCTAAATTAATTATTAAAGAACTCTGGCTTTTAAATCTCGATTGGGATGATATACCCCCTTCTCGCATTGTTAAAATATGGCAACAATACTTAATAGAATTACCGCACATATCTAATTTATCATTTCCACGCCATCTAGGTATAGAAACCGGTTCTATGGTTTCCTTAGTCGCATTTTCAGATGCGAGTGAATCCGCATACGGCTGTGTGATTTATTTGCACGTCGTAAATGGCGATCAATCGCCTATTACTTCACTCGTGTGTTCGAAATCGCGTGTTGCATCCGCTAAACCTAAAATCACTATCGCACGCTTGGAATTAAACGGAATACTTTTAATGTCGCGACTTCTTAAAACCGTTTATGACACTTTAGTTAAGCGACATAAAATCGAGAATATTTATGCTTTCTCGGACTCTGAAGTAGCACTCTGTTGGTCTGTTGCTTCGCCACACAGATTTAACACTTATGTTGCCAACCGCATTTCTCAAATTCAGGAAAATATTTCACCTGAAAACTTATATCATATCGCTGGCTTACATAACCCCGCAGACTGTGTAGCTCGTGGGCTTACGCCTTCGCAGCTCATTCAACATGAGCTATGGTTTAAGGGTCCATCCTGGCTTTCCTTGCCTAGACAAGACTGGCCTATTCAGCGATTTTTACCCAACCGGTCTTCATTACCGGAAGAAAAAACCGTTTCGCACGTGACTAAAGTCACAGATAATGATAACCCGCTTTTAAAATTAGCTTCAGAGTGTTCCACTTGGGAAAAGCTGCTGGAAGCTACTGTTTTTTCGCTTCGATTTATAAAAAAATTGCCGCAAAACGATACAATCACCGCTGAAGATTTAAATACCGCTGAATTGGAAATAATTCGCGCGATCCAGTCTAAATACTTTTCCGAAGACATTAAGAATATTTCTAAAGATCAACCGTGTTCGGCCAAGTTACGAAAATTGTTTCCATTTTTATGTAACGGACTTTTACGTGTCGGAGGTCGCTTATCGAATTCGACACTAGAATATTCTTCTAAACATCCGATTTTACTTCCCGGGCAAGGACATATTGTTAAATTATTAATTGAATTTTATCACCGCGACAATTGTCACGCCGGGCCGCAGTTATTAATCTCGATATTAAGATCCAAATATTGGATTATTTCCGCTAGACGTGTGGTTCGACAGTACATACACAAATGCAATGATTGTTTTCGAGTTAATCCTAAGCCTACGTTTCCGCCTATGGCTGATCTGCCTAAATGTAGATTAGAGCAATGCAAAGCATTTTTACATACGGGCGTCGATTACGCAGGGCCGCTATATATTACTCCTTACCACAAACGGGGCGTACGAAGTGTAAAAGCTTATATTTGTATTTTTGTTTGTCTCGTAACAAAAGCGGTGCATATCGAATTAGTATCTAACTTAACTTCTGCTTCGTTTATCGACGCATTTAAACGATTCATATCGCGAAGAGGTCCTTGTAATTTCTTATATAGCGATAACGGGACTAATTTTGTCGCTTCTAAAAAATATTTTAATGAACTTCATGAGTTTTTACAAACCGCTGATTACTATCAAAGTTTTAGTCATGAACTCGCGAAGAACCGTATCACGTGGCGAATGAACCCTCCTACAGCTAGTCACTTCGGAGGGATATGGGAAGCGAACGTTAAGAGCACCAAGTCGCTTTTGTTTCGTTCAATCGGCAATCAAGTTCTCACCTTTGAGGAGATGTCGACCATTCTTATTCAAATTGAGGCAGTGCTAAATAGCCGTCCTCTTTATGTTTTGAGCTCTGACCCATCAGAACCATTAGCACTTACTCCCGCGCATTTTCTATCTACTTTTTCGCTAGAATGTTTACCCGCAGCCGACTTATCCGAAGAACGAACAGATCTGTTGTCTCGTTTTTCCTTAATGGATTCGATAGTTCAATCATATTGGAAACGATTTAAGTCGGAATATTTACATAATTTGCAACAACGCGAGAAATGGAATACTCCGTGTAACCCGATCACAGTCGGTACCGTAGTGTTGTTAAATGTAGATAACGCTCCACCCTTGCAGTGGCCATTAGGAATTGTTACCAATGTATACCCTGGTAAGGATGGTGTTGTTCGCGTAGCGGAAGTAAAAACTAAGACCGGTAGTTATAAACGACCAGTAGTGCGGTTATGCCCGCTTCCGACTCAATAGTCAATATATTTATAACATATTTTCGCTCATAAGTATTAATTAGCTTACGTTAGATAAGTTTAGTTTAGAAATTTCATTACATTTATCCGCTCTAGTTGTATTAGTTATAGTAGAAGTTGCTGAATATAGCGATTTTCTTGCTTTTCAAACCTTTTCTTTTTTTTTTGAAGGGTTTCTTCAAGGCTGGGGGGATGTTGGATTTCGTATTCTTTCATAATTTCCATTGTAGGGTAGAAGTAAAACTGACTTGCAAAATGTGTCACTATCCTACCATATCCCATCCTTTTCCCACATGCACGCCTGGACTATCGCTGTCCTTGTCACCGCCTACGGTGACTGCGTGAAGATTCTCGAACACTTGAACGAGAGTAGCGTTGCTAAGAACATGCTCCCTTATTAATTTTATTATTATAATTGCCGCGAGTGCCTAATTACGAACTATTGTCAAAAACACTACGGAAAGTGCGTGTTCGTGTGGTGAAAGGCATCTGTGCGCGCCCCCTCGTGTGCCGCCCTGAATCCAGCAAGGACTCGACCTCTCTGCCGACCCACGCGGAGGATAGAACTTGGAGACGGTGAATTTAAAGGTCAGTGGTGCTGCATGTTTCCTACCAGATTCCTTTGTCCAAGCTCACCAGTTCGTCGTCCTAATTCGTGTCGCATTTGCAAGGTCAGACCTACTTCTTTACGCCACTTTTCAACCCCCGCAACAATACAGTCCACTAAATCAATCAACCAGCTCCCTGCGTCTGGGATAAACGCAAAACTTATATTTCCGCGCAAGTATATGGTGTAAGGCGCCACCAATGTTGAACAACACTACTTTAAAAATTATTATGATAAAGGCTCGAAATGATTATCTTGATGGTGTTGTGCATGTAACCGGATGGAGGTTACATGTGGAGGTGACCGGATAGAGGTTGCCTGTTGTGTATGTAACCGGATGGAGGTTACATATTGTGTAGGTGACCGGATAGAGGTTGCCTGTTGTGTTAGTAACCGGATGGAGGTTACGTGTTGATGACCGGATGGAGGTCGATTTGTTTGATGCTTATAACCGGATGGAGGTTATAAGTGTGATGATGAAGACCGGATGGAGGTCGATTGTTTTGATGCTTATGGCCGGATGGAGGCTATAAGTGTGATGATGAAGACCGGATAGAGGTCAGAGTATGAGCACTGCAATATTTTAATGAGTTTCCTACTATTTTAATGAGTATGGGTGTTGTTCGTCATGTCAGCTTTGAGAAAAAGAGTTTGTTATGATTTCCATTAGAACCTGTAATGATTTTGATCAGAATACCTTTTATTCCCCACCCACTTGGGCCAGGAATGGCCGAACGACTGGTATTGAGCAGACTTCTGTAAGGCCAACTGTACAAATTTTGACTTCTGTTGAGACCGATTGAATTGTTTTAGAAATTCTATTTCACGTTTTACCCGACAATTATTTGAGATTAGTTTCGGTTCATAATGTCATCAAATGAGATACGATTTGAGAAATACGGTCAATTGAGGCATGTGACGCAATTGCTGACTGTAAATTTGACTTTGACACGATAGACACTGACAAAACGAGATCGGGTGATGATGAAGGGGTCAGACCTTAAGTGAGAGGTAAAAGATGCAAATGTAGTATGCAAGTGATTCAGATTGCATACATTGCAATGCTGTTCGTTGCTGCACGCGTGTAAGTGTTTATTTGAGGGCTGTGACCAACGTCCAGCATGGCAATGTAGCTAAAGGTGCTGAATAAAGGCAATGTGTTGAGTTGATGTTGGGTACCGGATGGAGGTCCCATGGTTGCCGGATGGAGGCAATGAGATGTGTTGAGGTTGGGTACCGAATGGAGGTCCCATGGTTGCCTGTTTGTACCGAGCAGAGCGTTGCATACTGGATTTGATCGGATACTGGATTTGATCGGATACTAGATTTGGTCGAAAGTTGATGATTCTTGAAGAATGTTGATTTCAATGTTGAGATTTTCTTTATGAGATTTGATGAGATTATGGATCAGAACAAAATTTTGTTTTGAATTGTGTGCGTGTTAATACTCCGACGTCTTGGTCAGGGAGGCCGAGTAAGGGACGATTTACTTTCCGTGAATTCTTGTTGCAGATACCTCACACGAGGACGTGTGAAATGTCAAGATGGCCGTGTCGCAGATTCAACACCGAGGCACAATATTTAGAGTTGACAATTTAGAATAACGCCATCTATCATCGTTTTTCGGATCTATCATCGTTAAAGTCGGAAACGTCAAGCAGTGAGCTTGGGTGAGGTCGATGCAGAGCGTGGCAGGTCTGGTTTGACAGTTTTCGGTTGACAGATGACAGCTGTCAGTTGTCATATGTCAAATGTCAGTTGTGAGTGGTCGGTTGACATTGACGTTAGACGCATTTGACTTGAGGGACGTTACTTTTTGGTGAGACACGAGTGCGAACGGTTGTGCTGCCCGCTGTATCGAACTGACCGCGTTTCCGTACTTTAATCCATTTACATCGGCTCGATCGTTTGAGATTTTGTTAATTTGTTATCGGAAGTAAATAAATAGGCGGTTGTAATCAGTGTTGAGACTATTATTTCGTACCTCCGCCATGCCGAACTCGGACTCTGACAACGATGTACCCGAAATAGTTGACCTACCGTCGTCATATATATTTTATCAAGAAGGCAGGCTTTTTTTATTTTAATAAATGTAGGTAAAAAGTTAGAACTAAAATTTAAATAAGGAAAATTATTTTTTGTTTTTCAGTTAATGATTGTTTTTAAATGATACTAGAAATATAAAGTTTTGAGTTCAAGGAGAAGATTAGACTTAGTTTTGATTGTTTGTCAGGTTTAATGAAAAACTGAAGTTTTTCTGTAATTTTTGTTTTATGTTATCTTACTGTAAAGTACAATTAGTACATAATTATATTGCTAAATAACTGATGTGATTTTAGTGTTATTCCATAGAACTAAAAGTTCCTTAAAAAATCTAGTTATAAGTAAAGTTTTGTGAAAGTTATAAGTTTAAGAATAATTATATATTATTTAATGGCAATATAAAAATAATTATCAATAAAGACTAGGTGGTTGATAAAACTATGACTTTTATTTAAAAAATATCTTTAATTTCAACAAATTTAATTCATTTTGTGCAAGAAAATAGTTCACATTTTTTTAAATATTATTACGCTATAATGTCGTTAAACTGTAAGGTTTTTAGTTTAACCACGTTTTAGCTAAACAATGATTCAAGTTTATCCTTTTAATTAATACGCTTCTAAAGATACCAGACTTAAAAGCAGTAAAGTAACGTTAAACGCACTAAAGTTTAACATGAATCAGTTCTATAATACACAATCGTAAGCTAAATTGTCGTTATGTGCAAATAACGCCGTTTTAGTTAATCAATGTAGTGATGAAATTTTTGCATATTAATAAACAATAATTTGCTATGAAAAAGATACACTAAAACGCCGTTACGCTATACGTGGCGGCATTTTAGTCGATGATCCATTATGATTTCGGTTACATCTCTGATACACTAAAACACAAAAGAAGCTTTTTCATTAAATTAAATTATATTTACGATATGATAGGGTAAGTAGTTCAAAAGTATGCAATTTCATCTATGTTTTAGTACTTTCAAATCTCTGCTATGTGTTGTCATTGAAAAATGACATCGGTTTAAAAAATTGCCGCGGTTTTTTTGTGTTATTCAAAAAAATGACTTTAGCAGATAACGGCATTATTGTTATACCACGGCAGTATGTCATACGTTGTTGTAAATCTCTTTTTTCTTAGTTGCTCGCTCCTAAATTTTAAGTGTCCGATTTGTGTCCCTGTGTCGAAGAAGGATTTCACAGGATTGCGTCTTGGAAGAGTGCCTTTTTTTATGTTGCGTGGAAAATCATCAAATATCCCCTCCCCCCCGCTCTTCGGCAGAGCGGAAGGGAGTGTCAGACTTCTACTTACTAAAAACCACCCATGTTCCTTCTTCGCCCTTGTGCCGAGGCCGCGGCATCTCTTTCGGCAGCCCCGACGGGCGTCGGCCCTTCCGGGCCTCTCTTTGCTGACATCTCTTTGAGGCGCGCGTGGAACACGTACGCGCCGTTGACACGGTCTGTTGTCGTCATAAGACGGACGGACGGCGAGCTAGCCTATTACTCACCGTCCACAGGCCCGCGTCTACGGTGACCGAAAACCATCACGGGGCCCCCGACGCCCGGAGCGTCTCCCGCGGCGGCTGGGACGAGAGGTTCTCTCCCTCTCACGTTCCGCCACCTCCTTCGCTAGCATCACTGCTCGCATAAGGAGGCGACAGCGTCCCATTCCTACTCGCCCCGGACCATGGCTTGCACCAGGGCCGGACGCGAGAGGTCGCCGCCGCCGATTGCCGCTACGAGAACACGGCGGGGCTCCGCCCAAGCAAAGCACGCCTCCACAGTGTGCTCCACCGTGTCTTCCGGTCGATCTTCGCAGTGGTAGCATCCGAGTGTTTCCTCCCTTGATTCGGTACCAGTACCTCCCGAAACATCCGTGTAAGGTGAGGACTTGCGTCAGACGGAAGGTGAGGACGCCGTGGCGCCTCTCTAGCCGCTCCTCCAAGGGGACACCGCCACTATCTTGACGTGCCCTTTGGGAGGGTGCCTTAGGAGAGCATTTGTATGCCCGTCGGGGCTGTGGTTTGTCGAAAGGTTAACGCGGCTCCGACACAAGGGCGAAGAAGGAACATGGGTTTGGTTTTTAGTCAGTAGAAGTCCGACACTCCCCTTCGCTCTGCCCAAGAGCGGGGGGGGGAGGTTATTCGATGATTTTCCACCCACCAAAAAAAAAAAAGGAGAGCATTTGTATCGCAGAAAGTCGAATACCATTGCCGATTATTATTTGTAGGTATTATTAGAAAGTAGGTTATCATTGTCTTGATTGTTAGTGATCTTATAGGAGAATAAAACATAAAATATTTCTTAAAAATTGTTTATATTTTCAATTTACTGCATAACAAAAAACCAACGAACCATTAGCAAAAAAGTGATAAGTTTTTCGTAACAGCTTTCTTCCCTGCTCCAATTGTAATTAGTATCCACAACCACAAGCACATTGACCAGAAACAGAAACCGCACCAGCAGCAGGCACAGCACCACCGAAGCTCACAGCGCCCATGATGGGGACCTGACCAGCAACAGCGGTGTTACCGGCGACTGGCAGCTCACCAGCGACCACCACGTTGCCTTCACCGGCGCCGCCGTACGCGGCACCACCATGACTGGCTCCTAAACTAAGACCTGCAGGGTTTATGGCCGCAGCAGGAGAAAGGAGACCGTAGTTAGCATTAAGGGTGCTAGCGCATGGTGCAGCAGGGGCTAGGCCGAGACCAAGGCTGCCTACTCCTGAGGCAAGTCCAAGACTTACTCCGGGGTTAAGACCAGCACCGTAGACAGCGCAGGAGCTGAATACATTCTGTGAAAAAGAAAAGTAAATATTTCTGAAAGTTCATTTCTTGCGATCTCTGATTTTTGTAACGACCGGGTTACAAGAATCTTCTCTAGAAAACAGGTATGGCACGCGGCATATAAGTTGAACATGCGCAGTAGTCGTTTTTTAGACGTCGCATACAAATCAAGCAGGGAATCTGCGCAGAACGACGCCATTTTGTTTCAAGTTATGTGCCTAGGACTCTACTTACCTGTAACGACTGCCATGTATCTACAAATAAGCCATCACCAACGTCTTAACGTGCTTTGTGGAGCACGGAGGAAACTCTGTATACTATGGGTGGTCTCCCGTTAAATAACCAACCTAGGCAAACATGGCTTAGCCTGTATATAAACCCGAGCGGTGTTTATTATTTAGCCACTTCTTTGCATTTAATTAATAGGAAGAAATAATCACTCACCTGGACCAAGCAAGCTTGGATGCAGAGCAACAGAACAGCGAAGGTAGACATGTTTGTTGGTGTTCAACGAGAAGCCGAAGACTGAATGATATCCCTACGTCTAGACTACGTTTATATAGTGCAAAAGTTTGATCGCGAAATACAATTAATACTCCGTGCTATTTTACTATTATATTAATACTCGGGCAATACATTTACATAGTCTTGTTTTGTAAGCAAATTGATAATAACTAAATTTCGTTACAAAAGTCAAACTATTGCCTCAATACTGCTAATTATTAGAATCGCACGTACTGTTTCTGCGAATTTAGTATAAAAATACTAAAATTTCTTGGAAATAACATTCAAGAATTAACATTCGTTGAAATAACTGACCGACCATGTCTGCTAAAGTGATCCTCGTCTTCTGCGCTCAGGCGCTCTTCATGCAGGTAAGAATTTGAAACTTTTTTTTTCATTTTCATCAATGATTTCCATCAATCTACATTATCATCATCTGTTATGCCTTTTCGCAAACTATGTCGGGTTAGCTTCCAATCTACCCGGATACAGCTGACTACCAGTATTTTACATGAAGTGACTACCTATCTGACCCCCACAACCCAGTAACTGCGTAATACGATACCCCTTAGTATTTCTGGATGTCTGACTTTTGGCTTCTGGTTACTCGTAACGACTGCCAAAGACATACAAAATAATGTCCAATCAACGGTTAAAAGTGCTTTCTGAGGTACGGAGAAAACTCATTATGTACATAATGGTCCTATCCACGGACCTCAGCAAGTATGGCTTAACCCTAAAGATCGACTCGTGTGGTCATTATGATTTTGCCACGACCATCAACCCATCAAGAACATTTTTTTGGGGAATAGCTACACAGCTACTTGCAATACATTTTCTTGATCGCTTCTCTTTTATTTAAAACTATTTTTCTATTGCACGTTGTATCATTATGATTATCATCAATCACCTCAAAATATATTGATGATTTCATCCTTTCAGCTCGCACTTAGCACATGCGTGGGTCGTCCTAACCTGGGTGCTGGACTAGCTTCTTATGGCGTGGCTACTCCAATCAATCCTAGATTGGGCCTTTCTGGTTGTGCTGGCCCAGTATTACCCACCCCTGGATGCTCCGGTTTGGGCTACAACGGTATCGGCTATGGTAACACTGGCTACGGTTCTGGTCTTGGTTATGGATCCAACCTCGATATAATTTCTACTAGTGGCGGTTCTTTACCCCTCACTTCTTCATCTTCAATTTCTCCTACTGGTCTTACTATAACCTCTGAGAATGTCTTCGAAGGTACCCTCTACGTAGTTGGTGAGCTTCCTTTCGTGAGTGCTGTGGCATTGGAGGGAGAGGTCCCAAGTGGCGGTGCTGGCACCGTCAGCCACAGCTGCGGTAATGGTGTTACTGCTATTGAGAGCATTGCTCCTTCTGCTGCTGCTGCTGCTGTAGTCCCTGCTAATGCTGCTATTGGCGCATTGGGTGGTATAGGAGCGATTGGTGCTGGTATAGGAGCCTGTGGTGCTGTTGTTGCACCTTTCTTACCTGGAGCAGGTTGTAATGCTCCCATTGCGGGGATTGTAGCTCCTATTGATGGCTGCTACCCACCTGGCATCTTTTACTGAAGAATGAAGTAGGAAATTTGAATATCTGGCCAAATAAATACTAAGTATTTGCATTCAATTATGTTGTATTATTTCCTTAATCCAAATATTTTAATTTTGTTTAAGCCATTTATATTAACAACTAGCTGATGCCCGCGGCTTCACCCGCGTGGATACTGTAAAAACAATCATTGATGCGGATGATATATCATTCTAAAATTTCAGCTCGATCGGTGCAGAACTTTTTGAGTTTTTGAAGCGTACACATACCAACATAACATTTTTATATCTAAAGAGATAGAGATAGAGTAGAACTTAAGAGGAAATGCGAGTGCTGTCTCTTTCTACTATCGCTGTCTCTCTCCGTCCTCCTGCCCTCAAATACGTGCGATAAGGACAACTGTAGAAAAAAGTTAGAATTCGAGGTTTGGCTCTCGCCTATTTCCTCCTCCAATATTGAACCAATTTAAAAGATATTTTAGACAATGAATAAGGAGGTTATATACTACGCCGCTATGTTTTTCTTTTTTCGTTAATAGTTGTCGAATTTGTACACTAGGACTCTGTTAACAGCGATCTAAACAAGCAATTTTGAGCATTTTTTGAGGGTTCTAGTGCTTATAAAAATAATTTATCACCAAAAAGGAAAACATAGGGGCATAGAAATAGTTAATATTTATTATTCTGTAAAAAACCATTGCTCTAGGGTCATTAACCAAGGTAAAAGAAAACAGGCGAGAGCGTTTGTATGGAGAAAAGACCACTCGCGTTTCCTCTTAAGAACTTCTTCATTCCTGTTCCTTAAAAAAATGAAAAGATGAGTTCCAATATCTATTTGTGACATACAAAAAGTATAACAGTCTTGGGATCAATTCCTATTATAGTCGAGTCAAGTTTTATTGGATTATTTAATAAATAAATTGTCGGTAGGTTTGGAATCTGGATTTCTTCCTGGTTGATGGCGTCATCTCGATCACACCCGTGTCATCAATCGGGAAAATAGGTCCGAAAAATTACTTTCAGTACCTATGTGGGTAGTATGTCTGCTCCCGTTGGTCTCGTGGTCGCAACCACGTCCTGGGTTGAATTCCCGGGTTGGGCAAAAACTGATATTGGGTATATCCAATAATAGTCCACAGTTTAGAAGTGGGTGGTATTATATCCCCGTGCCTCGGAAAGCACGTTAAGCCGTTGATCCCTTTCCGGTCGTGTTGGATTGTCGTCCCATTGGACTACGTGAGAAAAACAACAAAAGAAAAGAATCTGTTTATGCGCACACACTTGTGTACTATAATACCTCCTGCATCGATGGCTAATCTCTGTTTTGACAAGCCAACGTCCGCGCCGCGCCGTGACCGAAAACGGTAAGGAGGAAGTACTGTGCAAGTACACCTTTGGTAACATAAACATAAGTAAAACTAGAATTTCCTCCTGCAAGGAAACAGACCTTGAATCACTATTCATTTTCGTCCATCGTTTTGGGAGCGTCTCTGGCTATCATGTCAGCTTGCTCGCCCGATTCATCCACTGGTGCGTTTACGTATAGGTTCCTATTTCTGTCTCATTAACCGATTCTGTGCGTCTCTACAGGTGGCACAGCTGCCCTGGTTTCTTTGGCCTAACCTTGGCTACCACTCTGTCAATCTGCACTGGCTAACCCTCCTAGAAATACAGCTACTCAAAATTAAACTCTATTAATAGTTTTCAGCATTATCTTACATAAATATTATAAACCGATGTCGTAACATGACGTTCGTAGAAAAACGTCGGCCTATAATCGTACTAACATTGTTTCAAAATTATGCGTTATATTCTATGCGTTTCTAGGCGTTTCATTTGTAATTAGGCTGATAAAGTGTTATAATTTCGAAAATGACTGTTAAAAATGTATTATAATATGTCAGGAGTTTTAGTATAAAACCCTCGAATGCTTTTAGTAAGATCAGTTCAAGTTTGTTCTATACGGACAATCAAGCAAGGAGTCCAAAATCAATCATGTCTGCCAAGACCGCCGTCTTCGTCCTTTTGGCCCAAGCGCTTTTAATTCAGGTATGTATCAATTACTGTTATTTTAATTTAGACTGACATGGTCACTAGCTGCTGTTTTGACTGCTGTTTTGTTTATGAGCAGTAATTAGTATTTACCCACCCGCACTAACTTCAGTTTATCCGTGATTATGTTGCTTGTAACAGCGCCGAAATATCGAAAACTCAAAACAAACATGGTTATCTCGGTTTCAGTGTTAATGATATTGTTATTTTGTCGTACATCAGTAATACAGTAAAGTTGTAGGGTGAACTCATCTAAAGAATTCTGTGATTCAGCTAATTCGGTGATATTTGGTTTGAGCGGTATCATAGGGCTGTACAAGTGCACAAATGCCTTTATCACGAAGTTAGATGAGTTCACTATAAATCTTGAAATCAAAAAATCCATTTTCAATCTTTAACTAATCATTGAAAATGGCGATTCAAATAAATTATCACTACAACAGACTGTTGTCGAAGGTCTATAAAATATGCAATCGAAGCAATAATCAGCATACATAATATTCAACAACTTAACATTTTTGCCGACTTGATTTATTAAAAAGTTCTTACTTTGCACATTCTTTATATTTTATTTAACTGCCTCGTTGGTCTAGTGGTCGCAAGCGCGACTGCTGTGCACGAGGTCCTGGGTTCGATTCCCGGGTCGAACAAAAAGTGCTATTAGGAATTTTCATTAGCAGTAGTAGCCCGGAGTTTGGAAGTTGGCGGTATAGTACCCCCGTGCCTCGGAAAGCACGTTAAGCCGTTGGTCCTGCGCCTGATCTCTCTCCGGTCGTGTCGGTTTGCCGTCCCATCGGACTTATGAGAGAAAAGGAACAGTGAGTGCACCTGTGCAAGCGCACACACTTGTGCACTATAATATCTCCCGCGCAGATGGCTAATCCGCCGTGGCCGAAAAAACGGTCTGGAGGACTAATTATATTTTATTTATTTTTCTCGGTACCTATGACAAAATACAGATATTTTCATTATTACCTGCCTTTTTCCACTTACAACCAAAACAAATGAATATAATTTCTGTGCCATCATTCCCAGGTCCTTGGTCTGTGTGAGTTTCATCCAGGTCTTTCCTGCGATCGAATCTCTTGTAGATATTTTAATATTGTTTATTTTTTATTTCCAGTCAGCGCTCTCCCAAGTCTGCGGACGTTCTTCATTTGGCTCTGGCTTTGGTTCTTATAGCCTAGGTGGTTCTGCCTTGACCTCTCCTTTCGGATTCAATGGATTGAACTCTGGCTTGCTCGGAAACGGTCTGGCTTGTAATGACCTGGTAATCGACACCGTATACACTCCCGCTGTTGAAATCACTCCAACCACCGGTGGGGGTCTACCCGTCACCAGCGCTTCACCTATCGCCCCAAACAGTCTTGTAGTAGCATCTGATAATGTCTACGAAGGAACACTGGCTGTAGGTGGTGAGCTGCCGTTTGTCGGTACTGCTGGATTGGAAGGCGTGTTACCTACAACTGGTTCCGGAGCTGTCAACCACGCTTGCGGTAATGATGTTACTAGAATGGTGAGCCAGGATGGAGCTGCTGTCAATACTGGTTTCGCCACTGGTTTTGGTCCCTCTGCGGCTATTGCTCCCGGTAATATCTACAATGGCATAGGTGATTTTGGTAATGCTGCTGTCTCTCCATTCTGTTGCGGTGCGGGGCTAGGTGGGTTCGCGTATCCAGCTTCTAGCTTTGCTGGTGCATACCCCACTAACAACTTTGTTGGAGCGTACCCCGGTGCCGGTTACAGTGGCGCAATCAGATCTGCTTATGGTGGCGCTCTTGCTCCTGCTGCTGCATACGGAGGTGCTATCGCTCCTGGAGCTGTTTACGGCGGGGCCGGTGAAGGCAACGTGGCGGTCGCTGGTGAGCTGCCAGTCGCCGGTAACACCGCTGTTGCTGGTCAGGTCCCCATCATGGGTGCTGTGAGCTTCGGCGGTGATGTGCCAGCTGCTGGTGCCGTGGCTATTTCTGGAAAGTGTGCTTGCGGTTGCAACACTCCTTATGCTGCTACAGGTATTGGGGCTTATGGTGCTGGAATCGGTTTCAATGCTCCCGTCGCCGGTATTGTAGCTCCTATTGATGGATGCTACCCACCTGGCATTTACTACTGATTTATGTTTTGTTAAAGTTGATTATTAATTGATAAAATAAAAACAATTTTCTAGTGATTTTGTTGTATTATTTCTTTAATTTATTTAAGCCAGTTACCTACTAAAAGTTGAAATGGCCTCACTTTGATTTGACAAGGGATGAAATGTGTGAAACTAAAAAAGTCATAAAGTTTAACGTTAATAAGTCGCGAAAAAGAGACGAAGAAAAATTCCTATCGCACGGACGATTGGTGTCGTGTGTAAGTCGCCTTATTAGTACACACTTCAAGTTATACGTTTTCAGTATATCATGGCCTCGCTAACGTATAAACCAATACATTGAAAAATTCGCAAGTAAAATAATAAAAAGCAGGCGCGTGCTATTTATATTATAATGTTACATAAGCGATAGAATTGTATTCAAACAAACATATTATATTCTGAATGCGTTACACAGGTTCGCGAGCTCTACGGGTTTTCTGGTCTATAACAGAGTTATTTCATGTGATTATTAGCTTGTTTTCAACTATGATAGGGTCGGCTTCCAGTCTAAACGGATGCATCTAAGTAATACTTAAATGCCAATGATGAACCTGTAGAAACTTTAATAGTTACCTCTTCCCAAACTGGTAAGAAAAAAGAATATCATCCTCATATACGGCCCGAATTTACCCACTGCTGGATATGGACTTTTCTTGTGCTAGTCTCGACATTTCTATGCCAGCCTGGGTTTCAATATAGGATTTCAGTTTTTTAGACGATATAGTTGCCCGATGCCAACTATGTAGTACGCCCAGCTCGCCGAAAAGGATAAACACTTACTTGATTGTTCCAAAAATGACAAGAAAATTATTAAAATTAAGTTGTAGAATAAAACATGACAGGTATTGCTGATTAATTTCTTTATTTATTTTTTACGCTACATAATTTGCAGGTATTCATGCCAAAAATTTAATGTTTTGTTGATTCATGGGGACTTACTAAAACCCTTTTAAAAAGAAAAAAGAAAATTTAGTAGTAGATAGAAGAGCCGCATCCACAAGCGCATTGTCCACGAATGGACACGGCGCCAGCAGCGGGCACAACTCCGCTGAAAGTCACAGCACCCATGATAGGGACAGTACCAGCAACAGCGGTGTTACCGGCGACTGGCAGCTCACCAATGACCGCCACGTTGCCTTCACCGGCGCCTCCGTAAGCAGCTCCAGGAGCGATAGCACCTCCGTATGCAGCAGCAGGAGCAAGTGCGCCACCATAAGCAGATCCGATGGCGCCACCGTAAGCACCAAGACCGAGGGCACCACCACATGCAGCTGAAGGGGCTATACCTGCACCCAAACCTAGGGCTCCACCATAAATTGAGCCGATACCTGCAGCAGGAGCAAGACCTAGGGCTGATGCTCCACACCCACAACCACGACCGATGTTTTGGCCGAAGACATTCTGTTGAAGATGAATCATGTTTTGGTGGATATTACACAATGGGATTAAGTTTTTACATATGGTATACCTAGTAGCTGTGACAAAACATGCAACTTAAAGCGACAGTGCAAGTGATTCGTAGAAAAAGAAGAAGTACCTTGTATTCGTGGCTTTAATCAAGTGGAAATCGGGAAAATTTTTGCAGGAACATACTTTCGGCGTAAAAACCAATAATAAATGTAAATCAGTCACAAATTAGCTGAGATATGACAACTCAGGATTAGCAATAGTTATGAATCATATAAACGAGGATGCCGTGACAAAATGAGAATATAATGATTTAAAAATTTTGGAGTATAAATTAAAAGCAGAAGATCACACTCACCTGGACCAAGCAAGCTTGGATGCAGAGCAACAGAACAGCGATGGAAGACATGTTTGATGTATTCGTAAGTTCAAAAGAAGACTGAATGCTTTTTGATGCCCTACATTTACTTTATATAGCACTAAGTAGTTATCAAAAACACGTACTCTTCGCCTATTTCCTGTCCAAACAAAGCATTTGATAACAATATTTTTAAAATTAGAAAATGCACGCATTCTTCTATATTTCTTTGTTTTGCAACCAATGATAAAAGTTTGTAAAATTACTTTTGTAATGCCTTCAACACATTTTTGTTGATAAGGACTACGCTTCAGTATAAATAGTCGATCAATTCTTGGAAAACTCATTCTGAAGTTCACTTCAACACAAACTACAATGTCAGTCAAGGTGATCCTCGTCCTCTGCGCTCAGGCGCTCTTCATCCAGGTGAGTTGAGTTTTGAAATTTGATATTCCTTGCTAAACAGAAAAACGTGTTTGCTTCGCATTCTGATGATCTTTTTAAAAAAGTGTTTAATCCCTGGTTCTATTTTTACCATTTTATCAAAACATGCAATTCCTGAGGCTCGTCAACATCTTTCTGCCCTTAACCCATTCTATTTAGGGTTGGCGCAACACGTTTTTTTTTGCATTTACTCCTTTCTGAGACTGACCATTATAAACCAAGGGATGTATAAACTTTTGGTTTCCCTAAGTAACTTCATTATTTACTAATTCAACAATTTCTTGTTTACAGACTGCTTTCAGTTCATGTCTTGGTCGTAGAGCCATCGCCGCTCCTATTGCCTCAGGATGTGCTGGTAACGGCTGGGCTGGCAACGGTTTGATCGGAAATGGATTGATTGGCAATGGTCTGATTGGTAACGGCTGTGCTGGTAACTGGGCTGGCAGTGGTATTATTGGTGATGGTATCATTGGTAACAGTTTGATTGGCAATGGTTTGGCCGGTTTTGAGATCATTCCCACTAGTGGCGGTGGACTGCCTGTCTCCAGCGTGTCTTCCATCGCTCCTAGTGGCCTCTCCGTAGCGTCTGAGAATGTGTATGAGGGTGCTCTGTCCGTGGCTGGTGAGCTGCCGTTCGTGAGTGCTGTGGCTTTGGAGGGCGTATTGCCCAGTGCTGGTGCTGGCACCGTCAGCTACAGCTGCGGTAACGGCCGTACTGCTATTGAGAGCATCGCTCCTACTGCTGCTGGCTATGGTGCTGCGGGTGCCTACGGAATCGGTGCTGGCTATGGGATCGGCGCTGGTAATGTACTTGGCGCTGGTTATGGACTTGGCGCTGCTGCCATCGCTCCTGCCGCTCTTGGACTTGGCTATGGAGGTCGTGGCTGTGGATGTGGTGTCTACTAAAAAATAAAAGAATGACAACTTAACAGAAATTGATAATCCGATACAATGATGAAATAAACACAATGAGTATAATTATTTTTGACTGGTTTTATCTTGTGCTATAATTCCTGGATAGACTTAATGTAGCTTTGAATGCAAAAGTAAGCTTCAAGTACCTATCTCAGAATTCTTCCTCCTATCCCCCTTTCTTCTTCCTTCCTAGATAGAGCTGACTTGACTTTATGAAATGTAAGACTTGTGATTAACTAAACGGTAATGCGAAGTAAATAGGCAGACGTTTCTTTGCAGAGAGTTGTATCATTTCATGCTTGTCTGTAATTCATAAAGTAGTTTAGTGGATATGCAGTACTTAGTAGCACAACCATTTCGCCAACTATGTTTAAGTCTCGTATTCAGAGGGTAAAAAGTCTGAACGGGCGCATGTGACTGATAAATTGTGTTGAAATAAGTTTTCTTGGTAGGGACATGATTGTGATGTCGAGAAAAGAGAAACGTCGAAGGTTAATATACTAGAAGAAGACTAAAGACACCATGGTTGGACTGAATGAAGTATGATAATATTACAAGAAAGGAGTCGTTTTATGAGATGTCAAACCAAAAAAAAAAAAAACACAAAAAAAAAATTAAATATGAAAGAAGTCGTGCTGCTTCAACCCTTAATATATTGGTATAAGCTGAAAACGAACGATAATTTGCTTCAGATCCAATAGAACCCATTCATACGCTCCGCCAGACTATAAAGAAGACTGAGGAATTTAATCGTTATTAATTACGTCAGCTAAGTTTGTTGACCAAAAGCCTGCGATTCAATCGAAACCTGGGTGGTGTTACAGTCTATTCAGTGAAGTTGTATCGACTATAATAGTTACATCGAGGGGCTGAAGTGTGTATATGGAAACTCCCCTATGTCGATCCGATTAATTACAGGACGAGAGCAGAAAACCACTCCAATTGCAAAAACGCGTGAGACAGGGAGACGTCATTTCTCCGAAACTGTTAACCATAGCATTAAAAAATGCAATGGTTAAAGGGATGGCATAGGGATGTCTAAAAAAATAGGATTCTGTTTAGTCCGTCTGTTAGGATAACGAAAAAAATCTTCCAAATGTTGTTTAGTCGGGACATGGCTTCTTTAGCCATAACGATTTTCCTCTTTATCTTGTTTGACATTCAAGATATGATTTTTAATAAGTAGCATATTATAAAGTAAGATCGTATTGATTTTAGACGATAAAAATGTTCCTTTAATTTAACGTTAGGGTGCAACGTAAGTAATTTTTGGTTCGTATTTTAAATAAAGGTAATTCAACTTTATTTGTAGCTTTCTAAGGGGAAGAAACGTTTTGGCCATTTTCCAGAATCGTTGCTTCCCAATAGCTGTCACTCTGACTGCAGTAAAAGCCATGGTGTCTGAGGCAGTCAACTGATTTTCACCACATTGACAGCGACTTACAGCCCCGCAAGGAGTGCCTTAACGCAGACAAGTAGCTATGCAATCTTTAATAAATAAAATAAATATTACCAGTTTGGAGCAACATGTACAAAATGTAAAGGTTATGGTAGAGCGTAGAGATACTTTATAATTCAATCAATTTCAAATATTCTCCGTTTTTTCGAAAAGTTCTATTTTTCAACGTTATACAGGGTGCAATTGAAGTCATGGGCAATATTCAAAACTAAGACACTACTCACGATACTAATTGCATTAGGGCTACTATTTCGTAAATCAAAAATATTATTAATGTTAGTATGGAAAACCTTAAATAAAATTGTAGTAAGTCATACTGCAAAAGGCTTATTATTATTGTAAATAAACACTAAAAGTAGTAAAAAAAAATATTTACTCCTTACAAAAAACGCCAATAAGTCTTGAAGTATCAAAATCATAACGCACAGTACAACGCGGAACGAAAAAAAAGTAAACAAACATCAAATAATACTAATAACTAGTCATTGCGGCCGGCCGGCACGCGCGCGGCATTTCCTTTAAGTAGCATTAAGGCGCGGCTAAAGGGGCACCGTAAAAACGACCTGTTTTTCGTCGCAGAGTTAGCCGTATTGCTACTTATTACAATTCCAAAAAAAATACAGTGTATAGTCAAATGTATAGGTAAAAGACTTATGCAAAAATATTTTCTAAAAGTAATCAAGAACCTCGAAAAAAAAAAATCACAAAATCACAAAAAAATCACACGAAAAAACTTTTTCGTCTCGAAATGCTCAATATTTTGAGTGACAACTGTTATTTTTTTTTTTACTATCAGAAAGGAAATTTAACCAACTAAAGACATATGTAAAAATATTTTAATATTACAGCGTATTTTTTTTTTTTAATAAATTAAATCTGCGAACTATCGTTGATTTTGGCAGTCACGAGCATCAAACGCATCGCCATTTTCAACCTTATTTGTTTAGGCGATGAGTTAAACGCGCGCTCAAGGTCGCGGGCAGCTAATGTCGCCTTAACAATAGGCTAAAAGGCATGCCGCCGCCATTGATGTATGGCCGCCGCCCTTCCCGAACTCTCTCCGTCCCGCTTGCTCACTCGCAAAAATGCGAATATCACCCCCGCGCGGGGACGGTCACCCGAACCAGTGTCATAACAATTGCGCAGGTGCGTTGACGCATGTTTATTTGATATTAATCCCGTGACGTAATCGCCGCACGCGCCTCTCGTCCTTGGATTGCAGTGCAGTGTTATTGTGGACTAATTTAATTGTCAGAGACTTTGTAAAGACGATGCCTCGACCGCGTAATGTGCAGGCTAGGTTCACAAACCAACAATACCTACAAATGGTTTTGATTTACGATCGCACAAGAAATTTAGTACGAACTCGTGAAATCACAGGAATTTGTGTTGAACAGGGTGAAAAACAATCACAGACGTAGGGCTCAGTGTTGTGTATTGTTGTGTAGCGCTGTTGTGTATTGAAAAAGGCGGCGGACACTTTGAGCATCTTTTAAAATACGTGTAAGTGCTAGTTAGCTAAGTAGTAGTAAAATTATTGTAAATTATTGTGATTCCTGAACAACCGCCCCTAAGACGACCCACTGACCAACAATTATTGTAAATAATGTGATTCCAACTTTGTAAATACGCCAAAACTACCTACAGGAAATTTATTTTACCTACGTAAAAATGTTTTTTTAATGTTGTAAGTTGACGTAGTTTTGACCGTCTTATGGCAAAGTATGAAGGAAAAGTCGGAATGTATTATGAATGAAATCGTTAGCAACTTACCTATTTTACGTGAGTCGGGCGGGTTCAAAGAGTTCACGCACAATAACGCGTACGACGTACCTAGTGTACTACAGCTGCATTCGCTAGCGCGATGCGCAACTATTTGATACTTTGCATGACTTACTACATTTTGAAGGTTTTTCATAATTGCATTAATAATATTTTTGATTTGCGTAATAGTAGCCCTAATGCAATTAGTATCGTGAGTAGTGTCTTAGTTTTGAATATTGCCCATGACTTCAATTGCACCCTGTATATGTAAAATATGTAAAACATTATGCAACTCGAGTTAAATAAGAAAAACTACTACTAATAAATTAGTTTTAGCCATCTGCTTCCACTGGACCATAATAATTCGTCCTTTTGTTTGTGTAAACGGCATGTGCCTTCTAAAATCGTGCTCAGCAGTCCAGTTTCATGAACAGCGGTAATTAGAACTAGTTTGTACTAGGTCAGGTATGCGATTTATGTTCATGAAGCGTAAGAAAATAGTTCAGAAATTAGTTTGCAGAATATGTCAACTATAAAATTCTTCTTTCGTTTGAATTAGTCACAAAGACAACAGGATTAAATCAAAGAATAAGTAATTTGCTCAATTTATGTCCGTTTATTTCTATTCAGAAGAGAAGGCTTTAGCAGTAAATAGGAGAGCCACAGCCGCATGCACACTGTCCGGAGATAGACACGGCACCAGCAGCCGGCACAGCGCCGCCGAAGCTCACAGCGCCCATGATGGGGACCTGACCAGCAACAGCGGTGTTACCAGCGACTGGCAGCTCACCAATGACCGCCACGTTGCCTTCACCGGCGCCGCCGTAAGCAGCTCCAGGAGCGATAGCACCTCCGTATGCAGCAGCAGGAGTAAGTGCGCCACCATAAGCAGATCCGATGGCGCCACCGTAAGCACCAAGACCGAGGGCACCACCACATGCGGTAGCAGGAGAGAGACCAGCACCGAGACCCAGAGCAGGAGCTATGGCGGCCACTTGACCACCGCAGCCGCATCCGTAACCGAACACATTCTGACGGAACAAAAAAAAGTCAACATGCACAAATTGAAGAATTATAAAAAAATGCAAAAAAATAGAAATGATGGAGTATTTCTATATAATAATTAATCACCTGAACCAAGCAAGCTTGGATGCAGAGCAACAGAACAGCGAAGGTAGACATAATTTGATGTTTGTTTGTATTCAACGAGAATCCGAAGACTGAATGATGTCCCTACGTCTAGACCACGTTTATATAGTGCAAAAGAACAATGTTTTTCGATGTTCTGTCGAAACAAAGCCGATTATACAAAATCTTTCAAGGTTACATCACTTACGAAATACATGCATTTTTCTATTTCTCCATAATGCTAACTACTGATAAAGGTATGAAAAGGTTAATTTCAAAATTCACAAATTGCTGCAACACAACTAGATAAGGACTCATTTTAGTATAAATAGACGATCGATTCTTGGAAAACTTATTCTAAAGTTCACTTCAACACAAACTACAATGTCAGCCAAAGTGATCCTCGTCCTCTGCGCTCAGGCACTCTTCATCCAGGTGAGTGTTTAACTTGATTCTTGTGACTTGTTTTTTGTGGACGGCAGTTCACAAATGACCCCTCCCGCTCTGGGCGGAGCGAAAGGGAGTGTCAGACTTGTGCTGACTAAAACCTACCCATGTTCCTTAGTCTTTTGTGTTCCGGGGTCATGAAATCTCTTTCGAACTGTCTTGCAGTCCCGGCAGGCGTTGGCCCTTGCCTTCCATGTTTATTATCCCTAAATTTTGAATCGATGTAACTGTTTTACAGTTGGATTTTTTTCTCAAAAGTCATATTACGTGACAAAAAGTATTGTGAATTTTTGCAGCTTAGGTATTCACAACAAACACGTCTGTCACACATTACGTGATCGATCATGTTTCATTGTCATCGATGTCGTCTTTTGATAAAGAGATATTCAATAATACAATATTTTCTTGTTTACAGACGGCTTTCAGTTCATGTATTGGTCGTGGAGCCATCGCCGCTCCTATCGCCCCAGGATGTGTTGGTAACGGCTGGACTGGCAACCGTTTCATCGGAAATGGTCTGATTGGTAACGGCTGTGCAGGTAACTGGGCTGGCAATGGTATTATTGGTGATGGTATCATTGGTAACGGTTTGATCGGCAATGGTTTGGCCGGTATTGAGATCATTCCCACCAGTGGCGGTGGATTCGCTGTCTCCAGCGCGTCTGGAATCGGTGCTGCCAATGGCCTCTCCGTAGCTTCTGAGAATGTGTATGAGGGTGCTCTGTCCGTGGCTGGTGAGCTGCCGTTCGTGAGTGCTGTGGCTTTAGAGGGCGTGTTGCCCAGTGCTGGTGCTGGCGCCGTCAGCTACAGCTGCGGTAATGGTGTTACCGCAATTGAGAGCATCGCTCCTTCTGCTGCTGCCTATGGTGCTGCGGAAGCCTACGGGATCGGCGCTGGCTATGGGATCGGCGCTGGTAATGTTCTTGGTGCTGGATATGGACCTGGTGCTGCTGCCATTGCTCCTGCAGCCCTTGGACTCGGCTATGGAGGTCGTGGCTGTGGATGCGGTATCCACTAAAAATAAAAGAATGACAACTTAACAGAAATGCATGATCCGTTATAATGATGAAATAAACATTTATGAGCATGATATTTATTTTATTTATCAACTTACATCTACCATTACAGGGTAACCCCCTTAATTACTTAATCCTAACTTAATTGTTACTTATTGTTATTATATTTATCTGATTGTGATATTCTGCAATTCCTGCAGAGATTGAAATGCAAATGTAGCTATCGGTAAGTAGCGGTATCTCAGATTCCTTCCTACAGATTTCCAATAGTTGACTTTGTAAAATTGAGACCTTGTGATTATCTACGTGGTTTCGTCTATCTATCTTATAGCCCTTGCACCAAGAAAGCATACATTTTGCATATAAGTTTTCTTTATAATACGGGGTTAAATTTTATATGAAACATTTTATTCTCCGGGTAGGAATAATTTCGGCTAAACAATAATTTCGAAAACTATAAAAACAAAACAAATCAATTCGTGGTCATTCGTTAAAAAAATGTAGACCGCGGGTAGAAGCTAGTACGACATAAACAGACACCTGTTTCTTTTGCGAGACTATTATCAAGCCTGTAGGTATAGCGCTGTAGTTTTACCACCAACCAAATTTCAGTTCCGTTATGATAGAGGCTGATAAGTCTTCAAGGGCGCAACTTGCTGCACTGCAGGAAAACCTTTTATTCCAGCGGAGAAATCAAATACAAAGCAGGCGCGGCTGCTACCGGCCGATTAGTCGATTAAAATGAAATCCTTTATTTATGTAAAAATTATGGTCACCTCACCATATTAATGGATGTTTGTATAGGAAAATTTAAATGATCAATATCTTTGAAACTACGCAAAGTTTCTCCGTCACAAATTCAGGTTATCATTATCGTCCCCGTCACAACATTTTGATACCCTTTTGAAGGTCGTAGATCATCAGGCAGCGGAGATACAAGTGTCCAGCCAGCCTGAGTTCAAGCTGGCTGGACACAATATACTTACCGCCTTATTACAAAACGTAGTTAAACCTGGTTTAACTTAGACTTGGTTTATCTCGCATGACGTCTCACTTCAATAATATTCAAAAGAAAGTGACAGCATGCGAGATAAACCAGGTTTAAGTTAAACCAGGTTTAAGTTAAACCAGGTTTAACTACCTTTTGTAATAAGGCGGATTAAGTTTTCATTGATATCTCGTAAACCCTTGCATGTAACGGCATAAATCAAACGTTATTACTGTCACACATTGCGTCACCAAGTATTAGTATAGGAACCATATTCGAATATGCTCTCGTTACGTGGGATTCGGAAATGCCAGCCAAAAGTTTTAAACGTAAATTCAAGCTGGCTGGACACAGTTTTTTGCATTTTTCTACTAAACCACTGCACGTATCACAAAACGTTTAGCTTGATGCCTGTCACATATTTATGTGACGCCCGTGTTGATATGCAAAAAGTCGCCAAAATCACTTCCGTTACCGAGATTGAGAGACCAGCGAAAAGTGGTTTTTCAGGCTGGCTGGACACGCTTTCGATCGATTATCTAAGATTCTGTAGCGTCACCTATTCTGAAATAAGGGTGTTTAGCCGTCACATAAAGTGCCCTATTGACCTAGTTAAATGCGAGCAGTTTTGAAGTTTTGTCCAGCCAACCTGAGCCACATAAATAAATTGGTGTAAGCGGATGAAGAATAATAAATTGGTAATGGCAAGATTATTGCCATCAAGATGGAATGTCACTTTGTCTAGTACGAGTATTAACATGTCTTATTAATAATTATATTTTTTTCTCTGGGAATACAAAAGTACCTTAATTTCATTTATATCTTTTATATATAAGGTCCCATTAAAATAGCTGGACAAATTTTAACACAGCATTCAGTACGTCTAACCAAACATATCCAAGTAAAAAAAACACTGATTAAAGAGAGAAAGAGATTATTTTTTTTTACATAAAATGTTGGGTGACTAAACGCCCAAATACTTAAACGTCACTCAATTATAAGTTGCACTTGAATCTCGTGCTGTCTTTGTTATTTTAACGCAGAGTGACAGAGATAGCAGGAGTTTTGAGGGTTAGGTACTTATAATTGAGTGACGTTTGAGTATTTGGGCGTTATACTCTTTTAGTGTATTTTCGCTAGCTGTTTTATTTTCTTGTAAGTATCTAATGCGTTTTTATTTTTTTATTTTTTTACCATTGTCCTTAATTTAGTGTTCTGAATGATTCCTAAAATTTTGTCGACCTATTTCAATGGGACCTTATATTTCTACAATATATTTTTTAGTATATATTATGTGAAACCTGAATATAGTTTGTTGAAAATGAGTAACTGAATCGATTTTTACACTATGTTGTATTTTGTCCCAAAAATATAATTTTACAAAAGGTTACAAGGTTGGACCCCGAGCAAAATTAAGTACCTACTACATATTTTATTAATTCGAAAATAATTCTTTATAATGATTTGCTTTAAGAGTTAAACTATGCCATAATTCATGGATGGAGTGTTAAAGTTAAAAGCTGTTCAGTATTAAAGGAGAAAATCAAAACATAGAAATATTTGAACAAATCATGATCATTTATTTTCATTTTGGCATTCGGATCAGACGAATCAGCAGTAAATAGGAGCGCCACAGCCGCACGCACACTGTCCAGAGATAGACACGGCACCAGCAGCCGGCACAGCGCCACCAAAGCTCACGATACCCTGGATGGGGACCTGACCAGCAACAGCGGTGTTACCGGCGACTGGCAGCTCACCAATGACCGCCACGTTGCCTTCACCGGCGCCGCCATACGCAGCTCCAGGAGCGATAGCACCTCCGTATGCAGCAGCAGGAGCAAGTGCGCCACCATAAGCAGATCCGATGGCACCACCGTAAGCACCAAGACCGAGGGCACCACCACATGCGGTAGCTGGAGTGAGACCAGCGCCGAGACCCAGAGCAGGAGCTATGGCGGCCACTTGACCTCCGCAGCCACACCCATATCCGAACACATTCTGATGGAAAAAATTGTTTGTGTTTACATATAAATTTCAAAATGCCAGTATTACAAATCAATAAAGAAAAGACAGAAACAATGTAAGCAGACACTCAAAATTATCACTCACCTGGACCAAGCAAGCTTGGATGCAGAGTAACAGAACAGCGAAGGTAGACATATTTGATGTTTACTGGTGAACAACGAGAAACCGAAGACTTAATGATGTTCCTACGTCTAGACCTGGTTTATATAGTGCAAAAGCTTCTTATCATAACAACGTATGTAATATAATGAAACAAAGCAACAAAATACTAAATATTTCAAGGTTACAACAATTACGAAATACATGCATTTTTCTATTTCCTCACATTGCAACTATTGATTAAGGTATGAAAAGTTAATTTCAAAATCCACAAATTGCTACAACACAACTAGATAAGGACTACGTTTCAATATAAATAGTCGATCAATTCTTGGAAAACTCATTCTGAAGTTCACTTCAACACAAACTACAATGTCAGCCAAGGTGATCCTCGTCCTCTGCGCTCAGGCGCTCTTCATCCAGGTGAGTTGGTTTTAATTTCCTGTATACTTCACTTATGTAATAATAAAATCGAATAATGTAATTTTTTATTATAATTTAATCGATGTATTTAATTTTACTGGCAAGAAATAAAAGGCTTTTTATTTTTATTATTATTATTTATTTATATACTTCACTTGCCTGTGTTTTTCTTTCACTATGGAAAATCGTGTTTGCATTCCGATATTTTTTTTTTGAAAAGCGACGGTTCTCTTTTTATTCATCATCATCATCATTTCAGCCCGTAATCACCCACTGTTGGGTATAGGCCTCCCCTTTCTTCTGCCAGTCGTCCCTGCTTTGTGCGTCTCTCATCCATCCATTCCCCGAGCTCCTGATGATATCGTCTACCCAACGCGCTTTAGGGCGACCCTGGTTTCTCGCGCCCAACCTTGGCCACCATTCGGTCAGAATCTTACTCCATCGGCCATCTCCGCGTCTAGCCAAATGTCCTGCCCAACTCCACTTTAGGCGTATCGCCCTGTCCCCGACGTCGAACACTTTCGTCCGACTCCGGATCTCGGTGTTGCGCACTCGGTCTAGTAGGGTTATGCCGAGCATAGCTCGCTCCATGGCCCTTTGTGCAACTCGTATTCGGTGCACAGTCTCCTTAGTGAGCGTCCATGTCTCGGCACCGTAGGTCATCGTTGGCAGGACACATTGGTTGAAAAGGCGGGTTTTTAGGCACTGGGGTATCCTCTTAGACCGGAGAACATGCTCGAGCTTCCCAAACGCCGCCCACCCCAGTTGTATCCTCCTGGAGAGTTCTTTGTTTGAATGCTCCTTGTCAAAAGATAGAACATGTCCAAGATAAACGTAGTTGTCAACCATCTCCAGACGCTCTCTTCCAACCATAACAGCTGAAACAGAATCATCCGGAGTCCGCGACATCACCTTCGTCTTGGACATGTTCATTCTCAGGCCCACCCGTAAGGAAGCATCATATAGCTCTTTCAGCCTGCGTTGAAGGTCTTCGAGGGATTCAGCGAACAAAATAAGGTCATCCGCAAATCGAAGGTGCGACAAGTAGACACCATTGATGTTTATACCACAATGGTCCCATTTTAATGTTTTCATCACGTCTTTCCAAGGCAGCCGTAAAAAGTTTAGGTGAAATGGTATCTCCTTGCCGCACTCCCCTCTTGATATTTATTGGTGCAGTTAGCTCATGTAGTCTAACCTGCATTGTTGCCGAATCGTACAGCTCTTTGAGCACGTCTACATACCGAGCGTCGATCTGGCAGCGATGGAGAGAGTTAAACACGGCCCAGTGCTCGACACTGTCGAATGCCTTCTCGTAATCAACGAAGGCTAAACACAGGGGTCGATTGTATTCCAAACTTTTCTCCATCAACTGCTTCACGGTATGGATGTGGTCAATCGTTGAGAAACCACTCCGGAAACCGGCTTGTTCAACTGGCTGGCATTTTATTGTTTCTCAAAATAATATGTAATTCCTGAAACTGACCATTAAATACCAAAAAAGAGTAGTCTTAAGAGAAAAAACTTTTTCTCTATACTACTGTGGACTGAGGGGAGCTCTGCCCAACAGAAGGATGGCCCATGCTCAAATCAGAGCTCTCTTTAATTCTTCAAGGCAATCCTTTTCCGCAGATTATAATTCAATAGTTAACTTTCTTACTATCTTCTATTAATCTATTCAATTACATAAGTTACGTCTGACACATATTATGTTACGTAATCGACTGAATAAACACGTTTTAATGCATCGTTATAGATAATATTGGTGCTGTTAAAAGAATATGTACTAAAACAACAATTTCTTGTTTACAGACTGCTTTCAGTTCATGTCTTGGGCGTAGAGCCATCGCCGCTCCTATTGCCTCAGGATGTGCTGGTAACGGCTGGGCTGGCAACGGTTTGATCGGAAATGGATTGATTGGCAACGGTCTGATTGGTAACGGCTGTGCTGGTAACTGGGCTGGCAATGGTATTATTGGTGATGGTATCATTGGTAACAGTTTGATTGGCAATGGTTTGGCCGGTATTGAGATCATTCCTACCAGTGGCGGTGGACTGCCTGTTTCCAGCGTGTCTTCCATCGCTCCCAGTGGCCTCTCCGTAGCTTCTGAGAATGTGTATGAGGGTGCTCTGTCCGTGGCTGGTGAGCTGCCGTTCGTGAGTGCTGTGGCTTTGGAGGGCGTATTGCCCAGTGCTGGTGCTGGCACCGTCAGCTACAGCTGCGGTAACGGCCGTACTGCTATTGAGAGCATCGCTCCTTCTGCTGCTGGCTATGGTGCTGCGGGTGCCTACGGAATCGGTGCTGGCTATGGGATCGGCGCTGGTAATGTACTCGGCGCTGGATATGGACCTGGCGCTGCTGGCATCGCTCCTGCCACTCTTGGACTCGGCTATGGAGGTCGTGGCTGTGGATGCGGTGTCTACTAAAATTAAAAGAATAACAACCTAACAAAAATTGATAAACTGATACAATAATGAAATAAACTTTGAGCATTTATTAATTTTGCCTGATTTCATTTTGTCGTAAAATTCCTGGAAAGGCTCGAATGCAAATGTGGCTTTAAGTATCTCAGAATTCTTCCTCAGATAGAGCTGACTTGACTTCATGAAATTGAGACTTGTGATTATCGAAGCGATAATGTGACATATTATATAGACACCCGTTTCTTTGCAGAATTTTTTTATCATGCTTGTCTGTATTTCACATAGTAGTTCAGTGGCTTTGCAGTACCCAGTAGTACAACCATTTCGCCAACTATGTTTAAGTCCCTTATAATAAAGAGTAAGATGTCTGACAGAGCGCCAGTTTCTGTAAAATTGTGTCGTAATAGGTTTTCTTGGTAAGGATATAATGTGATGACGAGGAAAGAGAAAAAGTCGTGAGAAAAGTTTAAGGTATAAACGTCGAAAGCTAATAATTACAGTGGAGGAAGACTTAAGAATACCATGATTGGACTGTATGAAGGATGTAAATTTTACAAGAAAGGAGTCGTTGTATAAGATGTCAAACCAAAGAGAAATATGAAAGAAGAAGTCGTGCTGCTCCAACCCTTAATAAATTGGTAAAAGTGGAAAACGAACGATAATGCTTCAGATCCAATAGAACACATTCATACGCTCCGCCAGACTAATAGAAGACAGGAATTTTAATCGTTATTAATTACGTCAGCTAAGTTTGTCGACTATAAAAAAGCCTGCGATTCAATCGAAACCTGGGTTAGAGTCTCTTCAGTAATGTCGTATCGACTATCACAGGTGTTGTAGTGTGTGTATGGTAACACCACTATGTCGATCCTATGGATCGACATATACAGGACGAGAGCAGAAAACCACTCCAATTGCAAAAAAGCGTGGGACAGGGAGACGTAATTCCTCCGAAACTGTTAACCATAGCATTGAAAAATGCAATGGTAAAAGGGATGATAGGGATGTCTAAAAAAATAGGATTCTGTTTAGTCCGTCTGTTAGGTTATCGAAAAATATCATCCAAATGTTGTTTAGTCGGGACATGGCTTCTTTAGCCATAACGATTCTCCTCTTTATCTTGTTTGACATTCAAGATATTATTTTTAATTATAAATTAATAAGTAGCGTATTATAATTTTATTATGTAAGATCGTATTGATTTTAGACGAAAAAGATGTTCCTTCTTTATAGAGTAAGATCCCAGAGCAATCAGACATAACTTATTTTCACACGGATGAAACCTGAAGTTTTCAGTAGCGTCTCGTGTGCCTTGAATACTTACACGTTTTGTGGAACTTGCCGAGTGACACCTGGGCAGGTACCAGGTGAGAAAGGTGACTAAAAATAAGAACTATTTAACTTAAATTCACATGGCTGATTTTTATATATGTCATGTAGAATATTATTTTAAAGTAATATCATATAGTGTCAGACACTTTTGATGGACCAGAGTTTTTGTCAGACGCTTTTAAGCTTGGATTTTGAAGCGCCTGACCGATATAGCATGGCAATATCCCGATCAATTAGCTTTAAGTATTAAATCATATGGAGTTTAGTATTATTTAAAGCGTCTGTAAAGCAATACGGCCGACGGAAAGTGTCTGGGAGTAGAAAATATACGTAAAAAAACAGCTTGGAGAAAATACGTGAAGTATTTTCTCCAAGCTGTTTTTTACGTATAATTTAGGAATTATCCTTAAAAATAAGTCGCAAATACTCCCAGACACTTTCCGTCGGCCGTATTGCTTAACAGACGCTTTAAATAATACTAAACTCCTAATGATTTAATACTTAAAGCTAATTGATCGGGATATTGCCATGCTATATCGGTCAGGCGCTTCAAAAACCAAGCTTAAAAGCGTCTGACAAAAACTCTGGTCCATCAAAAGTGTCTGACACTATATGATATTAAAATAATATTCTACATGACATATATAAAAATCAGCCATGTGAATTTAAGTTAAATAGTTCTTATTTTTAGTCACCTTTCTCACCTGGTACCTGCCCAGGTGTCACTCGGCAAGTTCCACAAAGCGCGTAGGTATTCAAGGCACACGAGACGCTACTGAAAACTTCAGGTTTCATCCGTGTGAAAATAAGTTATGTCTGATTGCTCTTGGATCTTGGACTATTAATTTAACGTTATGGTACATCGTAAGTAATTTTTGATTCGTATTTGGAGCCCCGCAAGGAGTTCCTGAACGCAGACAAGTAGCTATGCAATCTATAATAAATATTACCAGTTTGGAGCAACATGTACATACAAAATGTAAAGGTTATGGTAGAGCGTAGAGATACTTTTTACCCGACTGCGGCGAAGCCCAAAAGGAGGGTTATGTTTTATTCAATCGATTTCAAATATTCTCGTTTTTTTTTTAATTTTATTTTATTTTATGTGGGCTTACTCTTGACCTCAATCTTGCCCTATGGGCAGAGAGATGAGGTCGACGATGGAACAAGCTTACCCAAAAGAAGCCTATTTACTCGCACCTTAAATCGATAGTTTTTGAAAAGTTCTATTTTTCAACGTAATATGTAAAACATTATGCAACTCGAGTTACATGAAAAAAACCGGCCAAGAGCGTGTCGGGCCACGCTCAGTGTAGGGTTCCGTAGTTTCACGTCCGTCACAATAAGTGTTCCCACTTATGAGTTTAAAGGTGTTTTATGTTTTTTACTTTTGGAGCGATTATTTCCGAAATTATTGATATTATCAAAAAATGATTTCTTTAAACCCCTATTCATTTTTAAATACCTTTCCAACAATATATCACACGTTAGGGTTGAAATTTAAAAAAAATCACTTCTCAATTTACGTAAAGGGGGGCGACCCTAAAAAAACATATTTTTAGAATTTATATTTTACCACTTTGTCGGCGTGATTGATACACTTAATGGTACCAAATTTCAGCTTTCTAGTGCTAACGGTCACAGATATTAAGCGAGGACGGACGGATGGACGGACAGACAGACATGGCGAAACTATAAGGGTTCCTAGTTGACTACGGAACCCTAAAAAACTACTACTAATAAATTAGTTTTAGCAATCTGCATTCACCGTTCCACCGGGCCATAATAATTCGTCCTTTTGTTTGTGAAACGGCGGCATGTGCCTTCTAAAATCGTGCTCAGCAGTCCAGTTTCATAAACAGCGGTAATTAGAGATACTTTGTACTAGGTCAGGATGCGATTTATGTTCATGAAGCGTAAGAAAATGGAAATTAGTTTGCAGAATATCTTAAGTAGACAACAGGATTAAATCAAAGAATAAGTAATTTGCTCAATTTATGTCCGTTTATTTCTATTCAGAAGAGAAGGCTTTAGCAGTAAATAGGAGAGCCACAACCGCACGCGCATTGTCCGGAGATAGACACGGCACCAGCTGCCGGCACAGCGCCACCGAAGCTCACAGCGCCCATGATGGGGACCTGACCAGCAACAGCGGTGTTACCGGCGACTGGCAGCTCACCAATGACCGCCACGTTGCCTTCACCGGCGCCGCCGTAAGCAGCACCAGGAGCGATAGCACCTCCGTATCCAGCAGCAGGAGTAAGTGCGCCACCATAAGCAGATCCGATGGCGCCACCGTAAGCACCAAGACCGAGGGCACCACCACATGTGGTAGCAGGAGAGAGACCAGCGCCGAGACCCAGAGCAGGAGCTATGGCGGCCACTTGACCTCCGCAGCCACACCCGTAACCGAACACATTCTGATGGAACAAAATTATATTATGTAAGGTAACAATTTAAAAAAGGCACTAGATGTTAGACAAAAGACAAATAGAAACGATGGAGTATTTCAGAATAATCACTAACCTGGACCAAGCAAGCTTGGATGCAGAGTAACAGAACAGCGAAGGTAGACATGTTTGATGTTTGCTGGTGTTCAACGAGAAGCCGAAGACTGAATGATGTCCCTACATCTAGACCACGTTTATATAGTGCAAAAGCTTCTTATCATAACAACGTATGTAATATAATGAAACAAAGCAACAAAATATTAAATATTTCAAGGTTACATCACTTACGAAACACATGCATTTTTCTATTTCCCCATATTGCAACTATTGATAAAGGTATGTAAAGTTAATTTCAAAATTCACAAATGCTGCAACACAACTAGATAAGGACTGCTTTTAGTATAAATAGGCGATCGATTCTAGGAAAACTCATTCTAAAGTTCACTTCAACACAAACTACAATGTCAGCCAAGGTGATCCTCGTCCTCTGCGCTCAGGCGCTCTTCATCCAGGTGAGATAGTGTTTAACTTGATTCTTTTGACTTGTTTTTTGTGGATCCCCTCCCGCTCTGGGCGGAGCGAAAGGGAGTGTCAGACTTGTGCTGACTAAAACCTACCCATGTTCCTTAGTCTTTTGTGTTCCGGGGTCATGAAATCTCTTTCGAACTGTCTTGCAGTCCCGGCAGGCGTTGGCCCTTGCCTTCCATGTTTATTATCCCTAAATTTTGAATCGATGTAACGATTGATTTTTTTCTCAAAAGTCATATTACGTGACAAAAAGTATTGTGAATTTTTGCAGCTTAGCTTTTCACAACGAACACGTCTGTCACACATTACGTGATCGATCATGTTTCATTGTCATCGATGTCGTCTTTTGATGAAGAGATATTTAATAATACAATATTTTCTTGTTTACAGACGGCTTTCAGTTCATGTATTGGTCGTGGAGCCATCGCCGCTCCTATCTCCCCAGGATGTGCTGGTAACGGCTGGACTGGCAACGGTTTCATCGGAAATGGTCTGATTGGTAACGGCTGTGCAGGTAACTGGGCTGGCAATGGTATTATTGGTGATGGTATCATTGGTAACGGTTTGATCGGCAATGGTTTGGCCGGTATTGAGATCATTCCCACCAGTGGCGGTGGATTCGCTGTCTCCAGCGCGTCTGGAATCGGTGCTGCCAATGGCCTCTCCGTAGCTTCTGAGAATGTGTATGAGGGTGCTCTGTCCGTGGCTGGTGAGCTGCCGTTCGTGAGTGCTGTGGCTTTGGAGGGCGTGTTGCCCAGTGCTGGTGCTGGCGCCGTCAGCTACAGCTGCGGTAATGGTGTTACCGCAATTGAGAGCATCGCTCCTTCTGCTGCTGCCTATGGTGCTGCGGGTGCCTACGGGATCGGCGTTGGCTATGGGATCGGCGCTGGTAATGTTCTTGGTGCTGGATATGGACCTGGCGCTGCTGCCACTGCTCCCGCGGCCCTTGGACTCGGCTATGGAGGTCGTGGCTGTGGATGCGGTATCTACTAAAAATAAAAGAATGACAACTTAACAGAAATGTATGATCCGTTACAATGATGAAATAAACATTTATGAGCATGATATTTATTTTATTTATCAACTTACATCTATCATTACAGGGTAACCCCCTTAATTACTTAATCCTAACTTAATTGTTACTTATTGTTATTATATTTATCTGATTGTGATATTCTGTAATTTCTGCAGAGATTGAAATGCAAATGTAGCTATCGGTAAGTAGACTTGTATCCGTATAGTTCTACTGTTCAGTTCTACTATCTGCTGTATGAATTTTAATTGAACTAAACGGACAAAAAAGTTCTTTTAGTACTACTAATTTCCATTGTATTAGAACTATACGGATACAATGGGTTGTACTACGGAGAAGTAAATTTACCCATGGTTCAACTGGGTTCAACTGGTTGTTCTATGGGGAAATATCTTTACCAATGGTTCAATTACAGTGAGTTGTTCTTTCCTTGGTCCAACTAGTTGTACTTCTGGGAATTGAATGTATGATCTATGGAACAACTACTGGTAATAAACAGGAAAAGGTTATCTATTAATGCTGAAGTGCAATGCAATTACTACCTCCTCTTTTAACCAAAATTATAATACGATCGTCTCGCGACAGTATCCTTTATGGGCGGCATGGGCACCGGGCCGTAGGCCGACGAAGGAGGCCGGCGGAGGCCCGGCACTTCGGGGACAGAAGACAATAGTGTTATGTAATATGCGAGCGAAGCGAGCGCGCGTCATGGAGTACAACATGCGTTGCATGTATGTTTGTTTTACACGATCATCCTATCCCCGTGGTCCAACCAGTTGGACATAATTCCGGAAATTAGTGGTACTAAAAGAACTTTTTTGTCCGTTTAGTTCAATTAAAATTCATACAGCAGATTGTAGAACTAAATGGATTTTTTTCTCCGTTTAGTCCTACTAGTTGAACTGAACAGTAGAACTATACGGATACAATGGTAAGTAGGTATCTCAGATTCGTTCCTACAGATTTCCAATAGTCGACTTTGTAAAAAATAAACTTCAAAAGAAAAATCAGCTTCTGAAGTCGGTAACATTTGTTTGTTTGATTTGGCTTTTTTTGCCACCGACTTCAGAAGCTGATTTTTCTTTTGAAGTTTATTTTTCAATTTTTGGTGTTTTTGAAGTCGGTTGTTTTTTTTGCAATTTTATTTTTTTATTTTTTGCATTTTTAGTTGTGTATCAGTAATATTTACTATGAAACGTATAGCGTCAGAAAAAGCACGAAACACGTAATACGTGTCTATGTTTGAGGGTTGCCCTCGATTTCTCTGGGATTCCATTCTGGTTTCCATATCATGGTACCACTCTTGAAATATCTCCGTTCCAATAAAAAAAGAATCATCAAAATTGGTTCATAATTTTATTTTTTCATTTTTAGTTGTGTATCAGTAATATTTACTATGAAACATATACTTGTATAGCGTCAGAAAAAAGCACGAAACACGTAATACGTGTCTATGTTTGATTTCTCTGGGATTCCATTCTGGTTTCCATATCATGGTACCCAGGGCTGGGCAGTATTTGAATTACTTGTAATTAAAATACGTAATTGAAATACAAATACGTATTTTGTATTTGTATTTCAATTACTTCCTTAAAATGTAATTTGTAATTCGTATTTCAAATACCTGACGACGAAGTATTTTGTAATTAGTATTTCAAATACTTGAGGCTTCAAAATACATTTTTACAAAAATACATTTATACCTTCATTTAGCGATCGTGAGTGTGAGTGCGAGGCGAGAGTGCAATGATGGTAAAGCAGTTATCAGAGCTAGCAACACTGCACCTGTTTTATACTGAACGATATGACTGTAGGTCAAAATTGGCCAACGAAACGCAAAAAAAATGTACGTTGAATTGTCAATGTCAACTTGTCAAGCTAAGATGGCAAGTCATAACGGTTTAGTTTTGCACGTGTAAAATTTGGTTCTTGACAAGATTTCGGATATTTAACTTTTAAGTTGGTTATTTTATTTTGAATTCATTTTTGCGACCGACTTCCGAAAGAAAGTTACTTTACACTTTTTTCTGATGGTTTTTGAAGGCGGTTATTTTTTTTGAAAAAGTATTTGTAATTTGTATTTTGTATTTCAATTAAAATTGCTAAAATACTGTATTTTGTATTTTATATTTTAAATACCTTACTGAAATGTAATTTGTATTTTGTAATTTAATTACTTGCGATGTCTGTATTTTGTAATTTGTATTTCAATTAAAGCAGAACATGTATTTTGCCCAGCCCTGATGGTACCACTCTTGAAGTATCTCCGTTCCAATAAAAAAAAAAACGGTTCATAAACGACGAAGTTATTCGCGAACACATATAAAAAAACGAACGAAAAATGTTCATAAATTTAAAAAAAAATGGTCATAAAATGAAAAGTACTGGGCCAAAAAAAACATACTGATCGAATTGAGAACCTCCTCCTTTTTGGGAAGTCGGTTAAAAATTGAGACCTTGTGATTATCTACGTGGTTTCAACCTGATAGAGAAGTCTTGACTGACTGACTCTCAGCCCTTGCACCAAGAAAGCATAAATTTTGCATAGAAGTTTTCTTTATACTACGGGGTTCAATTTTATATGAAACATTTTATTCTCCGGGTAGGAATAACGAAAATTATAAAAACAAAACAAATCAATTCGTGTTCATTCATTAAAAAAATTTAGACCGCGGGTAGAAGCTAGTATGACATAAACAGGCACCCGTTTCTTTTGCGAGACTTTATCAAGCCTGTAGGTATAGCGCTGAAGTTTTACCAACAAACAAATTTCAGTTCCGTTATGATAGAGGCTGATAAGTCTTCAAGGGCGCCCACAACTGAACAGTTGTGTGGTAATCGGTTATCTTAGTATGGGCATTTGATGCAAAAGAATGAGAAAACAAAAATGTAAGTTTTGTGGCCAAAAGAGTACAGGAAGACCCAAGAAACCATGGATATACTAATTATGAGGGATGATTTATGGCATGAAAAGAGTTGTATAATTAAATGGCATGTAAAAGAGAAGTATGAAAAGAAAAGACATGCGGCTATGACCCCAAATAAATTGGTGTAAGCGGATGAAGAATAATTGGTAATGGCAAGATTATTGCCATCAAGATGGAATGTCACTTTGTCTAGTACGAGTATTAACCTGTTTAATAATAATTATATTTTTTTTTCTGGGAATACAAAAGTACCTTTTTTTTTTTTTTTTTTTGGTGGGTGGAAAATCATCGAATAACCCCCCCCGCTCTTGGGCAGAGCGAAGGGGAGTGTCAGACTTCTACTGACTAAAAACCAACCCATGTTCCCTCTTCTTCGCCCTTGTGTCGGAGCCGCGGTAACCTTTCGATATCCACAGCCCCGACGGGCGTCGGCCCTTGCGGGCCCCTCCTTGCTGACATCTCTTTGAGGCGCGCGTGGAACACGTACGCGCCGCCGACACGGTCTGTTGCCGTCATGACGACGGCCGGACGGCGAGCTAGCCCGTTACTCACCGTCCACAGGCCCGCGTCTACGGTGGCCGGAGGTCATCGCGTGACCCCCGACGCCCGGAGCGCCTTCCGCGGCGGCTGGGACGACTGCGGCCGCGGCGGCTGGGAAAAGTACCTTAATTTCATTTATATCTTTTACATATTTCTACAATATTATTTTTATTATATCATTTATTGAAAATGATTAACTGAATCGATTTTTGTCACACACACACTATGTTGTATTTTGTCCCAAAAATATAATTTTACAAAAGGTTACAAGGTTGGACACCGAGCGAAATTAAGTACTACATATTTTATTAATTCGAAAATAATTCTTTATAATGATTTGCTTTAAGAGTTAAACTATGCCATAATTCATGGATGTAGTGTTAAAGTTAAAAGCTGTTCAGTATTAAAGGAGAAAATCAAAACATAGAAATATTTGCACAAATCATGATCATTTATTTTCATTTTGGCATTCGGATCAGACGAATCAGCAGTAAATAGGAGCGCCACAGCCGCACGCACACTGTCCAGAGATAGACACGGCACCAGCAGCCGGCACAGCGCCACCAAAGCTCACGATACCCTGGATGGGGACCTGACCAGCAACAGCGGTGTTACCGGCGACTGGCAGCTCACCAATGACCGCCACGTTGCCTTCACCGGCGCCGCCGTAAGCAGCTCCAGGAGCGATGGCACCTCCGTATCCAGCAGCAGGAGCAAGTGCGCCACCATAAGCAGATCCGATGGCGCCACCGGCAATGGTATTATTGGTGATGGTATCATTGGTAACGGTTTGATCGGCAATGGTTTGGCCGGTATTGAGATCATTCCCACCAGTGGCGGTGGATTCGCTGTCTCCAGCGCGTCTGGAATTGGTTCTCCCAGTGGCCTCTCCGTAGCGTCGGAGAATGTGTATGAGGGTGCTCTGTCCGTGGCTGGTGAGCTGCCGTTCGTGAGTGGTGTGGCTTTGGAGGGCGTGTTGCCCAGTGCTGGTGCTGGCGCCGTCAGCTACAGCTGCGGTAACGGCCGTACTGCTATTGAGAGCATCGCTCCTTCCGCTGCTGGCTATGGTGCTGCGGGTGCCTACGGAATCGGTGCTGGCTATGGGATCGGCGCTGGTAATGTACTTGGCGCTGGTTATGGACCTGGCGCTGCTGCCATCGCTCCTGCCGCTCTTGGACTTGGCTATGGGGGTCGTGGCTGTGGATGTGGTGTCTACTAAAAATAAAAGAATGACAACTTAACAGAAATGTATGATCCGTTACAATGATGAAATAAACATTTATGAGCATGATATTTATTTTATTTATCAACTTACATCTACCATTACAGGGTAACCCCCTTAATTACTTAATCCTAACTTAATTGTTACTTATTGTTATAATATTTACCTGATTGTGATCTTCTGCAATTCCTGCAGAGATTGAAATGCAAATGTAGCTATCGGTAAGTAGGTATCTCAGATTTCTTACTACAGATTTCCTATAGTTGACTTTGTAAAATTGAGACCTTGTGATTATATACGTGGTTTCGTCTATCTATCTTATAGAGAAGTCTTGACTGACTGACTTTCAGCCCTTGCACCAAGAAAGCATAAATTTTGCATAGAAGTTTTCTTTAATAATACGGGGTTAAATTTTATATGAAACATTAGGGTAGTCGACAAAAAAAAACTAATTAGTCCGTCAGATAGATTTCCAAAAAATATTGAACACGTATTTTTTCTTTTTTCACGTAAACAAAAAATGAAGACGATACAGTGCTTCGAAAAGTCGTGAAACGTCACAGCTTGGTCCAATTTTACCTAACTATGACGTCAAACGCCCCCTCTCCATGGTCTTTGACAAGCTTTATTTTCGTCAATTTTTATTAATTTGATAAAACAAAAAACACGTATCCAATATTTTTCAATAATCTGACTGACGGACAAAACAGAATCATATTTTTTTTAGTCGGTCGACTACCCTATTTCGGCTAAACAATAATTTCGAAAACTATAAAAACAAAACAAATAAATTTTTGGTCATTCATTTAAAAAATTGTGGACCGCGGGTAGAAGCTAGTACGACATAAACACTGCCGTCTTAACGAAAAGTGCAATAACTAGGTTAAACATGATTTCGAGAAAAACGCGGTTAATTTTTTTTTTGTTTTGTCTGTATCTCCATCACTATACATAATATCGACTTGAATCTTTCACTACATGATAGATAACAATGTAGAGAATATTACGTGATACCTTAATGTTTGTTCCCGCATTTATTCCCATTATTAAAACAATAAATACTGTTAGGAATCAGAAGTGAAATACGTGAACAAAATAAACAATGTTTAATATCTTTTAAATTACACTTTTACAAAAATATCACGACAAACATTTTAAACAATAATCAAATAGAAATAGCACTAGCAAAATTAAATAATCAGTACACGAGCAAAAACATAAACCAAAATTAGCGAAGCACACGATAATAGTCGGGTAGCACCGGTAGTAGTCCTTTCCGAGCGCCGTTCAAGCAAAAAGTGACCGTTACAACGCCGTTCGCCTCGTTTTATGAACTTCTGTCGGTTGCCGCACGACGACCGTACGTTGGCCGCACGGCTATTGGCTGATGGCGTGACTTTGAGCCAACAATACTATAATGTTAAGTAAGTATTTTTACTATTTAGAAATAATATTTACTAGTCATAACCGCAATAAGTAACCTATTTATTGCACTAATGGTTAGGAAACCAACATGATGCATTTTTAAGTAGCAATGAATATATTTTTAAAGGACTGTTTCCTAACCAAAGATGCATCAATTTTATTATTTATTGCGGTTTTCATTAGTAAGAGACCAGTTTAAAACGACAAAGTTGTAATTTGTTACCTATTAGAAAAACAGAGGTGTTACATTTTATGTCAAATCTGAATTAATAGAAGCTTGCAAAACTTTACTTTTCTTCCTCTCACCGATCTACTATGAAACTGTGTTCGGTTAAAGGCAAGTCTACTCATTATATCTTTCATTAATATCTTTTATATACTTCTACAATATTATTTTTAGTATATTATGTGAAACCTGAATATAGTTTGTTGAAAATGAGTAGGTAACTGAATCGATTTTTACACTATGTTGTATTTTGTCCCAAAAATATAATTTTACAAAAGGTTACAAGGTTGGACACCGAGCGAAATTAAGTACTACATATTTTATTAATTCGAAAATCATTCTTTAGAATGATTTGCTTTAAGAGTAAAACTATGCCATAATTCATGGATGGAGTGTTAAAGTTAAAAGCTGTTCAGTATTAAAGGAGAAAATCAAAACAGAAATATTTGCACAAATCATGATCATTTATTTTCATTTTGGCATTCGGATCAGACGAATCAGCAGTAAATAGGAGCGCCACAGCCGCATGCACACTGTCCAGAGATAGACACGGCACCAGCAGCCGGCACAGCGCCACCAAAGCTGACGATACCCTGTATGGGGACCTGACCAGCAACAGCGGTGTTACCGGCGACTGGCAGCTCACCAATGACCGCCACGTTGCCTTCACCGGCGCCGCCGTAAGCAGCTCCAGGAGCGATAGCACCTCCGTATCCAGCAGCAGGAGTAAGTGCGCCACCATAAGCAGATCCGATGGCGCCACCATAAGCACCAAGACCGAGGCCACCACCACATGCGGTAGCAGGAGAGAGACCAGCGCCGAGACCCAGAGCAGGAGCTATGGCAGCCACTTGACCTCCGCAGCCGCACCCGTATCCGAACACATTCTGATGGAAAAAATTGTTTGTGTTTACATAATATAAATTTCAAAATGCCAGTATTACAAATCAATAAAGAAAAGACAGAAACAATGTAAGCAGACACTCAAAATTATCACCCACCTGGACCAAGCAAGCTTGGATGCAGAGTAACAGAACAGCGAAGGTAGACATATTTGATGTTTGCTGGTGAACAACGAGAAACCGAAGACTTAATGATGTTCCTACGTCTAGACCACGTTTATATAGTGCAAAAGCTTCTTATCATAACAACGTATGTAATATAATGAAACAAAGCAACAAAATACTAAATATTTCAAGGTTACATCAATTACGAAATACATGCATTTTTCTATTTCCTCACATTGCAACTATTGATTAAGGTATGAAAAGTTAATTTCAAAATCCACAAATTGCTACAACACAACTAGATAAGGACTACGTTTCAGTATAAATAGTCGATCAATTCTTGGAAAACTCATTCTGAAGTTCACTTCAACACAAACTACAATGTCAGCCAAGGTGATCCTCGTCCTCTGCGCTCAGGCGCTCTTCATCCAGGTGAGTTGGTTTTAATTTCCTGTGTACTTCACTTGCCTGTGTTTTTCTTTCACTATGGAAAATCGTGTTTGCATTCCGATTTTTTTTTTTAAAACGACGTTTCTCTTTTTATTGTTTCTCAAAATATGTAATTCCTGAAACTGACCAAAAAAGAGTAGTCTTAAGAGAAAAACTTTTTCTCTACACTACTGTGGACTGAGGGGAGCTCTGACCAACAGAGGGATAGCCCATGCTCAAATCAGAGCTATCTTTAAATCTTCAAGGCAATCCTTTTCCGCAGATTATAATTTAATAGTTAACTTTCTTACTATCTTCTATTCAAGTACATAAGTTACGTCTGACACATATTATTATGTTACGTAATCGACTTAATAAACACGTTTTGATGCATCGTTATAAGAAATATTGGTGCTGTTAAAAGAATATGTACTAAAACAATAATTTCATGTTTACAGACTGCTTTTAGTTCATGTCTTGGTCGTAGAGCCATCGCCGCTCCTATTGGCTCAGGATGTGCTGGGAACGGCTGGGCTGGCAACGGTTTGATCGGAAATGGATTGATTGGCAACGGTCTGATTGGTAACGGCTGTGCTGGTAACTGGGCTGGCAATGGTATTATTGGTGATGGTATCATTGGTAACAGTTTGATTGGTAATGGTTTGGCCGGTATTGAGATCATTTCCACTAACGGCGGTGGACTGCCTGTCTCCAGCGTGTCTTCCATCGCTCCCAGTGGCCTCTCCGTAGCGTCTGAGAATGTGTATGAGGGTGCTCTGTCCGTGGCTGGTGAGCTGCCGTTTGTGAGTGCTGTGGCTTTGGAGGGCGTGTTGCCCAGTGCTGGTGCTGGCGCCGTCAGCTACAGCTGCGGTAACGGCCGTACTGCTATTGAGAGCATCGCTCCTTCTGCTGCTGGCTATGGTGCTGCGGGTGCCTACGGAATCGGTGCTGGCTATGGGATCGGCGCTGGTAATGTACTCGGCGCTGGATATGGACCTGGCGCTGCTGGCATCGCTCCTGCCGCTCTTGGACTCGGCTATGGAGGTCGTGGCTGTGAATGCGGTGTCTACTAAAAATAAAAGAATAACAACCTAACAAAAATTGATAAACTGATACAATAATGAAATAAACTTTGAGCATTTATTAATTTTGTCTGATTTCATTTTGTCGTAAAATTCCTGGAAAGGCTCGAATGCAAATGTGGCTTCAAGTATCTCAGAATTCTTCATCAGATAGAGCTGACTTGACTTTATGAAATTGAGACTTGTGATTATCGAAGCGATAATGTGACATATTATATATAGACACCCGTTTCTTTGCAGAGATTTGTATCATGCTTGTCTGTATTTCACATAGTAGTTCAGTGGCTTTGCAGTACCCAGTAGCACAAGCATTTCGCCAACTATGTTTAAGTCCCTTATAATAAAGAGTAAGATGTCTGAAAAGGCGCCAGTTTCTGAAAAATTGTGTGGTAATAGGTTTTCTTGGTAAGGATATAATGTGATGACGAGGAAAGAGAAAAAGTCGTGAGAAAAGTTTAAGGTATAAACGTCGAAAGCTAATAATTACAGTGGAGGAAGACTTAAGAATACCATGATTGGACTGTATGAAGGATGTTAATATTACAAGAAAGGAGTCGTTTTATGAGATGTCAAACCAAAGAGAAATATGACAGAAAAAGTCGTGCTGCTCCAACCCTTAATAAATTGGTATAAGTGGAAAACGAATGATAATTTGCTTCAGATCCAATATAACACATTCATACGCTCCGCCAGACTATAAAGAAGACTGAGGAATTTAATCGTTATTAATAAAATTACGTCAGCTAAGTTTGTTGACCAAAAAAAAGCCTGCGATTCAATCGAAACCTGGGTGGTGTTACAGTCTCTTCAGTAATGTCGTATCGAGTAAAGTAGTTATATCGAGGTGCTGAAGTTTGTGTATGGAAACACCCCTATGTCGATCCGATTAATTACAGGATGCAGCAGAAAACCACTCCAATTGCAAAAAGGCGTGAGACAGGGAGACGTCAATTCTCCGAAACTGTTAATCATAGCATTGAAAAATGCAATTGTAATAGGGATGCAGCCTGTCTAAAAAAATAGGATTCTGTTTAGTCCGTCTGTTAGGTTATCGAAAAATATCATCCAAATGTTGTTTGGTCGGGACATGGCTTCCTTAGCCATAACGATTCTCCTCTTTATCTTGTTTGACATTCAAGATATTATTTTTAATTGTATATTAATAAGTAGCATATTATAAATTATATTATTGATTTTAGACGAAAAACACGTTCCTTTAATTTAACGTTAGGGTACCTACATCGTAAATATTTTTTGGTTCGTATTTTAAATAAAGCAAATTCAACTTTATTTGTAGCTATCAAGAGGAAGAAACGCTCTGGCCATTTTCCAGAATCGTTGCTTCCCAATAGCTGTCACTCTGACTGCAGTAAAAGCCATGGTGTCTGAGGCAGTCAACTGATTTTCACCACATTGACAGCGACATGGAGCCCCGCAAGGAGTGCCTGAACGCAGACAAGTAGCTATGCAATATTTAATAAATATTACCAGTTTGGAGCAACATGTACAAAATGTAAAGGTTACGGTAGAGCGTAGAGACTTTTTAATTCAATCGATTTCAAATATATTTTCCGTTTTTCGAAAAGTTCTATTTTTCAACGTAATATGTAAAACATTATGCAACTCGAGTTAAATAAGAAAAACTACTACTATAAATTAGTTTTAGCCATCTGCATTCACCGTTCCACTGGACCATAATAATTCGTCCTTTTGTTTGTGTAAACGGCATGTGCCTTCTAAAATCGTGATCAGCAGTCCAGTTTCATAAACAGCGGTAATTGGAAATAGTTTGTACTAGGTCAGGTATGCGATTTATGTTCATGAAGCGTAAGAAAATAGTTCAGAAATTAGTTTGCAGAATATCTCAACTATAAACTACAACTATGTTGTTACCTACTTGTATCAACGACGGTGCCCAAGTGGACGTAATTTACACAGACTTCGAGAAAGCGTTTGACCGGGTAGATTATTGCATTCTGATCGAAAAACTAAAAGCCGTAGGTATTAAGGGAAACTTGTTAAGATGGCTTGAGTCTTACCTGAGAAATAGGAGACAAGCTGTAGTTATCGGTAGTTATAGATCTAATTATGTGGACGTTACTTCCGGTGTGCCCCAGGGCTCACTTTTATCCCCCTTATTTTATAATTAATATTTATTTATTTGACATAACACAATCTTTTCTTCACTCTGAACATCTTCTCTATGCCGACGACAAAAAAATATTCATGAAAATTAAGAACCCCAATGACTGTCAATTGATCCAATCTGACTTAGATAGACTTAGTAACTACTATGCTTTAAACAATATTAAGGTAAACACTAAGAAATGCCAAATAATAACATTTTCTAGAAAGCGCAACAATATTATTCACAATTACAGCATCAGTGACGATATTGTTCCGCGAGTATCACAGGTCCGGGACTTGGGTGTGATTCTGGACGAAAAATTCACATTCGAGGCACATATTGATCACATCACCAGTAAAGCATACAAGTCCCTAGGGTTTGTTATACGTAACAGCCAGCAGTTTAACAGCCCAGTATGTTTAAAAACTTTATACTACTGTTATGTAAGGAGAGTACTAGAATCAGCAAGTGTTATTTGGAGACCTTTTTATAAGAAATATATTGACATTATCGAATCCATACAACGTAAATTTATTAAGCATTTAAATTATAAAACGAAAATTGACATCGTAAATTACCCGGACTCCTGTCGACACCACAACATAAATACTCTGGAAGAGAGACGGCAAATAAATGACATGGTGTTATTGTACGACCTACTTAATAATAAATTTGACTGCCCACAACTGCTCGGCAAAATTCACTTTAACGTTCCACTCAGGCGTACCAGACATACCTCCCTGTTAGCAGTCCCTTCGGCCTCCACCAATTATTTGAAGATGTCGCCTTTTTTGCGTCTACCTGCATTATATAATGACAAATTTTCTTCACTCGATCCCTTTAATGCCACACGGAACCGTCTTAAAAAAGAGATTATTGCAATCTTGGAGCAAACGCGTGATCACAGCAAAGTTCACAGTTCCATCGCTAGTGCCGGACCCAGTTAGTCATATTCACACATACACAATATCATCACACACATTCACAGTCACCAACACAGCACAATCACTCACACGCATACATGCACACACATATTTTTTAGTCACTCTCGACTACCTTAACTTAGTTTTTTTATTGTGTACTTCGTAATTGGCGTATTGTTTTGTTTTATTTTAAGTTATTTTACTGTAAGCTGTGAAGCTACCTTGTATAAATAAATAAATAAAAAATAAATAAATAAAATTCTTCTTTCGTTTGAATTAGTCACAAAGACAACAGGATTAAATCAAAGAATAAGTAATTTGCTCAATTTATGTCCGTTTATTTCTATTCAGAAGAGAAGGCTTTAGCAGTAAATAGGAGAGCCACAGCCGCATGCACACTGTCCGGAGATAGACACGGCACCAGCAGCCGGCACAGCGCCGCCGAAGCTCACAGCGCCCATGATGGGGACCTGACCAGCAACAGCGGTGTTACCAGCGACTGGCAGCTCACCAATGACCGCCACGTTGCCTTCACCGGCGCCGCCGTAAGCAGCTCCAGGAGCGATAGCACCTCCGTATGCAGCAGCAGGAGTAAATGCGCCACCATAAGCAGATCCGATGGCGCCACCGTAAGCACCAAGACCGAGGGCACCACCACATGCGGTAGCAGGAGAGAGACCAGCGCCGAGACCCAGAGCCGGAGCTATGGCGGCCACTTGACCTCCGCAGCCGCACCCGTAACCGAACACATTCTGTCGGAACAAAAAAAAGTCAACATGCACAAATTGAAGAATTATAAAAAATAATGCAAAAAAATAGAAATGATGGAGTATTTCAGAATAATTACTCACCTGAACCAAGCAAGCTTGGATGCAGAGCAACAGAACAGCGAAGGTAGACATTATTTGATGTTTGTTTGTATTCAACGAGAATCCGAAGACTGAATGATGTCCCTACGTCTAGACCACGTTTATATAGTGCAAAAGCTTCTTATCGTAACAATGTTTTTCTATGTTCTGTCGAAACAAAGCCGATTATACAAAATCTTTCAAGGTTACATCACTTACGAAATAATACATTTTTCTATTTGTCCATAATGCTAACTACTGATAGGGGTATGAAAAGGTTAATTTCAAAATTCACAAATGCTGCAACACAACTAGATAAGGACTGCTTTTAGTATAAATAGACGATCGTTTCTTGGAAAACTCATTCTAAAGTTCACTTCAACACAAACTACAATGTCAGCCAAAGTGATCCTCGTCCTCTGCGCTCAGGCGCTCTTCATCCAGGTGAGATAGTGTTTAACTTGATTCTTGTGACTTGTTTTTTGTGGACGGCAGTTCACAAATGACCCCTCCCGCTCTGGGCGGAGCGAAAGGGAGTGTCAGACTTGTGCTGACTAAAACCTACCCATGTTCCTTAGTCTTTTGTGTTCCGGGGTCATGAAATCTCTTTCGAACTGTCTTGCAGTCCCGGCAGGCGTTGGCACTTGCCTTCTATGTTTATTATCCCTAAATTTTGAATCGATGTAACTGTTTTACAGTTGGATTTATTTCTCAAAGGTCATATTACGTGACAAAAAGTATTGTGAATTTTTGCAGCTTAGGTTTTCCCAACGAACACGTCTGTCACACATTACGTGATCGATCATGTTTCATTGTCATCGATGTCGTCTTTTGATAAAGAAATATTTAATAACACCATATTTTCTTGTTTACAGACGGCTTTCAGTTCATGTATTGGTCGTGGAGCCATCGCTGCTCCTATCGCCCCAGGATGTGCTGGTAACGGCTGGACTGGCAACGGTTTCATCGGAAATGGTCTGATTGGTAACGGCTGTGCAGGTAACTGGGCTGGCAATGGTATTATTGGTGATGGTATCATTGGTAACGGTTTGATCGGCAATGGTTTTACCGGTATTGAGATCATTCCCACCAGTGGCGGTGGATTCGCTGTCTCCAGCGCGTCTGGAATCGGTGCTGCCAATGGCCTCTCCGTAGCTTCTGAGAATGTGTATGAGGGTGCTGTGTCCGTGGCTGGTGAGCTGCCGTTCGTGAGTGCTGTGGCTTTGGAGGGCGTGTTGCCCAGTGCTGGTGCTGGCGCCGTCAGCTACAGCTGCGGTAATGGTGTTACCGCAATTGAGAGCATCGCTCCTTCTGCTGCTGCCTATGGTGCTGCGGGTGCCTACGGGATCGGCGCTGGCTATGGGATCGGCGCTGGTAATGTTTTTGGTGCTGGATATGAACCTGGCGCTGCTACCATTGCTCCTGCGGCCCTTGGACTCAGCTATGGAGGTCGTGGCTGTGGATGCGGTATCTACTAAAAATAAAAGAATGACAACTTAACGGAAATGTATGATCCGTTACAATGATGGAATAAACATTTATGAGCATGATATTTATTTTATTTATCAACTTACATCTACCATTACAGGGTAACCCCCATAATTACTTAATCCTAACTTAATTGTTACTTATTGTTATTACATTTATCTGATTGTGATAGGTATTCTGCAATTCCTGCAGAGATTGAAATGCAAATGTAGCTATCGGTAAGTAGGTATCTCAGATTCCTTCCTACAGATTTCCAATAGTTGACGTTGTAAAATTGAGACCTTGTGGTTTCGTCTATCTATCCTATAGAGAAGTCTTGACTGACTGACTCTCAGCCCTTGCACCAAGAAAGCATAAATTTTGCATACAAGTTTTCTTTATAATACAATTTTATATGAAACATTTTATTCTCCGGGTAGGAATAATTTCGGCTAAACAATAATTTCGAAAACTATAAAAACAAAACAAATCAATTCGTGGTCATTCATTAAAAAAATGTAGACCGCGGGTAGAAGCTAGTACGACATAAACAGACACCTGTTTCTTTTGCGAGACTATTATCAAGCCTGTAGGTATAGCGCTGTAGTTTTACCACCAACCAAATTTCAGTTCCGTTATGATAGAAGCTGATAAGTCTTCAAGGGCGCCCACAACTGACCAGTTGTGTGGTAATCGGTTATCTTGGTATGGGCATGTGATGCAAAAAAATGAGAAAACAAAAATGTAAGTTTTGTGTATTTAAGTGTTGATGGCCAAAAGAGTACAGGAAGACCCAAGAAACCATGGATATACTAATTATGAGGGATGATTTATGGCATGAAAAGAGTCGTATAATTAAATGACATGTAAAAGAGAAGTATGAAAAGAAAAGACATGCTGCTATGACCCCAAATAAATTGGTGTAAGCGAATGAAGAATAATTGGTAATGGCAAGATTATTGCCATCAAGATGGAATGTCACTTTGTCTAGTACGAGTATTAACCTGTTTAATAATAATTATATTTTTTTTTCTGGGAAAACAAAAGTACCTTAATTTCATTTATATCTTTTACATATTTCTACAATATTATTTTTAGTAGGTATATCATTTATTGAAAATGACTAACTGAATCGATTTTTGTCACACACACACTATGTTGTATTTTGTCCCAAAAATATAATTTTACAAAAGGTTACAAGGTTGGACACCGAGCGAAATTAAGTACTACATATTTTATTAATTCGAAAATAATTCTTTATAATGCTTTAAGAGTTAAACTATGCCATAATTCATGGATGGAGTGTTAAAGTTAAAAGCTGTTCAGTATTAAAGGAGAAAATCAAAACATAGAAATATTTGCACAAATCATGATCATTTATTTTCATTTTGGCATTCGGATCAGACGAATCAGCAGTAAATAGGAGCGCCACAGCCGCACGCACACTGTCCAGAGATAGACACGGCACCAGCAGCCGGCACAGCGCCACCAAAGCTCACGATACCCTGGATGGGGACCTGACCAGCAACAGCGGTGTTACCGGCGACTGGCAGCTCACCAATGACCGCCACGTTGCCTTCACCGGCGCCGCCGTAAGCAGCTCCAGGAGCGATAGCACAGGAGCGAGGGCACCACCGCATGTGGTAGCAGGAGCTATGGCGGCCACTTGACCTCCGCAGCCACACCCGTAACCAAACACATTCTGATGGAACAAAATTATATTATGTAAGGTAACAATTAAAAAAAGACACTAGATGTTAGACAAAAAACAAATAGAAACGATGGAGTATTTCAGAATAATCACTAACCTGGACCAAGCAAGCTTGGATGCAGAGTAACAGAACAGCGAAGGTAGACATGTTTGATGTTTGCTGGTGTTCAACGAGAAGCCGAAGACTGAATGATGTCCCTACATCTAGACCACGTTTATATAGTGCAAAAGCTTCTTATCATAACAATGTTTTTCTATGTTCTGTTCAAACAAAGCCCTTCATACTAAATATTTCAAGGTTACATCACTTACGAAACACATGCATTTTTCTATTTCCCCATATTGCAACTATTGATAAAGGTATGTAAAGTTAATTTCAAAATTCACAAATTGCTGCAACACAACTAGATAAGAACTGCTTTTAGTATAAATAGACGATCGTTTCTTGGAAAACTCATTCTTAAGTTCACTTCAACACAAACTACAATGTCAGCCAAGGTGATCCTCGTCCTCTGCGCTCAGGCACTCTTCATCCAGGTGAGATAGTGTTTAACTTGATTCTTGTGACTTGTTTTTTGTAGACGACAGTTCACAAATGACCCCTCCCGCTCTGGGCGGAGCGAAAGGGAGTGTCAGACTTGTGCTGACTAAAACCTACCCATGTTCCTTAGTCTTTTGTGTTCCGGGGTCATGAAATCTCTTTCGAACTGTCTTGCAGTCCCGGCAGGCGTTGGCCCTTGCCTTCCATGTTTATTATCCCTAAATTTTGAATCGATGTAACTGTTTTACAGTTGGATTTTTTTCTCAAAAGTCATATTACGTGACGAAAAGTATTGTGAATTTTTGCAGCTTGGTTTTTCACAACGAACACGTCTGTCACACATTACGTGATCGATCATGTATCATTGTCATTGATGTCGTCTTTTGATAGAGATATATTTAATAATACAATATTTTCTTGTTTACAGACGGCTTTCAGTTCATGTATTGGTCGTGGAGCCATCGCCGCTCCTATCGCCCCAGGATGTGCTGATAACGGCTGGACTGGCAACGGTTTCATCGGAAATGGTATGATTGGTAACGGCTGTGCTGGTAACTGGGCTGGAAATGGTATTATTGGTGATGGTATCATTGGTAACGGTTTGATCGGCAATGGTTTGGCCGGTATTGAGATCATTCCCACCAGTGGCGGTGGATTCGCTGTCTCCAGCGCGTCTGGAATCGGTGCTGCCAATGGCCTCTCCGTAGCTTCTGAGAATGTGTATGAGGGTGCTCTGTCCGTGGCTGGTGAGCTGCCGTTCGTGAGTGCTGTAGCTTTGGAGGGCGTGTTGCCCAGTGCTGGTGCTGGCGCCGTCAGCTACAGCTGCGGTAATGGTGTTACCGCTATTGAGAGCATCGCTCCTTCTGCTGCTGGCTATGGCGCTGCGGGTGCCTACGGAATCGGCGCTGGCTATGGGATCGGCGCTGGTAATGTTATCGGTGCTGGATATGGACCTGACGCTGCTGCTATCGCTCCTGCCGCTCTCGGACTCGGCTATGGAAGACGCGGCTGTGGATGCGGTATCTACTAAAAAAATAAAAGAAAGAAAACTTAACAGAAATTGATCAACTGATTGAATGATGAAATAAACTTTGAGCATATTAATTTTGTCTGATTTCATTTTGTCGTGAAATTCCTGGAAAGGCTCAAATGTAAATGTAGCTTAAAGTACCTATCTTCTGAGATACTTGAAGCTACATTTGCATTTGAGCCTTTATATATCCTTACTCAGATGACCTGACTTGACTTTATGAAATTAAGACTTGTATTATCTAAGCAGTAATGCGACATAAAAAGGCACCCAATTTTTTGCAGGGGGTGACTCATGCTTGTCTGTAATTCACAAAGTAGTTCAGTGGATATACAGTACCCAGTAGCACAACCATTTCGCCAAGTATGTTTAAGTCCCTAATTTTATAGGGTGAAAAGTCTGAAAAACGCATGTGACTGATAAATTTCATTGTGTGGTAATAGGTTTTTTTGGTATGGACATGTAATGTCGAGAAAAGAGAAAAAGTCGTAAGGAAAGTTTTGTGTATATAAACGTCAAAGGCTAATATAGTAGAGGAAGACACGAACGTTGGACAGTATGAAGGATTGAAGGATGATAATATCACAAGAAAGGAGTCGTTTGATGAGATGACGAACAAAATATAACTATGAAAGAAGAAGACATGGTGCTCCGACCCTTAATAAATTGGTATAAGTGGAAGAAGAATGATAATGCTTCAGGAGCAACAGACTTCATTCATACGCTCCGCCAGACTATATAGAAGACTGAGGACTAAAATCTGCTATAATGTCAGCGATTTTGAACTATGAAAAAGCCTTCAACTCAATCGAAACCTGGACCGCCCATGTTTACGTCTACTGCTGCTGGACGTAGGCCTGCCCCTAGTTCACCACATAACCCAGCCCCGTGCATCTTGCGTCCACCGAATCCCCGCAACCGTATATAATACAGGGTAACCCCCTTAATTACTTAATATTAACTTAATTGTTACTTATTGTTAAATTATTATATTCTGCAATTCCTGCAGATATTGAAATGCAAATGTAGCTATCGGTAAGTTGGTATCTTTTTTTTTTTTTTTTTTTGGTGGGTGGGAAATCATCGAATAACCCCCCCCCGCTCTTTGGCAGAGCGAAGGGGAGTGTCAGACTTCTACTGACTAAAAACCAACCCATGTTCCTTCTTCTTCGCCCTTGTGTCGGAGCCGCGGTAACCTTTCGATATCCACAGCCCCGACGAAATTACGACGAAATCCGAAATTATTATATTCTGCAATTCCTGCAGATATTGAAATGCAAATGTAGCTCTCGGTAAGTTGGTATCTCAGATTCATTCCTACAGATTTCCAATAATTGACTTTGTAAAATTCAGACCTTGTGATTATCTACGTGGTTTCGTCTATCTATCTTATAGAGAAGTCTTGACTGACTGCCCTTGCACCAAGAAAGCATAAATTTTGCATATAAGTTTTCTTTATAATACGGGGTTCAATTTTATATGAAACATTTTATTCTCCGGGTAGGAATAATTTCGGCTAAACAATAATTTCGAAAACTATAAAAACAAAACAAATAAATTTTTATCATTCATTTAAAAATTGTGGACCGCGGGTAGAAGCTAGTACACACGGCTACACATCAAGCTATACAAAACCAGTTAATCTTGGCCTCACTTTACTAGATCTTATCGCACAATGAACAATCAGATTATACTGGTTTTGTATAGCTTGATGTGTAGCCGTGTGTACGACATAAACACTGCCGTCTTAACGAAAAGTGCAATAACTAGGTTAAACATGATTTCGAGAAAAACGCGGTTAATTTTTTTTTTTGTTTTGTCTGTATCTCCATCACTATACATAATATCGACTTGAATCTTTCACTACATGATAGATAACAATGTAGAGAATATTACGTGATACCTTAATGCTTGTTCCCGCATTTATTCCCATTATTAAAAACAATAAATACTATAATGTTAAGTATTTTTACTATTTAGAAATAATGTTTACTAGCCACAATAAGTAACCTATTTATTGCACTAATGGTTAGGAAACCAACATGATGCATTTTTAAGTAGCAATGAATATATTTTTTAAGGACTGTTTCCTAACCAAAGATGCATTAATTTTCTTATTTATTGCGGTTTTCATTAGTAGACCAGTTTAAAACGACAAAGTTGTAATTTGTTACCTATTAGAAAAACAGAGGTGTTACATTTTATGTCAAATCTGAATTAATAGAAGCTTGCAAAACTTTACTTTTCTTCCTCTCACCGATCTACTATGAAACTGTGTTCGGTTAAAGGCAAGTCTACTCATTATATCTTTCATTAATATCTTTTATATACTTCTACAATATTATTTTTAGTATATTATGTGAAACCTGAATATAGTTTGTTGAAAATGAGTAGGTAACTGAATCGATTTTTACACTATGTTGTATTTTGTCCCAAAAATATAATTTTACAAAAGGTTACAAGGTTGGACACCGAGCGAAATTAAGTACTACATATTTTATTAATTCGAAAATCATTCTTTAGAATGATTTGCTTTAAGAGTAAAACTATGCCATAATTCATGGATGGAGTGTTAAAGTTAAAAGCTGTTCAGTATTAAAGGAGAAAATCAAAACATAGAAATATTTGCACAAATCATGATCATTTATTTTCATTTTGGCATTCGGATCAGACGAATCAGCAGTAAATAGGAGCGCCACAGCCGCACGCACACTGTCCAGAGATAGACACGGCACCAGCAGCCGGCACAGCGCCACCGAAGCTCACAGCGCCCATGATGGGGACCTGACCAGCAACAGCGGTGTTACCGGCGACTGGCAGCTCACCAGCGACCGCCACGTTGCCTTCACCGGCGCCGCCGTAAGCAGCTCCAGGAGCGATAGCACCTCCGTATGCAGCAGCAGGAGCAAGTGCGCCACCATAAGCAGATCCGATGGCACCACCGTAAGCACCAAGACCGAGGGCACCACCACATGCGGTAGCAGGAGAGAGACCAGCGCCGAGACCCAGAGCAGGAGCGGCCACTTGACCTCCGCAGCTGCACCCGTATCCGAACACATTCTGATGGAAAAAATTGTTTGTGTTTACATATAAATTTCAAAATGCCAGTATTACAAATCAATAAAGAAAAGACAGAAACAATGTAAGCAGACACTCAAAATTATCACTCACCTGGACCAAGCAAGCTTGGATGCAGAGTAACAGAACAGCGAAGGTAGACATATTTGATGTTTGCTGGTGAACAACGAGAAACCGAAGACTTAATGACGTTCCTACGTCTAGACCACGTTTATATAGTGCAAAAGCTTCTTATCATAACAACGTATGTAATATAATGAAACAAAGCAACAAAATACTAAATATTTCAAGGTTACAACAATTACGAAATACATGCATTTTTCTATTCATTTATCTCACATTGCAACTATTGATTAAGGTATGAAAAGTTAATTTCAAAATCCACAAATTGCTACAACACAACTAGATAAGGACTACGTTTCAATATAAATAGTCGATCAATTCTTGGAAAACTCATTCTGAAGTTCACTTCAACACAAACTACAATGTCAGCCAAGGTGATCCTCGTCCTCTGCGCTCAGGCGTTTTTCATCCAGGTGAGTTGGGTTTAATTTCCTGTCTACTTCACTTGCCTGTGTTTTTCTTTCACTATGGAAAATCGTGTTTCCATTCCAAAATTTTTTTTTTGAAAAGCGACGGTTCTCTTTTTATTGTTTCTCAAAATAATATGTAATTCCTGAAACTGACCATTAAAGACCAAAAAAGAGTAGTCTTAAGAGAAAAAAACTTTTTCTCTATACTGCTGTGGACTGAGGGGAGCTCTGCCCAACAGAAGGATGGCCCATGCTCAAATCAGAGCTCCATTTAATTCTTCAAGGCAATACCTTTCCGCAGATTATAATTCAATAGTTAACTTTCTTACTATCTTCTATTAATCTATTCAATTACATAAGTTACGTCTGACACATATTATGTTACGTAATCGACTGAATAAACACGCTTTAATGCATCGTTATAGATAATATTGGTGCTGTTAAAAGAATATGTACTAAAACAACAATTTCTTGTTTACAGACTGCTTTCAGTTCATGTCTTGGTCGTAGAGCCATCGCCGCTCCTATTGCCTCAGGATGTGCTGGTAACGGCTGGGCTGGCAACGGTTTGATCGGAAATGGATTGATTGGCAACGGTCTGATTGGTAACGGCTGTGCTGGTAACTGGGCTGGCAATGGTATTATTGGTGATGGTATCATTGGTAACAGTTTGATTGGCAATGGTTTGGCCGGTATTGAGATCATTCCTACCAGTGGCGGTGGACTGCCTGTTTCCAGCGTGTCTTCCATCGCTCCCAGTGGTCTCTCCGTAGCTTCTGAGAATGTGTATGAGGGTGCTCTGTCCGTGGCTGGTGAGCTGCCGTTCGTGAGTGCTGTGGCTTTGGAGGGCGTGTTGCCCAGTGCTGGTGCTGGCGCCGTCAGCTACAGCTGCGGTAACGGCCGTACTGCTATTGAGAGCATCGCTCCTTCTGCTGCTGGCTATGGTGCTGCGGGTGCCTACGGAATCGGTGCTGGCTATGGGATCGGCGCTGGTAATGTACTCGGCGCTGGATATGGACCTGGCGCTGCTGCCATTGCTCCTGCCGCTCTTGGACTCGGCTATGGAGGTCGTGGCTGTGGATGCGGTGTCTACTAAAAATAAAAGAATAACAACCTAACAGAAATTGATAATCCGATACAATGATGAAATAAACACAATGAGTATAATTATTTTTGTCTGATTTTATCTTGTGCTATAATTCCTGGACAGACTCAATGTAGCTTTGAATGCAAAAGTAAGCTTCAAGTACCTATCAAAAATTCTTCCGCAGGTAAAGCTGACTTGACTTTATGAAATGTAAGACTTGTGATTATCTAAACGGTAATGCGAAGTAAATAGGCACACGTTTCTTTGCAGAGAGTTGTATCATGCTTGTCTGTAATTCATAAAGTAGTTCAGTGGATATGCAGTAGGTTCTTAGTAGCACAACCATTTCGCCAACTATGTTTAAGTCTCTTACTATAAAGGGTAAAAAGTCTGAACGGGCGCATGTGACTGATAAATTGTGTTGAAATAAGTTTTCTTGGTAGGGACATGTGATGTCGAGAAAAGAGAAACGTCGAAGGTTAATATACTAGAGGAAGACTAAAGACACCATGGTTAGACTGTATGAAGGATGATAATATTACAAGAAAGGAGTCGTTTTATGAGATGCCAAACCAAAGAGAAATATGAAAGAAGAAGTCGTGCTGCTCCAACCCTTAATAAATTGATATTTAAGTGGAAAAAGAATGATAATTTGCTTCAGATCCAATAGAGCACATTCATACGCTCCGCCAGACTATATAGAAGACTGAGGAATTTAATCATTATTAATTACATCAGCTAAGTTTGTTGACCAAAAGCCTGCGATTCAATCGAAACCTGGGTGGTGTTACAGTCTCTTCAGTAATGTCGTATCGACTATAATAGGTATATCGAGGTACTGAAGTGTGTGTATGGAAACACCCCTATGTCGATCCAATTAATTACAGGACGAGAGCAGAAAACCACTCCAATTGCAAAAAGGCGTGAGACAGGGTGACGTCATTTCTCCGAAACTGTTAACCATAGCATTGAAAAATGCAATTTATAGGGATGCAGCCTGTCTAAAAAAATAGGATTCTGTTTATTCCATCTGTTAGGTTATCGGAAAATATCTTCCAAATGTTGTTTAGTCGGGCCATGGCTTCTTTAGCCATAACGATTCTCCTCTTTATCTTGTTTGACATTCAAGATATTATTTTTAATTGTCTAATTAACTTGTAGCATATTAATTTTAGACGAAAAACATGTTCCTTTAATTTAACGTTAGGGTACATTGGAAGTAATTTTTGGTTCGTATTTTAAAAAAAGCAAATTCAACTATAAGTGTAGCTATATACGAGGAAGAAACGCTGTTGCCATTTTCCAGAATCGTTGCCTCCCAATAGCTGTCACTCTGACTGCAGTAAAAGCCATGGTGTCTGAGGCAGTCAACTGATTTTCACCACATTGACAGCGACATGGAGCCCCGCAAGGAGTGCCTGAACGCAGACAAGTAGCTATGCAATCTTTAATAAATATTACCAGTTTGGAGCAACATGTACAAAATGTAAAGGTTAGTAGTAGGTAGTTAGAGCGTAGAGATACTTTTTTATTCAATCGATTTCAAATATTCTCGTTTTTTTTTTAAATTTTATTTTATTTTATGTGGGCTTACTCTTGACCTCAATCTTGCCCTATGGGCAGAGAGATGAGGTCGACGATGGAACAAGCTTACCCAAAAGAAGCCTATTTACTCGCACCTTAAATCGATAGTTTTTGAAAAGTTCTATTTTTCAACGTAATATGTTACGTTTATGCGTTATGTAACGCATTATGCAACTCGAGTTACATGAAAAAAACCGGCCAAGAGCATGTCGGGCTACGCTCAGTGTAGGGTTCCGTAGTTTCACGTCCGTCACAATAAGTGTTCCCACTTATGAGTTTAAAGGTGGTGTTTTATGTTTTTTACTTTTGGAGCGATTATTTTCGAAATTATTGATATTATCAAAAATGATTTCTTTAAACCCCTATTCATTTTTAAATACCTTTCCAACAATATATCACACGTTAGGGTTGAAATTTAAAAAAAATCACTTCTCAATTTACATAAAGGGGGGCGACCCTAAAAAACATGTTTTTAGAATTTATATTTTACCACTTTGTCGGCGTGATTGATACACTTAATGGTTCCAAATTTCAGCTTTCTAGTGCTAACGGTCACAGATATTAAGCGAGGACGGACGGATGGACGGAAAGACAGACATGGCGAAACTATAAGGGTTCCTAGTTGACTACGGAACCCTAAAAAACTACTACTAATAAATTAGTTTTAGCAATCTGCATGATCACCGTTCCACCGGACCATAATAATTCGTCCTTTTGTTTGTGAAACGGCGGCATGTGCCTTCTAAAATCGTGCTCAGCAGTCCAGTTTCATGAACAGCTGTAATTAGAGATACTTTGTACTAGGTCAGGATGCGATTTATGTTCATGAAGCGTAACAAAATAGAAATTAGTTTGCAGAATATCTTAAGTAGACAACAGGATTAAGTCAAAGAATAAGTAATTTGCTCAATTTATGTCCGTTTATTTCTATTCAGAAGAAAAGGCTTTAGCAGTAAATAGGAGAGCCACAGCCGCATGCACACTGTCCGGAGATAGACACGGCACCAGCTGCCGGTACAGCGCCGCCGAAGCTCACAGCGCCCATGATGGGGACCTGACCAGCAACAGCGGTGTTACCGGCGACTGGCAGCTCACCAATGATCGCCACGTTGCCTTCACCGGTGCCGCCGTAAGCAGCTCCAGGAGCGATAGCACCTCCGTATGCAGCAGCAGGAGCAAGTGCGCCACCATAAGCAGATCCGATGGCGCCACGGTAAGCACCAAGACCAAGGGCACCACCACATGCGGTAGCAGGAGAGAGACCAGACCCGAGACCCAGAGCAGGAGCTATGGCGGCCACTTGACCTCCGCAGCCACACCCGTAACCGAACACATTCTGACGGAACAAAATAATTTATGTTTACAAAAAGAAGTCAACATGCACAAATTGAAGAATTATAAAAAATGCAAAAAATAAAATAGAAATGATGGAGTATTTCAGAATAATAATACTCACCTGAACCAAGCAAGCTTGGATGCAGAGCAACAGAACAGCGAAGGTAGACATAATTTGATGTTTGTTTGTATTCAACGAGAAGCCGAAGACTGAATGATGTTCCTACCTCTAGAACACGTTTATATAGTGCAAAAGCTTCTGGTGAAGCGTCAATGCCTTTTTTAATATAAAAAATAAAATAATAATAATTTAGGATTTCTCCATATCATAAAATATGTTAGTATTTCAAATTAAATATTTTAACTTCTCAATTGATGAATCCTCACGCCATCTGTAAGCAGCGCCCATGTATCGAGACTTTCTTGAGTTTTTTCCGCAAGGGCACACATATAGATGGCACTAGCGAGCGGACAGCTCCCCTTGACCGTTTGAACAAGACGGTGTGTGCTCCTACGCGCTCCGCTACAAAAAATCCCTTTTTGTTGAAATCTGGACGATACTCGTAAAATAAATGGACCTGCATCTGTGCTTCATTGAGAACTTATAGTGCAGTGTTGATTTTTGGAGTTTTCACCATTCCACCGGCGGATTCACGAAGATTTAGCTCGCCGGCCGGCAGCCCATACTTGCAAGTGCGCATGAACGAGGTATCTTCCCATCTCCCTGGGTCTGAGTGGGATCTCTGGATTGTCAAGGTACGTGGGCATGTTTGCTGCTAATAATTCTCTTGTATTGGTTTGTCGAGGATTCATCAGAAGGGAAATTAATTTATTTTTTTTACACATCCGCCATAGATTCTAATTTCAAATTTTCTTACATTCTTCACAAAGGTGCAGGCTATTTACACGCCTCACCATATTATTTGGTCCTTCTAACCGGGTTAAAAACCGTTACCTAGATTTTTGCGTAATTGTTTGGTAAAAATCATATAGGTTCAATAACGCACAATAGGTATTTAGTTTACGTAAACTTTTGGTAAATCATTGCCTATAAAACGCATCATAATTGACAATAGAATTTACGTAGTTGTTGGTAAATCTGTTCAATTATTTTAGTACATAATTTACATGGAACGACATTACGTATTTATTGGTAAAGTTCATTCTATGTAGGTATCCGTATTTAAAAATTCGCTTTGATATTATGAAAATAAGTAGGTAGTTACCAACGCATCTCGGCTTTGAGCGTTTTAATACAATAATTGTAATTAGATAGATACCCACTCATAGTTGGTAGGTGCGATAATATTGCAAACCGCCTGTAAGGTATTTTTCTGTTATTGTTGTCGTTTGTTATCTAACGAAATGACGGATAAACAACTGAAGCCGGAAGATTTACTAACTATTCTCCATGAAAAGAAAGGATTGTTATTTAAACGCATTAATCGGTTGTATGATTTAACAAAAAATATATCGTCGTTCGATTCGAGAAAAAATGAAAGTTTTATGACTGAGTCAGAGACAATTGATGACATTCGAGATAAATTTGAATCTTTTGTTGATCAAATTAATCAAATAAACATTAGTATAAAACCTGGTACAAGTGTCGATTATGCTTGTTTAGAGTCCTTTGAAGATTTGTACATTCATATTAAACGTGTTGGGAACAAAATAAACAGTAATCAATCACCATCAACATCCAGTAGTAACTATAAGACTCTTTTTGAACCGCTAAAAATAAAGTTGCCTCCTATCGCGCTGCCGTCTTTCGACGGGAAAACCGAGAATTGGCCTGTTTTCTACGAGTCGTTCAAGTCGAATATTCATGAGAATGATCAGCTGACTGACTCACAGCGTGTGCAGTACTTGGTAGGTAGACTTACGCACAACGCATTGAAGATTACTGCTGGAATTGTGCCTACGGGTGATACTTACAAGTTCTTATGGGACAGTTTAGTTAAAAAATATCAAGAGAAGCGCTCACTAGGTACGCATTATTTAAATAATATATTGGATTTAAAAAGTTGTTCATTTAACGCTAACAGTCTCGATTCTTTCATAGAAACATTTAGTGCATCTATTTCTGCCTTGAAACAACTTGAGATTACGGATCTTGCTGATTTTATTCTTTTGCACTGCGCAATGAGAAAAATCGATTCACAGACTATTCAATCGTTTGAACTTTCCATTCGAGATATTGAAATTCCCACAACGAAATTATTGATAAGCTTCGTTCAAGATCAGGCAAAGATATTGGCACGTTCGAATTTGTCTCAATCGAACGCGAGAAACTTTAGTAGAAACCCCGCTTCCGCGCCACGCGAATCACGCACACAGACAAAAGCGTTTGTTGTGAGCGAGTCAGCTGACGCGTCCGCTTGTTTACCTGCGATGGCGGTTCCGTGCTGCGCGTATTGTAATGATAACGCTCATGTTCATTTGTACAACTGCGCTAAGTTTAAATCCGCGTTGACTCCTAGAGCAAGGTTCGAGTTTATTAAATCCAAACGTGGGTGTGCGAATTGTCTGAGCACATTGCACGGATTGAGTAACTGCAAGTCAACGTCAGTCTGTGATTTATGTAAAAAACGCCATCATACACTATTGCATTTTGATAAAGAAAATAAACCGCAAACAGCTGACGTTTTAGCTACGAATTGCAATGTAGTCGTCGCGTCGCCTCCTGCGCCGCTGTCCGTCGCGCCTCCCTCGCCCCTCTCGTCCCCCGGTGCGTCTTTGCCTGCCCCGGTTTCCGTCGCGGTGCCGCGCTCTTATGCTCATAGTAATAAGGTCGATATTCCCGAACAGGTGATTGCGTCTGATTCGTGTGATGTGACGCCAGCGTCTTCGGCTCACAACTCGGCCGTGTTATTGGCAGCTGATGCAGCGAGGGCTAAGGCGATAGTTCTGTTATCGACAGCTCAGGTTTATGCGCGAGCGAAAAGTGACAGTGCGGGTCACAAAACAATAGTGAGGTGCTTAATTGATAATGGCTCGCAGAATAATTTAATAACTACAGCTTGTTGTAGAAAACTTAATTTACTGATAATTCCTTTGAGTAATTCTTTTGTTAAAGGAGTTGGTTCTGTATCGCGACCGATAATAGGATACGTACATTTAGATATCGAGTCTCGTGTATATCCGGATCAAAAATATACTATTCACGCGTTAGTAGTTGAGTGCATTACGGACCAGCTACCATCGCACCATGTTAATTGGGATAGCCATGTAGACTTCCACGCGCTTCCGCTCGCTGATTTAAGCTGGAATATTCCAGGGGATATTGACCTAGTGTTGGGCGCTCAACTGTTTCCGTACATTTACTTGGGGAATAGGGTCGATTTTGGTTCACGCGCCCCACCTGCATTATTGACCACATTCGGGTATGTCTTTATGGGTGATTTTCCGCATAATAGTGATAATTTAAATTTACTTAACTCCTCTCCTTTCACGGCATTGGCTCTCAATGATTTATTACAAAAGTTCTGGGAATTGGAAGAAGTTGAGAATAAACGTTTTTTATCTCCTGAGGAAACCGAATGTGAGAATATTTTTTCCTCGACCGTGTCACGGGACGATGTGGGACGTTATACCGTCGCGTTACCTTTTAGTAAGGATCCCGCCGAGTTGGGTAACTCCCGCACCGCCGCGTACCGTCGACTTATTGCGCTTGAAAGGAAACTACGCCAATTGCCGATGTTGCGGGAAAATTATAATGCAGTGCTCAAAGATTATATTGACAGTGGGTACCTAAGTCAAGTCGACGAATCTGCCATTTCCGATGACGGGTATTATATCCCTCATCACGCTGTCGTTCGGCCAGACAAACCGATGCCGCGCATTGTATTGGATGCTAGCGCTAGGACTCATACAGGATTATCTTTAAATGATGTACTCCATATTGGTCCCAATTTACAAACAGATTTGTTTATTCTTTTAATAAATTTTAGATTATTTCCCATCGCTATAAATGCGGATATTAAACAAATGTATTTACGCGTTGGTGTACCCGTTGACCAGCGTAAATACCTACGCATTTTGTTTCGATTCAATGAGAACGAACCTGTGCTAACCTTTGCTTTTAATCGCTTACCTTTCGGACTTAAGTCGAGTCCATACATAGCTATGCGCACTGTGCGACAGCTGGCCTCTGACAGTCCGCATTATCCCAAAGCTGCTAAAGTAGCAGAGACCAGTCTCTATATGGACGATCTGGTGTATTCTGTGAAAAATGAAGATACCGCCATGCAGCTATCGCATGATCTTATAAAGATGTTTAAATCGGGCGATTTTGACCTTATTAAATGGTGTAGCAATTCACCCGTTCTTTTAAACAGTCTTCCTGACTCGCATCGCAAGTCACTCGATTTTCACGCTGGGAGTGATGTTTCTAAGGTTCTAGGCCTTTCGTGGGAACCTTCTCAGGATAATTTCTTCTTCACTTCCGCTCGAGTGGCTGAGAAATGTACTAAGAGAAATATACTCTCGATAGTCGCACGCTTATTTGATGTTCTCGGTTTGGTTGCCCCAGTGATCTTCTATGCCAAGTTGCTCATCAAAGAATTATGGCTGAGCAATATTGGCTGGGATGATCCCGCTCCTGACGACATTTTTAAACGTTTCTCGATTCTCATGCAAGAGTTTCCATTGCTAGATACATTACGCATACCACGCCATGTGGGTGTTACCGATGATTGTTCTGTTCGTATAGTCGCGTTTGCTGATGCTAGTATGGGTGGGTACGGGTGTGTGATTTATATACACTCTACTAGTCCATCTGGTGTCATAGTCCGCTTAATTTGTGCGAAATCAAAGGTTTCACCTACCAAAGTCACAACTCTTGCACGCCTGGAGCTGTGTGCCGCCGTGCTCATGTCAAAATTGGTAAAAACTGTTCGCGATACTTACGCTTTACGTGTTCCTATTGCAGGAATTTACGCCTTTTCGGATTCCATGATAGCCTTATCTTGGATACACTCTTCTCCACACCGCTGGTCAGTCTTTGTCAGCAATAGAGTCGCTCAATGTCAGGAGAACTTGGGTTCTCAACATTTTTACCATGTGGCAGGTGTTGAGAATCCAAGCGACTGTCTATCTCGTGGCATCCTTCCTTCCCAGTTAATGTCACATGAACTTTGGTGGGACGGCCCCTCTTGGCTTCGTTGTGCTCCTGAGGATTGGCCCGTTAAACCGTTTTCTCCTATTAATTGTGGGGAACTTCCTGAGCACAAGGTAAATGTCTTAACAGTGACCACGCAAGTAGAACAACCCCTTCTATATCAACTTGCTCAACGTACCTCATCATGGGATAAATTGTTGCGCATTGTTTCCTATATATTGAAATTTGCTAGACCAAAGGTTCATTGTGAACCTCGTTCTATTCAGGGCTTGTCAGCTGCGGAACGAGCGATAGTATGTGCTGTGCAATCTGTGTACTTTGCAAATGACATTAAGCTCATTAAATCTGGGAAATTGCTTTCAAAGAGACTCCAAAGTTTAGCTGTTTTTTTGGATGAAGAGGGAATACTACGCATTGGAGGAAGGCTTTCGAAGTCGCACCTTCCATTTGACGCTAAGCATCCTTTTTTACTTCCCAAACATGATCATATCGTGGATCTAATAATCCGTCATTACCATGTGATGAATTGTCACACTGGACCGGGACTACTCATGTCTATTCTAAGACAGCGATTTTGGATACTAGATGCCAGGACTGTCATTAGGTCCAAGTTGCGACAATGCAACACATGTTTTCGGGTAAATCCGACGCATCCCATTCCAGTGATGGCAGACCTGCCTGAGTACCGAGTATCGGAAGCGAAGGCGTTTGTCCACACTGGAGTGGATTATGCTGGTCCCATACGCATAACCCTCACTCGACGCAGAGGCCAGCACGCCCAGAAGGCGTATATCTGTTTATTCGTGTGCTTAGTAACCAAGGCCGTCCATGTAGAGTTAGTCTCTGACTTAACCTCTGATGCCTTTTTAGCCGCGTTTAAACGCTTTATCTCGCGTCGAGGGCCAGTATCTTGTCTTTATTCGGACAACGCCACTAATTTCGTTGGTGCTAAGGCCCAACTAGATGAGCTTTATAGATTCTTATTAAATTCAAGTTTCAATTCGTCTCTTTTACATGAGTTATCAACCCGCCGCATAATGTGGAAAATGATTCCACCTCGCTCCCCACATTTTGGTTCCATGTGGGAAGCGAATATCAAAACATTAAAAACGCATCTTTATCGCGTGATCGGAAGTCAGCTTCTCACTTATGAGGAGTTACAAACTGTACTCATTCAAATAGAGTGCATTATGAACTCGCGCCCTCTGAGCGTTTTGTCTTCCGATCCCCATCCCGAAGTTATTACTCCCGCTCACTTTTTGATGTCGACTCCACTGCAGTACTTGCCGGCAGCCGATTTGTCTGGTCAGCGCATTAATTTATCACAGCGCAAACAGTTGTTAGATAGTATGGTCCAATCCTTCTGGAAGAAATGGCACCTAGAGTATCTGCATACGCTGCAAGTCAGGCAGAAATGGGCAACTCCGGACAAACCCGTAGAAGTTGGGACTGTCGTACTCGTGGGACAGGATAATTCAGCTCCTCTAAGTTGGCCATTAGGAGTTATAACTGAGGTTTATAAAGGCACGGATAATGTCATTCGTGTTGCAATGGTAAAAACGAAGTTCGGTAACTTTAAACGTGCCGTCGTTAAATTATATCCTATTCCAACGCAATAAAGTTTAACTCTTACACGAAATTCATAGTCTTAAGGTTTAGGAAATATTATATTTAAATAACTTATATCGTTTGTTTCTCGCATTCAGTCGTAAAGCTTAAAGTTTTTCTGATCATAATCTAGGTTAGTAAATACTTATAATTTTTTCACTTCCTTTCTGAAAGCACTTGCGTCCTTCCAAAGCCCCCGAGCATGGTGAAGCGTCAATGCCTTTTTTAATATAAAAAATAAAATAATAATAATTTAGGATTTCTCCATATCATAAAATATGTTAGTATTTCAAATTAAATATTTTAACTTCTCAATTGATGAATCCTCACGCCATCTGTAAGCAGCGCCCATGTATCGAGACTTTCTTGAGTTTTTTCCGCAAGGGCACACATATAGATGGCACTAGCGAGCGGACAGCTCCCCTTGACCGTTTGAACAAGACGGTGTGTGCTCCTACGCGCTCCGCTACAAAAAATCCCTTTTTGTTGAAATCTGGACGATACTCGTAAAATAAATGGACCTGCATCTGTGCTTCATTGAGAACTTATAGTGCAGTGTTGATTTTTGGAGTTTTCACCATTCCACCGGCGGATTCACGAAGATTTAGCTCGCCGGCCGGCAGCCCATACTTGCAAGTGCGCATGAACGAGGTATCTTCCCATCTCCCTGGGTCTGAGTGGGATCTCTGGATTGTCAAGGTACGTGGGCATGTTTGCTGCTAATAATTCTCTTGTATTGGTTTGTCGAGGATTCATCAGAAGGGAAATTAATTTATTTTTTTTACACATCCGCCATAGATTCTAATTTCAAATTTTCTTACATTCTTCACAAAGGTGCAGGCTATTTACACGCCTCACCAGCTTCTTTATCATAACAACGTATGTAATATAATGAAACAAAGCAACAAAATACTAAATATTTCAAGGTTCCATCAATTACGAAATACATGCATTTTTCTATTTGCTCACATTGCAACTATTGATTATGGTATGAAAAGTTAATTTCAAAATCCACAAATTGCTACAACACAACTAGATAAGGACTACGTTTCAGTATAAATAGACGACCAATTCTTGGAAAACTCATTCTAAAGTTCACTTCAACACAAACTACAATGTCAGCCAAGGTGATCCTCGTCCTCTGCGCTCAGGCACTCTTCATCCAGGTGAGTTGGTTTTAATTTCCTGTGTACTTCATTTGCCTGTGTTTTTCTTTCACTATGTAAAATCGTGTTTGCATTCCGATGTTTTTTTTTTTGAAAAACGATGGTTCTCTTTTTATTGTTTCTCAAAATATGTAATTCCTGAAACTGACCTGACCAAGACCAAAAAAGAGTAGTCTTATGAGAAAAAACTTTTTCTCTATACTACTGTGGACTGAGGGGAGCTCTGCCCAACAGGGCCACAGAGCTCCCTTTAATTCTTCAAGGCAATCCTTTTCCGCAGATAATAATTCAATAGTTAACTTTCTTACTATCTTCTATTCAAATACATAAGTTACGTCTGACACATATTATTATGTTACGTTTATAATCGACTAAATAAACACGTTTTAATGCATCGAATAAATGTTGGTGCTGTTAAAAGAATATGTACTAAAACAATAATTTCTTGTTTACAGACTGCTTTCAGTTCATGTCTTGGTCGTAGAGCCATCGCCGCTCCTATTGCCTCAGGATGTGCTGGTAACGGCTGGGCTGGCAACGGTTTGATCGGAAATGGATTGATTGGCAACGGTCTGATTGGTAACGGCTGTGCTGGTAACTGGGCTGGCAATGGTATTATTGGTGATGGTATCATTGGTAACAGTTTGATTGACAATGGTTTGGCCGGTATTGAGATCATTCCCACTAGTGGCGGTGGACTGCCTGTCTCCAGCGTGTCTTCCATCGCTCCCAGTGGCCTCTCCGTAGCGTCTGAGAATGTGTATGAGGGTGCTCTGTCCGTGGCTGGTGAGCTGCCGTTCGTGAGTGCTGTGGCTTTGGAGGGCGTATTGCCCAGTGCTGGTGCTGGCGCCGTCAGCTACAGCTGCGGTAACGGCCGTACTGCTATTGAGAGCATCGCTCCTTTTGCTGCTGGCTATGGTGCTGCGGGTGCCTACGGAATCGGTGCTGGCTATGGGATCGGCGCTGGTAATGTACTCAGCGCTGGTAATGTACTCAGCGCTGGATATGGACCTGGCGCTGCTGCCATCGCTCCTGCCGCTCTTGGACTCGGCTATGGTGGTCGTGGCTGTGGATGCGGTGTCTACTAAAAATAAAAGAATGACAACCTAACAGAAATTGATAAACTGATACAATGATGAAATAAACTTTGAGCATTTAATTATTTTGTCTGATTTCATTTTGTCGTAAAATTCCTGGAAAGGCTCGAATGCAAATGTGGCTTCAAGTATCTCAGATTTCTTCCTCAGATAGAGCTGACTTGACTTTATGAAATTGAGACTTGTGATTATCAAAGCGATAATGTGACATAATATATAGACACCCGTTTCTTTGCAGAGATTTGTATCATGCTTGTCTGTATTTCACATAGTAATTCAGTGGCTTTGCAGTAGGTACCCAGTAGAACAACCATTTCGCCAACTATGTTTAAGTCCCTTATAATAAAGAGTAAGATGTCTGAAAGAGCGCCAGTTTCTGTAAAATTGTGTGGTAATAGGTTTTCTTGGTAAGGATATAATGTGATGACGAGGAAAGAGAAAAAGTCGTGAGAAAAGTTCAAGGTATAAACGTCGAAAGCTAATAATTACAGTGGAGAAAGACTTATGAATACCATGATTGGACTGTATGAAGGATGTTAATTTTACAAGAAAGGAGTCGTTTTATGAGATGTCAAACCAAAGAGAAATATGACAGAAAAAGTCGTGCTGCTCCAACCCTTAATAAATTGGTATAAGTGGAAAACGAATGATAATTTGCTTCAGATCCAATAGAACACATTCATACGCTCCGCCAGTCTACGAGTATATAGAAGACTGAGGAATTTAATCGTTAGTTTGTCGACTATAAAAAAGCCTGCGATTCAATCGAAACCTGGGTGGTGTTACAGTCTCTTCAGTAATGTCGTATCGACTATAATAGGTATGGGTCATACTCAGAAAAAGTGTACATTTGGTGTCTTTTCTTGTCCCGCAACTTCATATTTACGTAAATATTTAGTATTATGATATATTTTCTTTTATCCCCCCTTTTTGTTATATTAGTCTAATTCTACGATGATTTCTCTGGTATTTTCAATTAAATTTTCAATATAAGATTACATTTTTTGATTGTCAAAACATTGATAAAAATATCGCCATACATTTTTTTGGTGTCCCAATGACGATTACACATTTTCAGAGATGAATTGTTACGAATTTTCATCGCTTTTTTTAACATTGACTGTGGTTCTTTTATTCTTGATGAATCAAGTAACTAAATAAGACCAATCTTATCCGTAAATCATATACAGAAGGATTTATTTTAATTAAACAAATGTTGTCCCAAAATTATGAAGTTTCGTTACTCAGGGTTAGTAACGCGTGATAAAATTTAAAACGCAATGACTTAAGGTGGTATAAATAGTTTTTTTCTAATCTGGCAACGTTATTACTTACGTCAAAATCACTGTCACGGCAGCCATCTAGTTTTCGCCGCAGTCATGAAGTCAAGACGTTTAGCAAGTGAAAATTTACAAAAAATACCTCAGGGTGATAAACGACTATTATTTTGGTAAGTTTGATGATTTTTGTTTACTTACCATGTTTTCTTCATATCTTTTGTATTATCTAAAAGAATACACTCAGTGCTTGCGTGGTAAAACCGTGGTTTACGTAAAAACATTTTTAGAGGTTATGATTTCTCAGATTTTATTATCATTTTCGTTATATTGCGTAAAATTGCGTTACGTTACGAAACTGAGAAATTGTTAAGCTTAGTTCACAAAAACTAAAAGTGCATATCTATATAGCTGTGTATTAATACACAGGTATAGTTGCCGACAGGTTTTTTAATGGAATTTAATTAAATAATTACCAATGTTTATGGTATTTTTATTTTTATTAATCTAAATAAGACTGATAAGCCAAATATAATCAGGTGTTTTATTCGCCCAATCCATGTGCACCATACCTTATGACATCAGTTTCGTGACGGAGATTCTCAGTATCGTTACCTATCAGTTTAGTTACAAATTCAAAATGTACACTTTTTCTGAGTATGACCCGTATATCGAGGCGCTGAAGTGTGTGTATGGAAACACCACTATGTCGATCCGATTAATTACAGGACGAGAGCAGACAACCACTCCAATTGCAAAAACGCGTGAGACAGGGAGACGTCATTTCTCCGAAACTGTTAACCATAGCATTAAAAAATGCAATGTTAATAGGGATGCAGCCTGTCTAAAAATAGGATTGTGTTTAGTCCGTCTGTTAGGTTATCGAAAAATATTTTCCAAATGTTGTTTAGTCGGGACATGGCTTCTTTAGCCATAACGATTCTCCTCTTTATCTTGTTTGACATTTAAGATATTATTTTTAATTGTATGACGACAGAAGAGACCTGTCTTGGTTGATTGGTTGGTCGGTCATGATGGAATGTGGAGTCCAACGTGAAATAACACACAGGCACTGTTCGGTACACTAAACTTTACCGTCCAAAACACTTTACAATAAAAAAAATAACAAAGGATTGAAGATCTGTTTTCAGATTTAAATCAAATAAAATGGAATGTAGTGAGGTTAGCCAAGTCAACCGTTCGTCACCATGATTTCAATTTGAATGTGTCAACTGCACAAGTCTACCGCCTTTTTATTAACATCAAAAATGACCAACGATAACTTTATACCGACTAAACACACTCAAGCATTGCCAGACCAAAAATTAAATTAAATTGAACTAAATCAAAATTATGATAAACGCTTGACATTCCATTACGCGATCTGCGACACGGTCATCTCTGACCTTCACATGACCTCGTGGGATGAGGTACCTTAAGAGACAAATAATCCAGAAAAGTAACTAGATCACTCGGCTATCCTGACCCACGTCAGGAAACATCATCACAAAAATAATTAGGTCAAATTAAACCGTGTGAGTAATACGTTTAATGCTCTGTGCTCAATTGATTGTGAACCAAACATAACAAACTAAAATGAAAGAATTATAACGGCACAAAACGAAGAAAGCATTAAGACTCTTACCAAACAAATCTACAGTACTTAACCAGCACCATGCATGCATGCACTTACCCAGTAATATCTGTGAAGTACTTAACCAGTACTTAACATTGTAGCGCTTAACCAGCGTTATAAATCCCATCACTTAACCAGTGATAATAATAACGCTTAACCAGCGATATTAACCCACTAACGCTTAACCAGCGAAAGCTTAACATAACACGCTTAACCAGCGATTACACTACTAACGCTTAACCAGCGAAAGCTGATCCACATGCTCAACCAGCGATTCAATTACTAACGCTTAACCAGCGAAAGCTCATCCACAGTCCACACGCTTAACCAGCGATTCAATTACTAACGCTTAACCAGCGAAAGCTCATCCACAGTCCACACGCTTAACCAGCGATTCAATTACTAACGCTTAACCAGCGAAAGCTCATCCACACGCTTAACCAGCGATTCCATTACTAACGCTTAACCAGCGAAAGCTCATCCACACGCTTAACCAGCGAGTCAATTACTAACGCTTAACCAGCGAAAGCTCAACGTAATCCGCTTAACCAGCGATTACACAACTAACGCTTAACCAGTAAAAGCTCATCACAACACGCTTAACCAGCGAGTGTACCTATAGTACTTAACCAGTACTCTGCATCACTGCTTAACCAGCAAGTGAACCTATAGTACTTAACCAGTATTCTGTATTCGACTCTATATTCGACTCTACATTGGACTCTACATTCGACTCTACATTCGACTCTAAATTCGACTCTATATTCGACTCTATATTCGACTCTATATTCGACTCTATTTGCGACTCTATATTTACGGTATTCACATTAGGTATTATTTTAAAGTTCTTAACGTCATGTTAATTACCAAGTCATTAATCAAAATTTCACGTCCAATCACTATGTCATGTTATAGGTATTCATCAGGTAAAACATGAAAAACAAACAATATCCAAACTAATGTTACTAATGTCAACATTAGCTAAAATGTTCAGGTTACTATTCACGGAAGTTTGACCTATACCCGTAATAGTAAAGACACTATCAGCCGTATTAATAAACATGGCCTAAAGCAAGATTAACATTAGGTACGTCAAGTTTTAGCTTTAGATTAATGAAAATCAGTATTAATAAACATAGATTAGGGAGCCCGTAAACTTAACAGACTCTTACGTCGACGTAAAGGTTTATCCTTCGCCCACCCTAGTTTAGCAAGAAATTAGCGCTGACCAAAGAGATTTATGAGATAGGTTTATAGATTTTTGAATGTCTTTGGCGTTGACATTTGAATGTCATTAATAAATCTTTGTTTGTTGTGGTTGTGTAAGATGGATAGAGATTATTTTATTGATGATTTGAGAGAGATAATTGAAATAAACGAGGTTGAAAGCCAGACGATATTAGTGAGACGTGTTAAATTATTTAAAATAAGGAAGAATCCACTGGAAAAAGGTTTAGAAAACCGAGTTTAAGTGCATTGTACAGATTTTCTCGATCCACTGCAGTGTTCATAATAGTTATGGTGAAGAATGATTTAGCTGGTGATGCAAGAAGAGGCTTTATACCACCCCATCTTAAAATTTTGGCTGCAATAAGAATATGGGCCCGTGGAGAGGTAAAATATCATCATTACCAATATTAGTTTATTTCCCAGAGCAGTGTACCTATTTAGATACCTACTACAAAACTTTTATGTCAACAGATTCAAGATGATGCCGGAACCTTAGTGGAATGAGTCAGTCATCAATGTCATGTGTATGCAAACAAGTTGCCTAAGCAATACTGGCACTAAGGACTCAATGGATTAAATTGCCACAGACCGGTGCAGAACAAAATAAAATGAATGTTGCATTTTACTCATTGTGTGCTTTCCGACAAGTGATGGGGGCTATTGATTGCACACATATTCGAATCCCAAAAGTTGGTAGAGAAGTTGGACAATACTACATAAACCGGAAAGGGAACAGTTCAATAAATGTACAAGTAAGTTTTTATACCTGAGTAGCTCATGCTTGTAACATACAAGTACATAATCATATTTAATGAACCCCCATGAAATGTTACTTATATTTCAATATTTGTGTACATTTTTTCAGGTTGTATCAAATTCTCACTTGGGAGATCATGGATATTGTGACTCAATGGCGCGGTATTACACAATTGAGGTTGTGGAGGATGATGATACTGTTCCAGTAACACTATAAACAACTTACTGAGAAGGAATTCTGCACAGACAGCATTTATTAACGAAAATGTTTAATAGTACCTATATAAATATTAGTTCTTTCTTATGGTCTAATAGAAAATTAATGATTTGAAATGAATAAATGATTTACGAGTTTACTTGATCAGATTTTATATTTTGATCCTTCAATAAAACAATCATTTAGAATAGAAAACATTTATTTGATACAACACAGTTCCATTTTGATTGCATGTTCTTCTTCAGCCATTTTCATCCGTCTCATAATTATGTTCCTCGTCCTTTAGCATTATTCTATGGCTCATCATGTTATATAGATAGCCCTCATGGTCCTGTAATTAAAAAAAAATATTAATTTATACTTAGGTACTTACCTATAACATTTAATCTGTTTCTACTGAATTATACCACATTTAATAAAGAGCTACGTAGTAATGTTTCAGGTTCTGATATACCTATAGTTCACTAGCCTCACAAAAACTTGATTAGGTAGCTGCTATTTGATCTGAGGGTACAATATTATAATCCTTTTTTTCAATTTAAAAGAAAGAATGTCTAAGATTATCTTACTTACTTTCTGTGAACTTGATCCCATGATTTAGTTTTTATCGTGTTCGTATTTGTATCCAGCGAGTTATTTTCAATAATTTGTGCATGTTCTTTGCAACAATGCTTTGAAATAATTGCGGAAACAGTGAAAGACATTGAAATAACACAACCACGGTAAGAATGAATAAAGACCACGCATTCAACATAATTGACAAGGTTTACTTTTTCTTCTTCGTCCCAGTTCATCGAGCGAATGCGTTTTTGGCTCATTTTTAATGTGATAATATAATATTATTAAAGATAGTTATTTTTTCACACAACAAACAAAATGTCAGGTTGACAGTTCTGTCATTCGTTTACATTCACAATTTCACTCTTTTTACTTTTAACCCTTAGCCACCTAACGTGTATTCTAGTAACACATCCACCTAACGTCGGTCATGGTGACCGCTTGCGTATAAGTACTATTAGGAAGGTAAAAAGATAAAAATTGGTATAAGTCAAAACTACATCATGTTCTTCAATTGTTTTTATTTCAAATTATTTTAATAACCTCTTCAAATTAACACTTTTTACTTTTAACTATCATTAATAAAAGTTGACATACAAATATTTGAACAAATTATAGGTTTTTTAATTAAGCTGAGATCTAAGCAATAACAATCAATGAAACTTCTTAATTTTTAATAATTTGGTAACTTAAACATATAACCTCTTATATAAAACTATCATTGGCACAATCAAATCATAATCATTACAAAATTACAGCTCCCTAACATTTACAATTTCTCGCGGTAGCCTGCTGAAGGTTGAGACGACCAACGGAACCGATTTTCTTCGAAATAGTTCCGTTACCATGCCAATAGAAAATCATTATCGGAAGATTGCATCATCATCAACTGGCAGATCATCATCATCAACTGGCAGAGTATCGTTATCTTCTCGTAACTCGTCAACATCAATACCAGTGTCTGATTGACACCCATCAATGACGTGGTCTACTGGTACATCTTCAACGTCACTGCAATCTTCATTTGGTATTTCCGGCACATCCCTTTGATCCTCGGAATCTGAGTCACACTCTTCTTACCATCTACTGATACTTTGATCACGTTGAGACATGATAAATCTAAAAAAACAACAAGAAAATATTAACACTAAAAGTAACGTAACAACCTAGCGTCGGTCACCATGACCGCATACGAAATATATTTACCTGAATCTTTTTACTGCGCGCACGTGTTGCTTGGTCGAACTTGGAGCGCAAACTGGAGAGGGAGGAGAAAAGTACACAGAGTCACAGACGTGTGGTACGCGTAATAACGGAAATATTTGAAAAAATATATCGCATGGAGTCACTGTGACCGACGCTAGGTGGTTAAGGGTTAAAATACGTGTGTTGCCAGAACATTCATAATAACGCCAGCGTAAGAAATGTATTGTTTAATCGAAGTTACGCCATGTTTATTAATATAAGAATTATGACTTCGTGAATACGCTGTTACGCTGAGATTAAGAAGTCCGAGCGGTACTTCGGATAAAGCTCGGTTTAGAGTATTTTTATTAATAAGGCTGTATAAAATTACGCTCAACATTAAATTTACACTAAATAGAATCTCTCATTAATGAACACTCTGCTCCAGAATCATAACAAAAACTAAAAGACTCACCAGAGTGACGGAGAATACCTGTAGGCGCATTTACTACGCACAAGTCCACTCGGCGTTGTTCAGGAGCTACACCAGCGCCACCACCAGTGCCGCCGCTGCCGGAACCCTGGGCCGCTGCTGGACAACGGTTCGCGTAGTGGCCTCGGCTCCTGCACGGAGGCAGGTGACGGAGCTGACCTTGGGCTTCGCCGGAACAGATGATGTACTTCCATGAGAAGACGAGGAGTGAGATCTTCTGTCAGTCTTGCTGTCTCTTCTCTGGTAAACCGTGGAAACCTTTTGGCTTTCCTCACCACATACGTAACACTTGACTATTCGTATCGATAACACACATGTCTGCTGTTGCTGTTGCCAACCAAGCATGTTTGTCGATATTCCGTTTTTCAGAGTCGTAATACGGTAGGCGCGCATCAGAGCAATAGTCATAAAGTTTTTGTTTTTGCTGCGCTAACGAAAACGCCACTTATCCGTGTCTGTGTTACTTTCAGACGCACGCGCATTGTCTTTACACACACTTTTCCAGGCTAGCACTGTCACTTACACTATGTAGGGCGTTTGAGTCACATCGCACTTCTGATGACGACAGAAGAGACCTGTCTTGGTAGATTTGTTGGTCGGTCATGATGGAATGTGGAGTCCAACGTGAAATAACACACAGGCACTGTTCGGTACACAAAACTTTACCGTCCAAAACACTTTACAATAAAAAAAATAACAAAGGATTGAAGATCTGTTTTCAGATTTAAATCAAATAAAATGGAATGTAGTGAGGTTAGCCAAGTCAACCGTTCGTCACCATGATTTCAATTTGAATGTGTCAACTGCACAAGTCTACCGCTTTTTATTAACATCAAAAATGACCAACGATAACTTTATACCGACTAAACACACTCAAGCATTGCCAGACCAAAAATTAAATTAAATTGAACTAAATCAAAATTATGATAAACGCTTGACATTCCATTACGCGATCTGCGACATGTATATTAGTATGTAGCATATTATAATTAGGTATATTATTGATTTTAGACGAAAAACATGTACCTTTAATTCAACGTTAGGATACATCGTAAGTAATTTTTGGTTCGTTTTTTGGTAAATAAAGCAAATTCAACTTTATTTGTAGCTATCTAAGAGGAAGAAACGCTCTGGCCATTTTCCAGAATCGTTGCTTCCCAATAGCTGTCACTCTGACTGCAGTAAAAGCCATGGTGTCTGAGGCAGTCAACTGATTTTCACCACATTGACAGCGACATGGAGCCCCGCAAGGAGTGCCTGAACGCAGACAAGTAGCTATGCAATCTTTAATAAATATTACCAGTTTGGAGCAACATGTACAAAATGTAAAGGTTATGGTAGAGCGTAAAGATACTTTTTAATTCAATCGATTTCAAATAATTATGTTATTATTCTCCATTTTCGAAAAGTTCTATTTTTCAACGTAATATGTAAAAAATTATGAAACTCGAGTTACATAACAAAAACTACTACTAATAAATTTTAATTATATTAGCCATCTGCATTCACCGTTCCACTGGACCATAATAATTCGACCTTTTGTTTGTGTAAACGGCATATGCCTTCTAAAATCGTGCTCAGCAGTTCAGTTCATGATCAGCGGTAATTAGAACTAGTTTGTACTAGGTCAGGTATGCGATTTATGTCCATGAAGCGTAAGAAAATAGAAATTAGTTTGCAGAATATCTTAACTATAAAATTCTTCTTTCGTTTGAATTAGTCACAAAGACAACAGGATTAAATCAAAGAATAAGTAATTTGCTCAATAAAATTTATGTCCGTTTATTTCTATTCAGAAGAGAAAGCTTTAGCAGTAAATAGGAGAGCCACAGCCACACGCGCATTGTCCGGAGATAGACACGGCACCAGCTGCCGGCACAGCTCCGCCAAAGCTCACAGCGCCCATGATGGGGACCTGACCAGCAACAGCGGTGTTACCGGCAACTGGCAGCTCACCAATGACCGCCACGTTGCCTTCACCGGCACCGCCGTAAGCAGCTCCAGGAGCGATAGCACCTCCGTATGCAGCAGCAGAAGTAAGTGCGCCACCATAAGCAGATCCGATGGCGCCACCGTAAGCACCAAGACCGAGGGCACCACCACATGTGGTAGCAGGAGAGAGACCAGTGCCGAGACCCAGAGTAGGAGCTATGGCGGCCACTTGACTTCCGCAGCCGCACCCGTATCCGAACACATTCTGATGGAAAAAATTGTTGTTTTGTTGTGTGTTTACATATTATTATAAATTTCAAAATGCCAGTTTTACAAATCAATAAAGAAAAGACAGAAACAATGTAAGCAGATACTCAAAATTATCACTCACCTGGACCAAGCAAGCTTGGATGCAGAGTAACAGAACAGCGAAGGTAGACATATTTGATGCTTGCTGGTGAACAACGAGAAACCGAAGACTTAATGATGTTCCTACGTTTAAACCACGTTTATATAGTGCAAAAGCTTCTTATCATAACAACTTAAGTAATATAATGAAACAAAGCAACAAAATGCTAAATATTTCAAGGTTACAACAATTACGAAATACATGCATTTTTCTATTTCCTCACATTGCAATTATTGATTAAGGTATGAAAAGTTAATTTCAAAATCCACAAATTGCTACAACACAACTAGATAAGGACTGCGTTTCAGTATAAATAGTCGATCAATTCTTGGAAAACTCATTCTGAAGTTCACTTCAACACAAACTACAATGTCAGCCAAGGTGATCCTCGTCCTCTGCGCTCAGGCGTTTTTCATCCAGGTGAGTTGGGTTTAATTTCCTGTCTACTTCACTTGCCTGTGTTTTTCTTTTACTATGAAAAATCGCGTTTGCCGATGATTTTTTTTTTGAAAAACGACGGTTCTCTTTTTATTGTTTCTCAAAATATGTAATGTGTAATTCCTGAAACTGACCTGACCATTATAGACCAAAAAAAATTCAATAGTTAACTTTCTTACTATTTTCTATTCAAATACATAAGTTACGTCTGACACATATTATGTTACTTAATCGACTGAATAAACACGTTTTAATGCATCGTTATAGACAATATTGGTGCTGTTAAAAGAATATGTACTAAAACAACAATTTCTTGTTCACAGACTGCTTTCAGTTCATGTCTTGGTCGTAGAGCCATCGCCGCTCCTATTGCCTCAGGATGTGCTGGTAACGGCTGGGCTGGCAACGGTTTGATCGGAAATGGATTGATTGGCAACGGTCTGATTAGTAACGGCTGTGCTGGTAACTGGGCTGGCAATGGTATTATTGGTGATGGTATCATTGGTAACAGTTTGATTGGCAATGGTTTGGCCGGTATTGAGATCATTCCCACTAGTGGCGGTGGACTGCCTGTCTCCAGCGTGTCTTCCATCGCTCCCAGTGGCCTCTCCGTAGCGTCTGAGAGTGTGTATGAGGGTGCTCTGTCCGTGGCTGGTGAGCTGCCGTTTGTGAGTGCTGTGGCTTTGGAGGGCGTGTTGCCCAGTGCTGGTGCTGGCGCCGTTAGCTACAGCTGCGGTAACGGTATTACTGCTATTGAGAGCATCGCTCCTTCTGCTGCTGGCTATGGTGCTGCGGGTGCCTACGGAATCGGCGCTGGCTATGGGATTGGCGCTGGTAATGTACTCGGCGCTGGATATGGACCTGGCGCTGCTGCCATTGCTCCTGCCGCTCTTGGACTCGGCTATGGAGGTCGTGGCTGTGGATGCGGTGTCTACTAAAAATAAAAGAATAACAACCTAACAGAAATTGATAATCCGATACAATGATGAAATAAACACAATGAGTATAATTATTTTTGTCTGATTTTATCTTGTGCTATAATTCCTGGACAGACGCAATGTAGCTTTGAATGCAAAAGTAAGCTTGAAGTACCTATCGCAGAATTATTATTCCTCAGATAGAGCTGACTTGACTTTATGAAATGTAAGACTTGTGATTATCTAAACGGTAATGCGAAGTAAATAGACACCCGTTTCTTTGCAGAGAGTTGTATCAAGCTTGTCTGTAATTCACAAAGTAGTTTAGTGGATATGCAGTACTTAGTAGCACAATCATTTCGCCAACTATGTTTAAGTCTCGTATTCAGAGGGTAAAAAGTCTGAACGGGCGCATGTGACTGATAATTTGTGTTGTAATAGGTTTTCTTGGTAGGGACATGTGATGTCGAGAAAAGAGAAACGTCGAAGGTTAATATACTAGAGGAAGACTAAAGACACCATGGTTGGACTGTATGAAGGATGATAATATTACAAGAAAGGAGTCGTTTTATGAGATGCCAAACCAAAGAGAAATATGAAAGAAGAAGTCGTGCTACTCCAACCCTTAATAAATTGATATTTAAGTGGAAAACGAATGATAATTTGCTTCAGATCCAATAGAGCACATTCATACGCTCCGCCAGACTATATAGAAGACTGAGGAATTTAATTGTTATTAATTACGTCAGCTAAGTTTGTCGACCATAATAAAGCCTGCGATTCAATCGAAACCTGGGTGGTGTTACAGTCTCTTCAGTAATGTCGTATCGACTATAATAGGTATATCGAGGTACTGAAGTGTGTGTATGGAAACACCCCTATGTCGATCCAATTAATTACAGGACGAGAGCAGAAAACCACTCCAATTGCAAAAAGGCGTGAGACAGGGTGACGTCATTTCTCCGAAACTGTTAACCATAGCATTGAAAAATGCATTGGTAATAGGGATGCAGCCTGTCTAAAAAAATAGGATTTTGTTTAGTCCGTCTGTTAGGTTATCGAAAAATATCTTCCAAATGTTGTTTAGTCGGGACATGGCTTCTTTAGCCATAACGATTCTCCTCTTTATCTTGTTTGACATTCAAGATATTATTTTTAATTGTCTAATTAACTTGTAGCATATTAATTTTAGACGAAAAACATGTTCCTTTAATTTAACGTTAGGGTACATTGGAAGTAATTTTGGTTCGTATTTTAAATAAAGCAAATTCAACTTTATGTGTAGCTATCTAAGAGGAAGAAACGCTGTTGCCATTTTCCAGAATCGTTGCCTCCCAATAGCTGTCACTCTGACTGCAGTAAAAGCCATGGTGTCTGAGGCAGTCAACTGATTTTCACCACATTGACAGCGACATGGAGCCCCGCAAGGAGTGCCTGAACGCAGACAAGTAGCTATGCAATCTTTAATAAATATTACCAGTTTGGAGCAACATGTACAAAATGTAAAGGTTAGTAGTAGGTAGTTAGAGCGTAGAGATACTTTTTTATTCAATCGATTTTAAATATTCTCGTTTTTTTTTTTAAATTTTATTTTATTTTATGTGGGCTTACTCTTGACCTCAATCTTGCCCTATGGGCAGAGAGATGAGGTCGACGTTGGAACAAGCTTACCCAAAAGAAGCCTATTTACTCGCACCTTAAATCGATAGTTTTTGAAAAGTTATATTTTTCAACTTAATATGTAAAACATTATGCAACTCGAGTTACATGAAAAAAACCGGCCAAGAGCATGTCGGGCTACGCTCAGTGTAGGGTTCCGTAGTTTCACGTCCGTCACTATAAGTGTTCCCACTTATGAGTTTAAAGGTGGTGTTTTATGTTTTTTACTTTTGGAGCGATTATTTTCGAAATTATTGATATTATCAAAAAATGATTTCTTTAAACCCCTATTCATTTTTAAATACCTTTCCAACAATATATCACACGTTAGGGTTGAAAAGACCCTAAAAAAACATGTTTTTAGAATTTATATTTTACCACTTTGTTGGCGTGATTGATACACTTAATAGTACCAAATTTCAGCTTTCTAGTGCTAACGGTCACAGATATTAAGCGAGGACGGACGGATGGACGGAAAGACAGACATGGCGAAACTATAAGGGTTCCTAGTTGACTACGGAACCCTAAAAAACTACTACTAATAAATTAGTTTTAGCAATCTGCATTCACCGTTCCACCGGACCATAATAATTCGTCCTTTTGTTTGTGAAACGGCGGCATGTGCCTTCTAAAATCGTGCTCAGCAGTCCAGTTTCATGAACAGCGGTAATTAGAGATACTTTGTACTAGGTCAGGATGCGATTTATGTTCATGAAGCGTAACAAAATTGAAATTAGTTTGCAGAATATCTTAAGTAGACAACAGGATTAAGTCAAAGAATAAGTAATTTGCTCAATTTATGTCCGTTTATTTCTATTCAGAAGAAAAGGCTTTAGCAGTAAATAGGAGAGCCACAACCGCATGCACACTGTCCGGAGATAGACACGGCACCAGCTGCCGGCACAGCGCCGCCGAAGCTCACAGCGCCCATGATGGGGACCTGACCAGCAACAGCGGTGTTACCGGCGACTGGCAGCTCACCAATGACCGCCACGTTGCCTTCACCGGTGCCGCCGTAAGCAGCTCCAGGAGCGATAGCACCTCCGTATGCAGCAGCAGGAGCAAGTGCGCCACCATAAGCAGATCCGATGGCGCCACCGTAAGCACCAAGACCAAGGGCACCACCACATGCGGTAGCAGGAGAGAGACCAGACCCGAGACCCAGAGCAGGAGCTATGGCGGCCACTTGACCTCCGCAGCCACACCCGTAACCGAACACATTCTGACGGAACAAAATAATTTATGTTTACAAAAAGAAGTCAACATGCACAAATTGAAGAATTATAAAAAATGCAAAAAATAAAATAGAAATGATGGAGTATTTCAGAATAATTACTCACCTGAACCAAGCAAGCTTGGATGCAGAGCAACAGAACAGCGAAGGTAGACATAATTTGATGTTTGTTTGTATTCAACGAGAAGCCGAAGACTGAATTATGTTCCTACCTCTAGAACACGTTTATATAGTGCAAAAGCTTCTTATCATAACAACGTATGTAATATAATGAAACAAAGCAACAAAATACTAAATATTTCAAGGTTCCATCAATTACGAAATACATGCATTTTTCTATTTGCTCACATTGCAACTATTGATTAAGGTATGAAAAGTTAATTTCAAAATCCACAAATTGCTACAACGCAACTAGATAAGGACTACGTTTCAGTATAAATAGTCGACCAATTCTTGGAAAAGTCATTCTGAAGTTCACTTCAACACAAACTCAATGTCAGCCAAGGTGATCCTCGTCCTATGCGCTCAGGCGCTCTTCATCCAGGTGAGTTGGTTTTAATTTCCTGTGTACTTCACTTGCCTGTGTTTTTCTTTCACTATGGAAAATCGTGTTTGCATTCCGATGATTTTTTTTTGAAAAACGACGGTTCTCTTTTTATTGTTTCTCAAAATATGTAATTCCTGAAACTGACCATTATAGACCAAAAAAGAGTAGTCTTAAGAGAAAAAACTTTATCTCTATACTACTGTGGACTGAGGGGAGCTCTGCCCAACAGAGGGATGGCCCATGTTCAAATCAGAGCTCCCTTTAATTCTTCAAGGCAATCCTTTTCCGCAAATTATAATTCAATAGTTAACTTTCTTACTATCTTCTATTCAATTACATAAGTTACGTCTGACACATATTATGTTACTTAATCGACTGAATAAACACGTTTTAATGCATCGTTATAGACAATATTGGTGCTGTTAAAAGAATATGTACTAAAACAACAATTTCTTGTTCACAGACTGCTTTCAGTTCATGTCTTGGTCGTAGAGCCATCGCCGCTCCTATTGCCTCAGGATGTGCTGGTAACGGCTGGGCTGGCAACGGTTTGATCGGAAATGGATTGATTGGCAACGGTCTGATTAGTAACGGCTGTGCTGGTAACTGGGCTGGCAATGGTATTATTGGTGATGGTATCATTGGTAACAGTTTGATTGGCAATGGTTTGGCCGGTATTGAGATCATTCCCACTAGTGGCGGTGGACTGCCTGTCTCCAGCGTGTCTTCCATCGCTCCCAGTGGCCTCTCCGTAGCGTCTGAGAATGTGTATGAGGGTGCTCTGTCCGTGGCTGGTGAGCTGCCGTTTGTGAGTGCTGTGGCTTTGGAGGGCGTGTTGCCCAGTGCTGGTGCTGGCGCCGTTAGCTACAGCTGCGGTAACGGTATTACTGCTATTGAGAGCATCGCTCCTTCTGCTGCTGGCTATGGTGCTGCGGGTGCCTACGGAATCGGCGCTGGCTATGGGATTGGCGCTGGTAATGTACTCGGCGCTGGATATGGACCTGGCGCTGCTGCCATTGCTCCTGCCGCTCTTGGACTCGGCTATGGAGGTCGTGGCTGTGGATGCGGTGTCTACTAAAAATAAAAGAATAACAACCTAACAGAAATTGATAATCCGATACAATGATGAAATAAACACAATGAGTATAATTATTTTTGTCTGATTTTATCTTGTGCTATAATTCCTGGACAGACGCAATGTAGCTTTGAATGCAAAAGTAAGCTTGAAGTACCTATCGCAGAATTATTATTCCTCAGATAGAGCTGACTTGACTTTATGAAATGTAAGACTTGTGATTATCTAAACGGTAATGCGAAGTAAATAGACACCCGTTTCTTTGCAGAGAGTTGTATCAAGCTTGTCTGTAATTCACAAAGTAGTTTAGTGGATATGCAGTACTTAGTAGCACAATCATTTCGCCAACTATGTTTAAGTCTCGTATTCAGAGGGTAAAAAGTCTGAACGGGCGCATGTGACTGATAATTTGTGTTGTAATAGGTTTTCTTGGTAGGGACATGTGATGTCGAGAAAAGAGAAACGTCGAAGGTTAATATACTAGAGGAAGACTAAAGACACCATGGTTGGACTGTATGAAGGATGATAATATTACAAGAAAGGAGTCGTTTTATGAGATGCCAAACCAAAGAGAAATATGAAAGAAGAAGTCGTGCTACTCCAACCCTTAATAAATTGATATTTAAGTGGAAAACGAATGATAATTTGCTTCAGATCCAATAGAGCACATTCATACGCTCCGCCAGACTATATAGAAGACTGAGGAATTTAATTGTTATTAATTACGTCAGCTAAGTTTGTCGACCATAATAAAGCCTGCGATTCAATCGAAACCTGGGTGGTGTTACAGTCTCTTCAGTAATGTCGTATCGACTATAATAGGTATATCGAGGTACTGAAGTGTGTGTATGGAAACACCCCTATGTCGATCCAATTAATTACAGGACGAGAGCAGAAAACCACTCCAATTGCAAAAAGGCGTGAGACAGGGTGACGTCATTTCTCCGAAACTGTTAACCATAGCATTGAAAAATGCATTGGTAATAGGGATGCAGCCTGTCTAAAAAAATAGGATTTTGTTTAGTCCGTCTGTTAGGTTATCGAAAAATATCTTCCAAATGTTGTTTAGTCGGGACATGGCTTCTTTAGCCATAACGATTCTCCTCTTTATCTTGTTTGACATTCAAGATATTATTTTTAATTGTCTAATTAACTTGTAGCATATTAATTTTAGACGAAAAACATGTTCCTTTAATTTAACGTTAGGGTACATTGGAAGTAATTTTGGTTCGTATTTTAAATAAAGCAAATTCAACTTTATGTGTAGCTATCTAAGAGGAAGAAACGCTGTTGCCATTTTCCAGAATCGTTGCCTCCCAATAGCTGTCACTCTGACTGCAGTAAAAGCCATGGTGTCTGAGGCAGTCAACTGATTTTCACCACATTGACAGCGACATGGAGCCCTGCAAGGAGTGCCTGAACGCAGACAAGTAGCTATGCAATCTTTAATAAATATTACCAGTTTGGAGCAACATGTACAAAATGTAAAGGTTAGTAGTAGGTAGTTAGAGCATAGAGATACTTTTTTATTCAATCGATTTCAAATATTCTCGTTTTTTTTTTATTTGGACATTGCTCAAGTTTATATGAGGTTTGGTCCAAATGCTGCCCAGGAATGGGAGCACCTGCGCTGAGTTCCTGGCACTAAACTATGTCATTAGACAAAATATTTTTAGAATCCATCCCGGGGTTCCCACTTTTTTTTACCTATTTACTCTGATGAATTTATTTTTTTCACATGGTGTTTTTTGACGCCTTTTGAAGATTTTTACACCCTTTAAGACCACAACTAAAGACATTTTGTATAAATGGACAGTTTTAATATACTTATTCCGTATTGGAAGTGATAGAAAGGAACAAAAAAAACTGAAATGACTTGTATTATTTATTTCAATTTCAATCATCATCATTTTCATCAATGTCTCTGTACGTACTGTCTAAAGAGAGGGCAGAGGTCTGATAGCAACTTGGTGCCTATTTTTTTCTTTTATTAGGTACCTAGTGAAAAATGCCTAACGCATACCGCACCGTCCGCGTCCGGAGAGACGGTTTGGTTAATGGGGCTTGTAAAAACACCACCGTGAGCTTACTGTCGCCATGGTGGATGAGCCCCAAGAACTGCTACGCATGACGTTCGCGACCCATCCAGCGTAGCCTACCTCCGGGCTCCAGAATCCTGTGGCAATGTCTGGGCTCACCTAAAACCGCCACTACTCATAAACGCCGTCCATTGCGGCGACGACAGATTCCCCGATCTATCGCCCGCTGGCACCTCCTAGGGCGGCATCAGGTCGTCATGGCGGCTCTTCCACCACCCTGTCCTCCTGCGACTGATCACGGAGGCGGTGGAGCGCGTCAGGATGGAATGCACTCCGCCACCTCCATCTGCGAGATGACATCCTTGCAGAAGGACGCCAATGCCTCCCAAGCCTTGCTATTGTCAACCATGGCCTTGGCCACGGCCGGTAAAGCGCACGCGAGAGCACGGCGCTTCACCACACATGCAGAGCAATGCTCAAGAGTGTGAAGCACCATGTCCTCGCTGCAGTCGCACTGGTGACACACGGGAAAACCCCCCCTCCGGCTACTTTGTGCAGGTATTTCCCAAAGCAGCCATGCCCTGACAACACTTGCATTAGACGGAAGGTTAACGTCCCATGTCACTTCCGTACCCACTCCTGCACCTGCACTAGGCGTCTCCTGCCTCACCCGCCATTTTCCCAGGGTATGGGTTTGGTCCTCCCTACACCACTTCATGACCACCTTCAGGCATCGGACGCCTACCGCTCTCCACCTGCAGGTCTGCGTCACGCCGGTAGATTTCAGTGAACACTTACGCCTCCGAATCCCACGAGGGTGTACCCATACCGGGGCTCTGTAGAGCGCCGTCAAGCGAATCACCCCCGTTTACAGCCGTCTCAGACCACGTTTGGTCCGGTGCAAGCTGGGCAAAGTGCTCGTCGAAATATGTAACCAGGTCCAAGTATTTAATGTTTGCCCACACCGGTATCGTTGCAACACGATGGTGAGGTGTACGCAAGCCGGAAGCTGGCGTCGGGGCACAAGAAATACCAGAGCCTCCATCTTCTTGAGAGCCATCTTGGGGCCCGGTGCCTCGATTTGTTACAAGCGAGACTGCAAACGGCCTGGACTCTGTTTAAAAAAGCTAACAGACCGTCGATTCCGACATTTTTGACATATTATGTCAAAAAATGAACATATAAAACTGTCCATTTGCACAAATTGTCTTTAGTTGGGGTCCAAAAAGCGTAAAAATGTTAAAATACCGTCAAAAAATAAACATGTGTTAACAATAATATCATCAAAATAAATCTGTAAAAAAAATAGGAACCCCAGGATGGATTTTCAAAATATTTAGTATAATGACATAGAGTAGTGCCAGGAACCCAGCGCAGGTACTCCCATTCCTGGGCAGCATTTGGACCAAAGTTGGGCAATGTCCTTTTATTTTATTTTATGTGGGCTTACTCTTGACCTCAATCTTGCCCTATGGGCAGAGAGATCAGGTCGACGATGGAACAAGCTTACCCAAAAGAAGCCTATTTACTCGCACCTTAAATCGATAGTTTTTGAAAAGTTCTATTTTTCAACGTAATATGTAAAACATTATGCAACTCGAGTTACATGAAAAAAATCGGCCAAGAGCATGTCGGGCCACGCTCAGTGTAGGGTTCCGTAGTTTCACGTCCGTCACAATAAGTGTTCCCACTTATGAGTTTAAAGGTGGTGTTTTATGTTTTTTACTTTTGGAGCGATTATTTTCGAAATTATTGATATTATCAAAAAATGATTTCTTTAAACCCGTTTTCATTTTTAAATACCTTTCCAACAATATATCACACGTTAGGGTTGAAATTTAAAAAAAAACACTTCTCAATTTACATAAAGGGGGGCGACCCTAAAAAAACATGTTTTTAGAATTTATATTTTATCACTTTATCGGCGTGATTATACACTTAATGGTAAAAAATTTCAGCTTTCTAGTGCTAACGGTCACAGATAAATTAAGCAAGGACGGACGGATGGACGGACAGACAGACATGGCGAAACTATAAGGGTTCCTAGTTGACTACGGAACCCTAAAAAACGACTACTAATAAATTAGTTTTAGCAATCTGCAACTGCATTCACCGTTCCACCGGACCATAATAATTCGTCCTTTTGTTTGTGAAACGGCGGCATGTGCCTTCTAAAATCGTGCTCAGCAGTCCAGTTTCATGAACAGCGGTAATTAGAGATACTTTGTACTAGGTCAGGATGCGATTTATGTTCATGAAGCGTTAGAAAATGGAAATTAGTTTGCAGAATATCTTAAGTAGACAACAGGATTAAGTCAAAGAATAAGTAATTTGCTCATTTTGTGTCCGTTTATTTCTATTCAGAAGAGAAGGCTTTAGCAGTAAATAGGAGAGCCACAACCGCACGCGCATTGTCCGGAGATAGACACGGTACCAGCTGCCGGCACAGCGCCACCGAAGCTCACAGCGCCCATGATGGGGACCTGACCAGCAACAGCGGTGTTACCGGCGACTGGCAGCTCACCAATGACCGCCACGTTGCCTTCACCGGCGCCGCCGTAAGCAGCTCCAGGAGCGATAGCACCTCCGTATCCAGCAGCAGGAGTAAGTGCGCCACCATAAGCAGATCCGATGGCGCCACCGTAAGCACCAAGACCAAGGGCACCACCACATGTGGTAGCAGGAGAGAGACCAGCGCCGAGACCCAGAGCAGGAGCTATGGCGGCCACTTGACCTCCGCAGCCACACCCGTAACCGAACACATTCTGACGGAACAAAATAATTTATGTTTACAAAAAGAAGTCAACATGCACAAATTGAAGAATTATAAAAAATGCAAAAAATAAAATAGAAATGATGGAGTATTTCAGAATAATTACTCACCTGAACCAAGCAAGCTTGGATGCAGAGCAACAGAACAGCGAAGGTAGACATAATTTGATGTTTGTTTGTATTCAACGAGAAGCCGAAGACTGAATGATGTTCCTACCTCTAGAACACGTTTATATAGTGCAAAAGCTTCTTATCATAACAACGTATGTAATATAATGAAACAAAGCAACAAAATACTTAATATTTCAAGGTTCCATCAATTACGAAATACATGAATTTTTCTATTTGCTCACATTGCAACTATTGATTAAGGTATGAAAAGTTAATTTCAAAATCCACAAATTGCTACAACACAACTAGATAAGGACTACGTTTCAGTATAAATAGTCGTTCAATTCTTGGAAAACTCATTCTAAAGTTCTCTTCAACACAAACTACAATGTCCGCCAAGGTTATCCTCGTCCTCTGCGCTCAGGCACTCTTCATCCAGGTGAGTTGGTTTTAATTTCCTGTGTACTTCACTTGCCTGTGCATTCCTGAAACTGACCATTATAGACCAAAAAAGAGTAGTCTTATGAGAAAAAACTTTTTCTCTATACTACTGTGGACTGAGGGGAGCTCTGCCCAACAGAGGGATGGCCCAGGCTCAAATCAGAGCTCCCTTTAATTCTTCAAGGCAATCCTTTTCTGCAGATTACAATTCAATAGTTAATTTTCTTACTATCTTCTATTCAATTACATACGTTATGTCTGACACATATTATGTTACGTAATCGACTGAATAAACACGTTTTAAAGCATATTGGTGCTGTTAAAAGAATATATGTACTAAAACAACAATTTCTTGTTTACAGACTGCTTTCAGTTCATGTCTTGGTCGTAGAGCCATCGCCGCTCCTATTGCCTCAGGATGTGCTGGTAACGGCTGGGCTGGCAACGGTTTGATCGGAAATGGATTGATTGACAACGGTCTGGTTGGTACCGGCTGTGCTGGTAACTGGGCTGGCAATGGTATTATTGGTGATGGTATCATTGGTAACAGTTTGATTGGCAATGGTTTGGCCGGTATTGAGATCATTCCCACTAGTGGCGGTGGACTGCCTGTCTCCAGCGTGTCTCCTATTGCTCCCAGTGGCCTCTCCGTAGCATCTGAGAATGTGTATGAGGGTGCTCTGTCCGTGGCTGGTGAGCTGCCGTTCGTGAGTGCTGTGGCTTTAGAGGGCGTGTTGCCCAGTGCTGGTGCTGGCGCCGTCAGCTACAGCTGCGGTAACGGTGTTACTGCTATTGAGAGCATCGCTCCTTCTGCTGCTGCCTATGGTGCTGCGGGTGCCTACGGGATAGGCGCTGGCTATGGGATCGGCGCTGGTAATGTTGTCGGCGCTGGCTATGGACCTGGCGCTGCTGCTATCGCTCCTGCCGCTCTTGGACTCGGCTATGGAGGCCGCGGCTGTGGATGCGGTGTCTACTAAAAAATAAAAGAATTTCAACTTAACAGAAATTGATAATCCGATACAATGATGAAATAAACACAATGAGTATAATTATTTTTGTCTGATTTTATCTTGTGCTATAATTCCTGGACAGACTCAATGTAACTTTGAATGCAAAAGTAAGCTTCAAGTGCCTATCTCAGAATTCTTCCTCAGATAGAGCTGATTTGACTTTATGAATTGTAAGATTTGTGATTATAACGGTAATGCGAAGAAATTGATAAACTGATTGAATTATGAAATAAACTTTTATCATTTTAATTTTGTCTGATTTCATTTTGTCGTAAAATTCCTGGAAAGGCTCGAATGCAAATGTAGCTTCAAGTATCTCAGAATCCTTACTCAGATGACCTGACTTGACTTTATGAAATTGAGACTTAAATTATAAGCAGTAATGCGACTTAAATAGGCACCCAATTCTTTGCAGAGAGTTGTATCATGCTTGTCTGTAATTCACAAAGTAGTTTAGTGGATATGCAGTACTTAGTAGCACAACCATTTCGCCAACTATGTTTAAGTCTGTTACTATGAAGGGTAAAAAGAAGTCTGAACGGGCGCATGTGACCGATAAATTGTGTTGTAATAGGTTTTCTTTGTAGGGACATGTGATGTCGAGAAAAGAGAAACGTCGAAGGTTAATATACTAGAGGAAGACTAAAGACACCATGGTTGGACTATACGAAGGATGTTAATATTACAAGAAAGGTGTTGCTTGATGAGATGACAAACAAAATATAACTATGATAGAAGAAGACATGGTGCTCCGCCCCTAAATAAATTGTTATAAGTGGAAGGAGAATGATAATTAATGCTTCAGAACCAATAGACCACATTCATACGCTCCGCCAGATTATAAAAAATGCTGCGGAGTAAAATTTCGAATTGTGCTAGCGATTTTGGACTATGAAAAAGCCTTTGATTCAATCGAAACCAAGGCAGAGTTACAGTCGATCCGATTACAGGACGAGAGCCGGAAACCAATCCAATTGCAAAAAGGCGTGAGATAGGAAGATGTCATTTCTCCGAATCTGTTCACCAGCGCATTGGAGGATGTATTCATGTGGAATGTCTATATTCTACCAGCACCAGGGTTATTGTTGGAGGTGGTACTCTCGAAGTTGTCGACCACAATGTCTACTTTGGACAAACTGTCCAAGTAGGTAGGTCGAACTTCGACAAAGAGAATTCATTCGAGTTGGTTTCTTCGGGATCGCCCACCCGCAGAAACCAACTCGAATGAAGTGGAGTTTCTTTGTGGGGGAAATTCGCCGAAGAACCAGGATCACTGACGTACCACTCAGAGTATGCAAGTTAAAGTGGTAATGGGCAGGTCGCATCGTTCGAAGAACCGACAACCGATTTGGTAGAAAGATCTTCCAGAAGACGCAGCCTTGGTAGGCTTCGTACCAGGTGGACCGATGACATCATTCATGTCGCAAGCAATCGGTGAATAGAAGCGGCAGGTTGCCGTTCATTATGGCGTTCTATGGGTGAGGCCTCTGTTCAACAGTGGACGTCCTCTGGCTGATGATGCTGAATTATTTTAATAATTAAACACTACAAATATTTTGAGCCTACTTTTGACCTCAATTCTGTCCACCTCTCTCCTAGGAAAGAGGTGAGGTTTGTCATGAAACGAGTTTACCCATCAGAAGCCAAATTACTCGCAATTTAAATAGATTGGGGTCATGAAATAATGTAAACTCGGAAACACAGACGCAGGCAGGGAACTCCACTCTTTGGCTATGCGTAAAATAAAAGAGCAAGCAAAGCACTTCATAGAAATGTACGTCGTAGTCTAGACTCACTTCTTCTTCTTCTCATGGGCGCTCTCGCTGAACCTTATAGTAATGGGCCAGTCTATGAAGCTTGTTCATCAGGTTATCGAACCGTTACCAATAATTAGTCGCTTGGTATTTGGATGAGCCATCCTAAAGGTAACAGCAATGCTCCATGCCCGACCGTCCTTGAGCTTTATGTAAGACTAAAAGCTGTCCAGCCTTGAAGTACCAGTTTAACCTTATTAAGGACAACCAGTTTGAAATATTTGATTTTTGTTTACGTTGGAAGCAGCTCAGTATGAGTGTAAGATTAAATAAAAAATCTAATTATTTGTTCACATCATGATCATTTTTATTTTATATTTGGCTATCGGATAAGACGAATCAGCAGTAAATAGGGAACCCACAGCCGCATGCACACTGTCCGGAGATAGACACGGCACCAGCAGCCGGCACAGCGCCGCCAAAGTTCACGATACCCTGGATGGGGACCTGACCAGCAACAGCGGTGTTACCGGAGACTGGCAGCTCACCAATGACCGCCACATTGCCTTCACCGGTGCCGCCGTAAGCAGCTCCAGGAGCGATAGCACCTCCGTATGCAGCAGCAGGAGCAAGTGCGCCACCATAAGCAGATCCGATTGCGCCACCGTAAGCACCAAGACCGAAGGGACCACCACATGTGGTAGCAGGAGAGAGACCAGCGCCGAGACCTATAGCAGGAGCTATGGCAGCCACTTGACCTCCGCAGCCGCACCCGATACCGAACACATTCTGATGGAACAAAATGATACGTGGTTACAAAAAATGTCAACATGTTACAAACAACAAAAGCAAAAATAATAGAAATGACGGAGTACTTCAGAACAGTTACTCACCTGGACCAAGCAAGCTTGGATGCACAGCAACAGAACAGCGAAGGTAGACATATTTGATGTTTGCTGGTGTTCAACGAGAAGCCGAAGACTGAATGATGTCCCTACGTCTAGACCAAGTTTATATAGTGCAAAAGCTTCTTATCATAACAATGTTTTTCTATGTTATGTTGAAACAAAGCCTAAAGATTTCAAGGCTACTACACTTACGGAATACATGCATTTTTCGATTTCCCCATATTGCAACTATTGATAAAGGTATGTAAAGTTCATTTCAAAATCCACAAATTGCTGCAACAAAGCTAGATAAGGACTGCGCTTCAGTATAAAAATAGTCGATCAATTCTTGGAAAATCATTCTAAAGTTTACTTTGACACAAACTACAATGTCAGCCAAGGTGATCCTCGTCCTCTGCGCTCAGGCGCTCTTCATCCAGGTGAGATAGTGTTCCACTTGATTCTTGTGACTTTATTTTTGTTGATGGGAATTCATCAAATGACCCTCCTGCTCTGGGTGGAGCTAAAGGGAGTGTCAGACTTAAGGTGACTAAAACTTACCCACGTTCCTTAGTCTTTTGTGTTCCGGGGTCATGAAATCTCTTTCGAACTGTCCTGCAGTCCCGGCAGGCGTTGGCTCTTGCCATGACCTCCTTTCATGATTATTGTCCTTACATTTTGAATCGATGTAACCTTTTTACAGTTGTGATTTTCTCAATAGTCATAGGTATATTGTGAATTTTTGTTGCTAATGTTTTCACAAAGAACACGTCTGACACACATTACGTGATCGATTAAACAATCATGTTTCATTTTCATCGACGTCGTCTTTTGATAAAGAGATATTTACTAATACAATATTTTATTGTTTACAGACGGCTTTCAGTTCATGTCTTGGTCGTGGAGCCATTGCCGCTCCTGCTATTTTTGCTCCAGGATGTGCTGGTAACGGCTGGGCTGGCAATGGTTTGATTGGAAATGGTCTGATTGGTAACGGTTTGATTGGTAACGGCTGTGCTGGTAACTGGGCTGGGAATGGTATTATTGGTGATGGTATCATTGGTAACGGTTTGATTGGCAATAGTTTGGCCGGTATTCAGATAATTCCCACCAGTGGCGGTGGCCTGCCTGTCTCCAGCGCGTCTTCTATTGCTCCCAGTGGCCTCTCCGTAGCATCTGAGAATGTGTATGAGGGTGCTCTGTCCGTGGCTGGTGAGCTGCCGTTCGTAAGTGCTGCGGCTTTGGAGGGCGTGTTGCCCAGTGCTGGTGCTGGCGCCGTCAGCTACAGCTGCGGTAACGGTGTTACTGCTATTGAGAGCATCGCTCCTTCTGCTGCTGCCTATGGTGCTGCGGGTGCCTACGGGATAGGCGCTGGCTATGGGATCGGCGCTGGTAATGTTGTCGGCGCTGGATATGGACCTGGCGCTGCTGATATCGCTCCTGCCGCTCTTGGACTCGGCTATGGAGCCCGCAGCTGTGGATGCGGTGTCTACTAAAAATTAACATAATGGTTACTCAACAGAAATGTATGATACGTTACGATGATGAAATAAACATTTATCAAAGTATATTAATTTTGTCTGATTTTAATATTTATTTTCTGTAATGATTCAAATGCGAATGTAGAATCATTGGTCTCAGAATTTGACCCGATATTTCACACACTTTTGAGTGTGTGATTATCCACGCGGTAATGCGAAATAAATAGGCACTGGGCGAAATAGTTGTACTGTCGATTAAAATAGTACACCCATTTCATTAACTATGTTCAAGTCTCGTAAAATTTATAGCGAAAAGTCTGAAAGGGGGCGCCTGGCTAAAACGTTGTGTGGTAATCGGTTTTCTTGGTTTAGGTATGTTATGTAGAGGACAGAAAAATGTCGTTAGGAATGTTTTCAGTAACGTTTATACGCCGGAAGACCAAAAAAACTTATTTTACGCTATTTTGTTTGCACATCATGTATCTGCAACAAATAAATACTTACTTTTCTTTCCATCTTTTAAAGGTTTTTGGATATTTTCCCCTTCGCCACTATGCTGCTGATGATTGTGATAAATCTATACCGTTATTTTTTATGAATTTGGTACTTTTCTAATAGCTCATGGCTAAATGAATCCTTCAGAAAACAACTGTCAAAAAAAAGTATAAAATATCTGCCTATGAATATGAAGCGCCATGAATGGTATGGTAATGGTGGTAGTTTCGATGTGCGTTCCCTTCTGTTGCGAGGCCAATTTCTTTCAAAATAAATGGGCGACTCTCATGAATCAGTTTTTCCACATCATTCCCACTCATTTCCCTTTTTAACCGACTTCTAAAAAAAGAAGGAGGTTCTCAATTCGGATGTTTTTTTTTTTTTTTTTTTATGTTTGTTCGGGCATAACTCCGTCACTTGCTAACCGATTTGAAAAATTCTTTTTTTGTTGGAAAGGGTATACTTCCCAAATGGTCCCATAATTTTTTTATCGAAATCGGACAAGCGGTTTTTGAAAAATCAACAAAACTCAAAAAAAATACTACATTGTCCACATTAGGTGAACCACTAAAAAGTGAAAAATAAAATCTTTTTAACAAAAAATAAAACCGACTTCAAAAAAAAAAGTCAAAAATAAATCAGTTTCTGAAGTCGGTGACAAAAAATGAAATCAAACAAACAAAAGTCACCGACTTCAGAAACTGATTTATTTTTGACTTTTTTTTTGAAGTCGGTTTTATTTTTTGTTAAAAAGATTTTATTATTAAACGGTTTTATTTAGCTCACCCCGTTTGTTTTATTTATTATTCTTGGGTCAAATTTAGTAATTCAAATTTCACCCTCTTCCTGTCAACCGATTAATCTGAAATTTTGTATACTCTTTGGATTTTGGTGACAATACAATTATGTTTATTCATTATCATTATAAATTCAAGATGGCCGCCGCTACAAATGGCGGATAATTTATGTTTTATTAATCCCATCAATATGGGTATCAAATGAAAGGGCTCAACAAGCAGAATACAATATACTATAAAAAATTGAAATCCAAGATGGCGGCCGCTACAAAATGGCGGATAACGTAGGTTTTATCAATCCCATCAATATGGGTATCAAATGAAAGGGCTCAACAAGCAGAATACAATATACTATAAAAAATTGAAATACAAGATGGCGGCCGCTACAAAAAACTAAAAACTAGAAAATTAAATTAGGTAAAAAAACTTTTTAAGTTAAACGGTTTTATGTTAAACATACATTGCAATGTTTAAGATAAATGTACTAAAAACCAAAAAAATAATAAAATAGATACAGTCGTGGGAGTTATAAACATATGCATAGACTAGACTAAAATAAAACCGTGGGGCACGTCAATTGTCTACAAATTATCGACTTAATGTGAATTATTGTAAATTATTTTTTGGTTTTTAGTACATTTATCTTAAACATTGCAATGTATGTTTAACATAAAACCGTTTAACTTAAAAAGTTTTTTTACCTAATTTTTTTCATTTAGTTTCTAAAATGGTGCCACAACACACGTTTTTAGCAAGGAAATGACTTAGCAAATAATATGAGTGTTTCTATTAACCGACTTCAAAGAGGAGGACGTTTTATGACCGACTGTATGTATTTTTATGCATGTTGACGAATATCTTAGTCAATTGGGGACCGATTTTAAACATTAAATTTTTTCGATAGTATACTCCCGAAGTGGTCGCATTATCACCGAGGCAGGATCTAATAATGATGGGAGCCCAAGGAAATCGAGGGCAACTCTCCAATTTTATAGGCACTTATTCGGTTTTCCAATAAATATTCTAAAGCTGATCAAGTATTTGCGTCTAATAATCATAATCTCATGTAGATGCGCTAATGATGGAAGGTACAACTACTCAACGGTTAGGGGTTGAAAGAAAATTCTTTCAACATTATAAACGTACTTAAATGCTCTAATAGTTCTACTACTGTTTAGTTATTGAAAGAATTGTATTCTTTCAGGCTTATTAGGTTGACCTAATAATACAAGGTAAATCTCATTAACCGACTTCGAGAAAGGAGGTTCTCAATTCGAATTTACAATCTGTTTTATGTAGGTATGTTCACCAATATTATTCGAATATGTCTGAAAATTGTTGACATTGCCATGGATTGGTATCATCAAATAAATGCTTGAAAAGTGTAAATATTTGTAAAGAATATTACAACAGATACTTAAATAAAAAAAGCCAAAACACAACAAAAAAGTTCGATATCAAAAAAACTAAAGTCACCGACCTCCGATGCTAAAGTTATTTTTATTTTTTTTGTGTTTTGAAATAAGTTTTTAGCCTCTACCGTCGCGTCGTCGTCGTGATACAGTACGCGTACTAATAATAATTTGATTTTTTTGTTTGTGTTACGGCATATAATAATAATAATAAAGTCTTTATTTACAAATAATTATTCAAAAATATCAGTGTAGCTCCGGCTTTTGTACTAGGATTTCCTGTATTACAATAGCCAGACCTCTCAATTTAGAGAGAATATTTATATCAACATGCGATAGACAAAAAGTAGATACATTACAGGTTTTATGCATGCTTTGAAACGGTTTCAGACGCCTTCTAAGAATCGTGTTCAGCGGTCTAGTTTCATGTACGGTACTAAGTTCTAGCTTGTGATAGGTCAGGGGCGTGATTAATGTCCATGAAGCGTAAGAAAACAGAAATAAAATTACAGAATATCTTGTATGAAAGTCTTCGTTCGTTTGAATTCTTACCAAAGACAAAAGGATTAAATCAAAGAATTAAATATTTGCTCAATGTATATCCGTTTATTTGTATTCAGAAGAGAAGGCTTTAGCAGTAAATAGGAGATCCACAGCCGCATGCACACTGTCCGGAGATAGACACGGCACCAGCAGCCGGCACAGCGCCGCCGAAGCTCACAGCGCCCATGATGGGGACCTGACCAGCAACAGCGGTGTTACCGGCGACTGGCAGCTCACCAATGACCGCCACGTTGCCTTCACCGGCGCCGCCGTAAGCAGCTCCAGGAGCGATAGCACCTCCGTATCCAGCAGCAGGAGTAAGTGCGCTACCATAAGCAGATCCGATGGCGCCACCGTAAGCACCAAGACCGAGGGCACGACCACATGTGGTAGCAGGAGAGAGACCAGCGCCGAGACCCAGAGCAGGAGCTATGGCGGCCACTTGACCACCGCAGCCACACCCGTAACCGAACACATTCTGATGGAACAAAATTATATTATGTAAGGTAACAATTAAAAAAAGACACTAGATGTTAGACAAAAGACAAATAGAAACGATGGAGTATTTCAGAATAATCACTAACCTGGACCAAGCAAGCTTGGATGCAGAGTAACAGAACAGCGAAGGTAGACATGTTTGATGTTTGCTGGTGTTCAACGAGAAGCCGAAGACTGAATGATGTCCCTACATCTAGACCACGTTTATATAGTGCAAAAGCTTCTTATCATAACAACGTATGTAATATAATGAAACAAAGCAACAAAATATTAAATATTTCAAGGTTACATCACTTACGAAACACATGCATTTTTCTATTTCCCCATATTGCAACTATTGATAAAGGTATGTAAAGTTAATTTCAAAATTCACAAATTGCTGCAACACAACTAGATAAGGACTGCTTTTAGTATAAATAGACGATCGTTTCTTGGAAATCTCATTCTAAAGTTCACTTCAACACAAACTACAATGTCAGCCAAAGTGATCCTCGTCCTCTGCGCTCAGGCACTCTTCATCCAGGTGAGATAGTGTTTAACTTGATTCTTGTGACTTGTTTTTTGTGGACGGCAGTTCATGACCCCTCCCGCTCTGGGCGGAGCGAAAGGGAGTGTCAGACTTGTGCTGACTAAAACCTACCTATGTTCCTTAGTCTTTTGTGTTCCGGGGTCATGAAATCTCTTTCGAACTGTCTTGCAGTCCCGGCAGGCGTTGGCCCTTGCCTTCCATGTTTATTATCCCTAAATTTTGAATCGATGTAACTGTTTTACAGTTGGATTTTTCTCAAAAGTCATATAACGTGACAAAAAGTATTGTGAATTTTTGCAGCTTAGTTTTTCACAACGAACACGTCTGTCACACATTACGTGATCGATCATGTATCATTGTCATTGATGTCGTCTTTTGATAAAGATATATTTAATAATACAATATTTTCTTGTTTACAGACGGCTTTCAGTTCATGTATTGGTCGTGGAGCCATCGCCGCTCCTATGGCCCCAGGATGTGCTGGTAACGGCTGGACTGGCAACGGTTTCATTGGAAATGGTATGATTGGTAACGGCTGTGCTGGTAACTGGGCTGGAAATGGTGATGGTATCATTGGTAACGGTTTGATCGGCAATGGTTTGGCCGGTATTGAGATCATTCCCACCAGTGGCGGTGGATTCGCTGTCTCCAGCGCGTCTGGAATCGGTGCTGCCAATGGCCTCTCCGTAGCTTCTGAGAATGTGTATGAGGGTGCTCTGTCCGTGGCTGGTGAGCTGCCGTTCGTGAGTGCTGTGGCTTTGGAGGGCGTGTTGCCCAGTGCTGGTGCTGGCGCCGTCAGCTACAGCTGCGGTAATGGTGTTACCGCAATTGAGAGCATCGCTCCTTCTGCTGCTGCCTATGGTGCTGCGGGTGCCTACGGGATCGGCGCTGGTAATGTTCTTGGTGCTGGATATGGACCTGGCGCTGCTGCCATTGCTCCTGCGGCCCTTGGACTTGGCTATGGAGGTCGTGGCTGTGGATGCGGTATCTACTAAAAATAAAAGAATGACAACTTAACAGAAATGTATGATCCGTTACAATGATGAAATAAACATTTATGAGCATGATATTTATTTTATTTATCAACTTACATCTACCATTACAGGGTAACCCCCTCAATTACTTAATCCTAACTAAATTGTTACTTATTGTTATAATATTTACCTGATTGTGATCTTCTGCAATTCCTGCAGAGATTGAAATGCAAATGTAGCTATCGGTAAGTAGGTATCTCAGATTCCTTACTACAGATTTCCTATAGTTGACTTTGTAAAATTGAGACCTTGTGATTATCTACGTGGTTTCGTCTATCTATCTTATAGAGAAGTCTTGACTGACTGACTCTCAGCCCTTGCACCAAGAAAGCATGAATTTTGCATAGAAGTTTTCTTTATAATACGGGGTTCAATTTTATATGAAACACTAGTATTTGCGTGGGTGCGCGAGCTGCGCGCAGCTCGCGAGGCGTGAAGAGGGGGAAAGGGGAAGCTTTGAAAAATGATTTCGACTAACGCATTGCACCTCTCAATGAATCTGAAAAAAAAAATGTTCCAATGCAGCTCGCGGTACTACCTACCTACACCTACCTACTACCTACCTACACCTACCTACTACCTACCTACACCTACCTACTACCTACCTACTACCTACCACCTACCTACTACCTACCTACTACCTCCTTCTACCACTAAAAAAACATTACCCTAAAGTTTGCTTGTCGTCGCCCCTGAGTTACGCTTCACCCACTCAACCTTCGTTACGCTTAGGAGGTCGCCGGCTCGCTTCGCTCGCCACCTCCCCCCTTCGCTCCATTCGGTCTCGCAGGTTCGCTCCACTCAGGACCTACCTACCACCGGAAAGCTATCATGACATTATCCCTACGCTACGGGGGTCGCCGGCTCGCTTCGCTCGCCCGCTCCCCCCTTCGCTTTGCCGCTATACCACCACCGGACAGGTTTCAACGCCCCTCAATAGTTTTATCTAAGAAAAAAAAAAAAAAAAAAAAAGGTGAAAAAGGGGGGGGTTGAAGGGGGGTGAGGGGGGGAGTCTCGAAAAATGATTTCGATTAACGCAAAGGCCCCTCTAAATGAATCTGAAAAAAAAAATCGTTCCAAGTCTCTTAACTTTCGAGATTCGCCTAAAGGGGGGGAGAAGGGGGGCAAAGGGGGCAACTTTGAAAAATGATTTTTACTTTACCGAGCCTCCTCTATACGAATCCGTAATAAAAAAAAAATACGGGTCTCTTAGTTCCCGAGATACGATAGGGAGGGGGGGGAAGGGGGGGGAAAAGGGGGGGTTTCGGACTTTTCCCATACTCATCAGAGTTACTTGCTTACGAATCTGTCAAAATATACCCACCTCCCCATCCACCATCTGGGAGAACAATTCTGTCAGTCAGTCAGTCAGTGAGTCAGTGAGTGGTAATTAAGCTTTATCTAATATAATTTTATTCTCCGGGTAGGAATAATTTCGGCTAAACAATAATTTCGAAAACTATAAAAACAAAACAAATAAATTTTTGGTCATTCATTTAAAAATTTGTGGACCGCGGGTAGAAGCTAGTACGACATAAACACTGCCGTCTTAACGAAAAGTGCAATAACTAGGTTAAACATGATTTCGAGAAAAACGCGGTTAATTTTTTTGTTTTTGTTTTGTCTGTATCTCCATCACTATACATAATATCGACTTGAATCTTTCACTACATGATAGATAACAATGTAGAGAATATTACGTGATACCTTAATGTTTGTTCCCGCATTTATTCCCATTATTAAAAACAATAAATACTGTTAGGAATCAGAAGTGAAATACGTGAACAAAATAAACAATGTTTAATATCTTTTAAATTACACTTTTACAAAAATATCACTACAAACATTATAAACAATAATCAAATAGAAAAAGCACTAGCAAAATTAATTAATCAGTACACGAGCAAAAACATAAACCAAAATTAGCGAAGCACACGATAATAGTCGGGTAGCACCGGTAGTAGTCCTTTCCGAGCGCCGTTCAAGCAAAAAGTGACCGTTGCAACGCCGCTCGCCTCGTTTTATGAACTTCTGTCGGTTGCCGCACGACGACCGTACGTTGGCCGCACGGCTATTGGCTGATGGCGTGACTTTGAGCCAACAATACTATAATGTTAAGTAAGTATTTTTACTATTTAGAAATAATATTTACTAGTCATAACCGCAATAAGTAACCTATTTATTGCACTAATGGTTAGGAAACCAACATAATGCATTTTTAAGTAGCAATGAATATATTTTTAAAGGACTGTTTCCTAACCAAAGATGCATTAATTTTATTATTTATTGCGGTTTTCATTAGTAAGAGACCAGTTTAAAACGACAAAGTTGTAATTTGTTACCTATTAGGAAAACAGAGGTGTTACATTTTATGTCAAATCTGAATTAATAGAAGCTTGCAAAACTTTACTTTTCTTCCTCTCACCGATCTACTATGAAACTGTGTTCGGTTAAAGGCAAGTCTACTCATTATATCTTTCATTAATACCTTTTATATATTTCTACAATATTATTTTTAGTATATTATGTGAAACCTGAATATAGTTTGTTGAAAATGAGTAGGTAACTGAATCGATTTTTACACTATGTTGTATTTTGTCCCAAAAATATAATTTTACAAAAGGTTACAAGGTTGGACACCGAGCGAAATTAAGTACTACATATTTTATTAATTCGAAAATCATTCTTTAGAATGATTTGCTTTAAGAGTAAAACTATGCCATAATTCATGGATGGAGTGTTAAAGTTAAAAGCTGTTCAGTATTAAAGGAGAAAATCAAAACAGAAATATTTGCACAAATCATGATCATTTATTTTCATTTTGGCATTCGGATCAGACGAATCAGCAGTAAATAGGAGCGCCACAGCCGCATGCACACTGTCCAGAGATAGACACGGCACCAGCAGCCGGCACAGCGCCACCAAAGCTGACGATACCCTGTATGGGGACCTGACCAGCAACAGCGGTGTTACCGGCGACTGGCAGCTCACCAATGACCGCCACGTTGCCTTCACCGGCGCCGCCGTAAGCAGCTCCAGGAGCGATAGCACCTCCGTATCCAGCAGCAGGAGTAAGTGCGCCACCATAAGCAGATCCGATGGCGCCACCATAAGCACCAAGACCGAGGGCACCACCACATGCGGTAGCAGGAGAGAGACCAGCGCCGAGACCCAGAGCAGGAGCTATGGCAGCCACTTGACCTCCGCAGCCGCACCCGTATCCGAACACATTCTGATGGAAAAAATTGTTTGTGTTTACATAATATAAATTTCAAAATGCCAGTATTACAAATCAATAAAGAAAAGACAGAAACAATGTAAGCAGACACTCAAAATTATCACCCACCTGGACCAAGCAAGCTTGGATGCAGAGTAACAGAACAGCGAAGGTAGACATAATTATTTGATGTTTGCTGGTGAACAACGAGAAACCGAAGACTTAATGATGGTCCTACGTCTAGACCACGTTTATATAGTGCAAAAGCTTCTTATCATAACAACGTATGTAATATAATGAAACAAAGCAACAAAATACTAAATATTTCAAGGTTACATCAATTACGAAATACATGCATTTTTCTATTTCCTCACATTGCAACTATTGATTAAGGTATGAAAAGTTAATTTCAAAATCCACAAATTGCTACAACACAACTAGATAAGGACTACGTTTCAGTATAAATAGTCGATCAATTCTTGGAAAACTCATTCTGAAGTTCACTTCAACACAAACTACAATGTCAGCCAAGGTGATCCTCGTCCTCTGCGCTCAGGCGCTCTTCATCCAGGTGAGTTGGTTTTAATTTCCTGTGTTCTTCACTTGCCTGTGTTTTTCTTTCACTATGGAAAATCGTGTTTGCATTCCGATTTTTTTTTTTTTTAAAAACGACGTTTCTCTTTTTATTGTTTCTCAAAATATGTAATTCCTGAAACTGACCAAAAAAGAGTAGTCTTAAGAGAAAAACTTTTTCTCTACACTACTGTGGACTGAGGGGAGCTCTGACCAACAGAGGGATAGCCCATGCTCAAATCAGAGCTATCTTTAAATCTTCAAGGCAATCCTTTTCCGCAGATTATAATTTAATAGTTAACTTTCTTACTATCTTCTATTCAAGTACATAAGTTACGTCTGACACATATTATTATGTTACGTAATCGACTTAATAAACACGTTTTGATGCATCGTTATAATAAATATTGGTGCTGTTAAAAGAATATGTACTAAAACAATAATTTCATGTTTACAGACTGCTTTTAGTTCATGTCTTGGTCGTAGAGCCATCGCCGCTCCTATTGGCTCAGGATGTGCTGGGAACGGCTGGGCTGGCAACGGTTTGATCGGAAATGGATTGATTGGCAACGGTCTGATTGGTAACGGCTGTGCTGGTAACTGGGCTGGCAATGGTATTATTGGTGATGGTATCATTGGTAACTGTTTGATTGGTAATGGTTTGGCCGGTATTGAGATCATTTCCACTAACGGCGGTGGACTGCCTGTCTCCAGCGTGTCTTCCATCGCTCCCAGTGGCCTCTCCGTAGCGTCTGAGAATGTGTATGAGGGTGCTCTGTCCGTGGCTGGTGAGCTGCCGTTTGTGAGTGCTGTGGCTTTGGAGGGCGTGTTGCCCAGTGCTGGTGCTGGCGCCGTCAGCTACAGCTGCGGTAACGGCCGTACTGCTATTGAGAGCATCGCTCCTTCTGCTGCTGGCTATGGTGCTGCGGGTGCCTACGGAATCGGTGCTGGCTATGGGATCGGCGCTGGTAATGTACTCGGCGCTGGATGTGGACATGGCGCTGCTGCCATCGCTCCTACCGCTCTTGGACTCGGCTATGGAGGTCGTGGCTGTGGATGCGGTGTATACTAAAAACAAAAGAATAACAACCTAACAGAAATTGATAAACTGATACAATGATGAAATAAACTTTGTGCATTTATTAATTTTGTCTGATTTCATTTAGTCGTAAAATTCCTGGAAAGGCTCGAATGCAAATGTGGCTTCAAGTATCTCAGAATTCTTCCTCAGATAGAGCTGACTTGACTTTAAGAAATTGAGACTTGTGATTATCGAAGCGATAATGTGACATATATATAGACACCCGTTTCTTTGCAGAGATTTGTATCATGCTTGTCTGTATTTCACATAGTATTTCAGTGGCTTTGCAGTACACAACGATTTCGCCAACTATGTTTAAGTCCCTTATAATAAAGAGTAAAATAAAAATAATAATAAAATAAAAAGGTTTATTGCAGAAACTTGCACAACTTTTACAGTGTATCTTACATAGGGACCTCCTTTTAAGTAAAAGATATACCTGTGCTAGGAGATCCCGCTCTTCACTAACAAAAGAAAAAAATTGTAAAAGTAGTGTACAGACAGACACAGAATTTAAATAAAGAAAAAATTAAAACTAAATATATGAATTTAAAAGGTAATCTCAAATAAAACCAAAACAAGACAACACTTGAGAAATAACTAAATAAAAAGAAACTTAAAAATAAACACAAAAAATAGTGTGTGTGTGTGTATAGGTGTGAGTAAGTGTGAGTGGGAGTGTGGGTGTGAATGAGTGTAAGGGTGTGGGTACTGTGGGTATGTATGAGCGAGAGTGTGGGTGGGTGTGTGTGTGTGTATTCAACTCATATTGACGATGCTTGCAGCAATACTTCAATGTCATCATAGGTCTTCAATTTCAGCCATTGAACTATTGCGTTTTTGCAGTCTTTAGTGGTCATAGAATAGATGTTAATTATTTTATTTATTTTATTATATAGAGCAGCGGAGTTAGTATTGTATTGTCTTTTGGCATACACAGTTTTAACGAATTTAACTGGTGCGACACTGTATTTCCTTCTTCTTTCCTGAAGGTGAGGGTCATAGGGCAGGACTTTGTGTAATTTTAAGACAGTCTGTAGTATATACAATTTCCTGACTGTGAGAATACCGCTAAGGGTGTATAAGTCATTGGTTGGAAATCTGTACGGTTTGGGATACATGACCTTGATAAGAGATCTCTGTGCTCGCTCTAGCTCAAGGAATTTCGTTTTTGTAGCACCGCCCCACACGGGTATACAGTAGGCAAGAATTGATTGAGCCAGAGAGATATAGATTTCATTTAGAAGTTTTTTAGTTGTCACATGTCTTAGGTTCTTAAATACCCAGATAAGTTTTCTCACACGAGCCATGACCATATCTGCATGTGTATGCCAAGACAACCGCTGATCGACGATAATACCTAGGTATTTAATATGAGTCACCTTTTCAATACTTTCACAAGAACAGTTTTTATGAGATAAACTATGACAAGTGTGAATTTTGAGTGTTGCGTTAGGTCCAGGTTGAGTGTTGTTGTAAATTGTAAATGTGATGTATTTTGTCTTAGAAATGTTTAGTGTAAGAAGATGTGAGTTCAACCAGTCAGCAATCTGGGAAAGGCCATTTTCAGCAGATTGGTATACGGATTCCCACGTGTTACCAAAGAAAGCAATTGCAGTGTCATCTGCATATGAGAAAACGCGACCATTTTTTAGCGTCATATTGCATAGATAGTTAATATATATTAAGAACAAAGTCGGGCCCAGCACACTACCCTGCGGAACGCCGTAGGTCACGCAGGACTCCTTACTAATGTTCTCTCCTACTTTTACCTTTTGCTTGCGATCCCGTAAATAATCTATTAGTAGTGCTAACGGGTTTCCCCTTACGCCTATCCCCTCCAATTTATGCACAAGAATGGGGACAGAGACAGTATCGAAGGCTTTTTTCAAATCAAGAAATACAGTTAGACACTTTTTTCCTGAATCTACTAGGTTAACAATATGTGTGGTTAATTCTGTAACCGCGTCCTCCGTAGATAATTTTTGTCTAAAACCATATTGAGCTTGTGAGATAATTTTGAATTTATTGGTGTAACTGGTTAGCCTTGAGTTAATCAACTTTTCAATGATTTTAGAAATTGCAGGCAAGACAGAGATGGGTCTGTAATTGTTTACGTCATCCCTGTCTCCACCCTTGTACACAGGAGTAATTATGGCTTGCTTCAATGCTGGTGGAAACTTCCCTTGGCTAAAACACAAATTAGCAAGATGCGAAATTATGGGTACGACTAATTCATGGGCAGCTTTTAAAAATTTAGTTGTAATACCATCCCAGCCTGGAGCGCTTTCGGATTTAAGACCCATTAGCACGTTATAGACTTCTTTGGGGTCCGTTTCGAGAAGCACAAGGGAGGAAGCGTGTGAATTCATTACATGGTCGGAATCATGTTGAGATTGTGATCGGTTTGCGGAGGTAATGTCTTCAGCCAGGGCTCTCCCAACATTAGAAAAATAATCATTAATATAGTCTACTGAAGCATGAGGGGTGGTCTTTATCTCTAATAGTTCTTTGTTAAGATTTTTTTTTGGTTTGCGGTGAGTTATATTATTAATTGTGTTCCAAATTTGCTTCGAATTCTTGTTTGCTTTTACTATTTGTTCCTTATCATATTTTCTTCTGAGCTTTTTAACTAAACTATTGCAATAATTGCGATATCTTCTATAAGTAATTTTTAATATATTGTTATGTGGATCGGATCGTAATTTTTTTTGCATATTATTTCTGTTTTGAATACAGCGTAAAATTCCTAAAGTTATCCATGGCTTGATAATTCGACTATTTCTTGGAACTGTAGTAATAATAGTATTTTGCTGAAGGCAATTTTGGATTACGGCTATTAATTGTTCAGATAACGTGACTGGATCATTCATTAAATTAAGTTCAGAAATATTATTTAGTTTTAAGTCTGTTATTGTTTTATCAAAGTCCACATTTTTTTTAGTTTTCGAGCATATATAAGAGTTAACTAGGTTTGATAATTTAAGGAAAATCGTGGAGTGATCCGTGATAGTTGTATTCAGTACAGCAACAAAAGCAGTGTTTTTAGTTTTGTCTAGTTTCAAAATAAAGTGGTCTAAACAGTTTACGCCCCTGGTTGGTAAGGAATGTCCCGGCAACAAGCCATGCATTGCAAGCATATTTAGGTAGTTTAATCGGTTTGTCCGCTCATTTGTTTGTTCAGTAGGTTTATATATTATGTTTACGTTTATATCGCCGGTTATAATAATGTTTTTATATGATTTAAGTGAATTTAGGTGATTATTTAGTGAGTCTATAAAACTGTCAGCATTATTATTTGAGGGGGATCGATAAATGGCAAGGATAACAAGATTAGGCATTACTATTTGTAAGCATGAAGCATGAGTTAACATTATTTCCTTAACACTAATCTTGTGATCGCACTTGATATATACCGCAACGCCATCGCACTGGTTTAGATGATTACTCGTGGTGAAACTATAATAGTTTTTAATATCAGGAATAGGTTTATTTACGTCTAGCCTACATTCATTTAAGATTAAAAGGTCGACACTAAACTTAAATTGTGTAAGATTGACCAGTAAATCATCTAAATTACTATATATACTTCTAATATTTTGTGATATTATTGTAAAATCTGACTTATGTACCTGAACTTGTTTTGAAAAATCATCAATTTGAAATTCCTTAGATTGCGCTACAACAATGTCGTCTATTTCTTGCATTATTGTACGTGTACTATCCATGATTTAGGTTAATTAATAGTCTGAGTGTCATTTCTATAATATTTACGTATGCGTATTTTGCTCGAGCAAACCAACAAACAAAGATAAATACACAATTTTCATAATTGATGAGGTTCCCAACGTTGTGTACGACACTTATAATAAAAACATAGTTTAGGGCAGCCGATATGAGTGTGTAATATAAGTTATGTACGCGCATATTTATGAGAGTTCTTAGTGTACATAAGTAATCAAACATCAAAAAAATCAGTAAATAAACATCTGTTTTGTTTTTGTTTAGGCAAAGTTTACGGTTTAGAGTTGAATGAGTGTGAAGTTTAAGTGAACTTACAAGTTTGTGTTTTATTTGTGTGAAATTGTGTGTAAGGTAACGTGTGTTTTTGTAATGGTTTTGTAAAAGGTATGGGACATGCATGTCCAATACCTTTTGTGTGTGTAATTTAAGTATATGACGGCGTCGCCGTTGTAAACAGCACGTGCAGCGGGCCAGGTGCGCAGCGCAGGCGTCACTAAGGCCGCCCCACTCACCCCACTGCTCGAGCCAGTCTTTATAAACGAGTGCTCGGCGTGGAGGGGATCATTCTTGTCGCAGGCTTGGCCCGGTGCACATGCTGTAGCGCTTAGAGTTTTAATATTATATCTGAATTATATAGTTGTGTGTGTATAGTGATTTATTTTAAATATCGTGCTATTGGAGTAAAAGTTGATTACCGCTATATTTCGTAGTTTCATTTAAGATGATAGACCCTCTGCCTTCATCAGAAGTGAGGCCGGATCCACCTTCCACTAATGATAGTAATGCAAAGCTATGCTTGTGGCTTTTGATCCTGATCTATCGGAATCCGATATTGTGAATTGGTGTAAACTCAGTGAAACGATAATTGTGAAAAGAAATTAGATGGTGTAGTCCGTGTGCGGTGTAGTACTTTGCGAAACTTCACATTGAATAATGAATAATGGGTCATCGTGGCCATGAGTGCCGGAACAAACAGAAATAAGCCTCTTCAAAAAAAAAAAAACCTGTTTGCTGCAAAAAAACTGAAATACCAAAGACAGCCGTTACGGCCATTACGGCCGTTACGTGCTATGTATGCAGTGAGCAGGGGCACACAGCCAATTCCTGCCCAAAGCGATGGAAGAAGGAAGACTCCACACGGAGCACCAGCACTAAGCAAGTGTACCTGTTTTTCACAGCAGCCCGTGGAGTATTACAGATAAGTGATGTAGATTTTCTTTTTATATTTGACTTTGGTTCGGAATGTAGTCTTATAAAGCAAAGCAACTGTCGATCCGAGTGGTCATAGATGGCTACTTATCTGACCTTATTGCTATTGATGCTGGAGCCTCAGGGGTCTGTTCTCTCCGCAACACTTCTCCTGCTGCATATCAATGACCTCCTTGTGCCTGGCATTATTGGGTACGCAGATGACAGCACTGTTATGGAGAGTTATACATCCAGCGCAAAAGCGGTGATGAAGTACGATCATTGAGAGAGGCCATGGTAAAGCGAACGAGTTTAGCCCTAAGTTTTTGTTTCCAAGTGGGGTGACGAGAATCTCGTTGATTTTAACGCCACCAAAACACAAGTGTGTGTGTTCTCCGCCAAAAGGAGTCCATTCAATCTAGCTCCTACTTTTCAGGGTGCATCTGTACAAGTTACTGACAGTCTCGAGCTTCATGGCACGAAGCACAAATCTGAACATCGGCACCTACATTGAGTCGAAAGCTCAAACAGCGGCAAAAAAAGAAAAAGCTGGTTATCCTAAAGAGGGTTAGGTACTCCAGGCCTAGACAGTTTTCAATATTATATAAAACTCAAGTCCGGTCCGGCATGGAGTTTTGCTGTCACCTTTGGGATGGCTCAGCCAAATACCAACTTGACACACTTTTTTTTCTCTGTATCTAGTGCAGAGCCAGGAGGCCAATGTTGGTGACGATGAGAGGCTAATTGGTGGCCAAGCTACGTATCCTGGCCCACCGCCGCAAAGTTGCATGTCTGTCGGTCTTCTGCAGACTGTACTTTGGAGGTTATGCGCAGGAGCTCCACGAGCTGATTCCACCATCTCCCTTCTTCCATCGGGAAACTAGACATACTGCAGGTTATACCTTGTCGATGGTTTTACATATTAGTACGAAGCGCTTTGCTGAATCTTTTTTTTTATGCGCACAGCCAAGGAGTAGAACTCCCTCCCTGCGTCGGTTTTCCCGAGTTCATTCATATCACTTCAATCTATTTAAGTCGCGAGTAAATAGGTTTCTTATGGGTGAGCCAGTTCCATCGTCGACCTCATCTCTGCCCTAAGGGCATGATTGTGGTAAAGAGTATGCCCATTTCATATAAAAATAGTTATCTCTTTAACGGCGAATAATTTCATGAACAAGTAATCCTTAACGGCATAGGTATGAGCAAAGTAACGTAGGCCTCATCGTCAGCCATAAGACGTCCCCTGCTGGACAAAGGCCTCCCCCATAGAACGCCATAACGAACGGCAACGTGCCGTTTCAATCCACCGGTTACCCGCGACTGTCACGATGTCGTCGGTCCACCTGGTGGGAGGCATCTTCGGGTTCGTGGTCGCCACTCGAGATCTTTTCTTCCCCATCGGTTGTCGGGCGATGTGGCCCACCCATTGCCACTTCAACTTGCATATTTTGAGAGCTATGTCGGTGACCCTGGGTTGTAACGTAACTATTACAGATTAAAATTAATGTCCAACGACTATACGAAACCGCTTTTCTTGAAATAACTGTCATGTACTAGTTGTTGCCAGTGGCTTCGCCTGCTACAACTCGAAAATCGTCCCACGGGTAGATAAAATCGGGATGAAAACTGTCCTATGTCAGATCCAGGTTATAAGGTATCTGTGTACTAAATTTTATCCGACTTCGTTCAGTGGTTTTTGCGTGAAAGAGTAACAAACATCCATCTATACTTATAAACTTTCGCGTTTATAGTATGAGTAGATGGTGGGATTACTGGATGAATGCCTTAGTGAGGAAATACTATTAGGTCATTTCAGAACATGGGATTTCAGTTAACGTTAACTATAATGATTTGACCATTTGTCATACAAAACTATGTCAGGCCTTTGCTGGGTGGCGGCTTGAGCAATCGTTGGATATCTCTGAGTGCCGCAGTTAGTTTAATTCGACTATTTTATTTTATTTTATTCGACTATTCAAAAGTGCCTGTTACTGTCCTACTTGAAATAAATATTTTTGACTTTGACCCTTACCAAAACCAAATTTATCGGTTCTGGTTCAGAAGTCCAAACAATTATTACCTATTTAGAGGTGTTAGAGAATAGGTTTCATTAATTTAGAAAAATTGGGAATAAGTTTTCGAAAGTAAATTGCTAAACCGATGAAGTGCCTATCTTGAGTAACAGTTCCAGGTGCAGGAACGAAAATATAAGGGACCTTTAAAAAAAAAAAAAGCCGTGTTAGAAAATGACCAGTACGAGTTCAGATATATTAACGGAATCAATAAGGTCTATAATTATAATAATATTCCCACGAATTTTTTTCAGGTAGTGCCTCGTGGTAAAAATTGTCTGGCAGACATCGCAAAAAATCAAATCATGATGACGTGACGGCGGATAGTGATGATGACGATATCCTTGTTCATGAAAGTAACCACGAGAACAAATATCATGCCTAACAGCAATATAACTTCGGCTAATAGTGATACCGTGTCTGTGAATAGCCGACCCGATACTATATCGATTAACAGTAGTACAATGACTCCTGACTCGTGGAGGAGAGAGATCTTCTGGTTAAGCCGCGTTTACCTCGGTGGGTCTGTGGATGGGTGACCACCCATTTCATGCCGAGTTTCCTCAGTGCCTGTGAAGGCACGTTAATCTGTTGGTCCCAGTTGTCATGTGTGGATTTTTGGCAGTCGTCAGTGTCCTGAAATTCTGACAACCGGTCCTACCAAAGGGTATCGTATTATCCAGTATTGGCTGGGTTGTGGGGGTTGGATGGGCAGTCGCTCCGTGTGGAGTGCTGATGTTCGGCTGCATCCGGTTGGACTGGAGGCCGACCCCAACATAGTTGGGAGGGGGCTGGGCAAATGATGGTGACAATATCTGCTGACTCCCATTATTTGACAGCTACCAGCGATAGTTCAAAAAAAGTTATGGTTCACGTTTGAATCAAAAGAGTCTTCTAGCCCAGATTCAATCAAAGTAGATTACTAAAACAGTCGTACATCGAAAAAATTAATAAGACGATAAAAAAAAAATTAAATTAAAATTATTAATTTGCAGGAACCTGAAGGATCAGCAATGACTAGTCCAGGGACTTTTGCAGGGTCGTTAAGTGAATAATGACTGGGCCAAAAATCTGAAGGCTCATTAATGAGCGGTCCAGATTAAGTAGCAAACTGAAGGGACGAACCGGACCAGTTTGATAAACGTCCTGAAGGCTCAGTATCGAGCGGTCCAGGTTACTAGTATTATGTCCTGAAGGCTCAGTATCGAGCGGACCAGGTTACTAGTGTATGCCCTGAAGGCTCAATAACGAGCGGCCCAGGTTGCTCGTGTATTTCCTGAAGGCTCAATATCGAGCGGTCCAGGGTGTTGGTATTATGTCCTGGAGGCTCAATATCGAGCGGACCAGAAGTACAAGCAAAGTCTGAAGGAATGCACCGGACCAGATTGTAGTCAGGATGAACGAACATCACTCATAATTATGTTTCTGTATTTTAGATACTGTTTGATGAGACTCCGCGTACGAGGACGTTCGCACGTCAGTATGGCCGTGACGGCGTCGCCGTTGTAAACAGCACGTGCAGCGGGCCAGGTGCGCAGCGCAGGCGTCACTAAGGCCGCCCCACTCACCCCACTGCTCGAGCCAGTCTTTATAAACGAGTGCTCGGCGTGGAGGGGATCATTCTTGTCGCAGGCTTGGCCCGGTGCACATGCTGTAGCGCTTAGAGTTTTAATATTATATCTGAATTATATAGTTGTGTGTGTATAGTGATTTATTTTAAATATCGTGCTATTGGAGTAAAAGTTGATTACCGCTATATTTCGTAGTTTCATTTAAGATGATAGACCCTCTGCCTTCATATATGTAAATCGAGAGAATTTGTGTTACAAACATTATTATAAAATTTAAAAATACAGAATAAATTAATTAGAAAAAACATACAGTATAGATAACATATTAATGCTAGTCACGCTTCTTGCATTAGGCTTTGTATTTGCGACTCACTTTTAATTATGTATGTTGGTGATCCGTCATTTTTCTTGACATACACTTTACCATAAGCGGTCCAGCAGTACTGATATCCCTTTGACTTAGCGAGGTCGCGAGCCAGGAAGTGTAGTCTTGAGCCCTTTGCAGTCAGCTGTTCGGATACGAATATAGGTGAGTCTCCGCTACTTTTGAAGCCTAAGTGTTTAGTGCAGAGCTTCACTTTATTCTTGGTGTTGAAAGATTTACATTTCTTAAGTACATCAGTCTTTAGTATTGTAGAGGACAGTTCCACTATAATAGGGGTGTTAGTCATACCCTGCCTTTTCCCCTTAATTCTGTAAATATCACGAATATCCGACTTCGCGACTTCAGTGTTTACGGTCTCAGCCAAACATTTTACCATGTCAATAAGGTCTTCTTTAGTTTCCTTAACTTGCTTGGGAACGTTTTTAATCTCTATGTTTGATTTCCGACTACCTCGCTGTAGATCCTCGACTTTTTCTTCCAGTACGGCTATATACTCTTTATCCTTCTTGGCTTGTATTTCCATCTGTTCTATTTTCCTCTTAAACTCTTCGTTTTGCTGAGTTATAGCGGCCACTGAGCTTTCTATATGGGAATTAGTGAGCTTTATTTCCATGAGCGTGGGGGTAATTTTTTTAAGCTCCATTTCTTGAGCCAACAACATAGACTTAACCATTTGGATCATATCTTCTCTAAAGCCATCTAGCTCTTCTTCCCTTCTTCTTTTCAGTAAGAAGTCTGAAAGGTTGTAATAAATCACTGTCCATCCTATGGTTGCCTGGAAGAGATCGCGGAAAGCGATAAGGCCGCCCATTGTATGTTTTGTAGTGTATATTATGTTTTCTTTTGTTATGTATTTTTGTGGTGTACAATAAAGTATACATATATAAATAAATAAAGGGCGCCATTTTCTGAAAAATTGTGTGGTAATAGGTTTTCTTGGTAAGGATATAATGTGATGACGAGGAAAGAGAAAAAGTCGTGAGAAAAGTTTAAGGTATAAACGTCGAAAGCTAATAATTACAGTGGAGGAAGAATAAAGAATACCATGATTGGACTGTATGAAGGATGTTAATTTTACAAGAAAGGAGTCTGTTGGCGACAGATCTCGTACCTAGTATAACTCAATAGTATGTAGCTTAAGATGTAATTTAGACTCGTATTGTACCTATTATTTAATTTCATAATGTCCTAAATTGTACCTACCTTTTGATGTCTAATGTTGTATTTTCCCATAGATAATAAACTAAAAAACTATCCCCGGCAAGTGAGTTGCGCAGCCCTAAAATAGTAAGCTTTTTCCCATCCCTACGCGTCCTAACGTGCAAATGCACTAGCAGTTGACTTCCGCCCACGGCCGCGAAATGTACGGTGCGCTGCGCTGCGCACACGACGGGATAGTTTTCCTTAACTCCGAGTAAACCGTGGTTTTTCTCCCCACCGCGACTCCTATCCCCTACAAAGCTGGTCCATCGAGCCGGACCTGGGGAATTTCGGTCTGATTTAAGTAATCAGTGTCTCACTCTCGACCACGTGCGTCGAACCAAAACCTGTGTGCAGGGATGTCGCTGCTTCGCACACCCCCGAAGGGTGTTATAACGCGTAGTAAACACGCGATGGAGCAGCAGACTACTACAAAAAGTGAACAATTACTCATAAAATCAGTGCCCAGTGAAAAAACCGCGAGTTCGTCGGCAGCGGCCCGTAGAAGGCTAGAGTTCGAAGCGGCTCAACTTAAAGCTAAAATCGACCTCGATCTAGCACAGAAATGTGCTCAAATTCAAAAGGATTTGCTTGAAAAAAAGCTAGAAATCGAGGTAGCAGAAATAGCGAGCTCGAAAAGTTCCAGAATGGTCGAGTCGTGGCTCGACAAACAAGATGGCGTCGCATCCATCGCAAACAGCGATTGTTCAAAACATGGTTGCCCAATAAATCCAGCACCGACGTGTAACATGCATCAACAAGACTTCGGAGGCGAACGCCCTCAACCACGTGGCGACAGCATCAGCCAGCTAACGGAGACATTGCAACAAGTTCTGACAAGATGCAACGTGCGCAGTGACAACAAAGAACTCTTTGCGCGCCTGCTATATCGAAAGATTTACCGGTGTTCGACGGAGACCCAATGCAGTGGCTGCAGTTCAAGGAGTCTTTTATAGAGTCGTCACACATATGCAGTTATAGCAATGCAGAAAATATATGGCGGTTACGAAAATGTCTTCGCGGTGAAGCAAAAGAAGCCGTATCTTCCCTTCTTATCGGCAACACAACACCGCAAGCTATAATCGACACTTTGGAATTACGATTCGGCAGACCAGAGTGTATAATTTATAAAATATCCACTCAACTTAAGAAAATTCACCCGCTTCCGGCTGCGTATCACACCGAGATCGTGAACTTTGCAATCAAAGTAAAAAACTACGTCACAGCTGTTAAAGCTATCAAGCTGCAGGAATACCTACAAAGTCCGGAAACAACGGCAACAATTCTGTCAAAATTACCGCCCGCTCTTATCAATAAGTGGGCCGAATATGCTTACGCCAGACAAGATAGCGCCATACCTAAATTGGAATTATTGTCAGAATTTTTATATAAAGAAGCAACTATCATTTCAACGTCAGGTGTGAGTTTCATACATAGTCAGAACGACGTGAAAAAGAAATACGAGCATAACAAAACGCATTCAGTGTTATCGTGCACTACTACTTCATCCGATAAAAAGTGTATATTTTGTCACACTTCTCCAACGCACGCTTTAGAAAAGTGCCGAAAATTCAAACACGCTATGAGACGTGACCGCTGGCGATTTGTACGCGCCAAACATATGTGCTACAAGTGTTTGAGCGCACGGCACGATGACCCCGCCTCGTGCAGCGCTCCTAACTGCAGCGAGTGTGGACATCCACATCATCATCTCCTTCATTGGACGAAGCCTGCCTCGACGGAGACATTAGCCGCGCGACCGGCGGTGGCCGTCGCGCAACCAGAGACCGCGCGCCCCGCGCCTGACGCAGCCCGCGTGAACCCACCGGCGACACCCGACGAGTCGCGACGCGAGCGCGAGGATACCGTCGCTCACGCCCACACAAGTGCATCTAGTGTTAGTGAATCGTCAGTGCCTAAAGTGTTGTTAAAAATAGTGCCGGTAACCGTTCATGGACCTAAAGACAATATCCACACACACGCGTTACTCGACGACGGTGCCACCGTGACACTGATCTCTGCTGACCTCGCCGAGCAGGCGGGTCTACACGGTAAGACTGTGACTATGCGAGCCCGCAGTGCATGGGACTCCGGTGAGCTCGTGTGTCAAACAGAAACCGTAAGTTTTGACATTTCTAATAATACAGGTGAACGTTTTAACTTGTGTGCTCGTAAAATGAAAGAACTTAATTTACCTACTCAACGTTTATCTTGTATAGACTTTAGTAATTATTCGGACTATATTAACCATGACTTGTGCAAATGTGATGCACAACCTAAATTATTAATCGGACAGGATAATTACGATCTCATTGCTCCTATCTTGTGTTTAAAAGGTAATAGGAAAAATGAACCTTATGTTACAAAGACACCGCTAGGTTGGTGTATACATGGAGTTGTAAACAACATAACTTTGTTGAACATGTCAGCTGATCGTAATAGTAGTGGCGAGAGCGCGCAACATTGTTGTGATTCTGAGTTGAACGAGTTTGTAAGAAAATCATTTGCGTTAGAGTCAATAGGTATATCAAAACAGCCGCGACAAAATGCGGACGAGTTGCGTGCTATCACCATACTAAATAACACCTGTGAATTAGTTGATAACCAATGGCATGTGGAACTGCCTTGGAAACAGGATAACTTTGTCATGCCTGATTCTTATAAAAATGCCTATAATCGTTTAAAATCTGTTGAGAAAAAAATGTCAGCCGACAGCACTTACGCGTCTCGTTATCGCGAACGTATTCAGCATTTATTTTCAAATAATTATGCCAGGAGGCTAAACGAGGGGGAGTCTAGCGACCACGTTTGGTACCTACCGCATTTCGGGGTCGATAACCCCAATAAGAAGAAGTTACGTTTAGTCTTCGACGCGGCTGCGAAAACACAGGGATGTTCGCTCAATGATTATTTATTGACAGGCCCGGACCTGTTACAATCGTTGTTTGGAATTATGTTTAGGTTCAGAGAAAATCAAATTGGAATTATTGGAGATATTAAAGATATGTTTCTTCGAATTAAAATTAAAGAAAAGGATCAACATGCATTAAGGTTTTTATTTACAGATGAAACTACTAAGGTCGTTAATAAATATGCCATGACGTCATTAATATTTGGCGCAAACTGCTCGCCTTTTATCGCGCAACATATTAAAAACAAAAATGCATTACGTTTTACGGATACTTACCCGATGGCTGTCGATGCTATATGCAAGCAACATTATATGGACGACTACATCGACAGTTTACCCGAAGTCGACCTTACAAAACAAATGATTAAGGAAATCTCTTTGATTCACCAGGAGGGTGGATTTGAAATACGCAACTGGGCTAGCAACGTACCGGACGTTCTGGAAAGCGTACCGAAGGAAGCTTTGAGTGATAGTGTATGTTATGCCTTAGATAAAGATCAATCGGAAAGAACACTCGGTTTATTATGGTACCCTGCTAGCGACGAGTTAGGATTCGATTTGACCTTGAAGCGTATACCAGTTGATGTTGTAAATTTAAAAAGAAACGAAACGCGAACTCTTATGTATTGTTATGTCTATTTTTGACATCCATAGTTATCTGATACCATTTACAATTAAAGGAAAAATAATAATGCGCGAAACTTGGAAAACAAATATAAAATGGGACGAGGAACTGAATGATGAGTTAAATAATTTATTTCAAAGTTGGATATCTCAAGCTAAAAAGATTAATAATATTAGGATCCCGCGTTGGTATTTTTGTGATAGTGATAAGAGCGCGAGTTACGAGAACTTAGAACTACACGTATTTTGCGATGCATCGCCGAGCGCCTATGCGACTGTCGCGTACTGGCGTATGGAAACGAGCAGTGGACATATCGTTGTAGCGTTTATCGCTAGTAAATCTAAAGTTACACCTACGAAATTGGTTTCTATACCGCGATTAGAACTACAGGGGGCGTTATTAGGATGTAAATTAGCAAATAATATTAAAACACAACATCGTTTAAAACCAAGTTCAGTTTATTATTGGACAGATTCAACTACTGTTTTACACTGGATAAGGAACAATTGTAGAACATATAAAGTGTTTATAGCTAATCGTCTAGGAGAAATTGACGATCTAAGTAAGTCTGACGAATGGCACTATGTGCCGACTGACGTCAACGTGGCAGATTTAGGAACTAAAAGTACCGACTACGTACTTAGCAGCAACTCATCCTGGTTTACCGGTCCGTCCTTCTTACATAAATCACGCTCTTACTGGCCTCAGGAACCTGAAAACAAAACAAAAATTAATGAAGAAATATTAGAACAAATAAATGTAGTAAATGAAAATAATAGTGTAAATTACTTACCAGTACCGGAGCCGACCCGCTTCTCCAGTTGGTTGCGATTGCTTCGAACTACTGCAACTGTCTTGTTGTTCATAGACAAATGCAAGAGGATAAAAACAAATGGACTTACCGACGAGTTGATGAAACGGGCTGAAACATTATTACTTCAGCACACGCAGGCCACAGCTTTCTCCAGTGACATCTCGCTGTTGAAACAAAATAAAGAAATAAAACGCGATAGTAGACTACGCGCCTTAACACCCATATTGGATGACACCGGACTACTACGTGTTGGTGGAAGAATTGGAGCAGCTAAGGAAGTAACGATGGACACAAAATCACCAGTGATTCTGGATGGAAATGACCACATGGCTCGACTCATTGTCAAGTATTATCACATCCGCGCAGGCCACGGGTGCAACGAGTTGGTGGTGAATGAACTGCGTCAAAAATATTGGTTGTTACGTTTACGCCCTACGGTCCGTACAGTTGCGACGCAGTGCTTGTTCTGTCGCATCAGGAAAGCTAATCCAAAGCCGCCACGACTTGGTGACCTGCCCGAAGGTAGACTCACGCATCACCAAAGACCGTTTACTATCACCGGAGTCGATTTGTTTGGACCAATAGAGGTCACCGTTGGAAGATCAAGACCAAAACGCTATGGTGTCTTGTTCACGTGTATGACAGTACGCGCCGTACATATTGAGATCGTACCATCACTCACTGCAGATTCATTGATAATGGCTTTACGTAGAATGGCCGCACGTAGAGGCTGGCCATCGAAGATCTATTCTGATAACGGGACCAATATGCGCGGCGCAGAAATTGAACTAAAGAAAGCCTACGACGCCATAGACAGAAGTACTGTCATGAACGAAGCCCTAAACAATGGAGTTTCTTGGAGCTTCATTCCGCCAGCTAGTCCGCACATGGGAGGATCTTGGGAGCGTCTTGTACGCAGTGTCAAGACCGCCCTCAAGGTGGTACTAAAAGAGAGAGCTCCGCACGAAGAGACTCTGATTACTCTCCTAGCTGAAGTGGAGAATATTGTAAACAGTCGGCCCCTCGGTCATGTATCCGTGGACCCTCGGGACGACGAGACATTAACGCCGAACCACTTCCTCATTGGTTCGTCGTCTAATTTGCCTATCGCAGGAGTGTTTACAGACAAAGATCTATGTCTACGTAAGCAATGGCGTATATCGCAGCGCCTGGCTGACCAATTTTGGGCCAGATGGGTGAAGGAAGTTCTCCCCGATCTAGTGCCGCGCCGAAAATGGAGAGAAGAGGGCGCACAATTGAAGATCGGTGATGTGGTAGTAATAGTTGACCCTAACTCCCCCCGTAACTGCTGGCCTAAAGGTATCGTACAATCCGTGTACCCCGGTGCTGACGGACGCGTAAGAGTTGTTGACGTTAAAACAAAAAATGGTTTATTTAAACGCCCTGCAGCTAGGTTAGCTATATTTTAGATTTAGTTTATGCTTGTATATCATCTTAAGTTAGTTTACTATAATATAATATTTTAACTTAGGTTATCGTTTTGAGTGTCGTGTCGACACTGAGGGGGAGAATGTTGGCGACAGATCTCGTACCTAGTATAACTCAATAGTATGTAGCTTAAGATGTAATTTAGACTCGTATTGTACCTATTATTTAATTTCATAATGTCCTAAATTGTACCTACCTTTTGATGTCTAATGTTGTATTTTCCCATAGATAATAAACTAAAAAACTATCCCCGGCAAGTGAGTTGCGCAGCCCTAAAATAGTAAGCTTTTTCCCATCCCTACGCGTCCTAACGTGCAAATGCACTAGCAGTTGACTTCCGCCCACGGCCGCGAAATGTACGGTGCGCTGCGCTGCGCACACGACGGGATAGTTTTCCTTAACTCCGAGTAAACCGTGGTTTTTCTCCCCTCCGCGACTCCTATCCCCTACAGAGTCGTTGTATAAGATGTCAAACCAAAGAGAAATAATATGAAAGAAGAAGTCGTGCTGCTCCAACCCTTTATAAATTGATATAAGTGGAAAACAAATGATAATTTGCTTCAGATCCAATAGAGCACATTCATACGCTCCGCCAGACTATTTAGAAGACAGAATTTTAATCGTTATTAACTACGTCAGCTAAGTTTGTCGACTATAAAAAAGCCTGCGATTCAATCGAAATCTGGGTGGTGTTACAGTCTCTTCAGTAAAGTCGTATCGACTCTAATAGGTATATCGAGGTGCTGCAGTGTGTGTATGGAAACACCCCTATGTCGATCCAATTAATTACAGGACGAGAGCAGAAAACCACTCCAATTGCAAAAAGGCGTGAGACAGGGTGACGTCATTTCTCCGAAACTGTTAACCATAGCATTGAAAAATGCAATGGTAATAGGGATGCAGCCTGTCTTAAATAATAGGATTCTGTTTAGTCCGTCTGTTAGGTTATCGCAAAATATCTTCCAAATGTTGTTTAGTCGGGACATGGCTTCTTAAGCCATAACGATTCTCCTCTATAATTTGTTTGACATTCAAGTAATTATTTTTAATTGTATATTAATATGTAGCATTTAATAATTATGTAAGATCGTATTGATTTTAGACGAAAAACATGTTCCTTTAATTTAACGTTAGGGTACATCGTAACTAATTTTTGGTTCGTATTTTAAATATAGCAAATTCAACTTTATTTGTAGCTTTCTAAGGGGAACAAAACGCTCTGGCCATTTTCCAGAATCGTTGCTTTCCAATAGCTGTCACTCTGACTGCAGTAAAAGCCATGGTGTCTGAGGCAGTCAACTGATTTTCACCACATTGACAGCGACATGGAGCCCCGCAAGGAGTGCCTGAACGCAGACAAGTAGCTATGCAATCTTTAATAAATATTACCAGTTTGGAGCAACATGTACAAAATGTAAAGGTTATGGTAGAGCGTAAAGATACTTTTTAATTCAATCGATTTCAAATAATTATGTTATTATTCTCCATTTTCGAAAAGTTCTATTTTTCAACGTAATATGTAAAATATTATGAAACTCGAGTTACATAAGAAAAACTACTAGGTACTAATAAATTTTAATTATATTAGCCATCTGCATTCACCGTTCCACTGGACCATAATAATTCGACCTTTTGTTTGTGTAAACGGCATATGCCTTCTAAAATCGTGCTCAGCAGTTCAGTTCATGATCAGCGGTAATTAGAACTAGTTTGTACTAGGTCAGGTATGCGATTTATGTCCATGAAGCGTAAGAAAATAGAAATTAGTTTGCAGAATATCTTAACTAAAAAATTCTTCTTTCGTTTGAATTAGTCACAAAGACAACAGGATTAAATCAAAGAATAAGTAATTTGCTCAATTTATGTCCGTTTATTTCTATTCAGAAGAGAAAGCTTTAGCAGTAAATAGGAGAGCCACAGCCACACGCGCATTGTCCGGAGATAGACACGGCTCCAGCTGCCGGCACAGCGCCGCCAAAGCTCACAGCGCCCATGATGGGGACCTGACCAGCAACAGCGGTGTTACCGGCAACTGGCAGCTCACCAATGACCGCCACGTTGCCTTCACCGGCGCCGCCGTAAGCAGCTCCAGGAGCGATAGCACCTCCGTATGCAGCAGCAGAAGTAAGTGCGCCACCATAAGCAGATCCGATGGCGCCACCGTAAGCACCAAGACCGAGGGCACCACCACATGTGGTAGCAGGAGAGAGACCAGCGCCGAGACCCAGAGTAGGAGCTATGGCGGCCACTTGACTTCCGCAGCCGCACCCGTATCCGAACACATTCTGATGGAAAAAATTGTTGTTTTGTTGTGTGTATATTATTATAAAATTCAAAATGCCAGTTTTACAAATCAATAAAGAAAAGACAGAAACAATGTAAGCAGATACTCAAAATTATCACTCACCTGGACCAAGCAAGCTTGGATGCAGAGTAACAGAACAGCGAAGGCAGACATATTTGATGCTTGCTGGTGAACAACGAGAAACCGAAGACTTAATGATGTTCCTACGTTTAAACCACGTTTATATAGTTCAAAAGCTTCTTATCATAACAACTTAAGTAATATAATGAAACAAAGCAACAAAATGCTAAATATTTCAAGGTTCCATCAATTACGAAATACATGCATTTTTCTATTTGCTCACATTGCAACTATTGATTAAGGTATGAAAAGTTAATTTCAAAATCCACAAATTGCTACAACACAACTAGATAAGGACTACGTTTCAGTATAAATAGTCAATCAATTCTTGGAAAACTCATTCTGAAGTTCACTTTAACACAAACTACAATGTCAGCCAAGGTGATCCTCGTCCTCTGCGCTCAGGCGCTCTTCATCCAGGTGAGTTGGGTTTAATTTCCTGTATACTTCACTTGCTTGTGTTTTTCTTTCACTATGGAAAATCGGGTTTGCATTCCGATGTTTTTTTTTTCAAGAACGACGGTTCTCTTTTTATTGTTTCTCAAAATATGCAATTCCTGAAACTGACCATTATAGACCAAAAAAGAGTAGTCTTAAGAAACTTTATCTCTATACTACTGTGGACTGAGGGGAGCTCTGCCCAACAGAGGGATGGCCCATGCTCAAATCAGAGCTCCCTTTAATTCTTCAAGGCAATCCTTTTCCGCAGATTATAATTCAATAGTTAACTTTCTTACTATCTTCTATTAATCTATTCAATTACATAAGTTACGTCTGACACATATTATGTTACGTAATCGACTGAATAAACACGTTTTAATGCATCGTTATAGATAATATTGGTGCTGTTAAAAGAATAAATGTACTAAAACAACAATTTCTTATTTACAGACTGCTTTCAGTTCATGTCTTGGTCGTAGAGCCATCGCCGCTCCTATTGCCTCAGGATGTGCTGGTAACGGCTGGGCTGGCAACGGTTTGATCGGAAATGGATTGATTGGCAACGGTCTGATTGGTAACGGCTGTGCTGGTAACTGGGCTGGGAATGGTATTATTGGTGATGGTATCATTGGTAACAGTTTGATTGGCAATGGTTTGGCCGGTATTGAGATCATTCCCACCAGTGGCGGTGGACTGCCTGTCTCCAGCGTGTCTTCCATCGCTCCCAGTGGCCTCTCCGTAGCTTCTGAGAATGTGTATGAGGGTGCTCTGTCGATGGCTGGTGAGCTGCCGTTTGTGAGTGCAGTGGCTTTGGAGGGCGTATTGCCCAGTGCTGGTGCTGGCGCTGTCAGCTACAGCTGCGGTAACGGCCGTACTGCTATTGAGAGCATCGCTCCTACTGCTGCTGGCTATGGTGCTGCGGGTGCCTACGGAATCGGTGCTGGCTATGGGATCGGCGCTGGTAATGTACTCGGCGCTGGCTATGGACCTGGCGCTGCTGCTATCGCTCCTGCCGCTCTTGGACTCGGCTATGGAGGTCGTGGCTGTGGATGCGGTGCCTACTAAAAAATAAAAGAATGACAACTTAACAGAAATTGATAATTCGATACAATGATGAAATAAACACAATGAGTATAATTATTTTTGTCTGATTTTGTCTTGTGCTATAATTCCTGGACAGACTCAATGTAGCTTTGAATGCAAAAGTAAGCTCAGAATAACTTCCTCAGATAGAGCTGACTTGACTTTATAAAATGTAAGACTTGTGATTATCTAAACGGTAATGCGAAGTAAATAGGCACACGTTTCTTTGCAGAGAGTTGTATCATGCTTGTCTGTAATTCATAAAGTAGTTTAGTGGATATGCAGTACTTAGTAGCACAACCATTTCGCCAACTATGTTTAAGTCTCGTATTCAGAGGGTAAAAAGTCTGAACGGGCGCATGTGACTGATAAATTGTGTTGAAATAAGTTTTCTTGGTAGGGACATGATTGTGATGTCGAGTAAAGAGAAACGTCGAAGGTTAATATACTAGAGGAAGACTAAAGACACCATGGTTGGACTGAATGGAGTATGATAATATTACAAGAAAGGAGTCGTTTTATGAGATGTCAAACCAAAAAAAAAAAAAAAAAATTAAATATGAAAGAAGTCGTGCTGCTTCAACCCTTAATATATTGGTATAAGCTGAAAACGAACGATAATTTGCTTCAGATCCAATAGAACCCATTCATACGCTCCGCCAGACTATAAAGAAGACAGAGGAATTTAATCGTTATTAATTACGTCAGCTAAGTTTGTTGACCAAAAGCCTGCGACTCAATCGAAACCTGGGTGGTGTTACAGTCTATTCAGTAAAGTCGTATCGACTATAATAATTAGATCGAGGTGCTGAAGTGTGTATATGGAAACTCCCCTATGTCGATCCGATTAATTACAGGACGAGAGCAGAAAACCACTCCAATTGCAAAAACGCGTGAGACAGGGAGACGTCATTTCTCCGAAACTGTTAACCATAGCATTGAAAAATGCAATGGTTAAAGGGATGGCATAGGGATGTCTAAAAAAATAGGATTCTGTTTAGTCCGTCTGTTAGGATAACGAAAAAAATCTTCCAAATGTTGTTTAGTCGGGACATGGCTTCTTTAGCCATAACGATTTTCCTCTTTATCTTGTTTGACATTCAAGATATTATTTTTAATTGTATATTAATAAGTAGCATATTATAAAGTAAGATGGTATTGATTTTAGACGATAAAAATGTTCCTTTAATTTAACGTTAGGGTGCAACGTAAGTAATTTTTGGTTCGTATCCTTATCCTTACATAGTATAAAACAAAGTCGCGTCTGTTTGTTTGTTTGTTTATTTGTTTGTTTGTCTTTAAGCTTAAATCTTTAAAACTACGCAACGGATTTTGATGCGGTTTTTTTTAATAGATAGAGTGATTCAAGAGGAAGGTTTTAATACCTTTTTTGCACCCGTGCGAAGCCGGGGCGGGTCACTAGTTTTAAATAAAGCTAATTCAACTTTATTTGTAGCTTTCTAAGGGGAAGAAACGTTTTGGCCATTTTCCAGAATCGTTGCTTCCCAATAGCTGTCACTCTGACTGCAGTAAAAGCCATGGTGTCTGAGGCAGTCAACTGATTCTCACCACATTGACAGCTACTTACAGCCCCGCAAGGAGTGCCTTAACGCAGACAAGTAGCTATGCAATCTTTAATAAATAAAATAAATATTACCAGTTTGGAGCAACATGTACAAAATGTAAAGGTTATGGTAGAGCGTAGAGATACTTTATAATTCAATCAATTTCAAATATTCTCCGTTTTTTCGAAAAGTTCTATTTTTCAACGTAATATGTAAAACATTATGCAACTCGAGTTAAATAAGAAAAACTACTACTAATAAATTAGTTTTAGCCGTCTGCTTCCACTGGACCATAATAATTCGTCCTTTTGTTTGTGTAAACGGCATGTGCCTTCTAAAATCGTGCTCAGCAGTCCAGTTTCATGAACAGCGGTAATTAGAACTAGTTTGTACTAGGTCAGGTATGCGATTTATGTTCATGAAGCGTAAGAAAATAGTTCAGAAATTAGTTTGCAGAATATCTCAACTATAAAATTCTTCTTTCGTTTGAATTAGTCACAAATACAACAGGATTAAATCAAAGAATAAGTAATTTGCTCAATTTATGTCCGTTTATTTCTATTCAGAAGAGAAGGCTTTAGCAGTAAATAGGAGAGCCACAGCCGCATGCACACTGTCCGGAGATAGACACGGCACCAGCAGCCGGCAGAGCGCCGCCGAAGCTCACAGCGCCCATGATGGGGACCTGACCAGCAACAGCGGTGTTTCCAGCGACTGGCAGCTCACCAATGACCGCCACGTTGCCTTCACCGGCGCCGCCGTAAGCAGCTCCAGGAGCGATAGCACCTCCGTATGCAGCAGCAGGAGTAAGTGCGCCACCATAAGCAGATCCGATGGCGCCACCGTAAGCACCAAGACCGAGGGCACCACCACATGCGGTAGCAGGAGAGAGACCAGCGCCGAGACCCAGAGCCGGAGCTATGGCGGCCACTTGACCTCCGCAGCCGCACCCGTAACCGAACACATTCTGTCGGAACAAAAAAAAGTCAACATGCACAAATTGAAGAATTATAAAAAAAATGCAAAAAAATAGAAATGATGGAGTATTTAAGAATAATTACTCACCTGAACCAAGCAAGCTTTGACGCAGAGCAACAGAACAGCGAAGGTAGACATTATTTGATGTTTGTTTGTATTCAACGAGAATCCGAAGACTGAATGATGTCCCTACGTCTAGACCACGTTTATATTATAGTGCAAAAGCTTCTTATCATAACAATGTTTTCCTATGTTCTGTCGAAACAAAGCCGATTATACAAAATCTTTCAAGGTTACATCACTTACGAAATACATGCATTTTTCTATTTGTCCATAATGCTAACTACTGATAAGGGTATGAAAAGGTTAATTTCAAAATTCACAAATGCTGCAACACAACTAGATAAGGACTGCTTTTAGTATAAATAGACGATCGTTTCTTGGAAAACTCATTCTAAAGTTCACTTCAACACAAACTACAATGTCAGCCAAAGTGATCCTCGTCCTCTGCGCTCAGACGCTCTTTATCCAGGTGAGATAGTGTTTAACTTGATTCTTATGACTTGATTTTTGTGGACGGCAGTTCACAAATGACCCCTCCCGCTCTAGGCGGAGCGAAAGGGAGTGTCAGACTTGTGCTGACTAAAACCTACCCATGTTCCTTAGTCTTTTGTGTTCCGGGGTCATGAAATCTCTTTCGAACTGTCTTGCAGTCCCGGCAGGCGTTGGCCCTTGCCTTCTATGTTTATTATCCCTAAATTTTGAATCGATGTAACTGTTTTACAGTTGGATTTATTTCTCAAAGGTCATATTACGTGACAAAAAGTATTGTGAATTTTTGCAGCTTAGGTTTTCCCAACGAACACGTCTGTCACACATTACGTGATCGATCATGTTTCATTGTCATCGATGTCGTCTTTTGATAAAGAAATATTTAATATTACAATATTTTCTTGTTTACAGACGGCTTTCAGTTCATGTATTGGTCGTGGAGCCATCGCTGCTCCTATCGCCCCAGGATGTGCTGGTAACGGCTGGACTGGCAACGGTTTCATCGGAAATGGTCTGATTGGTAACGGCTGTGCAGGTAACTGGGCTGGCAATGGTATTATTGGTGATGGTATCATTGGTAACGGTTTGATCGGCAATGGTTTGGCCGGTATTGAGATCATTCCCACCAGTGGCGGTGGATTCGCTGTCTCCAGCGCGTCTGGAATCGGTGCGGCCAATGGCCTCTCCGTAGCTTCTGAGAATGTGTATGAGGGTGCTCTGTCCGTGGCTGGTGAGCTGCCGTTCGTGAGTGCTGTGGCTTTGGAGGGCGTGTTGCCCAGTGCTGGTGCTGGCGCCGTCAGCTACAGCTGCGGTAACGGTGTTACCGCAATTGAGAGCATCGCTCCTTCTGCTGCTGCCTATGGTGCTGCGGGTGCCTACGGGATCGGCGCTGGCTATGGGATCGGCGCTGGTAATGTTCTTGGTGCTGGATATGGACCTGGCGCTGCTGCCATTGCTCCCGCGGCCCTTGGACTCGGCTATGGAGGTCGTGGCTGTGGATGCGGTATCTACTAAAAATAAAAGAATGACAACTTAACAGAAATGTATGATCCGTTACAATGATGAAATAAACATTTATGAGCATGATATTTATTTTATTTTAAACTTACATCTATCATTACAGGGTAACCCCCTTAATTACTTAATCCTAACTTAATTGTTACTTATTGTTATTATATTTATCTGATTGTGATATTCAGGTAATTCCTGCAGAGATTGAAATGCAAATGTAGCTATCGGTAAGTAGGTATCTCAGATTCGTTCCTACAGATTTCCAATAGTCGACTTTGTAAAAAATAAACTTCAAAAGAAAAATCAGCTTCTGAAGTCGGTGACATTTGTTTGTTTGATTTGGCTTTTTTTGCCACCGACTTCAGAAGCTGATTTTTCTTTTGAAGTTTATTTTTCAATTTTTGGTGTTTTTGAAGTCGGTTGTTTTTTTTGCATTTTTATTTTTTATTTTTTGCATTTTTAGTTGTGTATCAGTAATATTTACTATGAAACATATACTTGTATAGCGTCAGAAAAAGCACGAAACACGTAATACGTGTCTATGTTTGAGGGTTGCCCTCGATTTCTCTGGGATTCCATTCTGGTTTCCATATCATGGTACCACTTTTGAAATATCTCCGTTCCAATAAAAAAAGAATCATCAAAATTGGTTCATAATTTTATTTTTTCATTTTTAGTTGTGTATCAGTAATATTTACTACTATAGCTGACCCGCGCAACTTCGTCTGCGTCACATAAATATAGCTATAACCTTTCTCGATATATCGACTATCCGACATTAATTAAGCTAAATCGTAACAAACAAAAAATCTTATCTTTCCTCTTTATTACAATAGTTTAGATGGTTTAGATTAGCTTAGATTATATTAAAGTGTGAATTACTATAAAATCTATCTCTTACTGTTAAATATAATAAAACACTCTGTACTTGTAAACATTATGATGCAGTAAATATTTTGAATTTGAATTTCCCGGAGGCCAGTCAGAATCCCCCGTACCTACATTGCGACGCAACCCGCGTAATTATTTTTCCGCGCGGGTATTTTTACATTGCGATATCTTCTAAGATATTTGTTTAAACTGTATAGAGTAAAGAGCACAAATATTCTACATTAAATTTCCGTTCTAACGAACACATTTATTTAGATATAGATTAATACCATATGGGTTAAATAAGCTTCGCAAAAAATAATTCTTTTTAACCTAACATTTTAATAGTAAAAAATGATTTGAGTGAGTCAATCTTAAAAGATAGACAGATGCTGTCGCGGACTTTTTTTAAACGGTTTTATTTAAACGGTTTTATTTAGCTCACCCCGTTTGTTTTTTTCTTGGATCAAATTTAGTAATTCAAATTTCACCCACTTCCAGTCAACCGATTAATCTGAAATTTTGTACACACATTGGATTTTGGTGACAATACAATTATGTTTATTCATTATCATTATAAATTCAAGATGGCCGCCGCTACAAAATGGCGGATAATTTATGTTTTATTAATCCCATCAATATGGGTATCAAATGAAAGGGCTCAACAAGTAGAATACAATATACTATAAAAAATTGAAATCCAAGATGGCGGCCGCTACAAAATGGCGGATAATTTATTTATGTTTTATTAATCCCATCAATATGGGTATCAAATGAAAGGGCTCAACAAGCAGAATACAATATACTATAAAAAATTGAAATCCAAGATGGCGGCCGCTACAAAATGGCGGATAACGTAGGTTTTATCAATCCCATCAATATGGGTATCAAATGAAAGGGCTCAACAAGCAGAATACAATATACTATAAAAAATTGAAATACAAGATGGCGGCCGCTACAAAATGGCGGTTAACGTAGGTTTTATCGATCCCATCAATATGGGTATCAAATGAAAGTGCTCAACCAGTATAATACAATATACTATATAAAATTAAAATCCAAGATGGCGGCCCCTTTAAACAGAATGCGAAATAAAAACTAAAAACTAGAAAATAAAAAAATAGGTAAAAAAACTTTTTAAGTTAAACGGTTTTATGTTAAACATACATTGCAATAGTTAAGATAAATGTACTAAAAACCAAAAAATAATAAAATAGAAAACCGTGGGGCACGTCAATTGTCTACAATCGTTGATTGAAATCATAATAATAATAATTAAGTCGAAAATTTGTAGACAATTGACGTGCCCCACGGTTTTCTATTTTATTATTTTTTGGTTTTTGGCGTCCAGATCATCTCGCCACCTAAAGAGGTGGCGAGATGATCTGGACGCACACCACGAGGGCTGGTTCGAGGTGGCTCAGGAAAAGAGCACTTGGAAGGAGTTGGGGGAGGCCTTTGCTCAGCAGTGGGACAGTACAGGCTATTAAAAAAAAAAAAAAAACCAGTAGTTCCAGAGTTTATCGCGTTCAAACAAACAAACAAACAAACTCTTCAGCTTTATAATACATATTAAGTATAGATGAAACATATTATTATACTTGTATAGCGTCAGAAAAAGCACGAAACACGTAATACGTGTCTATGTTTGAGGGTTGCCCTCGATTTCTCTGGGATTCCATTCTGGTTTCCATATCATGGTACCACTCTTGAAGTATCTCCGTTCCAATAAAAAAAGAATCATCAAAATTGGTTCATAAACGACGAAGTTATTCGCGAACACACATAAAAAAACGAACGAAAAATGTTCATAAATTTAAAAAAAATGGTCATAAAATGAAAAGTACTGGGCCAAAAAAAACATACTGATCGAATTGAGAACCTCCTCCTTTTTGGGAAGTCGGTTAAAAATTGAGACCTTGTGATTATCTACGTGGTTTCAACCTGATAGAGAAGTCTTGACTGACTGACTCTCAGCCCTTGCACCAAGAAAGCATAAATTTTGCATAGAAGTTTTCTTTATACTACGGGGTTCAATTTTATATGAAACATTTTATTCTCCGGGTAGGAATAACGAAAATTATAAAAACAAAACAAATCAATTCGTGTTCATTCATTAAAAAAATTTAGACCGCGGGTAGAAGCTAGTATGACATAAACAGGCACCCGTTTCTTTTGCGAGACTATTATCAAGCCTGTAGGTATAGCGCTGAAGTTTTACCAACAAACAAATTTCAGTTCCGTTATGATAGAGGCTGAACAGTTGTGTGGTAATCGGTTATCTTAGTATGGGCATTTGATGCAAAAGAATGAGAAAACAAAAATGTAAGTTTTGTGTATTTAAGTGTTGATGGCCAAAAGAGTACAGGAAGACCCAAGAAACCATGGATATACTAATTATGAGGGATGATTTATGGCATGAAAAGAGTCGTATAATTAAATGACATGTAAAAGAGTAGTATGAAAAGAAAAGACATGCTGCTATGACCCCAAATAAATTGGTGTAAGCGGATGAAGAATAATTGGTAATGGCAAGATCAAGATGGAATGTCACTTTGTCTATACGAGTATTAACATGTCTTATTAATAATTATATTTTTTTCTCTGGGAATACAAAAGTACCTTAGGAAGTATGGAAGAAGAAGACATGTAGCGCCGACCCCAAATGAATTGGGATAAGGGCAGGAGAATGATAAATACAAAAGTACCTTAATTTCATTGATATCTTTTATATACATATTTCTACAATATTATTTTTAGTATATTATGTGGAACCTGAATATAGTTTGTTGAAAATAAGTAACTGAATCGATTTTTACACTATGTTGTATTTTGTCCCAAAAATATAATTTTACAAAAGGTTAAGTACAAGGTTGGACACCGAGCGAAATTAGGTAGGTACTACATATTTTATTAATTCGAAAATAATTCTTTAGAATGATTTGCTTTAAGAGTTAAACTATGCCATAATTCATGGATGGAGTGTTAAAGTTCTGTTCAGTATTAAAGGAGAAAATCAAAACATAGAAATATTTGCACAAATCATGATCATTTATTTTCATTTTGGCATTCGGATCAGACGAATCAGCAGTAAATAGGAGCGCCACAGCCGCACGCACACTGTCCAGAGATAGACACGGCACCAGCAGCCGGCACAGCGCCACCAAAGCTCACGATACCCTGGATAGGGATCTGACCAGCAACAGCGGTGTTACCGGCGACTGGCAGCTCACCAATGACCGCCACGTTGCCTTCACCGGTGCCGCCGTAAGCAGCTCCAGGAGCGATAGCACCTCCGTATGCAGCAACAGGAGAAAGTGCGCCACCATGAGCAGATCCGATGGCACCACCGTAAGCACCAAGACCGAGGGCACCACCACATGCGGTAGCAGGAGAGAGACCAGCGCCGAGACCCAGAGCAGGAGCGGCCACTTGACCTCCGCAGCTGCACCCGTATCCGAACACATTCTGATGGAAAAAAATGTTGTTTTGTTGTGTGTTTACATATAAATTTCAAAATGCCAGTATTACAAATCAATAAAGAAAAGACAGAAACAATGTAAGCAGATACTCAAAATTATCACTCACCTGGACCAAGCAAGCTTGGATGCAGAGTAACAGAACAGCGAAGGTAGACATATTTGATGTTTGCTGGTGAACAACGAGAAACCGAAGACTTAATGATGTTCCTACGTCTAGACCACGTTTATATAGTGCAAAAGCTTCTTATCATAACAACGTATGTAATATAATGAAACAAAGCAACAAAATACTAAATATTTCAAGGTTCCATCAATTGCGAAATACATGCATTTTTCTATTTGCTCACATTGCAACTATTGATTAAGGTATGAAAAGTTAATTTCAAAATCCACAAATTGCTACAACACAACTAGATAAGGACTACGTTTCAGTATAAATAGTCGATCAATTCTTGGAAAACTCATTCTAAAGTTCACTTCAACACAAACTACAATGTCAGCCAAGGTGATCCTCGTCCTCTGCGCTCAGGCGCTCTTCATCCAGGTGAGTTGGGTTTAATTTCCTGTGTACTTCACTTGCCTGTGTTTTTCTTTCACTATGGAAAATCGTGTTTGCATTCCGATGTTTTTTTTTCAAGAACGACGGTTCTCTTTTTATTGTTTCTCAAAATATGTAATTCCTGAAACTGACCATTATAGACCAAAAAAGAGTAGTCTTAAGAGAAAAAACTTTTTCTCTATACTACTGTGGACTGAGGGGAGCTCTGCCCAACAGAGGGATGGCCCATGTTCAAATCAGAGCTCCCTTTAATTCTTCAAGCCAATCCTTTTCCGCAAATTATAATTCAATAGTTAACTTTCTTACTATCTTCTATTCAATTACATAAGTTACGTCTGACACATATTATGTTACTTAGTCGACTGAATAAACACGTTTTAATGCATCGTTATAGACAATATTGGTGCTGTTAAAAGAATATGTACTAAAACAACAATTTCTTGTTTACAGACTGCTTTCAGTTCATGTCTTGGTCGTAGAGCCATCGCCGCTCCTATTGCCTCAGAATGTGCTGGTAACAGCTGGGCTGGCAACGGTTTGCTCGGAAATGGATTGATTGGTAACGGTCTGATTGGTAACGGCTGTGCTGGTAACTGGGCTGGCAATGGTATTATTGGTGATGGTATCATTGGTAACAGTTTGATTGGCAATGGTTTGGCCGGTATTGAGATCATTTCCACTAGTGGCGGTGGACTGCCTGTCTCCAGCGTGTCTTCCATCGCTCCCAGTGGCCTCTCCGTAGCTTCTGAGAATGTGTATGAGGGTGCTCTGTCCGTGGCTGGTGAGCTGCCGTTCGTGAGTGCTGTGGCTTTGGAGGGTGTATTGCCCAGTGCTGGTGCTGGTGCCGTCAGCTACAGATGCGGTAACGGCCGTACTGCTATTGAGAGCATTGCTCCTTCTGCTGCTGGCTATGGTGCTGCGGGTGCCTACGAAATCGGTGCTGGCTATGGGATCGGCGCTGGTAATGTACTCGGCGCTGGATGTGGACCTGGCGCTGCTGCCATCGCTCCTACCGCTCTTGGACTCGGCTATGGAGGTCGTGGCTGTGAATGCGGTGTCTACTAAAAAATAAAAGAATAACAACCTAACAGAAATTGATAAACTGATACAATGATGAAATAAACTTTGAGCATTTATTAATTTGGTGTGATTTCATTTTGTCGTAAAATTCCTGGAAAGGCTCGAATGCAAATGTAGCTTCAAGTATCTCAGAATCCTTACTCAGATGACCTGACTTGACTTTATGAAATTGTGACTTGTATTATCTAAGCAGTAATGCGACTTAAAAGGCACCCGTTTTTTTGCAGAGAGTTATAACATGCCTATTTGTAATTCAAAAAGTAGTTTTATGGGTATGCCGTACTTAGTAGCACAACATTTCGCCAAGTATGTTTAAGTCCCTTATTATAAAGGGTAAAAAGTATAAGACGTAAGACTGATAAATGTGTGGTAATAGGTTTTCTTGGTATGGACATGACTGTGATGTCGAGGAAATAGCGGTTAGCTATGAATTTCTTTAAAGCTTAATTTCTTTGGAGTCTAGTTTTATCATCTCTTATTTAAAAAATTAAATTTTAACATCTTGGTTCTCATTTTGAATGGCCTGTTGTAGTTGTATTAAGTATTTCTAAGATATTTAGGTGACGAGCTATTAGGCAAGTTTTTAATAATTAGTTTTTGTTTCCATTCTTTGGCAATGTGTTTGTTTTGTTCCACAGTTTATTTATACCAGACAAGCTCTAGACGTGAAGACTTGTAATTGGCTGTATGATTATCGTACTGTTATTTATCACCATTGTATCTAGCTGTAAGTCTTCCAAAGTAAATAAATAAAAAAAAAACCGACTTCGACAAAAATAAAACACAAAAAAGTGAAAAATAAAAAATCTGCTTCAGAAGTCGGTGACTTTTGTTTGTTTGATTTCATGTTTTTGCCACCGACTTCTGAAGCAGATTTTTTATTTTTCACTTTTTTGTGTTTTATTTTTGTCGAAGTCGGTTTTATTTTTTGTAAAAAAGTTTTTATTTTTCACTTTTTAGTGGTTCACATGGGCTTACCCCTTCACAACGTACCGGCGTGATATTATGTTATGAACTGGTGTAAACAATAGACAGTCATGAGATTTCAGCAATCCCAGTCCATTTACTATCATTAATTGAGGAGTTCCGTTGCCTATCTCTATCTCCGAAGTTCTTCATCACCTTTGTAGTGAGTACAGGCGTGATATTATGTTGTGTGATGGCGTAAACAATTCTTAGATATGCTATAGCAACAATCGCGGTTAATCTGCTGTTATTTATTGAAGAGTTCCCCCGATTTCTACAAGATCCCATCATCAGATATTAAAATGGTGAAAATGGGACCACACGGGAAGCACCAGCTTTCAAATGAAAAAAGAATCATGAAAATCAGTTCACCCAGTCGCAAGTTATGAGCTAACAAACATAAAAAAAAAAAAAAAAAAAATACAGTCGAATTGATAACCTCCTCCTTTTTTTGAAGTCGGTTAAAAAATAGAAAAAGTCGTGAGGAAAGATTTGTGTATAAACGTCGAAGGCTAATGCTAATTTAGTAGAGGAAGACTAAAGACACCATGTTGGACTGTATGAAGGATGATAATATTACAAGAAAGGTGTTGCTTGATGAGATGACAAACAAAATACAACTATGATAGAAGAAGACATGGTACTCCGACCCTAAATAAATTGTTATAAGTGGAAGGAGAATGATAATTAATGCTTCAGAACCAATAGACCACATTCATACGCTCCGCCAGATTATAAAAAATGCTGCGGAGTAAAATCTCGAATTATTATTGTACTAGCGATTGCAGACTATGAAAAAGCCTTTGATTCAATCGAAACCAAGGCAGAGTTACAGTCGATCCGATTACAGGACGAGAGCCGGAAACCAATCCAATTGCAAAAAGGCGTGAGATAGGAAGATGTAATTTCTCCGAATCTGTTCACCAGCGCATTGGAGGATGTATTCATGTCGAATGTCTATATTCTACCAGCACCAGGGTTATTGTTGGAGGTGGTACTCTCGAAGTGGTCGACCACAATGTCTACTTTGGACAAACTGTCCAAGTAGGTAGGTCGAACTTCGACAAAGAGACTTCATTCGAGTTGGTTTCTTCGGGATCGCCCACTCGAAGAAACCAACTCGAATGAAGTGGAGTTTCTTTGTGGGGGAAATTCGCCGAAGAACCAGGATCACTGACGTACCACTCAGAGTATGCAAGTTAAAGTGGTAATGGGCAGGTCGCATCGTTCGAAGAACCGACAACCGATTTGGTAGAAAGATCTTCCAGAAGACGCAGCCTTGGTAGGCTTCGTACCAGGTGGACCGATGACATCAATCATGTCGCAAGCAATCGGTGAAGAGAAGCGGCAGGTTGCCGTTCATTATGGCGTTCTATGGGTGAGGCCTCTGTTCAACAGTGGACGTCGTCTGGCTGATGATGCTGAATTATTTTAATAATTAAACACTACGAATATTTTGAGCCTACTTTTGACCTCAACTCTGTCCACCTCTCTCCTAGGAAAGAGGTGAGGTTTGTCATGGAACGAGTTTACCCATCAGAAGCCAAATTACTCGCAATTTAAATAGATTGGGGTCATGAAATAATGTAAACTCGGAAACACAGACGCAGACAGGGAACTCCACTCTTTGGCTATGCGTAAAATAAAAGAGCAAGCAAAGCACTTCATAGAAATGTACGTCGTAGTCTAGACTCACTTCTTCTTCCTCTCATGGGCGCTCTCGCTGAACCTTATAGTAATGGGACAGTCTATGAAGCTTGTTCATCAGGTTATCGAACCGTTACCAATAAGTCGCTTGGCTCTGCGCTTAATAGAATCGAGTGTGGCTGGTATTTGGCTGAGCCATCCCAAAGGTAACAGCAATGCTCCATGCCCGACCGTCCTTGAGCTTTATGTAAGACTAAAAGCTGTCCAGACTTGAAGCACCGGTTTAACCTTATTAAGGACAATCAGTTTGAAATATTTGATTTTTGTTTACGTTGGAAGCAGCTCAGTATGAGTGTAGGATTAAATAAAAAATCGAATTATTTGTTCACATCATGATCGTTTTTATTTTCTATTTGGCTATCGGATAAGACCCATCAGCAGTAAATAGGAGACCCACAGCCGCATGCACACTGTCCGGAGATAGACACGGCACCAGCAGCCGGCACAGCGCCGCCAAAGTTCACGATACCCTGGATGGGGACCTGACCAGCAACAGCGGTGTTACCGGCGACTGGCAGCTCACCAATGACCGCCACGTTGCCTTCACCGGTGCCACCGTAAGCAGCTCCAGGAGCGATAGCACCTCCGTATGCAGCAGCAGGAGCAAGTGCGCCACCATAAGCAGATCCGATTGCGCCACCGTAAGCACCAAGACCGAAGGGACCACCACATGTGGTAGCAGGAGAGAGACCAGCGCCCAGACCTATAGCAGGAGCTATGGCAGCCACTTGACCTCCGCAGCCGCACCCGATACCGAACACATTCTGATGGAACAAAATGATACGTGGTTACAAAAAATGTCAACATGGTTCGAATTAAACAACAACAGCAAAAATAATAGAAATGACGGAGTACTTCAGAACAGTTACTCACCTGGACCAAGCAAGCTTGGATGCACAGCAACAGAACAGCGAAGATAGACATATTTGATGTTTGCTGGTGTTCAACGAGAAGCCGAAGACTGAATGATGTCCCTAAGTCTAGACCAAGTTTATATAGTGCAAAAGCTTCTTATGATAACAATGTTTTTCTATGTTATGTTGAAACAAAGCCTAAAGATTTCAAGGCTACTACACTTACGGAATACATGCATTTTTCTATTTCCCCATATTGCAACTATTGATAATGGTATGTAAAGTTCATTTCAAAATCCACAAATTGCTGCAACAAAGCTAGATAAGGGCTGCGCTTCAGTATAAAAATAGTAGATCAATTCTTGGAAAATCATTCTAAAGTTGACTTTAACACAAACTACAATGTCAGCCAAGGTGATCCTCGTCCTCTGCGCTCAGGCGCTCTTCATCCAGGTGAGATAGTGTTCCACTTGATTCTTGTGACTTTATTTTTGTTGATGGGAATTCATCAAATGACACTCCCGCTCTGGGTGGAGCTAAAGGGAGTGTCAGACTTAAGGTGACTAAAACTTACCCACGTTCCTTAGTCTTTTGTGTTCCGGGGTCATAAAATCTCTTTCGAACTGTCCTGCAGTCCCGGCAGGCGTTGGCTCTTGCCATGACCTCCTTTCATGATTTTTGTCCTTACATTTCGAATCGATGTAACCTTTTTACAGTTGTGATTTTCTCAAAAGTCATAGGTTTATTGTGAATTTTTGTAGCTAATGTTTTCAAAAAGAACACGTCTGACACACATTACGTGATCGATTAAACAATCATGTTACATTGTCATCGAGGTCGTCTTTTGATAAAGAGATATTTACTAATACATACAATATTTTCTTGTCTACAGACTGCTTTCAGTTCATGTCTTGGTCGTGGAGCCATCGCCGCTCCTGCAGTTATTGCCCCAGGATGTGCTGGTAATGGCTGGGCTGGCAATGGTTTGATTGGAAATGGTCTGATTGGTAACGGTTTGATTGGTAACGGCTGTGCTGGTAACTGGGCTGGGAATGGTATTATTGGTGATGGTATCATTGGTAACGGTTTGATCGGCAATGGTTTGGCCGGTATTGAGATCATTCCCACTAGTGGCGGTGGACTGCCTGTCTCCAGCGTGTCTTCCATCGCTCCCAGTGGCCTCTCCGTAGCGTCTGAGAATGTGTATGAGGGTGCTCTGTCCGTGGCTGGTGAGCTGCCGTTCGTAAGTGCTGTGGCTTTGGAGGGCGTGTTGCCCAGTGCTGGTGCTGGCGCCGTCAGCTACAGCTGCGGTAACGGTGTTACTGCTATTGAGAGCATCGCTCCTTCTGCTGCTGCCTATGGTGCTGCGGGTGCCTACGGGATAGGCGCTGGCTATGGGATCGGCGCTGGTAATGTTGTCGGCGCTGGCTATGGACCTGGCGCTGCTGCTATCGCTCCTGCCGCTCTTGGACTCGGCTATGGAGGCCGCAGCTGTGGATGCGGTGTCTACTAAAAATTAACATAATGGTTATACTCAACAGAAATGTATGATACGTTATGATGATGAAATAAACATTCATCAAAGCATATTAATTTTGTCTGATTTTATTATTTATTTCCTGTAATGATTCAAATGCGAATGTAGATTCATTGGTCTCAGAATTTGACCCGATATTTCACACACTTTGAGTGTGTGATTATCCACGCGGTAATGCGACATGAATAGGCACTGGGCGAAATAGTTGTACTGTCGATTAAAATAGTACACCCATTTCATTAACTATGTTCAAGTCTCGTAAAATTTATAGCGAAAAGTCTGAAAGGGGGCGCCTGGCTAAAACGTTGTGTGGTAATCGGTTTTCTTGGTTTAGGTATGTTATGTAGAGGACAGAAAAATGTCGTTAGGAATGTTTTCAGTAACGTTTATACGCCGGAAGACCAAAAAAACTTATTTTACGCTATTTTGTTTGCACATCATGTATCTGCAACAAATAAATACTTACTTTTCTTTCCATCTTTTAAAGGTTTTTGGATATTTTCCCCTTCGCCACTATGCTGCTGATGATTGTGATAAATCTATACCGTTATTTTTTATGAATTTGGTACTTTTCTAATAGCTCATGGCTAAATGAATCCTTCAGAAAACAACTGTCAAAAAAAAGTATAAAATATCTGCCTATGAATATGAAGCGCCATGAATGGTATGGTAATGGTGGTAGTTTCGATGTGCGTTCCCTTCTGTTGCGAGGCCAATTTCTTTCAAAATAAATGGGCGACTCTCATGAATCAGTTTTTCCACATCATTCCCACTCATTTCCCTTTTTAACCGACTTCTAAAAAAAGAAGGAGGTTCTCAATTCGGATGTTTTTTTTTTTTTTTTTTTATGTTTGTTCGGGCATAACTCCGTCACTTGCTAACCGATTTGAAAAATTCTTTTTTTGTTGGAAAGGGTATACTTCCCAAATGGTCCCATAATTTTTTTATCGAAATCGGACAAGCGGTTTTTGAAAAATCAACAAAACTCAAAAAAAATACTACATTGTCCACATTAGGTGAACCACTAAAAAGTGAAAAATAAAATCTTTTTAACAAAAAATAAAACCGACTTCAAAAAAAAAAGTCAAAAATAAATCAGTTTCTGAAGTCGGTGACAAAAAATGAAATCAAACAAACAAAAGTCACCGACTTCAGAAACTGATTTATTTTTGACTTTTTTTTTGAAGTCGGTTTTATTTTTTGTTAAAAAGATTTTATTATTAAACGGTTTTATTTAGCTCACCCCGTTTGTTTTATTTATTATTCTTGGGTCAAATTTAGTAATTCAAATTTCACCCTCTTCCTGTCAACCGATTAATCTGAAATTTTGTATACTCTTTGGATTTTGGTGACAATACAATTATGTTTATTCATTATCATTATAAATTCAAGATGGCCGCCGCTACAAATGGCGGATAATTTATGTTTTATTAATCCCATCAATATGGGTATCAAAAGAAAGGGCTCAACAAGCAGAATACAATATACTATAAAAAATTGAAATCCAAGATGGCGGCCGCTACAAAATGGCGGATAACGTAGGTTTTATCAATCCCATCAATATGGGTATCAAATGAAAGGGCTCAACAAGCAGAATACAATATACTATAAAAAATTGAAATACAAGATGGCGGCCGCTACAAAAAACTAAAAACTAGAAAATTAAATTAGGTAAAAAAACTTTTTAAGTTAAACGGTTTTATGTTAAACATACATTGCAATGTTTAAGATAAATGTACTAAAAACCAAAAAAATAATAAAATAGATACAGTCGTGGGAGTTATAAACATATGCATAGACTAGACTAAAATAAAACCGTGGGGCACGTCAATTGTCTACAAATTATCGACTTAATGTGAATTATTGTAAATTATTTTTTGGTTTTTAGTACATTTATCTTAAACATTGCAATGTATGTTTAACATAAAACCGTTTAACTTAAAAAGTTTTTTTACCTAATTTTTTTCATTTAGTTTCTAAAATGGTGCCACAACACACGTTTTTAGCAAGGAAATGACTTAGCAAATAATATGAGTGTTTCTATTAACCGACTTCAAAGAGGAGGACGTTTTATGACCGACTGTATGTATTTTTATGCATGTTGACGAATATCTTAGTCAATTGGGGACCGATTTTAAACATTCAATTTTTTCGATAGTATACTCCCGAAGTGGTCGCATTATCACCGAGGCAGGATCTAATAATGATGGGAGCCCAAGGAAATCGAGGGCAACTCTCCAATTTTATAGGCACTTATTCTGTTTTCCAATAAATTTTCTAAAGCTGATCAAGTATTTGCGTCTAATAATCATAATCTCATGTAGGTGCGCTAATGATGGAAGGTACAACTACTCAACGGTTAGGGGTTGAAAGAAAATTCTTTCAACATTATAAACGTACTTAAATGCTCTAATAGTTCTACTATTGTTTAATTATTGAAAGAATTGTATTCTTTCAGGCTTATTAGGTTGACCTAATATAATACAAGGTAAATCTCATTAACCGACTTCAAGAAAGGAGGTTCTCAATTCGAATTTACAATCTGTTTTATGTAGGTATGTTCACCAATATTATTCGAATATGTCTGAAAATTGTTGACATTGCCATGTATTGGTATCATCAAATAAATGCTTGAAAAGTGTAAATATTTGTAAAGAATATTACAACAGATACTTAAATAAAAAAAGCCAAAACACAACAAAAAAGTTCGAAATCAAAAAAACTAAAGTCACCGACCTCCAATGCTAAAGTTATTTTTTTTATTCTTTCAATAATTAAACAATAGTACCCATATTGATGGGATTGATAAAACCAAGGTCGTTGGATAAAACCTACGTTATCCGCCATTTTGTAGCGGCCGCCATCTTGAATTTCAATTTTTTATAGTATATTGTATTCTGCTTGTTGAGCCCTTTCATTTGATACCCATATTGATGGGATTAATAAAACATAAATTATCCGCCATTTGTAGCGGCGGCCATCTTGAATTTATAATGATAATGAATAAACATAATTGTATTGTCACCAAAATCCAAAGAGTATACAAAATTTCAGATTAATCGGTTGACAGGAAGAGGGTGAAATTTGAATTACTAAATTTGACCCAAGAATAATAAATAAAACAAACGGGGTGAGCTAAATAAAACCGTTTAATAAAAAGGGAAATGAGTGGGAATGATGTGGAAAAACTGATTCATGAGAGTCGCCCATTTATTTTGAAAGAAATTGGCCTCGCAACAGAAGGGAACGCACATCGAAACTACCACCATTACCATACCATTCATGGCGCTTCATATTCATAGGCAGATATTTTATACTTTTTTTTGACAGTTGTTTTCTGAAGGATTCATTTAGCCATGAGCTATTAGAAAAGTACCAAATTCATAAAAAATAACGGTATAGATTTATCACAATCATCAGCAGCATAGTGGCGAAGGGGAAAATATCCAAAAACCTTTAAAAGATGGAAAGAAAAGTAAGTATTTATTTGTTGCAGATACATGATGTGCAAACAAAATAGCGTAAAATAAGTTTTTTTGGTCTTCCGGCGTATAAACGTTACTGAAAACATTCCTAACGGCATTTTTCTGTCCTCTACATAACATACCTAAACCAAGAAAACCGATTACCACACAACGTTTTAGCCAGGCGCCCCCTTTCAGACTTTTCGCTATAAATTTTACGAGACTTGAACATATAGCTTGTGATAGGTCAGGGGCGTGATTTATGTCCATGAAGCGTAAGAAAACAGAAATAAAATTACAGAATATCTTGTATGAAAGTCTTCGTTCGTTTGAATTCTTACCAAAGACAAAAGGATTAAATCAAAGAATTAAATATTTGCTCAATGTATATCCGTTTATTTGTATTCAGAAGAGAAGGCTTTAGCAGTAAATAGGAGATCCACAGCCGCATGCACACTGTCCGGAGATAGACACGGCACCAGCAGCCGGCACAGCGCCGCCGAAGCTCACAGCGCCCATGATGGGGACCTGACCAGCAACAGCGGTGTTACCGGCGACTGGCAGCTCACCAGCGACCGCCACGTTGCCTTCACCGGCACCGCCGTAAGCAGTTCCAGGAGCGATAGCACCTCCGTATGCAGCAGCAGGAGTAAGTGCGCCACCATAAGCAGATCCGATAGCGCCACCGTAAGCACCAAGACCGAGGGCACCACCACATGCGGTAGCAGGAGAGAGACCAGCGCCGAGACCCAGAGCAGGAGGTATGGCGGCCACTTGACCTCCGCAGCCGCAGCCGTAACCGAACACATTCTGACGGAACAAAAATTGTTTGTATTTACAGAAAAATGTCAACAAGCACAAATTGAAGAACAATAAAGAAAAGGCAAAAAAAAAAATGAAATGATGGAGTATTTCAGAACAATCACTCACCTGGACCAAGCAAGCTTGGATGCAGAGCAACAAAACAGCAGCGAAGGTAGACATGTTTGATGTTTGCTGGTGTTCAACGAGAAGCCGAAGACTGAATGATGTCCCTACGTGTAGACCACGTTTATATAGTGCAAAAGCTTCTATCATAACAATGTTTCTTTAAGTTCTATTGAAACCCTTCATACAAAATATTTCAAGGTTACATCAATTACGAAATACATGCATTTTTCTATTTCCCCATAATATTGCAACTATTGATAAAGGTATGTAAAATTCATTTCAATAGCCACAAATTGCTGCAACAAAACTAGATAAGGACTACACTTCAGTATATAAAGTCGATCAATTCTTGGAAAACTCATTCTAAAGTTCACTTCAACACAAACTACAATGTCAGCCAAGGTGATCCTCGTCCTCTGCGCTCAGGCGCTGTTCATTCAGGTGAGATAGTGCTTTACGTGATTCTTGAGACTTTCTTTTTGTAGACAGGAAATTCATCAAATTTGAGTGACCCCTCTTGCTCTGGGTGGAGCGAAAGGGAGTGTCAGACTTGTTGTGACTAAAAACTACTCATGTTCCTTAGAATTCTGTGTTTCGTGGTCATGGTATCTCTTTCGATCTGTCCCATAGTCCCGGCAGGCGTTGGCCCCTGCCCTTCATTTTGAATCGATGTAATAAGTGTCTATATGCTGTTGAAGAACTTTAGATTTTTTTTTATATAATAATGTTGTATTGTGGTAGTGTATTTTTTTGCAATGTTGAAATGTTCTGGCTTGCTTGTATTTTGTATTGTTGCATATTTTTTATTTTATTTTTATTTTTCTCTTTATATAATTTAATTTTCATTTTAATAACATGTAATTTCAAATACAATTTATTGTTTATGAATAAATGACTAATGACTAATCTTTTGCAGTTAGGATTTTCTCAAAAGTCACATAACGTGACCAAAAAATATTGTCAATTTTCATAACGAACACGTCTGACACACATTACGTGATTGATTAAACAATCATGTTACATTGTGATCGAGGTCGTCTTTTGATAAAGAGATATTTACTTATACTTTATTTTCTTGTTTACAGACTGTTTTCGGTTCATGTCTTGGTCGTGGAGCCATCGCCGCTCCTGCTGTTATTGCTCCAGGATGTACTGGTAACGGCTGGACTGGCAATGCTTTGATCGGAAATGGTCTGATTGGTAACGGTTTGATTGGTAACGGCTGTGAAGGTAACTGGGCTGGAAATGGTATTATTGGTGATGGTATCATTGGTAACGGTTTGATCGGCAATGGTTTGGCCGGTATTGAGATTATTCCGACCAGTGGCGGTGGATTCGCTGTCTCCAGCATTTCTGGAATCGGTGCTCCCACTGGTCTCTCCGTAGCATCTGAGAACGTGTATGAGGGTGCTCTGTCCGTGGCTGGTGAGCTGCCGTTTATGAGTGCTATAGCTTTGGAGGGCGTGTTGCCCAGTGCTGGTGCTGGCGCCATCAGCTACAGCTGCGGTAACGGTATTACTGCTATTGAAAGCATCGCTCCTTCTGCTGCTGCTTATGGCGCTGCGGGTGCCTATGGAATCGGCGCTGGCTATGGGATCGGCGCTGGTAATGTTGTTGGCGCTGGCTATGGACCTGACGCTGCTGCTATCGCACCTGCCGCTCTTGGACTCGGCTGTGGAGGCCGCAGCTGTGGATGCGGTGTCTACTAAGGATTAAAATAATGGTTACTCAACAGAAATGTATGATCTGTTACGATGATGAAATAAAGATATGGCCGTAATATTTTTGTCCGATTTGAATATTCCCAAAATTTTCCTGGAAAAATTAAATGTAGCAAACGTAGACAGAGTAGCACTGATTTTTTTTACAAATACGACTACAATAGTAGTTTATGCGACTGTGCATAATGAAGGGCATTACAACACAAGTGTGGGTTTAAGAAACGAGCCGAGTCGAGTTTCTTAATAGCATCACACGAGTGTTGTAATGCATACACTAATTTATCTACCCGAATATCATAAGGGCTCTATGATGGGTTCAGGAACCATAGGGAAATGACCAGCATTGTTACCAGTGTAATGCAATAAAAAATAAACAGGTTATTATTTGCATTCGTCGCTGCATTTACGATATCTGGCGGAGTGTTCATGTTAATTTCCGAGTCACTATCACTCATTTTCGACAGAAATAAAGAACTTATCAGAAAATTTGTCTACTCGTAACTGGAAATAAAAAGCTAACGAACAAATGACAGCTCGAAATGGCTGCGTTTCGGATTGAGTAGATACGTGCGCGCGGAACTAGTTGGCCGCGCCTTAGGCATGTTTTTGTTTTTTATTTGTATTCTTTTCAATAAATTGAACAAATTATTGTTCACGATATCTCGAGATTGGTCATCACTGTCTAATTATAGTCTCCTGTGCATTGCGAGCTGTAGGCAACCCGCCCCCTCACCCCTGTCGCCACCTAAGGCGCGGCCAACTAGTTCCGCGCGCACTATAGAATAGCACACTCACTTGAATTTGACACCTGTTCCAAATTTAAAACTCATAACCTACTGTTTTCAGTAGGTTATGAGCTCATTACAGTTCTGTTAATTTCTGCTGGTTGGTAATGCTGGTCATTGCCTATGGTTTTTGAACGCATTAGAGAGGGTTTATGATATTTGGGTAGATAAAATATTTTATACAATGAGTGTGATACCCCCCACACATTATATTCTATAAAAAACTTTTTAACAAAAAATAAAACCGACTTCAAAAAAAAAACACAATTAAGTGAAAAATAAACTTTAGAAGAAAAATCAGTTTCTGAAGTCGGTGAATTTCGTTTGTTTGATTTCATTTTTTTGCCACCGACTTCAGAAACTGATTTTTCTTCTAAAGTTTATTTTTCACTTTTTGTGTTTTTTTTTTTGAAGTCGGTTTTATTTTTTGTTAAAAAGTTTTTATTTTTCACTTTTTAGTGGTTCACATGTTCATGGGTCAATGTGGACAATGAAGTTTTTTTTTAGTTTTGTTGTTTTTTCTTAAACCGCTTGTCCGATTTCGATAAAAAAATTATGGGACCATTTCGGAAGTATACCCTTTCCAACAAAAAAAGAATTTTCAAATCGGTTAGCAAGTGACGGAGTTATGCCCGAACAAACATAAAAAAAAAAAAAAACAAACATCCGAATTGAGAACCTCCTCCTTTTTTTAGAAGTCGGTTAAAAATAGAAGATGCACTTTTTCATCCTCGTATAATTAAATTCAAGAGACATTGAAAGAATAAACAATTGAATAAACGGTACCTCCACCGCTGCGCGCGTGTGGTAGTGCAGCACTATTTCACACAGTGAAATACGATCTTAGGCCCATAGTGATGCCCGTCGGGGTCGCGGATTTTTGTACTAGATTACGTGGCCTCGGCGCAAGGGCAAAGAAGGAACATGGGTTCGGTTTTTAGTCAGTAGAAGTCTGACACTCCCCTTCGCTCTGCCCAAGAGCGGGGGGGGGGGGGGGGGTTATTCGATGATTTTCCACCCACCAAAAAAAAAAAAAAAGGCCCATAGTGATGACTCTGTAATCGGACTGATTGAAAAAGGCGCGCCGTGGTGGTAGTGGAGTGGCTTCATATGAAAACCACTATAAAATGGGTTCCAGCGACCAAAACCAGCTTACAGTAATCTTTGAATTTTATTTTATTATTCTTTGTTTGTGTGACGGCTGTCGGCTTGCAACAAGGGTCGGCTCTCAGCCCTTACCTCTTCCTTGTGATAAGAGACGCTCTCACCTCTGACACCCAGCACCCTGGTGTATGCTGTTTGCGGATGACATTGCGCTGGTTACTGAGAGCGCTCAAGAGGTTCAGAGTAGATTGGAGGTGTGATGGCAAAGACTAGAGAAGGTTGACCTGAAATTGTCGACGACTTCTCGAGTCCTGTGCCTATTTATTACTGCTAACTTGTCCAACGGGATAGCGATGTTCACCGGGACGTAATGCAGCAGATCAACTCAGGATGGATGAAATGGCGACAGGTCACTGGAACAACTTGTGACCCACGGATGCCACTCAAGTTAAAGGGCAAAATATACCAGTCCGTGATTGGACCTTTCGTATTGTATGAATCAGAATGCAGGGATTTGAAAAAGATAGATGAAAAACGATTGCATGTAGCGGAGGTGAGAATGTTGAGATAGATGTGTCAGAGTATTAGAGGAAGTTTGATAGTAGCGCCTGTTACAGTAAAATTGAGGAAATTCATCTATCTTGGTACGGTCATGCAATGAGGTGGGATGAAACCTATGGAACAAAAAAAGTGATGGATATAAATGTTGGGAGAGGCAGAGGAAGGCCAAAGAAAATATGGATGGATTATGTGAGGATTGATATGAGAGAGAAAGGAGTGAATGCCACCGTGACGTTTAAAAGGGAAGAATGGAAGAAACAAACGTGTTGCGACGATCCCAAAAGAATGGGATTAGGGCAGGAAGATGATGATTATTTTCTTGTGTGATGGTAATCTAAATTAAATTGACCCAGTAAAGAGCTTCGAGTTTAACGCCTTCAACAGCGCCCACGTACTGAACAGCTGAAGTAGGGTTTGCTTGCTTCTGCCAACCTAGTTTGGGAGTCTGTTTAATAAATTCCAGATTGACCGAGTCAAATTCATGCTGGCCGCGGATTTTTGTACTAGATGACGTGGCCTCGGCGCAAGGGCAAAGAAGGAACATGGGATCGGTTTTTATTTATTTTATTTTATTATTTTTAGGAAAGCTTACAGACTAATAACTATAATTATTATTATAAGAATCATATACTTATATATATCTAAATTGCTAATAACAAGCTTTAGTCAATAGAAGTCTGACACTTCCCTTCGCTCTGCCCAAGAGCGGTTCAAAAAAAAAAGGCAATTCATGCTCAGTATTGGATAAAATTGTATATCTAGGTTGTATCCTACTTGTCGTTTGCCTGTTTTATTTTATATTGAAACGCCAGTTGGCAATACTGTTTTAGTTCTGTCATGTTGTTTGTTGTAAAACTTTTCTTGTGCAATGTGTGGTTTATCTAATAAAAACGTTTATTAATTACAAACCAGAAGAAGTCTTGTTTTTTAACCTAATCTTCTAATCTTAAGATATTTTCGGTAAGAGTACCGAATGGGTGCAAAAGGTGCCGTGTGTGCAGTCAGTTAAGTATTTTCGTAAGAACTTGCCAGCGTTCTTTGAACTTGTAGAGCTGCTATGCCTGCTAGAGCATTTGTACTGGAGTCAATTTGAGGTAAACTGATCCGTGTCCAAAAAAAAAGGGCTCGAGAATTCGCCGAATACAACATTAACCCATTGACCGCCACGGTCAAGTAAGACGACAAGCCAAAAAGTACCATAAGTCGACGGACTTAGGGCACTTTTTTGCTTGTTCGGCTTGTCGTCTATACGTGACTGTGGCGCTAAAAAGGTTAATAATACCAGCTTCAGTTGTTTCAATTCAGTCTACAATGCGCACATGCGTGCCTAATTGCCTATCTTACACATGAATATTATAATTTTTTAATTAAAAATATGTAAATTAACCATATTACAAGCTGAACGAAATGCACATTTCGAACGTATGCAAAATATATTCGAGTTATCAAAACAGGATATGAATGATGAAACATGTAGGGGGTCATTTTTAAATAATGTCGCAAATCTTCAAAGTTTACGTAATGAATTTCAAAGCGTATTAGACGCCTTCAATACGTGTTCTATTAAAGTGGATCCTACTGCTATTATAAGTTGTCATCGAAGATAAGCTTTAGTCAGATAATTTGTTCAATTTAGTGAAAAACTAGCATGTTACGTTTATAAAATCAGTGACCAGAGTAACCAGACATACAATGATATTTACTACTTTAAAAGAAATTGTCCGATGACGTCCGGTAACTGACGTACGTAAGTACGTACCTACACTTGCCTAAGAGCTACTATTGACAATCAGAAATGTTTTTTTGCTACCTCTTTAAATATTGTCGTTCTGTTTTTACGACAACTGTCTGACTTACGTGAATTTTTGGTTTTTGGTTATTGATTTTGCTCAAATGCTAAAACAAATCGAACTTAATCCGACCCCAATCAGCTCAGACACACATCAAGTGTGTGTTTAAGCCGATTCTGGGCCACACTAGAACCGTTTAAACAAAAACACGGTGTCCGAGGCAGTCAACTGCTTCACCATATTGACAGCGGTGTGGGACCCCGCAAGGAGCGCTCAAACGCAGTCAAGTAGCGAAGCGATACAATCTTTACTGAATATTGCCAACTCTGAGCAAATGTACCTAAATGTTTCACAAATATATTAGGGTGTAGCGTAGAAATACTTTTTAATTCAATCGATTTCGAACAGTACTCCGTTTTTCAAAAAGTTCAATTTTCTACATTATGTACAGCATTATGCAACACGGAAAAAACTACGACTATCAAAAAACTTATAGCTTCTTACGTCGTCGTTACACCGCACCGTTTTGTGTTGCGGCATGTGCCTTCTAAGAATCGTGCTCAGCAGTCCAGTTTCATGTCCATGTGTTTCGCTAATTATAGCAAGCTTGTGCTAGGTCAGGAATGGGATTTATGTTCACAAGGCTTTAGAAAACATACAATAGTTGGCAGTTTTCTTTCGTTTGAATTTATAAGAAAGACAACAGGAAATCAAAGAATTAAATGTTTGCTCAATTTATGCTCATTTATTTCTTTCTATTCAGAAGAGGAGGATTTAGCAGTAAATGGGTGATCCACAGTCACACGCGCATTGTCCGGAGATGGACACGGCACCAGCAGCCGGCACAGCGCCGCCGAAGCTCACGATACCCTGGATGGGGACCTGACCAGCAACAGCGGTGTTACCGGTGACTGGCAGCTCACCAATGACCGCCACGTTGCCTTCACCGGAGCCGCCGTAAGCAGCTCCAGGAGCGATAGCACCTCCGTATGCAGCAGCAGGAGCAAGTCCGCCACCATAAGCAGATCCGATGGTGCCACCGTAAGTACCAAGACCGAGGGCACCACCACATGCCGTAGCAGGAGAGAGACCAGCGCCGAGACCCAGAGCAGGAGCTATGGCGGCCACTTGACCTCCGCAGCCACACCCGTAACCGAACACATTCTGATGGAATAAAATGATTTGTGTTTACAAACAAATGGCAACATGTACGAATTAAAGAACAATAAAGAGAAGGCAAAAAAAAATAGAAATGATGGAATATTTCAGAATAATCACTCACTTGGACCAAGCAAGCTTGGATGCAGAGTAACAGAACTGCGAAGGTAGACATGTTTGATGTTTGCTGGTGTTCAACGAGAAGCCGAAGACTGAGTGATGTCCCTACGTCTAGACCACGGTTATATAGTGCAAAAGCTTCTTATCATAACAATGATTTTCTATATTCTATTGAAACAAAGCCTTACTAAATATTTCAAGGTTACAACACTTACGAAATACATGCATTTTTCAATTTGCCCATATTGCAAGTGTTGATAAAGGTATGTTAAGTTCATTTCAAAATCCACAAATTGCTGCAACACAACTAGATAAGGACTAAGTTTCAGTATAAATAGGCAATCTATTCTTGGAAGACTCATTCTGAAGTTCACTTCAACACAAACTACAATGTCAGCCAAGGTGATCCTCGTCCTCTGCGCTCAGGCGCTCTTCGTCCAGGTAAGAAACTATTAACCATAGATATATAATTCCGTAGATTGGTAATGTCAACAATCAAACGAGACCAAAAACCATTGATCTAAGTCTGTGTAAAATGTGAGTGTGTGCACAGACAGTGTTGTGACTAGTCTATTCCTTTGTTGGTCTCTATCGATAATTTATGTGACGTAAATCGTCATGCACGAGTAATTCTGTTAAATGTCTTATGGCGAACATTACACGATAGGTTTTGCTGTCAGTTTTGCAACGGTAAATTTTTTGATTGACGAAAAACCTACCGTCTAATGCGATGATTGAAGTTATTTTGTACTGACTGACGAAAACCATCACTCATGATTGATGGAATTGATTGACGCTTGCATGACCGTGTGCTAGACGCCTATGGGTCTGACGCAATAAATGCTGTCGGCATGCGACTATATAACCTCATTTAGCGGTAGAACGTGAGATGTACGAACAGCAAAGTACATATAAAAGATAAAAATACTTGGTACGTGTTCTAAAAACAATTGCCTGTTTAATTATGATACTGTAATTTATAGGAAAGATTAAAAAAAAATACTTACTCAATGGCAAAAAACAGCTTTAAAATTAACGCAGTATGTCCCGGTAACTCTCGGTATATCAGGGGATCCTAAGTTAACCAGAAGGATTCTCGAGCGTATATAATCTATTTTTCTAAGACTATGCATTTGTAAGACGCTATCTTAGCTGTCGATATCAACAAAAATTAGGCCATCGCATCACTAAAAAGTGAGGTTATAACTCCTTCGTATTTCTCTATTTGTTATTTCTCAAATACGTCGGTTTTAGGCATGCTAATTCATCTAGATCGTAAATAAAATAATGTTCTCATAATATTTTGCTTAAAGCCGGCTTATTAGGTGCATTGATTAACCCAGATACTGCGACGGGACTTTTAAAAGGCCCAAAAAAAACAATTAAATGTACCTGCATTTTTCATTAGTTTTCAATTACTTGACATACATATTCATATTGCTAACTTACATAATACCTGTCAACCTTTTATTTGGTACAGTTACGTTCCCAACTGGACACACATTTTCATGTATATTGAGTGTTTTTGAAGATCTTGAAGTTTTTTTTTTACAATGGCTGCACTAAGGTAAGCTTGTATGATATTTATATGCAGAATCTGATGAAATTCGCTTTGATATTTATATGTTAGTTATTTCATCAAAATTTAACTTCATTTGTTTGATTCGAAACGCAAATTAAATGTTCTTTTTTTACGTTTGAAATTGATGGCCTTTTAAAAGTCCCGTCGTAATATAGGGGTTTATTATATGATAATTTTTATTTCAGCACGAGATTAGTAAAAGGGCTCAATCTCATCTAATTTTTTGATGAGTTAGAGCGAGATGACGAAGACACTTTGTAGCCGAACCAAATAACCATTTTCCCACCTGAGAATGCCAATGCCGATGTTACTGACGAAGACTAAGTTGATGAAGAGTTCGTAACATTACAAAATCTTCCAGGTAATAGGTAAAGTAATTATGAATTAATTTAATTTACATGTCAGTGAACGCACAAGTAGGTGTGTTACGTGCTTTTTTGTCGTGTTATAACAATATGTATATTATTTTCTTGCAGGCTCTCTGCTAAGAGCTCCTGCTGAGCCGCTGAGGTAACGTTCTCTCAGAGTTTTGACGAGGAAGATGACGTGCCTTTGTCGAGCTTACGTAAGAGAAGACGCACAATTGACACGATCGGTGAAGATAGTGACCTTTGTTTCTTCTACTCCAGGCGCGTTAACTATTTCTGGGTTTGTTCAGCCGACCGTACCGTGAAACCAAACATATAGATGAAGAAATCGCCACACTCCAAATAAGTATATAATATCCAATGGATAACGAACATGGTTCAAAAACTTACAGCCACTTTTATACTATTTCAATTACAATACAATTTACTGGAACGTTACACAAATATCTTTGCAGGACAGAAGAATAAAGTGGGCAAATAATATGATCACCTTACTTTGGTTTGCTCGAAACCTACAAAAAGAGCGATAAGAGAGGACCCTGTCCTACACCTAGGTTTCATCGAGAATCATCTCGATATGATGGGGTTGATCACTTAGTTCAATATAGTGCACCTCAACTAAGATGCAAAGTTTGCAAATCAAAAAGCTTTTTTATTTGTCAAAAGTGTAAAATTCAATTACACCCCAAGAACTGTTTTATGCTATATCACAGTCTCGTTACAATCAGTAACGATGGCATTTGCATGTTTGTGTGTGTGTATTTCTATTGTTATAATATAACCGTAATTTTGTATTTTTTACCATCTAAATTGATTCTATAATATTTTGTTTCATTACTAGACCTCCATACATGTATACGACCCCCATATTACGACGGGCCTTTTAAAAGGCCACATTTTTCTGGCTTTTCCAGATAAGTTGAATTTTTTTCATTATTTTTCCTAGTTATAATGAGTCATCTAAAGAAACATATCCAAAAATCACGGTTATCGGAGGCAAAAAATAGTTTCAGTAACATCTGGGTTAATGCAGAAATAACGATGTAAGCAACTTGTAAACTTACTGGTGAAACGAGTAATCCTGGGGATTTAACTTTTTGGAAGATTCACATCCTGGTACTGCACAAGAAACCATCGTATTATGGTAATTCAATCACGGGTTATCACTGTAGTTCACTTAAATAATTGCCGAAACGCTCGCGTAAACAGTTACCGGGGCCGGTATGGGCCGGTAGCAAATACGTGTTTTGGCCCTGTTAGCAGCGTCACTTTCTCTCTCTTTCTAACACAGCAAAGTTCCGCTAAAGCGGGAGCTCTCATTCACTCTCAAGCCCAATCTACGGAATTATATATCTATGGTTTATCGGTAGATTAAACCTCGATTGATAGACGTATCGGTAGATCGGTAGATTGTTAAAAAAATCGGTTAAAATACCGATTTTTCGGTAGCATTGGCAACACTGATTTGAGCGTCCATAAACCCGTACCGAATTACTGTGAGCGCGATATCGATGTCCCTTGAATCGTCATAGATGACGTCATGACATCACCTTGCGATTACACCATAGATATAGAATTCCGTAGATTGGTAATGTCAACAATCAAACGAGACCAAAAACCATTGATCTAATACTGTGTAAAATGTGAGTGTGTGCACAGACAGTGTTGTGACTAGTCTATTCCTTTGTTGGTCTCTATCGATAAATTTATGTGACGTAAATCGTCATGCACGAGTAATCCTGTTAAATGTCTTATGGCGAACATTACACGATAGGTTTTGCTGTCAGTTTTGCAACGGTAAATTTTTTGATTGACGAAAAACCTACCGTCTAATGCGATGATTGAAGTTATTTTGTACTGACTGACGAAAACCATCACTCATGATTGATGGAATTGATTGACGCTTGCATGACCGTGTGCTAGACGCCTATGGGTCTGACGCAATAAATGCTGTCGGCATGCGACTATATAACCTCATTTAGCGGTAGAACGTGAGATGCACGAACAGCAAAGTACATATAAAAGATAAAAAATATTTCATAATTTTTCAAACCTGTTATCAAGTCTATCAATATTATTTAACTAGCAGTCCCCCACGGCTTCACTTATATCTTTTTTGGTTCCTAAAATAATTTTTCAATTCGAACCATCAGACAAAACATGATCATCAACAAACAAACTCATCAGCTTTAAAATATTAGTATACATACGATTGTAATCTATCTATATTTTATTTTATTTGTTACAATAAGTACCTACATATAATCTATTTTTCTAAGACTATGCATTTGTAAGACGCTATCTTAGCTGTCGATATCAACAAAAATTAGGCCATCGCATCACTAAAAAGTGAGGTTATAACTCCTTCGTATTTCTCTATTTGTTATTTCTCAAATACGTCGGTTTTAGGCATGCTAATTCATCTAGATCGTAAATAAAATAATGTTCTCATAATATTTTGCTTAAAGCCGGCTTATTAGGTGCATTGATTAATGCAGAAATAACGATGTAAGCAACTTGTAAACTTACTGGTGAAACGAGTAATCCTGGGGATTTAACTTTTTGGAAGATTCACATCCTGGTACTGCACAAGAAACCATCGTATTATGGTAATTCAATCACGGGTTATCACTGTAGTTCACTTAAATAATTGCCGAAACGCTCGCGTAAACAGTTACCGGGGCCGGTATGGGCCGGTAGCAAATACGTGTTTTGGCCCTGTTAGCAGCGTCACTTTCTCTCTCTTTCTAACACAGCAAAGTTCCGCTAAAGCGGGAGCTCTCATTCACTCTCAAGCCCAATCTACGGAATTCTATATCTATGCTATTAACCGATCAATTGCTCCTAGGTTTTTAATTGATGAAACTTTTTGCGAAGGCTGCATACTGTATACGCTCATGCGGCATTAACTGAACCAAAATTTCATGAACTTTGACAAACTTCATTTATACACGCTTCAAAAATCAAATCATTATAACTTATTGTTTCGCTATCAATAAACTTGATATTACTCAAAACACGTCTGATGCATAACATTGCACACGTGACCAATTATAAAACAACCATGTGTCATCGTTATCAAAGATGTCTGTTTATTCAAATCAGTATTATCACAATAAATTCTTGTTTACAGACTGCTTTCGGTTCATGTCTTAATCGTGGAGCAATCGCCACTCCTGCTCTTATTGCCCCAGGATGTGCTGGTAACGGCTGGGCTGGCAATGGTTTGATTGGAAATGGTCTGATTGATAACGGCTGTGCTGGTAACTGGGCTGGGAATGGTATTATTGGTGATGGTATCATTGGTAACGGTTTTATTGGCAATGGTTTGGCCGGTATTCAGATCATTCCCACTAGTGGTGGTGGACTGCCAGTCTCCAGCGTGTCTTCCATCGCTCCCAGTGGCCTCTCCGTAGCGTCTGAGAATGTGTATGAGGGTGCTCTATCCGTGGCTGGTGAGCTGCCGTTCGTGAGTGCTGTGGCTTTGGAGGGCGTGTTGCCCAGTGCTGGTGCTGGTGCCGTCAGCTACAGCTGCGGTAACGGTGTTACTGCTATTGAAAGCACCGCTCCTTATGCTGCTGCCTATGGTGCTGCCGGTGCCTATGGGATCGGCGCTGGTAATGTTATCGGTGCTGGCTATGGAACTGGCGCTGCTGCCATCGCTCCTGCCGCTTTTGGACTCGGCTATGGAGGCCGTGGCTGTGGATGTGGTGTATACTGATATTACAGAAAATGACTTACCAGCCTTTAATGCAATAAAGTGATTTGAAAAGTATTTTGATGTTTGTTTCTCTAAATATTGTTCTGTTCATCCCTCCTATTATTTGGAAGATTTCATTTTAAAAATTAAATTGACGTCGCTTGTAACGTAAAGAAGACTGTTGGTCACAGCCTGTAAAGGTAGAACATTTTTTTTTTGTACTTGCAATTTTAGAGAGAGAGATTAATATAGTAAGCAGCTTCTGTGTATCATAAGTACATAGGTTTTACAGTCTCAGGCTGACACAGTCGCCTACAGAATCGGCGCTGGCTATGAGATCGCCGCTGGTAATGTTGTCGGCGCTGGCTATGTACCTGGCGCTGTTGCTATCGCTCCTGCCGCTCTTGGACTCGGCTATGGAGGACGCGGCTGTGGATGCGGTGTCTACTCAGAATTAAAATAATGGTTACTCAACAGAAATGTATGATCCGTTACGATGGTGAAATAAACATTCATGAGCATAATATATTCATTTATCTGATTTTAATATTTTAGGAATTCGTGAAGAGGTTGAAATGTAAATTATGTAGCTCTAAGTATCTCAGATTCCTTCCTACAGATTTCGTATAATAATTATTATCTTATATGTGTGATACCTTAATTAATACGTTTAATGAGCATAACATGTAAATTACCTACACGTGTTTTTGCAAATACCTAAATGAATTTGAATTTGAAAAATCTCAGTTTTTTTCCTTACTGATTTCGTATGTGCTGATATTCGCAGAGATATGTGCCTTCGTACCTTCCCAATACGATAAGATGCTATCATGTTTTTCAAAGATCTTTGAGTCTCTTCTCTGTCCTATCATTACTCACCACATTGATAATATTATTTCACAAAGTCAGCATGGTTTTAAAGTAGGTCGCAGCATAGAATCCAACCTTGTCGAGTTTGTTTCTGATCACACGCAAGCTCTTGACAGAAGATTAGAAGTAGATGCCATGTACACGGACTTTAGCAGTGCATTTGATAAAGTTGACCATTCTCTGTTACTGTCAAAATTAGAATACTATGGTATACATGGCTCTTTATTAAACTGGTGTTCGTCTAATTTATCCCGCAGACCAGAAATTCTTGTTGTTAATGGTTATGAGTCTTAACCTTACTATGCTGACTCAGGAGTGCCTCGGGGCTCTCACTTTGCACCAGTTCTATTTTCACTCTTCATCAATGACATAACTGATCAAATCCATCACTGTAAATACCTACCGCCTTATTCATAAAAATAGTTAAGAGTTGTTTAACTTAAGCTTGGTTTATCTCGCATGCCGTCACTTTCATTTGAATATTATTGAAGTGAGACGGCATGCGAGATAAACCAAGCTTAAGTTAAACAACTCTTAACTATTTTTATGAATAAGGCGGTTAATGTTTGCTACCTTAAAATATATAAAATTATCTTGAGCATTGGTGCGACCTGAATCACATGAAGCTTAACGTGCAAAAATGTCGCCACCTAACATTTTCTAGGAAAAAGCAGTCCAATGCTGTCTCCTTCAAAATTAAAGGAGAATTATTGAAAACTGTTAACGAGGTTCGCGATCTTGGCGTCATCATGGAGGGTAAACTCAATTTCAGAAGTCATATCAACAGCACAGTTACGAAATCAGCACAGTTGCTAGGATTTCTCAAGAGAAGTAAGTAAAGGGTTTAAGCTATTTAGAACTAAAATTGTACTATAATAATAACGCCTTAGTTCGTAGCCACTTAGAATTTTCTAGCGTGGTGTGGGACCCCCATTATGCAGTACACTCACAAAGAGTCGAAGGTACCCAGAGGGACTTTTTAAAACACCTAGCGTATTCCTTCAGTGTAATATCTCCCCGTTGTCCATATTATGAACAACGCCTTCATTCGTTTAAATGAATAGTCTGTGTGACCGACGACTGACGCAAGAGCTCATGTTTTGTCCAAATTAGTAAATAATAAATTAGACTGCAGTAATCTAGTAGAGCGAATTAGCCTGAAAGTACACACGGCTACACATCAAGCTATATTACGCTGATCTCGCACTGTATGGAAATCCTTTTTAAAATGCGAGGTCAGCTTATACTGGAAATGTATAGTTTGATGTGTAGCCGTGTGTATCTTACACCTAGATATCTTTTGACCAACTTGTTCAATACTCAAGGATCAAACACTAATTTTGGGGTACACTCGCCACTAAACAGACTGATTATAGAGATGAATGCCTCTATTAAATCCTCACCTGATGACTCAACATCTATAAAACCCAATTACTTGATTCCCGAAAATCGCAACATAGTGTTTTATTAAGTAAGTCTAGTTTGAAAGATGACTCTAGTTTTTTTATTTTATTTTATCAGTACTTCTTCCTTTATTTTTATTAATAATAGCTTTACGATCTCAGTTTCGAACACATTTTTATTTTTGTTTTAGCACTAACGAATTCTATATTTGTTTTTTTTTTAAATTTTAGTCGTAATTAGTTAATAAATTTATAGCGATACGGTGTTTCTTTTTAAATTGTATTATTTGTTTCAAGACCAATAGAATAGTAGATGATGATGAAGACCAATCATTTTAATTTTTGATGTAGGTAAATATGTTATGTTAAGTTATCACTTATTATTGTGTTAACCAGTTATTGGCGACTGTGTCAGCCTGAGACTGTAAAACCTATGTACTTATGATATGTTTTTATTTTTATTTATTTATTTTATTTATTTATGCACACACAAAATACAAAAAAAGGACAAAAACATAACAAATAGAAGAGCACAAAGGTACTGCTTATTTCAAAAGAAATTTCTTCCAGCAGACCTGCGAGAGGATAGTTGGATAAGATAAGAAATGTTGTACACAGAAGCTGCTTACAATATTTCTGTCTCTCTAAAATTGCAACTTCTACAAAAAAATAGATTGTTCTACCTTTACAGACTGTGACCAACAGTCTTCTTGATCGCGCTTTCTTTTAACCTGGCCCAGTCACATGAGCCTTTTCAGAAAACGCTTACAATGTTACGAGCGACGTCAATTATTTTTTTTTAAATGAAATCTTTCAAATAATAGGAGGAATGAACAGAACAATATAAGGAAATACATACATCAAAATACTTTTCAAATCACTTTATTGCATTAAAGGCTGGTAAGTCATTTTTTTGTAATATCAGTATACACCACATCCACAGCCACGGCCTCCATAACCGAGTCCAAAAGCGGCAGGAGCGATGGCAGCAGCGCCAGGTCCATAGCCAGCACCGATAACATTACCAGCGCCGATCCCATAGCCAGCGCCGATCCCGTAGGCACCCGCAGCACCATAGCCAGCAGAAGAAGGAGCGATGCTCTCAATAGCAGTAACACCGTTACCGCAGCTGTAGCTGACGGCGCCAGCACCAGCACTGGGCAACACGCCATCCAAAGCCACAGTACTCACAAACGGCAGCTCACCAGCCACGGACAGAGCACCCTCATACACGTTCTCAGACGCTACGGAGAGGCCACTGGGAGCGATGGAAGACACGCTGGAGACAGGCAGTCCACCGCCACTAGTGGGAATGATCTCAATACCGGCCAAACCATTGCCGATCAAACCATTACCAATGATACCATCACCAATAATACCATTGCCAGCCCAGTTACCAGCACAGCCGTTACCAATTAAACCGTTACCAATCAGACCATTTCCAATCAAACCATTGCCAGCCCAGCCGTTACCAGCACATCCTGGGACAATACGTGCAGGAGCGGCGATGGCTCCACGACCAAGACATGAACCGAAAGCAGTCTGTAAACAAGAGATTTTCGAATAAGTAAATTAAATTATTGTTATCAATATGAAAAATATCGATGCATTAAACACGTGTTTATTCAGTCGTTCATGCAACATTATAATTATGTCAAACGCAATATATTATGTAAGTAACTGTATAAAATGATAGTGAGAAAATTAATAATTAATTAAAAGTTGCAGAAGGGGATTTAATTACCGAATTGGAAGGATGAAGGGGAAGTTTGATTTGAGCACGGGCCGTCAATTTTTATAACAGTTTTTGTAACCCAAGATCCTGGTCCCGATAATGGTCAGTTTCAGGAATTACATATTGAGAGTACATATTTTGAGCAACAGTAAAAAGAGAACCATTTTTTTTCTAAAGTAGATCATCTGAATGCAGAAGCAAAGACGATTTTCCACTTAGTGAAAGAAAAACACAGACAAGAGTAGTGCCCGTCGGGGCTGCGGATTATCGAAAGGCATAACGCGGCCTCGGCACAAGGGCGAAGAAGGAACATGGGTTGGATTTTAGTCAGTAGAAGTCTGACACTCCCCTTCGCTCTGCCCAAGAGCGGGGGGGGGGGGGGGGGGGGGGTATTTGAAAATTTTCCACCCACCAAAAAAAAAGGCAAGAGTATTGCATAGACAATTAAACGAAGTTAAACGAAGAGCGCCTGAGCGCAGAGGACGAGGATCACCTTGGCTGACATTGTAGTTTGTGTTGAAGTGAACTTCAGAATGAGTTTTCCAAGAATTGATCGACTATTTAAACTGAACCGTAGTCCTTATCTCTACTTGTGTTGTAGCAATTCGTGGATATTGCAATGACCTTTTCATACCTTTATCAGTAGTTAATATGCAATATGGGGAAATAGAAAAATGCATGTATTTCGTAAGTGTTGTAACCTTGAAATCTTTAGGCTTTGTTTCAACATAACACAGAAAAACATTGTTATGATAAGAAGCTTTTGCACTATTTAAACGTGGTCTAGACATAGGGACATCATTCAGTCTTCGGCTTCTCGTTGAACACAAACAAACATCAAACATGTCCTTCGCTGTTCTGTTGCTCTGCATCCAAGCTTGCTTGGTCCAGGTGAGTGACTGTTCTGAAATACTCCGTCATTTCTAGTATTTTTGCCTTTTCTTGATTGTTGTTTAATTTGAACATGTTGACATTTTTCTGTAACCACGTATCATTTTGTTCCATCAGAATGTGTTCGGTATCGGGTGCGGCTGCGGGGGTCAAGTGGCCGCCTTAGCTCCTGCTCTGGGTCTTGGCGCTGGTCTCTCTCCTGCTACCGCATGTGGTGGTACCCTCGGTCTTGGTGCTTACGGTGGCGCCATCGGATCTGCTTATGGTGGCGCACTTGCTCCTGCTGCTGCATACGGAGGTGCTATCGCTCCTGGAGCTGCTTACGGCGGCGCCGGTGAAGGCAACGTGGCGGTCATTGGTGAGCTGCCAGTCGCCGGTAACACCGCTGTTGCTGGTCAGGTCCCCATCATGGGCGCTGTGAGCTTCGGCGGCGCTGTGCCAGCTGCTGGTGCCGTGTCTATCTCCGGACAGTGTGCATGCGGCTGTGGCTCTCCTATTTACTGCTAAAGCCTTCTCTTCTGAATAGAAATAAACGGATATACATCGAACAATATTTAATTATTTGATTTAATCCTTTTGTCTTTGTTAAGAATTGAAACGAACGATGACTTTCATATAGTCCAGTCAAACGAGCCAAAATTAGGTAAGAATCTCGGAATTTGAGATACCCAGCTAAAAACTCGTATAAACTTGTATTTTTACATCCTTAAAGTTGTCTCAAAATTCACATAATTATGGTAGGGTGACCGTGTTAAAAATCTAAGGTCAAGGGTCACAAAAATCGATTTTTTGCAAATATCTCGTTTTTATGGGTTTCTCGCTATTTGTATGTATGATTAATATTGTAGAAAATTAAATTCCCTACAACTTCTGTTAAGTTGCTGCTGTTGTTGTTGTTGTTGTTCTGTTGTTTTCTTCTGTTTGTTGTTTCTGTTGTTAGTTAGTTTAGTTTGTTTAGTTTTAGTTTTGAAGGTAGAGGCTAAAAACTGATATCACAACACTAAAAACTTAAAAATAACTGTAACATTCGAGGTCGGAGACTTTCTTGACTGACTTCTAGTTTTTTTTTTTGATTTCGAACTTTTTTGTTGTGTTTGGTTTTATTTATTCATCATATTAATAAAAAAAAGGTTTATTGCAGACACTTGCACAATTTACCGACACGTTTGACGCAGTGGCTGAGCGATTGGACTGCTGAATTGCGTGTCGCGGGTTCGATCCCACGAAACAAATATTTGTATGGCCTACAGATAGTTAAAATACCTGTGCTAGGAGATCCCATTCTTCACTAACACGAAAATGAAAAAATAGAAAAAGTGGTGTACAGACACAGAATTTAAATACAGAAAAAAAATATTAAAATTAAAACTAAATATATGAATTTAGAAAGTATTATTAATTGTAATATTCTTTACAAATATTTACATTTTTCAAGCATTTATTTTATATTGATACCAAAACATGGCAATGGCAACAATTTTCAGACATCTTCGAATAATTGGAATAGAGAACCTCCTTTTTTGAAGTCGGTTAATGAGATTAACCTTGTATTATTAGGTCAACCTAATATCCTGAAATAATACAACTATTAGAAAATTTTAGTACGTTTATAATTCCGAAAGAATTTTCTTTAATTCCCTAACCGTTGAGTACTCGTAGTTGTACCTTCCATCATTAGTGCATCTACATGAGATTATGATTATTAGACGCAAATACTTGATCATCATCATCATCATTTCAGCCGAAAGACGTCCACTGCTGGACATAGGCCTCCCCTGAGTGTCGCCACATTGACCGGTCCCGTGCGTCTCGCATCCAGCGGATCCCCGCAACCTTCACCAGGTCATCGTTCCACCTAGTGGGAGGCCTTCCAACGCAACGTCTTCCGGTTCGCGGTCGCCACTCCAGAACTTTCCGGCCCCATCGGCCATCCGTTCTGCAAGCAGTGTGCCCTGCCCACTGCCACTTAAGTTTGGCAATTCTTCGGGCTATGTCGGTAACCTTGATTCAAAAATGTTTAAAATCGGTCCACAATTGACTGAGATATCCGTCAAAATACGTAAAAATACATACAGTCGGTCATAAAACGTCCTCCTCTTTGAAGACGGTTAATAAAAATGCCCATATTTGTCGGGTCATTTCCTTGCTAAAAGTGTGTTTTGAAAGTACCACCATTACCATACCATTTACGGCGCTTCATTTTCATAGGCAGATATACTTTTTTTTGACAATTGGTTTCTGAAGGATTCATTTATTCATGAGCTATTAGAAAAGTATCACATTTATAAACGGTATAGATTTATCACAATCATCAGCAGCATAGTGGCGAAGGGGAAAATTAAAAAACATGACGTGCAAACAAAATAGCGTAAAATAAGTATTTTGGGTCTTCCGGCGTATAAACGTTACTGAAAACATTCCTAACGAAGTTTTTCTGTCCTCTACATAACATACATAAACAAAGAAAACTGATTGCCACACAACGTTTCAGTCAGGCGCACCCTTTCAGACTATTTTAATCGACAGTACAACTAAATCAAATCTCGCCCAGTGCCTGTTTATGTCGCATTACCGCGTGGATAATCACACACTCAAAAGTGTGTGAAATATCAGGTCAAATTCTGAGACCAATGAATCTACATTTGCATTTGAATCATTACAGGAAATAAATATTAAAATCAGACAAAAATTAATAATTTGATAATTTTGCTTTGATAATTTTTTATTTCATCATCGTAACGGATCATACATTTCTGTTGAGTAACCATTATTTTAATTCTTAGTAGACACCGCATCCACAGCCACGGCCTCCATAGCCGAGTCCAAGAGCGGCAGGAGCGATAGCAGCAGCGCCAGGTCCATATCCAGCACCCATAACATTACCAGCACCGATCCCGTAGGCACCCGCAGCACCATAGGCAGCAGCAGAAGGAGCGATGCTCTCAATAGCAGTAACACCGTTACCGCAGCTGTAGCCGACGGCGCCAGCACCAGCACTGGGCAACACGCCCTCCAAAGCCACAGCACTCACAAACGGCAGCTCACCAGCCACGGACAGAGCACCCTCATACACATTCTCAGACGCTACGGAGAGGCCACTGGGAGCAATAGAAGACACGCTGGAGACAGGCAGTCCACCGCCACTAGTGGGAATGATCTCAATACCGGCCAAACCATTGCCGATCAAACCGTTACCAATGATACCATCACCAATAATACCATTGCCAGCCCAGTTACCAGCACAGCCGTTACCAATCAAACCGTTACCAATCAGACCATTTCCAATCAAACCATTGCCAGTCCAGCCGTTACCAGCACATCCTGGGGCAGTACGAGCAGGAGCGGCGATGGCTCCACGACCAAGACATGAACCGAAAGCAGTCTGTAAACAAGAGATTTTCGAATAAGTTAATTAAATATTATTGTTATCAATATGAAAAATATGCAACATTATAATTATGTCAAACGCAATATATGTACCTATTTATCTGTATAAAATGGTAGTGAGAAAATTAATAATTAATTAAAAGTTGCAGAAGGGGATTTAATTACCGAATTGGAAGGATGAAGGGGAACATTGATTTGAGCACGGGCCGTCAGTTTTTATTAACATTTTTTGTAACCCAAGATCCTGGTCCCGATAATGGTCAGTTTCAGGAATTTCATATTGAGAGTACATATTTTGAGCAACAGTAAAAAGAGAACCATTTTTTTTTCTAAAGTAGATCATCTGAATGCAGAAGCAAAGACGATTTTCCGCTTAGTGAAAGAAAAACACAGACAAGAGTAGTGCCCGTCGGGGCTGCGGATTATCGAAAGGCATAACGCGGCCTCGGCACAAGGGCGAAGAAGGAACAAGGGTTGGTTTTTAGTCAGTAGAAGTCTGACACTCCCCTTCGCTCTGCCCCAAGAGCGGGGGGGGGGGGGGTTTATTTGATGATTTTCCACCCACCAAAAAAAAAGGCACAGACAATGAAACTCAACTCACCTGAATGAAGAGCGCCTGAGAGCAGAGGACGAGGATCACTTTGGCTGACATTGTAGTTTGTATTGAAGTGAACTTTAGAATGAGTTTTCCAAGAATTGATCGACTATTTATACTGAACCGTAGTCCTTATCTAGTTGTGTTGCAGCAATTCGTGGATGGATATTGCAATGACGTTTTCATATTTTTATCAGTAGTTAATATGCAATATGGGGAAATAGAAAAATGCATGTATTTCGTAAGTGTTGTAACCTTGAAATCTTTAGGCTTTGTTTCAACATAACAAAAAAACATTGTTATGATAAGAAGCTTTTGCACTATATAAACGTGATCTAGACATAGGGTCATCATTCAGTCTTCGGCTTCTCGTTGATCACAAACAAACATCAAACATGTCTACCTTCGCTGTTCTGTTGCTCTGCATCCAAGCTTGCTTGGTCCAGGTGAGTGACTGTTCTGAAATACTCCGTCATTTCTAGTATTTTTGCCTTTTCTTGATTGTTGTTTAATTTGAACATGTTGACATTTTTCTGTAACCACGTATCATTTTGTTCCATCAGAATGTGTTCGGTATCGGGTGCGGCTGCGGGGGTCAAGTGGCTGCCTTAGCTCCTGCTCTGGGTCTCGGCGCTGGTCTCTCTCCTGCTACCGCATGTGGTGGTGCCCTCGGTCTTGGTGCTTACGGTGGCGCCATCGGATCTGCTTATGGTGGCGCACTTGCTCCTGCTGCTGCATACGGAGGTGCTATCGCTCCTGGAGCTACTTACGGCGGCGCCGGTGAAGGCAACGTGGCGGTCATTGGTGAGCTGCCAGTCGCCGGTAACACCGCTGTTGCTGGTCAGGTCCCCATCATGGGCGCTGTGAGCTTCGGCGGCGCTGTGCCAGCTGCTGGTGCCGTGTCTATCTCCGGACAGTGTGCATGCGGCTGTGGCTCTCCTATTTACTGCTAAAGCCTTCTCTTCTGAATAGAAATAAACGGATATACATCGAACAATATTTAATTATTTGATTTAATCCTTTTGTCTTTGTTAAGAATTCAAACGAACGATGACTTTCATATAGTCCAGTCAAATGAGCCAAAATTAGGTAAGAATCTCGGAATGTGAGATACACAGCTAAAAACTCGTATAAACTTGTATTTTTACATCCTTAAAGTTGTCTCAAAATTCACATAATAATGGTAGGGTGACCGCGTCTATTAAAAATCTAAGGTCAAGGGTCACAAAAATCGATTTTTTGCAAATATCTCGTTTTTATGGGTTTCTCGCTATTTGTATGTATGATTAATATTGTAGAAAAGTAAATTCCCTATAACTTGTAAAACATTTTAGCTTTCTAGGACCAAGGGTTTGGGCTTGGCGTTGATGAGTCAGTCAGTCAGTAATTCAGGACATTTCGTTTTATTTTTAATTATAATTTGTCATGGCAGTTGGATAGGCTTTTGGTGTAGGATGCAACTTGCGTCGACACCCTTGCGCCATCCCATCTTCCTACCGGTTGACCTTAAATGATGTTCTAAGCCCGCGCTCTCCACCCTGTATCTCGAAAAAAATAAATTCCCTACAACTTCTGTTTCAAATTTTTTTATACGTTGTATTAAAAAAATTTGAAACAGAAGTTGTAGGGAATTTAATTTTCTACAATATTGATCATAAACACAAATAGCGGAAAACCCAAAGGAAACGAGATATTTGCAAAAAACGATTTTTGTGACCTTTGACCTTAGATTTTTAATAGACGCGGTCACCCTACCATATGTGACTTTTTAGACATCTTTTAGGATGTCAAAATACAACTTTATACGAGTTTGTAGCTGGGTATCTCAAATTCCGAGGTGAAACACTAATTTGACTGGACTAATACTCAAAATATTCTGTAAACTTATTTCTGTTTTCTTACGCTTCATGGACATAAATCACGCCCCTGACCTATCACAAGCTAGAACTTAATACCCTACATGAAACTTGGCCGCTGAACACGATTTTTAGCAGGCGTCAACCGTTTTAAAACATGCATAAAACCTGTAATGCATCTACTTTTTGTCTATCGCATGTTGATATAATTCTCTGTAAGAGAATTTCTGTGTGAGAGGTCTGGCTCTTGTGATACAGGAAATCCTAGTACAAGAGCCAGAGCTACACTGATCCTTGTGAATAATTATATCAATAAAGACTTAATTTATTTTTTTATTAACACAGACATAAAGATAAAATTATTATTAGTACGCGTACGGTATAACCAAGACGAAGGTAGAGGCTAAAAACTAATATCACAACACTAAAAACTTAAAAATAACTGTAGCATTGGAGGTCGGAGACTTTCTTGACTGACTTCTAGTTTTTTTTTTTATTTCGAACTTTTTTGTTGTGTTTTGGTTTTATTTATTCATCATATTAATAAAACAAAAAAGGTTTATTGCAGACACTTGCACAATTTACCGACACGTTTGACGCAGTGGCTGAGCGATTGGACTGCTGAATTGCGTGTCGCGGGTTCGATCCCACGAAACTAATATTTGTATGGCCTACCTACAGATAGTTAAAATATAAACCTGTGCTAGGAGATCCCATTCTTCACTAACACGTTAATGAAAAAATAGTAAAAGTGGTGTACAGACAGAATTTAAATACAGAAAAAAAATATTAAAATTAAAACTAAATATATGAATTTAGAAAGTATTATTAATTTGTAATATTCTTTACAAATACACTTCTCATCAAAAAAATCGAAACACTTTCGTTTTTATTGTTTTTGTCCTATTTTTTTACAAAAGAGACTAATTTTTTACAAAATTCCATGAAAAAAATTTAAAATTTAAAAAATTTGTTTATCCTATAAATGAAATTAATCACTGTTTTGAGACAAATGTGTATTTAGGGTTGGGGTACGTTTCTCGTTTAAAAACTAAAAATTAGCGCTTGTCTTTAAACTTTTTGTTTCTTATTTCATTTACTGTGACTTTGGGACGTCTGAAAAAACTTTTTTTTCTAAAACATATGGATACTTCGCCCGCAGAAGCCGCCCAAGTGGTGGCATTGCTGGATTCTGGACTTAGTCAGCGTGTTGTGGCTGCAAGATTGCATCTAAGCTTATCATCTGTTCATAGAGTCTACAAACGCTATCGGGAGACTGGTTCGTTCACGCGCCGTTCAGGATCTGGCAGGAATCGGGTCACTTCTGAGCGAGATGATCGATTTATTGTAACAACTTCTTTACGAAATCGACGCCTTAACGCTTTTCAACTGCAGCAGCAGCTTCGCGTTGTACGAAGAGTAGCTGTAAGTGACTCTACAATAAGAAGAAGGTTGAAGGAACGCGGATTGGCACCGCATAAGCCAGCGAATGGGCCGAAATTAACTGCAGACCATCGAAGAGCGCGCCTTAACTTTGCACGCGAGCACCTAACTTGGTCATACCTTCAGTGGAGCAAAGTACTGTTTTCTGATGAGTGTAAAATTATGCTGTACTCATACTACTCACTATTAAATGACATTTTATATTTATTCCTAAATATACACATTTTTCTGATAATCCTTATCAAATCATAAACGAGGTGTTTCGATTTTTTTGATGAGAAGTGTATTTACACTTTTCAAGCATTTATTTTATATTGATACCAAAACATGGCAACGGCAACAATTTTCAGACATCTTCGAATAATTGGAATTGAGAACCTCCTTTTTTGAAGTCGGTTAATGAGATTAACCTTGTATTATTAGGTCAACCTAATATCCTGAAATAATACAACTATTAGTACATTTAAGTACGTTTATAATTCCGAAAGAATTTTCTTTAATTCCCTAACCGTTGAGTACTCGTAGTTGTACCTTCCATCATTAGTGCATCTACTTGAGATTATGATTATTAGACGCAAATACTTGATCATCATCATCATCATTTCAGCCAAAAGACGTCCACTGCTGGACATAGGCCTCCCCTGAGTGTCGCCACATTGACCGGTCCCGTGCGTCTCGCATCCAGCGGATCCCCGCAACCTTCACCAGGTCATCGTTCCACCTAGTGGGAGGCCTTCCAACGCAACGTCTTCCGGTTCGCGGTCGCCACTCCAGAACTTTCCGGCCCCATCGGCCATCCGTTCTGCAAGCAGTGTGCCCTGCCCACTGCCACTTAAGTTTGGCAATTCTTCGGGCTATGTCGGTAACCTTGGTTCTCATGCGGATGTCCTCATTTCTGATTCGATCGCGCAAGGATCTAATACTTCATCAGCTTTAGAAAATTTATTGGAAAACAGAATAAGTGCCTATAAAATTGGGGAGTTGCCCTCGATTTCCCTAGGCTCCCACATTAGAGCCTTAGTGATAATGGGACCACTTCGGGAGTATACTATCGAAAAAAAAAAATTAAATCGGTCCACAATTGACTGAGATGTCCGTCAACATACGTAAAAATACATACAGTCGGTCATAAAACGTCCTCCTTTTTGAAGACGGTTAATAGTAGAAATGCCCATATTTGTCGGGTCATTTCCTTGCTAAAAGTGTGTTTTGAAAGTACCACCATTACCATACCATTTACGGCGATTCATTTTCATAGGCAGATATACTTTTTTTGACAATTGGTTTCTGAAGGATTCATTTATATAAGAGCTATTAGAAAAGTATCACATTTAGAAAAAATCAACAGTATAGATTTATCACAATCATCAGCAGCATAGTGATCAGCGCTGATACATGACGTGCAAACAAAATAGCGTATAATAAGTTTTTTTGGTCTCCCTATAAACTTTTATACTGTAAAAATTCCTAACGACGTTTTTCTGTCCTCTACATAACATACCTAAACCAAGAAAACTGATTGCCACACAACGTTTTAGTCGGGCGCGCCCTTTCAGACTATTTTAATCGACATCGACAGTACAACCATCTCGCCCCGTGCCTGTTTATGTCGCATTACCGCGTGGATAATCACACACTCAAACGTGTGTGAAATATCGGGTCAAATTCTGAGACCAATGAATCTACATTTGCATTTGAATCATTACAGGAAATAAATATTAAAATCAGACAAAAATAATATGCTTTGATAAATTTTTATTTCATCATCGTAACGGATCATACATTTCTGTTGAGTAACCGTTATTTTAATTCTTAGTAGACACCGCATCCACAGCCACGTCCTCCATAGCCGAGTCCAAGAGCGGCAGGAGCGATAGCAGCAGCGCCAGGTCCATATCCAGCGCCGAGTACATTACCAGCGCCGATCCCATAGCCAGCACCGATCCCGTAAGCACCCGCAGCACCATAGGCAGCAGCGGAAGGAGCGATGCTTTCAATAGCAGTAACACCGTTACCGCAACTGTAGCTGACGGCGCCAGCACCAGCACTGGGCAACACGCCCTCCAAAGCCACAGCACTCACAAACGGCAGCTCACCAGCCACGGACAGAGCACCCTCATACACGTTCTCAGACGCTACGGAGAGGCCACTGGGAGCGATGGAAGACACGCTGGAGACAGGCAGTCCACCGCCACTAGTCGGAATGATCTCAATACCGGCCAAACCATTGCCGATCAAACCGTTACCAATGATACCATCACCAATAATACCATTGCCAACCCAGTTACCAGCACAGCCGTTACCAATCAGACCATTTCCAATCAAACCATTGCCAGCCCAGCCGTTACCAGCACATCCTGCGGCAATACGAGCAGGAGCGGCGATGGCTCCACGACCAAGACATGAACCGAAAGCAGTCTGTAAACAAGAGATTTTCGAATAAGTTAATTAAATATTATTGTTATCAATATAAAAAATATCGATATCGATGCATTAAACACGTGTTTATTCAGTCGTTCACGCAACATTATAATTATGTCAAACGCAATATATGTATGTAACTGTATAAAATGATAGTGAGAAAACACACGACACATGGCGCATGGTGCTGCTGAGCGCCTCGGTGTGTGGTTTGTCCAGGTTGCCGGGCATCTGCGAGCGTTTCGCGCTTGATCACGGTTTGCTCTATAACGCAAAGAAAAGCGAATGCATGGTTTTTCAGGCCAGGGGTCGGAGCTGCCCGGATTCTGTTCCACCTATTAGATTGAACGGTGTCAAGCTAAAAAGAGTTCAACATTTTAAATATCTGGGGCATATCGTGACCTCTGACCTGAGGGACGATGCAGACATCGATAGGGAGCGGAGGGCGTTGTCTGTGAGGGCTAATATGATCGCCCGCAGGTTTGTTCGTTGCTCGGGGGCCGTCAAAATAACTCTTTTCAGAGCGTTTTGTACGTCCCTGTACACTACCAGCCTGTGGGTGTCGTATACCCAGAAGCAGTACAACGCTCTCCGTGTTCAGTATAATAATGCGTTCAGGGTGCTGTTTGGGCTGCCCCGGCACTGCAGCGCCTCGGGGATGTTCGCCGACGCCCGTGTCGACTGTTTCTTCACGACGATGCGGAAGCGGTGCACATCTCTGGGGCGCAAGCTCCGGGCTACCTCCAACACCATCCTGAGCGTATTTGCGAACAGGTTTGATTGTCGGTACATTAACCTGCATTGTTATATGGTTAATGTAATGACAAACAAACAAATGACTCAGAGGCAGGTGTATTAATAGCCATTATAATTTTAGAGTTTTAGTTTATATTATTTATTTAGTTTATATTATTTATTTAATTGTACTTATTGTGATTTAAATTTTTATTTTATATTTATGTTTTTGCGTGGTTGAAATTTTATAATTGTACTTTTTTATATCAAATATGTGTAAATGAGATTATGATCTTAAATGGATTGAAATAAATGAATTTGAATAATTCATTATTATTAAAAGTTGCAGAAGGGGATTTAATTACCAAATTGGAAGGATGAAGGGGAACTTTGATTTGAGCACGGGCCGTCAGTTTTTTATTATCAGTTTTTGTAACCCAAGATCCTGGTCCCGATAATGGTCAGTTTCAGGAATTACATATTGAGAGTACATATTTTGAGCAACAGTAAAAAGAGAACCATTTTTTTTCTAAAGTAGATCAAAGACGATTTTCCGCTTAGTGAAAGAAAAACACAGACAAGAGTAGTGCCCGTCGGGGCTGCGGATTATCGAAAGACATAACGCGGCCTCGGCACAAGGGCGAAGAAGGAACATGGGTTGGTTTTTAGTCAGTAGAAGTCTGACACTCCCCTTCGCTCTGCCCAAGAGTGGGGGGGGGGGGGGTTATTTGATTATTTTCCACCCACCAAAAAAAAAGGCAAGAGTATTGCATAGACAATGAAACTCAAGTCACCTGAATGAAGAGCGCCTGAGCGCAGAGGACGAGGATCACCTTGGCTGACATTGTAGTTTGTGTTGAAGTGAACTTCAGAATGAGTTTTCCAAGAATTGATCGACTATTTATACTGAACCGAGGTAGTCCTTATCTAGTTGTGTTGTAGCAATTCGTGGATATTGCAATGACCTTTTCATACCTTTATCAGTAATTATATGCAATATGGGGAAATAGAAAAATGCATGTATTTCGTAAGTGTTGTAACCTTGAAATCTTTAGGCTTTGTTTCAACATAACATAGAAAAACATTGATATGATAAGAAGCTTTTGCACTATATAAACGTGGTCTAGACATAGGGACATCATTCAGTCTTCGGCTTCTCGTTGAACACAAACAAACATCAAACATGTCTACCTTCGCTGTTCTGTTGCTCTGCATCCAAGCTTGCTTGGTCCAGGTGAGTGACTGTTCTGAAATACTCCGTCATTTCTAGTATTTTTGCCTTTTCTTGATTGTTGTTTAATTTGAACATGTTGACATTTTCCTGTAACCACGTATCATTTTGTTCCATCAGAATGTGTTCGGTATCGGGTGCGGCTGCGGGGGTCAAGTGGCCGCCTTAGCTCCTGCTCTGGGTCTCGGCGCTGGTCTCTCTCCTGCTACCGCATGTGGTGGTGCCCTCGGTCTTGGTGCTTACGGTGGCGCCATCGGATCTGCTTATGGTGGCGCACTTGCTCCTGCTGCTGCATACGGAGGTGCTATCGCTCCTGGAGCTGCTTACGGCGGCGCCGGTGAAGGCAACGTGGCGGTCATTGGTGAGCTGCCAGTCGCCGGTAACACCGCTGTTGCTGGTCAGGTCCCCATCATGGGCGCTGTGAGCTTTGGCGGCGCTGTGCCAGCTGCTGGTGCCGTGTCTATCTCCGGACAGTGTGCATGCGGCTGTGGCTCTCCTATTTACTGCTAAAACCTTCTCTTCTGAATAGAAATAAACGGATATACATCGAACAATATTTAATTATTTGATTTAATCCTTTTGTCTTTGTTAAGAATTCAAACGAACGATGACTTTCATATAGTCCAGTCAAATGAGCCAAAATTAGGTAAGGATCTCGGAATGTGAGATACACAGCTAAAAACTCGTATAAACTTGTATTTTTACATCCTTAAAGTTGTCTCAAAATTCACATATTATGGTAGGGTGACCGCGTCTATTAAAAATCTAACGTCAAGGGTCACAAAAATCGATTTTTTGCAAATATCTCGTTTTTATGGGTTTCTCGCTATTTGTATGTATGATTAATATTGTAGAAAATTAAATTCCCTATAACTTGTAAAACATTTTAGCTTTCTAGGACCAAGGGTTTGGGCTTGGCGTTGATGAGTCAGTCAGTCAGTAAGTCAGGACATTTCGTTTTATTTTTAACTATAATTTGTCATGGCAGTTGGATAGGCTTTTGGTGTAGGATGCAACTTGCGTCGACACCCTTGCGCCATCCCATCTTCCTACCGGTTGACCTTAAATGATGTTCTAAGCCCGCGCTCTCCACCCCGTATCTCGAAAACGATACAACGTATAAAAAAATTTGAAACAGAAGTTGTAGGGAATTTAATTTTCTACAATATTGATCATAAACACAAATAGCGGAAAACCCAAAGGAAACGAGATATTTGCAAAAAACGATTTTTGTGACCTTTGACCTTAGATTTTTAATAGACGCGGTCACCCTACCATATGTGACTTTTTAGACATCTTTTAGGATGTCAAAATACAACTTTATACGAGTTTGTAGCTGGGTATCTCAAATTCCGAGGTGAAACACTAATTTGACTGGACTAATACTCAAAATATTCTGTAAACTTATTTCTGTTTTCTTACGCTTCGTGGACATAAATCACGCCCTTGACCTATCACAAGCTAGAACTTAATACCCTACATGAAACTAGGCCGCTGAACACGATTTTTAGCAGGCGTCAACCGTTTTAAAACATGCATAAAACCTGTAATGCATCTAATTTTTGTCTATCGCATGTTGATATAAATATTCTCTGTAAGTTGAGAGGTCTGGCTCTTGTGATACAGGAAATCCTAGTACAAGAGCCAGAGCTACACTGATCTTTGAATAATTATGTCAATATAGACTTAATTTATTTTTTAATAACACAGACATAAAGATCAAATTATTATTAGTACGCGCACGGTATAACAAAGACGAAGGTAGAGGCTAAAAACTGATATCACAACACAAAAACTTAAAAATAACTGTAGCATTGGAGGTCGACGACTTTCTTGACTGACTTATAGTTTTTTTTTATTTCGAACTTTTTTGTTGTGTTTTTTATTAATTTGTAATATTCTTTACAAATATTTACACTTTTCAAGCATTTATTTTATATTGATACCAATACATGGCAATGGCAACAATTTTCAGACATGTTCGAATAATTGGAATTGAGATTTACCTTGTATTATAAGGTCAACCTAATAGTCTGAAATAATACAACTATAAGTACATTTAAGTACGTTTATAATTTCGAAAGAATTTTCTTTTAATCCCTAACCGTTGAGTACTCGTAGTTGTACCTTCCATCATTAGTGCATCTACATGAGATTATGATTATTAGACGCAAATACTTGATCATCATCATCATCATTTCAGCCGTAAGACGTCCACAGTCACTGCTGGACATAGGCCTCCCCTAAATGTCGCCGCATTGACCGGTCCCGTGCGTCTCGCATCCAGCGGATCCCCGCAACCTTTACCAGGTCATCGGTCCACCTAGTGGGAGGCCTTCCAACGCAACGTCTTCCGGTTCGCGGTCGCCACTCCAGAACTTTCTGGCCCCATCGGCCATCCGTTCTGCGAGCAATGTGCCCTGCCTACTGCCACTTAAGTTTGGCAATTCTTCTTGCTATGTCGGTAACCTTGGTCGTCATGCGGATGTCCTCATTTCTGATTCGATCGCGCAAGGATCTAATACTGGAGGTATTTATTGTAATAAAAGACTATACTAAATATATAATTATATAAACTAAACTAAACTAAAAACAAACTAACTATAAAAGGGCATCGAAAAACTCCTCCTCAACGCTGTCAGCAGGTAAAGTACCCAAGAGACTGGCAGCGTTGCCGCGTTGTATGGCAACACTTATCCTCTGGCCAAAGAAAAAGCCAGCCCTTGGGTCGGAGGAAGCGTCAACAAGGCGTTTTGAAATCTCCTTAAAAAGGCTGTGTGCACTGGGACCCCATGGCCCTAAAGTTTCAACCCCAAACGGCTCGAAAATATAGTTTCCACAAAGGTTACTATATTTACGCCGCTTGAGGTTCTCCGCAGCCGCAGCGGCAGCGCCAGCACAACACGAAGAGCTTGGAAGATGCGATGGCGCAAGAGTATCGACGCAAGTTGCGTCCCATACTAAAGGCCTACCCATCTTCCAAGGAAACAACGACATGCCGTCCGGTCTTTTGCCATCGTCGCGTGCCAAGCCATTTGGCTCTAAGACAGCAGGGACGCCGACGGTAACAAGAGCTCGTCGGATGATGTCGTTTATGTTTGCGTGTCGCGCAAAACGACCCGCACTTCGACTGCAGGACAGGCCATGATAATAATATAATACTTGATCAGTTTTAGAAAATTTATTGGAAAACAGAATAAGTGCCTATAAAATTGGGGAGTTGCCCTCGATTTCCCTGGGCTCCCACATTAGAGCCTTAGTGATAATGGGACCACTTCGGGAGTATACTATCGAAAAAATTTTTTTAAATCGGTCCACAATTATTGACTGAGATATCCGTCAACATACGTAAAATATACATTCAGTCGGTCATAAAACGTCCTCCTTTTTGAAGACGGTTAATAGAAATGCCCATAATTATTTGGTCGGATCATTTCCTTGCTAAAAGTGTGTTTTGAAAGTACCACCATTACCCATTTACGTGTTGAACCTATTTGGTTTAAATTCAATAAAGAATCATCCTGGCTGTATAGTGTTCCAAATACAGATCTTTTTCTAAGTATTGACTCCACTTGACTTTGACATATAATAGAAAAAACTCTTACATTAAAAACGTGTGTTTTATTCCTAAAATATTAGAAGGTTATGGCCCCTTGCTAGTGCTATGGCAGCGAGCGGAGATTCCTCGTCACCATCGACGACCACGAAGGCGTCGGCACCAAATGCAATGATTTTTGGAACCACTGCCGCTGTTCCAAATATCGAGAAACTGGAGGGAGCGAAGAACTATACTTCATGGAGTTTCGCAATGAAGAATACTCTCATTGTGTGCGACCTCTGGGACTGCGTAAACAGCCCTGCTGAATATAAAACACAGGTAGGAGACGACGATACCTTTAAACGTCTAGATGCGAAAGCTATGGCGAAAATTTGCCTCTCGTTGACACCACGAGTATATCCAACCGTGATGAGTGCCACGACAGCAGAAGGAATGTGGAAGAAGCTACAAGCTGCATATGCAGACAGCGGCTTACTGCGACGACTGAACCTCTTGCGCAGACTATTTAACTATAAGCTCTCCTCATTTAAGAGTATGGAAGCTTATGTGAGCGAGATACGAGCAACACAGCAACAGCTCATCGAAGTTAACCAACCAGTAGATGACGAGTTCGTAGGACTGATTATGCTGACAGGACTGACCGAGAAGTTTAATCCAATGGTCATGGCGATCGAAAACTCTGGAACGAAACTTACGTCGGACTCTGTAGCTGCGATCCTATTAAAAGAAGATCTACGTTATTCCCCATCGAAAGAGCCAGATGCTGCGTTGACCGTTAATTCTACTAAGAACTCAAGCCTTCGCCCACCAGTTTGCACATACTGCAAGAAGAAAGGACACCTCGTCTCAGAATGTCGTAAAAGGAAGTTCAAGAAGAATGTGACTAACTTAGTTTCTAATATTACTGATGTTACACTTTTATTATCTTTCACTACACCTCCTTTTCAGCTTCCCACATCCATCTCACCTTGGTACTTAGATTCTGGTGCAACCGCACACATGTGCAACGACATACGCATGCTCAGTGACTTTGTGCACAGCTCAAGCTATGTCATTGCAGCCAACAATGAAAAAATGGCATGTAAAGGTACGGGTATAGTTCAATTAAATGTATCTAATAGTGTTCATTCCATATCTAACGTTCTCTTTGTCCCCAAACTAGCTGCTAACTTATTATCAGTCAGTAGCCTAGTTCAAAAAGGTTTTGTAGTTATATTCTCGCCAAAAGGTGCGACTATCCTTCTCAGACAAGAATGCAAAGTTTCCGGAATAACAGTTGCTACTGCTTCAAATAAACAAGGCATGTACAAGCTAGACATTTCCGAAAATCAAGCTCAGCTGATTACTGACAGAAAGCTACCAGCTGTGTTATGGCATAGACGTCTTGGACATATCAACGTCAAAGCGATGAATATTTTAAAAAAGTATTCTACGTCAGGCATAAACTATAATGACACGTTGAATGAAACCTGCATTCCTTGTGTACAAGGAAAATTAGCAAAAAGGCCGTTTAAAAAGTCCAAAAGTAAGACAAAAAATAAACTCGAATTGATCCATACAGATCTATGCGGACCAATGAGTACGCATTCATGGGGTGGTGCCCTATATTTGCTTACATTTACGGACGATTTTACTCGAAAAACTTTTGGTTTTTTATTAAAGTCTAAAAGTGAAGTTTTTTCGAAGTTTGTCGAATTCAAACATCATGTTGAAAACCAAACTGGTCTTAAAATTAAAACTTTACGATCAGACAATGGCGGAGAATTCGTAAACGGACCGATGTCTACTTTTTTGCAGGAAAATGGAATAGTTCATCAGAAAACAGTCCCATATAATGCAGAGCAAAATGGAACTTCAGAACGAGTTAATAGAACTGTAATTGAAAAAGCAAGAACAATGCTTCATGACTCCAAGCTACCAAAAGCTTACTGGGGTGAAGCTGTGAATACAGCTATCTATTTAAAAAACGTAACACCAACTCAAGCGTTGAACAATAAAATTCCTGACGAATTATGGTATGAAAAACCGATTAATCTATCACATCTTCGTGTTTTTGGTTGCGAAGCGCATGCTTTAATTCCTAAAGAGAAGCGCACTAAGTTAGATTCTAAAACAAAAGCTTGTATCTTTGTTGGTTACTCAAGTGAGAGTAAAGGCTATCGCCTTATAGATCCTCGTAATCCCAGATCGATCATTGTCGCACGTGATGTCATCTTCATCGAAGATAAAGTGGGAAACCCTGCTACAGCAGTGGAACCTACCACTACTACTGCCGACAGTACTCTCATTTACGACCAATTAAGGATAGAAAATTCACAACCAGTAACACCAGAATCGTTTACAGATAGTGAACAAATTGAAAGCCAGCCTGAAGTTTCAGAAGCAGAAAAATCACAGGAGTACTTGACTGTCGAAACTTTAAAACCAGTAACACCAGAATTATTTACAGATACTGAACGAATTGAAAGTCTGCCTGAAGTTTCTGAAGCAGAAACATCACAGGAGTATTTGACTGCAGATAACGAATCCAGTGAATCAGCACCAAGTTCTCTAGAAACAGACAGCACGATCAATGAACCCAGATATCCGCAACGACAACGACGACCACCTGACAGATATAGTCCGTCGATGTTTATGGTGTCAGACTATGAACCGGAAACCTACAAACAAGCCGTAGAAGATGTTCACAGTTCTGAATGGCAAAAAGCTATGAAAAATGAGTACGATTGTTTAATGAAACACGGGACATGGCAATTAGTAGAGAGACCCACAGACAGAAAGATTATTAAAAATAAATGGGTCTATAAAATAAAAAAGAATACTAACGGCGAAGTTGTTAAATTTAAAGCAAGATTAGTAGCAAAAGGCTTTACCCAAGTACATGGTATCGATTACGGAGAGACTTTTTCTCCTGTAGCACGACTGTCGACAGTTAGACTGCTTCTTGCGTTTTCCGTAAAACTTAACGTCCAGTTAGATCACCTTGATGTAGAAACCGCTTTCTTAAATAGCGATTTAGAAGAGGAAATATTCATGGAACAGCCGCCAGGCTTTGAAATTGACCGAAAAGGAAAAGTTTGCTTACTTAAAAAATCGCTATATGGCCTAAAGCAATCCCCTAGACAGTGGAATATAAAAATCTGCGAAGCCATGAATAGCTTATCGATGACACAAGCAGCAAACGAGCATTGCGTTTATTACAGACGAGACGGTAACAACATACTTGTAGTTTCCGTATTCGTGGACGATTTTTTCATCCTCTGTAATAATGAATGTATGAAAGAGACCTTCAAGAATTCACTCAAAAAACTTTTCATCGTGAAGGATCTTGGTCTTCTGAAAGACTGCTTAGGCATGCGAGTTATTCAAAATGTTGATAACATCACACTTGACCAAACCAAGTACATCGAAAAAATCGTTGAAAAATTTGGAATGAAAGATTCAATTCCAATCTCCACTCCAATGGAAGCTGGTATGAAGCTCACCATTCCTGCCAAGGAAGATGAGAGACCTGATTTACCGTACCAACAGCTTATCGGATCTCTAATGTACATTTCAATAGGAACAAGGCCTGACATATCGCATACAGTGTCTTATCTGAGCCAGTTCAATGTACATTACGGGGAGGTGCATTGGAAAGCTGCTAAACGGGTACTCAGATACCTGAAGGCAACAAAAGACTTAAAACTTTGTTTTGATAAAAAGGAAGAAAGCTATCCTATCGGATACGTAGACGCTGACTACGGCAGTAATGTCATAGACAGACGATCATACACAGGATACGCCTTTAAAATGAGTGGTGCGTGCATATCTTGGGAATCGCGCAAGCAGCGCACACCTGCACTGTCCACCACTGAGGCTGAGTACATGGCACTTACTGAAGCATGTAAGGAAGCCATTTACATGAGATCACTCATTAAAGAAGTTTTCGACGTCATTCAGCCCATTACCATTCATTCGGATAACCAAAGTTCACTCAAACTCACTCGAAATGATACCTTTCATAATCGCACTAAACACATAGACATAAGGCATCACTTCATTAGGGAACTTTCACAGACTGATTTCAACCTACAGTACATTTCAACAAATGACATGCTAGCTGACATACTCACTAAATCACTAACCAGAATTAAACATTCTAGATTTACAAATGCTTTAGGTTTAGTTAAGAGTAGTTAGCAATTTCAATATATTTTTTGTATTGAATGTATTTTGTATATACGGGCTGTCATATTTTTTGAATTGTATTTTTATATACAGGTTGATCTTATTTTTTGTTTGTACCTATGGAATATCTTTGATACAGGATGCTCCATTACGGGGAGGTGTTGAACCTATTTGGTTTAAATTCAATAAAGAATCATCCTGGCTGTATAGTGTTCCAAATACAGATCTTTTTCTAAGTATTGACTCCACTTGACTTTGACATATAATAGAAAAAACTCTTACATTAAAAACGTGTGTTTTATTACACGACTGCCCCAAAAAAAAAGAGTGTTATGTTTTTAGCGTTCATGTATGTATGTATGTATGTATGTATGTTTGTTTGTGAGTTTCTTTATTCCACCGTAACTTCTAAACGCCTGAACCGATTTTGATGTGTGTGGTATCATTAGATTCTTTGCGTTATCCCGGGTGACATAGGCTATAGAAAAAAATCAAAAAACATAATAGGGTGGCCATTATTTAGAAATAAAACGAACTTTTAATTTGTTTTTATTGAAATATTAATGAAAAATATAATCATCGTCTAGAACTTGTTAAGTAGATTACAAAAATATACCACAGTAGTATTCAATATCTATTGTGTACTAGTAATACTACTCAACAAATGATATGTTAACATTTTAAACCCGGGATTCGATATGATTATGATATATATCAATAGATTCCTTGTAATAACAGAAATAAAACTGACTAGGTTACAACTCCCAAATCCATCCACGACGGCAGCTGAATGGTTTTAAAGTTTGTATGAAAAGTCAATATGCGTGAATCAATTTACTTGAAACATGGTAAGAATATTCATTTAACGAAATAATAATGTATGCATTCATGGGTTTTTCAAAAACACTCATTTAAAGGGTGGAAAAATATAATATTCAGGGTTGAATTTTGCATGGAAAAGTCTTAGTGCGAGATTGAAAACACTTTAAACTCATTACTAACGCAAATTAATAAAGCTTTGCGTGTGTAATAATAATAATATTCCACAACTATCACACAACGCCATCTAGTTCCAAGCTAAGCAGAGCTTGTGTTATGGGTACTAGACAACTGATAAACATACTTATATATTTCTAAATACATACATATTATAGATAAATTACACCCAGACACAGAACAAATGATCGTGCTCATCACACAAACATTTGTCCTGGGTGGGAATCGAACCCACGACCTCCGGCATAGCAGTTAGGGTCACTAACCACTAGACCAACAGGCCAGTCTAACAAGTAATACAACAATAGATGTGTGCAAGTGCGAGTTGGATCCGTTACCGATGGTTCCGTACCAGCATCTTGGTAGGTACTATACCTACTTGAAACTGTTTGGCACTATACTTGCATTTCTGTTTCTGTTGATTCCTCAGAAATGAAGAAATAAATCACCTGATTTTTGAAAATAACCCCTTATACTTAGGGTAAGTTTAGAGTTAAACAGAATAGTCCACTTTTATTATGTACAACAAACTCAGTACCTAAACTCTGTGAACAAACTAGGTACATAGCAAATATAATCTTTGTAATGCAATTATTAAGAATAATTCAGGCTAGGTTTCACCCCCCCCCCCCCATTATATAAAACAATAAAAAAAAAATTCGCGCTCGCTTCGCTCGCGCATCCACCCATTTCGGGCTTTCGCCATTCCTAATCATTTCACAGACTTATTTAAATGCTTCTATTCTCAATTCTGCTGGCCTGAACAAAAAAACTCAAGTCCCTCTGAACTCTAATAACTTTTCTGCATTACATAATTAATAAACTGAGTTCGTCGACAAACTTAATATTAAGCTTCGTGGAGCTCAAATGTTGAAATTTTACTACTTTTGAGCTCCATTCAGGCATGGTTATCCACCGCTTTATCCCCCTAGATAAGTCCCCCAACTATGTTGAAGTAGGCTTCCAGTCTAACTAGATGCAGCTGAAAACTGGTATTTTACATGGAACCGCTGCCTTTTTGTCCTCTTCCCTCCTGATAGCAATATGTTTGCCCCTCCCCCGCCCCCTTAACCCAAAACCAATAAAAATCATACAAAAATTTTCACGCTCGCTTCGCTCGCGCATCAATCCGGTTCTTTCTCCGATCTGTCCTGCTTAATACGTTCATCTACTTCTATTTCCATTTCTGTTTCTAAATCGTTAATCCAGGGAAAATTGACCAACGCTTTATCCCTTAGTTTATCCCCCTATATAAGTCTCATTGGGTAGCACTTCATAAAACATTTTAATAAAATCAAACGACGCAAACAATGATTGTTGGCCCGTGATAGTGCACAAGCTGCAAACGGTAACATTCAACAGAAGCATAGTAAATCTAGACGCGTGAAACAGTTACGTTTTAGATCCACGTTAGCTAATCCCTTGATAAACAGTCTCTCCAAGAACTAAACTCACTACACCCACTAAAAATAAACGATTTATATACATACATAAACTCACGCCCTTTTCCCATAGGGGTAGGCAGAAACTACAGAACGCCACCCGCTACGATCCTTATATATTACTTTTGCCTCGTCCACATTATCATTCATACATATCTGTCCATACACGCACGCCGGTTACGAGTACTACGCACCTGTCCTTTCTGAAGAACGGCACCAATAAGATCAGTGTATGTCTTTCTTGGGCGTCCCAGCGTTGCCATTTACCTACATCTGCCTTGTAAATACCTTTTGTTAATCGACTTTCACTCATCCTCTCCACATGACCGAACCACGATCCGATTGAAACGATTTAGTTTTGCATTATCTTTACCGTGACATTGCTTTCCTGAAAAATAAAGCAGTATAATGGGCCTGCATATTGACTATGCGTCAAAATACTGGTAATCACAAAAAAGTATTAAATAAAAAACAAATAATTTAAAAAATTAAAAACACGCCTGCCATGTTAAAAAGTGAACTAAAAAGTCAAAAATAAGTCGAACGATTTCAGTGATAAAATGAGAACAAGATCCCGTAATTGTATCCGAAAATGGAAAACTGAAAACTAAAATTTTAATTGCAGTCGGGGGACAGTTCGGTGGAACATTTCTTTACATGTCCCCCGACTGCAATTAAAATTTTAGTTTTCAGTTTTCCATTTTCGGATACAATTACGGGATCTTGTTCTCATTTTATCACTGAAATCGTTCGACTTATTTTTGACTTTTTAGTTCACTTTTTAACATGGCAGGCGTGTTTTTATTTTTTTTTCCTAAAATATTAGAATTACGGAGCTTCATTTTCATAGGCAGATATACCTTTTTTTGACAATTGGTTTCTGAAGGATTCATTCATTCATGAGCTATTATAAAAGTATCACATTTATAAAAAATCAACGGTATAGATTTATCACAATCAGCATAGTGGCGAAGGGGAAAATTTTCAAAAACCCTTAAAAGATAGAACGAAAAATATTTATTTGTCGCTGATATATGACGTGCAAACAAAATAGCGTTAAATAAGTAGGTATTTTTAGTCTCCCGGCGTATAAACTTTTATACTGAAAACATTCCTAACGACGACGTTTTTCTGTACTCTACATAACATACCTAAACCAAGAAAACTGATTGCCACACAACGTTTTAGTCGGGCGCGCCCTTTCAGACTATTTTAATCGACATCGACAGTACAACCATCTCGCCCCGTGCCTGTTTATGTCGCATTACCGCGTGGATAATCACACACTCAAAAGTGTGTGAAATATCGGGTCAAATTCTGAGACCAATGAATCTACATTTGCATTTGAATCATTACAGGAAATAAATATTAAAATCAGACAAAAATAATATGCTTTGATAAATTTTTATTTCATCATCGTAACGGATCATACATTTCTGTTGAGTAACCGTTATTTTAATTCTTAGTAGACACCGCATCCACAGCCACGTCCTCCATAGCCGAGTCCAAGAGCGGCAGGAGCGATAGCAGCAGCGCCAGGTCCATATCCAGCGCCGAGTACATTACCAGCGCCGATCCCATAGCCAGCACCGATCCCGTAAGCACCCGCAGCACCATAGGCAGCAGCGGAAGGAGCGATGCTTTCAATAGCAGTAACACCGTTACCGCAACTGTAGCTGACGGCGCCAGCACCAGCACTGGGCAACACGCCCTCCAAAGCCACAGCACTCACAAACGGCAGCTCACCAGCCACGGACAGAGCACCCTCATACACGTTCTCAGACGCTACGGAGAGGCCACTGGGAGCGATGGAAGACACGCTGGAGACAGGCAGTCCACCGCCACTAGTCGGAATGATCTCAATACCGGCCAAACCATTGCCGATCAAACCGTTACCAATGATACCATCACCAATAATACCATTGCCAACCCAGTTACCAGCACAGCCGTTACCAATCAGACCATTTCCAATCAAACCATTGCCAGCCCAGCCGTTACCAGCACATCCTGCGGCAATACGAGCAGGAGCGGCGATGGCTCCACGACCAAGACATGAACCGAAAGCAGTCTGTAAACAAGAGATTTTCGAATAAGTTAATTAAATATTATTGTTATCAATATAAAAAATATCGATATCGATGCATTAAACACGTGTTTATTCAGTCGTTCACGCAACATTATAATTATGTCAAACGCAATATATGTATGTAACTGTATAAAATGATAGTGAGAAAACACACGACACATGGCGCATGGTGCTGCTGAGCGCCTCGGTGTGTGGTTTGTCCAGGTTGCCGGGCATCTGCGAGCGTTTCGCGCTTGATCACGGTTTGCTCTATAACGCAAAGAAAAGCGAATGCATGGTTTTTCAGGCCAGGGGTCGGAGCTGCCCGGATTCTGTTCCACCTATTAGATTGAACGGTGTCAAGCTAAAAAGAGTTCAACATTTTAAATATCTGGGGCATATCGTGACCTCTGACCTGAGGGACGATGCAGACATCGATAGGGAGCGGAGGGCGTTGTCTGTGAGGGCTAATATGATCGCCCGCAGGTTTGTTCGTTGCTCGGGGGCCGTCAAAATAACACTTTTCAGAGCGTTTTGTACGTCCCTGTACACTACCAGCCTGTGGGTGTCGTATACCCAGAAGCAGTACAACGCTCTCCGTGTTCAGTATAATAATGCGTTCAGGGTGCTGTTTGGGCTGCCCCGGCACTGCAGCGCCTCGGGGATGTTCGCCGACGCCCGTGTCGACTGTTTCTTCACGACGATGCGGAAGCGGTGCACATCTCTGGGGCGCAAGCTCCGGGCTACCTCCAACACCATCCTGAGCGTATTTGCGAACAGGTTTGATTGTCGGTACATTAACCTGCATTGTTATATGGTTAATGTAATGACAAACAAACAAATGACTCAGAGGCAGGTGTATTAATAGCCATTATAATTTTAGAGTTTTAGTTTATATTATTTATTTAGTTTATATTATTTATTTAATTGTACTTATTGTGATTTAAATTTTTATTTTATATTTATGTTTTTGCGTGGTTGAAATTTTATAATTGTACTTTTTTATATCAAATATGTGTAAATGAGATTATGATCTTAAATGGATTGAAATAAATGAATTTGAATAATTCATTATTATTAAAAGTTGCAGAAGGGGATTTAATTACCAAATTGGAAGGATGAAGGGGAACTTTGATTTGAGCACGGGCCGTCAGTTTTTATTATCAGTTTTTGTAACCCAAGATCCTGGTCCCGATAATGGTCAGTTTCAGGAATTACATATTGAGAGTACATATTTTGAGCAACAGTAAAAAGAGAACCATTTTTTTTCTAAAGTAGATCAAAGACGATTTTCCGCTTAGTGAAAGAAAAACACAGACAAGAGTAGTGCCCGTCGGGGCTGCGGATTATCGAAAGACATAACGCGGCCTCGGCACAAGGGCGAAGAAGGAACATGGGTTGGTTTTTAGTCAGTAGAAGTCTGACACTCCCCTTCGCTCTGCCCAAGAGTGGGGGGGGGGCTTATTTGATTATTTTCCACCCACCAAAAAAAAAGGCAAGAGTATTGCTGTCGTGTGTGAAAAAAAAATAAAAAAAAAAAATAAAGATTTTTTGTTAAGGGGTTGAAAAGGTGAAAGTTAATTCAAAGGTAAGACACACGATGAGTTTGTTTATGAAAGAAAAAGAAGGCTCTTCAAGCTCGCGGAGTGGACATTGAACCATTGGTTCAAGGACCTCTTGCTGTGGAAAAATTATGAGGAGTTTGTTTGGAATAAAACATAGAAAATTCAACTAGAACATTAACAGTGGTATCCCTAGTAGCATTTTTTGTTGGCATTTAGTTGGGCCACATACCTCTGGTTAGTTGGCAAATGCATACAATTGGCGGGCAGTTTGCGGGTTGGGCCCAAAACTGATGGCCTACGTGGATTTGCCTACGAAGGCCCAACTTGCGATAGGGCCAACGTGCATTGCCCAACGGAGGCCCGAGGAAAACGTGTCATGGGTAGGCCCAACGACACATAATACATGTAGGCAAGCGGTTGTATGTTTGTTGGTTCTATAGCTGGTTTCATAGCGACGCGTCTCGCCAGCGCCGGCCGTACGCGTGTCGCTGAACATCAACTTTATCAGCTTCATAATAAGTTTGGTTTTTGCGATGTTTTGAAAAACCAACCTTATTTTAAAGCCGATAAGGTTCATGTGCAGCGACGTGCGTGCGGCCGGCGCTGGCAAGACGCGTCGCTCTGAAACCAGCCCTAATAGGCCAACCCAGACGACGACATACAAAAGTCACCCACCAAACAGTCGTCTCTCTTTTGCACTTTGACGTGAGTACATGAGAGGACGTTATGTCGTCTGCGACGACCTATACTTTGTGTTAATTAACTGAAATTAAATTAAATACAAATTATGCTAATTGAATATTTATTTATTGTTATATTATGTTATTGACAAAATGAAGACAAATTTTACACAATTTGGAGACGGTAGCTCTGCAGTAAAACGATACACACCGTACCTACTATGATACATTGATAGAGTACCTACCTACCTACTTTTACAAAGTTACACTTTGCAGCTAAGTTGTTGTCAAAGATTCGTTCAAGGATTCTTCTTGTGATAGGACCAGTTTTGTTCCCACCAATGTAGGTTATGTAGTTTATCTGCAACAAACACAATACAACCCATTATAGTAAAACAACAAATACATGCAATGCCAGTAATGATAAATTATAGACAATTTTTTGTTATGTTATGTGCGAATTAACTTGAGACCGGGCCGATGATTCAATTTCAATTTATGTTGTGCAAAATGATGCGTCGTAGTATTTTTTTTAGCTAGAGATTTGCACGAGATTTATTAAGAACAAAATAAGATAGTACATATTTCATAAATATTAGCATCTTAGTCCCAGGTCTCAAGGTAATTCGCACGGGTTCTAAGTAGATAAATACCTACTTATGAAAAACTTACCCGTTTCGTAAAATAAACGTTTTACAGGACATAATGTCCATGTTATCTTAGTTGGAGCCTCGTTACTGCTAAGGCATTTGTTGAATATTATTGCAGTTTTAGGTATATGGAGGCCACATGCAATGCGTCTTCCGTGGCGTCATCCAGTTTTCACGCACCACACCGAGTTCCCCACCGTAACCATCTTCATCGTCAAAATCCACAACTTTAAACATTTTTATCACTGCCTGTCAGGCTAATATTTTATATAATATATAAATAAAACAAATACTCCGCAGCCGCAAGCACACCCGGCACCGCACAAATGAAATAGCAAACTGCAAAATGGCGGGCGGGCCGGGCGACGAGTGCCGCCGCCCGCCCCCCGCCACCCCGATACCACCCCGTAGGAGCAGCAAGTAACAGGGCCATTGAAGGGTATCTAAGTTGGACCGATGTTGTTTTCATAACTTAAATCCCTACAAAAATCTCCCAACAGTAGGAATAGAAGCAGCAGGCCCGTCGTTAGTTGGCCCAATGTTGCTTTAATAACATAAATCCCTACAAAAATCACCCAACAGTAAGAATAGTAACGCAGGCCCGTCGTTGGCTCTTCGTAGGGCAAATAGTGCATGTTTAAGACAATGGGCCTATTTTAAGTTTGGGTTGGCGGAATAACTAACCGTCTGCCAATACATTCCCAACTGTTGGCGTATGGAAGCCAACGGCAATTGCTACTAGGGATATTGTATAAAAAACACTTTACATGAAATGTTGAACAAGGCTGTTTACACCTTAAAGCTAAATTGTCTGAAATAGAAAACCAGGGCAGCGGGCCTCTGAAACCGAACGCGCACTGATTCTAACTTTCTCTGGCCAGATTATGTAAAAAAAAAGATTGACTTACTCATGGTACCATGATCGCACTCCCTACGCCGTAAATTGTCACCGAAGCGGACGCGGTTCTCCACGGAGCTGGTGAATCAGGCGATCGCTAGAGCACGTGCTCGATAGCGATCCTCGTGGCCTCGCGCTTGGGCGCGCGGAAGCCTGGCACAGAAGACAGGTGCGGGAAGCGGAGCAGGCACGACGTGTAGTCCTTGAGATCGTCTACCACATGGGAACGGTGGCAGGCACTCACGCAGTCGCGGAGCCCTACGGATGGGACGCCCCTCAATGGCGTTGGCTTGCTGATGAGCTGAACTGAGCGAAACTATCGCAACTCCAAAGTCCTCCCAGCATCACGGCGGAAACGACGCCATTGATGACGCCACGTGCAAGTTTATCGCGGTCCCATGTCCGAAACACTATGTTTATTGGACCACGAGGCTAGCTAGATCGAACCCATGGTGACTACGGACCGCAATCCATCGCTCGATAGCGTTATTATAAAAAAAAGGAAAAATCGCGCGTACATAGCGCGTGTAACTTTTACTCCACCATTTTGAAATTTAAAAAAACGAAAAAAAACTAGCCGGAGCCGTGAATCTGGGTACGCGTTATGCGCGCATGGTGGAAATTCCCAGACTGACAAATCGAGTCCGCAGATCGCAGATCTGTCGGTTTGACAATCCGTTCCACTTGAAATGGTGATACAAAAAATGAATTACATAATTTATTAATTCTAAATTTAAGGTGGTACATCATAATTAATACGTTACCGTATCCCATACACAACCATGACTTAATTATTTGTTTTTGTTTACTTTTGATAAAGTTATTAATTTTTGAAGTGCGACCAGACAATTGCTGCGCGTGAGTCGTTTGTCTATGACAGCTACGTGGAATGAAACGCACATTCCTCTATAAAATAATTGTTTTTGTTGTTAAACAAATGTTTTAATTAATCCTATAACTATTGTTATATTTGGATTGTATGATTTATGAGGATTCCAAAGATGGTTTTAAATCTCGAATCCGTGCCGTAGACAACGAATAATCTGCATGCCAATATTGCCGACATTGGTTGGTGTTTATATGATTTCTGTGTATTTACAGTCTATCAATTCGAAGTAAATATTGTTTTGAGCTATGTAACACCTAACCGTCTCATTTGCGATGTTGGTTATTCGTTCTCTGTTGTATTTTGGATTCATAGGTGTCATTGTTAAAATAACCTCAAAATGTTGTTGACCTATGTTATTTGTTCTGTTGAAAAAACTAGTAGCAGCTTATGTAATTTATCTGCTACAATACCCCCCTTCGCGGAAAAAGGCTAACCCCGTTAGCCGACACAGCCGGTCTAACCGAGAGAAAAAAAAGTTTTATAGTACATGAAAAGTTTTTCCTAAATGTACTGATCAACACTGGAATCTGTAAGGATTGTGTTGAACAAAGTAAGTTAAAGGGCTATGGTGAGTATTGTTAAATCTATGAAAATATGAACTAATCGTTCTCTAAAAACATGAGCTAAGTACCTTACGGTTTTAGTTCCTAATTAAAAGTATGCTTACTGAACTATTGACTGCAAAGTCATTGACCTAACAAGTAATTATTGTTGGTCTACTATAATCTAAGTGCTTATGAACTATTGACCCGGGTCTATGAACTAAGTATACTACCTATGATTATGAGCTATAAATGACCAATGAATTGGTTCTCTTAAGTGTACCATACTTTAAAAATACTAATACTAACTGTAGTGACTGGACTACTTGTATTATTTACTAAGTGTCCCCTAATGTTAAATGATGATGTTATCATCTATGTATCTAAGTAACTAAGTATTATGTACAAGGGATAGTAACCACAGTACTGGTCTAGAAACAGTACTAGGTATCTAAGTAACATAGTGTTATTTTCAAAATATTGTTTAAATTTAGCATGTCACTGGCATGACTGCTAATGCTTTTAATGAATATGAGTCGTTGCCCAATTCAATTGTAAGCGGACAATTTGTAAAAAGGTTTGTGGGAAAAATTTCCTAACTGAATGTTTTTTTAAAGATAATAAAAAAATTCAATTGTTTGGAAAAAAATACTGAATTGTTTTTTTGAAAAATAAAGTGGATCAGGGTCGTCGAGAGCCGCTGATACCGTTTCAATTCAGTGTAGTGTCAAAATTTTGGCACTTGTGAAATAATAATTTTTTTGGTCATGTTTCCCAAAAAAACTTATTTTCAATTGTTTTGAAAAAAATACTGGATTGATTTGGTTGAAACAAATGGGATCAGGGTCGGAAAGAGCCACTGATACCTAAGCAATTCAGTGTAGTGACAAAAATTGTCACTTTTTAAAAAAATAATATTTTGGTCAAAGTTTCCCAAAAAAAACTTATTTTCAATTGTTTTGAAAAAAATACTGAACTGATTTTGATAAAACAAATGGGATCAGGGTCAGAAAGAGCCACTGATACCTAAGCAATTCAGTGTAGTGGCAAAAATTGTCACTTTAAAAAAAAATAATATTTTGGTCATATTTTCACAAAAAAAAAACTTATTTTCAATTGTTTTGAAAAAAGTACTGAACTGATTTTGATAAAACAAATGGGATCAGGGTCGGAAAGAGCCACTGATACCAAAGCAATTCAGTGTAGTGACTAAAATAGTCACTTTTAAAAAAATATTTATTTTGACCAAAATATCCCATTTAAAAACTTATTTCCTATTGTTTTGGGAAAAGTCCTGAATTGTTTTTGAAAAATCAAACGAGTTCAGGGCCATGGGGAGCCACTGATACGGGAACAATTCAGTTTAGTGAGAAAAAAATATTTTTCACTTTAAAAAATTTCGACCAAGAATGTGCAAGTGCAACTTTTTTTTAAATGGTCGCAAAATTAAGCATAAATTACAACACCCATTTTATGGCACTTTTATTATGTCCTTGACGTGATACTTCCCTATGGTTTTTGTGTTTATTTCCTCTAATTGGTAAACAACATCGGATAGTTTGTCGACTATTTTACATTTGACAAACCTTGGTGCTAATTTAGCTGAGAAAAACTTTGCTGCGTTTGACTGTACAAAGTTACGCCTCCAAACGATATCACCAACTTTTAGCCTGAGCTCTCGGCGTCGCAGGTTATATCGGTTCGCATTCTGTTTGTACGCTTTGGTCAATGTACAGCTTACACGTTGGAAAATATCTGCAAGTTCATTTAAGGAATCTGCTTTTTCGTTCCTATTGTGAAGTTGAATATCATCAATTGAATCTGGTGCATTGCCCTTCAAAGTGTGCAATGCACCGTCAGAGATGATTTCACGACCTCTGGCCAAAAAATATGGTGTGTATCCTGTAGCTACATTTATAGATGTGTTTAAAAATAGCTGAATTTGAGGAAGGTACCTAGACCAATTTCTCTGGTCCTCCTCTACTAACATTGCTAAGCAAGTTTGAACGGTTTGATTATAGCGTTCCACAGTGTTTGATTGTGGTGCATAATATGCGTTTTAAATAACTTTTGGAATTGAATTTTTTTGTTCAAAAGTTAAATAGGCTGGCCGGCTGGTTGGTTTAAAGTTAAGGTAAAATTATTGTCAAAAGTTGAAAAGAATGTTCTGAACTTATTTTGCAGATCCTCCAAAGTGACTACTGAGTCTCTAATTTGTCTATAATAATCAAGTGCTTTACCGCCCAATAAATCTGAAAAACATTTAACAATTTTATGTTCAGGTACGTCTCTAGTGCGCATGCAGTCGTCTATTCGCAAGAAAAAATCCACTATACTTGAGTCGCCGGTGAACTTTAAATTCCATGATCTGAAATTGTCATCGCGTACTACGTAAGTTGTGACATTCGAGTTGACTGCTGGTACCGTTTGACTATGTGAAGGTTGGTCAATGTATTTTGTGTCATGGGATGCGGTTGACATTGGTTGCTGTATTGCATCTTTTCGTCTATGCGTTACATTTCGAGAGACATCGTCAGTATCTGATTCGGCGTGCTTGTGCACGTCCTCCTCTGTGTCAACAAATTTTTCTGTTGGATCCGTCATTATGACGACACAACAGGAATCAAAAACTAAAATAATTGGTTAGCAACCAAACAGTGCTTGCGGAGAAAATAGTTGAAGCAACCAAAAAAATTGCAGCTGTCAGTACATGAATATAAAATATCGCTTGAAAAAAAACAAAAAAACATGTTTACAACTGCCAAAGTGTTGCTTTGTCAAAACAAAAAACTCACAAAAAAATAATGCGAAGCATTCACTGTTTAGATGCCACCAGAAAGTTTTAACTACAAATTGTTTTGGAGTATGTTAACGCAATAAGTTCAAACTGAAAATAAACAAATACCAGAAATATTCCAAACAAATCCCTCAATATAACGATATTATAAATGTTCGGGCGCCATTGTCGTGTGTGGAAAAAAAAAATAAAAAAAAAATAAAGATTTTTTGTTAAGGGGTTGAAAAGGTGAAAGTTAATTCAAAGGTAAGACACACGATGAGTTTGTTTATGAAAGAAAAAGAAGGCTCTTCAAGCTCGCGGAGTGGACATTGAACCATTGGTTCAAGGACCTCTTGCTGTGGAAAAATTATGAGGAGTTTGTTTGGAATAAAACATAGAAAATTCAACTAGAACATTAACAGTGGTATATTGTATAAAAAACACTTTACATGAAATGTTGAACAAGGCTGTTTACACCTTAAAGCTAAATTGTCTGAAATAGAAAACCAGGGCAGCGGGCCTCTGAAACCGAACGCGCACTGATTCTAACTTTCTCTGGCCAGATTATGTAAAAAAAAAGATTGACTTACTCATGGTACCATGATCGCACTCCCTACGCCGTAAATTGTCACCGAAGCGGACGCGGTTCTCCACGGAGCTGGTGAATCAGGCGATCGCTAGAGCACGTGCTCGATAGCGATCCTCGTGGCCTCGCGCTTGGGCGCGCGGAAGCCTGGCACAGAAGACAGGTGCGGGAAGCGGAGCAGGCACGACGTGTAGTCCTTGAGATCGTCTACCACATGGGAACGGTGGCAGGCACTCACGCAGTCGCGGAGCCCTACGGATGGGACGCCCCTCAATGGCGTTGGCTTGCTGATGAGCTGAACTGAGCGAAACTATCGCAACTCCAAAGTCCTCCCAGCATCACGGCGGAAACGACGCCATTGATGACGCCACGTGCAAGTTTATCGCGGTCCCATGTCCGAAACACTATGTTTATTGGACCACGAGGCTAGCTAGATCGAACCCATGGTGACTACGGACCGCAATCCATCGCTCGATAGCGTTATTATAAAAAAAAGGAAAAATCGCGCGTACATAGCGCGTGTAACTTTTACTCCACCATTTTGAAATTTAAAAAAACGAAAAAAAACTAGCCGGAGCCGTGAATCTGGGTACGCGTTATGCGCGCATGGTGGAAATTCCCAGACTGACAAATCGAGTCCGCAGATCGCAGATCTGTCGGTTTGACAATCCGTTCCACTTGAAATGGTGATACAAAAAATGAATTACATAATTTATTAATTCTAAATTTAAGGTGGTACATCATAATTAATACGTTACCGTATCCCATACACAACCATGACTTAATTATTTGTTTTTGTTTACTTTTGATAAAGTTATTAATTTTTGAAGTGCGACCAGACAATTGCTGCGCGTGAGTCGTTTGTCTATGACAGCTACGTGGAATGAAACGCACATTCCTCTATAAAATAATTGTTTTTGTTGTTAAACAAATGTTTTAATTAATCCTATAACTATTGTTATATTTGGATTGTATGATTTATGAGGATTCCAAAGATGGTTTTAAATCTCGAATCCGTGCCGTAGACAACGAATAATCTGCATGCCAATATTGCCGACATTGGTTGGTGTTTATATGATTTCTGTGTATTTACAGTCTATCAATTTGAAGTAAATATTGTTTTGAGCTATGTAACACCTAACCGTCTCATTTGCGATGTTGGTTATTCGTTCTCTGTTGTATTTTGGATTCATAGGTGTCATTGTTAAAATAACCTCAAAATGTTGTTGACCTATGTTATTTGTTCTGTTGAAAAAAACTAGTAGCAGCTTATGTAATTTATCTGCTACAATACCCCCCTTCGCGGAAAAAGGCTAACCCCGTTAGCCGACACACGTACGACGACGTATATTGTAGCAGATAAATTACATAAGCTGCTACTAGTTTTTTCAACAGAACAAATAACATAGGTCAACAACATTTTGAGGTTATTTTAACAATGACACCTATGAATCCAAAATACAACAGAGAACGAATAACCAACATCGCAAATGAGACGGTTAGGTGTTACATAGCTCAAAACAATATTTACTTCGAATTGATAGACTGTAAATACACAGAAATCATATAAACACCAACCAATGTCGGCAATATTGGCATGCAGATTATTCGTTGTCTACGGCACGGATTCGAGATTTAAAACCATCTTTGGAATCCTCATAAATCATACAATCCAAATATAACAATAGTTATAGGATTAATTAAAACATTTGTTTAACAACAAAAACAATTATTTTATAGAGGAATGTGCGTTTCATTCCACGTAGCTGTCATAGACAAACGACTCACGCGCAGCAATTGTCTGGTCGCACTTCAAAAATTAATAACTTTATCAAAAGTAAACAAAAACAAATAATTAAGTCATGGTTGTGTATGGGATACGGTAACGTATTAATTATGATGTACCACCTTAAATTTAGAATTAATAAATTATGTAATTCATTTTTTGTATCACCATTTCAAGTGGAACGGATTGTCAAACCGACAGATCTGCGATCTGCGGACTCGATTTGTCAGTCTGGGAATTTCCACCAAGCGCGCATAACGCGTACCCAGATTCACGGCTCCGGCTAGTTTTTTTTCGTTTTTTTAAATTTCAAAATGGTGGAGTAAAAGTTACACGCGCAATGTACGCGCGATTTTTCCTTTTTTTTATAATAACGCTATCGAGCGATGGATTGCGGTCCGTAGTCACCATGGGTTCGATCTAGCTAGCCTCGTGGTCCAATAAACATAGTGTTTCGGACATGGGACCGCGATAAACTTGCACGTGGCGTCATCAATGGCGTCGTTTCCGCCGTGATGCTGGGAGGACTTTGGAGTTGCGATAGTTTCGCTCAGTTCAGCTCATCAGCAAGCCAACGCCATTGAGGGGCGTCCCATCCGTAGGGCTCCGCGACTGCGTGAGCGCCTGCCACCGTTCCCATGTGGTAGACGATCTCAAGGACTACACGTCGTGCCTGCTCCGCTTCCCGCACCTGTCTTCTGTGCCAGGCTTCCGCGCGCCCAAGCGCGAGGCCACGAGGATCGCTATCGAGCACGTGCTCTAGCGATCGCCTGATTCACCAGCTCCGTGGAGAACCGCGTCCGCTTCGGTGACAATTTACGGCGTAGGGAGTGCGATCATGGTACCATGAGTAAGTCAATCTTTTTTTTTTTTACATAATCTGGCCAGAGAAAGTTAGAATCAGTGCGCGTTCGGTTTCAGAGGCCCGCTGCCCTGGTTTTCTATTTCAGACAATTTAGCTTTAAGGTGTAAACAGCCTTGTTCAACATTTCATGTAAAGTGTTTTTTATACAATATACCACTGTTAATGTTCTAGTTGAATTTTCTATGTTTTATTCCAAACAAACTCCTCATAATTTTTCCACAGCAAGAGGTCCTTGAACCAATGGTTCAATGTCCACTCCGCGAGCTTGAAGAGCCTTCTTTTTCTTTCATAAACAAACTCATCGTGTGTCTTACCTTTGAATTGACTTTCACCTTTTCAACCCCTTAACAAAAAATCTTTTATTTTTTTTTATTTTTTTTTTCACACACGACAATGGCGCCCGAACATTTATAATATCGTTATATTGAGGGATTTGTTTGGAATATTTCTGGTATTTGTTTATTTTCAGTTTGAACTTATTGCGTTAACATACTCCAAAACAATTTGTAGTTAAAACTTTCTGGTGGCATCTAAACAGTGAATGCTTCGCATTATTTTTTTGTGAGTTTTTTTGTTTTGACAAAGCAACACTTTGGCAGTTGTAAACATGTTTTTTTTGTTTTTTTTCAAGCGATATATTATATTCATGAACTGACAGCTGCAATTTTTTTGGTTGCTTCAACTATTTTCTCCGCAAGCACTGTTTGGTTGCTAACCAATTATTTTAGTTTTTGATTCCTGTTGTGTCGTCATAATGACGGATCCAACAGAAAAATTTGTTGACACAGAGGAGGACGTGCACAAGCACGCCGAATCTGATACTGACAATGTCTCGCGAAATGTAACGCATAGACGAAAAGATGCATTACAGCAACCAATGTCAACCGCATCCCATGACACAAAATACATTGACCAACCTTCACATAGTCAAACGGTACCAGCAGTCAACTCGAATGTCACAACTTACGTAGTACGCGATGACAATTTCAGATCTTGGAATTTAAAGTTCACCGGCGACTCAAGTATAGTGGATTTTTTCTTGCGAATAGACGACTGCATGCGCACTAGAGACGTACTTAAACATAAAATTGTTAAATGGTTTTCAGATTTATTGGGCGGTAAAGCACTTGATTATTATAGACAAATTAGAGACTCAGTAGTCACTTTGGAGGATCAGCAAAATAAGTTCAGAACATCCTTTTCATCTTTTGACAATAATTTTACCTTAACTTTAAACCAACCAGCCGGCCAGCCTATTTAACTTTTGCACAAAAAAATTCAATTCCAAAAGTTATTTATAACGCATATTATGCACCACAATCAAACACTGTGGAACGCTATAATCAAACTGTACAAACTTGCTTAGCAATGTTAGTAGAGGAGGACCAGAGAAATTGGTCTAGGTTCCTTCCTCAAATTCAGCTATTTTTAAACACATCTATAAATGTAGCTACAGGATACACACCATATTTTTTGGCCAGAGGTCGTGAAATCATCTCTGACGGTGCATTGCACACTTTGAAGGGCAATGCACCAGATTCAATTGATGATATTCAACTTCACAATAGGAACGAAAAAGCTGATTCCTTAAATGAACTTGCAGATATTTTCCAACGTGTAAGCTGTACATTGACCAAAGCGTACAAACAGAATGCGAACCGATATAACCTACGACGCCGAGAGCTCAGGCTAAAAGTTGGTGATATCGTTTGGAGGCGTAACTTTGTACAGTCAAACCCAGCAAAGTTTTTCTCAGCTAAATTAGCACCAAGGTTTGTCAAATGTAAAATAGTCGACAAACTATCCGATGTTGTTTACCAATTAGAGGAAATAAACACAAAAACTATAGGGAAGTATCACGTCAAGGACATAATAAAAGTGCCATAACATGGGTGTTGTTAATTATGCTCAATTTTGCGACCATTTCAAAAAAAGTTGCACTTGCACATTCTAGGTCGAATTACTTTTTTAAAGTGAAAAATATTTTTTACTCACTAAACAGAATTGTTCCCGTATCAGTGGCTCCCCATGGCCCTGAACTCGTTTGATTTTTCAAAAACAATTCAGGACTTTTCCCAAAACAATAGGAAATAAGTTTTTAAATGGGATATTTTGGTCAAAATAAACATTTTTTTAAAAGTGACTATTTCAGTCACTACACTGAATTGCTTCGGTATCAGCGGCTCTTTCTGACCCTGATCCCATTTGTTTTATCAAAATCAGTTCAGTACTTTTTTCAAAACAATTGAAAATAAGTTTTTTTGTGAAAATATGACCAAAATATTATTTTTTTAAAAAGTGACAATTTTTGCCACTACACTGAATTGCTTAGGTATCAGTGGCTCTTTCTGACCCTGATCCCATTTGTTTTATCAAAATCAGTTCAGTATTTTTTTCAAAACAATTGAAAATAAGTTTTTTTTGGGAAACTTTGACCAAAATATTATTTTTTTTAAAGTGACAATTTTTGTCACTACACTGAATTGCTTAGGTATCAGTGGCTCTTTCCGACCCTGAGCCCATTTGTTTCAACAAAATCAATCCAGTACTTTTTTCAAAACAATTGAAAATAAGTTTTTTTGGGAATCTTGACCAAAAAAATAATTATTTCACAAGTGCCAAATTTTGACACTACACGGAATTGCAACGGTATCAGTGGCTCTCGACGACCCTGATCCACTTTATTTTTTCAAAAACAGTTCAGTATTTTTTTCCAAACAATTGAATTTTTTTATTATCTTTAAAAAAACATTCAGTTAGGAAATTTTTCCCACAAACCTTTTCACAAATTGTCCGCTTACAATTGAATTGGGCAACGACCCATATTCATCAAAAGCATTAGCAGTCACGCCAGTGACATGCTAAATTTAAACAATATTTTGAAGATAACACTTCGTTACTATTCAAAAACTTTTCAACAGTTTACTGTTTCTAGACCAGTACTGTGGTTACTATCCTTTGTACATAATACTTTGTTGCCAAAATACATAGATGGTAAAATCATCATTTAGCATTAGGAGACACTTAGTACTTAATAATACAAGTAGTCCAGTTACTATAGTTAGTATTAGTATTTTTTAGCTATGGTACATTTAAGAGCACCAATTCATTGGTCATATATAGTATAATCATAGGTAGTATACTTAGTTCATAGACCCGGGTCAATAGTTCATAAGCACTTAGATTATAGTAGACCGACAATAATTACTTGTTAGGTCAATGACTTTGCAGTCAATAGTTCAGTAAGCATACTTTTAATTAGGAACTAAAACCGTAAGGTACTTAGCTCATGTTTTTAGAGAACGATTAGTTCATATTTTCATAGATTTAACAATACTCACCATAGCCCTTTAACTTACTTTGTTCAACACAATCCTTACAGATTCCAGTGTTGATCAGTACATTTAGGAAAAACTTTTCATGTACTATAAAACTTTTTTTTCTCTCGGTTAGACCGGCTGTGTCGGCTAACGGGGTTAGCCTTTTTCCGCGAAGGGGGGTATTGTAGCAGATAAATTACATAAGCTGCTACTAGTTTTTTCAACAGAACAAATAACATAGGTCAACAACATTTTGAGGTTATTTTAACAATGACACCTATGAATCCAAAATACAACAGAGAACGAATAACCAACATCGCAAATGAGACGGTTAGGTGTTACATAGCTCAAAACAATATTTACTTCGAATTGATAGACTGTAAATACACAGAAATCATATAAACACCAACCAATGTCGGCAATATTGGCATGCAGATTATTCGTTGTCTACGGCACGGATTCGAGATTTAAAACCATCTTTGGAATCCTCATAAATCATACAATCCAAATATAACAATAGTTATAGGATTAATTAAAACATTTGTTTAACAACAAAAACAATTATTTTATAGAGGAATGTGCGTTTCATTCCACGTAGCTGTCATAGACAAACGACTCACGCGCAGCAATTGTCTGGTCGCACTTCAAAAATTAATAACTTTATCAAAAGTAAACAAAAACAAATAATTAAGTCATGGTTGTGTATGGGATACGGTAACGTATTAATTATGATGTACCACCTTAAATTTAGAATTAATAAATTATGTAATTCATTTTTTGTATCACCATTTCAAGTGGAACGGATTGTCAAACCGACAGATCTGCGATCTGCGGACTCGATTTGTCAGTCTGGGAATTTCCACCAAGCGCGCATAACGCGTACCCAGATTCACGGCTCCGGCTAGTTTTTTTTCGTTTTTTTAAATTTCAAAATGGTGGAGTAAAAGTTACACGCGCAATGTACGCGCGATTTTTCCTTTTTTTTATAATAACGCTATCGAGCGATGGATTGCGGTCCGTAGTCACCATGGGTTCGATCTAGCTAGCCTCGTGGTCCAATAAACATAGTGTTTCGGACATGGGACCGCGATAAACTTGCACGTGGCGTCATCAATGGCGTCGTTTCCGCCGTGATGCTGGGAGGACTTTGGAGTTGCGATAGTTTCGCTCAGTTCAGCTCATCAGCAAGCCAACGCCATTGAGGGGCGTCCCATCCGTAGGGCTCCGCGACTGCGTGAGCGCCTGCCACCGTTCCCATGTGGTAGACGATCTCAAGGACTACACGTCGTGCCTGCTCCGCTTCCCGCACCTGTCTTCTGTGCCAGGCTTCCGCGCGCCCAAGCGCGAGGCCACGAGGATCGCTATCGAGCACGTGCTCTAGCGATCGCCTGATTCACCAGCTCCGTGGAGAACCGCGTCCGCTTCGGTGACAATTTACGGCGTAGGGAGTGCGATCATGGTACCATGAGTAAGTCAATCTTTTTTTTTTTTACATAATCTGGCCAGAGAAAGTTAGAATCAGTGCGCGTTCGGTTTCAGAGGCCCGCTGCCCTGGTTTTCTATTTCAGACAATTTAGCTTTAAGGTGTAAACAGCCTTGTTCAACATTTCATGTAAAGTGTTTTTTATACAATATACCACTGTTAATGTTCTAGTTGAATTTTCTATGTTTTATTCCAAACAAACTCCTCATAATTTTTCCACAGCAAGAGGTCCTTGAACCAATGGTTCAATGTCCACTCCGCGAGCTTGAAGAGCCTTCTTTTTCTTTCATAAACAAACTCATCGTGTGTCTTACCTTTGAATTGACTTTCACCTTTTCAACCCCTTAACAAAAAATCTTTTATTTTTTTTTATTTTTTTTTTCACACACGACAATGGCGCCCGAACATTTATAATATCGTTATATTGAGGGATTTGTTTGGAATATTTCTGGTATTTGTTTATTTTCAGTTTGAACTTATTGCGTTAACATACTCCAAAACAATTTGTAGTTAAAACTTTCTGGTGGCATCTAAACAGTGAATGCTTCGCATTATTTTTTTGTGAGTTTTTTGTTTTGACAAAGCAACACTTTGGCAGTTGTAAACATGTTTTTTTTGTTTTTTTTCAAGCGATATTTTACATTCATGTACTGACAGCTGCAATTTTTATGGTTGCTTCAACTATTTTCTCCGCAAGCACTGTTTGGTTGCTAACCAATTATTTTAGTTATTGATTCCAGCACCACGGGTAGATTCCTACCCGGGAAACTAAACACCCAAAAAAAAAAAAAAAAAGAAAAAACAAGCTGCTGCTTTTTTTCATTTGGTTGGTGTTTCTGTGCGGGCCATTGTCGTGTGTGAAAAAAAAATAAAAAAAAAAATAAAAGATTTTTTGTTAAGGGGTTGAAAAGGTGAAAGTTAATTCAAAGGTAAGACACACGATGAGTTTGTTTATGAAAGAAAAAGAAGGCTCTTCAAGCTCGCGGAGTGGACATTGAACCATTGGTTCAAGGACCTCTTGCTGTGGAAAAATTATGAGGAGTTTGTTTGTTCTGCTTGTGTTATAGACAATGAAACTCAACTCACCTGAATGAAGAGCGCCTGAGCGCAGAGGACGAGGATCACCTTGGCTGACATTGTAGTTTGTGTTGAAGTGAACTTCTACATGAAACTAGGCCGCTGAACACGATTTTTAGCAGGCGTCAACCGTTTTAAAACATGCATAAAACCTGTAATGCATCTACTTTTTGTCTATCGCATGTTGATATAATTCTCTGTAAGTGAATTTCTGTGTGAGAGGTCTGGCTCTTGTGATACAGGAAATCCTAGTACAAGAGCCAGAGCTACACTGATCTTTGTGAATAATTATATCAATAAAGACTTAATTTATTTTTTTATTAACACAGACATAAAGATAAAATTATTATTAGTACGCGTACGTTATAACGAAGACGAAGATAGAGGCTAAAAACTGATATCACAACACTAAAAACTTAAAAATAACTGTAACATTGGAGGTCGGAGACTTTCTTGACTGACTTCTAGTGTTTTTTTTGATTTCGAACTTTTTTGTTGTGTTTTGGTTTTATTTATTCATCATATTCAAGCCCACTTCCCCTTCTTATCTGACTTCTCTTTGTCAATATTTATGCACTGCGCACAGCAAGACTCTTCGTTCCGCCAATAATCGCCTTCTACGTTGTCCTTCTCATCGCTCTGGCTTTATAAAGTCTTCCTTCTTTGTCCAGGCGGTATTCCTTTGGAATGACCTCCCTCAGAATATTAGGACGGTAAACAGTCGGTTCATTTTCAAAATAAAAGCTCGTGAACACATTCACAAGAAGTTAGCAGATTCGTCTCAAAATTAAGTTGTTATAGTTTTCCTTGCCTATCTTTCAAAACTTTATATATTTTATGTATATATGTATGTATTTATTCTTATAATTTAGGTATATATCTTTTCTATTACGTTTTTTTTTTTTCTGTTTTGCACCTACTATGTATTGTCTCTGCATCACCCTAAGGTAGACTGGTAGAAAATGCCCAAGGCATTAAGTCCGCCTTTGTACGATTTTGTTGTGCATAAAGTTTAATAAAATAAAATAAAATAAATATTAATAAAACAAAAAAGGTTTATTGCAGACACTTGCACAATTTACCGACACGTTTGACGCAGTGGCTGAGCGATTGGACTGCTGAATTGCGTGTCGCGGGTTCGATCCCACGAAACTAATATTTGTATGGCCTACCTACAGATAGTTAAAATATAAACCTGTGCTAGGAGATCCCATTCTTCAATAACACGTTAATGAAAAAATAGTAAAAGTGGTGTACAGACACAGAATTCAAATACAGAAAAAAAATATTAAAATTAAAACTAAATATATGAATTTAGAAAGTATTATTAATTGTAATATTCTTTACAAATACACTTCTCATCAAAAAAATCGAAACACTTTCGTTTTTATTGTTTTTGTCCTAATTTTTTACAAAAGAGAATTAATTCCATGAAAAAAATTTAAAATTTAAAAAATTGTTTATCCTATAAATGAAATTAATCACTGTTTTGAGACAAAATTAAATGTGTATTTAGGGTTGGAGAACGTTGCTCGTTTAAAAACTAAAAATTAGCGCTTGTCTTTAAACTTTTTGTTTCTTATTTCATTTAGGTAGTGACTTTGGGACGTCTGAAAAAACTTTTTTTTCTAAAACATATGGATACTTCGCCCGCAGAAGCCGCCCAAGTGGTGGCATTGCTGGATTCTGGACTTAGTCAGCGTGTTGTGGCTGCAAGATTGCATCTAAGCTTATCATCTGTTCATAGAGTCTACAAACGCTATCGGGAGACTGGTTCGTTCACGCGCCGTTCAGGATCTGGCAGGAATCGGGTCACTTCTGAGCGAGATGATCGATTTATTGTAACAACTTCTTTACGAAATCGACGCCTTAACGCTTTTCAACTGCAGCAGCAGCTTCGCGTTGTACGAAGAGTAGCTGTAAGTGACTCTACAATAAGAAGAAGGTTGAAGGAACGCGGATTGGCATCGCATAAGCCAGCGAATGGGCCGAAATTAACTGCAGACCATCGAAGAGCGCGCCTTAACTTTGCACGCGAGCACCTAACTTGGTCATACCTTCAGTGGAGCAAAGTACTGTTTTCTGATGAGTGTAAAATTATGCTGTACTCATACTACTCACTATTAAATGACATTTTACATTTATTCCTAAATATACACATTTTTCTGATAATCCTTATCAAATCATAAACTGCGAGGTGTTTCGATTTTTTTGATGAGAAGTGTATTTACACTTTTCAAGCATTTATTTTATATTGATACCAAAACATGGCAACGGCAACAATTTTCAGACATCTTCGAATAATTGGAATTGAGAACCTCCTTTTTTGAAGTCGGTTAATGAGATTAACCTTGTATTATTAGGTCAACCTAATATCCTGAAATAATACAACTATTAGTACATTTAAGTACGTTTATAATTCCGAAAGAATTTTCTTTAAATCCCTAACCGTTGAGTACTCGTAGTTGTACCTTCCATCATTAGTGCATCTACATGAGATTATGATTATTAGACGCAAATACTTGATCATCATCATCATCATTTCAGCCGAAAGACGTCCACTGCTGGACATAGGCCTCCCCTAAGTGTCGCCAAAATGACCGGTCCCGTGCGTCTCGCAAGCAGCGGATCCCCGCAACCTTAACCAGGTCATCGGTCCACCTAGTGGGAGGCCTTCCAACGCAACGTCTTCCGGCTCGCGGTCGCCACTCCAGAACTTTCCGGCCCCATCGGCCATCCGTTCGGGCTATGTCAGTAACCATATTTCTCACGCGGATGTCCTCATTTCTGATTCGATCGCGCAAGGATCTAATACTTGATCAGCTTTAGAAAATTTATTGGAAAACAGAATAAGTGCCTATAAAATTGGAGAGTTGCCCTCGATTTCCTTGGGCCCATCCTCACCATCATTAGAGCCTTAGTGAATATTTATTTGTCACTGATACATGACGTGCAAACAAAATAGCGTAAAATAAGTATTTTTGGTCTCCCGGCGTATAAACTTATAAACTGAAAACAACGTTTCAGTCAGGCGCGTTTCAGACTATTTTAATCGGCATCGACAGTACAACCATCTCGCCCAGTGCCTGTTTATGTCGCATTACCGCGTGGATAATCACACACTCAAAAGTGTGTGAAATATCGGGTCAAATTTTGAGACCAATGAATCTACATTTGCATTTGAATCATTACAGGAAATAAATATTAAAATCAGACAAAAATAATATGCTTTGATAAATTTTTATTTCATCATCGTAACGGATCATACATTTATGTTTAGTAACCATTATTTTAATTCTTAGTAGACACCGCATCCACAGCCACGGCCTCCATAGCCAAGTCCAAGAGCAGCAGGAGCGATAGCAGCAGCGCCAGGTCCATATCCAGCGCCGAGTACATTACCAGCGCCGATCCCGTAAGCACCCGCAGCACCATAGGCAGCAGCAGAAGGAGCGATGCTTTCAATAGCAGTAATACCGTTACCGCAGCTGTAGCTGACGGCGCCAGCACCAGCACTGGGCAACACGCCCTCCAAAGCCACAGCACTCACAAACGGCAGCTCACCAGCCACGGATAGAGCTCCCTCATACATATTCTCAGACGCTACGGAGAGGCCGCTGGGAGCGATGGAAGACACGCTGGAGACAGGCAGTCCACCGCCACTAGTGGGAATGATCTCAATACCGGCCAAACCATTGCCGATCAAACCGTTACCAATGATACCATCACCAATAATACCATTGCCAACCCAGTTACCAGCACAGCCGTTACCAATCAGATAATTTCCAATCAAACCATTGCCAGCCCAGCCGTTACCAGCACATCCTGGGGCAATACGAGCAGGAGCGGCGATGGCTCCAAGACCAAGACATGAACCGAAAGCAGCCTGTAAACAAGAGATTTTCGAATAAATAAATAAAATGTTATTGTAATCAATATGAAAAATATTGATATCGATGCATTAAACACGTGTTTCAGTCTTTCACGCAACATTATAATTATGTCAAACGCATTAAATGTAAGTAACTGTATATAAAATGATAGTGAGAAAATTCTATCAAAAACATTGATTTGAGCACGGGCCGTGAGTTTTATATATTTTTTATAACACTTTTTGTAACCCACGATCCTGATCCCGATAATGGTCAGTTTCAGGAATTACATATTATTTTGAGCAATAGTAAAAGAGAACCATTTTTTTTCTAAAGTAGATCATCTGAATGCAGAAGCAAAGACGATTTTCCGCTTAGTGAAAAAAAAACAAAGGCAAGAGTAGTGCACAGACAATGAAACTCAACTCACCTGAATGAAGAGCGCCTGAGCGCAGAGGACGAGGATCACCTTGGTTGACATTGTAATTTGTATTGAAGTTAACTTGAGAATGAGTTTTCCAAGTATTGATCGACTATTTATACTGAAACGTAGTCCTTATCTAGTTGTGTTACAGCAATTCGTGGATATTGCAATGACCTTTTCATACCTTTATCAGTAGTTAATATGCAATATGGGGAAACAGAAAAATGCATACGTATTTCGTAAGTGTTGTAACCTTGAAATCTTTAGGCTTTGTTTCAACATAACATAGAAAAAAATTGTTATGATAAGTAAGCTTTTGCACTATATAAACGTGGTCTAGACATAGGGACATCATTCAGTCTTCGGCTTCCAGTTGAACACCAAACAACATCAGACATGTCTACCTTTACTGTTCTGTTACTCTGCATCCAAGCTTGCTTGGTCCAGGTGAGTGATTGTTCTGAAATCCTCCATCTTTTTTTTTTTACTTTTCTTTATTGTTCTTTAATTTGTGCATGTTGACATTTTTCTATAAATACAAAATTAAATCATCTTGTTCCATCAGAATGTGTTCGGTTACGGGTGCGGCTGCGGGGGTCAAGTGGCTGCCATAGCTCCTGCTCTGGGTCTCGGCGCTGGTCTCTCTCCTGCTACCGCATGTGGTGGTGCCCTCGGTCTTGGTGCATACGGTGGCACCATCGGATCTGCTTATGGTGGCGCACTTGCTCCTGCTGCTGCATACGGAGGTGCTATCGCTCCTGGAGCTGCTTACGGCGGCGCCGGTGAAGGCAACGTGGCGGTCATTGGTGAGCTGCCAGTCGCCGGTAACACCGCTGTTGCTGGTCAGGTCCCCATCATGGGCGCTGTGAGCTTCGGCGGCGCTGTGCCAGCTGCTGGTGCCGTGTCTATATCCGGACAGTGTGCATGCGGCTGTGGCTCTCCTATTTACTGCTGATTTGTCTTATCCGAATGTCAAAATGAAAATAAAAGATCATGATTTGAGCAAATAATTCAATGTTTTGATTTTCTCCTCTAATACTGAACAGCTTTCGAAGTTAACTCTCCATCCATGAACTTTGGCATAGTTTAACTCTTAAAGCAATTTATTCTAAAGAATTCTTTGTTTGTTGTACAGGACGTGTTCAAAAAAGAGTTTCTTTGCCCGTTCTGCTCCTAAAAACCTACCATATTTGTAAATGGATGGGTCAGCCCATAGGTAGTTTATAACTGCTTGTAAATGCTTATTAGAAATAAACGTTTTGCGTTATTTCGGTTACCCACCTATCTATCTATAAACAATGAAGTCGAACGGTTAGAAACAGCAAGACAATTTTTGTAGATGGTGTTCCAGGTAGTTTTCCTGTCTTTACATAACAATAATAATCAATGCATAACATTTGCCGATGTGAAAAACTGTTATTTTTTAATTTGACCTTGAATATTTTTTTTACCACCATTTCATTGATGAGGACTTTTCACATTTCAATTATTATGGTATTACGGTATATCCAAGTAGGTACTGAATGTAGATCGTGCAAACTTGTAAGTAACCTTTTTTAATAATTTTGGGACAATTTATTAACATAGCGTAAATATGTCTGGAATCGATTCTGTTACTCAACAATCTATTCAGGTTTCGCATAATATACTACTACTATTAATACCTAATATTGTAGAAATGTATATAAAAGATATATAATAATTATGAAAATGAGGTACTTTTGTATTCCCAGAAAACAATTAAATAAGACATGTTAATATTTACAGACAAAGTGATATTCTATCTTTATGGCAATAATCTCGCCCATATAATAATAATTAATCATCATTATTATTTTTCGTCCGCTTACACCAATTTAAATTTGGGGTTGGAGCAGCATGTCTTTATTACTTCTCTTTTACTTGTCATCTCATTAGAAGAGTCTTTACTTGCCATATTATCATACTTCATACAGTCTATCCATGGTTTCTTTGGTCTTCCTGTACTCTTTTAGCCAGACCGAGTGGAGCCAAGGGGGGAGGAGGCGAGCGAAGCGAGCCGGCGACCTCCGTAGCGTAACGCTTATCCTTAGCTATTACTCAAAAGTTTTCTCTTTGTTTTCCTTGAGTACTTTGCATAACTTTATAAGTCCTCTGTACCACTTGCCCATATCAAGATAACCGATCATCACACAACGTTTCAGTTGTGGGCGCCCTTGAAGAAAATCATAGTATGGTACCTACAGGCTTCATATAACTCTTGCAAAGAAACGGGTGCCTGTTTATGTCGCACTAGCTGCTGCCCGCGGTTTACATTTTCTGTGTAAGTGATAGTCCGTAGTAGATCAGATAATACATAGTTTACTTAACATTTTGAAAAATTAACGTGACACAGTATTAACACTTCTGCGGCACTGTTGCAGCGTTATGCTTTGTTGGTATGATATGTGGTTTATTTTTATGTTATGTTCCTCTTTTTATTGTTTACTAGCTGATGCCCGCGGCTTCATCCGCGTGAAATTATATACTAAAACCTTCCTCTTGAATCACTCTATCTATTAAAAAAAACCGCATCAAAATCCGTTGCGTAGTTTTAAAGATTTAAGCATACAGACAAACAGACAAAAAATAGTGACTTTGTTTTATACTATATATGGACAACGCTAGTGTTAAATTTACCAAATTGTCTCATTACGTATAGCTGTGGAAAACGTGGTTGATTTCACATTTGTATTATTTCTGTATCCTATGTTTCTATGTAAGTCTTAATGTGTAATTGTTTGTTTTCCCTAATAAATAAAATAAATAAAATAAAATAATCTATAAAAATGTCCAAACATTTTTGTTTCTACGATCTACCGTTTTTGAATTATGTTGATTCAAAAAGTTGAAAGTTACTTAGTGCAGGTGGGGTCCCCCTATGTTGTTTCGAACGCCGCTGTTGCGACACACGCTGTTGCGAATTATTTTCCACTGCCTGACAGGCTCGTAAGCTCATGGACTCGAATGAAGTAGTCGCGAAGGATGCTGTTTCGAAAAACATTTTCACTGCCTCATACGCTCGAATGCCAGTGATTTCGATATTAGAAATGGGGTGAAAGACATAGTATATTTATTTTATTTGATTTAAAGATTGTAAAACCTCCTGCCTAGTTCTGTTCTCCTGGTAGTTTGTGAGACTTTACTAAATAAGTTATTAAAAAAAAAAACATTCCAGTTTTCAATACCTCCTTCCTACTTCTGTTCTCCTGGTAGTTTGTGGGACTTTACTACCTACTTATACCACTTACGTACCTACACATTTTTTTTATAAAGATCAGTCTTAGATTTTGTGGTAAATGCTCATAGAAAAAAATGTACAGTTGAGATACTAATATTTTTGATTGTTACTTTGTTAAAAATAATATTAAATGATGATGTTGACATCGAATTTGTTGATTTTATTTAACTACTGCTTAAATATTTTTTCACTCCTCTTGCTCAAAAAGAACGTCTTAATAGCATACCAGAGCGGGCCTAAAATTGCATATATTGCCCTAGGGCTAAAAGTAAATCTCGTACGCAACTTGTTCAGCCAGCTGGTGCGTGATTTAGTTTCAAGTAAAAAAAATGTTTTATTTTTAAATATGGAACTAAACGCGCTGAATGCTGAACTCTTTGGTGGAATGTGTGCGTTGCATTGCAGCTACAGAAGAAATAAATAAAAGTCATTGGCGCGAAATTTTTGTAATTGTATTATTATAATATTGAATTTAATTTTTAATAAAATAAACTCACATTGAACATGGTTATTTTATTTTCTCGCAATCGTAGTGAAAAGTACAGTGTAACACACGGCGCTAAAATCCCATTATAACTCGGTTCCTATTTACTACCTCGCTAAAGCTCGGTAGTAAAACTACCTCGTATATATTATAATGGGTCATTTTAGGCCCTTGTATTACAATGTACTATTCTGTACACTTTACGACTAAATAAATAGAAATCACAAGCATTCAAACGAATGAGGTTTTTCGAAACAGCGTCTTTCGCGACTACCTACTTCATTCGAGTCTATGAGCTTTCAAATCTGAGGCAGTGGAAAAATTATTCGCAACAGCGTGCGTCGCAACAGCGGCGTTCGAAACAACATATACCCGTAGGAATCACAGAAATATTTAATCAGACAAATATAAATGCTCCTAAATGTTTATTTCATCATCGTAACGGATCATACATTTCTGTTGAGTAACCATTATTTTAATTCTTAGCAGGCACCGCATCCACAGCCGCGGCCTCCGTAGCCGAGTCCAAGAGCAGCAGGAGCGATGGCAGCACCGCTAGGTCCATAGCCAGCGCCGATAACATTACCAGCGCCGATCCCATAGCCAGTGCCGATTCCGTAGGCACCGGCAGCACCATAGGCAGCAGCAGAAGGAGCGATGCTCTCAATAGCAGTAACACCGTTACCGCAGCTGTAGCTGACGGCGCCAGCACCAGCACTGGGCAACACGCCCTCCAAAGCCACGGCGCTTATGAACGGCAGCTCACCAGCCACGGACAGAGCACCCTCATACACGTTCTCAGAGGCTACGGAGAGGCCACTGGGAGAACCGATTCCAGAAATGCTGGAGACAGCCAATCCACCGCCATTGGTAGGAATGATCTCAATACCGGCCAAACCATTGCCGATCAAACCGTTACCAATGATACCATCACCAATAATACCATTCCCAGCCCAGTTACCAGCACAGCCGTTACCAATCAAACCGTTACCAATCAGACCATTTCCGATCAAACCATTGCCAGCCCAGCCATTACCAGCACATCCTGGAGCAACAACAGCAGGAGCGGCGATGGCTCCACGACCAAGACATGAACTGAAAGCAGTCTGTAAACAAGAAAATATTGTATGTATTAGTAAATATCTCTTTATCAAAAGACGACCTCGATGACAATGAAACATGATTGTTTAATCGATCACGTAATGTGTGTCAGACGTGTTCGTTATGAAAAACTAAGCTAGAAAAATTTACAATAAGTACTTTTTGGTCACGTTATGTGACTTTTGAGAAAATCCTAACTGCAAAAGGTTTCATCGATTCAAAATGAAGGGCAGGGGCCAACGCCTGCCGGGACTACTGGACAGATCGAAAGAGATACCATGAACACGAAACACAGAAGGCTAAGGAACATGAGTAGTTTTTAGTCAGAACAAGTCTGACACTCCCTTTCGCTCCGCCCAGAGCGGGAGGGGTCATTAAAATTTGATGAATTTCCTATCTACAAAAAGAAAGTCACAAGAATCACTTAAAACACTATCTCACCTGGATGAAGAGCGCCTGAGCGCAGAGGACGAGGATCACTTTGGTTGACATTGTAGTTTGTGTTGAAGTGAACTTCAGAATGAGTTTTCCAAGAATCGATCGTCTATTTATACTGAAGCGCAGTCCTTATCTAGTTGTGTTGGAGCAATTTGTGAATTTTGAAATGAACTTAACATAACTTAATCAATAGTTTTGCAATATGGGGAAATAGAAAACTGCATGTGTTTCGTAAGTAATGTAACCTTGAAATATTTAGTATCGAAGACTTTGTTATACATAGAAAAACATTACGTTGTTATGATAAGAAGCTTTTGCACTATATAAACGTGGTCTAGACGTAGTTACATCATTCAGTCTTCAGCTTCTCGTTGAACACCGACAAACATCAAACATGTCTACCTTCGCTGTTCTGTTAATCTGCATCCAAGCTTGCTTGGTCCAGGTGAGTGATTATTCTGTAATACTCTGTCATTTCTATTTTTTTGCCTTTTATTTATTTATTTATTTATTTTCTCGTCAGAATGTGTTCGGTTACGGGTGCGGCTGCGGAGGTCAAGTGGCCGGCATAGCTCCTGCTCTGGGTCTTGGCGCTGGTCTCACTCCTGCTACCGCATGTGGTGGTGCCCTCGGTCTTGGTGCTTACGGTGGCGCCATCGGATCTGCTTATGGTGGCGCACTTGCTCCTGCTGCTGCATACGGAGGTGCTATCGCTCCTGGAGCTGCTTACGGCGGCGCCGGTGAAGGCAACGTGGCGGTCATTGGTGAGCTGCCAGTCGCCGGTAACACCGCTGTTGCTGGTCAGGTCCCCATCATGGGCGCTGTGAGCTTCGGCGGCGCTGTGCCAGCTGCTGGTGCCGTGTCTATCTCTGGACAGTGTGCGTGCGGCTGTGGAGCTCCTATTTATTGCTAAAGTCTCCTCTTCTGAATAAAAATAAACGAACATAAATTGAGCAAATATTTAATTATTTTATTTAATCCTGTTGTACTGTTTGAATATTTTATTTAATAGAAAATTTTAATATTTAAGAGCGCGATAGACTGTGGTTTTCTGAAAAACAATTTCTGTTTTCTTAAGCTTCGTGAACGTAACTATAGCGTGTTGTTTATTATAATATCACATCCTTGACTTAACACAAGCTAGCTTATATTACCATTTGATATGAATTCGGACCGCTAAAGCTTTTGAAGTCAGTTTGGTTTTTTATTAAAAAGTTATCTAATAATTTTTTTTTACCGTTGTCCTTATATTATTCTTCCATTCTCCCTTTTTGGTGGTCTCAATTATTTTTGAAAGTTTCTATCTATTTTATTGGGATATTATACACTATTTTACCATGTAGCTATTGAACTTCAGTAGAAAACACAAAAAAAGTATTTGATATAATATGCATTTGTCATATTATAATTAAAACCTTCGATCAAGATATGCTTAGAGCAGCTACACATGTTACGAAAAATCGTTATGATTGGACGGTACAGATCAAACTGCAACGATAAATCTACATGTTTGTGTGTATGAGAAAAACTGCACAGTTAAAAAGTTATAGGTTTACCGCGGTGTCAGTGGAAAGGGCTGTCGTCGAAAGTGACGCATATGAAAGGTTCAGTTGGTGAATATCCGTAGATGAAAGACTGCTGGGGAAACGGAAATAAATGAACACTCCAATGGTGAATCGGTCTTAGGAGAACGGTTGCGGATTCATATATTTTTGAATTTAAGTTAGTGTAGGTACCTAAGCATTTTTTAATAAATCATCATCATTCTCCTGGCCTTATCCTATGTCATTTGGGGTCGGCGCAACACGTGTTTTCCTTCCATTCTGCCCTGTTAGTCGTCACGTTATCATTTATTCCTTTTTCCTTCATATAATCACTCCTCACACACTCCATCCATCTTTTCTTTGGTCTTCTTCTCCCTCTCCATCCATCCACATATTTTATATTCATAACTTTTTTAGTCACATGCGATTCATCCCTTCCCCAAATCTACAAATTAATATAACTTTGTCATTCATACAAACACTATGAAAAACACCTTTAATTTTGCGATAAGTTTGTTTTTACTACCTACGTATTACGATATTACGGAACCCTTCATGTCCGACTCGCACTTGGCCAGTTTTTATTTATTTGGTCATATTTATTGGCCTGAAACTAAGTAGAACCAAAACGAGTATATCAAAGTTATGACGGAATCGACTGTCGTGGTATGGGCTGTATGGGCATGTGATGAGGACATGCCCATACCACGACAGTCGATTCCCTCTTAACTTTTCTGTAATTGACGCAACTTTTAAACTTCCTCTGATATACTCGTTCCTTACTCTATCCAAGTATTCCGTTTTGGTTCTACTTAGTTTCAGGCCAATAAATATGACCAAATAAATAAAAACTGGCCAAGTGCGGGTCTTACATGAAGGGTTCCGTAATATCGTAATACGTAGGTAGTAAAAACAAACTTATCGCAAAGGACATTGTTCGGCGTCCATACATCGTTGGCCTAAGAACCAACAGGGTGATGAGTTTGCTTTTTGTGTTCTAAATAATGTATTCTTAGGGATCAGAAGGGTATTTCATTTTTTAAAAAGAAACGTCAAAGTAACCTCGAACTATTTATTTGAAATAGCACATCACAAAACCAACACAGCTATAAAAACATTAAGAATCCGACATAGCTATGACTACAGGTCCGAATATACGTCCGTCCCATCCGGGCTCCCGAGCCAAAGTGAGCGCGCTCGGAGCGTGCGCCGGTTGATATACTCTGTCGCCCGTTCCATTCGCTGCGTCGTCACGAACATGCGATATTTCTACCCTTCGGCTGAGGAATTCTCTAACACGGCCGTTCCTGACAGCTGTACGACCTCGTCAGCTTGGCTCACTGGCACCGAATGCTGATCCTCGCTCGCTTCGTCCATCCTGCACAGATACGCTGTTCAGCGTCTGATCATCACTTGTTTGGACCTCATTGGTAGACTCGTCATCTAAAACATAACAAAACTTGAATGACGTATTCTGAAAGTTTGAACTTTTAACTGCCCATTGTAATGAAATTACTAGCAATCGCACCAAAATAGGCAGCGGTTTGTAAATTGTATCACCAATGAAAGAGTTCGCGACCTCAATCATTACTGAAACAACCACAAAGTCACCTGGTAACCATCTATCGGGGTTCCAGATAGCCAAATGTTGAGGCCATAACAAACAAAACTGCCACAATGTCGGGGCAAGCAGATATAACTGTTGATGAAAAAGATCCTTTTAAAAACACTCATCTCAACAGCAAATAACTTTAAGCGACTAGCTTCGCTTAGCATAGCCTAGCCTACGCGTAATAGGTGTGAAACATACAAATATCCAAACCAACCACCCGGGGCGGGACTTGTCGGAAGATCGCCACCTCACGACTCGCTAGAGACCTACGTGAGGCATAACTGTGCGTGTGTGAATTGGTTCACATACAAGTACGCTTCAAACCAATCCCATATACATCACCCACAAAACATGATACCAGTCACCAGATGTAGAGGTGAGGTGCGGTCGTAGCCCGCCTTGCCATGTGTTGGGCAAGTTGTATCTTCCATGATTCATCGTGGTCCGACGGTCCTTTGGTCACCTTGACACACAACATATCGAGTACCATCTGGCAGCATCATTCGCATCAGATTCATCTCTCATAACCTGACCATCATCATTATCTGTGAATACATAAAAGTGCATTAGTGAATAAATAACATGACCACCATGGTTTGTTACTTTCATTGGTTCATTTTGACCAGTGTTCCAGGCGCAAGCGTGCACTCAAGCGCCAGTAACAAAAACCACCAATAGTAATTTTTTTAAATTGAAACAGCTTCAAACCAAGGAGATTCAATGCATCGCTAATGACAGAATCCGGATTTCCATCACTTGCCATACATTGTGGTTGACAGAGGCCCATACGTTTGCTTGTCGATGTCACGAATACATAGAAGAGGCCCATAGGTTATGCTTACTATGCATTTGTGACACACCACGTCATTCCGACAGAGGCCCACACGTTTGCATGTCTTCACTATGAACGCGGTGCAGAGCAGAGGCCCATACGTTTGCATGCTCACTACAATTAAGTAGCAGTCGGCGTGTAGTGCCGCGCTCGACCAAGTCAGGTCGCGCCAGCAGCCGGGGCCACGCGCTCAACCAAGCCAGGTCGCGCAAATAGCCGGGGCCACGCGCTCAACCAAGCCAGGTCGCGCTAATAGCCGGGGCCACGCGCTCAACCAAGCCAGGTCGCGCCAATAGCCGGGGCCACGCGCTCAACCAAGCCAGGTCGCGCCAATAGCCGGGGCCACGCGCTCGACCAGGCCAGTAGGGTGCGCTGGCACCGTGGAGTGCCACGCGCAACTGCGCCTGTAGGGCGCGCTGGCACCGTGGAGTGCCACGCGCAACTGCGCCTGTAGGGCGCGCTGGCACCGTGGAGTGCCACGCGCAACTGCGCCTGTGGGGCGCGCTGGCACCGTGGAGTGCCACGCGCAACTGCGCCTGTGGGGCGCGCTGGCACCGTGGAGTGCCACGCGCAACTGCGCCTGTAGGGCGCGCTGGCACCGTGGAGTGCCACGCGCAACTGCGCCTGTAGGGCGCGCTGGCACCGTGGAGTGCCACGCGCAACTGCGCCTGTAGGGCGCGCTGGCACCGTGGAGTGCCACGCGCAACTGCGCCTGTGGGGCGCGGTGGCACCGTGGAGTGCCACGCGCAACTGCGCCTGTAGGGCGCGCTGGCGGTCTGCAGCGATGCGCATAACCACGTTAGTAAGGCGGGCTGGTAGCCCGGAGCGGCGCGCTGTACACGCCAGTAGCGCGCTGGCAGCCCAGAGCCACGCGCTGTACACGCTGGTAGCGCGCTGGCAGCCCGGAGCCACGCGCTGGCAGCCCGGAGCCACGCGCTGGCAGCCCGGAGCCACGCGCTGTACACGCCGGTAGCGCGCTGGCAGCCCAGAGCCACGCGCTGTACACGCCAGTAAGGCGCGCTCGGCCTGCAGCGACGCGTTCGGCCTGCAGCGAGGCGCTCGGCCTGCAGCGACGCGTTCGGCCTGCAGCGAGGCGCTCGGCCTGCAGCGACGCGTTCGGCCTGCAGCGAAGCGCTCGGCCTGCAGCGAGGCGCTCGGCCTGCAGCGAGGCGCTCGGCAACGCCAGTAGGGCGCGCAGTCGCCCTGCAGTGGCGTGCGCGTTCACGGCGTCTGTCCCCTGGCAACCACTGTTGAGAACAGGCAGCGTTGCGTCCAATCACACACCTTGTGTAATGGTTACTCTGCAAAGAAACAAATCTACAACAGAATTTTGTTCCGCTCGATCACTCCTGACCAAACTTTAGTTCCATTTGGTGGCATCAAATCCCACTCTCTTTAATTAAATCAAATGTACTGGGAATTGTCGAAAATACAACACTCAACTACCTTGAGTCATGTACACAACGAATCACAACGTTGCCTCACACTAGGAATTCCTCCTGTATCGTGGGTGTGTACATAAATATTTAAACACACACACAAATACCATCACGCCTGCAATCCCCGAAGGGTAAGGCAGAGGTACCCAGTATACCCACATTTCGACAGTTATGTTAAGTCCCATGCAAGACAATAAGACTTTGCCCGACCCAGGAATCGAACCCAGAACCTTCATGCTCAGCAGTGGCGTTTGCGACCACTAGACCAACGAAATATAAAAATGGTTCGATCTTACTTGTACCAAGGACGAAAGTAAACCCACGATCCTGTCCGGAGCGTCGATTCACGCGATGCCTCAAAGGCAGTGGTTCCTGCACGTGTTTCCATACTGGTTCCTCAGTTATGACGAATTTTTCACACTCGCGATCCGAAAACTGAGCACAATACAACTAACACGTGGGCGTTAACCGAAAACGCATAAGAACACTGACACTTCGATTAACACGTGGTTAGAGGTTACTTTGAAACCAAACACTTTACTCCAAAATAGATGGCAAACGGTCAAAGACGCGTGTATTGTTAAGCGAATCCCACTTCTGATCTTAGGGATCAGAAGGGTATTTCATTTTTTAAAAAGAAACGTCAAAGTAACCTCGAACTATTTATTTGAAATAGCACATCACAAAACCAACACAGCTATAAAAACATTAAGAATCCGACATAGCTATGACTACAGGTCCGAATATACGTCCGTCCCATCCGGGCTCCCGAGCCAAAGTGAGCGCGCTCGGAGCGTGCGCCGGTTGATATACTCTGTCGCCCGTTCCATTCGCTGCGTCGTCACGAACATGCGATATTTCTACCCTTCGGCTGAGGAATTCTCTAACAGTATATATTTGATTGAAACTAAATTAAAATTACGGACACTTTTGAGAAGATAAAAAAAAAACAAAATACTTTCGAATTTTGAGGTTATAATTAGGCCAAAAGAAACATGAGGTAGTAATACTTTTAGCAAATAAATTGAATTTGAATAGTTTATTTGTGAATATGAGTACCTAATTACATTGAATTATCCATGTTGTCTACCCTACACGCTGTGCAAGTTAAAACAATATAGGTTCTTAGAGTTTTCATTGAATTATCAGTCACAATCTGTCATCGAAGCGGGCTAGACTTCAGGAGTCGGCATGTTAGATACGGGGTTTTAGACGTTGAACTCTCAGGAGTCTGATAGACATTTTTTTTTTACTAGTCTACATTGTGTCCCACTGCTGAGCAAAGGCCTCCCCTTTCTCTTTCCATACCTCTCTACCATGGGCAATCTCTGGCCATGTTAGCCCCGGACATACAAGGGATTTTTCGTTTTAGTGTGACAAAACAGTACCTAAGTAAGTATACAGGACTCCAGGTTATAACTGACAGTTTTGAAAATCCCAATAACATTACTTGACCCAAGGATTGAACCTAGGACGATTAGCAGCCGTACAGAATTCAGAAATAAAATAATATTGGATAAATCTAAATACTTACTTCATGGAATAAAACAAGAATAATTTGATTCAGAAAATGTTTATTTAATATGGACATTACCGACATCTGATCATCCAGTTTTGCACAACATTCAAGATGTGCTGGTTCTGCTCGCTTTGTACAATACTGTGTCGCAGTTGTGCCACAGAGTGACCAAATTGTATGCACACGTTTTGATGACCTACAAATGCTGTAGAATCTTCCAAGATCATTGGTGCATCACTATTAAATATTGTGTGGCATGCATCACATACGTAATCAGTGGCACTTACCTGTAAAATAATTTCATCATTTAGTCTTATTTCAATCCAAATAAATTGTTTTCTTTCTTTTTTTCTTTCAAATTCTTTATTATGTACTAATAAATCAGAGGATATTAACATAAAATATAAGAAAACACTCACAACTTGTGGTGCAACACGCTGTTGTATTCTTGACAGGATTGTATCATTGTTTAAAATGTGTCGCCTCAATCTCGTCAAATCAATGCGGCAATTGGCACATCTTATTGAATTGCTAGTAATTGCAGTAGCCGTTGATGAAGTTGATGGTGTTGAATAGTGTTTGGCAGCACGATCAGCCCTTTGCCAGCAAGGATGGCAAATGTAGTGTGATGCATGTACCTGAAATTAATAGACCATTATTTACAAATTCAAATACAGACAAATAAAATACTAACTAGGCACAATTGGTGATTGACTGGTGCTTTAGGTACTAGTAGAAGGTTTTAACACTGCGTTGTTTAGATATTTCTATACACTGAATATATAATTAGTTACCTGCAGTGGCAGAAGTCTTTCCAAGATGATATTTCTTATATTCACATGTTGTACGGTGTCTGTTCTCAATGCATTTAAATCACAGTCCTTTGTTCACGACAAGTTGTCAGATAAAATCGGAAAAGAATACTAATAAAATGCAAACAAATACACAAAAAGTGTATACAAAATTTCAGATTAATCGGTTGACAGGAAGAGGGTGAAATTTGAATTACTAAATTTGATCCAAGAATAAAACAAACGGGGTGAGCTAAAAAAACCGTTTAAAAACAACGCAAACGCAGTTCTTTCTTATGATACTCGCGCGCAGTGAGTGACGTTAGTATCAGTTTTAAATGTCAAATATTGATACCTGTCAATTAATTTGACAGATGACAATCGACTGTTATTGTCGATCTTGCTCGCAAAGATTAGACTATTTATCTGTCTCGTTTCACACATCGCTTTATTCTATTTGTAACTAAACACCATAATCATAGATCAAGCGCTGAGAATACTGAGTTTTGTATTTACGGTGCACACCGCTTGTCCGTGGTAAACTCATAAAATAAGAGCGCTGTCGCAAAGATTTGGCTGTATGAGCTACGATACCTTTGCCTATTAAACAAATGATTAATGACACCGGAGATTAGAACGGAAGTGAAATTACTTTTTATAATGTTTTCGAAATTAAGCAGTGTCCGTTCTATTATAATAATTGTATTGTGAATTATTAAAAAAAAACAGTAATTATTGTAAAAGTTTCATGCCTGTTGATTAATAGGCCATTTTTAACAAGTTTTTCATAGTGTTTGTATGAATGACAAAGTTATATTTGTAGATTTATAAAGGCTAATCTCAAAAACTGCTAACTCTTTAATTGAAAGTTTTCATTGCGTTTTACAGCACATGCATTTTTTGATATTTCAAGCTCTTAGTTAAAAAGTTGGAGGCACGACGACGACACATTTTACTACTTTGGAAGCGTCTATCTTTCAAGAGATATACTTTGAGAAAAAATGGTTTCTGAAACCTGGTTGCCATTTTTAAATATCTATCTATTGGCTATGGCAACCCACACGACTAGCTTTGATGTTGTTTTTTAGGGTTCCGTACCTCAAAAGGAAAAAACGGAATCCTTAAAGAATCACTCGTGTCTGTCTGTCTGTCTGTCCGACCATTCCCCCCCCCCCCTTATCTCCGTAACGACTGAGCCTAAAATTCTTAAAAAAATACAGAAAATAATTCAACACGTGTAGATTACAGGAAAACCTATAAGAAGTCATGGTACGGAACCCTTCATGTGCAAGTCCGACTTACACTTGGCAAGTTTTTTTAGTTTCAGTCCCATTTATGGGGATTTTACTGATTTTTGTACAAAAATCGTAAAGTGTACACGCAAGGAAAATCTATATCTATATTCTATTTAAATATAAATAAAAGAGAAGTCCTGACTGACTGACTGATTGACTGACTCATCAACGCCTAGCCCAAACCCTTGGACCTAGAAAGCTGAAATTTTGCACAGAGGTTCCCTTTATAATGTAGACAAGGAATAAGGAAGGATTTTTCGAAATTCAACCCCTAAGGGAGTTAAATAGGGGATGAAAGTTTGTATGGAAAATCGTCACTTTCACGCGGGCGAAGCCGCTGGCAAAAGCTAGTCATGATATAAATAACAATTTAACTTTTGCTCATATTGATTGAACTTAATTATTTTTAATTTTTAACAAGATTATTCATTATTTTTTACTTTAAACTAGTATTTTTCGAAATATAAGGTTATAAGCTCCTTAGAGAACAAAAACATGTCTTTAAGAAACCGTTACAGGTTTTCTCTTAATAAATAAGCATAACGGGATTACGGGTATCTATAAATAAATACAACGCAATTAATTGCAAATAAGTTTATTTCAGCAGTTAATTGGATCAACGGTAGGATCATTATTATTTTCGATTCTCAGTAGACACCACATCCACAGCCACGGCCTCCATAGCCGAGTCCAAGAGCAGCAGGAGCGATGGCAGCACCGCTAGGTCCGTAGCCAGCGCCGATAACATTGCCAGCGCCGATCCCATAGCCAGCGCCGATTCCATAGGCACCGGCAGCACCATAGGCAGCAGCAGAAGGAGCGATGCTTTCAATAGCAGTACGGCCGTTACCGCAACTGTAGCTGACAGCGCCGGCACCAGCACTGGGCAACACGCCCTCCAAAGCCACAGCGCTCACGAACGGCAGCTCACCAGCCACGGACAGAGCACCCTCATACACATTCTCAGACGCTACGGAGAGGCCACTGGGAGCGATGGAAGACACGCTGGAGACAGGCAGTCCACCGCCACTGGTGGGAATGATCTCAATACCGGCCAAACCATTGCCGATCAAACCGTTACCAATTATACCATCACCAATAATACCATTGCCAGCCCAGTTACCAGCACAGCCGTTACCAATCAAACCGTTACCAAGCAGACCATTTCCGATCAAACCATTGCCAGCCCAGCCATTACCAGCACATCCTGGAGCAATAACAGCAGGAGCGGCGATGGCTCCACGACCAAGACATGAACTGAAAGCAGTCTGTAGACAAGAAAATATTGTATGAATTAGTAAATATCTCTTTATCAAAAGACGACCTCGATGACAATGAAACATGATTGTTTAATTGATCACGTAATGTGTGTCAGACGTGTTCGTTATGAAAAACTAAGCTAGAAAAATTTACAATACTTTTTGGTCACGTTATGTGACTTTTGAGAAAATCCTAACTGCAAAAGGTTACATCGATTCAAAATGAAGGGCAGGGGCCAACGCCTGCCGGGACTACGGGACAGATCGAAAGAGATACCATGAACACGAAACACAGAAGGCTAAGGAACATGAGTTGTTTTTAGTCAGAACAAGTCTGACACTCCCTTTTAAAATTTGATGAATTTCCTATCTCAAAAAGAAAGTCACAAGAATCACGTAAAACACTATCTCACCTGGGTGAAGAGCGCCTGAGCGCAGAGGACGAGGATCACCTTGGCTGACATTTCTGTGGTTTGTGTTGAAGTGAACTTTAGAATGAGTTTTCCAAGAATTGATCGACTATTTATACTGAACCGTAGTCCTTATCTAGTTGTGTTGCAGCAATTCGTGGATATTGCAATGACTTTTTCATACCTTTATCAGTAGTTAATATGCAATATGGGGAAATAGAAAAATGCATGTATTTCGTATTTGTTGTAACCTTGAAATCTTTAGGCTTTGTTTCAACATAACATAGAAAAAACATTGTTATGATAAGAAGCTTTTGCACTATATAAACGTGGTCTAGACGTAGGGACGTCATTCAGTCTTCAGCTTCTCTTTGAACACCAACAAACATCAAACATGTCTACCTTCGCTGTTCTGTTGCTCTGCATCCAAGCTTGCTTGGTCCAGGTGAGTGACTATTCTGTAATACTCTGTCATTTCTATTTTCTTGCCTTTTCTTGATTATTCTATAATTCGTACACACGGCTACACATCTAGCTATACATTTCCAGTATAAGCTGGTCCTTCATTGAATAACATTTACGTACAATGCGAGATCAGCGTAAACTGGAAATGTATAGCTTGATGTGTAGCCGTGTGTACCTACATGTTAACATTTTTCTGTAAAAATAAATCAATTTGTTGTCAGAATGTGTTCGGTTACGGGTGCGGCTGCGGAGGTCAAGTGGCCGCCATAGCTCCTGCTCTGGGTCTCGGCGCTGGTCTCTCTCCTGCTACCGCATGTGGTGGTGCCCTCGGTCTTGGTGCTTATGGTGGCGCCATCGGATCTGCTTACGGTGGCGCACTTGCTCCTGCTGCTGCATACGGAGGTGCTATCGCTCCTGGAGCTGCTTACGGCGGCGCCGGTGAAGGCAACGTGGCGGTCATTGGTGAGCTGCCAGTCGCCGGTAACACCGCTGTTGCTGGTCAGGTCCCCATCATGGGCGCTGTGAGCTTCGGCGGCGCTGTGCCGGCTGCTGGTGCCGTGTCTATCTCTGGACAGTGTGCGTGCGGCTGTGGAGCTCCTATTTATTGCTAAAGTCTCCTCTTCTGAATAAATATAAACGAACATAAATTGAGCAAATATTTAATTATTTTATTTAATCCTGTTGTACTGTTTGAATATTTTATTTAATAGAAAATTTTAATATTTAAGAGCGCGATAGACTGTGGTTTTCTGAAAAACAATTTCTGTTTTAAGCTTCGTGAACGTAACTATAGCGTGTTGTTTATTATAATATCACATCCTTGACTTAACACAAGCTAGCTTATATTACCATTTGATATGAATTCGGACCGCTAAAGCTTTTGAAGTCAGTTTTGTTTTTTTTTAAAAAGTTTTTTTTTTTTTTTTTCCCGTTGTCCATATTATTCTTCTATTCACCCTTTTTGGTGGTCTCAATTATTTTTGAAAGTATCTTTCTATTTTAATGGGATTTTATACACATTTTTACCATGTTGTAGCTATTGAACTTCAGTAGAAAACATAAAAAAGTATTTGGTATGCATTTGTCATTATAATTAAAACCTTCGCTCAAGATTCCCTTATTATTGCTTTCAACTCCTAATGGCAGCTACACATGTTACGAAAAATCGTTATGATTGGACGGTACAGATCAAACTGCAACGATAAATCTACATGTTTGTGTGTATGAGAAAAACTGCACAGTTAAAAAGTTATATATAGGTTTACCGCGGTGTCAGTGGAAAGGGCTGTCGTCGAAAGTGATGCATATGAAAGGTTCAGTTGGTGAAATATCCGTAGATGAAAAACTCTGCTGGGGAAACGGAAATAAATGAATCAACCTGTCGACGAACATTCCAATGGTGAATCGGTCTTAGGAGAACGGTTGCAGATTCATATATTTTTGAATTTAAGTTAATGTAGGAAAGCATTTTTCAATGAATCATCAACATCTTCCCGCCCTTATCCCATGTCATTTGTGGTCGGCGCAACACGTGTTTTCCTACCATTCTGCCCTGTTAGTCGTCACGTTATCATTTATTCCTTTTTCCTTCATATCACTCCTCACACACTCCATCCATCTTTTCTTTGGTCTTCCTGTCCCTCTCCATCCATCCACATATTTTATATTCATAACTTTTTTAGTTACATGCGATTCATCCCTCCTCATCACATGCCCATACCACGACAGTCGATTCCCTCTTAACTTTTCTGTAATTGACGCAACTTTTATACTTCCTCTGATATACCTACTCGTTCCTTACTATATCCAAGTATTCCGTTTTGGTTCTACTTAGTTTACGCAACTGGCCAAGTGCGAGTCGGACATGAAGGGTTCCGTAATATCGTAATACGTAGGTAGTAAATACCAACTTATCTCAAATTTAAAGGTGTTTTTCATAGTGTTTGAGTTTGAATGACAAAGTTATATTTGTGGATTTTTAAAGGCTAATCTCAAAAACTGCTAACTCTTTAATTAAAAGTTTTCATTGCGTTTTACAGCATATGCATTTTTTTGATATTTCAACCTCTTAGTTTAAAAGTTGGAGGGGGGGGGGGGGGGGAAACATGTTACTACTTTGAAAGCGTCTATCTTTCAAGAGATAGACTTTGGGAAAAAATGGTTACTGAACCTGGTTGCCATTTTTAAATATCTATCTATTGGCAACCCACACGTACGACTAGGTTTGATGTTGTTTTTTAGGGTTCCGTACCTCAAAAGGAAAAAACGGAACCCTTAAAGAATCACTCGTGTGTCTGTCTGTCTGTCCGACCATTCCCCCCCCTTATCTCTGTAACTACTGAGCCTAAAATTCTTAAAAAAATACAGAAAATAATTCAACACCTATAGATTACAGGAAAACCTATTAGAAGTCATGGTACGGAACCCTTCATGTGCAAGTCCGACTTGCACTTGGCAAGTTTTTTTAGTTTCAGTCCCATGTATGGGGTTTTTCCTCATTTTTGTATAAAAATCGTAAAGTGTATACGCAAGGAAAATCATGATATAAATAACAATTAAACTTCTGCTCGGATTGATTGAGCTTAATTTTTGACAAGATCAATTCATAGATCGTTCATAATGTTTATTAGTTTATTATATTCTATCTGTATCTATATTAATATGTATTAGTAGGTATGTACCTATTTATGTATATCAACTTATTTAACAAAATGGTTATCTCTTTATTTTATTTTTTTGTACTCTACCACAGTGCTGTCCTATTTGACCCTAAGGTTGACTGGTAGAGAATACCTTGTGGCATTAAGTCTGCCTATGTACCACTCTTGTGCATGAAGTTTAAATAAATAAATATATACTAGTATTTTTCAAAATATAAGGTTATAAGCTCCATAAAGAACAAAAACATGTCTTTAAGAAACCGCTAGAGGTTTTCTCTTAATAAATAAGCATAACGGGATTACGGGTATATATTAATGAATACAACAAAATTAATTGCAAATAAGTTTATTTCAGCAGTTTATTGGATCAACGGTAGGATCATCATTATTTTCGATTCTCAGTAGACACCACATCCACAGCCACGGCCTCCATAGCCGAGTCTAAGAGCAGCAGGAGTGATGGCAGCACCGCTAGGTCCATAGCCAGCGCCGATAACATTACCAGCGCCGATCCCATAGCCAGCGCCGATTCCATAGGCACCGGCAGCACCATAGGCAGCAGCAGAAGGAGCGATGCTTTCAATAGCAGTACGGCCGTTACCGCAACTGTAGCTGACGGCGCCGGCACCAGCACTGGGCAACACGCCCTCCAAAGCCACAGCGCTCACGAACGGCAGCTCACCAGCCACGGACAGAGCACCCTCATACACATTCTCAGACGCTACGGAGAGGCCACTGGGAGCGATGGAAGACACGCTGGAGACAGGCAGTCCACCGCCACTAGTGGGAATGATCTCAATACCGGCCAAACCATTGCCGATCAAACCGTTACCAATGATACCATCACCAATAATACCATTGCCAGCCCAGTTACCAGCACAGCCGTTACCAATCAAACCGTTACCAATCAGACCATTTCCGATCAAACCATTGCCAGCCCAGCCATTACCAGCACATCCTGGAGCAATAACTGCAGGAGCGGTGATGGCTCCACGACCAAGACATGAACTGAAAGCAGTCTGTAGACAAGAAAATATTGTATGTATTAGTAAATATCTCTTTATCAAAAGACGACCTCGATGACAATGAAACATGATTGTTTAATCGATCACGTAATGTGTGTCAGACGTGTTCGTTATGAAAAACTAAGCTAGAAAAATTTACAATACTTTTTGGTCACGTTATGTGACTTTTGAAAAAATACAGATCGAAAGAGATACCATGAACACGAAACACAGAAGGCTAAGGAACATGAGTTGTTTTTAGTCAGAACAAGTCTGACACTCCCTTTTAAAATTTGATGAATTTCCTATCTCAAAAAGAAAGTCACAAGAATCACTATCTCACCTGGATGAAGAGCGCCTGAGCGCAGAGGACGAGGATCACCTTGGCTGACATTTCTGTAGTTTGTGTTGAAGTGAACTTTAGAATGAGTTTTCCAAGAATTGATCGACTATTTATACTGAACCGTAGTCCTTATCTAGTTGTGTTGCAGCAATTCGTGGATATTGCAATGACCTTTTCATACCTTTATCAGTAGTTAATATGCAATATGGGGAAATAGAAAAATGCATGTATTTCGTAAGTGTTGTAACCTTGAAATCTTTAGGCTTTGTTTCAACATAACATAGAAAAAACATTGTTATGATAAGAAGCTTTTGCACTATATAAACGTGGTCTAGACGTAGGGACGTCATTCAGTCTTCAGCTTCTCTTTGAACACCAACAAACATCAAACATGTCTACCTTCGCTGTTCTGTTGCTCTGCATCCAAGCTTGCTTGGTCCAGGTGAGTGATTATTCTGTAATACTCTGTCATTTCTATTTTTTTGCCTTTTCTTGATTATTCTATAATTCGTACACACGGCTACACATCTAGCTATACATTTCCAGTATAAGCTGGTCCTTCATTGAATAACATTTACGTACAATGCGAGATCAGCGTGAACTGGAAATGTTCATGTGTTTTCTGTAAAAATAAATCAATTTGTTGTCAGAATGTGTTCGGTTACGGGTGCGGCTGCGGAGGTCAAGTGGCCGCCATAGCTCCTGCTCTGGGTCTCGGCGCTGGTCTCTCTCCTGCTACCGCATGTGGTGGTGCCCTCGGTCTTGGTGCTTATGGTGGCGCCATCGGATCTGCTTACGGTGGCGCACTTGCTCCTGCTGCTGCATACGGAGGTGCTATCGCTCCTGGAGCTGCTTACGGCGGCGCCGGTGAAGGCAACGTGGCGGTCATTGGTGAGCTGCCAGTCGCCGGTAACACCGCTGTTGCTGGTCAGGTCCCCATCATGGGCGCTGTGAGCTTCGGTGGCGCTGTGCCGGCTGCTGGTGCCGTGTCTATCTCTGGACAGTGTGCGTGCGGCTGTGGAGCTCCTATTTATTGCTAAAGTCTCCTCTTCTGAATAAAAATTAACGAACATAAATTGAGCAAATATTTAATTATTTTATTTAATCCTGTTGTACTGTTTGAATATTTTATTTAATAGAAAATTTTAATATTTAAGAGCGCGATAGACTGTGGTTTTCTGAAAAACAATTTCTGTTTTCTTAAGCTTCGTGAACGTAACTATAGCGTGTTGTTTATTATAACATCCTTGACTTAACACAAGCTAGCTTATATTACCATTTGATATGAATTCGGACCGCTAAAGCTTTTGAAGTTAGTCTTGTTTTTTATTAAAAAGTTTTTTTTTTACCGTTGTCCTTATATTATTCTTCCATTCTCCCTTTTTGGTGGTCTCAATTATTTTTGAAAGTTTCTATCTATTTTAATGGGATTTTATACACATTTTTACCATGTTGTAGCTATTGAACTTCAGTAGAAAACACAAAAAAGTATTTGGTATGTTTTTGTCAAATTATAATTAAAACCTTCGATCAAGATTTCCTTATTATTAGCAGCTACACATGTTACGAAAAATCGTTATGATTGGACGGTATTGATCATACTGCAACGATAAATCTACATGTTTGTGTGTATGAGAAAAACTGCACAGTTAAAAGAGTTATAGGTTTACCGCGGTGTCGGTGGAAAGGAACCGTCATGGGCACGTCGCCGTCGTCGAAAGTGAGTCCCGTACGGTAAACAGAATTACCCTTGACCGATCTAATTGTCTACAGAAAGCATGGTTCGCCGTTATTCGCCGAGATGTTAGTGCAAGTTAGATCTGTCTAAATTGTATGAGACACAAGACGATTGTTTTAGATTGGCGTAAGGTGATTTCAGTGAAAATAACTATCGGTGAAAGATTGTTTAGTTCAAACGTGTTTCGGCGAACCATGACTTCGGCAAATCTTGATCTCGGCCAACCATTCATTCTTTGTAGCGTTATTCGGCGAAACGTGCTTTCGCTGAATAATGTTCCGGCAAATCGATTTTTCGTATTACCGTTTAATGGCGAACCATGCTTTCTGTAGACAATTATATCGCTCGAGGGTAATTATGTTTACCGTACGGGACTCGTTGAAAGTGACGCATATGAAAGGTTCAGTTGGTGAAATATCCGTAGATGAAAAACTCTGCTGGGGAAACGGAAATAAATGAATCAACCTGTCGACGAACATTCCAATGGTGAATCGGTCTTAGGAGAACGGTTGCAGATTCATATATTTTTGAATTTAAGTTAATGTAGGAAAGCATTTTTCAATGAATCATCAACATCTTCCCGCCCTTATCCCATGTCATTTGGGGTCGGCGCAACACGTGTTTTCCTTCCATTCTGCCATGTCAGTCGTCACGTTATCATTTATTCCTTTTTCCTTCATATCACTCCTCACACACTCCATCCATCTTTTCTTTGGTCTTCCTGTCCCTCTCCATCCATCCACATATTTTATATTCATAACTTTTTTAGTTACATGCGATTCATCCCTCCTCATCACATGCCCATTGACGCAACTTTTAAACTTCCTCTGATATACTCGTTCCTTACTATATCCAAGTATTCCGTTTTGGTTCTACTTAGTTTCAGGCCAATAAATATGGCCAAATAATTAAAAACTGGCCAAGTGCGAATCGGACATGAAGGGTTCCGTCGTAATATCCTACTACGTTGGTAGTAAAAACAAACTTATCGCAAAATTAAAGGTGTTTTTCATAGTGTTTGAGTATGAATGACAAAGTTATATTTGTGGATTTTTAAAGGCTATCTCAAAAACTGCTAACTCTTTAATTAAAAGTTTTCATTGCGTTTTACAGCATATGCATTTTTTTGATATTTCAACCTCTTAGTTTAAAAGTTGGAGGGGGGGGGGGGGAACATGTTACTACTTTGAAAGCGTCTATCTTTCAAGAGATATACTTTGAGAAAAATGGTTTCTGAAACCTGGTTGCCATTTTTAAATATCTATCTATTGGCTATTGGCAACCCACACGACTAGGTTTGATGTTGTTTTTTAGGGTTCCGTACCTCGAAAGGAAAAAACGGAATCCTTAAAGAATCACTCGTGTGTCTGTCTGTCTGTCTGTCCGACCATTCCCCCCCCCCTTATCTCCGTAACGACTGAGCCTAAAATTCTTAAAAAAATACAGAAAATAATTCAACACGTATAGATCAGATTACAGGAAAACCTTTTAGAAGTCATGGTACGGAACCCTTCATGTGCAAGTCCGACTTACACTTGGCAAGTTTTTTTAGTTTCAGTCCCATGTATGGGGATTTTACTGATTTTTGTACACAAATCGTAAAGTGTACACGCAAGGAAAATCTATATCTATATTCTATATAATATAAATAAAAAGAGAAGTCCTGACTGACTGACTGACTGATTGACTGACTCATCTACGCCTAGCCCAAACCCTTGGACCTAGAAAGCTGAAATTTTTCACAGAGGTTCCCTTTATAATGTAGACAAGGAATAAGGAAGGATTTTTCGAAATTCAACCCCTAAGAGAGTTAAATAGGGGATGAAAGTTTGTATGGAAAATCGTCACTTTCACGCGGGCGAAGCCGCTGGCAAAAGCTAGTCATGATATAAATAACAATTTAACTTCTGCTCAGATCGATTGAGCTTAATTAATTTTTAATTTTTAACAAGATTATTCATTATTTTTTACTTTAAACTAGTATTTTTCGAAATATAAGGTTATAAGCTTCTTAGAGAACAAAAACATGTCTTTAAGAAATCGTTACAGGTTTTCTCTTAATAAATAAGCATAATGGGATTACGCGTATCTATAAATAAATACAAAAAAATTAATTGCAAATAAGTTTATTTCAGCAGTTAATTGGATCAACGGTAGGATCATTATTATTTTCGATTCTCAGTAGACACCACATCCACAGCCACGGCCTCCATAGCCGAGTCCAAGAGCAGGAGGAGCGATGGCAGCACCGCTAGGTCCGTAGCCAGCGCCGATAACATTGCCAACGCCGATCCCATAGCCAGCGCCGATTCCATAGGCACCGGCAGCACCATAGGCAGCAGCAGAAGGAGCGATGCTTTCAATAGCAGTACGGCCATTACCGCAGCTGTAGCTGACGGCGCCGGCACCAGCACTGGGCAACACGCCCTCCAAAGCCACAGCGCTCACGAACGGCAGCTCACCAGCCACGGACAGAGCACCCTCATACACATTCTCAGACGCTACGGAGAGGCCACTGGGAGCGATGGAAGACACGCTGGAGACAGGCAGTCCACCGCCACTAGTGGGAATGATCTCAATACCGGCCAAACCATTGCCGATCAAACCGTTACCAATGATACCATCACCAATAATACCATTCCCAGCCCAGTTACCAGCACAGCCGTTACCAATCAAACCATTTCCGATCAAACCATTGCCAGCCCAGCCATTACCAGCACATCCTGGGGCAATAACTGCAGGAGCGGCGATGGCTCCACGACCAAGACATGAACTGAAAGCAGTCTGTAGACAAGAAAATATTGTATGTATTAGTAAATATCTCTTTATCAAAAGACGACCTCGATGACAATGAAACATGATTGTTTAATCGATCACGTAATGTGTGTCAGACGTGTTCGTTATGAAAAACTAAGCTAGAAAAATTTACAATACTTTTTGGTCACGTTATGTGACTTTTGAGAAAATCCTAACTGCAAAAGGTTACATCGATTCAAAATGAAGGGCAGGGGCCAACGCCTGCCGGGACAACGGGACAGATCGAAAGAGATACCATGAACACGAAACACAGAAGGCTAAGGAACATGAGTTATTTTTAGTCAGAACAAGTCAGACACTCCCTTTTAAAATTTGATGAATTTCTTATCTCAAAAAGAAAGTCACAAGAATCACGTAAAACATTATCTCACCTGGATGAAGAGCGCCTGAGCGCAGAGGACGAGGATCACCTTGGCTGACATTGTAGTTTGTGTTAAAGTGAACTTTAGAATGAGTTTTCCAAGAATTGATCAAATATTTATACTGAAGCGCAGTCCTTATCTAGTTTTGTTGCAGCAATTTGTGGATTTTGAAATGAACTTTACGTACCTTTATCAATAGTTGCAATATGGGGAAATAGAAAAATGCATTTATTTCGTAATTGATGTAGCCTTGAAATATTTTGTATGAAGGGTTTTGTTTCAATAGAACTTAGAGAAACATTGTTATGATAAGAAACTTTTGCACTATATAAACGTGATCTAGACATAGGGACATCATTCAGTCTTCGGCTTCTCGTTGATCACAAACAAACATCAAACATGTCTACCTTCGCTGTTCTGTTGCTCTGCATCCAAGCTTGCTTGGTCCAGGTGAGTGACTGTTCTAAAATACTCCGTCATTTCTAGTATTTTTACCTTTTCTTGATTGTTGTTTAATTTGAACATGTTGACATTTTTCTGTAACCACGTATCATTTTGTTCCATCAGAATGTGTTCGGTATCGGGTGCGACTGCGGGGGTCAAGTGGCTGCCATAGCTCCTGCTCTGGGTCTTGGCGCTGGTCTCTCTCCTGCTACCGCATGTGGTGGTGCCCTCGGTCTTGGTGCTTACGGTGGCGCCATCGGATCTGCTTATGGTGGCGCACTTGCTCCTGCTGCTGCATACGGAGGTGCTATCGCTCCTGGAGCTGCTTACGGCGGCGCCGGTGAAGGCAACGTGGCGGTCATTGGTGAGCTGCCAGTCGCTGGTAACACCGCTGTTGCTGGTCAGGTCCCCATCATGGGCGCTGTGAGATTCGGCGGCGCTGTGCCGGCTGCTGGTGCCGTGTCTATCTCTGGACAGTGTGCGTGCGGCTGTGGAGCTCCTATTTATTGCTAAAGTCTTCTCTTCTGAATAAAAATAAACGAACATAAATTAAGCAAATATTTTATTATTTTATTTAATCCTGTTGTCATGTTTGAATTATAGACAATTTTAATATTTAAGAGCGTGATAGACTGTGGTTTTCTGAAAAACAATTTCTGTTTTCTTAAGCTTCGTGAACGTAAAGCGTGTTGTTTATTATAACATCACATCCTTGACTTAGCACAAGCTAGCTTATAATATTACCATTTGATATGAATTTGGACCGCTAAAGCTTTTGAAGTCGGTTTTGTTTTTTATTAAAAAGTTATCTAGTTATTTTTTTTTACCGTTGTCCATATTATTCTTCCATTCTCCCTTTTTGTTGGTCTCAATTATTTTTGAAAGTTTCTATCTATTTTAATGGGATATTATACACATTTTTACCATGTAGCTATTGAACTTCAGTAGAAAACACAAAAAAGTATTTGGTATGCATTTGTCATTATAATTAAAACCTTCGATCAAGATTCCCTTATTATTGCTTATGCCAGCTACACAATATGTTACGAAAAATCGCTATGATTGGACGGTACAGATCAAACTGCAACGATAAATCTACATGTTTGTGTGTATGAGAAAAACTGCACAGTTAAAAAGTTATAGGTTTACCGCGGTGTCGTCGAAAGTGACGCATATGAAAGGTTCAGTTGGTGAAATATCCGTAGATGAAAGACTGCTGGGGAAACGGAAATAAATGAATCAACCTGTCGACGAACATTCCAATGGTGAATCGGTCTTAGGAGAACGGTTGCGGATTCATATATTTTTGAATTTAAGTTAGTGTAGGTAAGCATTTTTCAATAAATCATCATCATTCTCCTGCCCTTATCCCATGTCATTTGGGGTCGGCGCAACACGTTTTTTCCTTCCATTCTGCCCTGTTAGTCGTCACGTTATCATTTATTCCTTTTTCCTTCACATCACTCCTCACACACTCCATTCATATTTTCTTTGGTCTTCCTGTCCCTCTCCATCCATCCACATTTATATTCATAACTTTTTTAGTCACTTGCGATTCATCCCTCCTCATCACATGCCCATTGACGCAACTTTTAAACTTCCTCTGATATACTCGTTCCTTACTATATCCAAGTATTCCGTTTTGGTTCTACTTAGTTTCAGGCCAATAAATATGGCCAAATAATTAAAAACTGGCCAAGTGCGAATCGGACATGAAGGGTTCCGTCGTAATATCCTACTACGTTGGTAGTAAAAACAAACTTATCGCAAAATTAAAGGTGTTTTTCATAGTGTTTGAGTATGAATGACAAAGTTATATTTGTATATTTTTAGGGGCTAATCTCAAAAACTACTAACTCTTTAATTGAAAGTTTTCATTGCGTTTTACAGCACATGCATTTTTTGATATTTCAACTCTTAGTTAAAAAGTTGGAGGGACGACGACGACACATTTTACTACTTTGGAAGCGTCTATCTTTCAAGAGATATACTTTGAGAAAAAATGGTTTCTGAAACCTGGTTGCCATTTTTAAATATCTATCTATTGGCTATTGGCAACCCACACGACTAGGTTTGACGTTGTTTTTTAGGGTTCCGTACCTCAAAAGGAAAAAACGGAACCCTTATAGAATCACTCGTGTGTCTGTCTGTCCGACCATTCCCCCCCCCCCCGCCTTATCTCCGTAACTACTTAGCCTAAAATTCTTAAAAAAGTACAGAAAATAATTCAACATGTATAGATCAGATTACAGGAAAACCTATTTATTAGAAGTCATGGTACGGAACCCTTCATGTGCAAGTTCGACTTACACTTGGCAAGTTTTTTTAGTGTATTGGGATTTTCCTCATTTTTGTACAAAAATCATAAAGTGTACACGCAAGGAAAATCATGATATTTAAATAACAATTCAACTTCTGCTCGGATTGACTGAGCTTAATTTTTAACAAGATCATTCATAATTTTTAGTTTAAACTAGTATTTTTCGAAATATAAGGTTATAAGCTCCATAAAGAACAAAAACATGTCTTTAAGAAACCGTTACAGGTTTTCTCTTAATAAATAAGCTTAACGGGATTACGGGTATCTATTAATGAATACAACAAAATTAATTGCAAATAAGTTTATTTCAGCAGTTTATTGGATCAACGGTAGGATCATCATTATTTTCGATTCTCAGTAGACACCACATCCACAGCCACGGCCTCCATAGCCGAGTCCAAGAGCAGCAGGAGCGATGGCAGCACCGCTAGGTCCATAGGCAGCGCCGATAACATTGCCAGCGCCGATCCCATAGCCAGCGCCGATTCCGGTAGCACCATAGGCAGCAGCAGAAGGAGCGATGCTTTCAATAGCAGTACGGCCGTTACCGCAACTGTAGCTGACGGCGCCGGCACCAGCACTGGGCAACACGCCCTCCAAAGCCACAGCGCTCACGAACGGCAGCTCACCAGCCACGGACAGAGCACCCTCATACACATTCTCAGACGCTACGGAGAGGCCACTGGGAGCGATGGAAGACACGCTGGAGACAGGCAGTCCACCGCCACTAATGGGTATGATCTCAATACCGGCCAAACCATTGCCGATCAAACCGTTACCAATTATACCATTACCAATAATACCATTGCCAGCCCAGTTACCAGCACAGCCGTTACCAATCAAACCGTTACCAAGCAGACCATTTACGATCAAACCATTGCCAGCCCAGCCATTACCAGCACATCCTGGAGCAATAACAGCAGGAGCGGCGATGGCTCCACGACCAAGACATGAACTGAAAGCAGTCTGTAGACAAGAAAATATTGTATGTATTAGTAAATATCTCTTTATCAAAAGACGACCTCGATGACAATGAAACATGATTGTTTAATCGATCACGTAATGTGTGTCAGACGTGTTCGTTATGAAAATCTAAGCTAGAAAAATTTACAATACTTTTTGGTCACGTTATGTGACTTTTGAGAAAATTCTAACTGCAAAAGGTTACATCGATTCAAAATGAAGGGCAGGGGCCAACGCCTGCTGGGACTACGGGACAGATCGAAAGAGATACCATGACCACGAAACACAGAAGGCTAAGGAACATGAGTAGTTTTTAGTCAGAACAAGTCTGACACTCCCTTTTAAAATTTGATGAATTTCCTATCTCAAAAAGAAAGTCACAAGAATCACGTAAAACACGATCTCACCTGGATGAAGAGCGCCTGAGCGCAGAGGACGAGGATCACCTTGGCTGACATTGTAGTTTGTGTTGAAGTGAACTTTAGAATGAGTTTTCCAAGAATTGGTCAACTATTTATACTGAAGCGCAGTCCTTATCTAGTTTTGTTGCAGCAATTCGTGGATATTGCAATGACCTTTTCATACCTTTATCAGTAGATAATATGCAATATGGGGAAATAGAAAAATACATGTATTTCGTAAGTGTTGTAACCTTGAAATCTTTAGGCTTTGTTTCAACATAACATAGAAAAACATTGTTATGATAAGAAGCTTTTGCACTATATAAACGTGGTCTAGACATAGGGACATCATCCAGTCTTCGGCTTCTCGTTGAACACCAGCAAACATCAAACATGTCTACCTTCGCAGTTCTGTTGCTCTGCATCCAAGCTTGCTTGGTCCAGGTGATTGGTTATTCTGAAATACTCCGTCAATTTAATTTTTTCCCCTTTTCTTCATCGTTCTTTAATTCGTACATCATGTTGCTATTTTTTTGTAAACACAAATCATTTTGTTTCATCAGAATGTGTTTGGTTACGGGTGCGGCTGCGGAGGTCAAGTGGCCGCCATAGCTCCTGCTCTGGGCCTCGGCGCTGGTCTCTCTCCTGCTACCGCATGTGGTGGTGCCCTCGGTCTTGGTGCTTACGGTGGCGCCATCGGATCTGCTTATGGTGGCGCACTTGCTCCTGCTGCTGCATACGGAGGTGCTATCGCTCCTGGAGCTGCTTACGGCGGTGCCGGTGAAGGCAACGTGGCGGTCATTGGTGAGCTGCCAGTCGCTGGTAACACCGCTGTTGCTGGTCAGGTCCCCATCATGGGCGCTGTGAGCTTCGGCGGCGCTGTGCCGGCTGCTGGTGCCGTGTCTATCTCCGGACAATGTGCGTGCGGCTGTGGATCCCCTATTTACTGCTGAAAAATCTCTTTTTGACTTTATTTGAATAAACGAGCTGGAATTACAGCACAGCATGCAGTATTTTTGTTTTACTCAGAGTAGTGTTGCCCAAATGCAAGACGAAGACGAGACTTAGCCGAGTGTTGGTCTTGGTCTTGCGTCTTAATACACCTGGGTCTTGGTATTGCGCTCTCAGTCTTGGTCTTGGTCTTGGTCTTGCAGCAAGTGTCTCGCAAGTCTTGCAAATACCTATTAGCCTATTGCTATTACAAACACGTTTAGTTTAGATCTTAGAACAACGTAACAGAGTAGGTAGGTACATGTTTACATTGATTGTTTAAATTGACATAGGCAGTAAACCACCAAATTAATTCAATTAATCGATGAAAATCGATCGAATGTCGTACGCGCAGCAAGCGTGCGTCATCACTGCAACGGATTGATATTACAGTTACTGCAATTTGGATTACCTACGTCGCTATGGTGCAGCTTTATGCTAGGGCTGATTATCCCGGGTCAGTGCTTTGGCCAGGGCCACAAAGAAGCCCGGACCTAACTCCGTTAGACTTTTACTTGTGGTGGTCTGAGCTCAAGCGCCTGGTGTATCGTGAGGAACACAAAAGTCGCGACGCGTTTAGTATCTGCGATAGTGGACGCTCAGTGAGTGCCAGAGACACCATATTAAAACTAAAAGACAATCTAATAAAACGTGCGCGATTGTGTTTACAACGCAGTGGTTTACACTTCGAACAATTACTCCGTTACTGGGAAGAGTAAGTACCTAGACTTAAATGACAATACGGTTTTGGACGGTCTTTAAAAAACGGGATTGAAACCAAATACCTAGGTACCTACTTAATTCAATTCAATTCATTTATTTTTTCAATTCAAATATTACAATATTACAATTACACAAATTCGCCAAAACATAAAAAGAAAATAATAACGCCCAAATCTCAGTTTGACTAAACTGCAAGACGCAAGAGTCTTGCAGGCTAAGTCTTGTTCTTGCTCAAATCTTGCAGGGTTCAGTCTTGGTCTTGGTCTTGCTACAATAAGTCGGTCTTGGTCTTGGTCTTGCGAAAATGCAAGAACAAGACAAAGACTGCAAGACCAAGACCGATTTTGGGCAACACTAACTCAGAGAGGTGTTCCCATTGTCTGAGTTACCTTAAATTCCAAATTACACTTCTTATTCATTTGTTTGGCTTTCTGTAATTCAGGTTTATAGTCGGGGTGGGTCAGTTCTCAAAGTAAAGTCTTTGTTAACTTTTTAGCGCTACAGTCACGTATAGACGATAAGCCGAACAAGCAAACTAGTGCTCTAAGTCTGTCGACTTAAGGTACTTTTTGGCTTGTCGTCTTACTTGACCGTGGCGGTCAATGGGTTAAGGGCTTAAACTTTAATTAAACTCAAGAATATACACATTACACAAATTAAACATCTGCCATCTAAAAGACTTTCTTGGTCCCTCTCTACCAATACAAAAACATTCAAATAATTATTACCAACATAATGAAATAACTTAAAACTACGAAGGCTTATCGGCAGCCGAGTAGCGGCGGCGCGGCGCGACGACAAATCCGTGATTGGTTTGCGCGAGGCGCGGGAGCGTACGTGCTAGTGCGTTGGCGAATATCTGTCGGGCGCTTTAGCTCTATTGGCCCACTTACGGCCAGGGAAATGGGAGCGTTCGGAAACGTCTTCCGCTATAGGCTTTATTATATTTAGGTAATACAACATAATTATGCAGCATAAATTAGGAATAAAATACAAAAGAATAGTTTTTTTTTTATTTATGTTTAGGTGTGGTAAACGATATGGTCAAAATCAGCAAACTTTCTTCATGGTTGGCCCTGTCACGAAATAGAAGGTACATTTTGAAACAATTTTGTTATGGTAGTAAATGACCACGTTTCTACACCGTAAAGGAAGATAGGGAATACCAGTTCTCGTACCAGTCTGATCTTGGTTTTGATACCAACTCTTCTTTTCTTCTACATGATGTACATACCGATTCTCCTTTTTATCTCGTGGACACATTGCTGCCATCATTGTTGGTTTGAGAACTTTTCCCATTGTTAAATGACACACCCTGGAGTGAGACCACATCCTGTTGTTAGGTGACACGCGCTCGTGGGCCTGTGGACGGTGAGTAATGGGCGAGTTCACCGTCCATCCATCTTATGACGACGACAGGCCATGTCGACGGCGCGTTCGTGTTCCACGTGTGCCTCAAAGAGATGTCAGCAACATTGCAGGGGCCAGCAAGGGCCAACGCCCAATGGGGGCTGCGGGTTGTTCCTAAGAGATACCGCTGCCTCGACACGAAGTGCTAAGAAGGAACGTGGGTGGTTTCTAGTAAGTAGAAGCCTGACTCTCCCTACCGCTCTGCTCAGTAGCGGGAGGAGTCATTATTGATGATTAGAGACACACATGCAAAAAAAAAATTGTTTACACGCGTCTTTGAAAAGGCGCCCCTCAGCTATTTCTGAAACTGTTATCTATTTTTTGGCTAAAGAATCAGCAGCATTGCCATCCAAAAACCATCACGACGACTAGCATTGGTACTCGTAATGCTGCCAGCAGACTTTCACCGTTGTCTCGGACGAATATTTTGATACATTATGTACATATTATATGTTGCAGGCAAAACTCCTAATCAGTCAAAACTACTTTTGACTGGTTTCAGTCAAAACCCTTATTGTGTTAAAACGCGTTTATTCTAATGAAATAAATGTTAGCTACCTATCGTACAAGGTTATCCAAAGGGTCAAAAAAAAGCTAACAAACCTAATAAGTTTCATAACGATATTTGACGGTCAAAAGTAGTTTTGACTAGTCAAAACTTTTTAACAAAAAAAAACCGCCTTCAAAAAAAACACGAAAAATAAACTTTAGAAGAAAAATCAGCTTCTGATGTCGGTGACTTTTGTTTGTTTGATTTCATGTTTTTGCCACCGACTTCAGAAGCAGATTTTTCTTCTAAAGTTTATTTTTCACTTATTCGTGTGTTTTTTTTGAAGGCGGTTTTATTTTTTGTTAAAAAGTTTTTATTTTTTAGTGGTTCATAATTACCTATGTAAGTTCACATGTTCATGAGTCATAATGTGGACAATGTAGTTTTATTTTTTGATTTTTCAAAAGCCGCTTGTCCGATCTCGATAAAAAAATATGCTACCATTCCGGAAGTAGGTATACCCTTTCCAACAAAAAAAGAATTTTTCAAATCGGTTAGCAAGTGACGGAGTTATGCCCGAACAAACATAAAAAAAATATATAAGTAAACATCCGAATTGAGAACCTCCTTCTTTTTTTAGAAGTCGGTTAAAAGTAGTTTTGACTGATTAAGAGCTTTGCCTGTGACACATTATATATAATTATTATTGTTCTAAATATTAAATAAAGCACGTATTAGAAAGTTAATAAAGATCAACGTGTTGATATTAAATAAATTGGAAAATAATTAAGTAGTGATTTTATGGTAGTGCCGTTGAATTTTACACCAATGTAAATTATATAGTGTTCTGAGCCAGTTATGATAAGATAAGATAAGGATCATCATCATCTTCAATCTTCACTTTTCCCAACTATGTTGGGGTTGGCTTCCAGTCAAACCGGATGCAGCTGAATATCAGTATTTTACATTAGATAAGGGTGTGGCGACTAGCGACATCTATCGCAACACCTGCGTACTAACAACGATCGACATTTCTACATCGCGATATCAACATTATCCGCGACATAAGCCTTTATAGGAGTTCCCGACTTACAAATGTCGGGCAGTTAGCCCACCGGACACAACACCCGTCTGGTCGGAGGATCCTCCCTTTTCAATGGTGGATGAGGAACTTTACACCCTGTAATAAAACATTTTGTTGTTCATCATTCTTCTTTTATTTGACTAAAAACTTTTTTACTTAGTACATGTAAGGACTACCGCAACCGCAAGCGCAGTTCCCGCTCATAGACACGGCACCAGCAGCCGGCACAGCGCCGCCGAAGCTCACAGCGCCCATGATGGGGACCTGACCAGCAACAGCGGTGTTACCGGCGACTGGCAGCTCACCAGCGACCGCCACGTTGCCTTCACCGGCGCCGCCGTATGCAGCAGCGCCAGCAGGGTAGGCGCTGATAGCTCCAGGGTATCCTCCAGCGTAGCCCATGGCACCAGGGTAGGCACCAGTTAAGCCTAATCCAGCAGGATAACCGATCTCAGCGATACCAGCGCCGTAGCCACAGGGAGCGGCGGTTTGGAGAACTGCGGGGGTGTATGCACCGATACACTGGCTGAACACATTCTGGGGAAGACAAGATCATGTATTATTATTGCAGCATACAAGGACATAAAAAAAAGAAGAATAAAGAGTCTGGGGTCTTGCTGGAGATTGAAGATATTTAAACAGCCCATCAGACATTAAAATACTTACGTAATGAATACTTTCAAATTAATACTATCTCTTAAACCTTCAACAAATTCCACCACACAGTTTTTTGGTGGAATTTATATAATGGGTGGGGTCTGTCTCCACCGATCCCGGGATCCGATTTGATGTAACACGGATCCCGGGATCGGTGGAGACAGAACCACTGGTCACCCACCAGCAAACCAATAGCCCAAATATCGATCCTAGTTTCAGTTATTATTAAATCCCGAGCTCCTCAATTGATTGAGCAGACGTCAGCACATAAAGTTTCTACAATCTGGCTTGCTCGAATTTCATCACGTTTTAATTCAGAGAACTGGGCAGAAATCACGTTGCGTCAGTCTTTAATAGATTTTCAACTTTATGTCTACAGCATTAAGTACAAGGTAGATTGAAATAATTTAACAGTTTCAGGTAGCTTGTTTTGCTGGCGTCGCAATCATCGGCAAAAATCTATGAAAACTATTGACTCACCTGGACCAAGCAAGCTTGGATGCAGAGTAGCAGAACAGCGAAGGTAGACATGACAAGTTCGTTTGTGTTCAACGAGAAGCTGAAGACTGAATGATGAACTTGAACTTTTTCCACCCTTATAAACTAACTTCGAAACATTGCAAAAGACAGTTAACATTATGAAGTAATAATGTAACTATTATCAAATATAGAAATGACATCAAGTACTTGTACGTGACATTTATTCATTGCATTACTATTATTACATACTATTAACTATATTATGATACAATAATTAATGCGACATCATGTAATAGAACTGATAAGACGGTGAATATAAACTTCCAGTAGTGGTGCTGAACATCATTCTCGTGTCAGTCACAACACAAGGAACTAATACAACTATTCAAAATGGCAGCCAAGGCAATCCTCGTCCTCTGCGCTCAGGCGTTGTTCATCCAGGTAAATATTCTTGTAATATTGCTATCATTTATTTCATACTTTTCTTCGACTTACTCTTTTACAATGAATTCGCCATAAATTAATATAAGTAGGTAAATCATGTTCATTTAATTTGTGGTCGTAATTAAAACTTTCAGTTTTAAATTCGTGACATTCCTTATTCATACTTTTTCCCTTTGTCTTCACATCGTAATTTAAAAATATTTTACTTTCATCGCATCGTACAACATTTTAATATATTCTTATTTTTTTTACTTACAGACCGCCTTCAGCCAATGCGCCAATCGTGCTATCGACGCGTCTGGTATTGGCCTCGGTGCTTCCTATGGCTTAGGCCTTGGCCTATCTCCTTTGGCTGGACCCGGTTTGATAAACAACGGCCTCGTTGCCCCCGGATTGGCTGGCAGAGGCCTAGCCTGTGATGGAGTCCACTCTCCTGCTATGGAATTCACTGCTACCAGCGGCGGTGGTTTAGCAGTCACCAGTTCATCTGCTATCGCTCCAACTGGCATCACTATCGTATCTGAGAACGTGTTCGAAGGTCCTCTGTCTATTGCTGGTGAACTGCCGTTCGTGGGTACTACTGGTATGGAAGGCGCCATGCCTTCTGCTGGAGCCGGTGCTATTAACCACGCTTGCGGTAATGGTGTGACTGCGATGGTCAGCGATGCTGCTATTGGCTTAGGTGCTGGTGCTGCCATTCCTCCGATTGCTGCTACCTTCCCTGCTGCTGGTATCTCTCCTGCAGCTTCCTTCCAAGCTGCCGGTATCTCTCCTGCTGCAGCTGCTTTTGGAGCTGGTCCGATAGCGGGACGATTCGGTTTGGGTGGATGTGGTGCTGGAAACATTATTTACTAATTTCAGTGATTTTTAATTTAATTTTTGTTGATTTAAGTAGATGAAATAAAAATTGTTTTGGGAAACTCTATGTCTTTTCTTGCAAATTGAATGTCGATGTTGAATGCGTAGCATTAGTATCCTATGTGTAACTGTCACTATTAAAAGCTTGAGTAGGAGCATTCATATCGAAAATACTATTAAGGGTGATTAAATTGAGCTGAAATACTGTCGACAGTTCAACAGAGACACGCAATTAATAAGGGTAACATTTGGTTTTCGAGCAACACCGTTAGCTGTTACGTTGATAGAAGATTATGAAGTAATTATTAGCATCTCGTCAGCGTCTTCGTCTGCAAAAATTGTGACAGCTCGGCTAATATGTATGATATTAAGAACATAATTTATAGTAAAGCACGAACGAATAATGTATCTTTCCATCAATGAAAAAAATGTTTGGAGTTTATTTATTTATTCATAAACACATACAATTGTTTTAAAAGGTAAAAACCCAAGTAAGCAAAAGTAGTCATAAATATAATGCTAAACTAACAGAACCTACAAATACCTCTTTTTTGCTTTGCCATTTAACGTGGCAATGCTGCCAGTCTTCAGTATTAACGCCTAAGATTATATTTGTTGTTTGTTTAAATAGTCGACCAAGAAATTGGTTTACCACTTTTGATGACATCTCCCAGTAACATAATTATTCGCTAAGGATGACAGATTGACTATACATAAATAAATTAGTAGGTATGGATTTTATAGTTGTAGTTTACCTAAGCGGTATAGCATTGATAACGTCTTGCGAAACAAGCTCATCCAGTTTTCGTTGAGCATGAACTGGATCTTTCCCTGGTCTAGTAATAGAAAGCACAACTGTCTTCTATATCTGTCAAACTTCATATTCGTCTCTCTTTTAGTCACATATATTATTATTTCATCCCTACTCATCACCTATCCATACTCTGTGTCCATACCAAGACAGAACAGTTTCTTTCAATTTTGCTGTCACAAACTTCATTTAATAAACTTATTCATTACTTTTCCATTATTGTCACATCAGACATCCCTATCTCAATTTTCTCATTTAACTTTCCTAGATGTTCACATTTAATAAAAATGTTCTGTCTCGATAGCAGGTTACAATTTTATTGTGATTAACAAAATGGCCAAAAGTCTGTTATATCCTTTACCAACAGCTGCTGTCTACGATGCGAAACTTCCAAATTAAACTGTTCCAGATCTTTTCTCAGAACACCTTAAAACACAAGTTAATGTATCTTTGTACGCAAGTAAATTCTTAATGAAGATTAACACGTTCAGACCGGCGTGTACCACCGGTGGAGCAGGGAGTATTTGCTGCCACGGCGGGGTGTACCGCCGGTGGTCACGTCACACTATACTTTCAATGTACTAATAAATGCGCGCCGCCATGAGAGAAAATGTTGTATTTACCGTCCCCGCCTAGTAAAATAGACCCATAGTGCAGCTCAGGAGGTGGATGTAATTTGGCAAGACTGTTGGTTCATGGGGCGGTGATGTACCACCGGTGGCCATATGAACATTTGCGCCGTAGGATACCAAGTAGGTACCTACTCATGAGGTGCCGGTCTGAACGTGTTAAGGGACGAACCCTCCCGCTCTGATTGGAGCAGAAGGGAGTCACTACCACTGACCAGAAATACAAAAATTCCTAGAGTATGTATTCCAAAAATGCAAAATTTCGAATATACCTAAATATCATTAAGACTCTGGATATGTGTCAGGTGTCATTGATAAATTCGAGCAATTTTATTTTCGTTAGGAGTTTCTTTCAGACTTCGGTCAGGCAATAAAAAATGTTAAAACAAATTAAATATAAAACACGGAGTATGAAATTAAAGACAAAGATAAGTTTGTTGATTTTTTTATTATAGTTTTATAAGTCAACATAATATATTTTAATAATAGTATGGAGATCCACAGCCACACGCACATTGTCCATTAACGGACACAGCACCAGCTGCTGGCACAGCGCCGCCGAAGCTCACAGCGCCCATGATGGGGACCTGACCAGCAACAGCGGTGTTACCAGCGACTGGCAGCTCACCAGCGACCGCCACGATGCCTTCACCGGCACCACCGTACGTGGCACCATAACCGGTAGCAGGGTATGCAACAGGGTAGCCAGTGGTGGGGTAAGCACCGGCCCAGTTAGCTGTAGGGTAGGCGAGCTCAGTGTATCCAGATCCGTAGCCAAAAGAAGCGGTCGCAGGAGCGAAAGCATTGGGTCCATATGCACCAAGGCACTGCTGGCTGAACACGTTCTGCAAAAAACAGATATAGTTTTAAAAATAATTCAAATGGTGACGAGTAACACAGAAAGTATGGAAGTGGAAGACAACCGGTGGCGACCCCAAGTTAATGATGATGAAGTCAAATGCTCCAATGATTGGGGATCCATATTAACCTCGGATCAAAAGAACAGCTGGAAACCGTAGTGGCCTTTGCCCAGGAGTTAGGGCTCCCACACATGTGTAAAAAACTGGCCAAGTGCGAGTCGGACTCGCACATGAAGGGTTCCGTACCAAAACGGTATGCTATAATTTATACAATTTCTTCTATGGCCAATGAAACTTGACCTCTGGATTGTATAGGCGCTCATACGATTCAGGGACCAAATTATATTGGTTGTTGTTGTTTCCATCTGTTGCTTCCATTCAAGTTCAAAATGATTTTCTTAGAAAGTCCTCATAAAGTTCTACTTTTCAGATTTTTTTCATATTTTCCAAACTTATGGTTCAAAAGATAGAGGGGGACACACACATTGTTTTTTTACTTTTGGAGCGATTATTTCCGAAATTATTGACATTATCAAAAAATGACTTCAGTAAACCCCTATTCATTTTTAAATACCTTTCCAACAGTATATCACACGTTAGGGTTGAAATTAAAAAAAAAATCACTTCTCACTTTACATATAGGGGGGCTACCTTATTAAAACATTTTTTTCCAATTTTTATTTTACCACTAATGTCGGCGTCATTGATACACATATTGGTACAAAATTTCAGCTTTCTAGTGCTAACGGTCACAGAGATTAAGCGAGGACGGATAGACGGACAGACAGACATGGCGAAACTATAAGAGTTCCTAGTTGACTGCGGAACCCTAAAAACGAACGAAAAATGATCATAAAATGAAAAGTACTGGGCCAAACCATGCTAAATTTTATGGGGCCAAATGGCAACTATTCCGCATCAAACTAAAAATGAATCACGTAAATCGGATCATAAATCGCAGCGTAATCGGTGTACATACATAGGAAAAAAAAACATACCAATCGAATTGAGAACCTCCTCCTTTTTGGGAAGTCGGTTAAAAATAATCGGTAGTTAGACGGTGATTTGGTTCAATGCAAAGAGAGTTTTGCCAAAACACGCGGCATCTAACTTGAACCTGCGCAGTAGTCGTTTTTTAGACGTCTCATATAAATCAAGCAGAGAACAGACCTGCGCAGAACGACGCCATTTTGGTTCAAGTTATTTGCCTAGAAGTATAGCTTACCTGGAGCAAGCAAGCTTGGATGCAGAGGAACAGAAAAGTGAAGGTAGACATGTTTATTGATTGTTTATGTTTTACTAAAAGTGGAAGACTGAATAATGTTTTAGAATAGTCTATGTAGCCTTATAATTATATACAGCTTATTTAGTCATAAATTAGTATCTAAAATTCTCTGAACATTTTGAAAGAAAACAAACATCACGATTTGATTAACTATGTCTAATGTATTAAGTAGAATATTACAGTATACGATTAAAAATTATCAAGAAAACAGCGATTATTAAAGTTATCAACAAAATGTGTGTAAGTTGAAGAAACATTTCTGATAACATAACTTGATATAAAATGAAGGAAAATTTTATTGTATTCATTCGTGAATCAGCATTTAGATCAGTAACTACTACATTGAAAACAAAATGTCAACCAAAACTATAATAATCCTCTGTGCTCAAGCATTCTTCATTCAGGTAAATTATGGCATAACCTCTAAACAATCTTATCAAATAATGCCTAGGTGGTTTTTCTAAGACATTTGAACTCTTATCTAAGTATCGTTCACATGGTCTAAACCCTCTTAAATACCAACTAAATGCTTAGGTTCTTTTTGAGATTTAAACAAGTCTTTCAAGAACAACGTTTCTTCATTTTCAGACTGCACTCAGCCAACAATGTATCAGCCGTGCAGGAATTGACGCTTCTAGATTTGCCTCTCCATATGGTATTGCCGACTTTTCACAAGCTTCTCCTGCGATGGCATACGATAGACTAGCCACTCCTGGTTTAGCATATAATGGATATGCTGGCAGAGGATTGCCTTGCGATAGGTTCTCCAATGCCATGGACTTTACTATCACCAGCGGTGGAGGTCTTCCAGTAACCAGTATATCTTCCATATCTCCTACTGGGATCACAGTCAAATCTGAAAACACTTATGAGGGTCCTGTAACCATTATTGGAGAACTGCCTTTTGTGAGTGCCGTTGCTGTAGAAGGCAATTTACCTACTGTCGGTGCTGGGGCTATTGACTATGGTTGCGGTAATGGTATCGTTGCTATGGTGAGTGAAGGACCAAGCCCTACGTCCTTCGGTTCTATTGGTCCCGGTGCTTATGCCCCGGGTCCTAATATGGCATTCGGTGTTGGTAGCAGTTTCGGTTCTCGTCCTGCTATGGGTCTGGGTAACAGTTTTGGTCCTGCTGCCGGTTTTGGTGCAGCTGGCTTTGCGAATGCCAATAGATTAGGACAAGGATGTGGATGTGGGCGCGGAATGATGTACTGATTTAGTGATTACAAATAATTGTTGTGTTTGAAATGTTAAATTATTAAAATAGTTCGCCTGAAAGTATCTGAATTTTATTTTACCTTTTGGCATCCAGGGAAGAAAGGGAAGACCTATACCCAGCAGTTCGTGATTCAGGGCTGATATGATGATGATGAAGGCCAACCACGGTAACGCATTTTGAAATCATCGTCTTATGTTTACAATAAAGAACTCTACTTTGACTAAATAAAGCAACTGTAACGATACTTAATTCCAATTAAACGTATTGTCTTGAATTGTACACATGTATTCATGTGTACTTCTAGTGCTACATAAGCAACAGGATGTCCAGTTCCAGCAAAACAACCTGTATGAACGAAATGGAACGTATGAAATTCAGTTTATGCTTGAAAGTTACAGACAAGATTAAGCTACCAGAATCTGTACATTTTCCCAACAAACCTTTGACCCTAATGCTTAAGCGATAGGTTTGGTTGAAAATCAATTACAGTTTGACAGATGGCGTCTGAACATGAGTCTTGCTAGAATAGTAACATAATACATTCTGTTGCTCGACCGTTATTCCTTTAGTAAATAACTCGAATTTAATTTTTTCAAGTTCTCAAACAGTAGCTGCATCTCCAACAAAGGCAGCTTTGGCGCTTATCTAGTAGACTACCTCTGCGCTTGCAGTGGCTACAGAGGTTTTGCTATTGACGTCATGTCCACCAGTTCTGCAGTGGTGGTAGATTGCCCATCTCTAGCATGTCTGGTAGCGGTACTCCTCGTAACATCTGAGGGTACTGTACATTTCGTGGCTGGTAAGATGTCGTTCGTGAGTCTTGTGGCTTTAGACGGGACGTTGCTTAGTACTGGTGCTAGTGACATAAGCTACAGCTGCGGTAACGGTGTTACTGAATTTGAGAGTAGTCCTTCTGCTGCTACCTATCCCGTTGCTGGTGCAGTTTACGATCCTGGAGTAGCCGCTTAAAGTTCAAGTCCGGTCCGGCATGGAGTATTGCTGTCACCTTTGGGATGGCTTAGCCAAATACCATCTTGCCACACTTGACTCTATAGAGCGCAGCGCCAGGAGGCTAATTGGTGACGATAAGCTGGTTGTCAAGCTACATAGCCTGGCCCACCGTCGCAAAGTCGCATGTCTGTCGGTATTCTACAGACTGTACTTCGGAGAGTGTGCGCAGGAGCTCCACGAGCTGATTCCACCATCTCCCTTCTTCCATCGGGAGACTAGACGTACTGCAGGTTATCACCGATACCTAATCGACGTTCCACAAATTTGAACGAAGCGCTTTGCTAAGTCCTTTATTATGCGCACAGCCAAGGAGTTTAATTTCCTGCCTGCGTCGGTTTTTCCGAGTTCATATTATAACCCTAATCTATTTAAGTCGCGAGTAAATAGGCTTCTTCTGGGTAAGCTCGTTCCATCGTCGACATCATCTCTGCCCTTATGGCAAGATTGAAGTTAAGAGCAAGCCCATTTTATAATAAATTAAGAAAGAAAGCTTATGGTCCAGGGATGGCATTTTAAGCTTCTGCTGCTGCCACTACTTCTGATCACAGCTTAGTAACCGTTGGATGGGAATTTTCAATCTATATATTAACAACAGAACCATATGTTTTCGTATAGTGTTTAGTATGATTTTTAACCGACTTCCCAAAAAGGAGGAGGTTCGCAATGAGGGCTAACGCGTGTGAATTCGCCGCTAGAGGCGCTAGTGTAGCGTGAGGTCCAAAATATCACTTGTCACTTTATTGGGTGGGCTGCGCGGTTTTATTTGTAACGTTTAAGTTTAATTTTGAGGTATTACAATTATGGCAAATACGAGTTACGGGTCAATGAATGTCAGTGCTTTAAAAGTGGCACTAAGAAAAAGAGGTGCAAAGATAAGCGGACTGAAAGAACAGCTAATTCAGAGGTTTGTTTTGGTTTGTTTACTGTTTACAAACAAAATATTTTGTCGAAATTAAGCTTCTTTACCGAGTTTACAGCTATGTTTTTCTTTTTTTACTGACTTCAAGACTATGACAGAAATAATAACTTTAATGGAAACATAGAATATGAAATACTACATACCGATTTGTTGTATACTGTCGAGTTGCCTGCAGACAGTTTGTACAACAGTGTAACGGCAAAAAGTGTATCACCTGACTTGGATATAGTGAATAGTACCGCGCAACAGTGCGGTATACTCGTTAAATTATTTTTAATTGTTTTTTTTTTTTTGTTTTTTTTTTTTTTGTTCTTAATCATGCGATCAGTCGAAAGACTATGAGCAGATGTGTTGCAGGATCAATGGCGATTAGAGTTAATTCCCCATCAGGAATTTCTCCATAATTAGACATGGCCATCCAGTATATGCCGTCGTTTCAGCCTTCGCATTGACTCTGGAATAGTTAATTGTACGGCAAACTTTAAATTGTAAGAAAACTTTGTTTTGACGCCAAAACAACTTACTAATATCTATCCAACTTTGACAGTTCTCATCATCGGGACCTCACGCGCCAGTGGCGCCAACTGGTGAGCACAAAAACGGTAGCCCTCATTCGATTGGTATGTTTTTTTTTTCATTTTTGAACAGTTACCTAATCGTTATTTTAGTGTATGTTGTTATTTTTCAGATAGGTATATTACAATGGCATAGCAACTTATTTTTATATCTGTTTATATACACCGATACAAAAATAAATAATAAAAAAAGGATTTTGTCGGTCAATACTCATGAATAAAAATTTGACGGGTTAGGATAACTGGTTGTCCATAAAAATGTATTCTCATAAAATTAGCAGAGCCGTGTAAGATTTGTTTAAAGATACTATTTTCTGGGATAAAAGGCCGTCGCATTCATTTCTTTACAATTTAAAATTAGAAGTAGCAGGGCCCCTACTATGACGTCTTAAAACATTCCTAACTTACTCTTAATCCATTGTGGAAACGTGACAGAACTATGCAGGGTGTCTAGCGCCATCTCTTTTCCACACTGGATTAAGAATAAGTTATGACTGTTTTAAGACGTCATAGTAGGGCCCCTGGAAGTTTTTATGAATTTTGACATTATTATGATTTTATAAGCACTGAGTTAAGGATTGCAATGTGCTTTTAAGTTTGTTAATATAAAAAAAGAAAACTCAAATATTAAATTAGTGCTGCACAAACACTTTATTAATCATTCTTTTATGAGTTTTCAAATGCCATAAAATCTTAAAACATCTAGCACACATAGTTGATAGGGGCACCGCAGCCACACGCGCATTTGCCAGCGATAGACACGGAACCAGCAGCAGCCACAGGACCACTAAAGCTCACAGCGCCCATGATGGGGACCTGACCAGCAACAGCGGTGTTACCGGCGACTGGCAGCTCACCAGCGACCGCCACGTTGCCTTCACCGGCGCCGCCGTACGCGGCACCACCATAACCGGCAGCAGCAGGATAGGCGAGTCCGTCGTAAGCCAAACCAGAAGCCAATCCGAAGGGGGCAGCCAGACCAGGAGCAGCCAAGCCGAAAGGAGAGGTTAAGCCAGGAGCCGCCAATCCACAAGGAGCAGCGAGAGCAGGAGCGGTCAAGCCATAAGGAGCGGCCAAGCCATAGGGACCAGCGAATGCAGCATCAGCAACCGCAGCTCGGCTGGTGCATGACTGTCCTAGTGCTGACTGAAAGTTAAAACAAATTATCTGAATTATTCAATAAAATGTATCATATTGACAAATTAAAGAGGGCAATGTAACAACATCGAATTTTTGGGTTTGTAAGCACGAGAATCTGACTGGAAACAATCATTATCAAATAGTGTTTTTTAACAACACAAAAAAAAGAAGAAAAGCAATTCTTACCTGGACCAAGCAAGCTTGGATGCAGAGGAACACAACAGTGAAGATAGACATGTTTGATGTTCGTTTGTGTTCAACGAGAAGCTGAAGTCTGAATGATGAACTGGAACACCCATCATATTTTATACTCAACCGTTGTTGTTGATATCAGTAGGTACTTAGATAGTTCAGTTTCCAAATTATTGAAAACGTGACTAAATTAATGTCACCATAGCAAAAGCGTTTCTTTGTTGGTAAATAGTAGACTATCGTGCTTACACAAGCTATTCATTAATTGCTTTCACCTTGAACTTGATAACACTATACGATACGGAGTATAAAACCCCCCACGGATGCACTAATAGACATCATTCTAGTGTCAGCACTCGAAACAAACTACAATGTCTGTCAAAGTTATCCTCGTGCTCTGCGCTCAGGCGCTCCTGCTCAAGGTAAGAAACCAATTTATTTATTTATAGTATTTTTTTTTAAATCAAAATGTATTTTAGTAACTGTGTACTCATAGAACACCTTTTCTTACTATTTCAGTCCGCACTCGGACAGTCATGCACCAGCCGCGCTGCGGTCGCTGATATCTCTGGACTTGCTGGTCCCTACGGCTTGGCCGGTCCCGGCTTAGCCGCCCCATGCGGGTTGGGTGCTCCTGCTTGGGCATATGATGGACTCGCCTACTCAGGCGCTGGTTTGGCAGGCAGAGGTCTGGGTTTCGACGGACTAGCCACTGGCATCGCAGGCAGAGGAATTGCTTACGATGGAATCTACGCCCCCGCCATGGAGTTCAGTCCTACCAGTGGCGGCGCTCTGCCTGTCTCCAGCGCCTCCGCCATGGCTCCCGTCGGTATCTCCGTAGTGTCTGACAACGTTTATGAGGGTGCTCTGGCTGTGGGTGGTGAGCTGCCGTTCGTGGGTACTGTTGCTATGGAAGGTGTGGTGCCTTCTGCCGGTGCTGGCGCCGTCAACCATGCCTGCGGTAATGGCAGGAACGCCATGATCAGTGAGACTGCTGCTTACGGTTCAGCTGGTGCGTATGCCCCTGTCGGTGCCTACGGTCCCGCTGCTCTTGCTGCTCCAGGCATTGGTTTGCATGGTGGTTGGGCTGGCAGAGGTTGTGGCTGCGGTATCTAAGGTGTTCAGTAAAATGAAATGTAAGCAATTACTAAATAAACCAACATGCAGAAAATATTTTGTACTTTCATTTTGTATTCTATTCAGGCAGAAGTTGTGTGTATCACTGCTGCAAGCTTTCTTCATCGGTATAGAACTTGCAGCTGGAATTTTCATCACTAATTCACTAAGGCAGTGCCATTCCACCATTATGCGGCACAGTGGCTCACAGTATGCCGCACAAATGTGTCTTTCTTAACAAATGTTGTTGTGGACTTGCATCAGCGAACACGCTCGCGCGCGCGCGCACTCTCTCCCGCTGTGCCCAGAGCGGGAAGAGTCATTTGATGATTCACCAAACCGAAAAAAAAAAGGGGTTGAAAGGGTGATGATGAAAAGATTACTTTTGGTCGCGAAATTAGTAACGTAGACTAATAATAAGTACTCGTGGTTATTAATAATATTTCTTAACATCTCTAATAATAAACTGACTAAGCACACTACGAATAATAACATAAAACCTTTGTTGTGTTGTATGATACGCAACATTACAACTTGTTTCACACGAACGTACCGCTAACGAACATCGAAAACTCTGTTCGTCAAACATGTTGACGAACAGAGCGACGATGCTATTAGGTATCTGTATGTTCTGTATCGACGGTGTTTGAAGAGCTTTAATAAATCCACCAACGGTGGTGCCATGGTTATTAAGATAAAGTTCAATACTGTTTGTTGTGCGCGAACTTGATTTAAAATAATTATGTTTGCGTCTGTGTTCGGATATGCCATTCAAACGTACAGTCTGTACCCAGCATATTTACCTTACCGCTCGTAGAATAAGTAGTCTGAGAAGAGGGGTAAATAATGCTGGGTAGTGTACAAGGGTCGAGTGGCTTTCGGGACCGGGACCACGGCTTCGAAAGCCACGTGTATTATTTTAATTATTTTGGAGGTGCCCCTCCAAAATAATTAAAATAATACAGGCCGGGACCACAAGAAAAACGAAGTTAAAGTACAGTTAGCGTAAAAGTGATATAATATTATGAGCAACAATTACATGAATTTATTTATTAGTACGGGTACAAAATAAAGGGTAATTTTATTGGGTTACATATTATTATACATAGGTACAATCAATTATGTTGATGGTACAAATTAAAAAAATGTTGTAGTAACAACTTTCCATGTTTAACAAATTCTAATTTCATTATTATTTCTATAAAACAGATCATTCTTGCTGTTTTCTTTGACTTAACCAAAGCTTTTGACACGATTTCTGTTCCGACGCTACTCGCAAAGTTGGAACTGCTTGGCATCTGAGGAACATAACTAAAAGTTACGCGACAGAGCGGCTTTAGAATGTTAGTTAGGATTGGCAATGTCAGCTCTGGAGACCTCCCTGTCACGTAGGGGGTTTCCCAAGGCATTATTCTAGGTCCAAATGTCTCTGTCCTTGCAGATGATTCTGTTCTCGCTTTCTCTCTTACATGCACACGCTACATTGGAATGGGTTTTGGGTACAGTAGTTAACTCTAAATGTGGATAAATCCAAATCCTATTGCAATAAGGGAACGTAGGCGAAGAAGTATGACTAGGCGATTTAAAAAGGCGTAACTTTTTTGTATGTAGGTACTACCTATCTACGCGAGCACCATCAAACTACTATATACAGTCACATATTTTTAATAGATGCTTTGTCGCTAAAGTATTAGGTACATAATCCTTACATAGTATAAAACAAAGTCGCTATTTTTGTCTGTTTGTCTGTATGCTTAAATCTTTAAAACTACGCAACGGATTTAGATGCGGTTTTTTTTAATAGATAGAGTGATTTAAGAGGAAGGTTTTAGTATATAATTTGAACGACATCCATGCGGGTGAAGCCGCGGGCATCAGCTAGTTATATTAATAAGACAGTTTCGGGTAGCTAGATTTGCTGGTGTCTGGCTTACTACTAGTTTTTCTTAGAATAACTGTCTCTTTGATAGGTAAAGAAGCGTTTCATTAATAGTAAGATTCCTTCGTGTTGTTACAAAGTTTGTAAAATACAACACTCTCATCTAACATAATTTAAAAAAAAAACATTAATAAGCAGAAATCATGAATGCTGACACAGTAATGTCGGAACCTGATTTATTAAGAGGAAACGCGAGTGGTCTTTTCTCCATACAAACGCTCTCGCCTGTTTTCTTTTTGGTTAATGACCCTAGAGCAATGGTTTTTTACAGAATAATAAATATTAACTATTTCTATGCCCCTATGTTTTCCTTTTTGGTGATAAATTATTTTTATAAGCACTAGAACCCTCAAAAAATGCTCAAAATTGCTTGTTTAGATCGCTGTTAACAGAGTCCTAGTGTACAAATTTGACAACTATTAACGAAAAAATAAAAACATAGCGGCGTAGTATATAACCTCCTTATTCATTGTCTAAAATATCTTTTAAATTGGTTCAATATTGGAGGAGGAAATAGGCGAGAGCCAAACCTCGAATTCTAACTTTTTTCTACAGTTTTCCTTATCGCACGTATTTGAGGGCAGGAGGACGGAGAGAGACAGCGATAGTAGAAAGAGACAGCACTCGCATTTCCTCTTAAGCTAGGTCAGTTCCTAACCACAGTATTAATAAATAGCTTACTAGTAACAATTTAATTCAGTCAACAGAAATGTTACGGCACGTGCCATTACAATAATAAACAAAGATTAAATTACAGTTATATGAGTCGAGGAAGACCAAAAAAACGATGAATTGACTGTGTAATGTAAAGGATGAATATGTCATGCTGAGGGTTGTTCGAAAGAGATACCGCGGCCTCGGACACAAAGGGCTTAGAAGGAACATGGGTGGTTTTTAGTCAGTAGACATCTGACACTCCCTACCGTCCAGAGCAGGAGGAGTCATTTATTCATGATTTCACACCAACAAAAAAAAAAAAAAAACTGGCCAAGAGCGAGTCGGACTCGCACATGAAGGGTTCCGTACCAAAACGGTATGCTATAACTTATAGGTACAATTTCTTCTACGGGCCAATGAAACTTGACCTCTGGATTGTATTCGCGCTCATACGATTCAGGGACCAAATTATATTGGTTAACTGCTGTTTCCATCCGTTGTTTCCATCCAAGTTCAAAATAATTTTCCTAGAAAGTCCTTATAAAGTTCTACCTTTCAGATTTTTTTCATATTTTCTAAACTTATGGTTCAAAAGTTAGAGGGGGGGGACACATTGTTTTTTACTTTTGGAGCAATTATATCCGAAATTATTGACATTATCAAAAAATGACTTTAGTAAACCCCTATTCATTTTTAAATAGCTTTCCAACAATATAATATCACACGCTAGGGTTGAAATTAAAAAAAAAATCACTTCCCACTTTACATATAGGGGGGCTACCCTAATAAAACATTTTTTCCAATTTTTATTTTACCACTTTGTCGGCGTGATTGATACACATATTGGTACCAAATTTCAGCTTTCTAGTGCTAACGGTCACAGAGATTAAGCGAGGACGGACGGACGGACAGACAGACATGGCGAAACTATAAGGGTTTCTAGTTGACTACGGAACCCTAAAAAGGGTGATATGTCAAGAAAAGAGGTGTCACATGAGAGGACGAACCACCTGTGGGTGTGGGTAAACTAGAAAATAGGTCGCGTGATAGTGCCATTGGCGCGCCTACAATATATAAATATATAATTATATTGTAGGATTATATATACATATATTTATATAATATAATCTACATAAATAAAAAGAGAAGTCCTGACTGACTGACTCATCAACGCCCAGCCCAAACCCTTGGACCTAGAAAGCTGAAATTTTGCACAGAGATTCTGTTTATAATGTAGACAAGGAACAAGGAAGGATTTTTCAAAATTCAACCCTTAAGGGAGTTAAATAGGGGATGAAAGTTTGTATGGAAAATCGTCATTTTCACGCGGGCGAAGCCGCTGGCAAAAGCTAGTTAATAATATGTCCGTACAAATGGCCCTGCCATTAAGAAGCAAGGATAAGGGCAAGAGAACGAGACTTCCCACTTTATCCAACAAATATATAAACTTATTGTACACGTCCTGGGTACTATAGAACTAGAATTTTGTTAAAATTGTATCGTTATAGTTTAAAGTTAAGGCTGAGTTGCACCAAAAAAGTCGTTAAAGTTAAGGTTTTTGTCAAATTTGACAGTACTTTAAGGGGTATAGAAAAATTATATATGCAAAATTTTTTTTGCAAACATTCAAACAAAGTAAGTAGGTACTTATTATATTTATAGCTTTGTCTATATCACGTATTATTTTTTGGTTGAACAATTACCTACGATGAATATCCTTGTTACTCCTTAAGCAATGCAATCGTATAGTCAGCCACCAAGCTACGTTTTTAGAGACTCGAAATCTTGGCAAGAAACATTCGTCGTTCCATGTGGAAAAACGATCGGCTCTGGTAATCACACTTTTCTTTTCATCGCTTTTGTCATCAGAACTGGTTTCTGCGAGTATTTCTTGGAGCAGGGACATGATGTCTAAAGGTTATATTCAACGCGTTTGACAATAAAATTGACAGACAATTTAACACAAACTATAACACTAACCAGCGGAAAGTGAGTGGTTGCAGTTACCGTTAAAGTTATGACGTCATTTAACTATTTGTCAAATCGCGCAACTCATTGTTGGCCTATCCGATACAAAACTGAAGTTTTGATGTTTGTTTGACGTGCCATTTGACACAAACTTTAACTTTAACTACTTTTTTGGTGCAACTCAGCCTAAGTAACAACCTGGTGAAAACAAGCAATAACAATTTGTAGAAAATGTCTTACAGTAGGCACTGTAAAATAATGTTTTACGAAAAAGCAGGCTCATCAGCAGGCTATGTTCTTGAAAGTAGGGTTGTTCAAGTAAAAATTGACATTATGTACATTCCATTTATTTCACGTGGTTAAATCAATATTGCGTGTCTTTGTCTTGTTAAGAGCTTATTATAGGGCACCGCAGCCGCACGCGCACTTGCCAGAGATAGACACGGAACCAGCAGCCGGCACTGCGCCGCCGAAGCTCACAGCGCCCATGATGGGGACCTGACCAGCAACAGCGGTGTTACCGGCGACTGGCAGCTCACCAGCGACCGCCACGTTGCCTTCACCGGCGCCGCCGTACGCGGCACCACCATAACCGGCAGCAGCAGGGTAGGCGAGTCCGTCGTAAGCCAAACCAGAAGCCAATCCGAAGGGGGCAGCCAGACCAGGAGCAGCCAAGCCGAAAGGAGAGGCCAAGCCAGGAGCCGTCAATCCACAAGGAGCAGCGAGACCAGGTGCGGTCAAGCCATAAGGACCAGCGAATGAAGCATCAGCAACAGCAGCGCGGCTGGTGCATGACTGTCCGAGTGCGGACTGAAAGTAAAAAAAATATATCGTCATCATAGTGCTTATTTAAAGAGTGCAATGTGACAAAATTGCATCTTTGGGTTCGTAAAGACAAGATTCTGGTTACTCTCGTTGGCATACAATCATTAGGTATACTAATAGCGAGAGACGAAACACAAAAAAGAAGAAAAGCAATTCTTACCTGGAGCAAGCAAGCTTGGATGCAGAGGAACACAACAGTGAAGGTAGACATGTTTGATGTTTGTTTGTGTTCAACGAGAAGCTGAAGACTGAATGATGAACTGGAACAGCCGTCACATTTTATACACAGCAGCTCGTTGATATCAGTACTTAGATAGTTCAGTTTCAAAATTATTGAAAACGTGACTAAATTAATGTCACCATACCAAAGGCATTTCTTTGTTGGTAAATAGTAGACTTATCATGCTTACACAAACTATTAATTAATTGTTTTCACCTTGAACTTGATAACACTATAGATACGTAGTATAAAACCCCTTACATTAGCACTAATGAACATCATTCTAGTGTCAGCACTCGAAACAAACTACAATGTCTGTCAAAGCTATCCTCGTCCTCTGCGCTCAGGCACTCCTGGCCCAGGTAAGAACTCAATTATTAATTTTAAGTAATATACATCCTTCAAAAGATAAGATTGTATTTATTATGTCTTTCAAACACGAATTAAATGTTGGTCTAAAAGTACCTACTCGTAACTAAAAGAACACCTTTTCTTACGATTTCAGTCCGCACTTGGACAAGCATGCACCAGCCGTGCTGCAGTCGCTGATATCTCTGGACTAGCTACACCCTACGGCTTGGCCGGTCCCGGCTTAGCCGCCCCTTGCGGCTTGGCTGCTCCTGCTTGGGCATATGATGGACTCGCCTACTCCGGCGCTGGCTTGGCAGGCAGAGGTCTGGCTATCGACGGACTGGCCGGTGGCTTGGCAGGCAGAGGTCTGGCTTACGATGGAATCTACGCCCCCGCCATGGAGTTCAGTCCCACCAGTGGCGGTGCTCTGCCTGTCTCCAGCGCCTCCGCCATGGCTCCCGTCGGTATCTCCGTAGTGTCTGACAACGCTTATGAGGGTACCCTGTCTGTGGGTGGTGAGCTGCCGTTCGTGGGTACTGTTGCTATGGAAGGTGTGGTGCCTTCTGCCGGTGCTGGCGCCGTCAACCATGCCTGCGGTAATGGCAGGAACGCCATGATCAGTGAGACTGCTGCTTACGGTTCAGCTGGTGCGTATGCCCCTGTCGGTGCCTACGGTCCCGCTGCTCTTGCTGCTCCAGGCATTGGTCTGCGTGGTGGTTACGCTGGCAGAGGTTGTGGCTGCGGTATCTAAGAATCTCTTGAAAACAGACATTACTGATCAACGCAATAAATTGTATTACAATTATTATTGTATTTTTATTATAACACCCCTTTTTAAGTTGTTGATAACATCTTTCGCCAAAAATATATCAATAATTCCCGGTTTAAAGTTTGGTCATACAGAAGTTTTTGTTATTTTAAACATAAAACTTAAAACTTTTCTTATGGCCAAAATCAAAGTTAACGTCATAATCTTGTGTTCTAGCGGTAGGTAATGATAATGACATCGCGAATGTTCCTCCTGTTCTACTTTCATGAACTAAAAAAACTGTAATGTAGAATGTAGCACTGTTCGCACTTTACACTCAAACGATTATAAAAGTCGGTACTAAAACAAAGTCATCATCATCATCATTTCAACCAAAATAAGTCCACTGCTGGACATAGGCCACCAGGTAAAAAAAAAACAAAGTAAGTAGATAAAGGAAAACATAAAAAAAAAATCGTATTGAGACATGAAATTGTACCTACCTACCACTACCTACTGTACAGACATAGCTTGTTTTAAAAATTGCGTTATAAATTTTTAAGTTTAACTTTTTAACAATAAATAAAATCGACTTCTAAAACACAAAAAAGTGAAGCAGAAACTTCAGAAGAAAAATCAGCTTTTGAATTCGGTGACTTTTGTTTGTTTTTTTTTTTCGTTTTTGAGGTTCCATTTAAATTTTATCGAAATCGGTCGATCAGTTTTTGAAAAATCGACAAAAATGTAAATGTTTGGGAAAACCACATGTATCGGTATCAATCTTTTTTAATAATCTATACTTCTATACTAATATTATAAAGCTGAAGAGTTTGTTTGTTTGTTTGTTTGAACGCGGTAAACTCAGGAACTATACTGGTTGGAATTGAAAAATTATTTTTGTGTTAGATAGTTCATTTATCGAGGAAGGCTTTAGGCTATATAACATCACGCTATGGCTAATAGGAGCGGAGCATAAATGAAAAATGTTACAAGAACGGGAAAAGGTATTTCCCTTTTGAGAGCTTCCGCTGCGTGCGCTGCGAAAACGATTTAAGTTACGTAAATATCATGTATGAAGGAATTGTTTCTCCATAAAAGTTCTAAAAAAAAGTCCGCGACAGCTTATTAATATGTCTATCTGTTAAGATTGTCTCACTGTAACCCTTTTTTACTATTAAAATGTTAGGTTAAAATGAATTATTTTTTGCGAAGCTTATTTAACCCATATGGTATTAATCTATATCTAAATAGCTGACCCCGGCAAACGTTGTTTTGCCATATAAAAAATTTCAGAAAAAAAAAAAAAAAGATGAAAAATAGATGTTGGCCGATTCTCATAGATACCGGATAAGCACAAAAAATTTCATCAAAATCGGTCAAGCCGTTTCGGAGGAGTATGGCAACGAAAACTGTGACACGAGAATTTTATATATTAGATAAATGTGTTTGTTAGAACGGAAATTTAATATACAATATTTTTGCCCTTTACTCTGTAAAGTTTAAAAAGATATCGCAATGTAAAAATATCCGCGCGGCAAAATAATTCGCGCGTTGCAATGTAGTACGGGGGATCTGGCTGGCCTACGGTAAATTCAAATTCAAAATATTTACTGCATCATAATGTTTACAAGTACATGGTGTTATCGTATATTTAACAGTAAGAGATACCTATTAGTAATTCTCAATTTAATATAATCTAAGCTAATGTATCATACCATCCAAACTAATATTATAAACAGGAAATATAAGATTTTTTGTTTGTTACGATTTAGCTTAATTTCTGTTGGATAGTCGATTTATCGAGAAAGGTTATATTATAAGCTATATTTATGTGACGCAGACGAAGTTGCGTGGGTCAGCTAATCTATACTAATATTATAAAGCTGAAGAGTTTGTTTGTTTGTTTGAACGCGATAAACTCTGAAACTACTGGTTGGATTTGAAAAATTCTTTTTGTGTTGGATAGTTCATTTATCGAGGAAGGTTATAGGCTATATAACATCACGCTACTACCAATAGGAGCGGAGCATAAATGAGAAATGTTGCAAAAACGGGAATTGAAAATTCCTTTCTGAGAGCTTCCGTTGCGTGCGCTGCGAAAACGGTTTAAGTTACGAGAATATCACGTATGAAGTAATTATTCGTCTATAAAAGTCCTAAAAAAAAGTTTGCGACAGCATCTGTCTATCTTTTAAGATTGACTCACTGTAACCATTTCTTACTATTAAAATGTTAGGTTAAAAAGAATTATTTTTTGCGAAGCTTATTTAACCCATATGGTATTAATCTATATCTAAATAAATGTGTTCGTTAGAACGGAAATTTAATATAGAATATTTGTGCTCTTTACTCTATACAGATTAAACAAATATCTTAGAAGATATCGCAATGTAAAAATACCCGCGTGGAAAAATAATTACGTGGGTTGCGTCGCAATGTAGGTACGGGGGATTCTGGCTGGCCTCCGGGAAATTCAAATTCAAAATATTTACTGCATCACATAATGTTTACAAGTACAGAGTGTTATAGTATATTTAACAGTAAGAGATAGATTTTATAGTAATTCACACTTTAATATAATCTAAGCTAATCTAAACCATCTAAACTATTGTAATAAAGAGGAAAGATAAGATTTTTTGTTTGTTACGATTTAGCTTAATAAATTAATGTCGGATAGTCGATATATCGAGAAAGGTTATAGCTATATTTATGTGATGCAGACGAAGTTGCGTGGGTCAGCTAGTACTGGTATATCTATACTTCTATACTTATATTATAAAGCTGAAGAGTTTGTTTGTTTGTTTGTTTGAACGCGGTAAACTCAGGAACTGCTGGTTGGAATTGAACCTACCCCCGTTACCTTTTTACCACATTAAAACATACAAACTTAAATTCAACAATAAAAAACACTTCATTATCACTATACATCAACTGTCAATGACAGAACCGCAGACGTCACAATACCACAGATAACATCTTGTAGTGCTGTGGCTTAGTAATGTTACTAAATTACATATGTTGCACTCGCGCATCTCTATGATCTGTGAGTGTGCGAGAATATCTTCCGTTTCATACGCATAATATGTCATCATCACGCACGCGCCGCACTAGTTGCGAGTGAACGACCAACAGTAGTTCGTTCCCTTCGTTCCCCACAGTGACATTAAGGCTGCCTGTCCACCGGAGCGGAGCGAGGCAGCGAAGCGGAGAAACGGAGAAATATTAACCAATAGGACTGCACAAAATCTCCGCTCCGGTCCCAGTGTGCAATCCTATTGGTTAATATTTGTGCGTTTCTCCGCTCCGCAGCCTCACTCCGCTTCAGTGGACAGGCAGCCTAAATAGGGCGTGCGTCGCTGGCACGTTCCTTTTCGTAACTCGATGTTCGGCGCGGGCGCTTCGCCCCTAGCGGGCGAGCGCTCGCGTCCGTGACACGTGCTCACCTCTCGCCGTGTTTCGAGCAATTCGAGCCTAATGTTTTACCATCTTAAGTAATTCTCCGCCATCGAGTCTTAAAATCAGTGGCTACATAACCCCATACTGGGGTCCCAGGTTCCTGCTGGAGGAACACCCTTAACATCTCCAAAGTTCCGGTTGGAGGAACTCCCACCAACTCTCTGAGCGCCTGCACATCAAGGGCCCGTATTGGTACCTGTCGTGCGCGCCATAACGGACCTCCCACGTCGGCCATTCTTGCCACGTGGGCCTCGCCGAGTAGATCACCGGGTCGACGCGACCACCTGTCGGCCTTCACCCCTGATATCCAGCGTGGCACCTCGATGCGGTCATCGCCACGCCAGCTAACAGGGCAGTAACGTGCACCCCACAGGGAAGCCTACTGAGTGTGTGATAAGTGAACGTACCCAAATTAATTCTTCAAATATATTTTTATGTTGACAAGGGTTCGTGGTTTTATTTTATAACCTGCGCCACGCAACCCTTTATCGTCACAATATCATGTATGAAGGAATTGTTCCTCATCAAAATTGTTGTTCATCCCTCTCATAAAGAAACGAATTTTCGTGAGTAGTTTACCAGCCGCTAAAATCGAAAGAATGTAATGCGTTTTATGTGACGATTGTAAATTAAAGGATTAATAACCTTTCATTTTTGAAACTATTTTATGAAAGAAATGCGTTTGTTAACGCGGTAGAGCAAATAAAAATATTATTATCAGAACTTAATTTTTTTTCCGTGGTTCGAATATAACGCATTTTCATCTAGTACAGATACTAGTAGGGGGCACCACAGCCGCATGCGCTCTTACTTAAAACTCCTCCGTTACGACATCGTAAAATCTCCGCACCGTCGTCTAGGGTTCAGTCTGATGGGGGTGACGTCCCCGAAACTGGTAATCTACCCAGACATTGTTAGGAACAGACTAAGTAGAGGATGGTGCTATGAACATTGTAAATTAGACAAACACTCCAATTTGATTGCTGTAAGAAAATTTTATTTATTCCTTTGAGAGTTTTCAATGCATCAATATTTAACACAAATAGTTGATAGGAGCACCGCAGCCGCACGCGCACTTGCCAGAGATGGACACGGAACCAGCAGCAGCCACAGGACCACTGAAACTCACAGCGCCCATGATGGGGACCTGACCAGCAACAGCGGTGTTACCGGCGACTGGCAGCTCACCAGCGACCGCCACGTTGCCTTCACCGGCGCCGCCGTACGCGGCACCACCATAACCGGCAGCAGCAGGGTAGGCGAGTCCGTCGTAAGCCAAACCAGAAGCCAATCCGAAGGAGTTCAGACCAGGAGCAGCCAAGCCGAAAGGAGAGGCCAAGCCAGGAGCCGCCAATCCGCAAGGAGCAGCGAGAGCAGGAGCGGTCAAGCCATAAGGAGCGGCCAAGCCATAGGGACCAGCGAATGCAGCATCAGCAACCGCAGCGCGGCTGGTGCATGACTGTCCCAGTGCGGACTGAAAGTTAAAACAAATTATCTGAATACATATTCGATAAAATGTATCATATTATTGACCAATTAAAGAGGGCAATGTAACAACAACGAAATCTTGGGTTTGTAAGGACGAGAATCTGACTGGAAACAATCATTATCACATTGCGTTTTTTAACAAAACAAAACAAAGAAGAAAAGCAATTCTTACCTGGAGCAAGCAAGCTTGGATGCAGAGGAACACAACAGTGAAGGTAGACATGTTTGATGTTCGTTTGTGTTCAATGAGAAGCTAAAGACTGAATAATGAACTGGAACAGCCGTCATATTTTATAGGTACTGAGGTACTACCTAGTTGATATCAGTACCTACTTCCGTTTCAAAATTATTGAAAACGTGACTGAAATGTCACAATAATATGAAAAGTGTTTCTTTGTTGGTAAATGCTAGGCTTATCGTGCTTACACAAGCTATTAATTAATTGTTTTCACCTATTTAGTATTTTTCTTGGAACTTGATAAGTAAATGGAGTATATAACCACCAACAGTTGCACTTAACATCATTCTACTGTCAGCACTTGAAACAAACTACAATGTCTGTCAAAGCTATTCTTGTCCTCTGCGCCCAGGTGCTCCTGCTCAAGGTAAGAAAACATAAAAACTTTTTATACTTAGATTTATCATTATTCTATCACTATGAAACATTTATACTTATGTGAGTTTTTCTGTACTTTCAGTCAGCACTCGGACAGGCATGCACCAGCCGCGCTGCGGTCGCTGATATCTCTGGACTTGCTACACCCTACGGCTTGGCCGGTCCCGGCTTAGCCGCCCCTTGCGGCTTGGCTGCTCCTGCTTGGGCATATGATGGACTCACCTACTCCGGCGCTGGCTTGGCAGGCAGAGGTCTGGCTTTCGACGGACTGGCCGGTGGCTACGCAGGCAGAAGCCTGGCTTACGATGGAATCTACGCCCCCGCCATGGAATTCAGTCCCACCAGTGGCGGTGCGCTGCCTGTCTCCAGCGCCTCCGCCATGGCTCCCGTCGGTATCTCCGTAGTGTCTGACAACGTTTATGAGGGTGCTCTGGCTGTGGGTGGTGAGCTGCCGTTCGTGGGTACTGTTGCTATGGAAGGTGTGGTGCCTTCTGCCGGTGCTGGCGCCGTCAACCATGCTTGCGGTAATGGCAGGAACGCCATGATCAGTGAGACTGCTGCTTACGGTTCAGCTGGTGCGTATGCCCCTGTCGGTGCCTACGGTCCCGCTGCTCTTGCTGCTCCAGGCATTGGTCTGCGTGGTGGTTGGGCTGGCAGAGGTTGTGGCTGCGGTATCTAAGAATTTATTTTGAAAACAAAATATTCTGATCTCAACATAATAAACTAAATTGCAACTATTTTCGCACTTTCATTTTTGTATTAAACCTTTCCATGCTATTGATTAACATTATCAATAAGTATAATTCGCTGTTTGTATTCAATTTTTTTGAATTGTTTTTTTTTTCTAATGGCCGAAATAAGAACTTACGTCGTGATTCTTGTTTTTTTATTATGATGTCACGAATTTTCATCCCAGTAGGTAAAGTCATTCAGGAGCACTTCAGGAGCCGCGCAGCCGAGCCGAGCGGCCGGCCTCGTGAGTGTGGACGTGACAGCATAACAGGAAAGTTTCACTACGGCTCGTAGTGGAAAAGCTGCTTAAAGATCCTTATAGCATAATTACTTTAGTATTTTTTTTCTACTGAGCCTAAATGCACGGCCCTTTTTAGAAATTATAAACATGATAAGTAAACACATTCGATCTATTATTGCAGAAATATTATGAAAAACATTATGTAACTCTTTTATAAAAATCACATATTCATGCCATCATTCAATTAGGCCGCAATAGCGAGCGAAGCGATCTCGAATTTGTTTTGACACTGTGTCCTGGGCTGTTTAGATTTTTTTCGACCTATTGGAGCTACTTGAGCGACTGCGACAATATAAAGTTTCAAGGGTTCAGTTTACTAGTCACGGCTGCAGCTGAAGTTCTTCTAAGAATCTAAAATACTTATATATATACTCATAAAAAAAAGTAGAAGTTACGAATTCTGAAGAGGTCATTAAAAAGTTTAAAACTCAAAGAACTTGGTATTTAAAAACGAGCTCGAAAATTTCAGCCCTTAAAAAAGCGTTACTTGAATGACAGACAACGTCAAAATTGAAGAATTACGCTGCAAGAGCGAGCGAAGTGAGTTCCAAGTTTTTTTTTCACCCTGCAATGGACACTTTAGAATTGTTTCGGCCTATTGGAGTTACTTGGTCGACTTCAACAATGTTGTTTTATAAGAAAGTAAGCCTACTTTCTCGAGAAAGCAAGAGCGAGCGAAACGAGCTTGAAAAATTTTCAGCTAGCCATGGATAAATTCAAATATTAATTCTATAACATTGAAAATATTGATTCTAATTTTGTTTTATTAAGTGTTTCGCTTTAAGCGACTGATGCCAAACGCTGTATCGTTTGGCATCAGTCTCTAAATGTATCTGTATAATCTTAAAAGTAAATACAAGTTATCTGGCTGTATACTTATTATTAGCTTGTTCGACTGTACGTTGCTCAAAAATCCGCTAAACTGAAGTGGGCCTAGGCTGGCCATATCATCTGCCGCACTATATTCTTCATCATCATCATCATCAACAGCCTATAACGTTCCCACTGCAGGGACTCTCCAGGAGAGGGATGGGCTATAATCCACCACGTGGGCCCAGTGCAGGTCGGTATCTTCTTAAAGCTCCTCAATTTTTAGATGTTGTACACATTATTCCAAAATTATTTAAATGCTGAATGTTAACGGAATAACTGAATTTAAACACCGTCAACTGGTTACTTCAAAAACACAAAAAAGTGAAAAATATACTTCAGAAGAAAAATCAACTTCTGAAGTCGGTGGCAAAAACGAGATCAAAACAAATTAAAGTCACCGTAGTATCGAAACTTTTTTATGAACGTAGCAACTCAACCAATAAAATTTTAAAAAAAAAACCTTATAACTCACTAGTGAATAATAGCAATGAAAAAGTCACAGTTTGATTATAGGTGTCATTATGTGCCTAATTGCGGTGACATTATAGCCACTTTATGAGCAAGTGTGTTGAAAATACTTTTATACATTATTGTTGTTACCCTACCTTCAAAAAGAAGAATAATATAAATCCTTACATAGTATAAAACAAAGTCGCGTCTGTTTGTTTGTTTGTTTGTTTGTTTGTCTGTATGCTTAAATCTTTAAAACTACGCAACGGATTTTGATGCGGTTTTTTTTAATAGATAGAGGGATTCAAGAGGAAGGTTTTAGTATATAATTTGAACGACATCCACGCGGGTGAAGCTGCGGGCATCAGCTAGTATAATAATAAGAAATAAAAGTACCAAAAATATAAATGCATCTTGTTTTTATTCGTTGGAACGGTTTTCTACTAGGAATCAGTTATTAGATACCGCAGCCACAACCTCTGCCAGCGTAACCACCACGCAGACCAATGCCTGGAGCAGCAAGAGCAGCGGGACCGTAGGCACCGACAGGGGCATACGCACCAGCTGAACCGTAAGCAGCAGTCTCACTGATCATGGCGTTCCTGCCATTACCGCAGGCATGGTTGACGGCGCCAGCACCGGCAGAAGGCACCACACCTTCCATAGCAACAGTACCCACGAACGGCAGCTCACCACCCACAGCCAGAGCACCCTCATAAACGTTGTCAGACACTACGGAGATACCGACGGGAGCCATGGCGGAGGCGCTGGAGACAGGCAGAGCGCCGCCACTGGTGGGACTGAACTCCATGGTGGGGGCGTAGATTCCATCGTAAGCCAGACCTCTGCCTGCGTAGCCACCGGCCAGTCCGTCGATAGCCAGACCTCTGCCAGCCAAGCCAGCGCCGGAGTAGGCGAGTCCATCATATGCCCAAGCAGGAGCAGCCAAGCCGCAAGGGGCTGCTATGCCGGGACCGGCCAAGCCGTAGGGTGTAGCAAGTCCAGAGATATCAGCGACCGCAGCGCGGCTGGTGCATGACTGTCCGAGTGCGGACTGAAAGTACAGAAAAACTCACATAAGTATCAATGTTTCATAGTGATTGAATAATGATAAATTATAAAATAATTTTTGTTTTCTTACCTTGAGCAGGAGCGCCTGAGCGCAGAGGACGAGGATAGCTTTGGCAGACATTGTAGTTTGTGGATGTTTAGTGCAACTGTTTTAGTTTTATACTCCGTAAGTTATCAAGTTCCGACAAAATGAACATGTAGGTGGGTGTAATTAATTAATAGCTTGCGCAAGCACGATAAGCCTACTTTTCCAACATTTTTTTGTTTAAAACATATCATCACGTTTTCCAAAATTATGAAAACACTGTTGATATCAAGTACGGGTTCAGTATAAAATGTGACCAACATTTTAGGTCACCATTCAGTCTTCAGCTATCGTTGAACTTACTTGAAACATGTCTTCCTTCACTGTTCTGTTGCTCTGCATCCAAGCTTGCTTGGTCCAGGTGAGTGATAGCTTATTTTCCGAAGTTTTTAAGACACAGACTTTTCTTTTGTTACTTATGTAATTTTACAACTTCCAAAAATAAATTTTGTATCATTACCTATCTGCCTAGCCTTTTCCCAACTATGTTGGGGTTCAGCTTCCAGTTTTACCAGATGCAACTCAATACCAGCATTTAACACCTCCTCAACCCTAACTGGATTATTAACCAGTTAAGTTTGTGGAGGTCAGATAGCTATTGATACATAACCTGTAATGAAATTGGATCTGATTTTCATGCCTACCTGTTACGACTCCAACAGATATATTTTGTGTACTAATCGTTATTGATTATTTTGCTTTTACAGAATGTATTCAGCCAGGCATGTGGTGCTTATGGCCCGATGATCGCTCCCGCTATTGCTTCTCCCATTCTGGCTGGTCCTTGTGGCTTAGCTGGTCCTGGTCTGGCTGCCCCCTTCGGATTGGCTTCTGGTTTGGCTTACGACGGACTCGCCTACCCTGCTGCTGCCGGTTATGGTGGTGCCGCGTACGGCGGCGCCGGTGAAGGCAACGTGGCGGTCGCTGGTGAGCTGCCAGTCGCCGGTAACACCGCTGTTGCTGGTCAGGTCCCCATCATGGGCGCTGTGAGCTTCGGTGGCGCTGTGCCGGCTGCCGGTTCCGTGTCTATCTCTGGCAAGTGCGCATGCGGCTGCGGTGCTCTCAACAACTACATGTACTAGATGATGACACACGTAAACTTCTAACATCCGGAAATAAATGATGATACCCATATTTTTTGCTTTTTCTATTTTATTACTGTTTGTTCATTTGAAACATAAATGTTTTTCATTGTTTGGAAGCAAACTGTTGTCCCAAATTGTGAAGTTTCTTTGTACCGTCTTCAGATTTTGCTGATTTATCTGTTGTCGGACAATGCCTGACGAATCGGACGTTTTACTTTACGATCATTTCTTAAGAGCGTTTAGTACCTCAAACGCGAGTTTTATAATGCGTAAAAGTATATGATTCACTGCAGTAATCAACATCAGAAAAATATATGATATTCTTCAGGATATATGCTAGTGCCATAGTGTTGTGAAAACATAATACAACTAACTTTGCTCGATAGAAAAAAATCGCGAAGATACCTCTAAAAATTTCTTTTAACGAGTAAAAACCATACTAAAATACATGTCATCGTTCTGATTATTTTGGGAAATAATTCTACAAGCAACAAACTAAAGTCATAGTGTTTTACTTTTTTAGTCCAATCAATAGTTTTTTTGTAAATCGCAAAATACCGCTAATTTCGCACTATTCGGCCGCAGCGAAAGACGTAACAGCCGCTTTGTGTGATTAGAACTTTATTCTAACAGTACTACAAGCGAAGTTTGAACCACCACAAATAGGGTTGCTAATCTGAGGTAGCATACGCTCTTAAGGATGAACAGCGTCAAATTGCAGTTTTATTGGACGCATGATAATTATTGTAGTATACCTAAATAACATTTTGTGCTTTCATACCTAATAGCAACAAACAGATCGTGCCCTTACTTCAAAACCCAACTAACTGCACAAAATGTAGTTTTGAGAAAATCGTGTTTAAAGGTTCGAATCGTAAAAATTCTATTTAAATACTTGATAAAGAGGCGAGTACGTGTATTTTGATTTCTTATTGTATTAATTATTCGGGTGGTGAAGAAAAAATAACTTAATTCTCAAAACAAGTAGGAAACATGAAGGATTAGCTTGATAAATGCTGCAGATAAGTGGTTTTTCCTGTAGTCGCAATGTTTTCTTATGTTTTGAAGAATAGAGTTTAGACAGCAGTTTTTTTATGAATTTAATTATTAAACGAAATATTTATGTTCACCTAATGAGTAATTGCTAATACTAAGTAGAAATATTTAGTCTCTTTACTCATTTATTAAATTGTTATTGTTAATTTAACGTGAATCATGACAAAACCACTTAAACGCAGATAGAATGTTTTTCCTGGCGAGAAAATATTGCTTACAGTGCAAAAACATTGCTATAACCGACACTTACTGGGTTTTGTCTGTTCTTTATTTAAAAAAATCCAGAACGGAGCGTCATCTCGGAAAACGGGTTTTACCAGTATGTAGATCTTGAAAAGGAGATTCTAACGGTATTTGTAACTCATTTTTGCCCATAAGTGACTTTAGTTGGTTTTCGCTTTAAGGGCACGAGATCACTAAGCTTGTTCTGACTTGCTTTCTATTACCGGGTAAAACAGGATAAATAGAATTGCAGGGGTGAATCGAAACAAAACTTTAAAAGGGAATTTAACATTGAATTAATACGATAAGTTACCAACAATTACTCTATTGAATTCACTGAATTTTACTTTATTAAATAAAAACCATTTTTGCCACATACCACATTTATGACTGTATTTTGTTACTCCGAACGAAGTTCGTATTCAACGATAAAATCCCTCTCAAAGTTCTGTCTCGATTCACCCCTTAGGTTCTATTCATCCCGTTTTACGGTATTTAGGAATGACTTGGCCATATTTTTTTAAGAATAAAATAAGTATTTTTTTAAATGGCCCTTGTCGAATGGTTTCGGTACCTAAGCGTTTCGTTCGATAAAAAAGTTTTTACTTAAAACTCACAGTACCATACCAAAAATAATGTACAAGTTTCTAGCGGCAGTAAATATTTTAGTTTACTACTAACTTAGGTATTTCAATCGATGAATTGTTTTTTTTTATTAGCAAATATTTGACCCGAATGGGGAAGAAAACTGTCAAATAGTTCCACGTAGAGGGCGCTGTACATTGGCTACAAACAAACTGTCTAACTCCATAGAAATTGAACAATATCTTAATATTTTGTGACTTTTTTCAATATTATGGGTCGTTCTGTAGCCTTTGGATGCAAAGAAATAGGCGTTGTCAGATTTCCAAGAAATTTGCGCATGCAGAGAAAGTGGGAAAAGGCACTAAAACTAAAAAAAAATCAAAACAAGTAATTCGAGGCTATGTGGGAAACATTTCAACGAAACAGACTACGAGACCACTTCTAAGGCGACAGGTTAGTACGATACCTATTATTAATTCTGACTTTTTATTAATAATTTGAATGTGTGGGAGAAACAAGGGTCGAACGTTGACTTGGTTTCTCCCACTTCAAGTCAACGTTCGCTCATTGGGAATTTAAGCCGCACTGATATATGACAAGTATTAACATTACCCAATATTGTTTCAGGCTTTCCACTCCAACGCAAAATTTTGAAGAAATCTGCTGTGTCCTCTATATTTTGTTGGAATGAATCACAGAGTGTCACCTCAGCTCGAACTGAGCGATTGCAACAGAGAAATGCAAGGCATTGCTTATTATCAAGCCCTATAATATCAAACGAACCACTGCCATCTACCAGTTTTGATCTTATTCCAGACATGAACATAGAAGAATTGGTTCTTTTCAAATAACTAGGTATCTATACATTTTGTAACATTTTAACAAATGATGTATTACCTTAGTTTGTTTATTATTAGATCATTAAAAAGCAAAAAGTTAGTGAGTGAAATTTATTTTACAACTTGTAGAACCATAATATTGCCCAGAAAACAGCTAAAATTCGATAAAATGTAAAATCTATTGTACCTTTCGACAAGATCCGCTTTCATTACTTGTCGCGTTGCTCCTCATTTGTTCAATTCCTCCTTCAACTGGTCGATACAGTATACACCAGGTAGCATACATTGTGCAAAGACAAATTGAGTTAAAAAACCCGCGCAAAAACTTAAAAAATCGTCCACACAATGCAAACGTTTATTTCAAAAAATTTGACATGTATAGCCAAACATCAGCGCCATCTTGCGGCGAAGTTTCCAGGAAACAACCCCATTGCCCTATGGCCAGCCCGGGCCTGTCTATGATTATGTACAGTCAGCATCAGAATTAGCTGAACATTTCGGAATTTTAATTCTTTTATGTACAGGACTCTAGCTATTATTTTTAATGTTTTAGTAGATTATTCGTTAAAATCGTCCTTATACTCCAATAACATTTAGTAACGAGTAATATCTAACAAGTTTTTATGAAAAAAAACAGCATCGAAACTTTGAGTAATGTTAATATACTTCTGATGCTGACTGTACGTTGCTCAAAAATCCGCTAACTAAAGTGGGCCTAGGCTGGCCATATTATCATCTGCCGCACTATATCACCCTGTGGGTTGTCAGACCTGTGGGTTCGGTATACGCAACGAGCCTACAACGTCCTAGTACGCGTTCAGTATAATAATGCTTTCAGAATGCTGTTGGGGTTGCCGCGCTACTGTAGTGCATCGTATATGTTCGCAGACGCGCGCGTTGACGGTTTCCACGCCATAATGCGTAAGAAAGCGGCGTCGTTATTGCAAAGACTGCGCGGTAGCACCAACAGCATTTTGCAAATGATTGCATCCCGCTACGACTGTCCCATTCCGCCTCACTGGGTGGGAATAGTCACGGGAAAATTATGATGTTGTGTACCTACTAACATAGATCGTAAGAAAATTATTACTAACACTTATAATTATTATGTACCTACTAACATAGATCTTAAGATAAATTTATTGTTACTAACACTTATATGGATTCTGTCCGAAATAAATGGTTATTATTATTATTATTATATTCTTCTTCATCATCATCATCATCGTTATAACGTTCCCACTGCAGGGACTCTCCAGGAGAGGGATAGGCTATAATCCACCACGCGGGCCCAGTGCAGGTTGGTATCTTCTTAAAGCTCCTCAATTTTTAGATGTAGTACACATTATTCCAAAATTATTTAAATGCTGAATGTTAACGGAATAACTGAATTTAAACACCGTCAACTGGCTACTTCAAAAACACAAAAAAAGTGAAAAAAATACTTCAGAAGAAAAATCAACTTCTGGAGTCGGTGGTAAAAACGAGATCAAAATAAATTAATGTCATCGACTGTTTTTGAAGTCGGTTATATTTTATGTTATAAAGTTTTTTTCAATATAGGTATACCTAGTTTGTACAAGTTTCTAAAGCCTCAGCCTCCGTATTAAAATATTTAATTATGTTATACCCTTTTTACATATTTAAGACTGTGGTGACTATGACTCTTCTTTTTTTTGTTTTTTTTTTTTTAATTCAATTATTCAAACTAGGCTGATAATCAGCACTTTTTGAAGGTCAAAATTTACTTTACTTTACTTTACTACAGTGAAATTTGGCTAACTGGGACTTGAATAAGTGAGAAACTTCTATAACTTTACTGGAACTCATACTGAGACATGAGACAGATTTGGATATCTGAGACACATTTAACCAGGTTTCACTGTATTTACATTTTTATAAGACAAAAACGCCCACCCATCGGCACTTCCTAGTGTTTAGCTGGAAAGAAGAAGTGGCGGAACAAACTCCCCAGCACACATCTGTCTGTTAGGTTGGTTAGAAGAACCAGACTCGATACAATAGCAAGGTGTCAGTTAAATTTAGGATTTACTACAGACACAATCAGTAATAAACAAAAGTATATACAAATTACAAAGTGTAAACAATGTAAAAATAAAATACACACATCAACACGGTCTAGGGATATTTTTCAAAAAGGGAATTACTATCAATGTGTTAATTATTTATATGACATGTATATATTTAAAATATACGTTATTTAATATTCTACCATTTTTAATAATGGTAAGGGTATTGATTAAAATTTCAGGATTTTATGGAAAAAAAATGAAGCATAGACGGAAACCGTATATGAATTAACTTTTAATTTGTGAGTAAAAACTGAAAAAAATAGAAAAATCATTTAATTTGTGTTTATAAACTTGAAGTTAGTAGTCTGAGAAAGCGCCCATGATGTTCATAACACATCGGTAACGATTCGGCATGCTCAGAACAAGGTTGTCAATGTCTTGCTGCGGAATATTGTCCCATGTCCTTCTGAGGTGCGCAAAAAGTTGAGCTTCTGTAGCCAAATTTTCAGGAACTTCCTTCAGAGCTCTTCTTTGCAGCATATCCCACGCATGCTCAATGGGATTTAGATCTGGCGATTGAGCAGGCCAGTCTAAGGCAATAACATTATGTGTATGTAACCAAGCTGCTACCGTTCTCGCCGTGTGTGCCCGGGCATTGTCGTGCATGAGCAGGAAATCTTGCCCCATTTGTGTTCTGTGGAGCAAGATTACGAGCCCCAGCACCTGTTGGACGTATCGTTCTGCCGTCATATTGCCCCGCACCCAAACGAGATCCGTCCGTCCTCCAAGACGAATTCCTGCCCAAACCATAATTGTTCCTCCTTGGTATGGGTGAACTTCCTGAGGGTTCTGGAGACGGCTCCATCGTCCAGGAACTCGCCAAACACGCGTCCTTCGTGAATCTGGATGGAAGCCGAACCTGGATTCATCCGTGAACAGCACATTGGACCATTGCTCACGGCCCCAGTCCACGTGGTTCCGAACCCATTCTAATCGTCGTCCACGATTGCCTCTCCGTAAAGGTGGGACCCGGAGTGGTCTACGAGAGCGTAGATTGCTTTCATGCAGTCGCCTTCTTACAGTTTGGTCACTCACAAGCACTTGGTGTACCAATTGCAGCCTTTGGACCAATTGAGTCGCCGTTGCATTTGGTTGAGCTCGCGCAGTAATTTGCAAAAATCGGTCTTGTCTGGGGGTAGTGATGCGACTTGGCCCCCGGTGCCTCTCCGCTACTTCACCTGTGGCACGATAGCGTGTCCACAATCTTGAAGTTACATTTTGATGGGTCCCTATATGGCCTCAGCAACATTACGCTGAACAGATCCAGCTTCCAGCATTCCCACAGCTCGTAACATCTCCGCCCTCGTCAAATGTCGGCGTTGCATGGCTACAATACCTCAATGTTAACTTTATCTTTCGTTTAAAAATGATAAAAAACTGTAACTAAACGTAATTCGTATTGTTTTTTAAATTTCGCACAAATGAAAATTCCCTCTCCTGTACATCAAGACATTTTTATGCCACCGAAACAAAAGAATTTTCAAAAATTTGAATTTGGAATTAGTCTGAGATAAATTACAAACAAATCGGTGTATTAAAGATTCCAATGCGGCCAGTACTTTTCGAGTTATTTAATTGAGTATGAAATTAATATCCCTAGACCGTGTTGATGTGTGTAATAAATACATAACATAACAGTTAACTAATTTTGGAGAAAGAACACAAATAACAAACATTGTCTTGCGTTCAACTCAGCGACCAACTATTCTTATCATCTAAGTAGTTGTTAATAGAATAGTAAGCTTTTAAACAAAGATTAGATTTAACTTTAGTTTTAAACTCAATAAATGGCAAGTCTAGAAAAGAAGATGGCAGTTTATTATAAAATGTAATCCCGAGCCCTACGAAAATCACTGATGAAATAAAATAAAAATTATTTTGAAAAATTCTTATGACTTTGTAGCACTTTAAGCAATATAGGTACATCATATAGAGTTGGGAAGGACACCTACCAAGGTACAGTAATGACAGGTGAACTAAGGCGGGGCAGACGATATAGTAGCCATCGGGGTAAAAACCTGGATGAACTTGTAACGTGGTGATTTTCAAGAGACCACAATTTGAATTTTCGCGCCGTAGCGCAGTTACAACTCAGTTCAATGTCGGATCTGTGGGTCCGCCTCTTTCACCTGATTGGCTAAAATTTTAGTTCCAAATTCATTCACAGCAATTGAATATGGTGTTCAAACCAGGAAATAATTTACACAAGGGTGTTGAAACTATATCGGAATTGAAATCCACAAAAAGACTTTCAAAGATCCCTGTAGTTTTTCTGGAAACTATCATTTTCTGGAACGCGCGAAAGCCCTCAACCAATGAGATGCCAGACCAATCACAGCATCGAATTTGAGTTACTGTGTTGCCAGGCGAAGGTTGGTTTTCCTAATATTGCAAATGTTCCAAAGTTGAGGAAACACTTGTTGTGGATTTAAAAGTCGTTTAGTGATAAATATTCCACCTAGATTCATTATAAGTTATTCAGTAATATTATTTCGACCGAGTAAACTTTAATTGCTGTGGTATGTGTTCGCTTTCAAAATTTAGATTAGGAAGAATTCCAGTCTTCCGGGAGTTAGGTCGGAATTGGAAATTGAGGCGGGTAACCCTAGGCTCTTGACAGGTTGACTGGTAATTTGCAAAGACTTCGTTTTGAGAAGAACTTTATTTTATTTTTCATTTAACGACGCTAGTCGTCATTTCCATGAGTTTTTTAGTTTTATCGTAAGGTGAGTTTCCTTCTAAGATATTCGTGAAAATCCCGGATTGGGGAGTTTTCGTTTCGTTAAGTACAGTGTTGATTTTGGTTTCCAGGTTACGATGGTTCGTTCTCGGGCCTAGGAGTCTTCCGAAGGAATCCTAGGCCTGATTTTACATGTTACAATATGTAACAGGGTTGGCGAGGGTCAGACATCTGAATGTCCTCCAAATCATGGAACAATCGATGATCTGGTGAGTTGCTTGTTTGTCTTTTCTTTGTCACGCCATGTGCTTTGAGCACATGAGCAGTTTGGTCTTTCGTTATTTTATCGATACTTATTGGACTCGTGTCATTTTCAGAACGGGAATTTAAAGAGATTAGAAATTCAAATTAAGAAATTATGCAGTTATGAAATTTTGAAATTAAGAATTTAAAGAGAGTTTAAGGAAGAGCTACGATAGATTTTTATATTGAAAAAAGAAAGGATATAGAGACTGAATCCCTTTTGGGACGTTTGTGCTGAGACGAGGACTTGCTCGTGAATCTGCCACTGGCTGCTGCGGCGACGCTGTCCGGATTGCTGGCTCGTTGCCTGGAGGAGCTCTCTGTCAGGTCTGCGAGTTTTCACTAGAACGCAAGGGATGCTGGAGGTCGGTGTATCTTTCTTTAATTTTAATGTTTAGTGGTATTATGCTGTAGGAACCTTGTAAAACCTGTGAAAACCATAATTAAGTAGTCTGCCACCACACACCAAAGAACCCATTTAGTTTTATGCGACCCCTGTCGCTGAGTTAGTTTTCTTTTTGTATTTACAAAAGTGTTTTGTATATGTGTAACTTTGTTTTTGTATTACACATATAACAGAGATTTTTTTGTTTTATTTATTTTCTTTGCCACGTGGCCCTCCAGGGCATTCATTTAGAGAGGACTACGTGACAAACTGGAACAGGACCGTGGAGAAAGGCACAAAAAAGAGAGTTCTATGCCCAGCAGTGGGTGAATTCAAGATGTAGTAACTAGTAGATAAAGATGATGTGTGTTGTCTTGTTAAATACTTAAACATTATTGTTGTTACCACGGTTACCCTACCTTCAAAAAGAAGGAGGTCGATAAGAAATAAAAGTACCAAAAATATAAATGCATCTTGTTTTTATTCGTTAAAGGAACGGTTTTCTACTAGGAATCAGTTTTTAGATACCGCAGCCACAACCTCTGCCAGCCCAACCGCCACGCAGACCAATGCCTGGAGCAGCAAGAGCAGCGGGACCGTAGGCACCGACAGGGGCATACGCACCAGCTGAACCGTAAGCAGCAGTCTCACTGATCATGGCGTTCCTGCCATTACCGCAGGCATGGTTGACGGCACCAGCACCGGCAGAAGGCACCACACCTTCCATAGCAACAGTACCCACGAACGGAAGCTCACCACCCACAGCCAGAGCACCCTCATAAGCGTTGTCAGACACTACGGAGATACCGACGGGAGCCATGGCGGAGGCGCTGGAGACAGGCAGAGCACCGCCACTGGTAGGACTGAACTCCATGGCGGGGGCGTAGATTCCATCGTAAGCCAGGCCTCTGCCTGCGTAGCCACCGGCCAGTCCGTCGAAAGCCAGACCTCTGCCTGTCAAGCCAGCGCCGGAGTAGGCGAGTCCATCATATGCCCAAGCAGGAGCAGCCAAGCCACAAGGGGCGGCTAAGCCGGGACCGGCCAAGCCGTAGGGTGTAGCAAGTCCAGACATATCAGCGACCGCAGCACGGCTGGTGCATGCCTGTCCAAGCGCGGACTGAAATCGTAAGAAAATGTGTTCTTTGAGTTACGAGTACTTTAAGACGAACATTTAATTCGTGTTTGAAAGACATAATAAATACAATCTTATCTTTTGAAGGATGTTATTACTTAAAATAAATAATTGAGTTCTTACCTGGGCCAGGAGTGCCTGAGCGCAGAGGACGAGGATAGCTTTGACAGACATTGTAGTTTGTTTCGAGTGCTGACACTAGAATGATGTTCATTAGTGCTAATGTACGGGGTTTTATACTCCGTATCGTATAGTGTTATCAAGTTCAAGGTGAAAACAATTAATTAATAACTTGTGTAAGCACGTTATGCCTACTATTTACCAACAAAGAAATGCCTTTGGTATGGTGACATTAATTTAGTCACGTTTTCAATAATTTTGAAACTGAACTATCTAAGTACTGATATCAACGAGCTGCTGTGTATAAAATGTGACGGCTGTTCCAGTTCATCATTCAGTCTTCAGCTTCTCGTTGAACACAAACAAACATCAAAACATGTCTACCTTCACTGTTGTGTTCCTCTGCATCCAAGCTTGCTTGCTCCAGGTAAGAAATGCTTTTCTTCTTTTTTGTGTTTCGTCTCTCGCTATTAGTATACCTAATGATTGTATGCTAACCAGAGTAACCAGAATCTTGTCTTTACGAACCCAAAGATGCAATTTTGTCACATTGCACTCTTTAAATAAGCACTATGATGACGATATATTTTTTTACTTTCAGTCCGCACTCGGACAGTCATGCACCAGCCGCGCTGCTGTTGCTGATGCTGCATTCGCTGGTCCATATGGCTTCACCTCACCTGCTCTCGCTGCTCCTTGTGGATTGGCGGCTCCTGGCTTGGCCTCTCCCTTCGGCTTAGCTGCTCCTGGTCTGGCTGCCCCCTTCGGATTGGCTTCTGGTTTGGCTTACGACGGACTCGCCTACCCTGCTGCTGCCGGTTATGGTGGTGCCGCGTACGGCGGCGCTGGTGAAGGCAACGTGGCGGTCGCTGGTGAGCTGCCAGTCGCCGGTAACACCGCTCTTACTGGTCAGGTCCCCATCATGGGCGCTGTTAGCTTCAGTGGTCCTGTGGCTGCTGCTGGATCCGTGTCTATCTCTGGCAAGTGCGCGTGCGGCTGCGGTGCTCCTAACAACTACATGTACTAGATGACGACACACGTAAACTTCAAACATACGAAAATAAATGATGATACCCACATTTTTGTTTTTTCTATTTTATTACTGTTTGTTCATTTCAAACATACGTTTTTTGATTGTTTGAAAGCAAACTGTTGTCCCAAATTCTGAAGTTTATTTGGGCCGTCTTCAGATTTTGCTGATTTATCTGTTGTCGGACAATGCTTGACGAATCGGACGTTTTCCTTTACGATCATTTCTTCAAATTCAAATTCAAATTTATTTATTGTTTGTCACAGGTGAAATATTAGGTCTTATGATTACAATATATTGGATCGCTGCAACATACCTGTATGGTGTACAATTTTTGATGCTGGTTCCACATTTATAACATTCACTACATTTTACTGAATTTCAAAACAATTATTCGCTCTAAGTCAGCGTCCATCATTCATCATGCATTAATATAGTTACAAGTTCACGTAGTCAGATAAACAAATTAAATTATCCAATTGATTTCATGATAATTACATGATACATTGATGTCATTAAAATTAAATTATTCGTTATTGTCATTCAAATTAAATTATTGATTTATGTCATACAAATTAAATTACTCATTCAGTCATTGTCTAAAGGTCAATCAAAGTCATCAATATTTTTGTCATTAAAAAAGTCATTAATTGAATAATAAGCCTTACATATTAAAAATTCCTTTAGACTTTTTTTAAAACTATCTAAGGTTAAAGTACCTTTTACATTTTTTGGAAGTTTGTTATAAATTTTCACACCTATCCCAAATATACTCATTTTAAACTTAACTGTCCTACACTTAATTCCACATAATTCATGTTTATACCGTGCACTTCTCAATGTGTCATATTTACTTAAATCGCGTTTTATCATTACTGCTGCTTCATAAATGTATAGTGATGGAAGCGTTAAAATGTGTAGTCTTGGAAACTCTGTTCTACATGAATCGGTTTGTTTAAGCCCACATATACTCCTAATACACTTTTTCTGGGCCTTAAAAGCATATTCCCTGTTGGTTGAATTGCCCCAAAAAAGAATACCATATTTGATTGTAGACCCTACGTATGCATGGTAAGCGCTAAGTAATGCTCTCTCGTTAACAATTTTTCTTAGCATGTAAAGGGCATATGAAAATTGGTTTAATTTTTTACAAACATGATCAACCTGAAGTTTCCAATTTAGCCCAGAGTCAATATAAATACCAAGAAACTTAGTGTTGTTAACTTCTTTTAATTGTTCGCCTTTGTAATGTATTTTTAGATTTTTCCCCGTGTTAGTATTTTTATTTGTGAAAGTCATATAATTCGTTTTGTCAATATTTATTTTTAGATTATTTACTTTTAACCATTTTATGATATCTTCAAGTGATTCGTTAATGTCGTTTTCATAATTGTCTTTATCTTTGTTCGTAAAAATAGCTGTACTATCGTCTGCAAATAGTATCATTTCCTGTTTTATAATTTTCGGTAGATCGTTTATGTAGATGATAAACAAGAGAGGTCCAAGAATACTTCCCTGTGGCACTCCATACATAATAGTTCTTGGGTCTGACGTATATGTTTGTTCTAACTTTTTGTCATTTATTATTGATGAACAGCGTCAAAGTGCAGTTTTATTGGACGCATGATAATTGTAGTATACCTAAATAACATTTTATGCTTTCATACTAGCAACAAACAGATCACTAAGCTTGTTCTGACTTGCTTTCTAGTACCGGATAAAACAGGGTATAGTTTATAGAATTGCAGGGGTGAATCGAAACAAAACTTTGAAAGGGAATTTAACATTGAACTAATACAATAATAACATGTTACTAACAATTACTCTATTGTATTTGTCGGCGCACATTAAGATGCCAATGTCAAGAGTGACAGCTTGTCACTGTCACTCTAGCGGAGCGTCGAGTCGATGGTAGCGGGGCGGCCATATTGGTACGGCAGATCGTACAGAGCGGTCGCAAGCGCACCACGGTTTCGACGAATCGCTATCCATCCTCTTATTCAAAGTTCTTTTTTTGAAGTGATTGAGTGTTAATTATAGCCTAAGTGATTATTGTTACGTAATTTAATTATTATTTCAAGTAAAATCGTTTAAGTTATCAAGAGAACGGTTTTAATTCAAATGACCCTACTTGGACTACCCACATACCCACGCTGCAAGTTGAATAATTCTGATGAAGGCCGTCCTGAGCTTACATCAGAAGTGGGCTCTGAATCTCACTGCGCACAATGTTCGAGATCCAGCAGCGGAATATGATGCAGTTGATCGAGGCTATCAGAACACCAGCCTCATCATCCAAGATCGCTCTGCCAGAAATCAACCCAACCCAATCAAGCAGTCGGATTCTGATCAACGTGCAAGTGCAAGTGCAGGTGCAAGTACATGTGATAGTGCAAGTTTGAAGTGAAAGTTGATAGAAACACCAAATCTACCAAACTTTGAATCGTTTCAAACCACGGAATGTTCCTACATGCAAATGTCGTGTGTTCGTGTGTGCGTGTGTGTGTCATGGTGATTGCCACCAGACTTCAACGGGTACCCCTGGAACCAAAAAAAAACAAGTGATTTGTTTCCGTTATGGTGAAAGTGGGCCAAGTAGCTGGTGTTTGTGGGCAATGGCGACAATCTGGTGAGTCGTTTCCATTTTACTATTTTAGTGGAGCCGAGTGTTCTCTCATAAAGGAAAGCTTTTGTGACAAACTTGCGGGTACTGTGCGTAAAAACCTCGTTTACCTGAGTGGCATAGGCGGTGAAGATATTCAATGTACCACTTAAATTCAAAGCGATGTGGTCATTGATAAACTTCCAGTTAATTTGACTTTTCACGTAGTTCCTGAGAGGCTTATTTCTGATCCAATCATAGGTAGGTTTTATGTCTTGCATTTGTCTGTTGGTTATTGTAAGCATTATTCAATCCGGAATTGTCCGGCCGAAAGGAGAGTGTCGTCCGGGCCATACCCAGTGGGGTTGGTTGAAGGGATGCACTCGTCCGATCCAGAAGTGAGTCTATCCTGGTCGGAGAGTGTCGTCCGGGCCATACCCAGTGGGGTTGGTTGAAGGGATGCACTCGTCCGATCAAGAAGTGATGTCCTTAGTCTATCCTGGTTGAAGGGACAGTGTCGTCCGGGCCACACCCAATAGAGGGTTGGTTGAAGGGATGCGCTCGTCCGGTCCAGATGTGTTGCTGTTGGTTGGCAAGTCGATGGGGACAGTGTCGTCCGGGCCCGATCCATTACGGGCTGGTTGAACTTGTTCATTTCAATGTCTATAGTTGTGATTGACTCTGGGTTTGATGGTACAATCGAAAACCCATGTGAAGTCCTGCAGCAGGATGGACGAGCGGACGTTTTGGTGATTAAGCAAGGAATACAATAACGCCCGAGGACGGTCGTATGTCAGTCTGGCCGTGTCGGCGCACATTAAGATGCCAATGTCAAGAGTGACAGCTTGTCACTGTCACTCTAGCGGAGCGTCGAGTCGATGGTAGCGGGGCGGCCATATTGGTACGGCAGATCGTACAGAGCGGTCGCAAGCGCACCACGGTTTCGACGAATCGCTATCCATCCTCTTATTCAAAGTTCTTTTTTTGAAGTGATTGAGTGTTAATTATAGCCTGAGTGCATGTTTACGTACGCGCGGCGCGGCGCGCGGCGCGGCCGGCGACGCGATCCGCACTAAATTCAAACGTATGGCGGTGTATGAGTGCGTTCACGGAGAAGCGAATTTATACGCGATTGCTTGAATTTGAGGCGGCGGCCGCGGCGGCGAACGCGGCGGCGGCCGCGGCGACGGACGCGGCGATGCACGCGGCGGTTTATTCTCGATGAAGCGATGCCCGCGACGGAACTTGGCCTTGAAAATTCGCGGCGGCCGCCGCCGCGGCCGCCGCGCCGCGTCTCTATGTACACCGTCGTACATTGCCATACGTTTGTGTTTGCGCGAACGATGATATCTGCCGCTGCACGCATCGCCTGTCCGTGAACACAAAATTCGCTCGACGCGTCGCTCGACGCGTCGCCGGCCGCGCCGCACGCCGCGCCGCGCGTACGTAAACATGCACTAAGTGATTATTGTTACGTAATTTAATTATTATTTCAAGTAAAATCGTTTAAGTTATCAAGAGAACGGTTTTAATTCAAATGACCCTACTTGGACTACCCACATACCCACGCTGCAAGTTGAATAATTCTGATGAAGGCCGTCCTGAGCTTACATATTCACTAAATTTTACTTCATTAAATAAAAACCATTTTTCCACATACCACATTTAAGAACGTATTTCGTTACTCCGAAGTTCGTATTCAACGATAAAATCCCTCTCAAAGTTCTGTCTCGATACTCTCGATTCACCCCTTAGGTTCTATTCATCCCGTTTTACGGTATTTAGGAATGACTTGGCCATATTTTTTTAAGAATAAAATATGTTTTTTTGAAATGGCCCATGTCGAATGGTTTTTGTACCTAAGCGTTTCGTTCGACAAAAAAGTTTTTACTTAAAACTCACAGTAGGTACCTAACTGTGAGTAAAATAAATAAATAAATATTTTTCTACTCGTGTCCAAAGTTATAACTAACTTTTGTATTCGAAAGAGTAGGTATATTCCCGAGATGGACCCATAGTCACCAAATCAGGATATGATGATGGTATCCCAAGGAAATCGAGGACAATCTTTAAAGTTTAGCTGTTTAATTGTAGAAAAAGGTTGAAAAGAGAAAAGAGTTGAAAACAAATCTTACAAAATTATACGAATATGGACCGATACTTGTAATATTTCAGGTTTGCATTTATTTTACACTAGCTGACCCACGCAACTTCGTCTACGTCACTTAACCTTCAAGCGGGCGCGCGGCTATTTGTAACGGTAGCGGTCGTGCGTAATCGAAAAGACCTATGGGATAGGTATATTAGAGTTATAAAACAATAATAAATTAATAACCATTTTTTTTTATTGTACTTGAAAGCATCTATTCTTATGTTTAAACTAAAATTATACAAAACATTTTACTCCACAACGGACAAAAAAAATATAAAAGGAAATAACTTAGCTCAGACATTCTATGGATTTTCTTTATAATATTCTATATATTATTACTTGATCTTTTCTTTGTATTACCTCAAATAATACACTTTGTTTTAGCGATCGATGACTCATTTCATTTCATGATGAACTGAAATATAATTGATTACAGTGTAGATCCCAATTCGCAAGTATTTGGCATCGCAGTTTTAGAGAAAATAAAATAAAACTTTTTCTCTATGGATTGGCAACACAGCTTTGACACTTCTTTTTCGCGCGTTGAACGGCATCGCAACTAAAAATGATCAATTATGATTTACTAGCTACCGGAGTTAATTCAAATTGTAAAGCATACTTATAGGGATACCTATGTGTCATGCACTTTGATATAGAGACCCATATGCATTTGAGATAGATGCCTTCTCAATTAAATAGAGCTCCTACCCTTTTTTTATACACATTCATACCATTGACATTAATTACGAATTGTCTTAAAAAATTAAAAAAGGGGGGGGGGGGGCAAGGAAATATGAGTAGGTGTAGGTACCCAGTGTGGACTTGTCAGATATCCTTTGGTAAAAATGATGATGGTTATAAAACCAATCATTTTCTATTCTAATAATAATTTATTAAAATCTCCTTTCAGTACCAAACACCCATAAAGCAACCAGCTTACTCCGGCAGTGACCATCTTTTGCAAAATGCATTCACATGTAAAGGTTTGCCACTAACCTATCCACTCCACCAGGTAGGCTAAAACAATTTAGTACTACTTAAAGAGTTGGTAGTTATTCTGCCAAAATCACAGTGTGATTCAATACCAGATCTAATACAATACCTCACTGAAATACATTATACATAAACCAAAATAATGTTGGCTACAGCTTGTTACATTAGGCTAGATCAATACTTTCGCTTCTCTGTTAAATGAATGAATTGACAGGGATGATCACACCAAGCGTTTTCTCATGGGTCTTTAAAGAATTCAACCCGCTTTATACAAGTATGGGAATACTTGTGATCCTACAATAGTAGTGTAGTAGTATTCACTGTCTAATTGGGGATAATCTGAATTTTAATTTAAAAAATTAAGTAAAAAGCTTGTCAGCTCTTGCTACTGCTCAAAGAGTGCAGACTCTATCAGTTATTAAAAGACAATATGTCCATGTCACAAGACATAATACATTATGTACATTACTATTCTTATAAAAATATCACTGTCATCAAAAACTGAAACCTGCTTTCCTTTTCTATCAGGCATCCAAACAAACAATTAGTAGAAGAATTAAATTATTAATGAAGGGAAGTGGGATTGACTGATATATTATGTACCACACATAACACACTTTATGCAGACACATATTTTGCTAAACAGGCAAGGGTGTCATTAGATGTCATTAGGAAAACTATTGGCTAGCCAGATAGTTTTATTACATTGACAAGGTTCATGATGTATCATCATCATCATCATTTCAGCCAAAAGACGTCCACTGCTGAACATAGGCCTCCCCCAGGCGTCGCCACATTGACCGGTCCCGTGCGTCTCTCATCCAGCGGGTTCCTGCAACCTTGACCAGGTCATCGGTCCACCTAGTGGGAGGCCTTCCAACGCAACGTCTTCCGGTTCGCGGTCGCCATTCCAGAACTTTTCGGCCCCATCGGCCATCCGTTCTGCGAGCAATGTGCCCTGCCCATTGCCACTTAAGTCTGGCGATTCTTCGGGCTACGTCGGTAACCTTGGTTCTCCTGCGGATGTCCTCATTTCTGATTCGATCACGCAAGGAAACTCCGAGCATAGCCCTCTCCATTGCCCTTTGGGTGACTTTGAGCTTTCTGATAAGGCCCATTGTGAGCGACCACGTTTCGGTCCCGTATGTAATCACTGGCAACACACACTGGTCATAGACTTTCGTCTTGAGACACTGGGGTAAGTTGGACGAGAAGATACCGCGCAGCTTCCCGAACGCTGCCCAGCCGAGTCGGATTCGACGATTGACCTCTTTCTCGAAGTTAGATCTACCCAACTGGACCGTTTGTCCCAGGTAGACATAATCGTCCACAACTTCGAGCGTAGAGTCTCCGATCTTGATAGGAGTGGGTGTTACATGAACATTCGACATAACCTTGGTTTTGTCCATGTTCATTTTAAGACCCACTCTTTCAGAAGCTCTACTGAGGTCATCGAGCATTTTACTGAGGTCTTCCATGGTCTCAGCCATGACCACTATATCGTCGGCAAACCGAAGGTGAGTGATGTACTCGCCGTTGACATTGATGCCAAGTCCTTTCCAATCCAGAACCTTGAAGACATCCTCCAATGCAGCGGTGAACAGTTTCGGAGATATGACGTCTCCCTGTCTCACACCGCGCTGCAGAAGGATAGGTTCCGTGGTCTGGTCCTGAAGTCGGACTGACATGGTGGCGTTTTTGTACAAACACTTCAACACCTCGATGTACCGGTAGTCAATTTGGCACCGTTGGAGAGACTGCAGTACAGCCCAAGTCTCGATCGAATCGAAGGCTTGATGTATCAGTGAATGTTAATGGTTTATGTCTGTTTGACGGCACGGTTGGCGCAGTGGCTAAGCGGTTGGACTGCTGAGCTGCGTGTCGCGGGTTCGATTCCCGCACGGAACAAATATTTGTATGACCTGCAGATAGTTGTTTCGGGTCTGGGTATTTGTGTATGTGACTTTATATGTTTTTGCACGCACCCACGATACAGGAGAAATTCCTAGTGTGGGGCAACGTTTAAAAAAAAAAAAAAAACAAAAAAAAAAAAAAACCTACATGACAGCTATAATAATACCGTCTTAAATACCAACTTGAAGATGTAAATAATATTTACATTCCTTTATTTATCTTTACACAAACTTAATAAGTTTCATTAACATTCAGTTTTAAGTTTTATTCAAACATTCCTTATTATTAATGATTATTTATTTTATTTGTACACTGTCATTAATAGTGTTTTAATTTAGTAATATGGCATTATTAGCTATACATACTTATAGCATTTATTGTTTCATATTGTATCTGATTATGAGACAGGACTGATAGTATTTTATTATCATGAAAATACTAGTAGCCAATTATCATTGGTTTGTCTTTAATGACGCCCTAGTTATGTAAGCCACACAATGGCTAGGTATTTTGTCTTTTTACACATACATACTTATTATATAATACCTTAAGATTGATGATTATGAATCATACCTACCTAAGATATACAAGCATAGGGTAGTTTGACTATATTGGTCTCAAATAAATTTGATTCATGTAACAATAAGATTGATTTGGTAAGTCTTGTATATTTCCAAAAGAGTGGCCCATGTCGACTTAGACTCTAAACAGCTACACTGTAATCAATTATATTTCAGTTCATCATGAAATGAAATTGATTAATCAGACGAACTTACCTTAAGTGAAGTCCGATTACAATTTCATGAAGGATGAACTGAAATATAATTACCCACCCAACCCATCCTTTTTAGGATTAGTCCCTTGTCGAATGGGCTAATAGAGCAACGCTATCTCTAAAGAGTGTCAAAGCTGTGTTGCCAATCCATAGAGAAAAAGTTTTATTTTATTTTCTCTAAAACTGCGATGCCAAATACTTGCGAATTGGGAACTACACTGTAATCAATTATATTTCAGTTCATCCTTCATGAAATTGTAATCGGACTTCACTTAAGGTAAGTTCGTCTGATTAACCAATTTTAAACCGTTTACGCAACGCATGAAAGGGAAGCTCTCGAAAAGGAATATCTTTTCCTGTTTTTGCAACATTTTTCATGTATCATCATCATCATTCATGATGATCTCAAAAAGGAATATCTTTTCCCGTTTTTGCAACATTTTTCATGTATGCTCCGTTCCTATTTGTCATAGCGTGATGTTATATAGTCTAAAGCATTCCTCGATAAATGGACTATCTAACACAAAGATAATTTTTCATTTTCAACCAGTAGTTCCTGAGTTTATCGCGTTCAAACAAACAAACAAACTCTTCAGCTTTATAAATATACTAATATTAATAATAAAGATTGATACCGATTGACGTGGTTTTCCCAAACATTTACATTTTTGTCGATTTTTCAAAAACTGATCGACCGATTTCGATAAAATTTAAATGGAACCTTAAAAAAACGAAAAAATAAATAAACAAAAGTCACCGACTTCAAAAGCTAATTTTTCTTCTGAAGTTTATGCTTCACTTTTTTGTGTTTTAGAAGTCGGTTTTAGTTATTGTTAAAAATTTAAACTTAAAAATTTTCCACGCAATTTTTAAAAACGTTATGTCTGCAGGTAGGTACAATTTTATGTCTCAATACGATATTTTTTTTAATGTTTTCCTTTATCTACTTTGTTTTTTTTTTACTTCGTGGCCTATGTCCAGCAGTGGACTTCTTTTGGTTATGATGATGATGACTTTGTTTTAGTACCTACTTTTATAATCGTTTGAGTGTAAAGTGCGAAAGATGTTATCAACTATTGTATATTAGTGTGGGTAATCGGATAATTTGTTATGTTGCACTACCTGAATAATAAATATATCAGTCTTGATCGAATCTGCGTATCATTTACTTCATGGTGACAGCGGTGCTAAATAAATTTAATATTTAAGCCAGTTATCAACAAGTTACAAGTATATACAGTATCAAATCAGTGCAAAGGCGGAGTAAACAATATAAATCGCAATGGAGCATGCGCGTCCGCCGGCGGAATTATGTTTGGAGGGTGGACCGGCAACTCGGGCCGAAGCATGGCGTAAATGGTTTCAACAGTTCCTGGTATTTTTAAAGGCATCCGGTATTCACAAAGAAACTTCCGATGTACAAGCAAGCTTGCTAATAAATTTGATTGGTTCTGAGGGCTACGACGTATACACCACTTTCAAGTTCACAAAAGAGGAGGACAAAGAAAATTTTGAAACTCTCATAAGCAAGTTTAACGAGCATTTTAAAACAAAGCATAATACCTACGATGGCTCGTTTCAAGTTTTTCACAAGAAACCAAGTGACAGGCGAGTCTATAGATGAATACGTCACTGCTCTCAAGCTTCTCACTCAACATTGTGAATTTGAGCATCTGGAAGAAGGATTGATTAGAGATCGCATAGTATGTGGTGTTGTCGACGGTAGGCTACGTGATCGTCTCCTCAGATCAGAGGATCTCACCTTGGCCAGAGCAGTCAAATTGTGCCAAGCGAATGAGATGTCGCATGAGGAAAAACGGCAGATCGAGGAAAGCAAGGCTGGAAGCAGTACTGAGGGTACGGCGGTGGCCGTGGATGCGGTGCAAGGGTCGCGCGGCAGTCGCGGTGGCAGGGGCCGCCGGGCGCAGCGCTGGCGTGGCAGCGGCACGCAGCGGCGCCGGCCGAGCGCTGGCGCGAGCGCGGGCGCGCCGGAGCCAGCGTGTGCGACGTGTGCGAGTGCGGCTTGTGATGGTTATCAGTGTCCGGCAGCTAAGGCTATGTGTTATTCGTGTCATAAGCGTGGTCATTACAAAAAAGTATGTCCATACTTATCAAAACGTGTTGTTTACCAGATAGAAGAAGACAATGTAACTGACGAGGAAATGTATTATGTGTGTGCTTTGGACGGGATCGACAACACTGGGGACGCTAAGTGGTATGAAACATTAATTTTACATGCTAATGGTGAGAAAGGGAAATTTAAATTAGATACAGGATCGGACTTAAATGTAATATCCATAAATACGTACAAAAGATTGGGTTTTCAAGTTCAAAATTTAAATTGTGTTAATACAAAGGCTCAATCTTTTTGTGGCAATTACATACCAATAATTGGTTCCTCTAACATTGATTGGATCTATAAAGGTGAAACATATAAACTACGATTTGTCATTTCCAAACACGATTGTTACAGTCTACTGGGTAAATATGCATGCGAGGAGCTCGGAATAGTTAAGCGAATATTTACTTTGAATATTCAAAGATATGATGATCTTTTCCGGGGTTTAGGAAAGTTGCCGGGTAAATATAGGATTATAACCAGTCGTGATGTTCAGCCGTCGATCTGTCCAGTACGTAAAATACCTATAGGTGTGCGAGACAAATTATTGGTTGAGTTGAATCGCATGGAGCGTTTGGGTGTAATTAGAAAGGTGACACATCCAACGCCGTGGGTAAACGCGATAGTAGTAGCGGCTAAAAAGGATGGCACTATACGAGTGTGTTTAGATCCGCGTCCGTTAAACCGCGCCGTACAGCGCGCGCATTATCCGTTACCAACGCTCACCGAAATTGCAACAAAGTTGCAAGGAGCCCGTTATTTTAGTAAGTTAGACGCTAGATCTGGATTTTGGATGGTACACACGGCTACACATCAAGCTATACAAAACCAGTTAATCTTGGCCTCACTTTACTAGATCTTTTCGCACAATGAACGATCAGATTATACTGGTTTTGTATAGCTTGATGTGTAGCCGTGTGTACAGATTGATGATGAAAGCGCGAACCTATGTACATTCGGAACACCATTTGGTAGGTACCAGTTCCTACGTTTACCATATGGTATAAATTGCGCATCAGAGGTATTTCATTCAAAAATTCGTCAAATACTGGAAGACTTACAGGGTGTAGACTCTTTTGTCGACGACGTCATTGTATGGGCCTCCAGCAAAGCTGAGCATGACGTGCGACTCAAGCTGTTGCTCGACCGGGCACGGGAGGTAGGTATTAAATTCAACAAGGATAAGTGTGAATTTTGTGTTCAGGAAGTAACATATCTGGGGCACACGTTCAGCGCTGAAGGTATGAGCATAGATAAAAATAAACTAAAGGCCATACAGCTGATGCCGAGCCCCGACAACGGACAGTCCTTACAGCGGTTCTTAGGTATGATCAATTATCTGTCTAAATTCATTCCGGACTATTCAGAAATCGCTTCACCACTGCGTTCTTTGTTAAAAAAGGATTCTGAATGGGTGTGGGATGAAGTGCATGAGTCGGCTGTGCGACGGTTAAAAGATTTGGTGTGCGAAGCGCCTGTATTAGCGCTTTATTCGCCGCGGGAACCGGTTCTTTTATCAGTGGACGCAAGCTCGCGCGCATTAGGTGCGGTATTACTACAGAGCGGCCGGCCAGTCGAATTTGCATCGGCGACTTTGACTGACACACAGTGTCGTTACGCTCAAGTTGAAAAGGAACTATTAGCCATCGTGTATGCTCTGGAACGCTTCCATCAGTATGTTTTCGGGGTGAAAAAGGGGTGTAATAATAAAAGTACAATAATAATTGTAATACAATTTATTGCGTTAATCAGTAATGTCTGTTTTCAAGAGATTCTTAGATACCGCAGCCACAACCTCTGCCAGCATAACCACCACGCAGACCAATACCTGGAGCAGCAAGAGCAGCGGTACCGTAGGCACCGACAGGGGCATACGCACCAGCTGAACCGTAAGCAGCAGTCTCACTGATCATGGCGTTCCTGCCATTACCGCAAGCATGGTTGACGGCGCCAGCACCAGCAGAAGGCATCACACCTTCCATAGCAACAGTACCAACGAACGGCAGCTCACCACCCACAGCCAGAGCACCCTCATAAACGTTGTCAGACACTACGGAGATACCGACGGGAGCCATGGCGGAGGCGCTGGAGACAGGCAGAGCGCCGCCACTGGTGGGACTGAACTCCATGGCGGGGGCGTAGATTCCATCGTAAGCCAGACCTCTGCCTGCGTAGCCACCGGCCAGTCCGTCGAAAGCCAGACCTCTGCCTGCCAAGCCAGCGCCGGAGTAGGCGAGTCCATCATATGCCCAAGCAGGAGCAGCCAAGTCGCAAGGGGCGGCTAAGCCGGGACCGGCCAAGCCGTAGGGTGTAGCAAGTCCAGAGATATCAGCGACTGCAGCACGGCTGGTGCATGCCTGTCCAAGTGCGGACTGAAATCGTAAGAAAAGGTGTTCTTTGAGTTACGAGTACTTTTAGACTAACATTTAATTCGTGTTTGAAAGACATAATAAATACAATCTTATTTTTTGAAGGATGTTATTACTTAAAATTAATAATTGAGTTCTTACCTGGACCAGGAGTGCCTGAGCGCAGAGGACGAGGATAGCTTTGACAGACATTGTAGTTGGTTTCGAGTGCTGACACTAGAATGATGTTCATTAGTGCTAATGTAAGGGGTTTTATACTCCGTATCGTATAGTGTTATCAAGTTCAAGGTGAAAACAATTAATTAATAGCTTGTGTAAGCATGATAGGTCTACTATTTACCAACAAAGAAACGTTTTTGGTATGGTGACATTAATATTTAGTCACGTTTTCAATAATTTTGAAACTGAACTATCTAAGTACTGATATCAACTAGGGCCTCAGTATAAAATGTGACGACTGCTCCAGTTCATCATCATTCAGCTTCTCGTTGAACACAAACAAACATCAAACATGTCTACCTTCACTGTTGTGTTCCTTTGCATCCAAGCTTGCTTGCTCCAGGTAAGAATCTTCTATGCGTTTCGTTAAAAACTTTCTATTTTGACAATGATTTATGAACCCAATGAGGCTGAAAGACTAAGTAACAAGAATAATATTACTTCTTCTTATATTGTTACAAATAAAGGTACTTATTAATCTTTAACTACTTTACTTTCAGTCCGCACTGGGACAGTCATGCACCAGCCGCGCTGCGGTTGCTGATGCTGCATTCGCTGGTCCCTATGGATTGGCCGCTCCTTATGGCTTGACCGCACCTGCTCTCGCTGCTCCTTGTGGATTAGCGGCTCCTGGCTTGGCCTCTCCTTTCGGCTTGGCTGCTCCTGGTCTGGCTGCCCCCTTCGGATTGGCTTCTGGTTTGGCTTACGACGGACTCGCCTACCCTGCTGCTGCCGGTTATGGTGGTGCCGCGTACGGCGGCGCCGGTGAAGGCAACGTGGCGGTCGCTGGTGAGCTGCCAGTCGCCGGTAACACCGCTGTTGCTGGTCAGGTCCCCATCATGGGCGCTGTGAGCTTCGGTGGTGCTGTGCCTGCTGCTGGTTCCGTGTCTATCTCCGGCAAGTGTGCTTGCGGCTGCGGTGCTCCGAACAACTACATGTACTAGATGACGACACACGTAAACTTCAAACATACGAAATAAAACGATGATACCCAAATTTGTGTTTTTTTCTTTTTTATTACTGTTTTTTCATTTGAAACATACGTTTTTCGATTGTTTGAAAGCAAACTGTTGTCCCAAATTGTGAAGTTTCTTTGGGCCGTCTTCAGATTTTGCTGTTTGATCTGTTGTTGGACAATGCCTGTCGAATCGGACGTTTTACTTTACGATCATTTCATATGGATGAACAGCGTCAAATTGCAGTTTTATTGGACGCATGATAATAATTTTATTGTAGTATATATAAATAACATTTTGTGCTTTCATACCTAATAGCAACAAACAGATCTCTAAGCTTGTTCTGACTTGCTTTCCATTACCGGGTAAAACAGGGTAGATAGAATTACAGGGGTGAATCAAAAGAAAACTTTGAAAGGGAATTTAACATTGAATTAATACGATATGTTACCAACAATTATTCAATTGTATTCACTGAATTTTACTTTATTAAATAAAAACCATTTTTGCCACATACCACATTTATGACTGTATTTCGTTACTCCGAAGTTCTTAATCAACGATAAAATCCCTCGCAAAGTTCTGTCTCGATTCACCCCTTAGGTTCTATTCATCCCGTTTTACGGTACCTATTTAGGAATGACTTGGCCATATTTTTTTAAGAATAAAATAAGTATTTTTTTTTAAATGGCCCTTGTCGAATGGTTTCGGTACCTAAGCGTTTCGTTCGACAAAAAGGTTTTCACTTAAAACTCACAGTAGGTACCTAACTGTGAGTTAAATAAATACATAAATATTTTTCTACTCGTGTCCAAAATTATAACTAACTTTTGTATTCGAAAGAGTAAGTATATTCCCGAGATGGACCCATAGTCACTAAATCAGGATATGATGATGGTATCCCAAGGAAATCGAGGACAATCTCTAAAGTTTAGCTGTTTATTTATTTGCGTCTGATAATCATAATTTCATGTAGATGCGCTGATGATGGAAGGTACTTACAACTCCTAAACGGCTAGGAGTTGAAAACAAATCTTACAAAATTATACGAATATGGACCGATACTTGTAATATTTCAGGTTTGCATTAATTTATTTTACACTAGCTGACCCACGCAACTTCGTCTGCGTCACTTAACTTTCAAGCGGGCGCGCGGCTATTTGTAACGGTAGCGGTCGCGCGTAATCGAAAAGACCTATGGGATAGGTATATTAGAGTTTTAGAACAATAATAAATTAATAACCATTTTTTTTATTGTACTTGAAAGCATTATTCTTATGTTTAAACTAAAATTATACAAAACATTTTACTCCACAACGGACAAAAAAAAATATAAAAGGAAATAACTTAGCTCAGACATTCTATGGATTTTCTTTATATTATTCTATATATTATTACTTGATCTTTTCTTTGTATTACCTCAATTATTACACTTTGTTTTAGCGATCGATGACTCATTTTAAACCGTTTACGCAACGCATGAAAGGGAAGCTCTCGAAAAGGAATATCTTTTCCTGTTTTTGCAACATTTTTCATGTATCATCATCATCATTCATGATGATCTCAAAAAGGAATATCTTTTCCCGTTTTTGCAACATTTTTCATGTATGCTCCGTTCCTATTTGTCATAGCGTGATGTTATATAGTCTAAAGCATTCCTCGATAAATGGACTATCTAACACAAAGATAATTTTTCATTTTCAACCAGTAGTTCCTGAGTTTATCGCGTTCAAACAAACAAACAAACTCTTCAGCTTTATAAATATACTAATATTAATAATAAAGATTGATACCGATTGACGTGGTTTTCCCAAACATTTACATATTTGTCGATTTTTCAAAAACTGATCGACCGATTTCGATAAAATTTAAATGGAACCTTAAAAAAACGAAAAAATTAATAAACAAAAGTCACCGACTTCAAAAGCTAATTTTTCTTCTGAAGTTTATGCTTCACTTTTTTGTGTTTTAGAAGTCGGTTTTAGTTATTGTTAAAAATTTAAACTTAAAAATTTTCCACGCAATTTTTAAAAACGTTATGTCTGCAGGTAGGTACAATTTTATGTCTCAATACGATATTTTTTTTTATGTTTTCCTTTATCTACTTTGTTTTTTTTTTACCTCGTGGCCTATGTCCAGCAGTGGACTTCTTTTGGTTATGATGATGATGACTTTGTTTTAGTACCTACTTTTATAATCGTTTGAGTGTAAAGTGCGAAAGATGTTATCAACAACTTAAAAAGGGGTGTAATAATAAAAGTACAATAATAATTGTAATACAATTTATTGCGTTAATCAGTAATGTCTGTTTTCAAGAGATTCTTAGATACCGCAGCCACAACCTCTGCCAGCATAACCACCACGCAGACCAATACCTGGAGCAGCAAGAGCAGCGGTACCGTAGGCACCGACAGGGGCATACGCACCAGCTGAACCGTAAGCAGCAGTCTCACTGATCATGGCGTTCCTGCCATTACCGCAAGCATGGTTGACGGCGCCAGCACCAGCAGAAGGCATCACACCTTCCATAGCAACAGTACCAACGAACGGCAGCTCACCACCCACAGCCAGAGCACCCTCATAAACGTTGTCAGACACTACGGAGATACCGACGGGAGCCATGGCGGAGGCGCTGGAGACAGGCAGAGCGCCGCCACTGGTGGGACTGAACTCCATGGCGGGGGCGTAGATTCCATCGTAAGCCAGACCTCTGCCTGCGTAGCCACCGGCCAGTCCGTCGAAAGCCAGACCTCTGCCTGCCAAGCCAGCGCCGGAGTAGGCGAGTCCATCATATGCCCAAGCAGGAGCAGCCAAGCCGCAAGGGGTGGCTAAGCCGGGACCGGCCAAGCCGTAGGGTGTAGCAAGTCCAGAGATATCAGCGACTGCAGCACGGCTGGTGCATGCCTGTCCAAGTGCGGACTGAAATCGTAAGAAAAGGTGTTCTTTGAGTTACGAGTACTTTTAGACTAACATTTAATTCGTGTTTGAAAGACATAATAAATACAATCTTATTTTTTGAAGGATGTTATTACTTCACATTAATAATTGAGTTCTTACCTGGACCAGGAGTGCCTGAGCGCAGAGGACGAGGATAGCTTTGACAGACATTGTAGTTTGTTTCGAGTGCTGACACTAGAATGATGTTCATTAGTGCTAATGTAAGGGGTTTTATACTCCGTATCGTATAGTGTTATCAAGTTCAAGGTGAAAACAATTAATTAATAGCTTGTGTAAGCATGATAGGTCTACTATTTACCAACAAAGAAACGTTTTTGGTATGGTGACATTAATATTTAGTCACGTTTTCAATAATTTTGAAACTGAACTATCTAAGTACTGATATCAACTAGGGCCTCAGTATAAAATGTGACGACTGCTCCAGTTCATCATCATTCAGCTTCTCGTTGAACACAAACAAGCATCAAACATGTCTACCTTCACTGTTGTGTTCCTTTGCATCCAAGCTTGCTTGCTCCAGGTAAGAATCTTCTATGCGTTTCGTTAAAAACTTTCTATTTTGACAATGATTTATGAACCCAATGAGGCTGAAAGACTAAGTAACAAGAATAATATTACTTCTTCTTATATTGTTACAAATAAAGGTACTTATTAATCTTTAACTACTTTACTTTCAGTCCGCACTGGGACAGTCATGCACCAGCCGCGCTGCGGTTGCTGATGCTGCATTCGCTGGTCCCTATGGATTGGCCGCTCCTTATGGCTTGACCGCACCTGCTCTCGCTGCTCCTTGTGGATTAGCGGCTCCTGGCTTGGCCTCTCCTTTCGGCTTGGCTGCTCCTGGTCTGGCTGCCCCTTTCGGATTGGCTTCTGGTTTGGCTTACGACGGACTCGCCTACCCTGCTGCTGCCGGTTATGGTGGTGCCGCGTACGGCGGCGCCGGTGAAGGCAACGTGGCGGTCGCTGGTGAGCTGCCAGTCGCCGGTAACACCGCTGTTGCTGGTCAGGTCCCCATCATGGGCGCTGTGAGCTTCGGTGGTGCTGTGCCTGCTGCTGGTTCCGTGTCTATCTCCGGCAAGTGTGCTTGCGGCTGCGGTGCTCCGAACAACTACATGTACTAGATGACGACACACGTAAACTTCAAACATACGAAATAAAACGATGATACCCAAATTTGTGTTTTTTTCTTTTTCATTACTGTTTTTTCATTTGAAACATACGTTTTTCGATTGTTTGAAAGCAAACTGTTGTCCCAAATTGTGAAGTTTCTTTGGGCCGTCTTCAGATTTTGCTGTTTGATCTGTTGTTGGACAATGCCTGTCGAATCGGACGTTTTACTTTACGATCATTTCATATGGATGAACAGCGTCAAATTGCAGTTTTATTGGACGCATGATAATAATTTTATTGTAGTATATATAAATAACATTTTGTGCTTTCATACCTAATAGCAACAAACAGATCTCTAAGCTTGTTCTGACTTGCTTTCCATTACCGGGTAAAACAGGGTAGATAGAATTACAGGGGTGAATCAAAAGAAAACTTTGAAAGGGAATTTAACATTGAATTAATACGATATGTTACCAACAATTATTCAATTGTATTCACTGAATTTTACTGTATTAAATAAAAACCATTTTTGCCACATACCACTTTCATGACTGTATTTCGTTACTCCGAAGTTCTTAATCAACGATAAAATCCCTCGCAAAGTTCTGTCTCGATTCACCCCTTAGGTTCTATTCATCCCGTTTTACGGTACCTATTTAGGAATGACTTGGCCATATTTTTTTAAGAATAAAATAAGTATTTTTTTTTAAATGGCCCTTGTCGAATGGTTTCGGTACCTAAGCGTTTCGTTCGACAAAAAGGTTTTCACTTAAAACTCACAGTAGGTACCTAACTGTGAGTTAAATAAATACATAAATATTTTTCTACTCGTGTCCAAAATTATAACTAACTTTTGTATTCGAAAGAGTAAGTATATTCCCGAGATGGACCCATAGTCACTAAATCAGGATATGATGATGGTATCCCAAGGAAATCGAGGACAATCTCTAAAGTTTAGCTGTTTATTAAAATTTATTTGCGTCTGATAATCATAATTTCATGTAGATGCGCTGATGATGGAAGGTAGGTACTTACAACTCCTAAACGGTTAGGAGTTGAAAACAAATCTTACAAAATTATACGAATATGGACCGATACTTGTAATATTTCAGGTTTGCATTAATTTATTTTACACTAGCTGACCCACGCAACTTCGTCTGCGTCACTTAACTTTCAAGCGGGCGCGCGGCTATTTGTAACGGTAGCGGTCGCGCGTAATCGAAAAGACCTATGGGATAGGTTTAGAGTTTTAGAACAATAATAAATTAATAACCATTTTTTTTATTGTACTTGAAAGCATTATTCTTATGTTTAAACTAAAATTATACAAAACATTTTACTCCACAACGGACAAAAAAATATATAAAAGGAAATAACTTAGCTCAGACATTCTATGGATTTTCTTTATAATATTCTAAATAATTATTATTACTTGATCTTTTCTTTGTATTACCTCAATTATTACACTTTGTTTTAGCGATCGATGACTCATTTTAAACCGTTTACGCAACGCATTAAAAGGGAAGCTCTCGAAAAGGAATATCTTTTCCTGTTTTTGCAAAATTTTTCATGTATTATCATCATCATTCATGATGATCTCAAAAAGGAATATCTTTTCCCGTTTTTGCAACATTTTTCATGTATGCTCCGTTCCTATTTGTCTTAGCGTGATGTCATATAGTCTAAAGCATTCCTCGATAAATGGACTATCTAACACAAAGATAATTTTTCATTTTCAACCAGTAGTTCCTGAGTTTATCGCGTTCAAACAAACAAACAAACTCTTCAGCTTTATAAATATACTAATATCTATACTAATATTATAAAGCTGAAGAGTTTGTTTGTTTGTTTGTTTGTTTGAACGCGATAAACTCTGGAACTACTGGTTGGATTTGAAAAAATCTTTTTGTGTTGGATAGTTCATTTATCGAGGAAGGTTATAGGCTATATAACATCACGCTACTACCAATAGGAGCGGAGCATAAATGAGAAATGTTGCAAAAACGGGAAAAGAATATTCCTTTCTGAGAGCTTCCGTTGCGTGCGCTGCGAAAACGGTTTAAGTTACGAGAATATCATGTATGAAGTAATTATTCGTCTTTAAAATTTCTAAAAAAAAGTCCGCGACAGCATCTGTCTATCTTTTAAGATTGACTCACTGTAACCATTTTTTACTATTAAAATGTTAGGTTAAAAAGAATTATTTTTTGCCAAGCTTATTTAACCCATATGGTATTAATCTATATCTAAATAAATGTGTTCGTTAGAACGGAAATTTAATATAGAATATTTGTGCTCTTTACTCTATACAGTTGAATTAAATATCTTAGAAGATATCGCAATGTAAAAATACCCGCGCGGAAAAATAATTACGCGGGTTGCGTCGCAATGTAGGTACGGGGGATTCTGGCTGGCCTCCGGGAAATTCAAATTCAAAATATTTACTGCATCATAATGTTTACAAGTACAGAGTGTTATAGTATATTTAACAGTAAGAGATAGATTTTATAGTAATTCACACTTTAATATAATCTAAGCTAATCTAAACCATCTAAACTATTGTAATAAAGAGGAAAGATAAGATTTTTTGTTTGTTACGATTTAGCTTAATTAATGTCGGATAGTCGATATATCGAGAAAGGTTATAGCTATATTTATGTGACGCAGACGAAGTTGCGCGGGTCAGCTAGTTATTAATAAAGATTGATACCGATTGACGTGGTTTTCCCAAACATTTACATTTTTGTCGATTTTTCAAAAACTGATCGACCGATTTCGATAAAATTTAGGTAAATGGAACCTCAAAAAACGAAAAAATAAATAAATTAAAGTCACCGACTTCAAAAGCTAATTTTTATTCTGAAGTTTATGCTTCACTTTTTTGTGTTTTAGAAGTCGATTTTATTTATTGTTAAAAACGTAAACTTAAAAATTTTCCACGCAATTTTAAAAAAAGTTATGTCTGCACTCTGCAGGTACAATTTTATGTCTCAATACGATATTTTTTTTTATGTTTTCCTTTATCTACTTTGTTTTTTTTTTTACCTGGTGGCCTATGTCCAGCAGTGGACTTCTTTTGGTTATGATGATGATGACTTTGTTTTAGTCCCTACTTTTATAATCGTTTGAGTGTAAAGTGCGAAAGATGTTATCAACAACTTAAAAAGGGGTGTAATAATAAAAGTACAATAATAATTGTAATACAATTTATTGCGTTAATCAGTAATGTCTGTTTTCAAGAGATTCTTAGATACCGCAGCCACAACCTCTGCCAGCATAACCACCACGCAGACCAATACCTGGAGCAGCAAGAGCAGCGGTACCGTAGGCACCGACAGGGGCATACGCACCAGCTGAACCGTAAGCAGCAGTCTCACTGATCATGGCGTTCCTGCCATTACCGCAAGCATGGTTGACGGCGCCAGCACCAGCAGAAGGCATCACACCTTCCATAGCAACAGTACCAACGAACGGCAGCTCACCACCCACAGCCAGAGCACCCTCATAAACGTTGTCAGACACTACGGAGATACCGACGGGAGCCATGGCGGAGGCGCTGGAGACAGGCAGAGCGCCGCCACTGGTGGGACTGAACTCCATGGCGGGGGCGTAGATTCCATCGTAAGCCAGACCTCTGCCTGCGTAGCCACCGGCCAGTCCGTCGAAAGCCAGACCTCTGCCTGCCAAGCCAGCGCCGGAGTAGGCGAGTCCATCATATGCCCAAGCAGGAGCAGCCAAGCCGCAAGGGGCGGCTAAGCCGGGACCGGCCAAGCCGTAGGGTGTAGCAAGTCCAGAGATATCAGCGACCGCAGCACGGCTGGTGCATGCCTGTCCAAGTGCGGACTGAAATCGTAAGAAAAGGTGTTCTTTGAGTTACGAGTACTTTTAGACTAACATTTAATTCGTGTTTGAAAGACATAATAAATACAATCTTATTTTTTGAAGCATGTTATTACTTAAAATTAATAATTGAGTTCTTACCTGGACCAGGAGTGCCTGAGCGCAGAGGACGAGGATAGCTTTGACAGACATTGTAGTTTGTTTCGAGTGCTGACACTAGAATGATGTTCAGTAGTGCTAATGTAAGGGGTTTTATACTCCGTATCGTATAGTGTTATCAAGTTCAAGGTGAAAACACTTAATTAATAGCTTGTGTAAGCATGATAGGTCTACTATTTACCAACAAAGAAACGTTTTTGGTATGGTGACATTAATATTTAGTCACGTTTTCAATAATTTTGAAACGGAACTATCTAAGTACTGATATCAACTAGGGCCTCAGTATAAAATGTGACGACTGCTCCAGTTCATCATCATTCAGCTTCTCGTTGAACACAAACAAACATCAAACATGTCTACCTTCACTGTTGTGTTCCTTTGCATCCAAGCTTTCTTGCTCCAGGTAAGAATCTTCTTTGCGTTTCGTTAAAAACTTTCTATTTTGACAATGATTTATGAACCCAATGAGGCTGAAAGATTATGTAACAAGAATAATATTACTTCTTCTTATATTGTTACAAATAAAGGTACTTATTAATCTTTAACTACTTTACTTTCAGTCCGCACTGGGACAGTCATGCACCAGCCGCGCTGCGGTTGCTGATGCTGCATTCGCTGGTCCCTATGGATTGGCCGCTCCTTATGGCTTGACCGCACCTGCTCTCGCTGCTCCTTGTGGATTAGCGGCTCCTGGCTTGGCCTCTCCTTTCGGCTTGGCTGCTCCTGGTCTGGCTGCCCCCTTCGGATTGGCTTCTGGTTTGGCTTACGACGGACTCGCCTACCCTGCTGCTGCCGGTTATGGTGGTGCCGCGTACGGCGGCGCCGGTGAAGGCAACGTGGCGGTCGCTGGTGAGCTGCCAGTCGCCGGTAACACCGCTGTTGCTGGTCAGGTCCCCATCATGGGCGCTGTGAGCTTCGGTGGTGCTGTGCCTGCTGCTGGTTCCGTGTCTATCTCCGGCAAGTGTGCTTGCGGCTGCGGTGCTCCGAACAACTACATGTACTAGATGACGACACACGTAAACTTCAAACATACGAAATAAAACGATGATACCCAAATTTGTGTTTTTTTCTTTTTTATTACTGTTTTTTCATTTGAAACATACGTTTTTCGATTGTTTGAAAGCAAACTGTTGTCCCAAATTGTGAAGTTTCTTTGGGCCGTCTTCAGATTTTGCTGTTTGATCTGTTGTTGGACAATGCCTGTCGAATCGGACGTTTTACTTTACGATCATTTCATATGGATGAACAGCGTCAAATTGCAGTTTTATTGGACGCATGATAATAATTGTAGTATACCTAAATAAAATTTTATGCTTTCATACCTAATAGCAACAAACAGATCACTAAGCTTGTTCTGACTTGCTTTCTATTACCGGGTAAAACAGGGTAGATAGAATTGCAGGGGTGAATCGAAACAAAACTTTGAAAGGGAATTTAACATTAAATTAATACGATAAAAATGTTACCAACAATTACTCAATTGTATTCACTGAATTTTACTTTATTAAATAAAAACCATTTTTGCCACATACCACATTAATATGACTGTATTTCGTTACTGCGAAGTTCGTATTCCACGATAAAATCCCTTTAAAAGTTCTGTCTCGATTCACCCCTTAGGTTCTATTCATCCCGTTTTACGGTATTTAGGAATGACTTGGCCATATTTTTTAAGAATAAAATAAGTATTTTTTTAAATGGCCCTTGTCGAATGGTTTCGGTAGGTACCTAAGCGTTTCGTTCGACAAAAAAGTTTTTACTTAAAACTCACAGTAAGTACCTAACTGTGAGTGAAATAAATATTTTTCTACTCGTGTCCAAAGTTATAACTAACTTTTGTATTCGAAAGAGTAGATATATTCCCGAGATGGACCCATAGTCACCAAATCAGGATATGATGAGGGTATCCTAAGGAAATCGAGGACAATCTTTAAAGTTTAGCTGTTTTATTTGCATCTGATAATCATAATTTCATGTGGATGCGCTGATGATGGAAGGTAGGTACTTACAACTCCTAAACGGCTAGGAGTTGAAAACAAATCTTACAAAATTATACGAATATGGACCGATACTTGTAATATTTCAGGTTTGCATTTATTGTGCCATACTTCAAGAAATATAAAGTACTTACTTTGCCATGTCTGTTTTGTATGGCTCCTAGCATATTTAATAAATTACCCAAAAGTTGGAGAGAACTGCCCTTGTCACATTTTAAAAATAAGCTGAGAAGTTTTTTAGTTACTAAAGTGTATTACAATGTTGTAGATTTTTTAAATGAAAAGGACTTCTCTACTCCGACTTCAGATACATATTATTAGGAATACTAGATAAGAATAACAATTAGATAATGTGATTTTTTAAATAATTAATTGACTATTGAATGATTCTATTTGACTGCATAATATTCTGGACATAATTTAATCTATTTATGTACTATCATAATAATTATCTTGACATCAATTATTATTTTATCTCTTTCGTATTTTTGTAATGTTTAGAATAACTTATTTATACCTATAAAATTTGTACGCCGTTATTGGCAAAACATGGACGCTCACAACATTAATATTCAATACCTTGCATGTCTGATTACTCAGTTTATGTAAACGCATGTTTGACAAATAAATGATTCTTATTCTTATTCTTCTTATTCTTATTCTTTACACTAGCTCACATAGGTCACGTCACATAGGTAACTATAGCTTATGAAAATATAATAATATATAATGTTACTCGGTAAAGTTGTAACTTTCTAATGTTGAAAGAATTTTCAAAGTCCCGATATTAATTTTTGAGTTAAATCGTAACAAACAAAAAATCAAATCTTACCTACTCTATAATATTTGTTAGAACTTAAGATTATATTATTAAAGTGAGAATTGCTATAGGTATCTCTTACTGTTAATTACAATAACACCTAGTAGGTAAACATAATGGTGCAGTACCTATATATTTTGAATTAGAATTTCCTGGAGGCCAGAATCTCCACGTATCTACATTGCATTGTGACGCGAGGGCCGCAGACCGAGTAATATTTTGTCAGGTTTGCATTTATTTTACACTAGCTGACCCACGCAACTTCGTCTGCGTCACATAGGTAACTATAGCTTATGAAAATATAATAATATATAATGTTACTCGGTAAAGTTGTAACTTTCTAATGTTGAAAGAATTGTCAAAGTCCCGTTAGTAATTTTTGAGTTAAATCGTAACAAACAAAAAATCAAATCTTACCTACTCTATAATATTTGTTAGAACTTAAGATTATATTATTAAAGTGAAAATTGCTACCGTAAAATGCTGCAACTTTGCCAAGTAAACCCAACTTTGCCTATTTTGTTTCGATTACGATATTTCACATTTGCTTAGTTTTTTATTATTTTCTACCATTTGGTAGTAACGTTCCATTATTTGGGCAACATATTTTTATTTTTTTACAATAGTAACTCCATTGGTACCTACGCTGTCTATTTATCTTCGGGGACGCCGGCAGACACCAGACGGGCGATCAGTCCTTTCGATGTGGATTATTTCGCCCAGTTCCCCATTTTGGTGGATCCCCTTCATGGGTTACTGGTGGTCGGCATCGCGAATCTTCCTGTCGCCTTGCAGAAGCTCACCAGTTGTTCGGTAGAGATTTCTGCGAGCTTCTCTTCATTAATCTCATCTGTTCCTAGGATTTCCCATCTGAGTGGCCCATACATTGTGCATTCCGCCACAAGGTGGAAACTTGTTTCTTCTGCTTCTCCACATGCTGGGCATATGGGATCTTCCTTTACTTTCATAATCGTCAGGTGTCTATTGAGTCCACAGTGTCCTGTTGCGATCCCTACTACTAGTCTTATGTTTCCCCTGCTCATTCTGAGTAGTTTGTGGGATTTCTTTTCATCATATGACTTTAAGAAGATTTTCGATTGTCGACAACCTTCTGTTGCATTCCATCTTTTATTTGACTCTCTTGTAGTTATTCTATGGATGATTCCTTTTGTTATATTATGTGGGATCGGTAGCCTGGGCTCTGGTCCCACAAAGGTTTCATCTGCTCCTTTTCTGGCTAACTCATCCGCTATCTCATTCCCTTCGTGTCCTTGATGACCAGGGACCCATGCGACTGTTACTTCTGCTCTTTCCGCTAGCTGGTTGAGTGCCTCCTTACACTCTTTAACCAGTGCAGATGTGACTTCCACTTTGTTCAGTGCTTTGAGTGCTGCTTGACTATCACTGTATATAACTATTTTGGAAAGATCACCTGTAAGGGCGTTTCCAATTATTCTGGTACATTCCATAATGGCATGTATTTCTGTCTGGAACACACTTGCGCCTGTTCCTAGTGAGAATGATCTATTTATTTCCAGTCTTGGTATGTGTATTCCAGAGCCGGATAGCTTAGTTGATTCTTTCCTTGATCCATCTGTATAGCAGACCGCCATAGATGGATCACTCTCGATTGTCCATTCTTCTCTTGTGCCTATATGTATTCTATACTTTTTGTCGAAGATCTTCTCTTTCTTGATTAGGTCATTGTTGGCCATAATCATTGATAGATTGTCTTCGTACGGTTTTGCTATCTCCGAGTGACCTTTGTCCATAAAATTGCCTTTCCAGAGGTTCAAGCTTTTCAGTTTGAACCACTGCTCCAACGCTCTTTTCTTAACTTGTAGACTAAGCGGTATCATTCCTAGTATGACATCCAGGGCCGCTGAGGGAGTCGTCCTCATTGCCCCAGAGATCATTAACCCGGCCATTCTTTGAACTTTTGCTAGCTCTGTGCTGTTAGTCTTGATTTGTGTTCTGTGCCACCATACTATTGCTCCGTGTATAACTCTGGGTATGATGATGGCATTATATATCCAGGCTACTATGGCCGGTTTCATTCCCCAGGTTCTACCTATAGCTCTTCTGCATTGTAGTAATGCAATTTTTGCTTTCTCACATGTTTCTTTTATATGCGTCTTGTATGACATGGTTTTGTCTAAGATCACTCCTAAGTATTTTATTTCCTTAGTTACTTCTATCCGTTCACCGTCTATGTATATTGGTGATAACTCCTCGTATTTCTTTCTTTTTGTAAAAAGGACTAGCTTCGTTTTAGTGGGGTTGAGGTTCAGTCCCCTTTCCCTACACCATTCGAGGGTAGCCCTAATTCCTTTCTTCATTACGTCACTTATGGTGCTAAGTACTTTTCCAGTGATTAATAGCACTCCATCGTCCGAGTACGCTTGTATATATATGTGCATCTTGTTTAGCTTCTCAAGCAAATCGTCAAGCAGCAAACACCATAGGAGCGGCGAGACGCATCCTCCCTGGGGAAAGCCCCTCACCGCTCTCACTGTGATGGTATTGTTGCCTAATTCGGCCTGAATTGCTCTGTGTCTTAGTACGTTTTCTATCCATCTTGACATGTAGCTTGCTATGCCTTCCCTTTGTAAAGCGGCCTTGATCGCTGTGGAGTTGGCTTTGTCAAAAGCTCCCTCCACGTCGAAAAAGCAGCCCAATGCAAATTCTTTGTTTTCTAACGCTCTTTCGATTCTTACCGCTATGTTATGGAGAGCTGTCTCCGTGGACTTGCCCTCCATATATGCGTGTTGATTTCTCTGTAGCGGTGTGTCACTTTTTTCCACTTTGTTTCTAATGTGTCTGTCTATTATTTTTTCTAGGGTTTTCAGCACAAAAGATGAGAGACTGATGCACCTAAAAGATTTTGCTTCCTGGTACGTCGTCCTCCCAGGCTTAGGGATGAAGACTACTCTTACTTTTCTCCAATTTTCAGGTATATAGCCTGTGGCCACACTACTTCTGAATAGAGCTAGTAGATCTTTGATAATATACTTGTATGCCTGCTGTAATATCTTCGGGAGTACACCGTCCGGGCCAGGTGCTTTGTATGGTTGGAAGGATGATATACTCCAATCTATTTGGTCTTCTGTAATGATTTCTTCGACCTCAGCTTGTGTCACTTCGCCTTGGTTTTCGGTCATCATTGTTTCCTCTTGATAAGTTTCACATCCGGGGAAGTGACTTCTCATCATTTCGGTCAGTATCTTTTTTGGGTCGGATATGATCTCTTCCCCTATCTTTAGGCTTCCTAGTTTGCATGCTTTGTCTTTCGACAGCACCTTGACTATTCGCGCGGTATCAGTGTGTCTACTGATATTTTCACAGTAGGCGTTCCACCCTGATCTGCTTTCTTTCCTGCACATTTGTCCTAGTTTGTTCCTTAGCTCTCTATATTTGTCCCAGTCCTCATCGCCCCCTTTTCTGAGGGCAGTTCTAAGGGCTCGACGCGTGCTTTTCCTGATCTTCCTTAGTGTTTTGTTCCACCATGGTTGGCCTTTACCTAGTTTTAGTTCCTTAAGAGGGCATGCGCAGTGGTAGGCTTCTGTTAATGCCTCCTCTAGACGCTTGGCTTCCTTTTCGAGTTCCTCTGCTGTTTCGTAGCTTTGTTTTTGACTAGGAGACCATGTCTTTATTTTTGAGTCAAAGATCTCCCAGGAGGCTTTCTTTGCATTTCTGATCATTACTTTCTCCATCTCACAGTCCAGACTGAAGATGATCCTACGGTGATCCGAGTACGAATCCTCCTCGTCAACTCTCCAGTCTTTTATGTGTTTGCTTATGCTGCTGGATGCCATCGTAATATCCAGCACCTCAGCTCTTGACCTGGTTATAAAAGTGGGTGTGTTACCTACATTTATTATTTCTAAATTACTGCTTATAATAAAGTCTAGTAGCAAGTCACCTTTTTTGTTGCAGTCTGTGCTTCCCCAAGCCACATGATGTGAGTTGGCGTCGCACCCCACAATAATCGGAATATTCTTACCTCCATACTTGTTTATCGCCCGTTCCAGTTCTGGTGTTGGCGGCTTGTAGTTGGTCTCACTTGGAATGTATGCTGACATTATGGCTGCTCTGCATTTCCCTCCACTTGGTGGGGAAAAGTCAAATTCCGCCACAATGAGATCTCTGTAACATTCCACTTCGATTAGTCCTAATGTTTTAGCTCTGCTACTGGCAAAAATGCATGTTCTGGGATTCGACTCACCCCCCTTATGGTAGATGATGTCTCCTCCCATACACCCCATGCCGACCACTCTTCCTTTATGGATGTATGGTTCTTGTAGCAGAGCTATGTCTATGTTATTCGCAGCCATGTATCGGCAGAGTTCTGCCGTAGCCTCGCGGCAATGGTGCAGATTCAACTGAAGTACCCTGAGGTGTTGTGTGTTTTTATTTTTTGTGTTCATGGGTGTGTGTTGCTTGAGGTGTGTGTGTATGTTTGTAGAGTTGTTTGTTTGTCTTTAAGTGTTTGTGTCTGTTTCTTTGTGTTGTGTGTTTGTGTGTGTGTTAGTCCGACTCGCTCCCCGAATGGTCAGACCGCCTCACCGCCTTGGTTCGAGTCCTAGAACTCTCCCCTATGGTGGTCGTTGTCGGTACTGGCCTCGGCTCGCGAGCAGACTTGTGCTGAGTGTTGGACGCCTCATCCCTCTGGTCGGGCCCTAGAGATTTCGCTAGGAGCTCTTCGTCTTTGCAAGAACTTCCAGAGCCCGTACTTTCGGTCTGTGCGACGTCCATCTTAGTGGCCTTGTCTGTGTTTGTTGGGCGATTCGGTACACTTTGTGGCTTCTGCCTTAGTAACCTGGCTTGGACCTGAGTGGCTTGAAAATATTGGTACGCTGTCAGTTGTGCGACAAACACTGGTGCGCGTGGGTGAAAGTTTTTGGTGTCCGGTAACTTTTGCAGTTTCAAATAGAGAAAAGGTGTTTTCAAGCAGAGACGTTATTCCAAGGTAAGAAAATATTGTCTATTTTCCGTATTGTTTGATATTTCTATGAAAAGGACGCCATTTCATCAAAATAACTTAGTAGGCAATGTTGTGCACTGTTTTAGAAAGTTCAGTGACACAACTTTGCCTGGGTCTAGGGTTGTCTCTTGTCGAATTTTATTAATTAATGTTTTTTAGTATGATTTCTTGAATCTATATTTTTTTTTACCTACAATCAAACAGAATACAAATCATTAACGATTGAATGGCATACAGAACGTCTGAAATTGTGCCCGGTATGTGACAATTAGACTTACAACCACGACCCCCTTTTTTTGGGGTTGGTGTGGGAAATCATCAGATAACCCCTCCCGCTCTGGGACCTAAAAACATAACTGACGAAATGTGGGTGTATCATACACATATCTCTGTGTATGATACACCCACATTTCGTCAGAGGCCTAACCATTCGAGAATACAGGCGTGATTTTGAATTGTGTTGTATTTTACAATTGAATTGGGTTTTTTTTTGCAGTTAAATGAAAAATGGGAAACAAGAAAAAACAAAGCCGGAGAAAACCAGGAGCTCGCAATTATAAACTTGGATTTTACTTTAAACTGACCTAGATATCTAAAAAAAAATTGCGTCCTCTAAGAAGGGAACGCTAAATGTAACATTTCAATGGACTAATAATTTTCTATTTTTGTTTGAGATTATTTTTAAGTGTTTTTTTAATATATATTTTGTACTCGTAAGTAACAAACTGTAAAATTTTTGAAAACATGTACCTAAATAAAAGTATTATTTAAAATAAAGTTTTTTTGTAGTTTGAGACAACCCTACAGTCAACGATATTTTCTATGGAAAGTTTGAGGTACCTGCTACAACTTTGCCTATTAGCTTTGAAAAAAAGAATAATGCCTTTAGGGCAATCATCTGACTGCCGGGACCTGCTCGGTGTCTTATGCACCCAGAAAAAAAAAACTGAAAATGATAACGCTTTTATTTATTGGGATATTCTTCTAGGCAAAGTTGCGTCTTTCACCTACAACTTTGCCTACGGCTTTGAGTGCTTGTAATTCGGAAAAACAGCATGATTCAAACAGATGTGGGTTCTACTTGGCTAGATATAAGGCCTGTTTTCCGTCTTAAACTCATTAAAAGTCATAATAATAAAAAGGGTCAGACATACGAACAAAAAACTTCAAAATCCAGGCAAAGTTGCAGCATTTTACGGTATAGGTATCTCTTACTGTTAATTACAATAACACCTAGTAGGTAAACATTATGGTGCGATACATATTTTGAATTAGAATTTCCTGGAGGCCAGAATCTCCACCTAGCTACATTGCATTGGGACGCGAGGGCCGCAGACATTTTACATTGCGATATTATCTTCTAAGACATTTGTTTAGAGATAGACTTACGAACTCACTCGAGATAAATGTCGAAAATCGAGAATTGACCCACTGAAGTTTATGCTTCACTTTTTTGTGTTTTAGAAGTCGATTTTATTTATTATTAAAAAGTTAAACTTTAAAAATTTCCACGCAATTTAAAAAAAAAAGTTATGTCTAGTAGGTAAAATTTTATGTCTCAATACGATTTTTTTTTTATGTTTTCCTTTATCTACTTTGTTTTTTCTACCTGGTGGCCTATGTCCAGCAGTGGACTTCTTTTGGTTGAAATGATGATGATGATGACTTTGTTTTAGTACCTACTTTTATAATCGTTTGAGTGTAAAGTGCGAACAGTGCTACATTCTACATTACAGTTTTTTTGGTTCATGAAAGTAGAACAGGAGGAACATTTGCTGTTATTTATTTATTTATTTATTTATTTGCTCTCATGCACATCACACATTTTACAGTACTGTCGGTTTTTGTACATGAACCCTGTCAGGGCACTGCAAAGCACAATGCTGGTTTGCTGTTGAGTTTTTGAACATTAGTTAGATTGATATAACAAATAAATTGGGTCAAATCTTATAAATAGCACAATAGAATACAATAAATATGTCTTAAAGTCATTATGATGCCCAGGTAATGGTTATAAACGCTATGGGTAGTACTTACGCATAAGGTCATTCATTTTATGTCAGATTGATTAGATTAAAATAGGTAATAACTAACAATAATAAGAAATGGGCAGTAATTAGGTACAATCATGTCATATCAATATCGTAAGTGATTAAATTGAATTAGGGTATATCATTTTACAATACAAAATAAAAATAAAAATGTCACTCAGATAAACAATATTTATGTTTTGTTCAGACCGGATCTTACAAAAAAAGAGACGAAAAGAAGCTAATATTATGTTCGTAAATTGTGTAGGTACGCCTATAAAGTTTTATCTGTCATGAATTGATCTACCGTGTAATAACATTTCACTATTAAAAGTGATCTTAGTTTTTTATAGAATGAATTTGTATTCCCCTCATCTTTTATGTATTTTGGTAAATTATTATAAATTGACGCAATTGGGGCTATTTTTCATTATTCTTAATTTTGGTGTCGGTGTAATCAACTTGTTTTTATTTCTTCGGTTATAGTTTTGGTTTGCTTCTATGTTTGATCGAAAGTAATGCCTGTGTTTTTGGACAAACGTAGCTATTTCAGCTATTTGTAGTATGTAAAGGGAGGGTAACGTTAATATTTTATTTTTTATGAAATGCGGTTTACAACTTTCCCATGGCTTAATTGGCTTGGCCATGGCTTGGTTGATAAGGATGCGTATACACTTCTTTTGCATGATAAATATGTCATTAAAGTTTGTACTTTCGCCCCACAATATTATTCCATAGTTAAACCATGCATAGGCATATGCATAGTATGCTGAGAGCGCGGTCTCATAGTTTGTGTTGCTTTTTAATTTGCTTAATGCGTATATGAATTTCGATAATTTAGTTTTTAGGCTTTCGATATGTTTTTTCCATGTTAGATTATTATCCAATGTTAAGCCAAGAAGCGTCAGATCGTCCCTTTCTGGGATATTTAATTTATTACTAAGGTTATTTATGCACAGCGGCGTTCGTTGGTATGTTCTAAATTGCAGTAGGTTACTTTTTTTAGTATTTATTTGTAGATTGTGCTTCTCTAGCCACGATTTAACTTTTTTATAGGTGTTTTCAATGTTGGTCAAAGTGTCGGTGTTCTCAGTTGTTCTGAACACTAGCGATACGTCGTCCGCGAATAGAACGCATTTCGAGTCAATTGTTTTAGGTAGGTCGTTTATGTATATAATAAATAATATACACCCCAACACACTGCCTTGAGGAATGGAGTGGTTAATAGTCTTTGTTCGTGATTTTATGACTTGTATTTCGTTTGTTTCTTTGTTGTAGTATTCTATTTCGACGTATTGTTTTCTATCTTTTAGGTAAGATTTTAGCCATTTAAAGGCCGTACCCCTAATTCCTATGCCATATAATTTTTGTAGTAAAATGTTATGGGAAACCTTATCGTATGCTTTCGTCATGTCTAAGAACAAACCTATAGCATATTGTTTATCATTTATGTAGTTGTATATTTCTTGAACGTAGTTATATACCGCGAGTGTGGTCGATCTTTCTTGCCTAAAGCCAAACTGATTTATGTCTAAGAGATTGAATTTTTCTAAAAAATTGTTAATTCTAGTGGACATTATTTTTTCAAATATTTTTGATATAACTGGTAGAAGGGCTATTGGTCGGTAAGAACAGGGATCTTGGGGCTTGCCGCCTTTTTTAAATATCGGTCGTAGTTTAGCTTCTTTTAATTTATCCGGGAAGATCCCTTCGTCAAGGGATTTATTAATTAGTTTGGTTATAGGTGGTGTCAATTCATTAATACATTCTTTAATTAGGAAAGACGGTATTTCATCACCTCCGGCACTGCGCTTGTTTTTCATTTTGAGTATAATATTATAGATTTCACGCTCCGTGGCGGGTTGGACAAATAGGGAATTTATTGATGGGGTTAGAACTGGGCATGTATTCGTCGTATAATTGTTGGGTAGCGGTTCGCCGACCGATGCAAAGAAGTCGTTAAAGATATTTGCAACCATTGTTGGTGTACTTGTGGTTTTACTGTCATTATAACACAACGTAACATTTTTAGTATGGCACTTGGAATCTGGTTTATGGTAATTTTTAATAATGTTCCACATGGTTTTAGATTTATTTTGTGACCGCTTCATATCCTTAATATGATTGCATTTTTTTGACCACTTTACACACTTCTTCAAGACTTTTTCATATGTTTTATAGTGCGTTTTTAAAAGTTCACTATTGGTCTTTTCTACAAAAATTTTTAGTAATCTTTTATGCTCACATGACTTTTTTAAACCTACTGTTAAATAAGGTTTCCTTTTATTATTTTTTATTTTTACGCGTTTTTTAGGTATAGTTTTATTTAGTAACTCATGCATCTTATTATGAAATTCTGTGTAGATTTCGTTAACGTTTTTATTTTTGAATAGTATTTCATTCCAATCCGTTTGGCTAAGTTTAAGTTTAAATTGTGATATTGATTTTTCATTAAATAGTCTTTTCGTCACGAAGTAGGTAGGAATATATTGTTTTAGTTCTGGTGATTGTTGCGAATAGTTAAGGGTTTTGTGGTCAGAAATACCAGTATCGTCAATAGTTAATTTATATTGTTTTTGATTGGTAAATATTAAGTCTATGCATGATGACGCAGTCAGTGTCTGTCTGGTTGGTTCGTTGACGATTTGGTGAAGGTTGTGTTCTAACATCATGTTTTGTAGCCGTTGGTAGTCTTTGTTTTTAGATGATTTGTCAATATTAAAGTCGCCAGTAAAAATAATATGTTTTTTATGAATTTTGGGTTGTACTTTTTTAAATATTTCTTTAATAACAGTAAAAAATGTTTCAATGTCTCGATCCGGTCTGTAAACATTAATAATAATTGTGTTTTGTGATATGATTTCTACAGCGCTACACTCAATTACACATTCAATTGATAAGTTAGTACAGTCTTCTAGGTGCACGTATTCTATTCCGTTACGTAAGAGGATAGCTACTCCTCCTCCTCGATGGTCACGTCGGTGGTAGGCAGAAGCTAATGTGTACCCGTTTATTTGGATGCTATCCTTTTGGTTTTCACGTATCCATGTCTCTGTCAGACATATTGATTGGTAGTTTTTGTCTTCTATAAAATCCTCTAGTATGTGTGTTTTATTATTTATACTTTGTATGTTTTGGATCAGTATCTTAAAGACGAAAGGGATCAGGTCTGGTTTGGTTAATAGTGGGTGATACTAGGGTGTGTCTCGTCAAGTTTGGATTATCATAATTCTGTGTTGAAGTTATTGGTTCGTTTCGTTGTATTATTGACTGTCTTTCTCTTTGTTGTCTTCTTCTCTGTAATGATTCTTTATCAAGAAATCCAGAAACACATAAGCCTAAACTTTTTAAGTATCCCGCATTTTCTAGAATATATTTAGTCATCTTTTTACTAATTAGTTCCACCCGTAATGGCCGTCTTTGTCCATTTCGTCCTATCCGATTTAAATCTTCAATATAGCCAGTGAGGTCGACATTCAATGTATCTTGAAGCGCAAATATTACCCGATCTTCGAGATCCTTTTCCGATTCTTTATAATATTCGTTCAGGCCGTGAATAACAAATATTTTTGAGGTATCATTTGTGGAGTTGTCGCTCATGTTCAGATGCATGTTTTTGTTCTTTAGCTCGACTATCTCTGTTTTAAGTTTTTCGTTTTCGATCTCAAGTTTCTCCATTGTTTCGTTTATGTGAAGAATATTGGTATTTATTTTTGTTTGTTCAAGAGAAAGTTGTTCGGTTTTCTGACTTATTTCTTGCTGCAGTTTTAGTACAGCTATATTTATTTCGGATTGAATTGTACTTTTTATTTTTGATAAGATGGATCGTTGTTGTACTTCCAATTTTCTATCTAATAGTTGACTAATTTTTTCTAATGTAATTGGCTCTGTCTGTAATATAATGGGATTGATGGGTGACATGGTTGGAGCTGTGTCTATATTTGTCGGTGGTGTGTCATATTTGCCTGTATCTCCCAGTATACTTTGGTCATCTTGAATCTGGTCGTCAATGGACATCGTTGTGTCGTCAAGTTTCGGTGGGGATTGTCTACTAACAGGTGTGTCGTCATTTCTAATCTGCTTTTTAGTAGTTTTACACGATGGACAGCACCACGAGTTAATTAATTTATGTTTATTTTCTACATAATACGATGAAGTCATGTTGATGCATCGGTAGTGGTAAAGTTTTTTGCAAGTACTACATCTTAGCAGCTCTCCGCGAGCTATCTGGAGTTTACATCCCGCACAATTCATTTTTGTGGGTATATTGGTCTAAAACGTTCCGTGCAATAGTTCAGTTCGTCGCTTATTATGTTCGTTTGGTGGTGACTCACCGGGCTTTGCGCGAGTTGTCGTGGGTCAGGAACACAGTTCGTAAGGTTGATTGTTTTAAAATGTTTTCACTCACAACTTTTTATTGGATCGGTGTATCACTTTGCACTTTTGACCACTCGTTTGGTTATTCAAATCTCTGCACTTTGATATATAACACCATAGCAAACAATAACTTTGAACTTTGTTTTTGATTAAAAATCGAAGAGCAATTTGTAACACGTCTTTGTAACTCAACAGCGCACCACACACTTATTATCATTAGCTACCGCTAGAACACAAGATTATGACGTTAACTTTGATTTTGGCCTTAAGAAAAGTTTTAAGTTATAAGTTTAAGTATAACAAAAACTTCCGTATGCACAAACGTTAACCTTGGAATTATTTACATATTTGGCGAAAGATGTTATCAACAACTTAAAAAGGGGTGTAATAATAAAAGTACAATAATAATTGTAATACAATTTATTGCGTTAATCAGTAATGTCTGTTTTCAAGAGATTCTTAAATACCGCATCCACAACCTCTGCCCGCATAACCACCACGCAGACCAATGCCTGGAGCAGCAAGAGCAGCGGTACCGTAGGCACCGACAGGGGCATACGCACCAGCTGAACCGTAAGCAGCAGTCTCACTGATCATGGCGTTCCTGCCATTACCGCAAGCATGGTTGACGGCGCCAGCACCAGCAGAAGGCATCACACCTTCCATAGCAACAGTACCAACGAACGGCAGCTCACCACCCACAGCCAGAGCACCCTCATAAACGTTGTCAGACACTACGGAGATACCGACGGGAGCCATGGAGGAGGCGCTGGAGACGGGCAGAGCGCCGCCACTGGTGGGACTGAACTCCATGGCGGGGGCGTAGATTCCATCGTAAGCCAGGCCTCTGCCTGCGTAGCCACCGGCCAGTCCGTCGAAAGCCAGACCTCTGCCTGCCAAGCCAGCGCCGGAGTAGGCGAGTCCATCATATGCCCAAGCAGGAGCAGCCAAGCCGCAAGGGGCGGCTAAGCCGGGACCGGCCAAGCCGTAGGGTGTAGCTAGTCCAGAGATATCAGCGACTGCAGCACGGCTGGTGCATGCCTGTCCAAGTGCGGACTGAAATCGTAAGAAAAGGTGTTCTTTGAGTTACGAGTACTTTTAGACTAATATTTAATTCGTGTTTGAAAGACATAATAAATACAATCTTATTTTTTGAAGGATGTTATTACTTAAAATTAATAATTGAGTTCTTACCTGGACCAGGAGTGCCTGAGCGCAGAGGACGAGGATAGCTTTGACAGACATTGTAGTTTGTTTCGAGTGCTGACACTAGAACACACACTATGAATGATGTTCATTAGTGCTAATGTAAGGGGTTTTATACTCCATATCGTATAGTGTTATCAAGTTCAAGGTGAAAGCAATTAATTAATAACTTGTGTAAGCACGTTATGCCTACTATTTACCAACAAAGAAATGCCTTTGGTATGGTGACATTAATTTAGTCACGTTTTCAATAATTTTGAAACTGAACTATCTAAGTAGGTACTGATATCAACGAGCTGCTGTGTATAAAATGTGACGGCTGTTCCAGTTCATCATTCAGTCTTCAGCTTCTCGTTGAACACAAACAAACATCAAACATGTCTACCTTCACTGTTGTGTTCCTCTGCATCCAAGCTTGCTTGCTCCAGGTAAGAATTGCTTTTCTTCTTTTTTGTGTTTCGTCTCTCGCTATTAGTATACCTAATGATTGTATGCCAACGAGAGTAACCAGAATCTTGTCTTTACGAACCCAAAGATGCAATTTTGTCACATTGCACTCTTTAAATAAGCACTATGATGACGATATATTTTTTTTACTTTCAGTCCGCACTCGGACAGTCATGCACCAGCCGCGCTGCTGTTGCTGATGCTGCATTCGCTGGTCCTTATGGTTTTACCTCACCTGCTCTCGCTGCTCCTTGTGGATTGGCGGCTTCTGGCTTGGCCTCTCCTTTCGGCTTGACTGCTCCTGGTCTGGCTTCCCCCTTCGGATTGGCTTCTGGTTTGGCTTACGACGGACTCGCCTACCCTGCTGCTGCCGGTTATGGTGGAGCCGCGTACGGCGGCGCCGGTGAAGGCAACGTGGCGGTCGCTGGTGAGCTGCCAGTCGCCGGTAACACCGCTGTTGCTGGTCAGGTCCCCATCATGGGCGCTGTGAGCTTTAGTGGTCCTGTGGCTGCTGCTGGTTCCGTGTCCATCTCTGGCAAGTGCGCGTGCGGCTGCGGTGCTCCTATCAACTATTTGTGTTAAATATTGATGCATTGAGAACTCTCAAATGAATAAATAAAATTTTCTTACAGCAATCAAATTGGAGTGTTTGTCTAATTTACAATGTTCATAGCACCATCCTCTACTTAGCCTGTTCCTAACAATGTTTGGGTAGATTATCAGTTTCGGGGACGTCACCCCCATCAGACTGTACCCTAGACGACGGTGCGGAGATTTTACGCGCGACTCTCTATGTCGTAACGTAAGAGCGCATGCGGCTGTGGTGCCCTCTACTAGTATCTGTACTAGATGAAAATGCGTTATATTTGAACCACGGAAAATAAATTAAGTTCTGATAATAATTTATTTTTATTTGATCTACCGCGCTAACAAACGCATTTCTTTCTTAAAATAGTTTCAAAAATGAAAAGTTAAATAAATCCTTTAGTTTACAATTGTCACATAAAACGCACCTGAGCTTTACATTCTTTCGATTTTAGCGGCTGGTTAACTACTCACGAAAGTTCGTTTCTTTATGAGAGGGATGAATCAAGGCGGTGAACTGGCTTGTCAGATCAGCTTGTCACCTACTCTTACTTCTCTCACGACTGACCTTCCTTCATATCCTCAGGGTATTGCCTGTCTCCAGGTGCATTCAGCAAGTCCTTAGACTTCGGCGTTTAGAACAAGGGTGACTGAAATTCTGATTGTAAAATCATAGGAATTTTAACGGGTCACTGTTCTCTAAACAAACATCTACATGACATAGGCCTTATTTGTCTTATTTTTCTAATATTTTTATTGAATGTACCTAATTGCTAATCATGATCACTTGTGATTGAAATAAATGAAAATGAAATGAAATGAAATAGGTGTAACAGGCATCTCACTGTGCAGATGATGCATGGAGGCGGAACAAACGCCACGGCACGTACTCCTAGAGTGCAGTGTGTTGTTATTCATTATGTTTCTGCTGACATAGGCTAAAATGTATGTGTAAATAAATAAAATATGACAAATAATAATAATCAGAATACTTGCATAGATACAACCTTGTAGCCAGGATTATCCATCAGCAACTTGCTCTGAAATTAAATACAACCTTGTGGAATCGGAAGTGCCGTATAGTGGTGGTGAATCGATCAGAGCGGCGCGCAATGATTGTTGACATAACCGTCCCGCATGACGAGAACCTCGTGAAAGCCGAGAAAGAGAAACAAATCAAGTATCTTGACTTGGCTCGCGAGGGTGTCGAAATGTGGGATGTGGACTCAGCGATCATTGTGCCGATAGTCGTTACAGCCAATGGCTTAATTGCAAAGAGCCTCGAGCAACACCTGAGGAGGCTCTCGTTAGGCAGCTGGATCAAGGGCTTGATGCAGAAAGCGGTACTTCTGGACACGGCTCCCATTGTTAGGATGTTCCTTTCTCTGGAGCCCTAACCGCAGGTAGCTTGGACCTTGTTCCCGATACCGGTGGGCTACAGTTTTTTTTATATTTTTAAATGTTTTTTTAATTGTTTTCTAAGAAATATTTAAAAATGTATGTTTTTTTTTTTAAAACGTTACCCCACACTAGGAATTTCTCCTGTATCATGGGTGCGTTCACAAACATTTAAACTCACATACACAAATACCCAGACCCGAAACAACTATCTGTAGGCAATACAAATATTTGCTCCGTGCGGGGATCGAACCCGCGACCCGCAGCACAGCAGTCAAATCGCTCAGCCACTGCGCCAACCGTGCCGTCGATAATATATGAATAAAGGGAATAATAATAATAATATTTATTGACAAGTTGTTACTAACAAACATCAGTGTAGCCCTGGCTCTTGTACTAGGATGTATCACAAGAGCCAGACCTCTCAATATATAGAGAACATTAAAAATAAGCGATAGACAAAAAAAATGAAACGTGATAGGAGAAATACATGTTATAAAAAAAAAAAAACAAAAAAAATGTAAGATAATAAAAAATAAAAAAGTAATATAATAATACCTAACTTATGAGATTCCAAAAAAAAAAAAAAAATTTGGTTAGGTACTGCGTTCTGTATATTATGTGTGAATAATTGAAATGGGTATGTATGTTTGGTGGAAGTGTGTGTGGTGTGGGTGTGTGTGTGCGTGTTATGAGTGTGTTTGGGTCTCTTGTAATGCTGCCGATTAGATTTTCGGATTCGTCAGTCATAACTTTCTAGCCAGTCAATAATAGTTTTTTTTTAAATGGAAGTTGGTAAGATTTTTGAGTTGTTTTATTCCCCTTTCATTGCCGATTTTGTTGTAAAGACGTGGGGCAATACAATATACTAGGTGTAGTGTTTGCTAGCGAAGACGTTCTTAGTGCCTTCTACTGGGCACCTGTCTATCCTCTTGGTTAAGACAGGCAAACTCGGGATGACGTATCGGTGGTATCTTCGCAGGCATTCATAAAAAAATTGCTTGCGGACGCTAAGTACTTTATCTTTTCCGTATACCTCCGTCGTGGGCGTCCAGTATTTCAAAGACAAAAGTACTTTTAGGACGGCTCGCTGAACCCGCTCCAGTTCGATCATAATGGACTCTGCCTGTCCCACCCCAAGCGCAAATAGCGTATCACAAAACACAATGGCAATAAGGCTTTGTATGTTTGCAACAGAAGCTTCAGACTAGCAACGTGTCCCAGGGCTTTAAAAATATGTATCAACTTGCGCACTATTTTGGCCGTAACAGAGATATGTTTTGATCATTTAAGGTTGTCGTTAATGATTAGGTACTCCTAGATACTTAATGAAGCTCACTCTGTCTCACTTGGGGCAAGTGCATGAAGAAAACTTGATGGCATTCCTATTGCAAGGGAACGTGTGGCTGCTAATTTTAAAGTTTTTGGGGCTTCCTGCTCTGGTCTTACTAAAACATAGATATTTGGTTTTAGAGGTGTTTAGTGACAGTAGACTATCCTCCAGCCAAGCTGTGACCTTGGAAAGACCCACTTCACATACTGTTTCAAGATCTTTCCACGACCTCTCATGAAAAAGAAGAACTGTGTCGTCGGCAAACATTATGACATCAGCTTTATTTCTTCGCTTTTCAAAGCCTTCTGCACCTCCTTATACACGTGCAGCCTATGGGCATCTTACTCACAAGCTGCTTACAGTGCCCTTCGCGTACAATACAACAACGCGTTCAGGGCAGTGTTACGGCTACCCCGTTTCTGCAGTGCCTCGGGCATGTTTGCGGAAGCGCGCACCGACTGTTTCCACGCCACCATGCGCAAGCGGTGCGCGTCCTTGGTGCGCAGGGTGCGGGCTAGCTCTAACACTGTCCTGGCGATGGTTGCTCAGCGACTGGATTGCCCCTACGTTGGGCATTGTTGTAGCAGGCATATTGCTGGTGCTTAATTTGTAATTGTGTGCTTATTTATTATAATTTATTTGTTTGCTTTTGACATGTTGTTAATTTAATTCATTGTTTTATTTAATTTATTTTTTATCTTTTGATCTGACATTTTCTGTGTAATGTTTTCATTTTTGTTTTAATGTTTTAATTATTTTTGTCAGTTAATTTATCATCATTTTATCAATTAATCAGTTATGCCGTAAAATTATTGTATGTGTTGTATTAATATGGGTCATTGACCTGAAATAAAGGAATTTTATTTTTATTTTTATTTTTTTTATTTTATTTATTGATTGGGATATCGCACAGTTCGTTGATATACACAAGGAATAGAGTAGGAGCAATTGTACTTCCCTGGGGAACTCCGTATGAACAGGAAGCGTCATCGCTAGTCGTATTGTCAAGTCGATTGCATTGACTTCTTCCTGATAAATAACTTAAAAGCCAACCCTTTGGCTCCAATGCTTTTTTTTGGCTTTAGCTTGTCCTCTGATTCCAATGTTTTCAGACCTGCTTATTAGAATATGGATCGAGACAGTATCGAATGCCTTCTGAAGGTCGAGGAAAACTCCGACACATTTTTCTCCCTTATCTATATATACTTTGCCAAGTTTCCGGTAAGTTTTAAAATAGCCTCATTATTAGACCGATTCGCTCTAAAACCGAATTGGTTTGTCGAAAGTATATTATTTGTCTCTAAATAGCTTATTAGTCTCTTGTTTGCTAGTTTTTCCAATATTTGGCGATTTTTTAACTTTTAGATGCATTTTGTCCCTTTTTATTAAACGGTTTTATTTAGCTCACCCCGTTTGTTTTATTCTTGGATCAAATTTAGTAATTCAAATTTCACCCTCTTCCTGTCAACCGATTAATCTGAAATTTTGTACTTATACACTTTGGATTTTGGTGACAATACAATTATGTTTATTCATTATCATTATAAATTCAAGATGGCCGCCGCTACAAAATGGCGGATAATTTATGTTTTATTAATCCCATCAATATGGGTATCAAATGAAAGGGCTCAACAAGCAGAATACAATATACCTACTATATAAAATTAAAATCCAAGATGGCGGCTAAAAACTAGAAAATAAAAATAGGTAAAAAAACTTTTTAAGTTAAACGGTTTTATGTTAAACGGTTTTATGATTTAGATGAACAAAAAATCACAATCAGGGAAAATGGCATAGAAGTAGCAAAAACTGTTACAGAAAATATTAACACAATCCTGGATGAAAAGTTATACCACCTGGGAACAGAAATATACAAACCTAACAGAACAATTTGAAAAACAAGAGCAAAGATTAAATTTCCTAGAAAAACAAGCAAGAAACCGAAATATTGTAATTTTTGGCATAGAAGAAAACAAAAATCCTTATTCTTATACAGATTTGGAAATGGAAATTATGGCATTTATCTCTAGACACCTCAAAATAAATTTAGAACGAAATGAAATTCAAGAAATAAGAAAGGTAGGAAAGAAATCAGAAAAACATCGGCCGGTTATTGTAACCTTTACAACTCTTGGGAAAAAGATTGAAATTTTTAAACAAAGAAAATTATTGGAAGAGACGACCTACTACATTAAGGAAGATTACCCATTGCATGTTTTAGAAAACCGGCCAAGAGCGTGTCGGGCCACGCTCAGTGTAGGGTTCCGTAGTAATAATTCTTTTTTTGTTTGAAATACGGGCCAATGAAACTTGACCTCTGGATTGTATAGGCGCTCATACGATTCAGGGACCAAATTATATTGGTTAACTGCAGTTTCCATCTGTTGTTTCCATCCAAGTTCAAAATAATTTTCCTAGAAAGTCCTTATAAAGTTCTACTTTTCAGATTTTTTTCGTATTTTCTAAACTTATGGTTCAAAAGTTAGAGGGGGGGGGACGCTTTGTTTTTTACTTTTGGAGCGATTATTTCCGAAATTATTGACATTATCAAAAAATGATTTTAGTAAACCCCTATTCATTTTTAAATACCTTTCCAACAATATATCACACGTTAGGGTTAAAATTAAAAAAAAAATCACTTCCCACTTTACATCTACCCTAATAAAACATTTTTTTCCAATTTTTATTTTAGCACTTTGTCGGCGTGATTGATACACTTATTGGTACCAAATTTCAGCTTTCTAGTGCTAACGGTCACAGAGATTAAGCGAGGACGGACAGACGGACAGACAGACAGACAGACAGACAGACATGGCGAAACTATAAGGGTTCCTAGTTGACTACGGAACCCTAAAAAAAGAAAAGAACTACAGGAGCAAGTAAGAATGGAAAAAGAAAAAGGCAACAAAGCAATAATAAAATATGATAGATTTGTGATAGTAAACAAGTCAGAAACAAATAATAAACTAGGAAGCAATAAAAGATCTTTGTCGACCTCACCTCAGAACCCTCAGAACGAGCACAACGACCCGTCACACAGAACCCAAGCAAAAAAGAAAAACAAACCTACAACAAACACTACGAAACTAAGAGCAACCGGCGAACCTGAAGGCGTAGTCAGGCCTGGAATACTGAACTATTTTGTCAACAAAAACCAAATTAATCATGAAAAGAAACCAAATTAATCAAGAAAAACCAACGAATAGTTCGAACCAATGACAATCAGCAACGCCCCCCCTCAAAACCAAAATTAATACAAAAAAACAACAACCAAAAACATCTTCCAAGCCGGCTGGTCCCCGTGGAGGATTATGACCAAAACCCCCCAAACATTAACCCGAGAAATAGAGATAAGGAAAAATTGAGAAAACTGGGGGAGGCCTACGCCTCAGAGGCGACTTCCATAAATGAACAAAAATAATATTATAAATCTAATTTAATTAATGTTATGAAAACTGTTAAGAAAAGTATTTTATTTGTTAAATTATGCATGTTAATAAATGGATCTAATCTAATCATATTAATTTAATGATAGGAATCAATGTTATAGAATTAGGGTACCTATTACTACTGAATTATTGAATGTTACGAGATTAGGGCAAATATTGTTAATAAATAATTATGTTGATTATGTAGGTAATGTAATGTATATGTCGGTAATGTAATGTTGATAATTTTTGTTTGAAAATGTAATGCTGCTAATTTTAAAAATGGAATGTTGATAATATAATAATTATGATCTTAATAATGTAATGTTGATGATGTGAACTCCCTAACGTTGTTTATGGTAGAATAAAAGGCTTTTTTATTTTATTTTATTTATTTTATTTATGTTAAACATACATTGCAATGTTTAAGATAAATGTACTAAAAACCAAAAAATAATAAAATAGATACAGTCGTGGGAAAAAACCGTGGGGCACGTCAATTCGGAACTGTCGTGCTGCGGAAATTACAATTGACGTGCCCCACGGTTTTTTCCCACGACTGTATCTATTTTTCGTAAACATCTCATTATGCTAACTCCAATCCATGGTTTAAGGGGCTTTCTTTTTTTTGTGATGATTTTGTCTTGACAGTATTTTTTGTAATGACATCTCGCAACGTGTTAACTAAGATCTCAGCGGTACATTCACATTTTGCGAGTTATAATAGTCGTGCACATGTGGTCAACAATCTGCTCTATACAATAAAATAGTCTAGCAACATAACTGGAGCGTATAACCTGCAGAAGTTGTAAATTTCTGCTAAAATCACACGCGGATTGAGCCTAGATTATTAGAGCAATCTAGGCTATAATTGCTGATTCTGTCATAAGAAGTTGAAGGCAAAAAATACGCAATCGGGAAGAAAGGCACAGGAGATCGTCCAATTCATTAATTGTACCACATACCTTGACCAGCGATCCCAAGCGCGCGCAGGCGACGGCAACGTGTCCGCTTTCGGGATGAACAGCTCACAGGTCTTTTGCTGGATACACTATGCTGGCCAGCAGTACACAACACACTATCATAGGTCTGGGGTAGGCTGATAACAGTTTATATAGGTTCAGTTCAGGGGTTTTAGGGCGCGATGGGACTAATTAGTGTCACACATAGCATGCGCACCTACACGATCCCAAGGTTAGAGCGAGACTGCCAATGACGGCGCGGCGCGGCATGGCGCGCGCGCTGCAAGGCACTAGGAAATCACCGAAACAACGATATATGGCACAGATTAAATAAATTAGAACGGTAAACCAATGCCTTTCAATCGCCATTAGGTGATGTAGAAAAAAAAATATAAAAACTATAAGTTACGAAGCGTAACCATTTTCCCCGGCTTGAAAGTTCCTACTTTCGAAACACAAAGGAGAAGTAAATAAAATTGCATATCATCACAACTCCACAAAAGCTATAAAAACTCTAGAGTTGCGACTCTATATAACAAATAAGAATACTTAACTAGCTAATATTCTACGCGGTAACTAAATCTAATACTGCACATTGGTGCACGGTAATTAAGACTTAATATTAAGGTAACTAAACTTATTGCGTTGGCAAAGGGCACAACTTTACTACCGGGCGACTCTGAAGGGTCCCGCGTAGTCGCAACCTGTATGAGAGAAAGCCTTAGGAGCCGACTCAACGCGACAACGTGGTAAATCCGCCATTAAAGGAAAGGTAGGTCGTGGCTTTGCTCGAAAGCAAATGTTACATTTAAAGGTAATGTGACGTGCAATACGTCGCGCGGACAGGATCCAATACTTTTGTCGTAAGAGCGATACGAGCAAGGTTGGACCTGTGTGGAAATTTGTCACATGATAGTGGGAAACTAAAAGTTCCACTATGTGATCTTGACGCGGAAGGAGGATCTGATGACGAGAGTCAAAATCTAGCTCAGAGTTTGCTAGGCGACCTCCAACGTGGATAAGTCCTCCGTGAAGGAAGGGACTTAACCGTTGTACTGGCTTAGAGCACACCTCATTGCGGGCTAAACGATCGAGATCAGATTCAAAGTAAATCCTCTGCACAGATCGCCACACAATAGATTCAGCGAACTCTAAATCAGACGCGGTAACGGGCCCTCGAGGAAGCCGTTTGATGAACTTATAAACTAAACAAATAGGTTTTAAATATTTAAACCAGGACGAGAACCTGTCAATCAATCAATAGTCAATATTCTTTATTTGTAAACATAGGTATACAGCAATGTGCAGGATGTTACAATATTTTTATATAGTTTCTCAATGTTTTACCATTTGGCGTACAAATATACATTTAGAGGAGGCATTTGCCGATTAAGTGAATTTATGTTAGGGTTATTACAAAGAGATAAGAATTTAATTATTAATTAGTGTACAATATCAATAATGTCAAAAACATAATAATAACAATATCAACTTTAATAAACTGGATTAGGTATAAGGTAATGTCAAGTAATGTCAGTATTTAATGAAATTTTATAATGTCAATAATAAATAGATATAATGTCAAAAAGTTACTTACTGCTAAGAGTTTTTTTTTTATTAAAATTGATATTTGTACAGAACTGTGCTGCGAGTCAACGTTTGAGAGTCTTAACAAGTCACGTCAAGAGTGAACAAATATTACCATGTCAAAGTGTTGTCATCAAAGTAGTCATTGAGAGAATAGTAACATTTCTGTATTAATAAAGTACATAATTTGCGCTTGAAATTCACTAAATTTAGAGTTTTTATTGAACAAGGTAACTTATTATATATTCTTTGGGCCATACAAAAAAAACTTTTCCTCATTAAAGCCGTACCTGCGTACGGAACTTTAAGCTCTAACTTATTTTTATCACGTAGCTTCCTATACTGACTTTTGAAAGCTATTTCATATATGTTCATGTTTGTTTTAACAAAAATATTTACCTCGTATATATACAGAGAAGGCAAGGTTAGAATGTTAAGGTTTTTAAACAGAGGTTGACAGCTGTCGGTACTTTGCAAACCACACATCGCTCTGATGCATCTTTTCTGGGCTCTGAAAACATATTCCTTATCCACTGAATTTCCCCAATATATTAGGCCAAATCTCAGTGTGGAAGCAACATAGCCATGGTAAGCCATTAGAAGAGCCTCTAGGTTAACAATTTTAGCCAGTTTATACAAGGCATATGCAAATCTATTGACTTTCATACAAATATCCTCCGTTTGAGGTTTCCATGACAAGTTATTATCTATAACAACACCAAGGAATTTAGTCATAGTTGCCGAATCTATTTTAGTACCCAAGTAGTTAATGTCAAGGTTTATATTAGGAATCTTTTGGTAAAAATGCATTATTTTAGTCTTTTCTAGATTAATGACTAGATTATTATTATTCAACCAAGTAATTATTTTATTAAGTGTCATGTTTATCTCTGCTTCGTAAGTATTAGGATCGTCACATTTTACTACTACCGTACTGTCGTCAGCAAATAATACCATCGGATACTTTATTTCTCTAGGCAGATCATTTATATAAGTCAAGAATAATGGAGGTCCTAACACACTGCCTTGTGGGACTCCGTATTTAATAATTCTGCTACTAGAATGCCTGGTAGAGCGAACGTACAAAATGTTGGCAGAAGGAGGACTTCTGTCAGAACATTCGTGCGAGAGAACAGGTAAAGCCACGGGCTTCATTTCAGGAAGCTCTTGCGACTCGCCTGAAACGAATGGTTTTATCGGCCATTCAGCGCGGGGAAGTTTAAGCCATGGCAGCCCATTTAGCCACAACGGATGATGTACTAATTGGGCAGGCGTTAAACCGCGAGAGAGGCAGTCACTGGGATTTTCAGACCCTTTCACATGGAAGAAGTGATCTGCCGAAAGATTCTCATGAATCTTAGCAATACGATTGGCTACGAAGGTGTGCCATCGATGCGGTGCGGAATGAATCCAACTCAAAGTTACAGTTGAATCCGAAAAAGCTACGACTACCTCAATGGCGTGTCGAGCTGCGAAAAGATTATATACTCGCTTTATCACAGTCGATAAGAGGAGTGCGGCGCATAACTCGAGACGAGCTAGCGAAACGACTTTCAGTGGCGCGACTTTAGATTTCGCACACACCAGCGAGACCACGACACTACCGTCAGGTCTGACAACGTGGGCATAAACCGAACCACCGTAAGCCTTCTCACTAGCGTCGGCAAAACCGACGAGTGAGAGTCTACAGCGTTCTACGACGCCAACATGTCTCAAAAATCTCAATTCAGAGATAATTGGCAGTTCAGTTTGAAACTGTTCCCACAGACGAACAATGCGAGGTGGTGGGACGTCATCCCATCCAAGTTTGACAAGCCAAAGCTCTTTGATGAGAAGCTTGGCGTATAAAATTATCGGTGCAACGAGGCCTAAAACGTCGAAAAGACGTGCGATGGAAGAAAGAATATTACGTTTAGTGCAAGTGCGGACATCAGGGTTAACCTGGAATACGAAACAATCCTCCTCAGGGAACCAACGAAGTCCCAGTATTTTCTGGTTCGGATCTTTACTTAGGTCCACGCTCTGTGAAAGTCGTAATGACTCTGGAATAGTCCGAAGAACATCGACACTGTTGCTAGACCACTTCGTCAGTTGAAAATCGCCGCGAGAGAATATTTCTATTAGTTCACGAGCAGAGTCTATAGCTAGCGCAGTGCTAGGTATAGAACTAACTATGTCATCCATATAAATATCTCGCTGCAGAATGTCCCTGGCGAGAGGTAACTGTGTTCCTTCATCCTGACACAACTGTTGGATAGTGCGAATCGCTATAAAAGGACTGCACTTTAAACCAAAGGGAAGCACTGAAAACTGATAAATTTGAAGTTCTTCTTCCTCGTTAAACCGATATAAGATACGTTGTAGTGAACGAACTTGTGAACGTATACCTATACGTAGGTACATAGATTTGACATCTGCGGAAACAGCGACACTAAAAAGCCTAAAATTTAATAAAATGTTGAAAAGGTCAGCCTGAAGGACTGGACCTGCGTACAGGATATCGTTGAGCGAGGTACCGTTGTCTGTACATGCACTGGCGTCTAGGACCACACGTAACTTGGTGGTCACCTTATCCTCTCGAATGACAGCATGGTGAGGAATATAGTATTCCATTTCTCGCTCCTTACAATTCCCATTGGGCAACATACATTCAGGTACGATATTCTGCACCAAAGAAATATAATTGTTTTTCAGATAATCCCGTATGACGTCATCATAAAGAAGGTTTACGTTAGGAAGTGATTTAAGTTTACGTTCAAGACTATAGAATCTCTTGCGAGCCATACTAAAAGAATTTCCTAAAGCTGACGCGTCTGTTTTCAGTGGTAAAGCTGAAACATACTTGCCATTTGGAGCGCGGGTAATTGTGTTACAATAAAACTCTTCACAATGTTTATCATCCACACTCCCAATGGATGAAGCAGTAACATCTTCAATCTCCCAAAACTTACGAAGATCGAAGTTATCGACAGAACTCGCAAAGAAAGACAGAGTGTCAGTTGGAGGTTCGACGATAGGTGCTTCTCCTAGAAGTATGTAGCCGAGCACAGTCTCCAATGCGTCGGGACAACCGGGTACGCTGGTCACGTGACCGGGTCGCAATAACTTAGCGAACAGCTTGACCCCAAGTAACATATCAATATTACCTGGCACACCCCAGCTGTCATCCGCGAGTAGTTTAGGATCAATATGATTTAATACGGACGTATCTATAGCACCCAGTGGAAGCTGTCCGGTTATTTGATCCAAAACTAAAGCGTCTATTTCATACCTAGGCTGCGAGCAAAACCGTGAGCTGAACGTAAGATTCACCGAGCCGCGAACGGGCTGCGACGTGCCACCAATACCACGAACGGTAGTTATCGAGTCAGTATGTATAGTTAGACCGAGCATACGGCAGCAACGCGATGTCATATAATTCTTTTGCGACCCAGGGTCCAAGAGACATCTGACCACCACGGCCTTACCCTTCCTACCCGCCACCAACACCTTGGCAGTAGCCAGCACTTCGGTACTCCGTGTGACCTGAACTTGAGCAGAAGAATGCGTACACAAGGCCACACGATCGGAAGTATTAGCTGGGTCGGCCGCAGAAGCAGAAGCGGGGGCGCTAGCGGGCGTCGGCGCAGGGGCTTGCGTCGATTGCTCGAAATGCAATAAGGAATGATGCTTACCGTTGCATTTTCTACATGTTGACTTCGATAGGCACTTAGAGACAGGATGTTGACTACTTAGGCAATTACCACATCTGTTATTGTCTTTTATAAACTTAAATCTATTATCAACGCTTAACTTTTGAAACGCTTTGCACATAAACAAGTTTTTATGTGTAGAATGACAAAGCGAACATTTAGATTCAGTAGCCACAAACACCTGCGATTCCTTAGATGAGGCGCGGGGGCTACCTGCGGTGGCGGACTTACTAGCCGCCGGAGAAGTGCGATACAAGATTTTAACTTGTTCACGAACAAACTTTACGAAATAATCATAATCTAACTCCTGTTGATTACGAAGCGACATTTCAAAATGTTTTGCGGTGTCAGAATCTATTAACTTAAGACCCCAATGAATAAATATAAAATCATCTAAGTTATGTATTTTCAATTGTTTGAGTCCCGCAACCGTAGAAGTTAATTTATCGAAACCCTTTTCAATATTAGCGGGAGTCGATCCGAACGATTTCAATGAGAACAGCTGATTTAGATAATTAGTAGCGAGCGCGCGAGTGTCTAGGTACTTGGCGATAAGCGCCTCCCAAACAACAAGGTAATTATCGCCAGAAGGTACAATACCTTCGGCCACATTCCTAGCCTTTCCCTTCAAACAACTCAACAGATAGTGAATGCGATCCGAATCTGATAGATCTGCGTTAGTATGTATAATACGTTTAAACGTCTCATAAAAGAACGGAAAGCTCTGAATATCACCGTCAAAGGTAGGCAGCTCGATTTTAGGAACCTGTATATGGTGAGCATTAGGGCTCGCTGACGGACTAGGTTTCTGGAAATCACTTGACTCAGTTAATGAAGATAAACTAAACTTTATTTCGCCGACCAACTCATCAAATGAATGCAATGTGCCATAGCTTACTTCACAGGTTGGATCCAATGTCAACTTGAGCATATTTATCTCGTCCATTAGTCCATTGAATTCACTACGCAATCCATCAATTTGTTTTGCCTGAGCGATGAAAGCGTTGCGTAATCTTTCGGTAGTTAAAGATTTAGTTGAATCCAAAATCCTTTGAACCCGCGCAAAATATGCGTCACGTTTACTTTCCAATAATCTAAGTTTAACCTTGTCACTCATTGTGAACAGAAGTTAAATATGACACAAAATTAATAATAATAAATCAACCTTTATCTTCTACGGAACCCCAGTGAGTGAGGTTAGGGGCAAATTAAACCGATAACTCAATTAAAGATATTATAACTTAAGATAATAGTACGGAACGAACTTTCCGTACACGCGAAACCCTAACAATATTAAATTGAAAGGTAAACAAATATAAACTACCAACGCTTTAACCGAGTGCACGTAACAAAACCTAATATAAATTAAAATAGTAAGCACGCCAAATATCTTATGAACGTACCCTATATATATACTATTTATGATTAGCTCAGATATACCTACAACCCGATAATAGCATTTATGTCGGATGCGACGCGATTAACTTGTCTGCACTAACTTCTACTTGAATGAGATTAACTTACTCAATACAAGTATTATGAAGGTACAGATTCTTAACTAATAATAAGTTAAGTGTTGAACTTAGAAAAAAGTGTAAACTTATTTTCGTAAGCGATGCGAGTGTATTCATAACGAAATAACTTCGTAAGAAACAGTAAATTTCCTCACGAGTACAGACGCGTAGATGACTGTTTGAAATAAGTTATCTAGTAAGTACATACTACGTTTGCAAACGTGAAGTGCGGGTGTGATATGTATAAATATACGGCTATTTCCAATGAGGAGAATTAACGCGTAAAGTTTATACACATCTGTTATTTTACCTGAAGGTTTCTGTCAAGAAATCAAGTTACCTTACAAAACAAAATAACAAGCGACGCGATGATAATATGGTTAATTGCAATAACTAATCATATGCGGTTGAGTCTCGCTATATAAAGCATACCTGCTCGTGCAATACGAATATAACAGGCGTAAACCTAACGAACCTATACAAGTGTATCATGCAATAACAATCAATGTTATTCATTTAGCACTTTCGATTAGTACCAACATAATAAGTATGTAAAAGTTTCTAATGCGTAACTAAATATAACCGTGGGTACGCGAACAAAGTTCAGAACTGGAACATTCCACAGTCAACGTACGACGATTTATACCCACTACCCACAATTTTTACAACCGATCAAAAAAAAATGTAATTACGCCGAAAACTAATTGATTTAATAAATAAACGTATTTAGCGATATGAATTCACGTTGATATTCAATTATATGTATTCTTCGGAGCTTTAAATAGTGAATTTAAAGATTTAAATTAAGAATTGTTTTGACGGTTGACCTATTGCAAACGCAAGGCAGTTTGAACCTTATTACTAAAGCAATAGAGTTGAGAGTTGTGTGATGATATGCAATTAACATTGAAAATTCCTAAGTTTTTTGCTCAAAATCAGACTTTTAGGACTTAAAAATAGGCCGTAAAAAGGCCCAAATTTAATCTGTCCGGGACGAAGGACCAAAATGGAGCGTATAACCTGCAGAAGTTGTAAATTTCTGCTAAAATCACACGCGGATTGAGCCTAGATTATTAGAGCAATCTAGGCTATAATTGCTGATTCTGTCATAAGAAGTTGAAGGCAAAAAATACGCAATCGGGAAGAAAGGCACAGGAGATCGTCCAATTCATTAATTGTACCACATACCTTGACCAGCGATCCCAAGCGCGCGCAGGCGACGGCAACGTGTCCGCTTTCGGGATGAACAGCTCACAGGTCTTTTGCTGGATACACTATGCTGGCCAGCAGTACACAACACACTATCATAGGTCTGGGGTAGGCTGATAACAGTTTATATAGGTTCAGTTCAGGGGTTTTAGGGCGCGATGGGACTAATTAGTGTCACACATAGCATGCGCACCTACACGATCCCAAGGTTAGAGCGAGACTGCCAATGACGGCGCGGCGCGGCATGGCGCGCGCGCTGCAAGGCACTAGGAAATCACCGAAACAACGATATATGGCACAGATTAAATAAATTAGAACGGTAAACCAATGCCTTTCAATCGCCATTAGGTGATGTAGAAAAAAAATATAAAACTATAAGTTACGAAGCGTAACCAATAACGTTATTTATTTATACAGATTTTTCATGTGAAGGCCCATCGGGAGTTTTGAAAAATAAAAGTTTTAGGTAATAGTAATCATAAAACTTTATTTATTATGTATCAAACAAAAATATAATCAGATTTTAATATTAATAAATTGAGCTCTTAGTAAGCACAACCGCATCCTCGAGCAGCACCGCGGTAACCAAAACCTGAAGCTCCAAATCCAGGTCCAAAGGCAGATGGTGCGAAGGCAGCACCTGGACCATACGCTCCCATAGGAGCATATGCACCAGCTGAACCGTAAGCAGCAGTCTCACTGATCATGGCGTTCCTGCCATTACCGCAGGCATGGTTGACGGCACCAGCACCGGCAGAAGGCACCACACCTTCCATTCCGACAGTGCCCACGAACGGCAGCTCACCACCCACAGCCAGAGCACCCTCATAAGCGTTGTCGGAGGCTACAGCAATACCGGTGGGGGGGATGGCAGATGCACTGGATACGGGGAGAGCACCACCACTAGTGGGAGTGAATTCAATGCCATCGTAGGTAGAACCGTATGAGAGACCGTCGCAGGCCAGCCCTCTTCCAGCCCATGCAGCATCACCGTAAGGCAGAGCATCGTATGCCATGACGGGAGCTGCAAGACCAGGAGCCATTACTCTGTCGTATCCGAAAGCGTTAGCACCGAAGGCTGAGCCGGCCATACCGGGGCCGTAGATTCCATCGTAGGCCATACCAGAGCCGTAAATGGGGCCAGCTGATGCTACTGAAGCAGGAGTAGAAGTACCACTGAGAGCAGACTGGAAAAAACAAGAAAAATCAGAAACTGTTGACAGTTATTGCAAAAACGAGTGAATGACGAAGTTTATCGATGTTGATTGATTAAAAAAACAATTAAAAATGTTACTATATCATTGTGCTAAGTAAACAATATTAAAACGCTAAACAATTTCATTAAGTTACATCGTAATTAAAAGAAAGTAAATTGTAGAAGAATATAACCAGAACTCACCATAGCATTGAGCCCATTTCCGCAAGCATGGTTGATAGCACCGGATCCAGCGGTGGCCAACATGCCTTCCAAACCAGTAGTACCAACAAAAGGTAGTTCTCCAGCCACATTCAGAGCACCTTCGTACACATTATCAGAAATAATGGTGATGCCAACAGGAGCCATGGCTGAAGAGCTGGTGACTGGCAGGGCTCCACCACTAGTAGCAGTGAATTCCATAGCAGGAGAATAGTAGCCATCGTAAGCCAGTCCTCTGCCTGCACAGCTAGCACCAGGGAATGCCAAACCATCGTAAGCCCATGCAGGACCAGAGAATCCATCATATGCTAAGCCAGCGAAGCCATTGGTAAGGCCGCCGAATCCGAAGGGGGAACCAATGCCTGATGCATCGACTGCGGCGCGGCTGGTGCATTGGCCGAAGACGGACTAGAAGAAAAAAGAGAGTTAAAATCAGTTTTGGGCATTTGGCGTTAGAGGTCGTTAGAAAGAACCAATATTTTCAAATCAATATAGGTATTAAGTAGTAGAGATGAATGAAAATGCCAATACCAATGTAATTTGTACGGTTTTTACTTGTGTTTAAAGTTTGAATTACTAAGTAACATCAGAAATTATTATGAAGATACATGGTATTTCTAAATAAGCAAACTCAGCAACTGATAATACTGCATTTTGTGCAAAACGCGATCTTGCGGACTGTTATTGTTTTTATGCCAACGCTGCTAAATGTAAATAAGTAAGGGCACCTTAGTGTGTCATAAAGAAATCTTGCCTTGCCTTGCTAAATACTCTTTGACCCCAATAAGCTGAATTTGAGAACATAACATCACGCCTGTAAACCCCAAAAGGTTAAGCAGAGGTGTAGGTACCTAATAGTGCACACATATTTCGTTATGTTAAGGTCCCATGTAAAAGGGGCGAGCCTTGAATTTGAGAAAGACAAAATGAAATACTGAAGTATGAAAGGACATAGTAAAAGAAATGGTAGGAAGCTTACCTGGATGAAAAGCGCCTGAGCGCAGAGGATGAGGATAGCCTTGGCTGCCATTATGCTGAATGTACTGATGGTACTACTACAAACGATGACACTTGAATGATTGCCGTTGCACCTTCCAAACGCTTTATACTAAACCACGAAGTTCTTTTCCAGGAATTATTGGTATACAGGCAATTATAATTCTCGTAAATTAACGATAAGCCTACTATTTTGAAAACTAATACACAACCATCCTAAGTATTAAGACATCACTAATATTGTGTATTGAAGAATTAATGGTGAAATTATAGAGAAATACTTTGCACCTGATAACAAAGTGCGTGAACAAGGTGTGGTAACGCAGTATAAAACTTTTTAACAAAAAATAAAACCGACTTCAAAAAAAAAACACAAAAAAGTGTAAAATAAACTTTAGAAGAAAAATCAGTTTCTGAAGTCGGTGACTTTTGTTTGTTTGATTTCATTTTTTTGCCACCGAAAAATAAAAGTTTTTATTTTTCACTTTTTAGTGGTTCACATGTTCATGGGTCAATGTGGACAATGTAGTTTTTTTTTGAGTTTTTTTGATTTTTCCAAAACCGCTTGTCCGATTTCAATAAAAAAAATATGGGACCATTTCGGAAGTATACCTTTTCCAACAAAAAAAGAATTTTTCAAATCGGTTATCAAGTGACGGAGTTATGCTCGGGCATAACTCCGTCAACAAACATAAAAAAAAATATATATAAAAAAATAGTAAAAATAAAAAAAAATAAACCTCCTTCTTTTTTTAGAATTCGGTTAAAAAGCGAAATGGATTCGTAGAAAATTATTCAGTCTTGAGCTTTTTGTTGGACACAAAAAATCATAAACCATGTCTTCCTTCACTGTTCTGTTGCTCTGCATTCAAGCTTGCTTGGTCCAGGTAAGTATGCGATAACAATTTTTCTGAGTTTTTTTTTCAGGTTTCTTTTTGTTTCTAGTTTAGCAGTTGATTGTAAGGTCCAATGACGACACGGTTGGTGCAGTGGCTGAGCAATTGGACTGCTGCGCCGCGTGTCGCGGGTTCGATCCCCGCACGGAACAAATATTTGTATGACCTACAGATAGTTGTTTCGGGTCTGCGTATTTGTGTAAGTGAGTTCAAATGTTTGTAAACGCACCCACGATACAGGAGAAATTCCTAGTGTGGGGCAACGCTTAAAAAAAAATGGTCTTTTGCATTTTAAATAGTCTTGAAAATTGTGCAGACCTAAACTATCGTTATAGTTTTTTTTTTCTAAATATTCTGGATGAGTTTAATTATGTATCTATCACATCAGATACGAACGAATCGACACTGCCTTTGCATATCTCGGCTACATATTACTGTTACGACTATTATTTTAGTGTAACAAATTTTGTTTTACAGAATGTATTCAGCCAGGCATGTGGTGCTTACGGCCCGGTGATCGCTCCCGCTATAGCTTCTCCCATTCTAGCTAGTCCTTGTGGCTTAGCTGGTACTGGTCTGGCTGCCCCCTTTTTTTTTTTTTGTGGGTGGAAAATCATTGAATGACCCCCCCCCCCCGCTCTTGGGCAGAGCGAAGGGGAGTGTCAGACTTCTACTGACTAAAAACCGAACCCATGTTCCTACTTTGCCCTTGCGCCGAGGCCACATAATCTAGTACAAAAATCCGCGGCCCCGACGGGGTCTGGCTGCCCCCTTCGGATTGGCTTCCGGTTTGGCTTACGACGGACTCGCCTACCCTGCTGCTGCCGGTTATGGTGGTGCCGCGTACGGCGGCGCCGGTGAAGGCAACGTGGCGGTCGCTGGTGAGCTGCCAGTCGCCGGTAACACCGCTGTTGCTGGTCAGGTCCCCATCATGGGCGCTGTGAGCTTCGGCGGCGCTGTGCCGGCTGCTGGTGCCGTGTCTATCTCCGGCAAGTGCGCGTGCGGCTGCGATGCCCTCTACTAGATCTGTTCCAATGGATTGATTAATAAATAAAAGTTTTCGATCTTTTAGCTATATTTTTTTCTTAATACTTAGAGACAATAATTGTAAATGCCTAGAAAGAAAGATGAGGAGGAAGAATAATTTTATTGTTACTTTATCAATATAGTGCATCAATAGGGACACTTGTTGTTGTCAAGAATATTTTATAAAATTATTTCCATTTTGTATCGCCCATCTCATCAGAGTTCCGAACAAACGCCTCCATCCTTGATGAGCTAAGCATAAAAGAGCGCCTATCCACTCAAGTGCGCAGTCGGATCCTGAAATTCTTTGGACATGTTAGTCGGCGTGGAAACGACTCCATAGAACGTCTTGTCGTGCAAGGGAAAGTCGAAGGTACAAGACCAAGGGGAAGATCCCCGATGCGATGGACAGACCAAGTGAAGGCTACGATGGGCGCTCCCGTGCATGAATGTGCTCGATTGACGGCCAGCAGGCAGGCGTGGCGGGACGTCGTACGGCGGGTGCTGTCTGCTGCCCAACCTCCCCGAACATGATAGCCACGACCGCTCTGACAAGAGTGAATCGACTAAGAAGAAGATCGCCCATCTGACACTATCACTACTCACAACATATTATAAAACAAAGTCCTCCGCTGCGTCTGTCTGTCTGTCAGTTCGCCATAGACTCAAAAATAACTCCACTGACTTTTACGCTATTTTTACCAATGGATAAAGTTGTCCTCGAGGAAGGTTTTAGTATATAATTTGTATCTTGAATAGGGTTCTCACGGGTCGCGGGAACGGGATCAAAACTTCATGATTAATTTTGGTCATGATAACCGATACATTACAATGCTTATAAAATATATAGGGCTGCTGAATTATAAGTATTAACTAAAATATAACATCACATTGTACACTTGGATCGCAATAGATGTTTGGCTTTGACAAATTTTAGTGAAGGTATTCACAAGCCAGATGTGAGTGGCAACGGCAGTGTCTCAGATATCCAAATCTGTCTCATGGGACCCCAGTATGAGTTACAGTTATAGAGGTTTCTCACGTTTCCAGGTCCCAGTAAACCAAGTTTTAGTTTTAGTAAAGTAAAGTAAATTTTGACCTTCGAAAAGTGCTGATTATCAGCCTAGTTTGAATAAATGAATTTTGATTTGATTTGAACGCCGGAAGACCCTGGAAAGACATACACTGACATTATTGGTGATGTTCTTCAGAAATGTCAGGTGCGTAGTACTCGCAACCGGCGTGCGTGTATGACTAGATGTATAATATATGAATGTGGATGAGACAAAAGGAGTATGTAAGGATCGTAGCAGGAGGCGTTCTGTGTTTTCTGACTACGCCCATGGAAAAGGGTATGAGTTTATGTGTGTGCATGTTGTAGTGACCAAGAACCAGTATCCTATGGCGTGCCTCAGGGAACGTTTCCAAATTTACGTGATCGACCTGTGTACGATGTGCCTTACAAACTGTAACATCTATGCGTATGCTGATGATCTGTTTACGGACCTGCATGGGATATGGACGAAATGGTCCAGGCAACAGCAGAAGAAGTCTAGTGTAAACAATGGTATGGATAAACTCAAACTTCTTTACATTTATTTCACATACTATTATTATTATAAACCGTATTTTGATTGTTTTTGACCACATTGTGACTATGATGACTTCATTGAAACAGTAAAAAAACGAAGTCTTAATGAATTCGTTAATTTTAAATGAGTTTGTAGCACTTAATTGATTACAAATTTGTGTGACGTTGACTGATTTCAAAAGGAGGAGGTTGATAATAAATAAAAGTATCGTTAATATTATTCCATGTTGATTTAATCAGTTCATCTTTCTACTAGGCATACGTTTTTAGATACCGCAGCCACAACCTCTGCCAGCCCAACCGCCACGCAGACCAATGCCTGGAGCAGCAAGAGCAGCGGGACCGTAGGCACCGACAGGGGCATACGCACCAGCTGAACCGTAAGCAGCAGTCTCACTGATCATGGCGTTCCTGCCATTACCGCAGGCATGGTTGACGGCGCCAGCACCGGCAGAAGGCACCACACCTTCCATAGCAACAGTACCCACGAACGGCAGCTCACCACCCACAGCCAGAGCACCCTCATAAACGTTGTCAGACACTACAGAGATACCGACGGGAGTCATGGCGGAGGCGCTGGAGACAGGCAGAGCACCGCCACTGGTGGGACTGAACTCCATGGCGGGGGCGTAGATTGCATCGTAAGCCAGGCCTCTGCCTGCGAAGCCACCGGCCAGTCCGTCGATAGCCAGACCTCTACCTGCCAAACCAGCGCCGGAGTATGCGAGTCCATCATATGCCCAAGCAGGAGCAGCCAAGCCGCAAGGGGCGGCTAAACCGGGACCAGCCAAACCGTAGGGACCAGCAAGTCCAGAGATATCAGCCACCGCAGCGCGGCTGGTGCATGCCTGTCCGAGTGCGGACTGAAAGTACAGAAAAACTCACATAAGTATCAATGTTTCGTAATGATAGAATAATGATAAATCTAAGTTTAAAAAGTTTTTATGTTTTCTTACCTTGAGCAGGAGCGCCTGAGCGCAGAGGACGAGGATAGCTTTGACAGACATTGTAGTTTGTTTCGAGTGCTGACACTAGAATGATGTTCAGTGCACCAGTTAAAGGTTTAAATACTCTTACATTTTGTTATCAATTTCCAAGAAACTTACTATATAGGTAAGTGTAATTAATTAATAGCTTGTGCAAGCATGATAAGCCTAATATTTACCAACAAAGGAACACTTTACTTCGTTGAAAATATTTATCATCACGTTTTCCAAAATTTCGAAAACACTGATGAAATCAATTACGGGTTCAGTATAAAATGTGATCAAAATTTTAGGACTTCATCCAGTCTTCAGCTTTCGTTGAACTAACTTGAAACATGTCTTCCTTCACTGTACTGTTGCTCTGCATCCAAGCTTGCTTGGTCCAGGTAAGTGAAAATTGCTTGATTTAAGTATTTTTTTCTTCATATACTTTTGAATGCATTCTTGATCATCATCATCATCCACAGCCCAAATTCGCCCACTGCTGGGTGGGCTCTCTCTTTTCTGGTGCCAATCGCCACGTTTTCGTGCCAGTCTCATTCAGATTTTTCCCTCGATGGCAACTATATCGCATTCTTGATAAATAACCCATATTATTACTTTCACAGAATGTGTTCAGCCAGGCATGTGGTGTTTACGCCCCGGCGATCGCTGCTCCTTGTGGATTGGCGACTTCTGGCTTAGCCTCCCCTTTCGGCTTGGCTGCTCCTGGTCTGGCTGCCCCCTTCGGATTGGCTTCTGGTTTGGCTTCTGGTTTGGCTTACGACGGACTCGCCTACCCTGCTGCTGCCGGTTGTGGTGGTGCCGCGTACGGCGGCGCCGGTGAAGGCAACGTGGCGGTCGCTGGTGAGCTGCCAGTCGCCGGTAACACCGCTGTTGCTGGTCAGGTCCCCATCATGGGCGCTGTGAGCTTCAGTGGTCCTGTGGCTGCTGCTGGTTCCGTGTCTATCTCTGGCAAGTGTGCGTGCGGCTGCGGTGCTCCTATCAACTATTTGTGCTAGATGATTTAAATCCATAAAAAAAATCGCACAGGAATAAATGTTTTTTTAGCAATATAATTTAGTTTTTTTTTTCACCATTTGTATAGCAACATCATTGACTAGCTTGTTCCCAGCTTTGTAGGGGTAGATTACCAGTTCAGAAGAAGTCCTGTCGCCAGTTCGCTACCGACTGTCATTTCCTAGATGGTCGGCAGCGCAGAATTTTGGGATGTGATGATGTCCTTCTGCAACATTACGGTTTTACAAAAGGACAAGTTGCTGGTTCCGTGTCTATCTCTGGGAAGTGCGCGTGCGGCTGCGGTGCCCTCTATTAGATCTGTTAAAATTATGACGATGAATATAATTATACACATTTTAAATGAATAAAACCTTTAATTAATTACTCAAACTGAAAAGCGTTTGTTTCAAATATATTAATAATAATAATAATAATGGTTTAATTGCCAAGAGCCTCGACCAACACCTGAGGAGGCTCTCGTTAGGCAGCTGGATCAAGGGCTTGATGCAGAAAGCGGTACTCCTGGACACGGCTCGCATTGTTAGGAGGTTCCTTTCTCTGGAGCCCTGACCGCCGGTAGCTTGGACCCTGTTCCCGATACCGGTGGGCTACAGTTTTTTATATTTTTAAATGTTTTTTTATTATTGTTTTATAGGAAATATTTAAAAATGTATAAAATTTGTTAATATAATGAATAAAGGGAATAATAATAATAATATTCCACAAATTTAATTATTCCAATAATATTCTTCTTTTGAGCATCTACGTGCTACGGTACGGTTGCTCCTAGTGATGGGGTGTATAATGAATCATATCGATAATAATCAGTAGTTTTATTACAGAAAGTTGTCAGTTCTCAAAAGCATACAGGGTGGTGCCGACAATACGACAATAAATGAAACCATCACTGGTAGTTCTAGTTCTTAGAAACATTTTTAAACTGTTACTATCAAATAAGTCCTAACACCGAAATCGTTGTAGTATCGTCGGCACCAACCTACCTAAATATCTTTGCCAAATTCTTTTTTTCCTTCTTTTTTCACACGTTAATCGGTGCAAATTATTCCTAAGGTTAGTAACCAATATTTGTTTGTAAATTGTATTGTATTTCGTTTACAGTTTAATGCTATTTAGTTTTTTTTCAATTTTTCATTTGGAAACTGATTTTCTTTTATCTAATTTATAACGACAATCAGTTATAATTTAAAATTTCACCTACGTTATAATATTATCACCCAAGTGAAATGAGGAATGACTTGTCGTCTGTGAAAGATAAGACAAACCAAGGATTACAAAGTCTAAGTCTAAAACTACCAGGAACCAGAAACATGAGGGACGTTTTGTATCTTGTCAATAAAAATCTAATAATAAAATCTATAATTATATATTTGTAATACCATGCAGTATTATTTGTAAGAGATGAGAAACAAGGATAGTAAAGTCTTTCAAACTACCAAAAGGCCGGAATGGTGAAGTATGTTAAAGTGACATCATTGCATGTATAACCCGGTTCATTAAAGAAAGGAATCTAAAATGGCGGTTTTTATCATGTCCTCACGCTCGCACACTATAGTGAGCGAGCGAGAGGACATGCCATGTGTTGCCATTTTAGATTCCTTTCTTTAATGAACCGGGTTATAAGTAAGTAGGTAGGTACATAATTATATTAGATTTGATTAAGAGGTTCATTTTTATTTTGTCTCTTCTTTTAACTCCGATTGAAAGAAACGTATTCTTTCAATTTCATTTTGACATATTAGGAGAAAATAATTATAAAAAGAAAAACTAAATTTAAAAGTACCTATAAATAGTTAGTTCCGTCTTTATACACCTGAAATGAGTATGGACAGAACACATGCTAAGGGAATAGAACGGTGGTTTCAAACATTCCTACCAATTAACAGCCGGTTGGGAATTATTTACCTTACCCTATTTTTGATTTATTCCTAACCTAACCCACACCGGGTTTCGGGTCAGATTAGGAATAAATCCTATTTTTTGGTCTAATTTTACCGGACTAATAATCGTTTTTATCTATTTTTGTTACTGTCAATAGGGATTGTCCAAAATTTCTAACCATTAAATTTTACTTTTTTTTTTATAGCAATTTGATAAACTAATTTTGGATAATTATTTTCATGATTGGCTCAATATTTATTTTAAAAAATATATTTAATTATTGTATGTTTTTAAGGTAGGTGACTTCATCATTGGCTTAAATGATTAAGCGCCGTTGCCTCACTAGTACATAATTAAAAAAAAACAATCTGTCAACACAACGTCTTCCATATCACATCTGTCAAAGTGTGTAAACAAGCTAAATAAAGTCTTGTAATAATCTAATCCTATCCTAACGTATTTGGTATTTTTGTGAGTAAGTGTACAAGACATCTAATGCTTCCGAAATACTTACTTCAAAGTGATCTTCGCAACAGTACATTGTATAAACCTTGCAATATTCCACGCCTTTAAGTATCACAACACCACTTTTCTCGCAAATTTTCTCTAATACGAACTAAAATTTGGTTTGAACTATTATTACTATTATTCCTGCAAGTTGGAACAAAGCACTTCGTGTATTCCATAACTCTTCCAATATACTAAATATGAAATAATTTAAGCAAAGAGCAGAGATCTAAACGAGTATGTTTATATTTTTGACATATCGAGCCATTACCGCCGTCTTATCGTAAGCGACATTTTTACCTAAACAGCGTTTTTTATCGCAGACGACTTTTTAAACTATAACGGACTTGTTCTTCGACTTTTCCCGCCAAAAGAACAAAGTTATAGCAAATGCTAAGTTTATCGTTAGCACAACATTTTTCTATATTTTACAGTAACCGACCTAATCAAAATTATCGTAAGTTGCGTAATTATCTAAGAATTGCAGCGTAAGCGACCCTACTTGTTATCGCAACCGACACAGTACATCCAAATTTTGTCGTTTACTATAAACAAAGTGGCAAAAAACGTAGTGACGTTTTTTTGAAAATTTTAACCGTTACACCTAAGGTTTCAAAAATCATTATTATACGTCAAAATTTCAACTTAATAGCGCAATTATTTATAAAGTTATTCAAAAAAAACCTTCTCCTGTAAAATTTGGTTTTTGTCGGTTACACTAAGTCGGCGGTAATGGCTCGATATTATTATAAATTACCTATAATTTGACGCTTACTTTTTATTTTCTGAGGAAACGATAATTATAAAACTGTACGCCACATGATGACGTAATGTGAAGGGCATAGAAGGTCAATCGTATATTATCAAAAATATCAATAAAATATGAAATGGTTTTTCAATTACAACATTAAAAAAAATATGAACAATCCCATTGGGAGGTTGATAACAAATAAAGTAACAAAATATAAATGCATAATTATTGTATTTATTCGTTCATTGGTTCAGTTTTCTTCTACGAATAAGATTTTAGATACCGCAGCCACAACCTCTGCCAGCCCAACCACCACGCAGACCAATGCCTGGAGCAGCAAGAGCAGCGGGACCGTAGGCACCGACAGGGGCATACGCACCAGCTGAACCGTAAGCAGCAGTCTCACTGATCATGGCGTTCCTGCCATTACCGCAGGCATGGTTGACGGCGCCAGCACCGGCAGACGGCACCACACCTTCCATAGCAACAGTACCCACGAACGGCAGCTCACCACCCACAGCCAGAGCACCCTCATAAACGTTGTCAGACACTACGGAGATACCGACGGGAGCCATGGCGGAGGCGCTGGAGACAGGCAGAGCACCGCCACTGGTGGGACTGAACTCCATGGCGGGGGCGTAGATTCCATCGTAAGCCAGGCTTCTGCCTGCGTAGCCACCGGTCAGTCCGTCGAAAGCCAGACCTCTGCCTGCCAAGCCAGCGCCGGAGTAGGCGAGTCCATCATATGCCCAAGCAGGAGCAGCCAAGCCGCAAGGAGCGGCTATGCCGGGAGCAGCCAAGCCATAGGGACCAGCAAGTCCAGAGATATCAGCGACCGCAGCGCGGCTGGTGCATGACTGTCCGAGTGCGGACTGAAAGTACAGAAAAAAACAAATAAGTATCAATGTTTCATAGTGACAGAATAATGATAAATCTAAGTATAAAAAGATTTTATGTTTTCTTACCTTGAGCAGGAGCGCCTGAGCGCAGAGAACGAGGATAGCTTTGACAGACATTGTAGTTTGTTTCGAGTGCTGACACTGAATGATGTTCAGTGCACCAGTTAAAGGTTTAAATACTCTTACATTTTGTTATCAATTGTCAAGAAACTTACTATATAGGTAAGTGTTATTATTAATAGCTTGTGCAAGCATGATAAGCCTAATATTTACCAACAAAGGAACCCTTCACTTTGTTGAAAATATTTATCATCACGTTTTCCGAAATTTCGAAAACAATGTTGATATCAAGTACGGGTTCAGTATAAAATGTGACCAACATTTTAGGTCACCATTCAGTCTTCAGCTTTCGTTGAACTAACTTGAAACATGTCTTCCTTCACTGTTCTGTTGCTCTGCATCCAAGCTTGCTTGGTTCAGGTGAGTGAAAATTGCTTGATTTTTTTAAAGTATTTGTTTCTTCATACACTTTTGAATGCATTCTTGATCATTATCACCATCCGCACTCCGAATTCACCCACTGCTGGGTGGGCTCTCTTTTCTGGTGCCAATCGCCACGTTCATGTGCCAGTCTCATCCAGGTATTTCCCTCGATGACAACTATATCGCATGCTTGATAAATAACCCTTATTATTACTTTCACAGAATGTGTTCAGCCAGGCATGTGGTGTTTACACCCCGGCGATCGCTGCTCCTTGTGGATTGGCGGCTTCTGGCTTAGCCTCTCCTTTCGGCTTGGCTGCTCCTGGTCTGGCTGCCCCCTTCGGATTGGCTTCTGGTTTGGCTTACGACGGACTCGCCTACCCTGCTGCTGCCGGTTATGGTGGTGCCGCGTACGGCGGCGCCGGTGAAGGCAACGTGGCGGTCGCTGGTGAGCTGCCAGTCGCCGGTAACACCGCTGTTGCTGGTCAGGTCCCCATCATGGGCGCTGTGAGCTTTAGTGGTCCTGTGGCTGCTGCTGGTTCCGTGTCTATCTCTGGCAAGTGTGCGTGCGGCTGCGGTGCTCCTATCAACTATTTGTGCTAGATGATTTAAATCCATAAAAAAAACTCGCAAAGGAATACATTTTTTTTTAGCAATATAATTTTGTTTTTTTTTATTCACAATTTTTCGACTAGCCTGTTTCTAGCTATGCTGTCGCCAGTTCGCTACTGACTGTCATTCCCTAGATGGTCGGCAGCGCAGAATTTTGGGATGTGATGATGTCCTTCTGCAACATTACGGTTTTACAAAAGGACAAGTTACGGAAAAGGAAATATTTCATCATCATCATCATCTGCCTAACCTTTTCCAAACTATATTGGGGTCACAGTACATCCAAATTTTGTCGTTTACTATAAACAAAGTGGCAAAAAACGTAGTGACGTTTTTTTGAAAATTTTAACCGTTACACCTAAGGTTTCAAAAATCATTATTATACGTCAAAATTTCAACTTAATAGCGCAATTATTTATAAAGTTATTCAAAAAAAACCTTCTCCTGTAAAATTTGGTTTTTGTCGGTTACACTAAGTCGGCGGTAATGGCTCGATATTATTATAAATTACCTATAATTTGACGCTTACTTTTTATTTTCTGAGGAAACGATAATTATAAAACTGTACGCCACATGATGACGTAATGTGAAGGGCATAGAAGGTCAATCGTATATTATCAAAAATATCAATAAAATATGAAATGGTTTTTCAATTACAACATTAAAAAAAATATGAACAATCCCATTGGGAGGTTGATAACAAATAAAGTAACAAAATATAAATGCATAATTATTGTATTTATTCGTTCATTGGTTCAGTTTTCTTCTACGAATAAGATTTTAGATACCGCAGCCACAACCTCTGCCAGCCCAACCACCACGCAGACCAATGCCTGGAGCAGCAAGAGCAGCGGGACCGTAGGCACCGACAGGGGCATACGCACCAGCTGAACCGTAAGCAGCAGTCTCACTGATCATGGCGTTCCTGCCATTACCGCAGGCATGGTTGACGGCGCCAGCACCGGCAGACGGCACCACACCTTCCATAGCAACAGTACCCACGAACGGCAGCTCACCACCCACAGCCAGAGCACCCTCATAAACGTTGTCAGACACTACGGAGATACCGACGGGAGCCATGGCGGAGGCGCTGGAGACAGGCAGAGCACCGCCACTGGTGGGACTGAACTCCATGGCGGGGGCGTAGATTCCATCGTAAGCCAGGCTTCTGCCTGCGTAGCCACCGGTCAGTCCGTCGAAAGCCAGACCTCTGCCTGCCAAGCCAGCGCCGGAGTAGGCGAGTCCATCATATGCCCAAGCAGGAGCAGCCAAGCCGCAAGGAGCGGCTATGCCGGGAGCAGCCAAGCCATAGGGACCAGCAAGTCCAGAGATATCAGCGACCGCAGCGCGGCTGGTGCATGACTGTCCGAGTGTGGACTGAAAGTACAGAAAAAAACAAATAAGTATCAATGTTTCATAGTGACAGAATAATGATAAATCTAAGTATAAAAAGATTTTATGTTTTCTTACCTTGAGCAGGAGCGCCTGAGCGCAGAGAACGAGGATAGCTTTGACAGACATTGTAGTTTGTTTCGAGTGCTGACACTGAATGATGTTCAGTGCACCAGTTAAAGGTTTAAATACTCTTACATTTTGTTATCAATTGTCAAGAAACTTACTATATAGGTAAGTGTTATTATTAATAGCTTGTGCAAGCATGATAAGCCTAATATTTACCAACAAAGGAACCCTTCACTTTGTTGAAAATATTTATCATCACGTTTTCCGAAATTTCGAAAACACTGTTGATATCAAGTACGGGTTCAGTATAAAATGTGACCAACATTTTAGGTCACCATTCAGTCTTCAGCTTTCGTTGAACTAACTTGAAACATGTCTTCCTTCACTGTTCTGTTGCTCTGCATCCAAGCTTGCTTGGTTCAGGTGAGTGAAAATTGCTTGATTTTTTTAAAGTATTTGTTTCTTCATACACTTTTGAATGCATTCTTGATCATTATCACCATCCGCACTCCGAATTCACCCACTGCTGGGTGGGCTCTCTTTTCTGGTGCCAATCGCCACGTTCATGTGCCAGTCTCATCCAGGTATTTCCCTCGATGACAACTATATCGCATGCTTGATAAATAACCCTTATTATTACTTTCACAGAATGTGTTCAGCCAGGCATGTGGTGTTTACACCCCGGCGATCGCTGCTCCTTGTGGATTGGCGGCTTCTGGCTTAGCCTCTCCTTTCGGCTTGGCTGCTCCTGGTCTGGCTGCCCCCTTCGGATTGGCTTCTGGTTTGGCTTACGACGGACTCGCCTACCCTGCTGCTGCCGGTTATGGTGGTGCCGCGTACGGCGGCGCCGGTGAAGGCAACGTGGCGGTCGCTGGTGAGCTGCCAGTCGCCGGTAACACCGCTGTTGCTGGTCAGGTCCCCATCATGGGCGCTGTGAGCTTTAGTGGTCCTGTGGCTGCTGCTGGTTCCGTGTCTATCTCTGGCAAGTGTGCGTGCGGCTGCGGTGCTCCTATCAACTATTTGTGCTAGATGATTTAAATCCATAAAAAAAACTCGCAAAGGAATACATTTTTTTTTAGCAATATAATTTTGTTTTTTTTTATTCACAATTTTTCGACTAGCCTGTTTCTAGCTATGCTGTCGCCAGTTCGCTACTGACTGTAATTCCCTAGATGGTCGGCAGCGCAGAATTTTGGGATGTGATGATGTCCTTCTGCAACATTACGGTTTTACAAAAGGACAAGTTACGGAAAAGGAAATATTTCATCATCATCATCATCTGCCTAACCTTTTCCAAACTATATTGGGGTCGGCTTCCAGTCTAACCGGATGCAGCTGCTGATTGCTTATAATTTAGTACTCAAAGAAATGATGACTTTTGTAGCAGCACAACTGTGTAACAAATTATTTATTTATTTTTATTTATTAAACTTCATGTACAAACGTGGGAAACGTGGAAATTACCGTCCTGTATAAGAAATCTTTTTACACTCTTTTAATGTGTGGCGTCTTAGCCGCCCCTTGCGGCTTGGCTGCTCATGCTTGGGCATATGATTGACTCGCCTACTCCGGCGCTGGCTTGGCAGGCAGAGGTCTGGCTATCGACGTACTGGCCGGTGGCTTTGCAGGCAGAAGCCTGGCTTACAATGGAATCTACGCCCCCGCCGCTAATTGAACATTGTACATAACTTTGTAAAGAATTAAGTGCTACAAACTTATTTGGGAACTTACGAAATCAAACGAAATGTATTTCCTAGTTTCCAAAATAATTCTATGTAACAATGTAGGTAACTAAGTAAAATATTAAAATGGCAACAAAACATACAGGATGTAAACGAATCATTCACGAAGCAGTCAACAATCATCAGCCTATTGCAATCCACTGCTGGATAGGCCTCTTTAATCTAGCGCCACTCAACTCGATTTTCGGCAACTCTCATCCAGTTGTTACCAGCCACTTTGCGAAGATTATCGCTCCACCGAGCCTGAGGGCGTCCCACCTTACGCTTGCCGATCAGCCGATTCAAACAAACCATTATGTACATCAAACTAAGTGCCTCTTTGCATAAATTATTGCTGGAAAACGCCTTCTTTTTGTAGAAAACCACATTTTACGGTAAAACTCAACGGTGCTTCGTTGAGTTTTACCGTAAAATGTGGTTCTGAAAACGTTGTCAAGTGCTAGTGGATGCTATTAATAATATAGTAAACGGGTAATGGACGATATTGAAGTAAAGTTATTACCTGAAAACCGGCCAAGTGCATGTCGGACCACGCACAATGTAGGGTTAAATGGGGGGTTGTAAAATATGTGAACTTACTAATAAATTGATTAACCACCCTGCCTACTAACCCACTTGCCTCCGAACGATGATTTTTATTGTAAAAATAAAACTACAGTTGCAGTTTTGAGACCAGCGCTCCCATATAGGAAAATATTTTATACAAGTACATTTTATAAGTTAGCACACTTGAGTCTAACAAAAGATTCGCAATTTTTTTTGCAAAATTTGCTTAATATTTCACAAACAAATCCCTAATATTAATCCCTTAATCGAAAAACTGTTTCGAGCAAATACGCCATATTTTTAAAGACCTATCCAACGATACCCCACACAATGGACTTTGCGAGAAAAAAAATCATCCCCACATGTGTAAGTACTGGAGATACACTAAAAAATCTTCAAAATTTTGCTGTAGCTTTTTGGCGTCGTAACTCATTTGTATATTTATGACAAATAATTACAGCTTTCTAGTGCTAATAGTCTTTGAGATATAGTGCGATAATAATAATAATAGTAATCTCATAATTAAATCTGCATTCCTTTATGACCATGCAGTATTTTTAAGGTTTCGTACCCCAAAAGGAAAAAAACAAAACCCTTACAGAACCACTTTGTTGTCCATCTGTCTGTCAAAACCGTTTTTCTCAGGAACTCCTAAAGGTATCAAGCTGAATTTCATATCAAATACTCGACTCTACTGTCCCTTGAACCGTGAAAAAAAAACTTCTTAGCCAACACAATCAAAAGATACAGCCGTTTATGCTGCAAACTTTCGAAACTCGCAAGGGTATCAAAACCTTCAGGGTACCAAATTTCAAGATACTGAGTTAAAGTACGTATCGCGAGTCCAACTCGCACTTGGCCGGTTGTTTTGTTCCAAACCACGAGGAGGCCAGAATGGTGAAGTAGTAGTGTCATCTGTTTATAGCTTTGAAAATGAGGTTCCTATTAACAGCTTTTTTTTCTTCGTTTATTCCGATTACGCTTATTTCAATTCCATTTTGACATACGTTCGAGTATTACGTAACGAATTTGGGTTAGAAGAACTAAAGTAGTCTGTTTCGATGTGCAATGTATTGCACATCGAACCTAATCGGTGTGTGAAAACATTCATGGTAGTAGCATATTATAACGAAAATAAAAGAAAAACTATCCCGGCCAAGTAGACTTTACAAGATTACCGTAAACTTATGAAATGTACTTGTTAGAAATATTTTCCTATACATAATGTAGGTATGGGAGCGCTGGTCTCAAAACTGCAAATGTAAATTTGTTTTATTTTTACATTAAAAATCATCGTTCGGAGGCAGGTAGGCAGGGTAGCTCACCACCCACAGACAGGATAACCTCATAAGCGTTGTCAGACACTACGGAGATACCGACGGGAGCGATGGCGGAGGCGCTGGAGACAGGCAGAAAGCCACCACTGGTGGGACTGAACTCCATGGCGGGGGAGTAGATTTCATCGTAAGCCAGGCTTCTGCCTGCGTAGCTACCGGCCAGTCCGTCGATAGCCAGACCTCTGCCTGCCAAGCCAGCGCCGGAGTAGGCGAGTCCATCATATGTCCAAGCAGGAGCAGCCAAGCCGCAAGGGGCGGCTAAGGACACATTGAAAGAGTGTAAAAATATTTCTTATACAGGACGGTAATTTGTTATACAGTTGTGCTGCTACAAAAGTCATCATTTCTTTGAGTACTAAATTATAAGCAATATGAGATATTATATTTCCTTTTCCGCAACTTGTCCTTTTGTAAAACCGTAATGTTGCAGAAGGGCATCATCACATCAAAAAATTCTGCTCTGCCTACCATCTAGGGAATGACAGTCAGTTATAGCGAACTGGCGACAGGACTCTTCCTGAACTGGTAACCTACCCCTACAAAGCTGGGAACAAGCTAGTCGATGATGTTGCTATAAAAATTGTAAATAAAAAAAAAACTAAATTATATTGCTAAAAAAACATTTATTCCTTTGAGAGTTTATTTATCGATTTAAATCATCTAGCACAAATAGTTGATAGGAGCACCGCAGCCGCACGCACACTTGCCAGAGATAGACACGGAACCAGCAGCAGCCACAGGACCACTGAAGCTCACAGCGCCCATGATGGGGACCTGACCAGCAACAGCGGTGTTACCGGCGACTGGCAGCTCACCAGCGACCGCCACGTTGCCTTCACCGGCGCCGCCGTACGCGGCACCACCATAACCGGCAGCAGCAGGGTAGGCGAGTCCGTCGTAAGCCAAACCAGAAGCCAATCCGAAGGGGGCAGCCAGACCAGGAGCAGCCAAGCCGAAAGGAGAGGTCAAACCAGGAGCCGCCAATCCACAAGGAGCAGCGATCGCCGGGGCGTAAACACCACATGCCTGGCTAAATACATTCTGTGAAAGTAATAATAAGGGTTATTTATCAAGAATGCGATATAGTTGCCATCGAGGGAAATACCTGGATGAGACTGGCACAATAACGTGGCGATTGGCACCAGAAAAGAGAGCCCACCCAGCAGTGGGTCAATTCAAGTGTCAGCGATTATTACATCGCTGAGGAGTAACTGTGCAACAGGTTGGGACAATATTCCAGCTTCAGTTATTAAACTCTCACAGAAAGTCTTAGTAGCACCCATAACACATGTTTGCAACCTTTCAATAACTACTGGAGTTTTCCCAAACAGCTTGAAAAAAGCTTTAGTTACTCCCATATTTAAGAGCGGGGACAGAGAACTTGTCACAAATTATAGACCAATTTCGGTGTTGAGTGCATTATCCAAAATCTTTGAAAGAATACTTAATAATTGTTTGACAAAGTACCTCACAAAATTTAAAAATTAATAAATTTATTTAATTTCTAACAGGCAATATGGGTTTAGATCTGGCATATCAACTGAAGACGCTGTAACCAACTTCAGTAATGCAGCAGTTAATAGACTGGATAGTGGTTACAGATGTTTTGGTATATTCTTGGATATATCGAAGGCGTTTGACACGGTTTTTGTCCCAATACTCTTATCCAAACTGGAGCGCATTGGGGTTCGAGGTCTGGCACTGGAAATATTCAAAGATTACCTATCCAATCGCACTCAGGTAGTGAAAATTGATAATGTTGTGAGTGACGAAGAGCAGATTGAATATGGAGTCCCACAGGGAAGTATACTCGGCCCTACGTTGTTCTTAATTTATGTTAACGACCTTTGTAACATGAAGCTTGATAGTTGTGACATTTTTACCTACGCTGATGACACAGCATTATTAGTTTATGCAAAAACCTGGTTGGAAGCCAAGTTACTGGCCGAAAATAACCTCAGGGAAGTAATGGTATGGTTGTCTTCTAATCTATTAACTCTCAATATTAGTAAAACTAAATTTATACGTTTTTATCTCCCAAATTCTCCTTCACCCCCACCTGAAACCACAACAATCACGGCTCACTTTTGCAAGGATTCAGTGATCGGTTGTTCATGCCCACGTTTATTAAATGTTGCCAGCATAAGGTACCTGGGTGTTACAATTGATGAGAGATTGGACTGGAGCACTCAAGTTGATACTCTCACTGGGCGTGTAAGAAAATTAATCTTTATTTTTAAGAATCTTCGTCATTCTGCCGATCTGTCAGTAATGCATACTGTCTATGTTGCTCTTTGCCAATCAGTTCTGTGCTACTGTATACCTGCATGGGGTGGTACTTATAAAACTTTGTTTTTGCAATTGGAAAGAGCACAGAGATACGTCCTGAAAGTTATACATGGCAAACCCCGCCTCTACTCAACTACGGACCTATATAGGGACAGCCAGGTATTGACTGTTAGACAGTTATTTGTTCTCCGTACCATACTTCGGCGACATTCTCAACTTCCCCTTGATAGTAAAATTTTACAAAAAAGACGTGGAGCACTTGTCTGTCCTCCTGTTCAATGTAGAACCAGTTTCGCATCACGTCAATATGACGCATTGAGTTCTAGAATTTATAACAATATTAATAAAATAATCTCAATGTACAAGCTAAATAAATATAATTTGAAAAATAAATTGATTGATTGGCTTAAGTCCTTGAATTATGAAGAAACAGAAAAACTATTATTAATTGTTAAATAAAATATATGTTATGTTATGTTGATGATTATATTATAATTTATACTTTTAATATAATTGGAATTAAATTTTATTTATTTATTTATTGCTACGTCTACTAAGTGTGGAACTTATTAGTCTTATTAAAATGTAGCACATAAATATAAAATTGTAATGTATAGGTACATATAGGTAAATACTTTCATATAAGTGTAAAATGTTGCACATATACTGGTGAATAAATTGTAATGTCATTAATGAGCGGAGAGCTGCCGAGTCCCGAAATACGAGTTCGTCTCAGTTTGGGAATCAGTGTGCTAATGTAATTGCCCCACTGTACAAACATTTACCATAGTCATTTATAATATTATGCTGTATTAATTTGCTTATTGTACTTTATTTTGGAAATAAATTATTATTATTATTATTATTATAATTCGGGCTGTGGATGATGATGATGATCAATAATGCATTCAAAAGTGTATGAAGAAACAAATACTTTTAAGCAATTTTCACTCACCTGAACCAAGCAAGCTTGGATGCAGAGCAACAGAACAGTGAAGGAAGTCATGTTTCAATTAAGTTCAACGAAAGCCGAAGACTGAATGCTGACCTAAAATTCTGATCACATTTTATACTAAATCTGTAATTGATATCAACAGCGTTTTCGAAATTTAGGAAAACGTGATGATAAATATTTTAAACAAACTAAAGTGTTCCTTTGTTGGTAAATAGTAGGCTTATCGTGCTTGCACAAGCTACTAATTAATTACACTTACCTATTAATTTTCTCGGTACTTGATAACGAAATGTATTGAGTTAGGTATTTAAACCACCAACAGTTGCACTGAACATCATTCTAGTGTCAGCACTCGAAACAAACTACAATGTCTGTCAAAGCTATCCTCGTCCTCTGCGCTCAGGCGCTCCTGCTCAAGGTAAGAAAACATAAAAACTTTCTAAACCTACATTTATTATTATTCTGTAACTATGAAGCATTGATGCTTATGTGAGTTTTTCTGTACTTACAGTCCGCACTCGGACAGTCATGCACCAGCCGCGCTGCGGTCGCTGATATCTCTGGACTTGCTACACCCTACGGCTTGGCCGGTCCCGGCTTAGCCGCCCCTTGTGGCTTGGCTGCTCCTGCTTGGGCATATGATGGACTCGCCTACTCCGGCGCTGGCTTGGCTGGCAGAGGTCTGGCTATCGACGGACTGGCCGGTGGCTACGCAGGCAGAGGCCTGGCTTACGATGGAATCTACGCCCCCGCCATGGAGTTCAGTCCCACCAGTGGCGGCGCTCTGCCTGTCTCCAGCGCCTCCGCCATGGCTCCCGTCGGTATCTCCGTAGTGTCTGACAACGTTTATGAGGGTGCTCTGGCTGTGGGTGGAGAGCTGCCGTTCGTGGGTACTGTTGCTATGGAAGGTGTGCTGCCTTCTGCCGGCGCTGGCGCCGTCAACCATGCCTGCGGTAATGGCAGGAACGCCATGATCAGTGAGACTGCTGCTTACGGTTCAGCTGGTGCGTATGCCCCTGTCGGTGCCTACGGTCCCGCTGCTCTTGCTGCTCCAGGCATTGGTCTGCGTGGTGGTTGGGCTGGCAGAGGTTGTGGCTGCGGTATCTAAAAACGTATGCCTGGTAGAAAAACGAACCCAATAACGAATAAAATCAACATGGATTAAAATTTATGATATTTTTATTAATTGTCAACCCCCTCCTTTTGAAGTTGGATTAGATCGTGACGTAATATGGCAGTCAATTGACAGCAACAAAGTGGTACAAACTCATTTACAACTAACGAAATTAGCCTTCGTTTCTTTATGTTAGTGTTTCAATGAAGTGATCATAGTCACAATAATATGGTCCGAAACAGACAATGTTATTACAAAATTTACAACACTGTTGAATAATAAGAATAGTTTATTTACCAACCAAATATTACTGATCTATCAGCATTATCGCAAATAAAAATAAAAAGATTACAAATGTGGCAAAATCAGTACAAGATTTTATATAACCCTGCCTGTTAAACTAAGATACCCTGAGAGACAATAACGTTTGACCGAGAATGTTCCCTATGCATGATTTTTTACAACAGGTGAGTGTGCTGAGATTATTCTAGATTGTGTTATACAAAGGTTGATTGTGTGAAGTGTGTATGTGTGATCTTCTTCTTGTCGTGTAGGCTACTGCCTAACAACCCCATAAACCCTAGTGTCAGAGTTTCTAAGCCGCCTCAAGGGCCTCTGACAAACCGGTGGGCACGGTGGAGCACACTGTGGAGGTGTGCCCTGCTTGGGCACAGCCCCGCCATGTTCTCGTAGCGGCGATCGGCGGCGCGGCGACCTCTCGCGTCCGGCCCTTGTGCAAACCATGGTCCGGGGTGAGGAGGAATGGGACGCCGTCGCCCCCTTCTGCGACGCAGTAATACTAGCGAAGGAGGTGGCGGAGCGTGAGAGGGAGAGAACCTCTCGTCCCAGCCGCCGCGGAAGGCGCTCCAGGCGTCGGGGGCCACGTGCTTCCGGCCACTGTAGACGCGGGCCTGTGGACGGTGAGTAATGAGCTAGCTCGCCGTCCGGTCGTGTTATGACGACAACAGACCGTGTCGACGGTGCGTTCGTGTTCCACGCGCGCCTCAAGGAGATGTCAGCAATGAGAGGCCTGCAAGGGCCGACGCCCGCCGGGGCTGCGGATTATCGAAAGGGATAACGCGGCCTCAGCACAGGGGCGAAGAAGGAACATGGGTTGGTTTTTAGTCAGCAGAAGTCTGACACTCCCTGCCGCTCTGCCCAAGAGCATGGGGGGGGGGGGGGGTTATTTGATGATTTTCCACCCACCAAAAAAAAAAGGGCGTCTGACAATGTTTGACGACCGCCTATTGGCGGCCGGGACTACCGGCTTATACGTGCCTCCCGAAGCACGGAATCATCTTTTTAACAACCAATCAGGTGATTCACGCCTGCAATGTCCTAGCCAAACTGGAAACAATTTTTACAAAATATGCTTCCCATGAGAATCGAATTCACGACCACCGGGTCACAAGGCAAACGCCTTAACCACTCGACCACGGAGGCAATGATAGGAAGCGAGTTTGCTCTGAGGGTGCATATGTGTGTTTGTGGGGTAGCGTGTGTGTTAGATGTAGTGTAGTACGAGTACTATGTTTTGATTGGGAAATATTATTATAGGAGTGTTTGTTCTTTTTATTTGTATGTGAGTTGATGTAAACGACCAGATAGCTAGATACAAACTGATTTATTTTACGAACTTACTACCTACTTACTTTACCTACTTACTTTTAAACTCGATTGTTTTGTCTAAGTTTGAATTAAGCCATACCATTAGGTATTTTGCATAAGGATTCTTCTGCAGTCGCCTTGACCATATCCCATGGAGGTCCGTAAACAAGTATCGCGGTATCAACAGCATTATTATATAGATGTTACAATTTGGAAAACTGTAGGACCAAATATGCTTCCCTGATACACGCTTGGGAACAGAAACGATGCTTTAGCAAGATCGAAAATAATAGCCTTATTTTTTTTGGTCGGGGGCAAATCATCAAATGACTCTTCCCGCTCTGGGCAGTGCGGTAGGGAGTGTCAGACTTCTACTGACTAAAAACCACCCATGTCTTAGCCCTTTGCGTCGAGACCGCGGTATCTTTTTCGAAAAACCCGCAGCCCCGATGTCGAATAGAATAGCTTGACATTTTAGGTTTACTATGTAATTTCTAGGAATGTGTTGCGTGAGATTAAATAATATGGCATCTTCTGTCTATACTCCTTTTTCGAGACGTAGAGACGTTGCATTGGAAGGCCTTCCACTAAGTGGACTGGTGAAGGTTGAGGGGATCCCCTTTTTTTTTTTTTTGGTGGGTGGAAAATCATCGAATAACCCCCCCCCCGCTCTTGGGCAGAGCGAAGGGGAGTGTCAGACTTCTACTGACTAAAAACAAAACCCATGTTCCTTCTTCGCCCTTGTGTTGGAGCTGCGTTATCCTTTCGACAAGCCACAGCCCCGACGGGCGTCGGCCCTTGCGGGCCCCTCCTTGCTGACATCTCTTTGAGGCGCGCGTGGAACACGTACGCGCCGCCGACACGGTGTGTTGCCGTCATGACGATGGCCGGACGGCGAGCTAACCCGTTACTCACCGTCCACAGGCCCGCGTCTACGGTGGCCGGAGGGCATCGCGTGCCCCCCGGCGCCCGGAGCGCCTTCCGCGGCGGCTGGGACGTTGTGAGGCTCTCTCCCTCTCTCGTTCCGCCACCTCCTTCGCTAGCATCACTGCTTCGCAGAAGGAGGCGACGGCATCCCATTCCGCTTCGCCCCGGACTGCGGGGATCCCCTGGATGCAAGACGTACGGGACTGGTCAATGTGGCGACATTTAGGGGAGGCCGGAGGCCTATGTCCAGCAGTGGACGTCTTTCGGCTGAAATGTTGATGTGACTCCTAGTAAAAACTTTTATGGTTATACACACGAAGTAGCCTACTATGAAAATATACAGCCTGAAGTACGGTCGATTGTATCCCTCGACGATTTAGACATTTTTTTATACCTACATGGGAAATTAAAAATTGAATGAATTTCTATGTAATAATAATACTCTTGTCATCAAAAAGTGTCACTGTTATATTCTGCCTTCTCATCTTTATTTCTAAGTTCTTGGTTTTAAGAAAAAAATATTATTCAAAGTGATCGAAAACGTTTATTTATTCATCAATTCATTGTAACAGATTTAGTAGAGAGCACCGCAGCAGTTGCTTATGGATTTAAATCATCTAGCACAAATAGTTGATAGGGGCACCGCAGCCGCACGCGCACTTCCCGGAAATAGACACGGCACCAGCAGCCGGCACAGCGCCGCCAAAGCTCACAGCGCCCATGATGGGGACCTGACCAGCAACAGCGGTGTTACCGGCGACTGGCAGCTCTCCAGCGACCGCCACGTTGCCTTCACCGGCGCCGCCGTACGCGGCACCACCATAACCGGCAGCAGCAGGGTAGGCGAGTCCGTCGTAAGCCAAACCAGAAGCCAATCCGAAGGGGGCAGCCAGACCAGGAGCAGCCAAACCGAAAGGAGAGGCTAAGCCAGAAGCCGCCAATCCACAAGGAGCAGCGATCGCCGGGGTGTAAACACCACATGCCTGGCTGAACACATTCTGTGAAATTAATATTATGAGTTATTTATCAATAATGCGATATAGTTGCCATCGAGGGAAATACCTGGATGAGACTGGCACAAGAACGTGGCGATTGTCACCAGAAAAGAGAGCCCACCCAGTAGTGGGTGAATTCAGGCTGTGGATGATGATGATGATCAAGAATGCATTCAAACGTGTATGAAGAAGAAAATACTTTTAAATTTAAATCAAGCAATTTTCACTTACCTGGACCAAGCAAGCTTGGATGCAGAGCAACAGAACAGTGAAGGAAGACATGTTTCAAGTAAGTTCAACGAAAGCTGAAGACTGAATAGTGACCTAAAATGTTGGTCACATTTTATACTGAACCCGTACTTGATATCAACAGTGTTTTCGAAATTTCGGAAAACGTGATGATAAATATTTTCAACAAAGTAAAGTGTTCCTTTGTTGGTAAATATTATAGGCTTATCGTGCTTGCACAAGCTATTAATTAATTACATTTACCTACATACAAATTTTCTTGGAACTTGATAACTAAATGGAGTATAAAACCACCAAAAGCTGCACTGAACATCATTCTAGTGTCAGCACTCGAAACAAACTACAATGTCTGTCAAAGCTATCCTCGTCCTCTGCGCTCAGGCGCTCCTGCTCAAGGTAAGAAAACATAAAAACTTTTTATACCTACGTTTATTAATATTATTCTATACCTATGAAACATTGATGCTTATGTGAGTTTTTCTGTACTTACAGTCCGCACTCGTACAGTCATGCACCAGCCGCGCTGCGTTCGCTGATATCTCTGGACTTGCTACACCCTACGGCTTGGCCGGTCCCGGCTTAGCCGCCCCTTGTGGCTTGGCTGCTCCTGCTTGGACATATGATGGACTCGCCTTCTCCGGCGCTGGCTTGGCAGGCAGAGGTCTGGCTATCGACGGACTGGCCGGTGGCTACGCAGGCAGAGGCCTGGCTTACGATGGAATCTACGCCCCCGCCATGGAGTTCAGTCCCACCAGTGGCGGCGCTCTGCCTGTCTCCAGCGCCTCCGCCATGGCTCCCGTCGGTATCTCCGTAGTGTCTGACAACGTTTATGAGGGTGCTCTGGCTGTGGGTGGTGAGCTGCCGTTCGTGGGTACTGTTGCTATGGAAGGTGTGGTGCCTTCTGCCGGTGCTGGCGCCGTCAACCATGCCTGCGGTAATGGCAGGAACGCCATGATCAGTGAGACTGCTGCTTACGGTTCAGCTGGTGCGTATGCCCCTGTCGGTGCCTACGGTCCCGCTGCTCTTGCTGCTCCAGGCATTGGTCTGCGTGGTGGTTGGGCTGGCAGAGGTTGTGGCTGCGGTATCTAAAAACTGATCCCGAGTAGAAAACCGATCATTAAACGAATAAAATAACATGCGTTTATATTTTTGGTACTTTTATTTGTTATCAACCTCCAGTTTTTTTAAGTTTGACTATAAACGTGAAATATTATATTACTGAATCGACAGCAACAACAACAATACCTATATAAATTTGGTTAACACGACACCAGACACAGTTTTGTAATTAATTAACTAAATGCTACCAACTCGTTTGAAACTTTCGAAATCACTCACCTTTTGTTTCATCAGTGAAGACTGGAAAAAGTATCGTATTATTAAACTAGCTTTTGCCAGCGGCTTCGCCCGCGTGAAATTGACGATTTTCCATACAAACTTTCATCCCCTATTTAACTCCCTTAGGGGTTGAATTTCGAAAAATCCTTCCTTATTCCTTGTCTACATTATAAGGGGAACCTCTGTGCAAAATTTCAGCTTTCTAGGTCCAAGGGTTGGGTTGGGCGTTGATGAGTCAGTCAGTCAGGACTTTTTTTTTATTTATATATTAATATAATATATAAAGTTGCACATTTCTGGTCCAAATTTCAATATCGAAAGGGGTGTCAAACAAGGTGATCCGCTCTCACCCAAGCTTTTCACAAGTGCATTGCAGGAAGTTTTTAAAAAGCTACCCGATTCGTGGCAGTCACGAGGCATACAGATTAGCGACCAACATCTAACAAACCTCCGCTTTGCCGATGACATCGTGCTATTCTCCACATCAGCTCCAGAACTCGAAGAAATGCTCCAAGATCTAAGCACAGCAAGTCTTGAGGTTGGCCTTTCAATGAATAGATCCAAGACCCAGATTATGACCAACAGCACGAAACGTAGGGTCGCGGTAGACGGGCAATCGTTGCAATATGTCGACGAGTATACCTATTTAGGCCAGATAGTGTCGTTTCAAAACAGGCAAGACAAAGAAGTCGAAAGACGTGTACAAAATGCCTGGAAGACTTTCTGGGCCCTGAAGGAACATATGAAGGGAAGCCTTCCCCTAACATTAAAAAGAAAACTCGTTGACATGTGCATCCTGCCCGTCCTAACCTACGGTGCACAAAGTTGGTCACTTACTGAACAACAGAAAGCCAAACTCAAGATTTGCCAGCGAGCAATGGAGCGCAGCATAATAGGTGTTAGGCGATCAGATCGCATTAGAAACACCACCCTTCGCTCCATAACTCAAATAGCTGATGTTGGGGAAAAAACAGCAAGGCTGAAGTGGGAGTGGGCAGGCGGCACGGATGCACCCGGAGAGATGGGCAAGGATCCTCACTCACTGAACGCCTGAGGAAGGACGGCGCCGTCGGGGTCGACCGCGGCGAAGGTGGCGTGACGATCTGATCATGTTTGCGGGATTAAAATGGCCAGAGATCGCACATGATAGAGAGGTGTGGAAAGAGAAAGGGGAGGCCTTTGCTCAGGCCAGCAGTGGAACACAATGTAGGCTATAAAAAAAAAAAAATTTATATATATAATATAGATATAGATGAGCAGCAAAATGAATGACGACGATGATGATGAAGATTAGTAAGTGATGTTGGCATTTTTGATATGTTTCGAAAAATTTACTCTTTTTACTTTGATTTCTTATTTTTCAAAATAGTACTATTGAAAGGTGATTATGAAAGGAAAATAAAATACCAAACAATCAAAACAATCAGTAGATAGAACTGCATCCACAATCACAAATAACGGAGAAAAGACACACCTGCAGAAACTGGTACAGCTTCACCAAAACTCACAACACCAGTGACACAACAACTGACTGGTAAATGCGGTCTCTCCAGCGATCGGCAGCTAACCGAAGACGACCGCTTATCTTCACCGGTGCCGCCGTAAGCAGCAGCAGACAACAATCTATCTATCTATCTATATAAATAAAAAGAGAAGTCCTGACTGACTGACTGACTGACTCATCAACGCCCAGCCCAAACCCTTGGACCTAGAAAGCTGAAATTTTGCACAGAGGTTCCCTTTATAATGTAGACAAGGAATAAGGAAGGATTTTTTAGAAATTCAACCCCTAAGGGATTTAAATAGGGGATGAAACTTTGTATGGAAAATCGTCATTTTCACGCGGGCGAAGCCGCTGGCAAAAGCTAGTATTAAATGAAGAGAGAAGTCCTGACTGACTGACTGACTGACTCATCAACGCCCAGCCCAAACCCTTGGACCTAGAAAGCTGAAATTTTGCACAGAGGTTCCTTTTATAATGTAGCCAAGGAATAAGGAAGGATTTTTAGAAATTCAACCCCTAAGGGAGTTAAATAGGGGATGAAACTTTGTAAGGAAAGTCGTCATTTTCACGCGGGCGAAGCCGCTGGCAAAAGCTAGTCATGAATAAAACTAAATTGTAGATTTAAGTATATTTAAATTTAAACTTTAACTTACCCGTACCACGCAAGCTTTGCTGCAGGTTAGCAGAACAGTATAGGAAGACATTGTTGTTCAACAAGAAGCTGAAGACTGAATGTTTAACTGGCTGTTCACAAGATTTTATACTCAGAATGGCTCTAGTCCTAAATTCGCATAACCTACATACGTGACATACAAAGTTTTAGTAAAAACTGACAACATTTACCGTAAATTACAGCCCGTACAATATTTCATGGGTAATGAAATAGATCTGATAGTTATTATTTTTGTCTCAATTTAGTATATATCACCGACAGTGACGTTGAACATTATTTTCGTGTCAGTATACAAACCAATAGCTATTATACAAACTACATTGTCTGTCAAAGCAATCCTTCGTCCTCTGCGCTCAGTGGTTCTTTTATCCATAATGAAACATGCATAATTATAAAGGTATTATCTTTATTTATTTATTTATTTATTGATCACAAAATCCACAGCCCTTGAAGTTTTATCCTAAGATTACAAACTAAACTTACAGCCAATTACGGATTTACAATTTAACAAGTTCTATACAATACATTGCTTAGAGTACAGCGTGTGTGTGTGTGCGTATCTTATCAAGAACATTATGAATTTTATAAGTCGATCCTAACCAAGAACTCGGTAATGTGCTATTATAGGGTTAAATGCTGTTATGTCAAATTCGGCTATGGGCTAGAGTCTATGGGCAAGAATACCCCTTAACAGCTTTTTTCAGAATTTTCCTAATGAAAGGAGATCGGAATATTTGGGATAAAGTATGTACAGAATCGATACGTATATCAAAAAACCGGCCAAGTGTCCGGCTCAGTGTAGGGTTCCGTAGTTTCCTGTCCGTCACAATGAGTGTTCCCACTGTTGCATGATTCGTAAATATCACTATTGTATGTATGCGGGTGTTCGTAAAATAAATCAGTTTGTATCTAGCTATCTGGTCGTTTACATCATGGTGACAGCGGTGCGCGAAATAAAATAAAATCAACGTATATTTCGTGATTTAGAAGTGACTATTGAGCTTAAATAGTGAAACAAATAATCTAGTGATCACAGGCAGCATGGAACATGCACGGCCGCCGGCGGAATTATGTTTGGAAGGTGGGCCAGCCAGCCGGGCGGACGCGTGGCGTAAATGGTTGCGTCAATTTCAAGTGTTTTTGAAGGCGTCCGGAGTTCACAAGGAACCAGCGGAAGTGCAAGCTAGTTTATTGATAAATTTAATTGGATCAGATGGATATGACATCTTTACCACATTTAAGTTTTCTTCCGACGAAGAAAAAGAAAACTTGGATAAAATTATTGAAAAATTCAATACTCATTTTGGGACGAAAACTAATACCGCCATGGTGAGATTTAAATTCTTTACAAGATGTCAAGAAGTCGGAGAAAGTATTGACGAATATGTTACCGCACTGAGACTTCTAAGCCAGCGCTGTGAATTCGAACAACTAGAGGATAGCTTATTGCGCGATCGGATCGTATGCGGTGTTAAAGACGTCGCGGTACGCGATAGATTGCTGCGGACAGACGATTTATCACTGGAAAAGGCAATAAAAATATGTCAGGCCAACGAAATATCTAACGATGGCGAAAAACAGATTGAAGGGATCAAGAGTGAGTCTGTAAAAAGTGCATCGGTGGATAGTGTGTACAGACGGCGCGAGCGCGACCGACGACGAGGTTCTGGCATAGCGAACATGAGCGCAGGTGCAGCGCGGCGCGGGCGCGGAGTTGTGCCAGATGCCAGCGGTCGCGGTGGCGGCGGCGCCGGCGCGAGTGGCAGCGGGCGCGCGGGTGGCAGCGCGGGCGGCGGAGCGGCCGGGCCCGGCGAGCGCGCCTGCGCGGCCTGCGCTTCGGTTTATTGTGATGGAGGTGATCGATGTGCGGCACGAAAAGTGAAGTGTTTTATCTGTGGGGGCAAGGGTCATTATAAAGTTATGTGTCCGGCGACGCGTAAGTCGAAAAAGGTGTATGAACTGTACGAGGATTATCACGACGACGACGATGGCGATAACGACAAGGACTTGTATTATGTTTCGTCACTTGAGTATATTGATACGATAGTGCAGGCAGAGGACTCTAAATGGTATGAAAATCTTTATTTGTCTGATAATGGTACCAAACACTGTTTCAAACTAGATACAGGTTCAGACCTTAATGTATTATCGAAGAAAAGTTATATAAAGTTAGGATTATCTCTTTGTGATGTTGTGTGTGATAATACACGAGCTAAGTCGTTCTGTGGTAATTTCCTAGCAATAACAGGTTCATGTATGATTAATTGGATGTATAGAGATATGCATTATACTTTAAAATTTGTTATTTCGGAACAGGACTGTCAAAGTATATTAGGTAAACAGGCTCTAGAGGACATAGGACTTATTAAAAGAGTGTATTCGTTAAATATAAGTAATTATGAAAATTTATTTCGAGGACTTGGTAAATTACCAGGTACATACACTATACCTATTGAAAATAATGCAAACCCTTGCATTTGCCCTGTCAGAAAAATTCCACTTGGTGTAAGGGACCAGCTTAAAGAGGAGCTGGCGCGCATGGAAAGGTTGGGGGTCATTAGAAAAGTTTATCATCCAACATCATGGGTCAATGGCATTGTGATTGCAGCAAAAAAAGATGGAAGCTTTAGGGTTTGTCTGGATCCTCGACCACTCAATCGTGTTATAAGGCGACAGCACTACCCATTACCAACACTTACTGAGATAGCCACAAAGTTAAAAGGTGCGCGGTATTTTAGTAAACTAGATGCGAAATCTGGTTTCTGGATGGTACAGCTGGACGATAGGAGCGCTGACCTATGTACGTTCGGTACACCATTCGGCAGGTACCAGTATTTGCGTCTACCCTATGGTATCAACTCAGCTTCTGAGGTTTTTCATGCAAAGATTAGGCAGTTGTTGGAAGATTTGGAAGGAGTGGACTCATTTGTTGATGACGTCATCGTTTGGGGGTCTACTAAGGATGAACATGATAGTCGACTCAAAAATCTCCTTGAAAGAGCTAGTGAGGTAGGTATAAAATTCAATGCCGAGAAGTGTGAGTTTTGTGTGCGTGAGGTTACTTATCTAGGTCACACTTTCAGTTCGGAGGGCATGAAAATAGACGAATCTAAGTTAAAAGCAATAACTGATATGCCGACACCAACTGACCGTCCTTCACTGGAGCGATTTCTCGGTATGGTGAATTACGTAAGCAAATTTATTCCAAATTATTCAGAGAAAGTAGGTCCCTTGCGTAATTTGATGAAAAAAGATAGCTTATGGTGTTGGGGTCCGTGTGAGGACCGCGTGCTGAGCGAGCTGAAAAGTACACTGTGCAGCGCCCCCGTGCTGGCGCTGTTCGTGGCGCGCGAGCCCGCCGTGCTGTCGGTGGACGCGAGCGCACGCGCGCTCGGCGCCGTGCTGCTGCAGGCGGGACGCCCTATCGAATTTGCTTCCATGACGCTGACCGACACACAGCAACGGTACGCGCAAATAGAGAAAGAAATGCTAGCCATTGTCTTTGCTTTAGAGAGATTCCATCAATATATATTTGGCAAAAGTGATCTCGTCGTTGAAACCGATCACAAGCCATTAGAGGCTCTATTCAAAAAATCGCTGGACTCGGTGCCGGCCAGACTGCAGCGCATGATGCTTCGTGTACAAAGGTATGATTTTCACGTCACGTATAAGCCAGGTAAGTACATGTACGTGGCGGACACGTTGTCTAGGGCACCTCTTCCTGATTTATTGCATAACAAAGTCTCGGAGGAGCTGGAGGAACAGACGTGCTTTTTAATACAAAACTTAAGGTTCAGCAATGATCGGCTCAAAACAATAAAAATCCACACGGAACAAGACGAGGAATGCCACACTTTGGTAAACTACATATTAAATGGATGGCCTAATAATAAATATGAAGTAGAGGAATGTGCTCGACAACACTGGAGTTATAGGGAATCTTTGGAGTATGTCGATGGCGTAATATTGGTTAATAATTTGGTATTTATTCCAAAAAATTTGCGGCCAGAAATGATTGGGCGTGTGCATGAGGGCCATCTTGGTATCGATAGATGCAAGCGGCGCGCACGTGACGTAATGTTCTGGCCGGGGATGGCGCGCGACGTGGAGCGCGGCGTGCGTCGCTGCCGCGTTTGCGCGGAGCTCGCGCCGCGCCCGCAGCGCGAGCCCATTATCAATCATCACATACCTGCGCTGCCGTGGGCAAAAGTAGGCTCAGATATTTTTGAGATTGGTAAAAAATACTATTTATTGCTAGTAGATTATTTTTCAAATTTTGTGGAAGTGTGCCCCTTAGCTAATATGACATCAAAACAAGTAATACTTGCTATGAAAGACCAGTTCGCTCGACATGGCATACCCCAAGAGTTATTTTCTGATAATGGTCCCGCGTATGCATCTAAGGAATTCAGAACTTTTGCCGATAAATGGGGATTTCAACATTCGACTTCATCACCCAACTATCCGCAGTCGAACGGGCGCAGTGAGCGCGCAGTTCGAACAATAAAAACTTTGTTATGCAAGTCAGACAAATCGAATGAAGACTTTTACTTAGGTTTGCTAAATTACAGGGCAACTCCTAGAGATGGCGTAGCAAGCTCCGCGCAAATGTTAATGGGTCGAAGGCTAAATACTCGCTTGCCGTGCCATAACAACAAACTGGAACCGGAGCGAGACAATGTACCGGATTACAACAATATAATGCGTAATCAAAACAGACACAAGGTGCGGTATGATAGTAGTGCGCGACCGCTTCCGGAACTGGCAGTGGGCGACGAGGTGGTGACACTGGATGGCGCGCGCCGACAACAAGCACGTGTCGTGCGCCGCGCGCCGCAGCCCCGCTCCTACTTCGTGGTAGACAGCGCCGGGAGAACGGTACGCAGGAATCGTAGACATCTAATAAAACTTGGCACCGCCGAGCCGGCTCCCACAACATCGTCGCAACAGGCGACTTGTGGGGATGACGTAGTCCAAGAAGACACAAAATTACATCAATCTTCTGGGGACTCAGAAAGCTATGACTCGTGCCCAGACCAGGACTATGAGGATCCGCCAACCTCACTACCTACACAAAAGGTAAAAACAGCACGTTCTGAAAGGGCAGCTGCAAGGGCAGCTAAGGAAAAATTAAAAAATCAATTTTAAACATAATTAAATACCTATGGTTATCACAATGTTTTAAACTAATACATGATTGTGCATGAACCTGATCTAATAAATAATAATTAAACTAGGTACCATTTTATACTTACCAGTTAATGTAGTTTGTTACTTTCTTATATTTAAGGTATAAGATTTATGTCAACAAAGTATAATTGTTATGAATTGTTATAATTGTTAAGTATTGTTGTTTTGTTTGTTCTAATTTTATTTATAGAGGAAGATGTTGCATGATTAAAATTTGTAATACTCACTATTCAAAAAATAATACATTTAAAAATATTTTATTTAAGGAGGAAGATGTTGCATGATTCGTAAATATCACTATTGTATGTATGCGGGTGTTCGTAAAATAAATCAGTTTGTATCTAGCTATCTGGTCGTTTACATCACCCACTTATGAGTTTAAAGGTATTTTTTGGTTCCTAGTTAACTACGGAACCCTAAAAAGTCTAGATTTTTTACTGAATAAGAAGTCGGTTAAAAATAACATGTAACAATAATAACTTTCCGCCGGAATCAGCTAAAAATTATAATTTGAAATATGGTTTTTAATAGAATGTAGTTCTAACACTAGCGCCGTAAACAAGCTGTCGTTCTAAAACTAGTAGTTCTAAAAAAGATATTAAAAAAACGATATCTATTTTGTTTTAGCATTTGTCATGAACATTACAATCATTTATGAAAGAAAAAAGGACATTTGATGAAAGTATTGTTGTTTTAGTAATAGTCATTTATTTAACAATAACATAAAACGCATTGCAACGCATGCGCGGGTTCAGCTAGTTAATATGTAGTATTATAAACTTAAAATTCATAAAATCATTTTATAGAGCCATTCGTGTGAAGCAATTAGTAGAAAACCCATTGTCTGTTTTAAATCCTTAATCAACCGGAAATGGTTTAGTAACATTTTGTTGTAAAAAGGTTTTTTTTTAAGTTGTAAAAAGGAATGAACCTATTAATTAGACATTAACGTTTAATTACGCCTTTACACACTAACATTGGTATTGTTTTATTGTTAAATAATTAATAGAATCAATTGTTAAGGTTTTTAGTAATGATTGTTAGTTTTAACTAATTAGGTCATTAATTACTATACTGATTTTGTGGTACTTCTGCTAGAGACTACAGACGCATGCGACGAAAAGTTGAGACGCTCGTTATGGCGCGTTTAGCGAGTAATTGCAATAATAAGTAAACGAAAGTGGTTTTTGATGTGATTATTGTTAATAAGTGCAAGTGAGAATTGTAACATGATTCAAAACAGTATATAAGGAGTTTCTTTGCCTATTCTTCTCCTAAAAGACCAACCATGTATTCGAATGGGCCGGCTCAAACAGCAAAGTTTTTATGTAGTGTAAATGAAGCAATGTAAATAAACGTTTGGTGTTTGAGTCAAGTAATGTGTGTGATTTCAACTACCCATTTACCCATCTGCTACGAAAAGGAATCTAAGGCGACGAAAATTATGGCGGAGCCCATTGATATTTAGGAACAGCGTTCCTCCATAGGGTTTCCCGCCGTTTCATATATTATCATCATCATCATCATCATTTCAGCCAAAATACGTCCACTGCTGAACATAGGCCTCCCCCAGGCGTCGCCACATTGACCGGTCCCGTGCGTCTCTCATCCAGCGGGTTCCTGCAACCTTGACCAGGTCATCGGTCCACCTAGTGGGAGGCCTTCCAACGCAACGTCTTCCGGTTCGCGGTCGCCATTCCAGAACTTTTCGGCCCCATCGGCCATCCGTTCTGCGAGCAATGTGCCCTGCCCATTGCCACTTAAGTCTGGCGATTCTTCGGGCTACGTCGGTAACCTTGGTTCTCATGCGGATGTCCTCATTTTTGATTCGATCACGCAAGGAAACTCCGAGCATAGCCCTCTCCATTTCCCTTTGGGTGACTTTGAGCTTTCTGATGAGGCCCATTGTGAGCGACCACGTTTCGGTCCCGTATGTAATCACTGGCAACACACACTGGTCATAGACTTTCGTCTTGAGACACTGGGGTAAGTTGGACGAGAAGATACCGCGCAACTTCCCGAACGCTGCCCAGCCGAGTCGGATTCGACGATTGACCTCTTTCTCGAAGTTAGATCTACCCAACTGGACCGTTTGTCCCAGGTAGACATAATCGTCCACAACTTCGAGCGTAGAGTCTCCGATCTTGATAGGAGTGGGTGTTACATGAACATTCAACATAACCTTGGTTTTGTCCATGTTCATTTTAAGACCCACTCTTTCGGAAGCTCTACTGAGGTCATCGAGCATTACACTGAGGTCTTCCATGGTCTCAGCCATGACCACTATATCGTCGGCAAACCGAAGGTGAGTGATGTACTCGCCGTTGACGTTGATGCCAAGTCCTCTCCAATCCAGAACCTTGAAGATATCCTCCAATGCAGCGGTAAACAGTTTCGGAGATATGACGTCTCCCTGTCTCACACCGCGCTGCAGAAGGATAGGTTCCGAGGTCTGGTCCTGAAGTCATATATTATACTAAGAATCATCTCTTCAATGCAACATCATTGATGGATGAAACTCCATACTGATTAATTTGTGTACCAATTATGTCTATTAAGATCATTGTTACTAAAACTACAGGCGCAGCCTGAAATAAATGCAAGTATTATTATGGTCCCCCTTTTCAAAATGTGTCGTTACAACCTCCTAAAATAAATTCGGTTCAATTGGTTCCATCTCTTGACTATGGAGAACAAGGACGAGGCGAATTCGGTTTCGTTTTAAAGAAAGAAAAACACAATTATATTGCTAAAAAAATATTTATTCCTTTGCGAGTTTTTATGGATTTAAATCATCTAGCACAAATAGTTGATAGGGGCACCGCAGCCGCACGCGCACTTGCCAGAGATAGACACGGAACCGGCAGCCGGCACAGCGCCACCGAAGCTCACAGCGCCCATGATGGGGACATGACCAGCAACAGCGGTGTTACCGGCGACTGGCAGCTCACCAGCGACCGCCACGTTGCCTTCACCGGCGCCGCCGTACGCGGCACCACCATAACCGGCAGCAGCAGGGTAGGCGAGTCCGTCGTAAGCCAAACCAGAAGCCAATCCGAAGGGGGCAGCCAGACCAGGAGCAGCCAAGCCGAAAGGAGAGGCTAATCCAGAAGCCGCCAATCCACAAGGAGCAGCGATCGCCGGGGCGTAAACACCACATGCCTGGCTGAACACATTCTGTGAAAGTAATAATATGGGTTATTTATCAAGAATGCGGTATAGTTGCCATCGAGGGAAAAACCTGGATGAAACTGGCACAAGAACGTGGCGATTGGCACCAGAAAAGAGAGCCCACCCAGCAGTGGGTGAATTCGAGGTGTGGATGATGATAATGATCAAGAATGCATTCAAAAGTGTATAAAGAAACAAAAACTTTCAAAAAATCAAGCAATTTTCACTCACCTGAACCAAGCAAGCTTGGATGCAGAGCAACAGAACAGTGAAGGAAGACATGTTTCAATTAAGTTCAACGAAAGCCGAAGACTGAATGCTGACCTAAAATTCTGATCACATTTTATACTAAATCTGTAATTGATATCAACAGCGTTTTCGAAATTTAGGAAAACGTGATGATAAATATTTTAAACAAACTAAAGTGTTCCTTTGTTGGTAAATAGTAGGCTTATCGTGCTTGCACAAGCTACTAATTAATTACATTTACCTACATACAAATTTTCTTGGAACTTGATAACTAAATGGAGTATAAAACCACCAACAGCTGCACTGAACATCATTCTAGTGTCAGCACTCGAAACAAACTACAATGTCTGTCAAAGCTATCCTCGTCCTCTGCGCTCAGGCGCTCCTGCTCAAGGTAAGAAAACATAAAAACTTTTTATATCTGCATTCATTATTATTCTATAACTATGAAAAAACTATGCTTATGTGAGTTTTTCTGTACTTTTAGTCCGCACTCGGACAGTCATGCACCAGCCGCGCTGCGGTCGCTGATATCTCTGGACTTGCTACACCCTACGGTTTGGCCGGTCCCGGCTTAGCCGCCCCTTGTGGCTTGGCTGCTCCGGCTTGGGCATATGATGGACTCGCCTTCTCCGGCGCTGGCTTGGCTGGCAGAGGTCTGGCTATCGACGGACTGGCCGGTGGCTACGCAGGCAGAAGCCTGGCTTACGATGGAATCTACGCCCCCGCCATGGAGTTCAGTCCCACCAGTGGCGGCGCTCTGCCCGTCTCCAGTGCCTCCGCACTCGCTCCCGTCGGTATCTCCGTAGTGTCTGACAACGCTTATGAGGGTATCCTGTCTGTGGGTGGAGAGCTGCCGTTCGTGGGTACTGTTGCTATGGAAGGTGTGGTGCCTTCTGCCGGTGCTGGCGCCGTCAACCATGCCTGCGGTAATGGCAGGAACGCCATGATCAGTGAGACTGCTGCTTACGGTTCAGCTGGTGCGTATGCCCCTGTCGGTGCCTACGGTCCCGCTGCTCTTGCTGCTCCAGGCATTGGTCTGCGTGGTGGTTGGGCTGGCAGAGGTTGTGGCTGCGGTATCTAAAAACGTATGCCTAGTAGAAAAACGATCCCAATAACGAATAAAATCAACATGGATTAAAATTTATGATATTTTTATTTATTGTCAACCCCCTCCTTTTGAAGTTGAATTAGATCGTGATGTAATAGGGCAGTCAATTATTGACAGCAACAATAATATGAAATAATGATCACGACAGAGATGTCGTGATCATTATTTCAATTTTAACTTTGTATTCAGTTATTAAGTGGTACAAACTCATTTAAAACTAACGAAATCATTTAGCCTTCGTTTCGTTATGCTAGTGTTTCAATGAAGTGATCATAGTCACAATAATTATGGTCAAAAACAGACAATGTTATTACAAAATTTACAATACTGTTGAATAATAAGAATAGTTTATTTACCAACCAAATATTACTGATCTAGCAGCATTATCGCAAATAAAAATAAAAAGATTACAAATGTGGCAAAATCAGTACAAGATTTTATATAACCCTGCCTGTTAAACTAAGATACCCTGAGAGACAATAACGTTTGACCGAGAATGTTCCCTATGCATGATTTTTTACAACAGGTGAGTGTGCTGAGATTATTCTAGATTGTGATAAACAAAGGTTGATTGTGTGAAGTGTGTATGTGTGATCTTCTTCTTGTCGTGTAGGCTACTGCCTAACGACCCCATAAACCCTAGTGTCAGAGTTTCTAAGCCGCCTCAAGGGCCTCTGACAAACCGGTGGGCACGGTGGAGCACACTGTGGAGGTGTGCCCTGCTCGGGCACAGCCCCGCCATGTTCTCGTAGCGGCAATCGGCGGCGCGGCGACCTCTCGCGTCCGGCCCTTGTGCAAACCATGGTACGGGGCGAGGAGGAATGGGACGCCGTCGCCCCCTTCTGCGACGCAGTAATACTAGCGAAGGAGGTGGCGGAGCGTGAGAGGGAGAGAACCTCTCGTCCCAGCCGCCGCGGAAGGCGCTCCAGGCGTCGGGGGCCACGTGATGGCTTCCGGCCACTGTAGACGCGGGCCTGTGGACGGTGAGTAATGGGCTAGCTCGCCGTCCGGTCGTGTTATGACGACAACAGACTGTGTCGACGCCGACGGTGCGTTCGTGTTCCACGCGCGCCTCAAGGAGATGTCAGCAAAGAGGGGCGCAAGGGCCGACGCCCGCCGGGGCTGCGGATTATCGAAAGGGATAACGCGGCCTCAGCACAGGGGCGAAGAAGGAACATGGGTTGGTTTTTAGTCAGCAGAAGTCTGACACTCCCTGCCGCTCTGCCTAAGAGCATGGTTATTGATGGGGTTATTTGATGATTTTCCACCCACCAAAAAAAAAAAATTGCGTCTGACAATGTTTGACGACCGCCTATTGGCGGCCGGGACTACCGGCTTATACGTGCCTCCCGAAGCACGGAATCGTCTTTTTAACAACCAATCAGGTGATTCACGCCTGCAATGTCCTAGCCAAACTGGAAACAATTTTTACAAAATATGCTTCCCATGAGAATCAAATTCACGACCACCGGGTCACAAGGCAAACGCCTTAACCACTCGACCACGGAGGCAATGATAGGAAGCGAGTTTGCTGTGAGTGTGCATGTGTGTTTGTGGGGTAGCGTGTGTGTTAGATGTAGTGTAGTACGAGTATATGTTTTGATTGGTTTTAGGAGTGTTTGTTCTTTTTATTTGTATGTGAGTAAACTCGATTGTTTTGTCTAAGTTTGAATTAAGCCATACCATTAGGTATTTTGCATAAGGATTCTTCTGCAGTCGCCTTGACCATATCCCATGGAGGTCCGTAAACAAGTATCGCGGTATCAACAGCATTATTATAATTATAGATGTTACAATTTGGAAAACTGTAGGACCAAATATGCTTCCCTGACACACGCTGAGTTCCAGTTAAGTGAAAAGTTTGGGAACAGAAACGATGCTTTAGCAAGATCGAAAATAATAGCCTTATTTTTTTTGGTCTGTGGCAAATCATCAAATTACTCTTCCCGATCTGGGCAGAGCGGTAGGGAGTGTCAGACTTCTACTGACTAAAAACCACCCATGTCTTAGCCCTTTGCGTCGAGACCGCGGTATCTCTTTCGAAAAACCCGCTGCCCCGATGTCGAATAGAATAGCTTTATTTCTAGGAATGTGTTGCGTGAGATTAAATAATATGGCATCTTCTGTCTATACTCCTTTTTCGAGACGTAGAGACGTTGCATTGGAAGGCCTTCCACTAAGTGGACCGATGACCTGGTGAAGGTTGCGGGGATCCCCTGGATGCAAGACGTACGGGACTGGTCAATGTGGCGACATTTAGGGGAGGCCGGAGGCCTATGTCCAGCAGTGGACGTCTTTCGGCTGAAATGTTGATGTGACTCCTAGTAAAAACTATTTTGGTTAAACACACGAAGTAGCTTACTATGAAAATATACAGCCTTCAACCTTAATATGAAGTACGGTCGATTGTATCTCTCGACGATTTAGACGTTTCTTTATACCAACATGGGAAATTAAAAATTGAATGAATTTCTATGTAATAATAATACTCTTGTCATCAAAAAGTGTCACTGTTTTATTCTGCCTTCTCGTCTTTATTTCTAAGTTCTTGGTTTTAAGAAAAAAATATAATTAAAAGTGATCGAAAACGTTTATTTATTCATCAATTTATTGTAACAGATTTAGTGGAGAGCACCGCAGCAGTTGCTTATGAATTTAAATCATCTAGCACAAATAGTTGATAGGGGCACCGCAGCCGCACGCGCACTTCCCGGAGATAGACACGGCACCAGCAGCCGGCACAGCGCCGCCGAAGCTCACAGCGCCCATGATGGGGACCTGACCAGCAACAGCGGTGTTACCGGCGACTGGCAGCTCACCAGCGACCGCCACGTTGCCTTCACCGGCGCCGCCGTACGCGGCACCACCATAACCGGCAGCAGCAGGGTAGGCGAGTCCGTCGTAAGCCAAACCAGAAGCCAATCCGAAGGGGGCAGCCAGACCAGGAGCAGTCAAGCCGAAAGGAGAGGCTAAGCCAGTAGCCGCTAATCCACAAGGAGCAGCGATCGCCGGGGCGTAAACACCACATGCCTGGCTGAATACATTCTGTGAAAGTAATAATAAGGGTTATTTATCAAGAATGCGTTATAGTTGTCATCGAAGGAAAAACCTGGATGAGACTGGCACAAGAACGTGGTGATTGGCAACAGAAAAGAGAGCCCATCCAGCAGTGGGTGAATTCGGGCTGTGGATGATGATGATCAAGAATGCATTCAAAAGTGTATGAAGAAGAAAATAATTTTTCTTCCAACTATGCTTTAATTTCATCATAATCACACTAAAAACTCAGCACAAAGCGAGTCTTTAATGCTCTAGAGCAATAAAAATGTATGAAATTTCATTATTGCACAGTTTATTTTTTTTAATCGCACCGGTGCCAATCTCAATGGATTAGCTCTACGTAAAAAAAAAAGTATTGATATCGGCTGGCTGAATCCAGCCGATATCAATACTTTTTTTTTTACGTACGTATTATTCGTTTCTATCCTACTTGTTCCAAATTTAAAAAAAAATATTGCTGCTAACTACTATAAAATGAAAGAAATTTAAAAAAGTGATATGGCGGGAACTTTTGGGGAACTTTGTTAATTTTGCTTGACAATATTTTTGGAAACGATAAAGTGTGATACTATCTGATTTTGAGTGCTTCGGCTTCGAATTAAAATGGAATCATTTAGCGACACATTAACTCCGGAAAACATTCTAAATGAAGCCGACAGTGTTAAGTATAGAAAATCTTTTAACTGTTTGATATGAGTTTCTTTTATCTACTATTCCTCTAAGTAATAGTTGAAAGAAAAGTAGATTATGCACCTCGCCTTAAGTAATTTATATTGCCCTCGTGCCTGTTAGATTAGAGCCCTCGCTAACGCTCAGGCTCTAAATCAGGCACTCGGTGCAATAATAAATTACTTTGTGCTCGATGCAATAATCTACTATTTCTTCCAACTATGCTTTAATTTCATCATAATCACACTAAAAACTCAGCACAAAGCGAGTCTTTAGTGCTCTAGAGCAATAAAAATGTATGAAATTTCATTATTGCACAGTTTATTTTTTTTAATCGCACCGATGCCAATCTCAATGGATTAGCTCTATTCAGCCAGCCGATATCAATACTTTTTTTTTTACATAAGTATTATTCGTTTCTATCCTACTACTTGTTCCAAATTTAAAAAATTATTGTTGCTAACTAGTTACTATAAAATGAAAGAAATTTAAAAAAGTAATTTGGCGTGAACTTTTGGGGAACTTTGTTAATTTTGCTTGACAATATTTTTGGAAACGATAAAGTGTGATACTATCTGATTTTGAGTGCTTCGGCTTCGAATTAAAATGGAATCATTTAGCGACACATTAACTCCGGAAAACATTCTAAATGAAGACGGCAGTGTTAAGTATAGAAAATCTTTTAACTGTTTGATATGAGTTTCTTTTATCTACTATTCCTTTATGTAATAGTTGAAAGAAAAGTAGATTATGCACCTCGCCTTAAGTAATTTATATTGCCCTCGTGCCTGTTAGATTAGAGCCCTCGCTAACGCTCAGGCTATAAATCAGGCACTCGGTGCAATAATAAATTACTTTGTGCTCGATGCAATAATCTACTATTAAATTTAAATCAAGCCATTTTCACTCACCTGGACCAAGCAAGCTTGGATGCAGAGCAACAGAACAGTGAAGGAAGTCATGTTTCAATTAAAGTTCAACGAAAACCGAAGACTGAATGCTGACCTAAAATTCTGATCACATTTTATACTAAGTCTGTAATTGATATCAACAGCGTTTTCGAAATTTAGGAAAACGTGATGATAAATATTTTAAACAAAGTAAAGTGTTCCTTTGTTGGTAAATAGTAGGCTTATCGTGCTTGCACAAGCTACTAATTAATTACACTTACCTGTATACAAATTTTCTTGGAACTTGATAACTAAATGGAGTATAAAACCACCAACAGCTGCACTGAACATCATTCTAGTGTCAGCACTCGAAACAAACTACAATGTCTGTCAAAGCTATCCTCGTCCTCTGCGCTCAGGCGCTCCTGCTCAAGGTAAGAAAACATAAAAACTTTTTATACCTTCATTTATTATTATTATGTAACTATGAAACATTGATGCTTATGTGAGATTTTCTGTACTTACAGTCCGCACTCGGACAGTCATGCACCAGCCGCGCTGCGGTCGCTGATATCTCTGGACTTGCTACACCCTACGGCTTGGCCGGTCCCGGCTTAGCCGCCCCTTGTGGCTTGGCTGCTCCTGCTTGGGCATATGATGGACTCGCCTTCTCCGGCGCTGGCTTGGCTGGCAGAGGTCTGGCTATCGACGGACTGGCCGGTGGCTACGCAGGCAGAAGCCTGGCTTACGATGGAATCTACGCCCCCGCCATGGAGTTCAGTCCCACCAGTGGCGGCGCTCTGCCCGTCTCCAGTGCCTCCGCACACGCTCCCGTCGGTATCTCCGTAGTGTCTGACAACGCTTATGAGGGTATCCTGTCTGTGGGTGGTGAGCTGCCGTTCGTGGGTACTGTTGCTATGGAAGGTGTGGTGCCTTCTGCCGGTGCTGGCGCCGTCAACCATGCCTGCGGTAATGGCAGGAACGCCATGATCAGTGAGACTGCTGCTTACGGTTCAGCTGGTGCGTATGCCCCTGTCGGTGCCTACGGTCCCGCTGCTCTTGCTGCTCCAGGCATTGGTCTGCGTGGTGGTTGGGCTGGCAGAGGTTGTGGCTGCGGTATCTAAAAACGTATGCCTGGTAGAAAACGAACCCAATAACGAATAAAATCAACATGGATTAAAATTTATGATATTTTTATTAATTGTCAACCCCCTCCTTTTGAAGTTGGATTAGATCGTGACGTAATATGGCAGTCAATTGACAGCAACAATAATATGAAATAATGATCTATGATTATTTCAATTTCAACTTTGTAATCTGTTATTATGTGGTACAAACTCATTTACAACTAACGAAATTAGCCTTCGTTTCGTTATGTGAGTGTTTCAATGAAGTGATCATAGTCACAATATGGTCAAAAACAGACAATATTATTACAATAAAAAAAGTAGTTAAAAAACTAAAAAACCCGACTGAAAAAACTGAAAAGCAAACTTATTACTCTAACTTATTTAAGCAAGCTTATTTTTTGCTTTTAAGTTTTTTCAGTCGGGTTTTTTAGTTTTTTGACGACTGTGAAAAAAACTTTTTAACAAAAAATAAAACCGACTTCAAAAAAAAAAACACAAAAAAGTGAAAAATAAACTTTAGAAGAAAAACCAGTCTCTGAAGTCGGTGACTTTTGTTTGTTTGATTTAATTTTTTTGCCACCGACTTCAGAGACTGGTTTTTCTTCTAAAGTTTATTTTTCACTCTTTTGTGTTATTTTTTTTAAGTCGGTTTTATTTTTTGTTAAAAAGTTTTTATTTTTCACTTTTTAGTGGTTGACATGTTCATGGGTCAATGTGGACAATGTAGTTTTTTTTTTGAGTTTTGTTGATTTTTCAAAAACCGCTTGTCCGATTTCGAAAAAAAAATATGGGACCATTTCGGAAGTATACCCTTGCCAACAAATAAAGACTTTTTCAAATCGGTTAGCAAGTGACGGAGAAACATAAAAAAAAAAAAAAAAATACAAACATCCGAATTGAGAACCTCCTTCTTTTTTAGAAGTCGGTTAAAAATACTGCTGATTAATAATAATAGCATTATCGTAATAAAAATAAAAAGATTGTTATCTTTTTATTTTATTTACGTCTTTACCACGTAAGCACTGAACGTATTCGTTAAGATAATACAAAAAGTATGAAAAGAACTTATGAAAACAAAAAATACAATAAACTTTATAAAAATAATAGTCGTTTATCACCCTGAGGTATTTTTTTGTAAATATTCACTTGGTAACGTCTTGACTTCACGACTACGGCGAAAACACAATGGCTGCGTCGACAGTGATTTGGCGTAATTAATAATGTTGCCAAAATAGAAAAAAAAAATTATGCCACCATAAGTCATGCGTTTCAAATTTTATCACGTGTTACTAACCCTGAGTAACGAAACTTCATAATTTTGGGACAATAGTGTTTAATTAAAATAAATCCTTCTGGTGGTGAATCAGCGAAAAGGGTAAAACAAAAAAAAAGCTCGGTTATTGAAAACGGACGCTTGAACTTTAAAGATGTGGACTGTATTGTGAGAATTAAATTTTGAGGTGTTTTCAATGATTGCCTCAAAAAAGGGGTTGATGGCTAGCTGAATGGAATTGATATAGCGTAATTAAGTCAGTGAACAACAGAAAAGGGGTATAGGGCGTGAAAGGATTGCAAAACACTTACGATTGTCCAGTTTTCACCTTTCTAAAGTTTCTTGCTTGATGGCGGAATCTTCTTCCGCGTGCACGCGGTAACAAAACAGCAAATATTGACCATGAGGGTTGTTTGAGCGTCCACCACAGCAATTACACTTCACAATTGTTATTATAATTGCGAAAAAAACACTAGTTTAGAGTTAGATTTGGCCAATAACTTATTTAAAACGATTTTTTCTTCTAATTGCAATCGAGCGTTAGGAAGCGAAGTGAAGAGGTGCGGAGGGAAGGATATTAGGGATGGGACATGTCACTGACTAATGAATACGAAGAAAATAGTAAGGTGTATCAAACAATATCGGACACCATATTTCGTACATGATTTATTTTACGAATAAAATTGGTCTTATTTACTTACTTGATCCATCAAGCATAATAAAGCCACTGTCAATGTTAAAAAAAGCGATGAATATTCGTAACAATTCTGAAAATGTGTAATCGTCATTGGGACACTAAAAATATTATGTACGACGATATTAAAATTTATAACAATGTTTTGACAATCAAAAAATGTAATCTTATATTGAAAAATTAAATTGAAAATACCAGAGAAATCATCATTTTAATAGACTAATATTACAACAAGGGGGGAAAAAAGAAAACATTTCATAGTATTAGATATTTACGTAAATATGAAGTTGCGGGACAAGAAAAGACACCAAATGTACACTTTTTCTGAGTATGAAATGTGGCAAAATCTGTACAAGATTTTATATAACCTTGCCTCATAAACTATGATACCCTGAGAGACAATAACGTTTGACCGAGAATGTTCCCTATGTATGATTTTTTACAACAGGTGAGTGTGCAGAGATTATTCTAGATTGTGTTATACAAAGGTTGATTGTGTGAAGTGTGTATGTGTGATCTTCCCGACCGACGCCCGCCGGGGCTGCGGATTATCGAAAGGGATAACGCGGCCTCAGCACAGGGGCGAAGAAGGAACATGGGTTGGTTTTTAGTCAGCAGAAGTCTGACACTCCCTGCCGCGCTGCCCAAGAGCATGGGGGGGGGGTTATTTGATGATTTTCCACCCACCAAAAAAAAAGGGCGTCTGACAATGTTTGACGACCGCCTATTGGCGGCCGGGACTACCGGCTTATACGTGCCTCCCGAAGCACGGAATCATCTTTTTAACAACCAATCAGGTAATTCACGCCTGCAATGTCCTAGCCAAACTGGAAACAATTTTTACAAAATATGCTTCCCATGAGAATCGAATTCACGACCACCGGGTCACAAGGCAAACGCCTTAACCACTCGACCACGGAGGCAATGATAGGAAGCGAGTTTGCTGTGAGTGTGCATATGTGTGTTTGTGGGGTAGCGTGTGTGTTAGATGTAGTGTAGTACGAGTACTAAGTTTTGATTGGGAAATATTATTATAAGAGTGTTTGTTTTTTTTATATAAGACTGTGTTAGATAGTGAGTGTTTGTGTTATTTAGGCGATGTATGTGAGTAAACTCGATTGTTTTGTCTAAGTTTGAATTAAGCCATACCATTAGGTATTTTGCATAAGGATTCTTCTGCAGTCGCCTTGACCATATCCCATGGAGGTCCGTAAACAAGTATCGCGGTATCAACAGCATTATTATATAGATGTTACAATTTGGAAAACTGTAGGACCTAATATGCTTCCCTGACACACGCTGAGTTCCAGTTAAGTGAAAAGTTTGGGAACAGAAACGATGCTTTAGCAAGATCGAAAATAATAGCCTTATTTTATTTGGTCGGTGGCAAATCATCAAATGACTCTTCCCGCTCTGGGCAGAGCGGTAGGGAGTGTCAGACTTCTACTGACTAAAAACCACCCATGTCTTAGCCCTTTGCGTCGAGACCGCGGTATCTCTTTCGAAAAACCCGCAGCCCCGATGTCGAATAGAATAGCTTGACATTTTAGATTTACTATGTAATTTCTAGGAATGTGTTGCGTGAGATTAAATAGAAAGAAAGAAAGAAAATTGTGTTTCTTTGGCAAAAATACCTTAAAAGTTAACAAAATAAATTTAAAATTATAAAAACTAATTATGCCAAAAGGGCCTCAGCTCAGCATAATGCCAGATGGCAACACAAAGTGCACCACCTGACGTTGATTTTCAGCTGCTGCCCACGAGTGCCATACGCTCGAAAATATAAACAAACATTATTATAAAAAAAGTCTTAAATATTTTGCAAAAAATAAAAACCAAGGAAAATAATATGGCATCTTCTGTCTATACTCCTTTTTCGAGACGTAGAGACGTTGCATTGGAAGGCCTTCCACTAAGTGGACCGATGACCTGGTGAAGGTTGCGGGGATCCCCTGGATGCAAGACGTACGGGACTGGTCAATGTGGCGACATTTAAGGGAGGCCGGAGGCCCATGTCCAGCAGTGGACGTCTTTCGGCTGAAATGTTGATGTGACTCCTAGTAAAAACTTTTATGGTTGGCATGGAACACACGAAGTAGCCTACTATGAAAATATACAGCCTTCAAGCTTAATATGAAGTACGGTCGATTGTATCCCTCGACGATTTAGACGTTTCTTTATACCTACATGGGAAATTAAAAATTGAATGAATTTCTATGTAATAATAATACTCTTGTCATCAAAAAGTGTCACTGTTTTATTCTGCCTTCTCATCTTTATTTCTAAGTTCTTGGTTTTAAAAAAAAAATAATTAAAAGTGATCGAAAACGTTTATTTATTCATCAATTCATTGTAACAGATTTAGTAGAGAGCACCGCAGCAGTTGCTTATGGATTTAAATCATCTAGCACAAATAGTTGATAGGGGCACCGCAGCCGCACGCGCACTTCCCGGAGATAGACACGGCACCAGCAGCCGGCACAGCGCCGCCGAAGCTCACAGCGCCCATGATGGGGACCTGACCAGCAACAGCGGTGTTACCGGCGACTGGCAGCTCACCAGCGACCGCCACGTTGCCTTCACCGGCGCCGCCGTACGCGGCACCACCATAACCGGCAGCAGCAGGGTAGGCGAGTCCGTCGTAAGCCAAACCAGAAGCCAATCCGAAGGGGGCAGCCAGACCAGGAGCAGCCAAGCCGAAAGGAGAGGCTAAGCCAGTAGCCGCTAATCCACAAGGAGCAGCGATCGCCGGGGCGTAAACACCACATGCCTGGCTGAATACATTCTGTGAAAGTAATAATAAGGGTTATTTATCAAGAATGCGTTATAGTTGTCATCGAAGGAAAAACCTGGATGAGACTGGCACAAGAACGTGGTGATTGGCAACAGAAAAGAGAGCCCATCCAGCAGTGGGTGAATTCGGGCTGTGGATGATGATGATCAAGAATGCATTCAAAAGTGTATGAAGAAGAAAATAATTTTAAATTTAAATCAAGCCATTTTCACTCACCTGGACCAAGCAGGCTTGGATGCAGAGCAACAGAACAGTGAAGGAAGTCATGTTTCAATTAAGTTCAACGAAAGCCGAAGACTGAATGCTGACCTAAAATTCTGATCACATTTTATACTAAATCTGTAATTGATATCAACAGCGTTTTCGAAATTCAGGAAAACGTGATGATAAATATTTTAAACAAAGTAAAGTGTTCCTTTGTTGGTAAATAGTAGGCTTATCGTGCTTGCACAAGCTACTAATTAATTACATTTACCTATTAATTTTCTCGGTACTTGATAACAAAATGTATTGAGTTAGGTATTTAAACCACCAGCAGTTGCACTGAACATCATTCTAGTGTCAGCACTCGAAACAAACTACAATGTCTGTCAAAGCTATCCTCGTCCTCTGCGCTCAGGCGCTCCTGCTCAAGGTAAGAAAACATAAAAACTTTCTAAACCTACATTTATTATTATTCTGTAACTATGAAGCATTGATGCTTATGTGAGTTTTTCTGTACTTACAGTCCGCACTCGGACAGTCATGCACCGGCCGCGCTGCGGTCGCTGATATCTCTGGACTTGCTACACCCTACGGCTTGGCCGGTCCCGGCTTAGCCGCCCCTTGTGGCTTGGCTGCTCCTGCTTGGGCATATGATGGACTCGCCTACTCCGGCGCTGGCTTGGCTGGCAGAGGTCTGGCTATCGACGGACTGGCCGGTGGCTACGCAGGCAGAAGCCTGGCTTACGATGGAATCTACGCCCCCACCATGGAGTTCAGTCCCACCAGTGGCGGCGCTCTGCCCGTCTCCAGTGCCTCCGCACTCGCTCCCGTCGGTATCTCCGTAGTGTCTGACAACGCTTATGAGGGTATCCTGTCTGTGGGTGGTGAGCTGCCGTTCGTGGGTACTGTTGCTATGGAAGGTGTGGTGCCTTCTGCCGGTGCTGGCGCCGTCAACCATGCCTGCGGTAATGGCAGGAACGCCATGATCAGTGAGACTGCTGCTTACGGTTCAGCTGGTGCGTATGCCCCTGTCGGTGCCTACGGTCCCGCTGCTCTTGCTGCTCCAGGCATTGGTCTGCGTGGTGGTTGGGCTGGCAGAGGTTGTGGCTGCGGTATCTAAAAACGTATGCCTGGTAGAAAACGAACCCAATAACGAATAAAATCAACATGGATTAAAATTTATGATATTTTTATTAATTTTAAACCCCCTCCTTTTGAAATTGGATTAGATCGTGACGTAATATGGCAGTCAATTGACAGCAACAATAATATGAAATAATGATCTATGATTATTTCAATTTCAACTTTGTAATCAGTTATTAAGTGGTACAAACTCATTTACAACTAACGAAATTAGCCTTCGTTTCGTTATGTGAGTGTTTCAATGAAGTGATCATAGTCACAATATGGTCAAAAACAGACAATATTATTACAATAAAAAAGTAGTTAAAAAACTAAAAAACCCGACTGAAAAAACTGAAAAGCAAACTTATTACTCTAACTTATTTAAGCAAGCTTATTTTTTGCTTTTAAGTTTTTTCAGTCGGGTTTTTTAGTTTTTTGACGACTGTGAAAAAAACTTTTTAACAAAAAATAAAACCGACTTCAAAAAAAAAAACACAAAAAAGTGAAAAATAAACTTTAGAAGAAAAACCAGTCTCTGAAGTCGGTGACTTTTGTTTGTTTGATTTAATTTTTTTGCCACCGACTTCAGAGACTGGTTTTTCTTCTAAAGTTTATTTTTCACTCTTTTGTGTTATTTTTTTTAAGTCGGTTTTATTTTTTGTTAAAAAGTTTTTATTTTTCACTTTTTAGTGGTTGACATGTTCATGGGTCAATGTGGACAATGTAGTTTTTTTTTTTGAGTTTTGTTGATTTTTCAAAAACCGCTTGACCGATTTCGAAAAAAAAATTATGGGACCATTTCGGAAGTATACCCTTGCCAACAAATAAAGACTTTTTCAAATCGGTTAGCAAGTGACGGAGTTATGCCCGAACAGACATAAAAAAAAAAAAAAATACAAACATCCGAATTGAGAACCTCCTTCTTTTTTAGAAGTCGGTTAAAAATACTGTTGATTAATAATAATAGCATTATCGCAATAAAAATAAAATGATTGTTATCTTTTTAAACTTTATAAAAATAATAGTCGTTTATCACCCTGAGGTATTTTTTTGTAAATATTCACTTGGTAACGTCTTGACTTCACGACTACGGCGAAAACACAATGGCTGCGTCGACAGTGATTTGGCGTAATTAATAATGTTGCCAAAATAGAAAAAAATATTTATGTGTTACTAACCCTGAGTAACGAAACTTCATAATTTTGGGACAATAGTGTTTAATTAAAATAAATCCTTCTGGTGGTGAATCAGCGAAAAGGGTAAAACAAAAAAAAGCTCGGTTATTGAAAACGGACGCTTGAACTTTAAAGATGTGGACTGTATTGTGAGAATTAAATTTTGAGGTGTTTTCAATGATTGCCTCAAAAAAGGGGTTGATGGCTAGCTGAATGGAATTGATATAGCGTAATTAAGTCAGTGAACAACAGAAAAGGGGTATAGGGCGTGAAAGGATTGCAAAACACTTACGATTGTCCAGTTTTCACCTTTCTAAAGTTTCTTGCTTGATGGCGGAATCTTCTTCCGCGTGCACGCGGTAACAAAACAGCAAATATTGACCATGAGGGTTGTTTGAGCGTCCACCACAGCAATTACACTTCACAATTGTTATTATAATTGCGAAAAAAACACTAGTTTAGAGTTAGATTTGGCCAATAACTTATTTAAAACGATTTTTTCTTCTAATTGCAATCGAGCGTTAGGAAGCGAAGTGAAGAGGTGCGGAGGGAAGGATATTAGGGATGGGACATGTCACTGACTAATGAATACGAAGAAAATAGTAGGATCAAACAATATCGGACACCATATTTCGTACATGATTTATTTTACGAATAAAATTGGTCTTATTTACTTACTTGATCCATCAAGCATAATAAAGCCACTGTCAATGTTAAAAAAAGCGATGAATATTCGTAACAATTCTGAAAATGTGTAATCGTCATTGGGACACTAAAAATATTATGTACGACGATATTAAAATTTATAACAATGTTTTGACAATCAAAAAATGTAATCTTATATTGAAAAATTAAATTGAAAATACCAGAGAAATCATCATTTTAATAGACTAATATTACAACAAGGGGGGAAAAAAGAAAACATTTCATAGTATTAGATATTTACGTAAATATGAAGTTGCGGGACAAGAAAAGACACCAAATGTACACTTTTAGGGCACGCCACGATAGTGGCGGTAAGTCCCCTCTTTGAGGAGTGGCTAGAGAGGAGCCACGGCGCCCTCACCTTCCGTCTGACGCAGGTCCTCACCGGACACGGATGTTTCGGGAGGTACCTGCACCGAATCAGGCGGGAGGAAACGCCCGGATGCTTCCACTGCGAGGATCGACCGGAGGACACGGTGGAGCACACTGTGGAGGTGTGCCCTGCTTGGGCGGAACCCCGCCGTGTTCTCGTAGCGGCGATCGGCGGCGGTGACCTCTCGCGTCCGGCCCTGGTGCAAGCCATGGTCCGGGGCGAGGAGGAATGGGACGCCGTCGCCTCCTTCTGCGAAGCAGTGATGCTAGCGAAGGAGGTGGCGGAACGAGAGAGGGAGCGATCCTCTCAACGTCCCAGCCGCCGCGGAAGGCGCGGAAGGCGCTCCGGGCGTCGGGGGCCACGTGATGGCTTCCGGCCACCGTAGACGCGGGCCTGTGGACGGTGAGTAATGGGCTAGCTCGCCGTCCGGCCGTCGTCATGACGGCAACAGACCGTGTCGGCGGCGCGTTCGTGTTCCACGCGCGCCTCAAAGAGATGTCAGCAAGGAGGGGCCCGCAAGGGCCGACGCCCGTCGGGGCCGCGGTATTATGTACTAGATTACGTGGCCTCGGCGCAAGGGCAAAGAAGGAACATGGGTTCGGTTTTTAGTCAGTAGAAGTCTGACACTCCCCTTCGCTCTGCCCAAGAGCGGGGGGGGTCATTCGATGATTTTCCACCCACCAAAAAAAAAAAAAAAAAAAAAAATGTACACTTTTTCTGAGTATGAAATGTGGCAAAATCTGTACAAGATTTTATATAACCTTGCCTCATAAACTATGATACCCTGAGAGACAATAACGTTTGACCGAGAATGTTCCCTATGTATGATTTTTTACAACAGGTGAGTGTGCAGAGATTATTCTAGATTGTGTTATACAAAGGTTGATTGTGTGAAGTGTGTATGTGTGATCTTCTTCTTGTCGTGTAGGCTACTGCCTAACGACCCCATAAACCCTAGTGTCAGAGTTTCTAAGCCGCCTCAAGGGCCTCTGACAAACCGGTGGGCACGGTGGAGCACACTGTGGAGGTGTGCCCTGCTTCACAGCCCCGCCATGTTCTCGTAGCGGCGATCGGCGGCGCGGCGACCTCTCGCGTCCGGCCCTTGTGCAAACCATGGTCCGGGGCGAGGAGGAATGGGACGCTGTCGCCCCCTTCTGCGACGCAGTAATACTAGCGAAGGAGGTGGCGGAGCGTGAGAGGGAGAGAACCTCTCGTCCCAGCCGCCGCGGAAGGCGCTCCAGGCGTCGGGGGCCACGTGATGGCTTCCGGCCACTGTCGACGCGGGCCTGTGGACGGTGAGTAATGGCTAGCTCGCCGTCCGGTCGTGTTATGACGACAACAGACCGTGTTGACGGTGCGTTCGTGTTCCACGCGCGCCACAAGGAGATGTCAGCAAAGAGGGGCCCGCAAGGGCCGACGCCCGCCGGGGCTGCGGATTATCGAAAGGGATAACGCGGCCTCAGCACAGGGGCGAAGAAGGAACATGGGTTGGTTTTTAGTCAGCAGAAGTCGGACACTCCCTGCCGCGCTGCCCAAGAGCATGGGGGGGGGGGGGGGGTTATTTGATGAGTTTACACCCACCAAAAAAAAGGGCGTCTGACAAAGTTTGACGACCGCCTATTGGCGGCCGGGACTACCGGCTTATACGTGCCTCCCGAAGCACGGAATCATCTTTTTAACAACCAATCAGGTGATTCACGCCTGCAATGTCCTAGCCAAACTGGAAACAATTTTTACAAAATATGCTTCCCATGAGAATCGAATTCACGACCACCGGGTCACAAGGCAAACGCCTTAACCACTCGACCACGGAGGCAATGATAGGAAGCGAGTTTGCCACGAGTGTGCATATTATGTGTGTTTGTGGGGTAGCGTGTGTGTTAGATGTAGTGTAGTACGAGTACTAAGTTTTGATTGGGAAATATTATTATAAGAGTGTTTGTTTTTTTTATATAAGACTGTGTTAGATAGTGAGTGTTTGTGTTATTTAGGCGATGTATGTGAGTAAACTCGATTGTTTTGTCTAAGTTTGAATTAAGCCATACCATTAGGTATTTTGCATAAGGATTCTTCTGCAGTCGCCTTGACCATATCCCATGGAGGTCCGTAAACAAGTATCGCGGTATCAACAGCATTATAAAGGCGCGGGCCCACCGCGGCGCATGCTGTGCACGGGCACACGGCGCATTTTAGCTGCGTGTATTAATTTGTTTGGCAACGTGGGTCAACGTTTCCACTGGAGTACACGAATATCACCCACGACTATTATAGCGTGGTACGACGCACGGAGAGGCTACGATATAACACACTAAGCGATTGTACATCGATAAGTGAGCTGTGCATAGTCGTGGGTCATATTCGTGTACTTCAGTGGAAACGTAGACCCACGTCGACAGTGTTGAGCTATGTAACCGCCTATTCGAGCAAGCCACGCATGTATCAATGACGTCAATTCATGCGTAGCCTCTCCGTGGGTTGCAGTGGACACAACCACATACATTTTTTTACAAAGCGAAGCATACTACACGTGCGTAGCCTCTCCGTGCACCGCGGTGGGGCCGCGCCTTTATATAGATGTTACAATTTGGAAAACTGTAGGACCAAATATGCTTCCCTGACACACGCTGAGTTCCAGTTAAGTGAAAAGTTTGGGAACAGAAACGATGTCTTAGCAAGATCGAAAATAATAGCCTTATTTTTTTTGGTCGGTGGCAAATCATCAATTGACTCTTCCCGCTCTGCGCAGAGCGAGAGCGGGAAGAAGAAACCGAGTTTCAGACTTCTACTGACTAAAAACCACCCATGTCTTAGCCCTTTGCATCGAGACCGCGGTATCTCTTTCGAAAAACCCGCAGCCCCGATGTCGAATAGAATAGCTTGATTTCTAGGAATGTGTTGCGTGAGATTAAATAATATGGCATCTTCTGTCTATACTCCTTTTTCGAGACGTAGAGACGTTGCATTGGAAGGCCTTCCACTAAGTGGACCGATGACCTGGTGAAGGTTGCGGGGATCCCCTGGATGCAAGACGTACGGGACTGGTCAATGTGGCGACATTTAGGGGAGGCCGGAGGCCTATGTCCAGCAGTGGACGTCTTTCGGCTGAAATGTTGATGTGACTCCTAGTAAAAACTTTTATGGTTGGCATGGATGGCGTGGAACACACGAAGTAGCCTACTATGAAAATATACAGCCTTCAAGCTTAATATGAAGTACGGTCGATTGTATCCCTCGACGATTTAGACGTTTCTTTATACCTACATGGGAAATTAAAAATTGAATGAATTTCTATGTAATAATAATACTCTTGTCATCAAAAAGTGTCACTGTTTTATTCTGCCTTCTCATCTTTATTTCTAAGTTCTTGGTTTAAAAAAAAAATATAATTAAAAGTGATCGAAAACGTTTATTTATTCATCAATTCATTGTAACAGATTTAGTAGAGAGCACCGCAGCAGTTGCTTATGGATTTAAATCATCTAGCACAAATAGTTGATAGGGGCACCGCAGCCGCACGCGCACTTCCCGGAGATAGACACGGCACCAGCAGCCGGCACAGCGCCGCCGAAGCTCACAGCGCCCATGATGGGGACCTGACCAGCAACAGCGGTGTTACCGGCGACTGGCAGCTCACCAGCGACCGCCACGTTGCCTTCACCGGCGCCGCCGTACGCAGCACCACCATAACCGGCAGCAGCAGGGTAGGCGAGTCCGTCGTAAGCCAAACCAGAAGCCAATCCGAAGGGGGCAGCCAGACCAGGAGCAGCCAAACCGAAAGGAGAGGCTAAGCCAGAAGCCGCCAATCCACAAGGAGCAGCGATCGCCGGGGCGTAAACACCACATGCCTGGCTGAATACATTCTGTGAAAGTAATAATAAGGGTTATTTATCAAGAATGCGTTATAGTTGTCATCGAAGGAAAAACCTGGATGAGACTGGCACAAGAACGTGGTGATTGGCAACAGAAAAGAGAGCCCATCCAGCAGTGGGTGAATTCGGGCTGTGGATGATGATGATCAAGAATGCATTTAAAAGTGTATGAAGAAGAAAATATTTTTAAATTTAAATTAAGCCATTTTCACTCACCTGGACCAAGTAAGCTTGGATGCAGAGCAACAGAACAGTGAAGGAAGACATGTTTCAATTAAGTTCAACGAAAGCCGAAGACTGAATGCTGACCTAAAATTCTGATCACATTTTATACTAAATCTGTAATTGATATCAACAGCGTTTTCGAAATTTAGGAAAACGTGATGATAAATATTTTAAACAAAGTAAAGTGTTCCTTTGTTGGTAAATAGTAGGCTTATCGTGCTTGCACAAGCTACTAATTAATTACACTTACCTATATACTAATTTTCTCGGAACTTGATAACAAAATGTATTGAGTAGGTATTTAAACCACCAACAGTTGCACTGAACATCATTCTAGTGTCAGCACTCGAAACAAACTACAATGTCTGTCAAAGTTATCCTCGTCCTCTGCGCTCAGGCGCTTCTGCTCAAGGTAAGAAAACATAAAAATTATTTTTCACTTCTCTTGCTCAAAAATAACGTCATAATAGCATACCAGAGCGGGCGTAAAATTGCATATATTGCCCTAGGGCTAAAAGTAAATCTCGTACGACAACTTGCTCAGCCAGCTGGTGCGTGATTTAGTTTCAAGTAAAAAAAATGTTTATTTTAAAAAATGGAACTAAACGCGCTGAATGCCGAACTCTTTGGTAGAATGTGTGCGTTGCATTGCAGCTACAGAAGAAATAAAAAAAGGCATTGGCACGAAATTTTTGAAATTGTATTATTAAATTTAATTTAATTTTTAATAAAATAAACTCATATTGAACATGTTTATTTTATTTTCTCACAATCGTAGTGAAAAGTACAGTGTAACACACGGCGCTAAAATCCCATTATAACTCGGTTCCTATTTACTACCTCGCTAAAGCTTGGTAGTAAAACTACCTCGTATATAATGGGTAATTTTAGGCCCTTGTTCTACAATGTACTATTAATTATAAATGTATCATTATTCTATTACTACGAAACATTGATACTTATGTGAGTTTTTCTGTACTTTCAGTCTGCACTCGGACAGTCATGCACCAGCCGCGCTGCGGTCGCTGATATCTCTGGACTTGCTACACCTTACGGCTTGGCCAATCCCGGCATAGCCGCCCCTTGTGGCTTGGCTGCTCCTGCTTGGGCGTATGATGGACTCCCCTACTCCGGCGCTGGCTTGGCTGGCAGAGGTCTGGCTATCGACGGACTGGCTGGTGGCTACGCAGGCAGAAGCCTGGCTTACGATGGAATCTACGCCCCCACCATGGAGTTCAGTCCCACCAGTGGCGGCGCTCTGCCTGTCTCCAGCGCCTCCGCCATGGCTCCCGTCGGTATCTCCGTAGTGTCTGACAACGTTTATGAGGGTGCTCTGGCTGTGGGTGGTGAGCTGCCGTTCGTGGGTACTGTTGCTATGGAAGGTGTGGTGCCTTCTGCCGGTGCTGGCGCCGTCAACCATGCCTGCGGTAATGGCAGGAACGCCATGATCAGTGAGACTGCTGCTTACGGTTCAGCTGGTGCGTATGCCCCTGTCGGTGCCTACGGTCCCGCTGCTCTTGCTGCTCCAGGCATTGGTCTGCGTGGCGGTTGGGCTGGCAGAGGTTGTGGCTGCGGTATCTAAAAACTGATCCCGAGTAGAAAACCGATCATTAAACGAATAAAATAACATGCGTTTATATTTTTGGTACTTTTATTTGTTATCAACCTTCAGTTTTTTTAAGTTTGACTATAAACGTGAAATATTATATCACTGAATCGACAGCAACAACAACAATACCTATATAAATTTGGTTAACACGACACCAGACACAGTTTTGTAATTAATTAACTAAATGCTACCAACTCGTTTGAAACTTTCAAAATCACTCACCTTTTGTTTCATCAGTGAAGACTTGAAGAAGTATCATATTATTAAACTAGCTTTTGCCAGCGGCTTTGCCCGCGTGAAAAGGACGATTTTCCATACAAACTTTCATCCCCTAATTTAACTCCCTTAGGGGTTGAATTTCGAAAAGTCCTTCCTTATGCCTTGTCTACATTATAAAGGGGATGCAAAATTTCTGCTTTCTAGGTCCAAGGGTTTGGGTTGGGCGTTGATGAGTCAGTCAGTCAGGACTTTTTTGGCTTGATGAGCAGCAAGATGAATGACGACGATGATGATGAAGATTAGTAAGGAGATTGATGTTGTCATTTTTGGTAGGCTTCGAAAAATTTACTCTTTTTACTTTGATTTCTTATTTTTCAAAATAGTACTATTGAAAGGTGATTATGAAAGGAAAATTCTAAAATACCAAACAATCATAACAATCAGTAGATAGAACTGCATCCACAATCAGAATTACCGGAGAAAAGACACACCCGCAGAAACTGGTACAGCGTCACCAAAACTCACAACACCAGTGACACAACATCATCATATCTGCCTAGCCTTTTCCCAACTGTTATGTCTCACTTTAACACTAGGGTGGTTTAATGAAACACTGTTATATTTCTATTAGAGTGTGTGCGACACGTCCGCTCGCCGCGACTTCTGTCAACGTAATGCCGAGCGGGCGGGTCGCAGAGGCACATATTTATTTAATAATTTTACAGTACATCACATCTCTCCCTTTCAATATTTTTTTTTTAATCATTTAAATCCTCTAGTTTTAATCTCTTAGTTTTAATCATGATCTTAATAATTTATCACAATACCAATTTAATCATCCGTGTCTATTTCTACATCACCGTCGTCTTTTTCCCCGTTTTCATTGTGAATTCTCCATTGTCCCTCTATTTTCTTGAGGTGAACTATGTTTCTTCTTATTTTTGACCTGTTTCATCATTTTTTATATTTGATTGTGGACATGTCGTATTTCACATGTTGAAATTTTACATTTTACGTTTTGACATTTTAAATTCTGCCATTTTACATTTTGACATGAACATTACATTAATTTGATTTTTTGACACAAGTATTTTATTTCAATTGTAATTTTAAAATGAATTTTGTTTTATGAATTTAGATAATTATATACAATATGAATAATTTATTTTATGATTATGCATTTTTGGTAGTATGTGTTGTGTATTGGCCTCCAAATATTATGATTATTTTTGCTAACACTATTCTTTAAGTATACCTACTAACAAAATATGGATCACTGTTATCTAATTTGAATAAATAAATTATTATTATTATTATTTTCTTTTATGATTTTATCTCTATCATATACTTCTAGGTCCATACTTCGGTTTTCGACATCTACAGCAGGATTTTGGACGGGATTTTGTCTCTAAATTGTCTATTAAAAATAATTCTGAAGGCGTCTTTCCTTTCCGTACTATGGAGAGTGATATTGTACATCATGAGATAGCGAAGGAGATCATCCTTCCAATCAGACTTCTGGCATTGGATTTATTGCCTCAAAATTTTGTATTGAAAACACATTTATTTTTATTGGGTAAAACATTGTTTTGTTTTAGTTTTGCCGTTTGTATCGGTAAATCCCTTTGCTTGTAATAAACGTTGTGATTTCACTACGTTTTTTTCCAACGTGTCGAATTTGGAGTATTGCTTTTTTTTTTTTTACAAGACCATTAATTGAATTTATTTTGGTCTTATCAAACTCAAACTCTATTCCATTCACTAGGTCCCTAGGTCTTCGTGGAGAAGAATGGACAAGAAACTCCACGGGAACATCTTTTAAAGTATTATACAAGGACAAGCCGACGTTTTCCCCAACTGTCTCAAGTTATAGCAATTTATAAGTGTACATAAACAATAAGCAATATAAACCCCATTATTGTACACATTTCTAACAGATAGGTATCAGGAATATTCATAGCTTAATATCAAATAACTTACATAAACATTGTGGATCCTTTAGAGTAACACAAATAGGTTTCAGCTTTTACACATTTGGTATCTTCATAACTAAGTTACAATATGTAAACTTAATTCTTTCTTTATACAATTAGGTACACAAATGGAAGACACAATATACTACTTTGGGTCTATCTTTACCCTCTAACAGTTGCACCGTAACTAACCCCGAATTGCCGGTCCTTCTACTTTTATAACCGTCCAATCTTAAAAAGTAAATCAACGACTACCGCCATAATACACCAATGGCAAATGGTTACACATTGTTATGTCTCACTTTTTTTTTTAATGTGTTAGTTTTTATTATAATTTTCATGACCATGTTTTTTATGATTTTGTTATGTATAGATGTATAATTTCAAACACAATGAGAATTGTTATATGAAATAAATAGAATAGAATACCAAATTTAGGAATCAGTTGCTCTATTGACCATGATGGCTTTGTTGGCTCTACGCATTTATCTAAACAAATACGAATATCATTATCAGGCTTTAGAATCGGTACCATTGGTGAAACCCAAGTGGATGGTTTATTTACTGATTCAATAATGTCCATTGTAAGTAACCAGTTCTAATTTTTTAATTATCTTTGTTTCCAGAGGAATTGGAACTCGTCGATAAAACTGACACACATGTGTAATTTGTTGTATCTATTGTAATTTCTAAGAGAATATCTTTGAATTTTGGAAATGGTTTGTCATCAATGGAATTTAGGATATAACCAATTTTTTTTTTTTTTTTTTTCTTAACCCAAAAGATTCCTTGACCCATTTCCTATGACATGATATTTTGTTACTGATTTTGAACCAGCTTATATCTGTGCATCAAAACAACACAACACTTTAAGTGGGTGTGTAAATTATTGATCGAAGGTGTTTAGCACCGTAACCCATGAATGTTTGGTTTGGGAACGTTTACTGGTTGGAGACTATGACTTTGGTTTTTTTTTTTTTTTTGTGTTTCTAAGTTGTATCACTTATTGAGGAACATTGGGTACCGGAATCAATGAGCAGTTTAATGTTTGTTCCTCTACAGAGGTGGGCTCTTCATTGGTGTTTCCCAGTTAGGTTTTCTTAATTTGCCTGTTGTTATTTGGTTGTATTTGTTGTTTTGCCAAATATTAGCAGTGTTTCTTTTTTTTATTATTTTTTTTTTTTTTTGGCCCTTGTTCTGCAGTGTTTCAGGTAATGTCCTTTGAATCCACATTTCCTGCAAATTGTATTAATTGCAGGGCAGGAACTTATATCACCTTTGTGATTTCTGCTGCCACATTGGCTGCAAGGGAACTGTTATCACCTTTGTGATTTTTGCTGCCACATTGGCTGCAGGGAAGCTGTATCACCTTTGTGATTTCCACTTCTTTTTTTTTTTTGTACATTTTGTACTTTTTTATCACCTTTGTGATTTTTGCTGCCACATTGGCTGCAGGGAAGCTGTATCACCTTTGTGATTTCCACTTCTTTTTTTATTGTACATTTTGTACTTTTTTATCACCTTTGTGATTTCAACCTCTTTTTTGTTAAGGCGGGAACTTGTGGCATTTGTGCTTTGGCTATCGTGGAAATTGTTCATTTGCCGTTCTACGGCTTCTAACAATTTGCTTCTACTGTGACATTTTTAACTGTTGCTAAAATGTTTTTTTTTTTTTCGAAATACACTTTTGTTATAAATTTGATCGATTATATTTTCATCTTCATTAGCAAAGTTGCATTTTGAGCTTTGACGCTTCAATCGAATCAGGAATGTTTCAAATTTTCTTTCCGATTCTTGGCTCATTAATCGGAAAAAGTGTCTTTCAAATAAATAACTTTGTGTCTTTTTAACCGCGATATCGTAAATGTCAGTCACGCTTGGATCAGTCGAATGAGCTCCAGGTAAATTAAAATATATGACTTGAAATGCTATGCCTCCGGCATGCAGTAAAATTGCACGTTTATTATTTTGATCCCTGGTATTTATTGCTATAAAATATATTTCTAAAACACGTTTCCATTTTACTCAACGGGAGCCTTGGAGATTGAATTTGGCTCTTCACAATTGAATGGAGAGATCTATTGCAGGGATTTGTAATTGGGACATGTTGATCGATCTGTAAATAATGGAGAGGAAACCTCACCATAATAGTAATAAATCGATTCAAGATCAAGATCGATTCGACAAGTTCACTATAACTTTAACACAAATTTGTTGTTTGGTGTTAAAATGAACAAGCCCAGTCTTTATTAAAGGAATCACGTAACAACTTTGTTTATTAAGTTTTAAATTTATCGTATCCGGCTAAAGAGCTTTGTGACTTCATTTAGCACTTACGATAAAGAAACTCTACTTTATTCGACAAATTATAAAAGTAACAGACCCTTATTATACTCTTCAAGTGTACCGTTATACTTGTTACTAAGCTAAACGGGTACCTGACACAGAGGTGATTTATTTTTAGGTGACGATAGCCAGTGCAAAAATGCATTCTAGATTTTGTTAAAATCATTAGCCTTAACGGATTTCAGTTTTAATAGCAGATAACATATTATGTATCTACTTTGCTTCGGGTTGTCGAAGTGGCACTTGTTTAAAACTGGGGAACTTTGCGAGTAGTGTGCTCGTGGCACATATCAAACACTTGTTCAGTTTTAATAGCAGATAACATATTATGTATCTACTTTGCTTCGGGTTGTCGAAGTGGCACTTGTTTAAAACTGGGGAACTTTGCGAGTAGTGTGCTCGTGGCACATATCAAACACTTGTTCAGTTTTAATAGCAGATAACATATTATGTATCTACTTTGCTTCGGGTTGTCGAAGTGGCACTTGTTTAAAACTGGGGAACTTTGCGAGTAGTGTGCTCGTGGCACATATCAAACACTTGTTCAGTTTTAATAGCAGATCAATTAATTGATCTACATTACTTCGACATTGTCGAAGGGGTACTTGGTTAAAACTGGAATTTACGAGTAATTTTCTCGTGGGAACATTATTTTTATTGAAATTTATTTCAATAGTGCGAACGGATTTGGTCAACAATACGTAGGTCAGGGCAGTATATTTAATGACAAAATAAATGGATTATGAAAGCATTGTACTCGTCACACACACGATCCTGTTTCAAGTTATAAATTAGTGAGTTGTTAAATGAGTAAATGATGTTTAGTTTGTATTTTGTTTCACAAACACCTTTACACGTCAAAATGTTACGCAGTATCTACGTCGGTTTATGCAGCACACCAGCTGACAGTCGACGTAGATTTTGCATTTAAAACAAACAAATAATATTTTAATAACAAATTGTAATTATAAGTTGTTATAATTAACCATACAAGGAAGTATATTCGTTAATAGTATTTTTTGCTACACCATCACACCAGTTATCCATAAAGGAATAGGCAGAGGTGTATCAAATATTATTCGACCAAACGCATTTTTTTTTCTTTATAATAAACTATAATTTATTGTTGTTGACCAATTCCGGAAGCAGGTATAGAACTTGATGGGTGCTTACCCATTGGAATAGTGTACAGTAGGTATGTATTTTGTCATTGTCTTTCGACTTGGCCAATACTTACAGGCACGATCGGTTGTTGTTGTGTAGTCGGTAGCTTATTGAAAAAGAGCAAAAGTCAAGTCTACTCGCAATAGATTGTTTTTAAAGAAATCTGTGCACTAATCATATTATCTTTCTTAACTATATTAATTTATTACCTGTTACTTGCATACAAATAAAATTAAGATTCTATGAACGATAATGCTATGCAGCTGATGAATGATATGCTGTTTACATAAGCACTTAGTCGTGCGGTATTACTCACAATGTAAACAGTGATAGTTAAATTTGATGTGGGTAAGTCGAGAATCGCACGGAGAATATCTCAATTCGATTTGGTAGTGATAGTTCTGCGGTATTTGTACAATGTGGGTATATAGTTATAGTGGAATGTGCACACAAGCTACACAACAACATTTTATTGGTAAGTATTAGCAGGCACTGGTTTTAAGGCTATTTTGACCGAAGATATCAATCGTCAATAAGTAAGTTGCTTACACTTTAAATATTTCTGATTTTACTAAACAATATGTTTATTTATGTCCATATTCCTTTTTAAAATAGATTAAGTGAAAATCAAAAACAATATTTAATTGTGAAGAAAGATAACCTCGGTCATTTGCATTTTTTTTTTTTTTTTATTATTATTATCCTCACGTTCTTTATCCTCGTCGCCAATGTTATGTCTCACTTTAACACTAGGGTGGTTTAATGAAACACTGTTATATTTCTATTAGAGTGTGTGCGACACGTCCGCTCGCCGCGACTTCTGTCAACGTAATGCCGAGCGGGCGGGTCGCAGAGGCACATATTTATTTAATAATTTTACAGTACATCACACCAACTATATTGGGGTCGGCTTCCAGTCTAACCGGATGCAGCTGAATACCAGTATTTTACATGGAGCGACTGCCTATCTGACCTCCACAATCCAGTTAATACTAGGTAATACGATACCCTTTGGTAAGACTGGATGTCAGAATTTCAGGTCACTGACTACCTGTAACGACTGCCAAAGATCTATATATATGGCAGCCGGGATCAACAGCTTAACGTGCTTTCCGAGGCACGGAGGAAACTCGGTATGTCGGGCGGTCACCCATCCACAGACCGACCTAGGCAAGCACAGCTTTACCTAAAGATCGACCCGAGTGGCAGTTCTTAATAAGCCACGAGCTCCTCTATTGACACAACAATGACACAACAACACCAGTGACACAGCAACTGACTGGTAAATGCGGTCTCTCCAGCGATCGGCAGCTAACCGAAGACGGGTTCCGCCGTAAGCAGCAGCAGACAACAATCATGAATAAAACTAAATTGTAGATTTAGGTATAAATAAACTTTAACTTACCCGTACCACGCAAGCTTGGCTGCAGATCAGCAGAACAGTAAAGGAAGACATTGTTGTTCAACAAGAAGCTGAAGACTGAATGATAAACTGGCACTGTTCACAAGATTTTATACTCAGAATGGCTCTAGTCCTAGATTCGCATTACTTACATAAGTGACTTGCAAAGTTTTGGTAAAAATTGTCAATATTTACCGCAAATTACACGGACAATGTTACATCGGTAATTTAATAGATCTGATAGTTAATTCTTATTTCAGTTTAGTATAAATTTCCAACAGTGGCGCTGAACATTATCTTCGTGTCAGTGTGTCAGTATACGAACCAATTATAGCTATTAAACAAACCACAATGTCTGTCAAAGCAATCCTTCGTCCTCTGCGGTCAGTGGTTCTTTATCCATAATGAAACATGCATCCCCAAGCATAACCAAGAACTCGGTAATAGGGTTAAATGCTGTTATGTCAAATTCGGCTATGGGCTAGATCTATGGGCAAGAATACCCCTTAACAATCTTTTTCTGAATTTTCCTAATGAAAGGAGATCGGAATATTTGGGATAAAGTATGTACAGAATCGATACGTATATCAAAAAACCGGCCAAGTGTCCGGCTCAGTGTAGGGTTCCGTAGTTTCCCGTCCGTCACAATGAGTGTTCCCACTTATGAGTTTAAAGGTATTTTTTGGTTCCTATAGTTAACTACGGAACCCTAAAAAGACTAGATTTTTTACTGATTAAGAAGTCGGTTAAAAATAACATGTAACAATAATAACTTTCCGCCGGAATCAGCTAAAAATTATAATTTGAAATATGGTTTTTAATAGAATGTAGTTCTAAAACTAGCGCCGTAAACAAGCTGTCGTTCTAAAACTAGTAGTTCTAAGGAAGATATTAAAAAAACGATATCTATTTTGTTTTAGCATTTGTCATGAACATTACAATCATTTATGAAAGAAAAAAGGACATTTGATGAAAGTATTGTTGTTTTAGTAATAGTCATTTATTTATTTAACAATAACATAAAACGCATTGCAACGCATGCGCGGGTTCAGCTAGTTAATAATATTATAAACTTAAAATTCATAAAATCATTTTATAGAGCCATTCGTGTGAAGCAATTAGTAGAAAACCCATTGTCTGTTTTAAATCCTTAATCAACCGGAAATGGTTTAGTAACATTTTGTTGAAAAAAGGTTTTTTTTTTAAGTTGTAAAAAGGAATGAACCTATTAATTAGACATTAACGTTTAATTACGCCTTTACACACTAATATTGGTATTGTTTTATTGTTAAATAATTAATAGAATCAATTGTGAAGTTTTTTAGTAATTATTGTTAGTTTTAACTAATTAGGTAATTAATTACTATACTGATTTTGTGGTACTTCTGCTAGAGACTACAGACGCATGCGACGAAAAGTTGAGACGCTCGTTATGGCGCGTTTAGCGAGTAATTGCAATATACAAGTGGTTTTTGATGTGATTAATGTTAATTAGTGCAAATGAGAATTGTAACATGATTCAAAACAGTGTATAAGGAGTTTCTTTGCCTATTCTTCTCCTAAAAGACCAACCATGTATTCGAATGGGCCGGCTCAAACAGCAAAGTTTTTATGTAGTGTAAATGGAGCAATGTAAATAAACGATTGGTGTTTGAGTCAAGTAATGTGTGTGATTTCAACTACCCATTTACCCATCTGCTACGAAAAGGAATCTAAGGCGACGACAATATGGCGGAGCCCATTGATATTTAGGAACAGCGTTCCTCCAGAGGGTTTCCCGTCGTTTCATATATAATATTATATTATGAATCATGTCTTCAATGCAACATCATTGGATGAAACTCCATACTGATTAATTTGTGTATCAATTATGTCTACTAACACTATAGTATTAAGATCATTGTTACTAAAACTATGGGCGCAGCTCGAAATAAATGCAAGTATTATTATGGTCCCCGTTTCAAAATGTGTCGTTACCTCCTAAAATAAATTCGGTTCAATTGGTTCCATCTCTTGACTGTGGAGAACAAGGACGAGGCAAATAAAAAGAAAGAAAAACACAATTATATTGCTAAAAAAATATTTATTCTTTTGCGAGTTTTTATGGATTTAAATCATCTAGCACAAATAGTTGATAGGGGCACCGCAGCCGCACGCGCACTTGCCAGAGATAGACACGGAACCGGCAGCCGGCACAGCGCCACCGAAGCTCACAGCGCCCATGATGGGGACCTGACCAGCAACAGCGGTGTTACCGGCGACTGGCAGCTCACCAATGACTGCCACGTTGCCTTCACCGGCGCCGCCGTACGCGGCACCACCATAACCGGCAGCAGCAGGGTAGGCGAGTCCGTCGTAAGCCAAACCAGAAACCAATCCGAAGGGGGCAGCCAGACCAGGAGCAGCCAAGCCGAAAGGAGAGGCTAATCCAGAAGCAGCCAATCCACAAGGAGCAGCGATCGCCGGGGCGTAAACACCACATGCCTGGCTGAACACATTCTGTGAAAGTAATAATAAGGGTTATTTATCAATAATGCGATATAGTTGCCATCGAGGGAAATACCTGGATGAGACTGGCACAAGAGCGTGGCGATTGTCACCAGAAAAGAGAGCCCACCCAGTAGTGGGTGAATTCGGGGTGTGGATGGTGATAATGATCAAGAATGCATTCAAAAGTGTGTGAAGAAACAAATACTTTAAAAAAATCAAGCAATTTTCACTCACCTGAACCAAGCAAGCTTGGATGCAGAGCAACAGAACAGTGAAGGAAGACATGTTTCAAGTAAGTTCAACAAAAGCTGAAGACTGAATGATGTCCTAAAATGTTGGTCACATTTTATACTAAATCTGTAATTGATATCAACAGTGTTTTCGAAATTTTGGAAAACGTGATGATAAATATTTTAAACAAAGAAAAATTGTTATTTTGTTGGTAAATAGTAGGCTTATCGTGCTTGCACAAGCTACTAATTAATTACACTTACCTATATACAAATTTTCTTGGAACTTGATAACTAAATGGAGTATAAAACCAGCAACAGCTGCACTGAACATCATTCTAGTGTCAGCACTCGAAACAAACTACAATGTCTGTCAAAGCTATCCTCGTCCTCTGCGCTCAGGCGCTCCTGCTCAAGGTAAGAAAACATAAAAACTTTTATACCTACATTTATTATTATTCTATAACTATGAAACATTGATGCTTATGTGAGTTTTTCTGTACTTACAGTCCGCACTCGGACAGTCATGCACCAGCCGCGCTGCGGTCGCTGATATCTCTGGACTTGCTACACCCTACGGCTTGGCCGGTCCCGGCTTAGCCGCCCCTTGTGGCTTGGCTGCTCCTGCTTGGGCATATGATGGACTCGCCTTCTCCGGCGCTGGCTTGGCTGGCAGAGGTCTGGCTATCGACGGACTGGCCGGTGGCTACGCAGGCAGAAGCCTGGCTTACGATGGAATCTACGCCCCCACCATGGAGTTCAGTCCCACCAGTGGCGGCGCTCTGCCCGTCTCCAGTGCCTCCGCACTCGCTCCCGTCGGTATCTCCGTAGTGTCTGACAACGCTTATGAGGGTATCCTGTCTGTGGGTGGAGAGCTGCCGTTCGTGGGTACTGTTGCTATGGAAGGTGTGGTGCCTTCTGCCGGTGCTGGCGCCGTCAACCATGCCTGCGGTAATGGCAGGAACGCCATGATCAGTGAGACTGCTGCTTACGGTTCAGCTGGTGCGTATGCCCCTGTCGGTGCCTACGGTCCCGCTGCTCTTGCTGCTCCAGGCATTGGTCTGCGTGGTGGTTGGGCTGGCAGAGGTTGTGGCTGCGGTATCTAAAAACGTATGCCTGGTAGAAAAACGAACCCAATAACGAATAAAATCAACATGGATTAAAATTTATGATATTTTTATTAATTGTCAACCCCCTCCTTTTGAAGTTGGATTAGATCGTGACGTAATATGGCAGTCAATTGACAGCAACAATAATATGAAATAATGATTACGACAGTGATGTCGTGATCATTATTTCAATTTCAACTTTGTAATCAGTTATTAAGTGGTACAAACTCATTTACAACTAACGAAATTAGCCTTCGTTTCTTTATGTTAGTGTTTCAATGAAGTGATCATAGTCACAATATTATGGTCAAAAAAGACAATGTTATTACAAAATTTACAATACTGTTGAATAATAAGAATAGTTTATTTACCAACCAAATATTACTGATCTATCAGCATTATCGCAAATAAAAATAAAAAGATTACAAATGTGGCAAAATCAGTACAAGATTTTATATAACCCTGCCTGTTAAACTAACATACCCTGAGAGACAATAACGTTTGACCGAGAATGTTCCCTATGCATGATTTTTTACAACAGGTGAGTGTGCTGAGATTATTCTAGATTGTGTTATACAAAGGTTGATTGTGTGAAGTGTGTATGTGTGATCTTCTTCTTGTCGTGTAGGCTACTGCCTAACGACCCCATAAACCCTAGTGTCAGAGTTTCTAAGCCGCCTCAAGGGCCTCTGACAAACCGGTGGGCCAGTGGAGCACACTGTGGAGGTGTGCCCTGCTTGGGCACAGCTCCGCCATGTTCTCGGAGCTGCGATCGGCGACGCGGCGACGTCTCGCGTCCGGCCCTTGTGCAAACCATGGTCCGGGGCGAGGAGGAATGGGACGCCGTCGCCCCCTTCTGCGACGCAGTAATACTAGCGAAGGAGGTGGCGGAGCGTGAGAGGGAGAGAACCTCTCGTCCCAGCCGCCGCGGAAGGCGCTCCAGGCGTCGGGGGCCACGTGATGGCTTCCGGCCACCGTAGACACGGGCCTGTGGACGGTGGGTAATGGGCTAGCTCGCCGTCCGGTCATCTTATTTATGACGACAACAGACCGTGTCGACGGTGCGTTCGTGTTCCACGCGCGCCTCAAGGAGTTGTCAGCAAAGAGGGGCCCGCAAGGGCCGACGCCTGTCGGGGCTGCGGATTATCGAAAGGAATAACGCGGCCTCAGTAGAAGTCTGACACTTCCTTCCGCTCTGCCCAAGAGCGGGGGGGGGGAGGGGGGTTATTTGATGATTTTTTATTCACCAAATAAAAAGGCCTTTTGACAATGTTTGACGACCGCCTATAATGGCGGCCGGGACTACCGGCTTATACGTGCCTCCTGAAGCACGGAATCATCTTTTTATCAACCAATCAAACACCCACCCAACCAGCCAAACTGGAATCAACTTTTACAAAAAATGCTCCCTATGAGAATCGAATTCACGACCACCGGGTCACAAGGCAAACGCCTTAACCACTCGACCACGGAGGCAATGACAGGAAGCGAGTTTGATGTGTGTGTGCATGTGTGTTTGTGGGGTAGCGTATATTATGTATTTGATGTAGTGTAGTACGAGTACTATGTTTTGATTGGTAAATATAATTATAGGAGTGTCTGTTCTTTTTCTATAAGACTGTGTTAGATAGTGAGTGTTTGTGTTATTTAGGCGATGTATGAGAGTAAACTCCTGTTTTGCCTAAGTTTGAATTAAGCCATACCATTATTTTGCATAAAGATTCTTCTGCAGTCGCCTTGACCATATCCCATGGAGGTCCGTTAACACGTAGGACCAAAATATGCTTCCCTGAAGCACGCTGAGTTCCAGTTTAGTGAAAAGTTTGGGAACAGAAACGATGTCTTAGCAAGATCGAAAATAATAGCCTTATTTTTTTTGGTCGGTGGCAAATCATCAAATTACTCTTCCCGCTCTGGGCAGAGCGGTAGGGAGTGTCAGACTTCTACTGACTAAAAACCACCCATGTCTTAGCCCTTTGCGTCGAGACTGCGGTATCTCTTTCGAAAAACCCGCAGCCACGATGTCGAATAGAATAGCTTGACATTTTAGGTTTACAATTCTAGGAATGTGTTGCGTGAGATTAAATAATATGGCATCTTCTGTCTATACTCATTTTTCGAGACGTAGAGACGTTGCATTGGAAGGCCTTCCACTAAGTGGACCTATGACCTGGTGAAGGTTGCGGGGATCCCCTGGATGCAAGACGTACGGGACTGGTCAATGTGGCGACATTTAGGGGAGGCCTATGTCCAGCAGTGGACGTCTTTCGGCTGAAATGTTGATGTGACTCCTAGTAAAAACTTTTATGGTTAAACACACGAAGTAGCCTACTATGAAAATATACAGCCTGAAGTACGGTCGATTGTATCCCTCGACGATTTAGACGTTTCTTTATACCTACATGGGAAATTAAAAATTTAATGAATTTCTATGTAATAATAATACTCTTGTCATCAAAACGTGTCACTGTTTTATTCTGCCTTCTCATCTTTATTTCTAAGTTCTTGGTTTTAAGAAAAAAATATAATTAAAAGTGATCGAAAACGTTTATTAATTTATTCATCAATTCATTGTAACAGATTTAGTAGAGAGCACCGCAGCAGTTGCTTATGGATTTAAATCATCTAGCACAAATAGTTGATAGGGGCACCGCAGCCGCACGCGCACTTGCCAGAGATAGACACGGAACCGGCAGCCGGCACAGCGCCACCGAAGCTCACAGCGCCCATGATGGGGACCTGACCAGCAACAGCGGTGTTACCGGCGACTGGCAGCTCACCAGCGACCGCCACGTTGCCTTCACCGGCGCCGCCGTACGCGGCACCACCATAACCGGCAGCAGCAGGGTAGGCGAGTCCGTCGTAAGCCAAACCAGAAGCCAATCCGAAGGGGGCAGCCAGACCAGGAGCAGCCAAACCGAAAGGAGAGGCTAAGCCAGAAGCCGCCAATCCACAAGGAGCAGCGATCGCCGGGGCGTAAACACCACATGCCTGGCTGAATACATTCTGTGAAAGTAATAATAAGGGTTATTTATCAAGAATGCGTTATAGTTGTCATCGAAGGAAAAACCTGGATGAGACTGGCACAAGAACGTGGTGATTGGCAACAGAAAAGAGAGCCCATCCAGCAGTGGGTGAATTCGGGCTGTGGATGATGATGATCAAGAATGCATTCAAAAGTGTATGAAGAAGAAAATAATTTTTCTTCCAACTATGCTTTAATTTCATCATAATCACACTAAAAACTCAGCACAAAGCGAGTCTTTAATGCTCTAGAGCAATAAAAATGTATGAAATTTCATTATTGCACAGTTTATTTTTTTTAATCGCACCGGTGCCAATCTCAATGGATTAGCTCTATTCAGCCAGCCGATATCAATACTTTTTTTTTTACGTACGTATTATTCGTTTCTATCCTACTTGTTCCAAATTTAAAAAAAATCTAAAAAATTTAAAATAAATCAAGCCATTTTCACTCACCTGGACCAAGCAAGCTTGGATGCAGAGCAACAGAACAGTGAAGGAAGTCATGTTTCAATTAAGTTCAACGAAAGCCGAAGACTGAATGCTGACCTAAAATTCTGATCACATTTTATACTAAATCTGTAATTGATATCAACAGCGTTTTCGAAATTTAGGAAAACGTGATGATAAATATTTTAAACAAAGTAAAGTGTTCCTTTGTTGGTAAATAGTAGGCTTATCGTGCTTGCACAAGCTACTAATTAATTACACTTACCTATATACAAATTTTCTTGGAACTTGATAACTAAATGGAGTATAAAACCACCAACAGCTGCACTGAACATCATTCTAGTGTCAGCACTCGAAACAAACTACAATGTCTGTCAAAGCTATCCTCGTCCTCTGCGCTCAGGCGCTCCTGCTCAAGGTAAGAAAACATAAAAACTTTTTATACCTTCATTTATTATTATTCTATAACTATGAAACATTGATGCATATGTGAGATTTTCTGTACTTACAGTCCGCACTCGGACAGTCATGCACCAGCCGCGCTGCGGTCGCTGATATCTCTGGACTTGCTACACCCTATGGCTTGGCCGGTCCCGGCTTAGCCGCCCCTTGTGGCTTGGCTGCTCCTGCTTGGGCATATGATGGACTCGCCTTCTCCGGCGCTGGCTTGGCTGGCAGAGGTCTGGCTATCGACGGACTGGCCGGTGGCTACGCAGGCAGAAGCCTGGCTTACGATGGAATCTACGCCCCCGCCATGGAGTTCAGTCCCACCAGTGGCGGCGCTCTGCCCGTCTCCAGTGCCTCCGCACTCGCTCCCGTCGGTATCTCCGTAGTGTCTGACAACGCATATGAGGGTATCCTGTCTGTGGGTGGTGAGATGCCGTTCGTGGGTACTGTTGCTATGGAAGGTGTGGTGCCTTCTGCTGGTGCTGGCGCCGTCAACCATGCCTGCGGTAATGGCAGGAACGCCATGATCAGTGAGACTGCTGCTTACGGTTCAGCTGGTGCGTATGCCCCTGTCGGTGCCTACGGTCCCGCTGCTCTTGCTGCTCCAGGCATTGGTCTGCGTGGTGGTTGGGCTGGCAGAGGTTGTGGCTGCGGTATCTAAAAACTGATCCCAAGTAGAAAACCGATCATTAAACGAATAAAATAACATGCGTTTATATTTTTGGTACTTTTATTTGTTATCAACCTCCAGTTTTTTTAAGTTTGACTATAAACGTGAAATATTATATTACTGAATCGACAGCAACAACAACAATACCTATATAAATTTGGTTAACACGACACCAGCCACAGTTTTGTAATTAATTAACTAAATGCTACCAACTCGTTTGAAACTTTCGAAATCACTCACCTTTTGTTTCATCAGTGAAGACTGGAAAAAGTATCGTATTATTAAACTAGCTTTTGCCAGCGGCTTCGCCCGCGTGAAATTGACGATTTTCCATACAAACTTTCATCCCCTTTTTAACTCCTTTAGGGGTTGAATTTCGAATAATCCTTCCGTATTCCTTGTCTACATTATAAAGGGGATCTCTGTGCAAAATTTCTGCTTTCTAGGTCCAAGGGTTGGGTTGGGCGTTGATGAGTCAGTCAGTCAGGACTTTTTTTTATTTATATAATATATATGGATATAGATGAGCCGCAAGATGAATGACGACGATGATGATGAAGATTAGTAAGGAGATTGATGTTGGCATTTTTGATATGCTTCGATAAATTTACTCATTTTACTATGATTTCATATTTTTCAAAATAGTACTATTGAAAGGTGATTATGAAAGGAAAATTCTTAAATACCAAACAATCAAAACAATCAGTAGATAGGACTGCATCCACAATTACAATTACCGGAGTAAAGACACACCTGCAGAAACTTGTACAGCTTCACCAAAACTAACAAAACCAGTGACACAACAACTGAATGGTAAATGCGGTCTCTCCAGCGATCGGCAGCTAACCGAAGACGACCGCTTATCTTCACCGGTGCCGCCGTAAGCAGCAGCAGACAACAATCATGAATAAAACTAAATTGTATACAATTAGATTTAAGTATAGATAAACTTTAACTTACCCGTACCACGCAAGCTTTGCTGCAGGTTAGCAGAACAGTATAGGAAGACATTGTTGTTCAACAAGAAGCAGCTGAAGACTGAATGATAAACTGGCACTGTTCACAAGATTTTACACTCAGAATGGCTCTAGTCCTAAATTCGCATTACTTAAATACGTAACTTGCAAAGTTTTGGTAAAAATTGACAATATTTAGGTACCGCAAATTACACGGACAATGTTTCGTCGGTAATGAAATAGATCTGATAGTTATTAATTATTCTTAATTCAGTTTAGTATAAACTAACAGTGGCGCTGAACATTATTTTCGTGTCAGTATACGAACCAACAGCTCAATGTCTGTCAAAGCAATCCTTCGTCCTCTGCGCTCAGTGGTTCTTTATCCATAATGAAACATGCATATAAAGGTATTATCTTATCAAGAACATTATGAATTTCATAAGTCGATCCTACCTAACCAAGAACTCGGTAATGTGCTATTATAGGGTTAAATGCTGTTATGTCAAATTCGGCTATGGGCTAGAGTCTATGGGCAAGAATACCCCTTAACAATTTTTTTCTGAATTTTCCTAATGAAAGGAGATCGGAATATTTGGGAATATTTTGTATGTACAGAAACGATATGTATATCAAAAATCCGGCCAAGAGCGTGTCGGGCCACGCTCAGTGTAGGGTTCCGTAGTTTCCCGTCCGTCACAATGAGTGTTCCCACTTATGAGTTTAAAGGTATTTTTTGGTTCCTAGTTGACTACGGAAACGGAACCCTAAAAAGACTCGATTTTTTACTGATTAAGAAGTCGGTTAAAAATAACATGTAACAATAATAACTTTCCGCCGGAATCAGCTAAAAATGAAATATGGTTTTTAATAGAATGTACCTAGTTCTAAAGCTAGCGCCGTAAACAAGCTGTCGTTCTAAAACTAGTAGTTCTAAAGAAGATATTAAAAAAACGATATCTATTTTGTTTTAGCATTTTTGTCATGAACATTACAATCATTTATGAAAGAAAAAAGGACATTTGATGAAAGTACTGTTGTTTTAGTAATAGACATAGTTATTTATTTATTTATTTAACAATAACATAATGTTTCAAAACGAAAAAATATCGATGTTTGTCAAAATGTCAATGTCAAGCACAGATGTCAAGTCACTCCCGTCAAGAACCGTCATTCGTTTTCCTTTTTTGTGCTATGCAATAATATTCTAATAGTAACACAAATGTTACTATTAGAATATATTATATTGCTTGACCATCCCTATAATGACTGATTATTTTCAGTCCACATTTGGTTCCTGCGTCAGAAATGGCAACTATGGCGCTGCACTAGTAGATTATAGTTTTAGAGCTACCTCTGAATGCTCCTGCTACAGCTTCAACATGTAGTGTCTTGAGCTGTGAATTACTTAACACCTTACAAACAGTAGTAAATAATAATATAAGTAACGTAGGTACAAGCACAGCTTTGAAAAATTACATCTCAGTCAAATACTTTAAAAACAGTGAGTGTAAAAAAAATGGCTGTTACTAGTCGTCCGCTAAGTCACGTGGCAATTGTCAACGACAGCCAATGACGTTGCCTCTAGCATCGTTCGAACTGACAACATCGCGCGCCATTTTCTCGTTCTCTCTGTCACTAGTGTCACTCATACATGGCAACGCATGTAGTCCATGACGCGCGCTCGCTTCGCTCGCATATTAAATAACACGAATAAATCTTCTGTCCCCGAAGTGCCGGGCCTCCACCGGCCTCCTTCGTCGGCCTACGGCCCGGTGCCCATGCCGCCCATAAAGGATACTGTCGCGAGACGGTCGTAATATAATTTTGGTTATTCATCCGGCTAATCGGACGACTAATTAATTTTATTCATTCGCTAATCGGACGACTAGACACTTCGAAAATAAATAGTTTTCATGAAATTGAATGGTGAATGTTGAAATGGTAGAAAGCAGCTGGAAGACATTGAAACTTAAACGACTTCATTACAAATCAAAATAAATTTTAAAAGTACTGGTGACATCTAGGCTGTTATCTCGTCGCGGGATTTTGAACCCTATTTCATGTCGGTCAAAGTATTATTGCGTTTTTTCTTCAGATATCTGTCAGAAGCATGAATTGTTTTTTATCCAATTTATTACTTGGAGGAATGTCTCTCTTATAAAATGTACAAATATTTTTCTTCGTATGTTCCAATGTTTTTCTCTATGGCCCGTCTTTTAATACATAATTTTCTTTCTTTTAATATAAGTACAACTGTATTTTTATTTTAATGAAATAAAGGGGTAATTAATTGCGTACGGTAAGAAACAAACACAGAAATTAAGAGTTTTCATATATTAAAACACAAATGAAAAATCAACATTAACAATGACCTACAACGAATTCATAACCTAGAAGATTCCCTTGCAGCCACAACCGGGGCCGGCCAGACCATTGAATCCCAAGCCGGAAGCACCAAGACCCAAGCCAGGGGCACCCAGACCAACCAGACCAGGGCCGTACCCAGCTCTGCCAGGAGCGATACCAGCAGCAGGAGCAATAGCACCGTAAGGACCGACAGTATTGCCAACACCTTCGCTCACAATACCGACAGCGCCACTCCCGCAGCCGTAGTTGATACCACCAGCACCAGCAGTGGGCAGAGCGCCCTCCACAGCCACCGCGCTCAAGAACGGGAGCTCTCCGTTAACGGCGAGAGCGCCTTCGATAGCGTTCTCAGAGAACACGGTGATGCCGGTGGGTGCGATGGGGGACACGCTGGTGACCGCGAAGCCGCCGCCGCTGGAGGGAACGAAGGAGTTTGCAGCCAGACCGTAGCTGTTACATCCTGGGTAGCCCACGGGTCCTGCTGCCAAGCTTCGTCCGGCTAGGTTGGAGCCATAAGCGAGCGCGTTGCCGGCTAGAGCGAGCTCTTCAGCTGCTAGGACAGTGCCGGTAATGCTGTTGCAAGAACCGATGGCTTGGCCTGAGATGGTCTGAAAGTAACAAGCGCAACAGATGAATATTTTGCCTTTTAGCAAAAAATCTGACAACCGCAAATTCCAACGTTTGTCAGGGACAAAAGACATGTTTATTGAAATCTTTCAGATTGATTGATTCCTTTTGATTTAGCAGACATTTAAATACAAAGAAGAAGGAAAAACTCACCTGGACCAATAAAGCAGAAGCGCAGAAGACGAAGAAAGCTTTGGCGGCCATTTTGTTTTTTTTTTGTATGCGTTTGTATTGAGGACAAACAACTGAATGATTTTACATCGCACGCACTAACATTTTATACTTAAAAATTACAATATGTCTTCGCAATCGATGGTAAGGAAATTGAAATTATTACGTGCTCAATAGCAGTTGGTAGAATATGAAATAACCTGTTTCTGGTCATAGATAACGCACCTGATTTTGTACAGAATTCAATGAAAAGTCACGTTTTTGAGCTAATAATGGAAACCAGAGATTATGTCATTATGACGTGTGAAAATTACGTCAAAAGTAGTCGGGTCTATTAGAGTCGTAAGTTGTGGAGTAGTGGAGACCTTAGGAAGGTGGTTGAGTCACACTGGATGCGTAAGACAGAAGTCATAGTGTGACTCAGCAGTTTAGAAGAAGAAGATAGAAGATAGAATGAATTTATTCAACTTAAAAAATCTTACAACTAAGTAAGTTAAGGAGTAAGGAGGTTAGGAGGAGGAGGAGGAGGGGGTTTAGGAGGGTAAGTTTGGGAGAGGTCGTTGATTAATCTTTCAGATTTCAGTCGGTCATTTGAAGACCTTTAACAGTCGTAACAGGCAATCAGTTGTTCGAATGCTGACAATCAGTTTTACCAAAGCGTATCGTATTATTAAAAAAAAAGTATATTACCCAGTACTAACTGGGTTGTAGTGGTCAGAAAGGCAGTCGCTCCATATAAAATACTGGTATTCAGCTACATTCAGTTAGACTGGAAGTCAGCCCCAACATAGTTGGGAAAAGGCTACGCAGATGATGACGTGTGAAAAACTTTGTTTTCTTGTTTCTCGCGATCCTGATTTTATCTTTTTGACGGCCCTGCTTTCTTAGGCCCAACCTTGGCCACCATTCGGTCAGAGCCCTACTGCATCGGCTATGTCCGCGTCACATTATTCGACCTTGCGCACTTTTAGCTCTATCTCTCTTTAACAAGAGAGAAAGACCTCCCCTCTAAGCGGTGCCATAAGAAGAAATTTGTGCTTCCACAGTGACGGAATTGGTTTGGTCCTTTCCTTTTGTATGGAAGGAAATAGATAAGGAAATAGCCAAAAAAAAAAACGGTTTTTCTACTAGACACAGAATCCAATTTCTATGATGATAACGTATGATTGTGAACATCGTTATAAATAAAATAAAATAAAAAACATCGTTAATCTATATCAAAACCAGGACTACATGCTCTGCAGTAATACAGTGAAACTTGGTTAAGTGGGACCTGGATAAGTGAGAAACCTCCATAACTGGAATTCATGCTGAGGTCCCATGAGACAGATATTTTATATCTGATACACTGGGTAAGTGGAATACCTCTAAAAGTGAGACGAATTTTCAGGTCCCTTGAGGTCTCACTTAACCAGGTTTCACTGTATTTGCAACCACTACACCAACGAAGCAGTCAGTCTGTGAATCGAAGTTATACCATCTTATCTAAGGTTCTCTTCTATAAGGTAAAAATGTACAGACTGGCGTCAGTACATTTTTTTCTACACACTTCAACCTTAAGCCTAATATTAGGTCTTTACCTATGAAATTGCCGTTCTGCAGTACTGGCCATTTCAAATCAAAATAATTTTTGTTAAAGAAGCTGATGATACACAATCTACTGCTGAATTAGCAGCAGCTTTCGACGTTAGCGGCAAAACAATATTGGTCCATTTGCGTCAAATTGGCAAGGTAAAAAAGCTTGACAAATGGGTGCCCCACGAACTCGATGATCGCCAGCGCGAAGTACGCGTCGAGACGTGCCTTGCACTGCTCAACAGACACACAAATGAAGGAATTTTGAACCGCATTGTTACCTGCGATGAAAAATGGATCCTGTACGATAACCGTAAGCGCTCAGCAAGTTGGTTGGATCCTGGTTCAGCACCTAAACAATGCCCTAAACGAAAACTTACCCCTAGAAAAGTGATGGTCACTGTTTGGTGGTCTAGCGCCGGTGTAATTCATCACAGCTTCTTACCAAACGGGGTGAGCATTACTGCAGATATGTACTGTGAAGAACTGAACACAATGATGGAGAAGCTGCCACATCTCCAACCAGCATTGGTCAATCGCTCGTCTCCGCTGCTCCTGCACGACAACGCGCGACCTCATACTGCACAGCAGACGGTCTCCAAGTTGCAAGAACTGGGGTTGGAAGCTCTCCGTCATCCGCCCTACTCATCAGACCTTGCGCCTACAGACTACTACTTTTTCCAGAATTTGGATAACTTCTTGGCGGGAAAAAAATTCAATACCCGAGAGGCAGTACAAAATGCCTTTGAAGAATTTGTTGCCTCCCGACCAGCTGATTTCTTTATGAAGGGCATCAATAAACTGCCACTGCGTTGGCAAAGATGCATTGATTGATTGCATGGGTGATTACTTCGATTAATACAAATAAAAAATACATGAAAAAAAATCGTTTAAAGAAGATTGGGCGAATTTGCCCAAGTGTTGTAGCACTTTGAGTAATATATCATTAGAAAGGTATAATTAAGACAATCAATTTATTGTATGACGGTGATACTGAAATCCACGTCAGAAAAAAGTTACACTAGCTTAAAGGTCCTTTACATCACATCAAAGTGTTAAGGTATATGTAACGTATTTGTCAGCAATTCTAAAAATACTTAGCAAATGATGTATAGATATGATAGTTCTTTTGACACGGAGCTGATCTGATGATGAATCTGGAAGGTGGCTATTGGAACTCTGGTATAAAACGACATAACCCCATCGAGTTTGGTCTCGTATGATTCGTCTTGACGAGTACTTTGTCTCTAGGTGGTATTCAGGGTCTGATGATGGAGCTAGAAGGTGGCCATAGGAACTTCGTTATAAAACTACCTAGCCCCATTGAGTTTGGGCTCGAATGATTCGTCTTGACGAGTAATTTGTCTCTAGATGGTATTCAGGGTTTGATGATGGAGCTAGAAGGTGGCCATATGAACTTTGTTATAAAACTACCTAGCTCCATTGAGTTTGGGCTCGAATGATTCGTCTTGACGAGTACTTTGTCTCTAGATGGTATCCAAGGTTTGATCATGGAGCTGGAAGATGGCGATAGGAAGTCTGTAATTATATGGCACCAAACCGACGATTCGGTTACCCTAAACGTACTTTGATATTTGCAAGTGAATGGATTTTGGTGAAAGTGGAACCACATAGAAAGCAATGTGTTAATTGTGGTCGAAGTGTCCGTCCATATTTATAGGATTTGCTTGGTCCCCTGGTTAATCTGCTACAGCTTGCTCTCTCTGCCGATTCATTCGGTCTTTATGACGCCTTGCAGCCACCAAGCAGCGGTAACATAATATCATCACTTGGTCATTTGCAACCGCATACAACAACGAAAAAACTCAACGTGTGCTTGTGTTCGAAGCGCCATAAAAAACAACAACATACTGCGATAGTTAGTAGCGACCTGTCTTGTCGACAGGTCGCGGCACATTTCACCTTCTTTTTCTAACGATGGGAAATCATCAAATGACTCTTCCCGCTCTGGGTTGAGCAGAAGGGAGTGCCAGACTCTTACTGACTAAAAAATGATAGAGGCTTTACCTGGTCGTACTATCGGAAATTGTGCACACATTATGAGTATAGTTTGGTTCTCGGGATTTGCAAGACATCAAAATAATTTTCAAAGTCCAGCTATTTTTCTAGACCATATTATATTAAATGATGAAAACGTTTAAACATAATGCAAAATATAAGTGTTATATTTTAGGTGTTAAAGCAAGCGCAAACTCTTTCGGCAGCTCTCTTCCGAAAGAGAGAATCTTATTATGAATATCAAAATCCCCGTTCATTTTGAATGCCCATGTAACACCTACTCCTATCAAGATCGGAGACTCTACACTCGAAGTTGTGTACGATTATGTCTACCTGGGACAAACGGTCTAGTTAGGTAGGTCTAACTTCGAGAAAGAGTCGAATCCGACTCGGCTGGGCAGCGTTCAGGAAGTTCCGCGATATTTTCTCGTTCAACTTACTGCGGTAAGTTCTCAATTGTCTCAAGACGAAAATCTATGATCAGTGTGTGTTGCTGGGTGATTACATACGGGATCAATACGTGGTCGAAAAGTTAAAGGGAAGGCCTCCCACTAGGTGGACCGATTACCTAATGAAGGTTGCGGGTACCCGCTAGATTCGAGACACTCGGGTCCGGTCAATAGGGCGACACCTGAGGGAGGCCTTTATCCAGCAGTGGACGGCTTTTGGTTGAAATGTTGATGATTGCTATTGTATATATGGTAAAAAAGTAAGTCTTAATATTGTTCTTAGTTGTTTTTTCTAATATATTATTATTTCAAATAATGACGATTCATGCACATGTTTGTTTTTTGTTGTCCCCTTTTGAATTTCACTCACGTTACCTTACTTTTAAAACAAAAATAACAGGCAGCAGTAGGCTCCATACTTAGTACCTACTTATTATAATATTAAGATAATGAAAATAAACGAGACTAAAGGAGTACCTACGGATTGTAGTAGGCGGCGTTTTGTTAAACTGCCTACCCCCATGGGAAAAGGGCGTGATTTAATGTATGTAAATATTCGTAAAAAATAGTATAGTAGACAATAACCGTATAAACTAAGTTAATTATTTGCCAAAAATGTTTTTTTTACAATTCGATTTTTATTACTTTGACGTCGCTGAGCGAAAAAAAAAAATACATTTATGTGATGAGGGCAACTAGTACAACATATAACCATATAGCCTATATTGCTACAAGGGTTGGGCAGACCTTCATATAAGGCTGCCCATTCTCCTTTTTTCAAACAAAACGGCAATTTCATAGGTAAAGACCTATTATTATTTTTGCAATAAAGTTAAAAATCTATTAAAAGACAGACTGCAGTAGCTTGATGTGCTGGTGTCTGTAAACAAGGCAGTTCATTTAGGGCTGCGGGTTGTTCGAAACAGATACCGCGGTCCCGGACACAAAGGACTTAGAAGGTTCATGGGTGGTTTTTAGTCAGTAGAAGTCTAACACTCCCTTCCACTCCGCCCAGAGCGGGAGGAGTCATTTTGAAGATTTCCCACCCTCTAAAAAAAAGGTAGTTCATTTACCCACAACTTATTAAGGCGCAGATAAGAGGGACACCGTAAAAACGACCTGTTTTTCGTTGCAGAGTTAGCCGTATTGCTACTTATTACAATTCCAAAAAAAATACAGTGTATAGTCAAATGTATAGGTAAAAGACTTATGCAAAAATATTTTCTAAAATTAATCAAGAACCTCGAAAAAAAAAATCACAAAATCACAAAAAAATCACACGAAAAAACTTTTTCGTCTCGAAATGCTCAATATTTTGAGCGATAACTGTTATTTTTTTTTACTATCAGAAAGGAAATTTAACCAACTAAAGACATATGTAAAAATATTTTAACATTAAAGCGTATTTTTTTTTTAATAAATTAAATCTGCGAACTATCGTTCATATTGGCAGTCATGAGAATCAAACGCATCCCCATTTTCAACCTTATTTGTTTAGGCGATGAGTTAAACGCGTGCTCAAGGGCGCGGGCAGTTAATGTCGCCTTAAATACCTCTTATATTATCGCCATGTAACATACTGTGCCAAGTAAGCAAAAATACCTGCCAACTAATCATAATAAACATTGTTCAATGAACCTTGCTGCCTCAGCAGTTTCTAAAGGTCGTGCGTATAACTGCACACATTGTGCTGATTTATGTGTAACGCTGCATTCTTTCCATTCTGTATTGTCAGGTAAAATTAATTGTGTCAAGTTGTGGTTATTACATAACGATGTCTCCATTAGGTCGCAGATCAGGCTGAGCCGTGCTTTCTCAGAAAGTAAATTATTTGATTTTGTTTTAAAGAAAGAAAGAAAGAAAGAAAAAAAAAAGAGAATCTCTGCTCTGCGTCGTCTGCGTTTTACTGTTTTGCTATCGGCGATGTTCGTTGCTACGTTATTTCGGGGTCACGTAATTCGGTGTTACGATTTCGTTGTTCCGTGATTCGAAGTCTCGTGCATTCGTTGTTACGGTATGCGTCGCTGCGTGCTTTCGTACTCCCAATATTCGTTGTTGCAAACATTCGGCGCCGTGTAGTTCGACGTAGCAACTTTCGGAATAACGTATCGCACTCCTTGCCACGGGATATCGTATACCTAACCTATTCTTATTCTTATTCTTTATTGCACACATAAAATAACAAAACCTAACCTACCCACTATTAACTGAGTTGTATAGGTCTGAGGTGACTTATGATGTGACTGAGGTGTATAGCTGAATCCGGTTAGACTGGAAGTCGACCTGCATCCCTATTGCGATCTTTTTAACGTCAGTGGCTATCAGAAATGTCCATAGATTATCTGTAAATTGGTTATGGTTTGGTACATTTTTTTCTTAAAAACTCACCATTTGACAGTTATTTGATAGACATTTTAAGTTATCCACTGTCATTAAAAGATACACAATAGCCCTGCAACAGGGCTGAACACAGTTAGGAAAAAAGTTGATGTTTACACTACCCTTACCTGGATACAAAAGTATAATCAGCGTATTATATTCCCGCTGCTAGAACACAGGCCTTCTCTAGAGAGAGAGGGAATCTATGATCCTCAACGTATGCCTAGTGCGGTAGATGTCACATGTCTTCGAATTTTTGGTTCTGACATGACAGGTTTCCTCACTCTTTTTTCCTTCGCCGTTTTGATAGCAGTGGTAAAGAAATGATTGAGACTACTTAGATTCGAACCCATTACCTACCTGTGTTTCGTCAGGGCCGTTACTACCGAGCCACCTCCGCTAAGCTTGCTCATGTTTGCAAAAGAAGTCAGAGTGATGTGATGAGATAGAAAACCAGAGTGATCGGCAGACCAGAGTAATATCAACAAAAAAACATTATGGAGCATAAAAGTATTGACCTTACTAATTCCGGTGTCGGAAAGACTGCCTCGCTGATCGAGTGATAGCATGCTGCTTAATATGAGGTCATAGATTCCATTCTCAGGCAAAGTGTTGTTTGATTTTTCCATACGGAATTTCTAAGTAGAAGCCACGGAGTCTGAATTTGTGCCCAATGGCATAAGGCTCGCCCCGTACACATGGGACCTGGGGGTCTAAAACGGCCACTTTGGCAGATCATAATATGAATTGCGTTAAAAAGCGTAAAATGAACCTTTTATTATAATAACTGCGTCTGTAACAATTTAGTAAAATACATCATAATAGGAAAATAATATGAATTGCGTTAACATTCGTAAAATAGTCACAGACGCAGTTTTTATTATGAAAGGTCCATTTTACGCTTTTAAACGCAATTCACATTATGATCTGCAAAAGTGGCCATTTTAGACCCCCAGGTGTGTACAAAACTAACATAATATTTTCTACTACATTCTTCTCTTATACTTAGTAACTAGTAGTACAGCTGTAGGTAGGATGAGTAAGAAAATATGACCAGATAAGAGAGAAAAACAAAGCCATTTTTATCATTTTTCATTTATTAAAAGATTACTGTTTAATTACACTCTAGGTACAGATAAATAATTAAAAAATAATTTATTATCACCTAAAAATATCTAATACCCATAAGGCTTATTGCTATACGCTGGCATTTGGCTTTGGGCAAACGGAGTATTAAGTCCACAAGTAGTACACCCGCCCGTAATAGTGACAACACCACCACAAGGCACGTTGCCATTGAACGCCACTCTGCCAGTCATTGGCACATGGCCAGTTACGGACGTCATGCCAGAGACTGGCAGCTCGCCGTTAACAGCTACTTCACCGTTGCCAGATCCGCCATATGGTGTATTCTGATTGCCAGCGCCGCCGTAATATTGATTTGTTTTGCCAGCAGCGTTGAAAGTTTGTTTTTGCATTCCCGCATTGGCAAAACCTTGGTTGGGTATGCCAGCGCCGGTAAAAGCCTGATTTGGCATGCCAGCAAATGCTTGTCCATTCGGCATAATTTGACCATAAGGGCCAACTCCTTGATTAGGTCCAATAGGTCCCATTTGAGCTATTCCAGGTCCGTTCATGACTCCGTTAAGTTGTGGTGGACCTTGTATGGCGCCACCATTGTTCACCATCGGAGGCCCGTTGACACGTTGACTGATTGCAAACTATAAGAAATGGAAATCAATTAGTTTTGTTATAGTAAAACCATGGTAAGACTTGACTGTGTGAAGGATGAGATTTGATAGGGCTAACAAGGAGATGATTGCTGAGATGACGAGTAGGTAATACAGAAGTATGAAAGAAGAAGACATGCTACACTGACACCGACTTTGGAATTTAGGCTAAGACTTAGGTACTAAAATAAACAAAATTCACAAAATAAAGCTCTTTGATACTGCCGAAGTAAGCAAATTGATCAGATATGCGTCCCGAGAGTCCCAGAGGCTCATTTTTTCGCGGTCTTAGGTGAGCCACTAAGCAACATACATAAGTAGAGGATAAAACGCGTAGCAATAAATATTGAAGAAAAGCAATATATCTTATTATTATAATAGACTTGAATATAATAATATAATGGGAACCAACCTGGATCAAGCAAATCTGAATACAAAAGACGATGAAAGAAGTAGACATGACGACGTGTTGTTATTCTTTAGCAGAAGAATCTCTAATGATAACTTACTGAGCCTATAATTCCTTTATATAAAAATCATTTTGAAACCAATTTAGCATGAATTTGATAAATTCATGTGAGTTATCGATGGTTTTCTCAGAACAATCGATATTAAAGATTTATTGATATAGGAAAAAGATAAAACATAGTTATGGTAGTGACATCTGTTGATGAAGGAAAGAAATGATGATATCTTAAGTTGATCTAAATTTTCTAGTTCTGGCATAGATGGCAGCACATAATTACGTCTATAACATGACATAAAAACGCTCCTATAAAATCCCCGAAGGTTTGGGCAGAGGTGTAGGTACCTATGGTTCATCCATATTTCGCTATAATACATAATGTGTTTAAGTCCTATGTAATAGGGGCGAGCCTATTCCCATCAACCGAACACAAATCTAGACTTTGTGACTGCTAACTGGGTTGTGGAGGTTAAATAGGCAGTCCCTTTATACCAAAAGCTGACCCCAACATAGTTGGGAAAAGTCTAGGCAGAAGATGATGCCTCTTTTTATTCTGCTGGTTATTACTTAAAAGAACACGTCACGATAAAAAAAAAATACATCACATTATATTATTACGTAATCCTTTATCAACAATGCAGTAATATCTTACAAAATTACATTACTAAACAAACATGCAACTAATCAGTATAAATTCTTCGATATTGGACAGGGAAATCATTCACAAGTTTGTAACCCACAGACAGACATACAAATTCAATATGGCCGCCAAGTCTATCCTTTTGCTTTGCGCTTCAGCTTGCATTGTCAAGGTGAGTTTAAATAGTCTCGAAATCATCATCATCAGCCCATTTCATTTGGGGTCGCCGAAACGTGTCTTCTGCTTCCATATTTCTCTGATAATCGTTATGTCATCTACTCCGTTTAAACCATTATGGTTTAAACGGAGTAGATGACATAACGATTATCATCTTTTAGGTACATAGTCCACCCATCGTTTCTTTGGTCTGACTACTCTTATATCCATCGACATCCCCAATAACAACCGTTTTATGAAGATTCTTATCAAGAAGCTTTACCGTAGTCAAAATTATAAAGTAAATCAGAAACGTTTAAAATTATTCAGCCATCATATCATTATCCTTTCGAGTACGCTTTCTGTCCCTCTATTTCTTTGAACCGCAAAACTGGCCACACAGACGCATCCAACTAAATTCTATAATCTCTTTACAGATCATCTCAGCCCAATGTATCGGTGCAGTCAACAACGTCGTCGGCACAGCTCTCGCAGCTGAAGAGTTAGCATTAGCTGGCAATACTCTTGCTAACAACGCAGCCTACGGTCGAGGCTATGGAGCTTCCATCGCTGGCCCAGCCTACGGTTACGCAGCTAACGCTATTGCCCCTACCAGCGGTGGTGGCTTCGTCGTCCAGAGCATTTCACCTATCGCTCCTACTGGTATCACTGTGATCTCTGAGAATGCTATGGAAGGTGCTGTAGCAGTCAATGGTAACTTGCCTTTCCTTGGAGCTATTGCTATTGAAGGAGCTCTGCCAACTGCTGGCGCTGGTGGTATCAACTATGGCTGCGGGAATGGTGCTGTCGGTATTGTGAGCGAAGGTATTGCCCCTGGTGCAGCCCCTACTGCTTACCCAGCTGGTTTAGGTTATGCTAATGGTCTGGCTGGAGGTATAGGCTATGGCGCGGGTCTGGGTAACGGAATTGGTTTCAATGGACGCCCTGGAATCGGTCTGGGTGGATGTGGAGCTGTTTTTTAGTAGCGTAACTGTTATTTGTTGTTTATGTACGAGTATAAATAAATGTTGTTTGTAGTATGTATATTGTATTTTGATTTTCATTACCTTACCTTAATTTGCAAACTAACAAAGCGATAGTTTATGATGGAATTTAATAATGATTCTTATCAGCATGATTCTTCTGTCATCATGACTTCTTCTTGACAAAACGACCAATTAAGTTATACAAAATCATTTTATCTTTCATTGTACGAAAAATCTGTACAAAGCTAGGCCATGTTATAATGGACATAATTGTGTAGCTTGATGTATCGTCGTATGTACAACTATCTTACAATATCTACATTTCTAGACTTTCGGGCAAACTAAATGGGGATCCCATGTAGCGTTAGTAGAAAGTGAGGTTTGCACCAATATGGGTCAGGTGAATCCGCAACCGTTCTCCAACGACCGATTCGCCACTGGACTGTTCGTCAACAGGACGATTCATTTATTTCCGTTTCGCCAGCAGAATCTTTCATCTATGGACATTTCGTCCAAAGACCGAGGTTTAATCTAAAGTCTAACAAAAGACGGATTAGAAGCTCTAGACTATTAAAATTGCAATAGCTCTGTGGAGTACAATGAATGATATAACACAGGGTAGAAGAGTAATAATTGTCGCACAAACGGTTTTACTACAAATTCAGCACTTAAACTGCTTCATATTATGAAGTTCTATTAGATTATTATGAAACTATATCCGATAACTCATATCATAAACAAGCTGTTTGTATATAAAAAAGTACGCGTGAGATTTTTTTTAAATCTTTATTTAAAGAGCTTTTTCGCTGATGCGAATATGGCACTCTGTACGTAAAACAAACAAATACTTTACTAATAAAAATATAAACAAAATAAAACATCTTCAATCGGTACTATGTTCTGGAACTGGATCTTCAAAGCGGACTTAACCATATTTATTATTGTGTGTTGTGTGTTTTTTCACAACACTGAATAAATAAATAACACGTTTCAAATAAGTTTTCGGTTAAAAGTTTCAATTAGAGTCTGAAAAGGTTGCTCTAGTGAAATACGTAGATATACAGGCGGGTTTTTTTATGAAAAATAAATACAAAACCATTTCATAAAAGAGAAAAAAAAAGATTAAGAAAAAAACATAGTGGCATCACAGAATTATTTTGACACAAAGGCCAGTTATTGACCGACCTAGAGCTAATCTAAGGAGGTAGAATACTATTTTAGTATGTTTAACGATTGATTTTTTACTGAATTTTCGAGAGAATTAATGTCAAAATTACATATTTGTATAATTCGGATGACACTACAATATAATAGAAACTTGGAGTTGATTTGATGATGTAGACGGAAGACAGCTGCGAAAGTTCCTGAACAGTTTACAGCAGAAACACCGTGTTTGGATTTATTTTATTTTATTCATCTAACTAGAAGAAGTTTAGAACTAGCTGGGGTACGACTGTCATCGATGGTCTTTTTTTTTTTGGTGGGTGGAAAATCATCTAATAACCCCCCCGCTCTTGGCCAGAGCGGAAGGGAGTGTCAGACTTCTACTGACTAAAAACCAACCCATGTTCCTTCTTCGCCCTTGTGCCGAGGCCGCGTTATGCCTTTCGATAATCCGCAGCCCCGGACGGGTCATCGCTGGTCTGACAATGAAAATGGATGTCTGTCAACGGAATTCTTTATAAAACGAAAACTGGAAAGTAAAAATAAAACCTTTTTCAGTACCTACACTTTTTACAGAAAACATGAATGTCACCAAAATTATTCTACTTACTAAAAAGCGCTACAGAACCAAGGCGCTCTTTTTAATAAACCTAGAAAAATAAATTACCCCTTTCAGAAAAGTTTTCGGTTAAAAGTTTTCATTACAGTTTTAAGAAGTTGACGTAAATACTGGCGAATATGTTATGAAATCTGAATATAAAACCATTTAATAAGACAGAGAAAAAAAAAACATTATGAATAAAATTTAATGGCATCACAAAATTATTTTGACACAAACAGGTCAGTAACTGACAGATCTTACTAACATAGGGAGGTTGAATATAAAATGATTGATGATGAAATTCTTCTTCTTCGATTGACTGCTACAGTGCTACAAGGCTATTTTTTGGCATTAATGACATTGACAAGGAAGCGTTGTTGGTGAACATTAAATTTTGTGCAATAAATAATATTATGTGAGAGCGATGTAGCTCCTTTGTACACTCCTTTGTAAAAAAAACGGGCACCTTAGGAAATTTACGTTCTAAGGTCGATTTGAGTTAATTCAATGAAATTTAATTGTTTGACGTAGTCTGTATACTTATAATCGTGTAAATTAATACGCGTGAAGTGAACTGTGGCAATTTAAAAAAAAAAAAACTATGAATTCTTTAAAACCGATGTACACGGCCAAACAATAAGAAGTGGTCGGCAATAAAGACAAGAAGATTTTTTTTACTTTGTTTAATTAAATAAAGTTACAAATGTAATAACCTAATAACGAGTGTGACCTCCTCTTGCCAAAATCACAGCTTGAATCCTTCTGGGCATGCTTTCTACGATGTTTTCAATGACGTTTTGAGGAATACGTTCCCACTCTTCTGCAATGACTCTTTTTACCTCCCTGATGTTTTGTGGAGCATGTTGCACTGATCTTACCCGTCTCTTTAGAACATCCCAGCCAGACATGCTCAATTGGATTGAGGTCAGGACTTCGACCTGGCCAATCTAAACGACGGATCCCAACTTCTTGCATGTACGCTTCCACGTCGCCAGAACGGTGCGGGCGAGCATTGTCGTCCATAAAAATGGAATCTTCCCCAAGTGCAGTCAATGCGGGTTGTGCATATGGAATTAGGACTTCCATTATGTACCGGTGTGCATTTAATGTTCCATTTTCTATGAGAACTAACTCCGTACGCCCCGTTGAATTAATTGCTGCCCAAAACATAACGGAGCCTCCGCCATAAGGAGTGATTTCTTCGAAACACACTTCCGCATAGCGTTCCCGTGGTCTTCGTAGCACTCGCCGGCGTCGGTCCTCTCCACACAAAGAGATTCTAGCTTCATCAGAAAACAATACTTTATTCCAGTCCTCCAGAGTCCATGAAGCACAGTTTCGAGCAAACTGAAGTCGAGCAACACGGTGCTCACGGAGTAATTTAGGTCCCCGAGCCGGGCGGTAACTCCTGATATTGGCAGCCAAAAGCCTCCTCCTGACGGTCCACAAGCTAACTTCTACTCCTCTTACTTCTTCAAGGCTCTTCTTCAGGTCCACACTTGACGCCTTACGATTCCGCAAGGCCTGACTCACCAAAAAGCGGTCATCTCTTGGTTCTGTGCGTCGTTTTCTTCCCGAACCGGGTCTTCTTTTGACCGAACCGGTCTCTTGATACCGTTGCCAAGTCCTCTGGACAGTTGAACGACTCACATTTAGCCGCTGAGACACGTAAGTTTGCGAACAACCTTCTTCAAGTAGGGCTATAATTTTACCGGCCCTTATCGCTTTATCACTCATGTCAAAAAGTGGTATATAATGTAAAAAGAAAGATAAAATTGTTTAATTTGCAGAAAATATCCAAAAAGTTTTAAAATTTTAGTAATCAGTAATAATGTAGATATAGAAAGGGAGCGCAGGGCACTAGCCGTCCGGTGCAACATGTTGATCCGTAGATTTGCTCAGTATACGGACCTAGTTAAAATAACTCTTTTCAAGGCCAGTGGCGTGCCAGCAATTATTTGGAGGTAAAGCACAATTTCCAAAAAAAAAAAAAAAAACACTTTTTGTTCCGAATTCTGACACTGGTTTTTAATAACACCGGTTTTGTTTTCTAATAGGTATTTAATTATGACTAACACTTTTCGTATTTTATATCCTGTCAGAAAATTTACAACTATTTCAATAAATCAAGTTGTCAGTATCATGTAAAATAATATATTAACAAGAGCCATCTATTGACATAAACGCAACAACTGAACTATTTGAGTCAATACGTATTTCGCTCGTATACAGCCGCTTTGGGCAAACCGCTAGATGGCACACAAAATAATAAATTAGTTTCTAACTACTTACATAAATAAAGATGAAAAAAAATGTTATTACTCACAATGTATAAAGCCATTACTCTTTATTCTTCGCTTCTTTACCATGGACAGATGACAAACAACAAAACACACTGAAGGCAATTATTACTAGATAGATTTACAGATACATAATCTCGACACATAATATTGTAACTGCCGAGATAAAGCTGTTTCAATTCGTGTTTTACCAAAACTACAAAATGAAATAACAGCATTCAAATGTTTATGAGAATTTTGATGTATTTTCATGGCACTGGCCAGAGAAGTTATTTAAATCATCGTAACCTGATAAACTCCAAGCATTCTTTTCATTCGAAAAAAATATAGGTACAAGGCCAACAGAAAAAATTGTTTTTAACTTTCTGAGAAATATTCAAATCAGGAGTAGGTTTAGGTGAAGTAACGAGATTATATTTATCTGTAAAATTTAAAGTATTTACCTTGCCCAGTAACGCTTTCACACACTTTAATCCATCACAACTAATCACAAAGAACTATTGTTTGCGTTTTCGAATTCATTTTCAAATTAATCAACTAACTTCAATCAAAAACTAATCACAAAACATAGTTAAATTCTAACAAGAAACGGAAAAATCAAATCACAATAGAATATTATTGCATCATCAACCATCAACGCTCAAGACAAATTTGAACTAAATCGAAATTCCCTTCAAACAAGTTCAATCGCGTCGCGAACTTGCATTCACACACTCATTCACATTCTCTCGCAATCGCAATCTTTAAACTCAAACGTTCAAAGCATGCTTGGAAATTGTTGGAAATCCTATACATTTTGTCTTAAACCCGGCAAAAAGTATGTAAACAAACAACTCTAAATTATGTTCGTAGGATAGAGAGGTCAGAGAAGCAGTTCGAAATCGGATGGTGTGACAGAGAAAGGGCTAGCCGAGCCCGATCATGCCCGATCGATCTGTTTGATCAATCGGCTGAGGTCGGGAGTCGGGAGACATATTATAAGAAGTTTGGCAACGTCGCAGTGCGAGTTGCGCGCGAATGTATTTTCTGGTTTATTGAGTACGTAAACCTGACAACGTCGCATCAATACGTTCCGTTTTTCGCGTGGCATGCAGTTTGATGATAATGATTATAATATTAATTTTGTTTTTGTATTGACCGTTTTTTTTTTAATTCGTTGTTTTATTAAGGCAAGCTGTGCTTTTCTGCTTCTATGGGAGTACCGCCACTGTTCAAGGCCTACTGCCAGAGTCTGTACACTAATAATGGTAATCTATGGGTTAATTACACCAAAAGGTCGCTAGATGTCCTGCGCGTCCAATATAATAATGCCTTCAGGATGTTGTTGAGACTTCTTCGCTACTGCAGTGCGTCGGGGATGTTTGCGCAAGCTCGTACCGACGGATTTCACGCGATCATTCGTAAAAAAAGTGCCTCGCTACTCAGGAGAGTGAGAGACAGTCGCAACAGCATCCTGAGAACTGTAGCGGAGAGCTATAGCTCTCCAATCGTAATTTTTCTTGTGCAGAGGTCAATTGGTACTAACACTAGATAATAAGCTATTTAATATGTTACTAACACTCTATGGATCTTTTTGTGTCCGAAATAAAAATATATACATATAATAAAATAGTAGGAAAGTCAAAACTGTACATTGAATATTTTTAAAAAAGAATACTTGGGATGTGATCTACAATCGATACCGAAGCCAAAAATATAGTTTTTAGAATTTTTGTCTGTTTGTCTGTTTGTCTGTCCGGGATAAACTCAAAAAGTACTGCATGGATTTACTTCAAATTTGGCACGAATATTATTAAGAAGTCGGGTCAACACATAGGCTACATATTATCACGCTATCACCGACGGGGAACGAGCAGTGAACCTTTATTTCTTCAACGCATTCTGTAAGAACGTGTAATCTAACGACGCATATTTAAATGTTGTTATTATGTTAACCATGCTATAAGCTAGCTTCACACTATAAAAAACACGCAATAAAAGTAACTTAGGCCGATAAACATAATTAAATGAATATAAGTAGTACCAAGATTTTTTTTTAAAGCAGCGCCCAAGTAACATTTCATTCGGGCCTAGGTTGTAAACAATGCCTTTAGGTTTTCTAAGGGTCGTAAAAAGGTTAATGCTTTGCTATCTGGTTACATTAAGTACTTGAGAATGATTAATAGGTCCTAATACTAGTTGTTTTATAATACAACTTTGGAGCCGCTGACAAGAGTTTAAATTAACGTTATTTTGACTTGTGTTTCAAGAGCATATAGTCCTAGGATCTTATAGCTGTCGTAGACTCCTGATTAAGTTCTGAAAAGGCTAGCATTATGCTGAATTGAGATCTAAAGGTTTAAGTTTTAACTTTGATATGACCATAAAGTTATGGAATGCTGAAATTGCTTAAAAGTAATTTTTAAAACCTACCTCAAACCTTATGGTTGTTTTAGAGTGTCTAGGCAAATAAATTAGGACTGCGTGGTGACAACCCAAACCAATAAGCTATTGTTTATGAGCTGAAAGCATGATTAACGTCCTACAAGAATATTTTAAAGCTATAAAGGCATCCTCAAAAAATAACAGTTGTCTCCGCTACTTCAAAGCATTATGTTGTCTTGAAGATGAATCAACACAGGGTGATGTCAAAAAAACGGAGTGCAAATTTTAAACGTAAAGTGCGTAAAAATTTCTTACGAATAATAAATACATCGGTAAGTTTTTATTATTTATTAAGGTACGAAGTGTGGTGACTGGTAAAAACTGCTTAGGGCTCTTACAGATCGGCGACCGTTAGCGATCGTCGGCGACCGTCACCCGTTGTCCTAGTTGAACGACAAACGCGGCAAAATAGTCGTTGTACGTACTCTTGTGGCCTGTGTTGTCGCCTTAATCAGTGTGCGATGAAACGCGACGAAGTGCGGATTTGTTTTTTGCGCGACGATACGCAGTGTGAATTGCTTATTGACAGTTGAAAAATAGGTCTAAAAACTTCAACAATATATAAGCGAAAGTGCTTAGTAATATGCCACAATACTTCTTAAACAAACGTGGCTTATTTCTTAATGTCGGATATAAATGATGAAACTCTCCGAACTTATTTATTTCTAAATACATGATATTTGTTGTCTTCCTTCTTTGTTTACGTTGTTTTTGTAGGGTTAAGTATTTATAACATTATGAATTTTCGAGTAACAACGCAGTATACACGTTACGTTTGTCGCTCACGAATGACTATAAAATAGGACACACGTCGCGTGATGTACTGGTCGCATTACGTCGCGTCGCGTTGCGTCGCTACGTGTCGCGTCCCGTCGCTCACCTAGGACAAGGGGACTGTCGGCGACCGTCTGTCGGCGAACGTCGGGTGGCAGATTTGTTAGAGCCCTTATAAATATAAAAAGATGGAGAAGTACGGCTCATCTTGACAATGGGTGACCCCATTGTGGATTAAAATTAGGCTGTTCGGTTGTTCGATATTGACTATTTTTACAGATCATTGACACCGTTGAAGATGCACGACCTTCTGAAACCCCTTCAGTTTCAACCACAGATGACACGACATCGTCTGAAATATTTGAGGAATCAGTTTCAACCACAGATAACACGACATCGTCTGAAATATTTGAGAAATCACAAAACAGTCAATCAAATTATGGTGATGATGGTGGTTTATCTGAAGATAGTGAAGATTTTGAAGCTCGTACATTAGAAACAAGTGTTGATACTGCAAAGGATTTAAGAATTTGGTCTTTAGAAAACAAAATTAAACTTTTTTTTTTGGGACAAGCCCGCCACACTATTCCCAAACCACTGTAACTCCTGTTACTGTTAGCCAGAATCAACAGTGGCGACCACAAGAAAAGCGCCGAGACAATGAAGCTCGACGATGTCCCAGAGAAGCGATTTAACTGTCTTGGATCCCGCAACGAAATTAATCAGAAAAGATTAGCGGAGGAGTTGGAAAAAACATAATTTCCACTTCCCTCTATATCAGCAGGAGACAGAACAGAACAAGGCCAATAGGCACACAGGGACGTATACAACTGGGATAAGCCCAGTTGCCTAGCACCACGGATATTATTGTCATTAATATTACTGGGTCCTAAGTTGTGAGCTGTTATATTTGATTTCAATAATAGGTATGACAAAAATGCTTGAACGCACGGTTTGTTCTAGGTCCGTATAGTAAATAACTCCGGATGTAACCTGTACACTATTTAACATAATTATTACGTTCATTCTGCCAAAGACTACACTCCCATAAAATGTGATGTGCAGTTTGTTCAAATTCGCAGTCATATGTAGAACATTGACAAAAAGGCGAGGCAACAAGCTTGAAGGAAAATAATTTACTCTTAAAGTTACCATGACCTGTGAGAAATTGGGCGACACAGTGATCCACCTCCAGCCATGTCCTGGCCAGCCACTCACGATCGGATGGAAAGAACTGGTGGAGGTGACGGTCTTTGATGGAATTACCCCACCTACATTGCCATTCAGACAAAAGTTCCTCCCAGACGTCAGTCTGTGGTTTAAGTAATCTAGCTATTTTAGTACGGTCACGTTGCGTTAAAAAGTCTGCGTCCGCGGTCTCTCGTGCGCAGTAGTACATTGAAGCACGGCGCTGTACTTCAAGATCAACTGGAAGTACTCCTGCCAGTACCGGTAAGGCTTCAGTACTAACCGTCCTATATGCTTTACACAAGAAAATTAAAGCCAACCGCTGACTTTGAAGTACCTAATTTACGTTGTACCGCTCCTATGGTGGCCCTATCGGCCCAAACTGGTGCCCCGTAGCACATACACCCCAAGTAAGTAGCCCCATAGATCGTCTTTAAAGTTAAAAATGATGAACCCCACGTAGGTTTGGATATTCTCGTTAAAGCATAAAAGTTCTTTAATAGCTTTTTCACCGACGGTTTTTATGTGTTCAATGAATGAACAATTCCTCTCTAAGACAAACCCAAGGTAGCATACGGACTCCTTCTATTTCACGGGAACGTTATTAAATTTAATACTAGGCCATGATTTAACGTTACCTTTTAAAAGAAGTTGATAAGTTTTATGTGGTGCAAAGGTCAGACAGTTACGATCACTCCACTCAACTCCACTGGGATATTAATTTTAGGCAAGTGTCAGCCAAATTTTCGAGTCCAGCCCGAGTACTTGACTGAATGAGCAGCAGGCCGTCGTCCGCGTAACCGGTTAATGAACAGCCGTATGGAAGTGGAATCGCGAGGAAGTCATCGAAGCCTACGTTCCATACATACAGACCCATAACCGAACCCTGAGGGCATCCCATGGTAAGGGACTTTGACATAGAATGATGTCCGAGTTTGAGTTTCGCGGAACAATTTAAGAAGTACGAGTAAACAAGATTGTATATATGTTTTTAGGGTAACCACGAATTTTCAGTTTAAGGAGTAGCATCGGCCACCACGCGTTATTAAAAGCCCCCACAAAATTAAACATGTTGCTTTGAAAGATCTTTTAGACATATTATATCCTAGAATCCTAGATCCTTACTACATACTCCCAGTGGTGATAATATGCAAATAAAAAATATTAAAGGCGGTCAATACTGGCACTATAGGCTTGAAGTATGTCTTCGAGATTTTTTTCATGATCTTAAAGTTGATGAAAAAAAACACCCTGTAGCTGTTTGTTCAGCACTCTTGTCAAACCGTCGATCGCACGTCCTGTTTCAACCAAAACCTAAAAGCAACTAATTGTGCGCAGGGGTTGTTTTCGCGACTAGCAAGTCTTGAATTACTCCTAGCGATAACCTTAAAGCTGCGAAAACAGACTATGCGTTTTAAGTAGCTCCGCGAGATTACTTTTAGCTCTTATTTAGGCAAACATTAAGAGCTTTTAGCTGTAACAGTTCTGAAATTGGTAATTTTAATGCTTTCTAGTAATTTATTAACGCCAGCCATTTTTTTTTACATAAAAAATCAATTTTAAATAAAAAAATCAAAACAAAAGGCAATATTTTAATTCAATAAGGCTAAAATAAGTAACTTGTGCTATAGCATTTAAAATATATGTTTTTAAATGAATAGAACTTTTATTTCTAATGCAACGTACCACCAACCGTGTATATTTATATTTTTTATTTAATTAAAATTTCTTCAAAATTATAAACTAACGCAAGGCCCGTCTCGTATTTAGCACTATTATCCTAAAGTTTCACGATGAAGTGCCAGTCGCACAATTTTTGTTTTTCCTGACTTCAGCAAGATACTTATATTTATTTTATAAATACTTACTAATCAGTTAGCCATTTTGAAACTTGGTAAAATGTCAGCGAATGTGGCGCCATTATATTGGTCTTTCTGTGTAAAAAAATCTTACACAGTAACATTTTAAAACCCGAGAGTCCTGGAACGGTATTTTTTCATGTCCATCAAAAAGGTTTTAAGTTGTCATAGGGTGCATAATTATTCGTTTCTTAACTATTTGTGATTGTCAGTTATGAATGAACACTTCGTATTCTTGTTTAAAAACCAGTTGTGAAAACAATAATAAAAAAGGGTTTTTCTTAACCAGTTAACAAAACTTAGTTATGAAAGTGCACGGAAGGTTACATACAAGACTAATTTAGAACTTAAAAGCAGCCTTGCAAGGTTATATTCACGTTAAATTAAGGTTGTGAAGGTTATATTTGGGTACTGTGTAAGTAGTTCGAAAGGTTCTGGATTTGAGCTATAGGTTTTGCTATAGCTCTCAGAAATGTTCTAAAACGTGGGCCCTTTTTGCACTCAGGAGGTTAATATAAGGTTAATATAACGTTATTGAGCCTGTTAAGACTTACGAGCAGATTTCCATATGAAGGTTCTAGAACCTTTTCAAAACCTTTCTAAAACCAAAAATGTTACTTGGGCGCCATCTATGAGATTTCAAAAACATCAAGTCGAATTACATGTGTAAGCCTTTTTGGGTATAAATAATTTAAATTTGATCATGTTGGTGAGCTTAATAGTTGTTATTAAAAGTCATAGATGAAGTTGTGCATGTTCTTAGACGTCCACCTGGAGAACAGCCAGCGCATAAGGTATTTTGATCCCGACGACGTTGCTGAGCGCTTGGAAAATCCGCGCCAAACTGTCTTGGCATTTTTCAGGCTCTGTGAAATCGACCAGTTTGCGAGGTTCCTTACGTATGACGGTTCCTTCATATTACACATACGACAAGCAAAGGGGTGTAATAGTAATAGTCCTCCTGACCGTTTTCGGCCACGGCGGCCAATCTTAGCAGAGATTAGCCAACTGCGCGGGAGATATTATAGTGCACAAGTGTGTGCGCAGGCACAGGTGCACTCTCTGTTCCTTTCCTCTCATAGTCCGATGGGACGGCAATCCGACGAGACCGGAGAGAGATCAGGCGCAGGACCAACGGCTTAACGTGCTTTCCGAGGCACGGGGGTACTATACCGCCAACTTCCAAACTCCGGCCTACTATTGGGAAATTTCTAATGAAAAACCCAATAGCACTTTTTGTCCGACCCGGGAATCGAACCCAGGACCTCATACACAGCAGTCGCGCTTACGACCACTAGACCAACGAGGCAGTTCAAGAAAAAAGGGGTGTATTTAACCGACATCGACGAGGACGTGCTGTGGAAGGTTTTCCGGGAATTTTCAAGGATACCGCATTGGGTAGATTTTATACCGTGCACCTGAATAATGGTGAATGCTATTTTCTGCGGTTGTTACTTCACACGGTCTGAGGCCCAACGTCTTTCGCCTTTCTGAGGACATTTGATGGCGTGGAGTATCTCACTAACCGCGCAGCCTCGAAGTCACCTTCTCGACGGTGACCAAAACTGGGATGACACGTTCGCGGAGGCGAGCGTCAGTAACAGTCCCAGCCGCATGCGTCATCTGTTTGCCGTCATCTTGGTGTTTTGTGGAGTCGCAAACCCGGTAGCATTGTGGGAGAAGTATCGCCATCATCTGTCTGAAGATATTCTCCGAGCTTTTAAGGCGTGCTACTAGAGACGAAGTCGAAGTAACTGATGAACGCGTGCTGAACACCTGTCGCAGTTCACTTCAACACGTGGTCATTTCTATCGGCGGCAATCCACTGGTCGAATATGGGTTACCAGCTCCCAAATCATCACCGCATCAAGACCGCGCAAATCAGGAGTAAAACGCTGAGGCATTTTACGATCCGGGTGTAATGACTACCATACGAAATGACCATGTCGCTTTGTTCTCTTCAGAGCGAAAACAAATTTATGACACCGTCCTTGAAAGCGTTGGGCAAAACCAGGGTAAAATGTTTTTCATGGATGCTCCTGGTGGAACAGAAAAAAACATTTGTTACAACTGGCATACTTGCAGAGGTCAGGAGGCAAGGCAAAATTGCCATTGCTGTAGTGTCGTCGGAAATCGCTGCCACACTGCTTCCGGGTGGCAAGACAGCACATGCCATGTTTAAAATTCCTATCGATTTAGAGAGTGCCGAAACGCCTGTTTGTGGTGCGTCACGTAACAGTGATAAGGCACCCGTGCTCAAGGATTGCTCACTGATCGTATGGGATGAGTGTACGATGGCCAATAGGAAGGCAGTTGAGGCCGTGGACAGAACCCTGCAGGACATCCGCAGGAACGAACATTTGATGGGTGGTGTCACAGTTCTGTTCAGTGGCGATTTCCGACAAACGCTTCCCGTGGTGACGCGGGGATTGAGGGCTGACGAAGTGAATGCTTCATTGAAACGATCTTCGTTGTGATCACGAGATCGCACTCTGCGCTTGACCATTAATATGAGAGCTCGGCTCGGCGGCAATGCACGTGCTCAAGAATTCTTCGATGTCTTTCTAAGTCTTGGCGAAGGCACCCTACCAGAGGAGAGACGTGGACAGGTGGTGCTTCCAGAATCTCTCATTATAGTTGTATCCATCTAAGAAGAACCCATTCGCTGTGTGTACGGGGACATCAGTCGTATACCGCACCAACATAATTGTTGGGTGTGTGAGCGGGCTATTTTGACGCCCAAAAATGATCAGGCTGCAGCAATTAACGAATGCATTCTCTGGGAAATTGAACGGAATTAAGTGGACTACACCTTCATAGACATTGTGGTCGAGCAAGATGACGCCACACATTATCCCGTGGAATTTCTGAACTCCCTGTCAGCAAATGGACTTCCAGCGCATACCATCAAGCTGAAGGTCGGTGTCCCGATTATGCTTCTTCGGAACCTATCTGCGAACCGACCTCTAGATGAACTGCTTCTCACACGGGCAATAAATTGTACTTCGCTTGCTCCCGCGTCACCAGTCCTGACTCTCTTTACATTTTGACTGCGGAGAGCCAAACCACTACTATGGTTTATCGAGAAGTCCTTTAAGTATGTATTTTTACCCCATTCTGTATTCCTAATTCATTTTTTTCTCCATCTGCTTCAGTCACAACTTATGACTAAAGCAGGCTGAAAATCAGCACTTTTTGAAGGTCAATTTTACAAAAGACAGTCTCCCTCTGTTACTGCACTTTCTGTAGATATAAAATGTAAAGAAGAAACGGGTAAATGGAAAGGTATTTTTGGTGCTGTATAGCGTTCACGCAGACGACGTCGCGGGCAGCAGCTAGTAATAAAATAAAATCGTTTCAGCAATTCGCGCCATTAGTAAAGCAATTTTACAATAATCTACAATAATCATTATTTTCCTTTTGTTAATTTCAAAATTTAAATTTGGAACGTACATAATCATGCCAGGATTCTTCAAATAACATGCCAATACATCGTCAAATTAATAAAACCTCTTACTTGTCCTTCTTCATTGAAGTAGAGAAAAAAATATGAAGTGCCCGTTTTTTTTGCAAAAGAGTTTAGATGTACCCGATAAAAGTGTCACCAGAAAAGTAAAAAACGACGATTCAAAAATCTATCCTTAATATTCCTTAATAATGTTATAAATGCGAAAGTAACTCTGTCAGTCGGTCGCGCTTACACACCAAAAATTCTGACCGATTTTAAATGAAATTTAAAGCACAGATAGTCTAGAGCCTGAGAAAGGACATAAGCTACTTATTAATCCGAAAAAAATGGTTGTAAAGGGTTGAAAGAGGGTCAGTCAGTCTGTCAGTCTGTCAGTCTGTCAGTCTGTCAGTCTGTCAGTCTGTCAGTCTGTCAATCTGTCAGTCTGTCAATCTGTCCGTCTGTCAGTCTGTCAGTCTGTCCTTCCTATTTATTAAGAATACTGTTTGTATTAGCTGTAAGTTTCCCGAAGAGAATAAAAAAAAAAAAAAAACCCAATAACACACTTCTTGATTGCTTGCTTAGTGAAATACAGAATAACATTACCTAATTGTTTCATTCAATATCTAATCATTGACCGTAATTATTATTACATAAATCACCACAACACACTTCCTTGGAATCCTTCATTTCTTATGTAAAAGTTTATGAGAAAACGTTATCATACGCACATTGACACATTGATTACATTTCAATGTTAGTAATAATCATGTATAAAAAGTTCAAACGTTTTTAAAAAAATATCATTCAGCTGTTTGTTAGTCAAGACAACACAAGAAACAAATCTACAAAACAAAAATGGCCGCCAAAATTGTTCTTTTGATCGCTTCTGCGCTTTTCGTGGTGAGTCTTGAATTTAGTAATGTTTTACAGAATATTTCTTAGTTCCGACGACTGAACAAAATAAAGCTTTGGAATTTTCTTTTATAAATAAAATAAAAAATAAATAAAAGCTTCCTGCCCTTGTCCCATACTAATTGGGGTCGTCGCAAGACGTTTTATTCTTCCATTGTAGATTCCTTCCTGTTTATCGTCACGCTATCATTTATCTACTACTTTTTCCTTCATAATTATCATTCCTCACCGAATTCATGCAACTTTTTTTTGTTCTTCCTCTCCCTCTTCATCTACCAACATTCATAATTATTTATTACTAGCTTTTGCCCGCGACTTCGTTCGCGTGGAATAGTGACTTCCGGCAGATTTTTGGTTTATCTCGAGAAAAAAAAAAAAAAAAACTATCCTATGTCCTTTCTCAAGTTCCAAACTATGTCTGTACCAAATTTCACACAAATCGGTTCAGTAGTTTAGGCGTGAAGCAAAGACAGACAGACAGACAGACAGAGTTACTTTAGCATTTATAATATTAGTTAGGAAGTTAGGATTAGGAATTAGGAATAGTTAGGAATTAGGAATTAGGATTATCCATCACATGCCCATACCACAACAGTCGATTCCCTTTCAACGGTAATCTTAAAGTGCTCCTAAAAATCTGTAATATTCTAGAACTCTTTACAAAAAAAACCCTAATTAATAATTTACTCGTCTTCTCTGCAGACCATTTCTGGCCAAGCCATCGGTGCTTGCAACAGCATTGCCGGCACTGTCCTGGCAGCTGAAGAGCTCGCTCTAGCCGGCAACGCGCTCGCTTACGGCTCCAACCTGGCCGGACGAGGCTTGGCTTACCCAGGATGTAACAGCTACGGCCTGGCTGCGAACTCCTTCGTGCCCTCCAGCGGCGGCGGCTTCGCAGTCACCAGTGTGTCCCCCATCGCGCCCACCGGTATCACCGTGTTCTCTGAGAACGCTATCGAAGGTGCGCTCGCCGTTAACGGCGAGCTCCCGTTCTTGAGCGCGGTGGCTGTGGAGGGCGCTCTGCCCACTGCTGGTGCTGGTGGTATCAACTACGGCTGCGGGAGTGGCGCTGTCGGTATTGTGAGCGAAGGTTTTGGCAATACTGTCGGTCCTTACGGTGCTATTGCTCCTGCTGCTGGTGTCGCTCCTGGCAGAGCTGGATACGGCCCTGGTCTGGCTGGTCCAGGTCTGGTTGGTCTGGGTGCCCCTGGTCTGGGTTACAATAGTCTTGTTAGAGCCGGTTGTGGTTACAACGGATTGTATTAGTTCTAAGAAATTGTTGTAATATTGTTGAGTTCTAATTATATGAATATTAATTATTGAAACAATGTGTCTTATTACCCAATAACATAACTAAGATATCAATATGTTTTTAGAGTATCTGTTTTTTAAACCCCCGACACAAAAACGACGGGGTGTTATAAGTTTGACGGCTGTCAGTCAGTCTGTGTATGTGTGTGTCTGTCTGTGACATCGTAGCTTACGAACGCATGAACCGATTTTGTTTTTTTTTTTTTTGTTTGAAAGGTGAATTAGTAGCTTAAAGCCTTTTGCAAAAGTTTTATTGCCCAAATACACTACAGCCTTTTCTACTGTGGTTCCTTGCAACTTATGTTATGTACCTGCAGTAGGTACTAACAGCCCAACTTAAAATAACTCAATGTTGCCATACCCTTTGTGACCTTGAAAAGTTATTGAGTCGGAGGTTTTTTTAATTTAATTCCACTTGTCGATTGACTGTAGGTACTTCAATTGTACTTGTGTCCATTAAAAAAAGAAAGGGGATCAGAACAGAATGATAAAGTACAGTGGATCCGAAAGGAATCAAAAAATAAAAAGTTGGCATTGGATCGGTTTGGGGGATCGGACCGGAATAACTCGTACTATTTGACCTCCACAACCCAGTTAATACTGGCTAATACGATACCCCCTGGTGAGAATGGTTAAAGGGGATAGAACCGATGTATCATATCAACCTGGCTGCCATTTTGAATTTTTTTTCGTAATTGTGGCCCCTCAGTGAAAGTGGTATATGGATAGAGGACATATAGACGAACAAAAAATGTTTAGTAACATGGTACCCAAAGTGTCACGTTACCGAGATATTTGAAGGTAAAGATCGACAATTGAGTACAACGACAATCATTAAAAATAGACTTATTACGTTTATAGGCGTTAAATTGTATCCTAATAATAGTTCCCAGGTTGATTATGTTATACACAAGTAAATCGCTTCGCACCGCAACGAAACTCTATGTTTTGTCAAACAATAGTTTTCCCGTACTCCTAGTAGTATGTAATGTGTGTACACTCTTTCAATAAACTGTAATAATAATCAAAGCCAATAGACACGTAAAAGGTCTATTTTTGATGTGGTCACTGTACTCATATGATCTTTACCTTCAAATATCACGATAACGTGACACTTTAGGGTACCATGTTCCATGACATTTTTTGTTCGTTTAAATGTCCTCTATCCATACATACCACTTTCGTCGTGGGCTGCGATTGCGAAGAACTCTAACCATCTTCTCACCCACCAACTAAAGCTAGTCAATCAGATCAAAGCATTAGTTTTTTTACAGATTTTTATTTTTTGACGACGACGAAAATTTATAAAATAAGTAAATTATTCTATTAAATTATTATGTGGCTTCTTGAAAATCTTGATTTTTAACTAAATCATAATTTAATTGATCAATATTATTGCATTAAATATCAGTGCAGTGGTGGTGGCCCCAACTTACGAACAGGAAGTCGTTGGTTCGAACCCAGGCAAGGTGCATAGCTTTGTGTAATTTAGTTCATCACAACTGCTCTTATAACGGTGAAGGAAAACATCGTAAGGAAACCGGCATGTCTTAGAACCAAGAAATTCGAAGACATGTGACATCTATCAACCCGCACTGGGCCCGCGTGGTGGAATATAGCCCATCCAGAGGGATGGGCTATAATGATGGCTAATGATGGCTAGGAGAGCCTAGAGAGGATGCCTAAGTCCCTGCAGTGAGTGGGAATATATTATTGGCTGATGATGATCGCACTAACATTTTTTAACTCCTAAAACGTAACTAGATGGACGTTGACGTCGAATTAGATCGTGCTAGGTTACGTTACACAGAGTTGTATAATATGTTGCAGTCAAAACTCTTAATCAGTCAAAACTACTTTTGACTGGTTTAGTTTTTCAAAACCCTTATTGCGTTAAAACGCGTTTATTCTAATGAAATAAATGTTAACTATCGTACAAGGTTATACAAAGGGTAAAAAAAACACTAACAAACCTAATAAGTTTCCTTTGAAACTTTTTTTGGCCTTTAGGCTATTATAAATTAGTTTTGCCTGATTTAGAGTTTTGCCTGTAACATAATATATAATATTATGGCCGTATGGAACTTTTCAGAACGCAAGGTATTAATGTTTTCACAGTTTACCCAATCGTACATAATTTACTGTATTTTTAATTCAACATACCTAATTATATCTAGTGTAACTAGGTATTAAGTTGATTATTAAGAACAGCTCATTACTGGACTCTGCTAAAGAAACATTCATCCAATTTGTACTGGAGCGGGGCGGTGGTGTGCTGAAATATAAGCCACTGTTTTTTTACCCACAACGAAACGTAGAAAGCTTAATATGCATTTAGGGTGAGACGTTGTTTGTTTGTGGGCAAACGTCTGTCAGCATTTATTTCAGAACCTGAAGATCGATCCTGAAGATCGATCGATTATTTAACCACTAGCTCCTCCAGCATGATGTTGTGTAACATTTAATTTACTTATTATTTACGTACGTATTTACATTACATACGAAGAATTTATTGATTTCTCAGCTACATGACTGTATTTAGGGCCACTCTTTTTTTCATAATTTGGCAACACTTTTGTGTAGCAGTTAGTAGGAAATAAAAAGGTTCTGAAAATTGTAAATTAGCACTTTGTGACCATTTTACAAATTTGAACGTAATTCTTATCTTTTGCTCTTAGAATATTTTAATCTATTTTAATTCTATTGATTCTCCTAAACCGGCAATTTTAGGCCCCAGAACAAATATTATATATAACTAAGGGTTCCGTTTTACCCGGAAAACATCTTACACACATTTTTATCTCACTTCGTGATATTAAGCTCATTTTCGTATCAACGTGAATCTTTATCTATAAAGATATCTTTCAATCAATGCATAGCAAGTTACGAAATAACCTAGTATATAAGTTATAGGCTTATGTGAATCATTACAGTAATTATTTTAATTTAAATCATCATGTCGTCTTTAATTATTATTTTGTCAGTCATCTGTTTTACACAGGTAAGCAATTATTATGTTCAGTAAAAGTCTTTGGTCTGTAAAAGCGAAATTTCTTGGTTATTTAATTACTTTTAATCTATCAGTTTCTTATACTTTTATTTTTTCACAGAATGCATTTGGCCAAAATCTCGGTTTTGGCAATGGATTCGGACCAAACGGACTTCAAGCAAATGGACTTGGCCTCGGCAATGGTTTGGGACCAAATGGGCTCCAAGGAAATGGATTAGGATTAAACAGACTGTCCCCCAATGGTCTGGGTCCTAACTTCGGTAGTAACAACTTTGGAGCAAATAATTTTGCAGCTAAAAACTTGGCTGCAACTAACTTGGCCGCAGGAAATTGTAACAACAATTTGGCGAACGCCAACTTTGCCGGTAACAATTTTGCTGCAAACAACTTTGCAGCAAACAATTTGGCTGCAGCAAACTTGGCTGGCAATTACCCAATGAACAACAACTTGGCTTTCAATAACCTAGCTGCTAACAATGCCTTAAACAACAACCTAGCTGGTGTGCCAAATGCTGGCAACGTTGGTTACGGCGATGTAGCAGTAATCGGCGAGTTGCCAGTAGGTGGCAACACGGCTGTGACTGGCAATGTGCCAGTTATTGGCTACGTGACGTTTGAAGGCACCGTACCAGCTGGTGGTTTGGTCAGTGTTGCGAATAACAACAATAATTGTGGTTGCAACCAGCAGTACTAGATGTTAAAATGTTGTTATAAATTGTTGTTCTCAGTCAGTCTTAATAATTTAAACTCTATTGTTTATTGATGTAAATGCATTTATTTAGTTGTAAAATAAATGGTTTTAATTTATGAATTTTATATTACGAATTTTATTTGCTCTCACATAACATACACCCACTCACCTCTTACGACTTTCGCTCATATGTTATTATACCCTATCCAGAAGACTATAGCAGCAGGGAGGTACACACGGCTACACATCAAGCTATACATTTCCAGTTTACGCTGATCTGGCACTGTACGGAAATCCTATACAATGCAAGACCAGCTTATACTGGAAATGTATAGCTTGATGTGTAGCCGTGTGTACGACCCCCTGAAAATTAAAGATATTGTTCGTAGATGCATCTCGAACAACAAGCTTGTATAGAAATAAATAATAAGTTATAACTAACAAAGTTTTACCTACGTTTTCTTTTACTTATGTATGTACTTCTATGGATGTTGATTTTCCGAAAAAAAAAAATTTAAAAGGGGAAGAAATGGAAACACAGACTATGATTTATTTGTGTTTTTAACCGACTTCTAAAAAAAGAAGGAGGTTCTCAATTCGGATGATAAATATATTTTTTTAATGTGTATTCGGGCATAACTCCGTCGCTTGGTAACCGATTTGAAAAAATCTTTTTTTGTTGGAAAGAGTATACCTACTTCCCAGGTGGTTCCATGATCTGGAAGTCAGGATCTGATGATGTGATCCTGGAGAAATAGAGAGAACTCTTCAAATTTTATAGGTACACTTGTAGTGATTTGAGTAGTTTTTTGAAGAGTATTTTCTCGGAGTGAGTTGAAGTGGTCAACTTGGTGAAGATCTGATGATGAAATTCGGAGATAGGCAACGGAACTACTCAATAAATGATAACAAATGAATTGGGATTGCTGGAATCTCATGACTGTCTATTGTTTACACCAGTTCATAGCATAACATCACGCCGATACGCTGTGAAGGGGCAAGCACATGTGAATCACAAAAAAATTAACACACACTTTTTTCTGTTTTATTTTTTGTTGAAGTCTGTTTTATTTTTTTAATATTCTTGTCCCCATGTAGAAAATATTTAACTATTTGTCTAAGACCCATAATTATGTTGCTTCAAATTAGGCGCATTACCCTGTAGATTATTTTTTTTTGTTAACAAAATGGAGATTTTTATCAGATGCGACTCTAAGGTCCCATTAAAATAGGTCGACAAATTTTAACACAGCGTTCAGTATGTCTAACAAAAGATATTCAAGTAAAAAAAAACACTGATTAAAGTGATTTTTTTTGACATAATATGTTGGCTAACTAACACTTTGTAGTGTATTTGGGTCGATCTCCAGGGGCATTTTTTTTCGTGTCGGGCTGGATAAACCCATTTTAAAATCGAAAAACGTTTTCAATTTTTTTTTTATATAAAGTTCGGTGTCTAATCTACGTGATACAAGGCTAATATTATGAACTAGCTTTTGCCAGCGGCTTCGCCCGCGAAAAATGACGATTTTCCATACAAATTTTCATCCCTTTCCCATTCCCTTGCCCATTCAGCCACTAGTGGTCCAACCGCCGAGGAGGATACCTGTGTACCACGTTCCCGCGTGCCAACATTACGAAGGTAAGTTTATGATTGCTCTGGATTTGGTTCTCTAATTTTATGATTGCTATGGCACGTTAATTAAATTCAATAGTAAGCTTGTGAATGTGTTTGTTATGTGAATTAAGTTATCGTTATGATGTTTTATATGAGACGTAATCACGACTTTCTACTGCTTTTAAATTCGGCTATATTTATGATTTTGTGACTTTTTGTGATCGCTATGGCTCTGATTGCTCTGCCCAAAAAGACCAGCGCGATGATATTTTGCATTAATTGTACGTTATAAATCTATTTTATGTAGTAGTACCGGACTGTAACAATGACTTGCAAACGATGAACTATGCATATTATTATAACCAAAAATATTATATAATAAATAAATAAATAAAAAATCTCTTTTCATTTAATTTTGTATTTTTCTTTTTCAGAAATTCTGGAATTTTCCACTTGGTAACAAACCCTATCGCGCCCTTCTCCCGAGGATAAATTATAATTTTTTTTTTACTGAAAACCATATTTTATTAAATAAATTATATGTTTTTAATAATATTGTATTATTGTGTTGCTTTTAACCAGTATTACCCAAAGGTATCATATTACCCAGTATTACCTGGGTTGTGGAGGTCAGTAAGGCAGTCGCTCCATGTAAAATACTGGTATTCAGCTGCATCCGGTTATACTGAAACCCCAACAAAGTTGAGAAGAGTCTAGGCAGGTGATGATGACCCTTTTAGATATGTTTAAAATCACACCAATTTCATATAGGAATAGGCAGAAACTACAAGCAACCCGCTAAAAGAATATGTTGAAATAACACACATACCTACGTAAAACTCTTTAGATTAAGCCGTGCTTAATCTAAAGCACGGCTTAATTTGGCGGTTGGTAACGGCTTGGGAACGACTGCAGTCATTCCATGTAAAGTTATGGTATTCAGCTGCATCCGGTTAGACTGGAAGCCGACCCCAATATAGTTGGGAAAAGGCTAGGCAGATGATGATTTATTTTTTTGTTTCACTGATTTCACCATTTATGATCGCTCTGGCACCAATTATGATTGCTCTGGTCGCGAAATTTTTTGAACTTAAATATTTCCTTAACTGTTTGTGTAAATTGAAGGCCAATAGTAAAAATGTACCATTTGAATATCATTATTTTTAATGAGATAATAATTACCATTAAATATCAATATCTGAAAAGCACCAGAGCGATCACACGAATACGCCCGTTTTGGAGATTGATCCATTTTCGCTATCTGTTTTATTTTCTTGTAAGTCTCTAATGCGTTTTTCTTATTTTCTTTTTTTTACCATTGTCCTTATTTTGGTGGTCTGAATGATTTCTAAAAGTTTGTCCACCTATCTTAATGGGACCTTATAATAATATATCAAGCTATCCGAAACTGTAATTTTTTCCCAATCAACCTTTTTTTTTGGTATATGGGAAATTATCAAATGACTCCTCCCGCTCTGGGCAGAGTGGTAGGGAGTGTCAGACTTCTACTGACAAAAAAACCACTCATGTTTCTTAGCCCTTTGTGTCGAGACCTCGGTATCACTTTCGAACAACCCGCAGCCCCGACTTCCCAATCAACCTTTAAACCTAATACTTCACTATCATCACTATCACTACATAGTATAAAACAAAGTCGCTTTCTCTGTCCCTATGTCCCTTTGTATGCTTATATCTCTAAAACTACGCAACGGATTTTGATGCGGTTTTTTTAATAGATAGAGTGATTCAAGAGGAAGGTTTTAGTATCTTTTTTGTACCCGTGCAAAGCCGGGGCGGGTCACTAGTTATTGATAAAGTTAAAAATATAGGTATTGTTGGCGTCTGTACCTTATTATCCATCTAAATAATTATTTTAGTTTACTATGAAGAAGAAAGAATTATAAGCTAGATATTTTCAACAAGCCACACAACCTCTTTGCAATCGTTGGTGTAGGGTTTACTGAAATGATTTGGATTACTCCTAGATTCTTCTTCTTTACGTCTTGATGAACTTTAAGTGTTATAGACCAGTATGCTCTAAAATTTACTTCAAATAAATTTCGAAAGGTGCAAGTGGTTGTGCAGGATGGGTAGGAAGGAGGTGGCGTATATCATGCAGAGGAGTGGAAGGTGGAATAATACAGTGGATGTGTTTTGGTATGTTAGAGTATGGGTATTGATATATAGGCCATATCAATAATCATGCTATTCATACTAAAACACATCCACTGTTTAATGATGCATATAATTACTAATATTCTTCTTCTGAATATAAATTCCCGTTCTCAAATAAAAATAATCAGAAACCATTGCCATACGATGATAAAGAAAAACAACAAAATAAAATCAATAAATAATTTTATTTCTAAAGTAAATTAATAAATTAACCACACTACACAGCAGCCGGTGAACCACAGCCATAATTCACAGATGCCATGCCATCCGATGGCACATTACCATTCAATGTCACAGCACCAAAGATTGGCATTCTGCCAACCACAGTCACCAGACCTTGCACTTCCAAATTATCTGCCAGTATGTTTATGCCAACCTGGTGGTTGCCATGCGATCCGCCAGTGAATGTTACAGGAATAGGACTATTGCCAAAGTTGTAAGTTGTTCCTTGAGGCATGACAGCAGGAGTGGCAATATTTGACATTACATTGGCATTGGCCAAGTTTTCTAGCGTTGCTGCAGTAATGTCATTTGCCAAGACTTGATTGGCAGAAATAATAGGATTTGCTAAGTTGGTCTCAACAATATTAGTCAATCCTGGATTTACCATTTTCTGATTGTCATAAACCAAGTTATTTGCTAAATTATTATTTGCGTACTGAGGGTTTGCTAAATTCTGACGGTTCATTATATTTCCTCTTGCCATGTTATTACCAGCGATTGGCATGTTCCCGCCGATTCCATTTGCTAAGCCCCTTCCCATTGCCATGCCATTTGGCGTTCCTCTGGCATTGTTTATGGCTCTGTTTGGCACGCCATATGGTATTGCTTGTGCTGATGTGTACTGCAAAGAAAATATGTGCCATTATTACATGTGTGTTACTATTTATTTGTCCACCCATTTCAATGATGAAAGCATTATTTAATTAATAATTTTACTTATAACTTTATACATGTTGATTAATTAATAACTGTGATTTGATAATATTGATAATTAATAAATCGTGAATCGTAAAACGTGAATTTTTTATAAAAATCTGTAAAATGATTTAGAACTTATAAATACTCAAATTAATATTTACCTGTAAAACAACTGCAAAAAATAAGCAGAACGGAACAATCATCTCAAGTAGAATAGCTATATGATAATCACAAAGTTCTTAGATGACAAGACAATTTATAGACTAGAAAACCAATATCAACACGTATACCAGATCTAATCAGAATAAAACTACTCAGATAAAACTAAATTCTAGAGAAAAAAACAAGTTTATTCTCGGAGGCCGAAAATGATTATGACTGATAGCAGCTAAAACAGAAACAATATAGTCAGTCAATTTGTCAATCAGTTTCTCATTTCAAATACTACTGATTTGATACTAATTGATAACGATCAAATGATAAGACATGCACATCCACGAACAATAATAATACTCGATGAAGAAAGTTATCTTCGAAATGATAAAAGATGTTGTAACTAAAGATTAGACTTTCTCAAGAGCTTATTCTTATTAAATGCAATAACATCGCATTGGATAATAGAAGTTTCAGAAGCTTGCAAAGAGCTTCTTATCAATGACAAAAAGTCCAGATGAGTATAGCCCAAAACTCAGCTACACGAACCCCGCTCACTGATACAGTAGATCATCTAGTGCGCAGATGATAGGGAAAGATGGAAGGTGGATTGTATGTACGGAGATGCCGCATACGCCAGGTTATAAAAGGAACACTAATTATAGCTCAGGCATTTAAATAAAAGACAAACCAAATAACAATTGTATTTATCAAAAAATAATACACAATACTCGTAGTCTCATTATTTAGCAGCACTTTAACTTAAAACGATCCACATATTTTTACAATAATACATGAAATCTTCCTAATTATTCACAAATCAATTTAAAATAGTTATCAACAAAAATGCCTAGAAATCCTGACACGACCAGAAGCAGGAACCATGCCACTAAACTTAACTGAGTTATCCACATTGCCATTCCACTCTCGATCATAAGGAACTGTCGTGGTGACAACTATAAATGGCATTGGCATAGTTGGCACGGACACCGTAGATGGCATGATATCTATTGATGGCTGGTTGATATTTGGCAATGGCAAAGATACTGTGGGTAAAGTGGTGATGGTGGGCAAACATGTAGACACTGGCGATATTGTGTCTAACAGCAAATTGGAGCTGGATGGCAGAGCTGGTGGAGGTGTAACGATAAGTGGCGTTGGTTGTGCTGAGTATGATGTGAAGGCTGGAAATAAATTTGAATGTAAGTATTTATTTAGAGTAAACATTCTGATTTCGTCGCTATCATCTTCATTTTAGCTTTATGACTTTAAATAACTGGAACCTCCTCCTAAGGTAGGTAAGTAGTAGTTGTAGTAGTGAGTAGTTTCAAAATAATAGTTATTAATAAAATGAAAATAAGCTTTCTAATTTTTATCAGTCTTTCTAACTTCAAGCTATTACACCAAACAACATAATTTAAATCATATCTTAAATTATTTTTACTCAAGCACTTTGGCTTGTTCATATTTCGACGGTCCCTACGTACATAAGGTCAAGTCAAAAACCGAGGTTTACAGGAGAGCGTAATTTGTGTTCAACACGCCCTAGAAATAATTCTATGACCAATAATAAATATTTTCTTTGTACAATATTTTGGCAGTTTAAAGAGCTTTATTATGCTATTTACACATATTTAATTTTTTCACGTTTTCTTGAAAAAACTGATAGATGACCGTTTCTACGCCAATAATAAAATAGAAGTATGTCAGTCATGTCTATGATAACGTTTTATACGCAGGAAACAAAAAAACAGTGTCTGTTATAGAATTTAAATAAAATGTCATACGAAAATGTAGGATTATTTTACTATTCTTAAATCAATACGTTAAACATCCTGAAATTGTCACCCATGGATATAAAAAGTACTTCAATGAAGACATATCACTTTATACGTGGTTTTAGTCATTCGGGGTAGGACTATAGTTCTTATAACGTACATAAAGACATGTCTTTTAAAATTATCAGGTTTGTGTTTTATTATTGAAACAAGGTTTATAAATTCAACATTATTTATTGTTAAAACACAATCTTCTTAGCATCTAAATAATAGGTACCTATAGACTCACTGAAGTAGGAACTAAACATAAAAAAATCACTGTTGTCTAATATTAGTAATTAACATTTTTAATTTTAAGCACGTGCCTCAGCCTAAATATCATGTCTAGCAATGCAAATTGGTACCTAGTATTTAATAGTCATCACAGTATTGTACCTCAGCTTAATTAACTACCTCATCTTTAACACCTAATTGGTAACATTTAACAAACAACACAGCTTTATTCAGACTGTTTCAGCCTCACATCAATGACCTCCTTGTTCCTGGTATTGTTGGGTACGCAGATGACAGCACTGTCGTGGAGAGTTATACATCCAGCGCAAAAGCCGGTGGTGATGAAGTATGTTCATTGGGAGAGGCCATGGTAGAGCGAACGAATTCAGCCTTAAGACTTGTCTCCGAGTGACGAGAATCTGGTTGATTTCAACGCCACCAAAACGCAAGTGTGGTTCACCGCCAAAAGGAGTCCGTTTAATCTACTACTTTAATCAGTAGATTAAAGTAGTAGATTAAACGGACTCCCCGGTTAATCTGGCCCCTACTTTCCGGAGTGCGTCTGTACAAGTTACTGACAGTTTCGAGCTTCTTGGTACGAAGTTGAGCGTGAATCTGAACTTCGGCGCCTAGATTGAGTCGAAAGCTCAAACTGTGGTAAAAAAGCTGGGTATCCTGAATAAGGTTAAGCGGTACAACAAGCCTGGACAGCTTTCAATATTATATAAAGTCCGGTCCGGCATGGAGTATTGCTATCACCTTTGGGATGGCTCAGCCAAATACCAACTTGCCACACTTGACTCGCGCTCAACTTCGTGCCAAGAATCTCGAGAGTGTCAGTAACTTGTATAGACTCACTCCGGAAAGTATGGGCCAGATTAAACGGACTCTTTTTAGCGGTGAACCACACTTGCGTTTTGGTGGCGTTGAAATCAACCAGATTCTCGTCACTCGGAGACAAGTCTTAAGGCTGAATACGTTCGCTCTAACATGGCCTCTCTCAATGAACGTACTTCATCACCATCGGCTTTTGCGCTGGATGTATGATAGTGCTGTCATCTGCGTACCCAACAATACCAGGAACAAGGAGGTCATTGATGTGAGGATGAAACAGTTTGAATAAAGCTGTGTTGTTTGTTAAATGTTACCAATTAGGTGTTAAAGATGAGGTAGTTAATTAAGCTGAGGTACAATACTGTGATGACTATTAAATACTAGGTACCAATTGCATTGCTAGACATGATTAGGCTGAGGCACGTGCTTAAAATTAAAATTGTTAATTACTAATATTAGACAACAGTTATTGTTTATGTTTAGTTCCTACTTCAGTGAGTCTATAGGTACCTATTATTTAGATGCTAAGAAGATTGTTTTTAATAATAAATAATGTTGCATTTATAAACCTTGTTTCATTAATAAAACACAAACCTGATAATTTTAAAAGACATGTCTTTATTTACATTACAAGAACTATGGCCCTACCCTGCACGGGAGCTCCCGTAAATGGCGATAAGTCTGACAAGACCGCGATCGCACCGAGTGGCACGCATTTTAAAACACCGTACAAAAAGATATGTATAGATGTCCGCATCTACGACACTTATTCGTTGTATTTATAATACTTGTTCTTTTATACGATTTGTAAAACAAGGTAAATAAATACAATTTAAAAAAAAATCGTATATCAGTATGTGCGCATAGATAATCTAAAGCCAATGATACAATAAAAAAAAATGCCATTTTCGACATGTCTTTTTATACGTAGGGACCGTCGATTTGTTCCACTACTTCTTCTTTCCAGCAAAAACATTAAGAAGTGTCAAATGTTGGGAGACTGTCTCTCGTAATTTACTTCAATGTTCTGTAAACTTTGACTTCAAAATGTGGTGATTATCAGCATAATTAGAACAGAATGAATCAAAATCAAAAGTCATTTATTCAAACTATGTAGGCTGAAAATCAGCATTTTCAAACTTCAAAATGACTTTTGATATTGATTTATAGATACGGGTGATGACTCACTGCCAAATCCTTGGTTTCCAAAGGTTCCTGTGATGGAGACCCCTCCTTTAGCCCCCAACTGGCCCCCAAAGGATACAGGTCCTGTAGTCTGCCGGTAAGGGAACCTAGCACTTTGCATCCTACCTTGATAGTTCCAAGGGTTGTAGAAGAAGGCATTGTTGTAGTATGGTACGGGCATTGCTTCAATGTTCTGTAAAATTTACAAGTTTAGAATGTTTACTGCCTCGATGGTCTAGTGGTTTTAAGCTCAACTTTTGTGCATGGAGTTCTGATTCGATTCTCAGGTCGGGAAAGTGTTATTGGAATCTTCTATCAGCAATCTCAATAGCAGCCATGGAGTCTATATTTTTGTGCCCGGTTGTCCTCAGCTATTAGAGTCATTTTTTAATCTTGTCTTTTAAGTTTTTTTTCGATTTTTATTCTTTTTTGTAAAGTGAAGTTTATGGGTTATAAAAAAAAAGACTCATAAGCCCATTACTCTTCCTTTTGGCTTCGCCGTAGTTGGGTAAGAAAACGAGTACATACCAGTCTCACACAAACTTATTTAAGTAACGTAATTTTAAGCTCTATCTATACATAATAAGTCTTCTTGGTGTGCTCATGTCAGCACAGCAAGAAACCATGTGCGATTCTTAAACACTCCTTTACTTTACTAAACTGTCTTACCTCTGGTAATAAGTAAGCTAATTCTTCAATCGGTATGTACGCAAGTATGTAGTCCTTACAAGGGTAAGATGTGACAGACTGAAACACAATAATTCTTTGAGATATTTTCATATTATTTACTTGGGCGCAGTATTGTTCCTTTGGGAAACCCAAGTAGTAGGACTAGATGGATATGCCAAATTTGAAGCATCAGTTTTATCAGTTAAGGAATCACAATAATAATTATACTTCGGGACAATATAGCTACCACATACCCTAAGGTGATCCCTAGGGTATGTGGTAGCTTCACAGCCCAGAATTCTGATGAATTCGGGGTTGTGAAAAAGATGGATGAAAAACGATTACAGTAGTAGATATGTCGATGTTGAGATAGATTCTGGAAAGTACGGATAAAGTAACGAATAAGTATGTATATTACAGGAAGTTTGAAAGTAGCACCTGTTACAGAAAAATTGAAAGGTATATTGTTATAGACATGTAATGAAGAGACATATTATATCGCATGTGATTTAAAAAGTGATGGATGAATTATTTCGCTTTCACGCGACTATGCGTAAGCGCGCCGCCTGACTGACTGTTCTTTCCTCCGGCATTGCTCCAACAGGCATGTCGTTGTACCAGTGCCGGAGAGAAGGTTGTAGTTTGTCTTTAGTTTTTCTTTTGTTTATTTATTTTAATTTTATTGTATTAAGTACTAACATAGGATAAGTTAATGTTGTTACTAACACAGTGGACCTTTGTAGCCTGATTTATAAATAAATTATAATTATTAAATAATGTGAAAGAGAAAGCATTAAATAATACCGTGACGTCTGACGTCGGGAAGATAGTGATGTCTTGTCCTAGGGTGGCTGTTCGCCAGAAAGAGTAATTAAATAACTTGCCTGTAATGTTAACACTAGTAAAACAATGAAAATCAGCGGATGACACATTTTATATGCATTAGGACACAACAACACAGAACACGAGAATTTTACGTGACCTACTTTTATATGGAACAACTACATTATCTTGAAGTTATTATGTATAGGAACTAAAGTCATGGCTGTCTGTATGTTGATTACTTCTTCATCATCGTCCAATAACGTCGTTCGGCTAAAAATATGAATCAGATGATGATCTTGGTGTCGCCTTATTGACCGGTCCCATGCGTCTCGCATCCAGGGTATCCTAACAACTTAACTCAGATCATCGGTCCACTTAGTGTGAGGCCATGTTTTTTTTATATCAAATGACTCCTGCTCTGTGCAGAGCGGTAGGGAGTGTCAGACTTCTACTGACTAAAATCCACCCATGTTCCTTCTTAGCTCTTTGTGTCGAGGCCGCGGTATCTCTTTCGAACAACCCGCAGCCCCGACGGTTAGTGGGAGGCCTTCTAACGCAAATAACTACCTCATTGTTGATACAATCATATTTAGAGACACGGTAGTCGTCATACCTCCAGCTTCCATATTCCGGGTGTTTCGGGAATCCAGACGTCTTTAACCCTGAGCCTGATCTGTTCCTGGTTATGATGAATTCTCATCCCATTAAACTATGAGAGGGAGACAGGAGTTACCTCTGTTGATGCACACACTTCATCATCATCATTTTAGCCTGGAATTCCTGAAAAGACCCATTGTTGGGAATAGGCCTTCCCTTTATTTTGCTACTTTTCTCTTTTCTTGCATCCCTGGTCATCGTGCACATATTTGCGCACTATCCAAATATCCTGCAACGAGAAGCTAAGATAAAAAACTCTCATCGCTACCTTTACTAATGCTTCGTATAATTAATATATACCTTTGGAACGTTTTAACTAAACTAAGAGAGAATACTCCTTCAATCTTAACTTCATTATTACTTTCATTGCCTTCTTTATTATTATCCTTAATAAACACAGGTAAACCCACATGATGAACAGTAGCTTGCTTTATAAACAAAACGTGCCTTTGGAGTAAATAATACTTTTAATATCAGTGCTTATGTCGAAATACTTAATACATTCATGTCCTTTTACTTAGTTTGGTCAAAATAATTATGGTTGGAAATATCATCATTCATAATAAGGTGGCCTATTACACTGTATCGGACCTGACCAATGAATGGGAGCCTAGATTATTTTCTTTAGGGTAACAATATACTATTAAACAGTTTACTGCTGAAATGCGTAGATTAGGAAATAAGGAAAATAAAGAATAATATTAATTAACATGATTTTTATTTTCAGATACAAAAGCATGATTTAACAATAATTAAATTATCTAAGTTTAAATACATCATCAACAAATTCATCAGTTTTAAATACACAGCTATTCAATCAAGCACAATAAATAATTAATTATACATTATTTACTATAGGGGCCATTTAACACAGTCACTGTCTCAGTAATACCAGCCACTGGCAATCCATTTAAGAATGGCATATTGGCTAAACCTTCTATTTGCAAATTCTTAACCAGCTCCTGCGCCAAATTCAAATTATTTGACGTTAAGACAGACGAGTATTCATTTGGCATATTTGAAAACATTTGCATTCCCTCGGACAGTAATGAGTTTTTGTTAGCTGGCATCTTTGACGGTACAATGTCATAATGCCAGTTGTTGTCTGGCACCTGAATATTTGCAAATTGGAAATTGTTGCTGGAAAATTCACTGACGCCACTATTTTGTGAGTATGGTTCTAGTAAGCTACGTTTAGCTAATAAAATGTCATTTACATGACCCTCATTGTAAAACGGCATGCCATTATCAATGGCATTCACCATTCTGCTGTTGGTATTTGGTATACCTTTATTTGTGGGAAAATTATCAGGAACTGTAAAATCATTATTAAAATGAACATTATTTACAAATCGTTGTTCATCGACAGGTATTGCATTGTAATTTTGAAAATGTTTGCGATCAGGAAGACCATTGTTTATTTGCATATTGTTCATATTATGTACATCATTACCAATGTTAGGTAAGCCGCTGTTAATTGTAAAATGGCTGACACTTGAAAATCGGTGGTCAACTGGCACAATACTTTGTAATCCATTGTTATTTTGATAGTTATTCATATTTACCAGTTCATCAGAAACTTGTTGTCTCAATTCATTGACATTTTGCAAATTATTTGCATTAGGTGACATATTGTCAACTGGCTGGTTGTCACGGGGAAATCTGTTGATATTTGCAACTCCATTTCCAATCCCAATTTCAGTTATGCGAAAGTTATTCAAATACGGTAGTTGGTTGTTGATTGGCGGCGATATATTGCCACTTGGCAAACCGTTACATGGCAAGTTATTATTTGGCAATCTAATAGGAATTGCCATATTTTTGATATTCGGCAATGTATTTTCAGTTGGTAAATTATTTAAATTCAAAATATTACTTCCAGTTGGTACATTGTTTAAATTCAAGGCATTATTCGTAAATGTAGGATTATTATTCAAGTTTGGTAACCCGCTTGGCACAATATTTAAACCTGGAAATCCATTTGGCATATTATTTATACCTGGTAATCCATTTGGCATATTGTTTATACCTGGTAATCCATTTGGCACATTATTTATACCTGGTAATCCTTTGGGCAAATTAATTTGAGTTGGCCAACCATTATTAACAGATGGCAATCCAGTTGGTACATTATTAAAGCTTGGCAAACCGTTCGGCACATTATTTAAACCTGGCATTCCGTTATTAAAGGATGGCAGTCCACTTGGTTCATTATTAAAGCTTGGCAAGCCATTTGGCACATTATTTAAACCTGGCAATCCATTATTAAAAGTTGGCAATCCATTCGGTACATTATTAAAACTTGGCATTCCGTTATTAAAGGATGGCAGTCCACTAAGTACATTATTAAAGCTTGGCAAGCCATTTGGCACATTGTTTATACCTGGCAATCCATTAGGCACGTTATTAAAAGGCAATCCGTTATTAATCAAATCATTATAACTTGGTAATAATCGGTTTTGTGGCGTAGCGTTCATGTTAGGAAATTGAAAATTATTTGGAAAACTATTCGGCAATCCGTTGTTCAATGCAAAGTTGTTTGTCAATCCATTGTTCAAGTCCAAATTATTTTGCAATCCATTGTTACGAAGAAAATTGCCATTTGGCAAACTATTTCTGAATGGGATACCATTACAGTCGTTTGCTGCTACGTTTCCACCTGGCAAACCAACTGGCGGGTTATTAATCTGTCTTCTACATCTGCCATAATCCGCCAGTGGCGTATTTGCCAACTTATTCAGTGCATTCTGAAGTAACAGATCTCGATTTGAGATCTGAGCAGAAATTACCTGAGGACAAAAAAAAGATAAATAAACAAAAATCAAAAAGTGTTCTAAATGACGTAAAAATTTAAAGATCACACAGCTACATGAACATTTTTTTTAACTGTTTATTTAATATTATAATGAATCAAAGAGGTTTAGGCATACAATAATTGAGGAAGTCTATGTTTAAGACGCAGTTAACGGGGGAACCGTAAAAATGACCTGTTTTTCGTCGCAGAGTTAGCCGTATTGCTACTTATTACAATTCCAAAAAAAATACAGTGTATAGTCAAATGTATAGGTAAAAGACTTATGCAAAAATATTTTCTAAAAGTAATCAAGAACCTCGAAAAAAAAAATCACAAAATCACAAAAAAATCACACGAAAAAACTTTTTCGTCTCGAAATGCTCAATATTTTGAGTGACAACTGTTATTTATTTTTTTACTATCAGAAAGGAAATTTAACCAACTAAAGACATTATGTAAAAATATTTTATTTAAAAAAAAACATTACAGCGTATTTTTTTTTTAAATAAATTAAATCTGCGAACTATCGTTCATTTTGGCAGTCACGAGCATCAAACGCATCGCCATTTTCAACCTTATTTGTTTAGGCGATGAGTTAAACGCGCGCTCAAGGTCGCGGGCAGCTAATGTCGCCTTAATGGCAATGTTATATTATTTGGCTTTTCTATCAGGAATTTTCTCAGTAGCAGCTACGGTGACTGGATTTAGTAATAGGCTCGTAATCAAACATAATATAACATCGTAAAGACTTAAAAAAACTTATAACTGAACTTTACCTGAATTAAAATAAATTGTAGAAGACAAAAAACTTTAAAAATCATTTTACTGATTTAGGTCTCATTACTGAGTATGATTTATTGTGTAACTAAAATCTCTGGAAGTACTTATCTAGTTATATAGATGTACTTATCAATATTTATCTTAATTATAATTATGTATAATTATTCTAAATAAGTGGTACATGTTTTATCTTGATTCTGTTTTTATTATAAGAGATGATTTTTATCTTTCTGAGACGTGATTTTTGATTGTTTTTCGATTAACGATTGGGCCAAATCTTACAAAATTAAATTGCCCAATCACAGTGTGTTTTTTTTGTATTTTATAATAATAATATGTATAATATTAATATCTAGACAATAATATTATTATTATAAAACGTGTTTCGGCATCCGATTTAGTGATAGTTATATCTGTCATACCAAATTAAATAAGATTCGCTTCTAGAACTACTTAATACGTGTCGATGGTACGACTTGTTTAATATCCTTGGCCCCAGTATGTGGCCACGTAAATCGTAACGTCTCGTCTGTAACGTCTTTAGGGTCCCCTAAAGTGCAGGTATTAGACACTTCGGCAAGTGGGACATCGTTTGGGTGGAAGCAGTACAGTCACATTGTCTGTCGGAAGTATCATAATTCCCAATCTGGATAAATTGTGCTAACTGGTCAAGTGATGTCCAAACAACTTTCTTCATCAAGCTCATATCTAATTCCTGGAAAAATAATGAAATTCCTATAAAACAGAAAGCAAACTTTGTACTTCGATACATATGTATGAAACCTTTTTTATGAGAACTTCTGGCTAGAAATAAAAGAAATATTGTTCGCAAACAAAATAAAATATTTCTAGGGCATCACCTCTTGGCATCACAAATTATATTGACGGAATCCTGGCAGTGGTCATTTTGACAGGACCTAAAAAAAACATTAAACCCAACTCTTTGATTTTTAAATGAAAAAGATAGCTTTTCAATTATTATATTATTATGTCACAGTCAAAACTGTTAATCAGGCTAAACTACTTTTGAAAGGTCAAACCTATTATAACAAATTAATAAGTGGTTTCTGTTTTATTTGTCTAGGTACTAAATTAATAAAAATAACCTAAATGTCGTTAGTAAACTTATTAGGTTTGTTAGGTTTTTTTTTGACCCCTTGGATAACCTTGTACGATAGCTAACATTTATTTCATTAAAATAAACACGTTTTAACGCAATAAGGTTTTTAACTGAATCCAGTCAAAAGTATTTTTGACTGATATAAGAGTTTTGGCTGCATAAGTTACTACAGTATTTACTTATAAGGTATTTTGATACAATAGCGGCAAGATCTGCTTGCGTTTCCGTTAGGTACTCAACTGGTTATGTAGGCAATTACTTAGTAAGTATGTCGTTAGCATTTCTATAAGTTAAGTAAACATAGCTTTTGTTTATTTATTTATTTTACTATTTATGTACACACAATTACTAGACAACACAGGAAAACAACATAATATAACATTTTAGTACAAAGGTACTGCTTATTTCACAAGATACTGCCAGCAAAAGGAGAAATGAAAACAAGAAATGTAAGACTATAGTGTGTGAGAAGCGGAAAATAATTCAGTGTTATGTGTCTTAACTATTATAACACCTATGTAATTATAAATACACATAAGTATAAGAAAATAGTAATATATACGTAAATAAATACATACTGCTAATATACGTAAACAAAAAGTTGTGTATTTTACAAATGTATTCTATCTATCTCTACTACCTATCTATCTTTAACATCACGTCTTTACTGATTCCTATAAATGTTCAACTTATCTGCCTAGCCTTTTCCCAACTATGGAGTAGTCGGCTTCCAGTCTAAGCAGATTCAGCACCACAACCCAGTTAGTACCTACTTACTGAGTAAAATGATGCCCACACTGGGTGACTGGGTGCCAGACTTACAATCCACTGACTACCTACTACGTCTGTCAAAGCCGAGTACCAAACAACAACTGTTGCCCTTTGGTCTCGGCAATAGCCGAGACCAAATGCTAACGTGCTTTCTGAGGCAGATAGAAAATTCGGTATGCACTAGGAATGAATATAAATCAACTGTTTTTTTTATGTTTGTACCTCATAACTTGCGACTGGGTGAACTGATTTTCATGATTTTTTTTTATTTGAAAGCTGGCGCTTCCCGTCTGGTTCCATTGTCACCATTTCAATATCTGATGATGGGATCTTGTAGAAATCGGGGGAACTCTTTAATAAATAACAGCAGATTAACCGCGATTGTTGCTATAGCATATCTAAGCATTGTTTACGCCATCACACAACATAATATCACGCCTGTACTCACTACAAAGGTTATAAAAACTATTTGGTGAAGATCTGATGGAGAACTTCGGAGATAGGCAACGGAACTTCTCAATATATGATAGCAAATGGACTGGGATTGCTGAAATCTCATGACTGTCTATTGTTTACACCAGTTCCTAACATAACATCACGCCGGTACGTTGTGAAGGGGTAAGCACATGTGAACCACTAAAAAGTGAAAAATAAAAACTTTTTTACAAAAAATAAAAGCGACTGCGACAAAAATAAAACACAAAAAAGTGTTTCAAGTTTGCTCAACCTTCCAATAATGTAACCTCGAAAGCCCCAAGCACTTGTACGAATATTATCAAGGCTAAATTGTCTGTATAACATTGAGGCCAAAGCGACCTTCGTCCAAGGTCACCTGAAAGATAACCTTTCCTTGAAGCGAGGTCGCATTCAGGGTGAAAGTATGACCTCTACCTTGGCGGCAAGGTTAGACCTTGAGCGAAGGACGAAGCTCTAGGAAACCTTGTGTCTCAAGGGCAGTACCCTGAAACACAAGGTTGTCTTTTACACATTTTGTTCAGGGACTTAAGTGAATGAAAATATGGCCTACGTTTAGATTTTTCTGAATGAAACTGACTATTGAATAAAAAAAACCATGAGCTACACTTTTACTGCATAAAACAAGGTTTACAATTACCTTCACCATTCAATGAAAAAATCTTTATTTTGTAATTTTTGTTCTTTATTGTAATTTGAAGACTATTCATGCTCCTTTGATCTAAGTAAGCCGGCTACTGGCCGTTTTCAGACAAACAATTTGTTAGATGCCATTAGGTTTTCTTTTTTTTTTTTTTTTTTCATGGCAGAATAATCTGGTGTTTGACTTGGTTTTCATACGAAAGTCACCAGCATCAATTTTTTTGTCACTCTAAAAAGGTTTGCCTTATTTAGGTACCTAACAAAAAAAAAAGACTTCAATTGACTATTATTTTTCAGTTAAATAATATTTTTATTTAAGAGACTGTTCAGGTAAATTAAAACTCAAATTACAGTCAATGAAATAATTTAATTCCAATAAATAATTTACAATAAAACTAATTCTAAAATAAACACTAGGTAATTGTTTTTTCTTCAAATCAAACATATCTGACATTGACAGCCCTATTCGCCAAAACGTCATTCCCAACGGTCATTTGAGGCTTCAAAGGAGGCAAAGGTACTCTGCCTTCTACCTTTTTGCCCTTACACGCATTGGCTGCATACATCAAACTCTCTAAGGCTGTCTTCTTCAATGCCTCTGCCATATAGATCCGTTTATTAGCAACGCCTGGGTTTTTCGGCGGGAGTTTTTGAATGACAGCTGCAATGGCGTTCAATTTGTCTGTGAATGGGATGTTTGATGCGAATGTTGACATTAAGGGGTTTATAAATGGCGGCTGGGCTTGCTTGTATGGGACGGTTTGAATCTGAGGTCCACGTTGCATGTTCTGAACTCGGTATTGGGCGAAGACATTCTGGAAGGAAATAAATTATTGTCTTTATTGTTGCTGCCGTTTGGTTTAATTTTTTTTTTTTTTTTATTACTCATCAATCGGTATTGATGAGTAGGATAAACCCGAAATAAATCCCTAAATAAGTAAAGGCACAACATTTTTACTCTTCCAGTGTATAATCGCATATTGAAAAGGCACGTGGTAAGGTAGTTATTTAGGTATCGCCTTGCATCTCTTATTTAGATTAAATTAATTAGATTATCAAATAAATAAAAATTCAAGACTTACACTTAATAAAAAAGACTGAATCAGCAACACCCCATACAGTTTCACCATAGCGGCCATTTTCCTATAAAGTTAAAAAACCGTTACGTTTGAAAAAGCACCTCTAAAGTTAAATTTATCAATGGAAACTTGCTTTTATAAAAAGTTTTTTTTTCTTAGTAACTGGCACTTGACAGTTTTGAGTACTTATAAAATTCTGTGACTCTTATTATTTGAGTCTAATGTAGGTACTGAAATACTTCTACCAATAACTGATTCAATCTATGTATAACTTAAACTTATTCCTACGACTGTTTATGTATAAATATTTTATCAGTAATCGGTATCATTAACATCAGAATATTATGTAAAACTTATTACATTGATGATGTTGATAAGATAAAATTAAATATTATTGTTACAACATTCTAAAGACAGATAGAAATTTGGAAACGTTTGGAAATGATGGACAAGGGGTAAGTAGAGGAACAATTTATACAACTCATAAATAACATAATATCACTAAAGTAATTCCCCAAGGGTATAGCCAGAGGTGTACCTAATCTTCTTCTTCTCTTAACGTGTTTGCAGTAAGGTCTAACGACCCCACACACCCTAGTGTCAGGGTTTCTAAACCGCCGCAAGGGCCTCTGACATGGTTTGACGACCGCCATTTTGGCGGCCGGGACTACCGGCTTATACGTGCCTTCCGAAGCACGGAATCATCTTTTTATCGGACAATCGGGTGATTCAAGCCTGCAATGTCCTAACCAAACTGGAAACAACTTACAAAGTATGCTTCCCGTGGGAATCGAACCCACGACCACCGGGTCACAAGATAAACGCCTAAACCACTCGACCACGGAGGCAGTTATGTTTAAGTCTCATACAGTAGGTGGCTAGCCTATTGCCATCCACCGGTCACGACAAATCCAGACTTATGGTTAAACCCAAGATACCTTTTCGCATCCCGGGAATCACACCCTGGTCTCAAACATCTAGATTTAGACAGATCTAACATGCGATGTTACGTACGACACTTACGACTTACAACGATTGCTTATTCAGCTCAAATCGGCCTGTGTCCATACAAAACTTATGTGTGGTTTTTTAAATGTCATCTATCTAAACTACTTCTGGACACATCTATTGGCCCACCTTAGAGTTTAGGTTTCGATGGCCCCTACCGAAATATGATTGCTAGATTGAACAAAAACTGTTGATGCAGTTTTAAACCTGATACATTTTACCATCTTTTTCGATCGTATTGTTTTAAATTTGAATTCAGAATACCATACGACATGGAGCTACGCCTAACAAGTCGGATATGCGCCTTGTTAAAGGCAATTGAATTTTGAATAAAAAACATGTTTTATCAAATAAAGGTTTAATTTAATAACGCGTGTTGCCTCCATGGGCATCTACCACAGCTCTCATACGATCAGGCATAGAGTTTATCAACCGCTCTATGAAATTTTGAGGGATCATCTCCCATTCCTCTTCTATGGCAGTTTTCAACTCCTGCATCGTCTGGGCAACTGGCTGACGAGCCCTAACACGTCTTTTTAGCTCGTCCCACATGTGCTCAATGGGGTTCATGTCTGGGCTTCTGGCTGGCCAGTCCATAACTGTGATGTTCACATCCCGAAGATATTCCCTGACGATGCCGGCCGCATGGGCTCTTGCATTATCATGCATAAAAAGGAAATTTGGGCCCACATAGTCCGCGTATGGTATCACGTGAGGTTCTAAACACTCACGAATGTACCTTTCAGCATTTAATGTTGGCAGCCGTGGTCCTGTAACAACCTCAAGTTGAGTTTTGCCGCTCGCGGATATACCGCCCCAGACAGTCCATGAGCCACCGCCATAAGCAACCCTCTCTTCAAAGCAGCATTGTGCGAAACGCTCTCCCTTACGTCGGTAGACCTTCTTCCTTCCATCATTGCCATGTAACACAATTTTAGACTCATCAGAAAAGAGTACACGGCTCCAATCTTGTTGTGTTCAATTTAAATGACTGCGTGCGAAATGAAGGCGCGCTGTTCGGTGGGCTCGCGTTAGTTTGGGCCCATTAGCTGGCTTGTGTGGTACCATATCGCGTTCTTTTAACCTTCTCCGAACAGTTCGAGCGCTCACAGATACTCCGTGGAAGTCGCGAAGTTGGTTTTGTATCTCAATCGAGGTAAGGTGACGATTTCTCAAGCTGGTCGTCACGATGAATCGATCCTGCCTTTCAGTTGTGACCCGAGATCGTGGCCTTCCTTGGCGACGAACAAAGCCGCCAGTCTCTAGGTACCTCCGATAAACATTTCGGACCGCAGATCGACTTAAATTAAGTTGAGCACTCACGTTTCTTTGGCTGTGTCCGGCCTGAATAAGTGCCACAGCTTGGGCAGCGACTCCAAGTGAAGTATCCATAGATTATTGATAGAACCTCACCTTAATGTTAAGAATAAGTAATGTTTGTTGCAAAACCAAAGATATCAATCACTTTTTCAAGAATTAAATCCAAGTAAACCAATAAAACCAAGTTTTCTTAGTATTCGATTGTTTGATATCAACAAACAGGCTCCAAATTGTCTTTTGTTTCTTTAAATTCTGTGTTCGAAATTCAAAAAAAGACTATTGAATGAAATTGTGAATGTGCCAGGTTCAAAACTGCATAAAAACTTTTTGCTCGACCTAATATAAAATTTTAGCTAGGACCAAACGAAACTGAAAATACAAGGTGGGCCAATAGATGTGTCCAGAAGTGTAATATACACTGGTACACACGGCTACACATCAAGCTATACAAAACCAGTTAATCTTGGCCTCACTTTACTAGATCTTTTCGCACAATGAACGATCAGATTATACTGGTTTTGTATAGCTTGATGTGTAGCCGTGTGTACTATAAACAGGGCGTTAGGGAAACTCGTGCTATTCCTTCAAAGGGTACTTAGCCGTGTCGGTGCGAGTAATTTTTTATACACAAAAAAACAAAGAACCGACATAGCTCGGTACCTAGCCGATCAGTTTTGACGTCTAGTTTACTGGGCTTAATTTGTTGCTATTGAAGTTTGTGGCTGTTGAAGGTTACGGGGATCCGTTGGATGCGAGACGCACGGGACCGGTCAATGTGGCGACACTTGGGGAAGGCCTATGTCCAACAGTGGACGTCTTTCGGCTAAAATGGTGATGATGAATGACCTCCAGTACAATCCCTTAGAAAGAATAGGACGAGTTCTTCGCAGGACTTATCACTTTTTTAGGCTGATGCCTAAAGCGATAAGTCCTGCGAAAAACTAACATTGTGGATTGTGGAAAACCTTATCTATCCACAATGTTGTAGACACATTTATCACTGAGCATCAAAATGTTGAAAATTTCGATTGTTCTATTACAGAAGTTTTGATAATAATCATGTATTTAAACCATGAGTAGAAATTCAATAACCACAGTACATAAGTAAGCTAATACCGTGCAAGATGAATTCTATTATTTTTATTGCATTCTCCATTTTCGTTAGCGTAAGTAGATAATATTTATATTTTTTCTGTTCTTTAGTAATTTTTGACGTACGTTACCGGTAGTCAGTGGTCTGAAAGTCTGACAACAAGTCTTACCAAGGGGTATATTAGTTAGTACCCAGTAAGTACCTACTTACTATCTGGGTTGTGGAGGTCAGATAGGCAATCGCTCCATTTATAAATTAAAATACTGGTATTCTCAGAGCAGTGTGGCCCAGTGGTGGCGGCCCGACTTACGAACAGTTGGTCGTGGGTTCGAACCCAGGCAGGCGCATTACTTTGTGTAATTTATTTCATCACCACTGCTCTCAAAACGGTGAAGGAAAACATCGTGAGGAAACCGGCATGTCTTAGAACCAAAAATGCGAAGATATGCGACATCTACCAATCCGCACTGGGCCCGCGTGGTGGATTATAGCCCATCCCTCTCCTAGAGAGGAGGCCTGCAGTCCCTGCAGTCGGAACATTATAGGCTGATGATGATGATTCTCAGCCGCATCCTATTAGACTGGAAGCCGCATCCAATATAGTTGGGAAAATATTAAAATACTCGGTTGATGATGATGAAAAGAAGCTTCACTGGAATGCAAAACACAGCAGTGATTGAAACAACAGAATGATACCTACCTGTTACTATCCTCACATAATATTATGTACCTACCTACTATTTTTTCCCTGTCCATGTTTATACATCTGGCGATATTCTTACAAAATTAAATAATGAATTCTCTCCTTCCTATTTACAGGCACACGCCCAAATATTCGCGCCATACCAAAGAACAGTACCAGCGGTAATGCCAGGCTGCCCTTGTGGCAACCCCGCCCCATTGCCAGGAATGAAGTTACCGTTTGAACTACCTCTGCCCATGCCAGTACCCGCGGCCATGTCAAGGGCTGTGGCAAAAGCGCCCTGTGATTGTTACGAAGCAGCGTTACCTATTGGCTTGCCACTGGCTAACCCGTTTTTGCCAGCAGCGTCACCTGTGTCGGCCTTGGCACCATTTTCTCCTTTGTTGCCACCTGCCAACACTTGCAGTAGATGCCAGTATTTGAAGAAGATTCCTATTCCTCCTCCTTGTATTTAAGTTAAATAATTTAAGTGAATAAATTATTTTGTTAGTTAAATGGTTACTTTAGTTCTACTTTATTATTTTCAACTGTGTATAAATTGAAAAAGTTTGAATGTCGAGAACCTGAATCGACTTGTGAGTGACAGTGGTAGTGGCACTGAGCTTAGAACCCGAACAAGAAAGATAGACCGCCGTAGACCTATAATATTTGTCAGCTCATAAACAGGCATCCGAAATAACTTCAGTTTAATCGTAATCTTGATGCTTGCAACAGCACTGAAATATCGGAAAATCGAAACAATAGTAAACATGGTAAATACATAATAAGTATGTATTTGTCATTAACATACCTATTATGTTAATGAAAATACTTTTCATTAATCTACCTTCCTACCAATGACGAAAGTCAAATTGAAATTTAACTTTTCAACCTACTTATCTACTAAAATTCTACATTTTCTGGTATTCCGGAGTTTAGGATAAGATAGAGCATGACAAAATAATGATTATAATCGAAAAAAACCTGCCGTACTCTTTGGTCGTTGGATGAATATCATGTAGTTCCTTCCTACCTCTGGACAAGATGATGAGTTAAGGATTCTTCATAAGAAAGCCGTCGAACCACCGACGTGTGTCACCAACTTTGTTGTCGGTGGACCTGGCTAGTTGGCGACTGTGTGAATGTGAAACTTTTTTTACACAATAGCGTGTCGCCGGTCAACAGCAACATGCGGCCGAGATGTGCAGCGGTTTTGGTGTGTAGAGCGTCCGTAACGGTAGTTGGTCTCATAGATTTACTGTAAAATGTGGGCAGATTTTACAACGAAGAAACGAAAACCGTGCGATTGATCTACGTTTGGAAAGCTTGCCTATATTATCATCATCAACATATCAGCCCGGAATCACCCACTGCTGAGTATAGGCCGCCCCTTTTTTCTTTCTTTTAATTGAATCATGATAAAATAATACTAAACAAATAAAAAATTAGGCTGAACATTCAGATAAAAAGCACGATTTCTGGTGTGAAATATTTTTTTTTTTTGTTTTTTCGTCTATGTTTATCATCCTTATTAATTTTAGTCTTTAGGATCATAATCAGGCCTACTGGCAGGTTTCTGACAAAAAAAATTGTGGGATGCCATAAAAAAAACATTTTCTTTTTCTGTCATGGCAAATGGTTTTTAATTGAGTTTTTATTTCCTATATTTTCTGAATTTATTGTGACAATGTTTTTGTTTGAATCGCTACTTATAATTTTAATAGATGTAACAAAGCCGTCTTTCGGTTGTGTCCTTTTTACCCGACTACGGCGAAGCCAAAAGGAAGGGTAATGATTTTGGCAGTCTATGTATGCACCTTGCTAATGGCAATTAGCAGCTGACTTCTGTATCAATGAGAACGCCCAGGTATCAGTGGCATGCGACTACGAAGAATATTAGACAAGAATTATTTTCTTGTTTTCTACTTTTAAGACCGCAATTTTGTTAGTAGTCGGGTTTTAGATTTTTGAACTTAATTTTTTTATTGAGAAATGATCTAAAGGGCTCTTACAAAATGATATGCGGCGTTTGTGCGTTTGTGTTCAGAGACTAACATTTGCACTGGAACCCTGTAGTGAAATATGGTCCAGAACTCCAGACTCACACAGCTCAGAGAATGAACTTCTGACCCAGCAGACCGAACAGCTTCATAGCTATGTACCTACTCGCCCAGTTTTACTACATCATTTGGACCCATGGTAACACCAAGTACGAGTAAAACCAAACATTAAATGAAATTAAAAATCAATTTATTTCTTCAGACATAAATACAATAAATTACCCTAAAACTAAGAACTCAATTAACAAAAAAGATCAAGTTCACAAATTCCTCACCAGAAACCATTAGGTAGTTGACGATGCAGAATAATATTCTTAACCAATCCAGAAATTAGAACCTACAAAACAGTCACCATCTTTTCCATCATTCTCAGTTATATAGTAGGTGGAGGAATCGGAATTTTCCTCAAGAACTGTCCTCTGGACTGTGGCATCCCTTGAGGTAAAGCACTAGACGATGATAATGCTGTCATAGGTGAAATTGGTGAAGCAGCTGGCAGGAAAGGATTTTCATTACGGACTAAAACTTTTTGCTGAGGCATATTGACATATTCTGTCATTTGAGGTTGACCAACCAATACTTGCTGAACCTCTGGCCGCCTTCGTTGGTTTACCAATACTTTTTGCTGGACCACTTCAGGAGCTCTCATTTGCGGTACTTGAAGCAGAAATTCGTTGTTCTGTACAACCATTCTTTTCGGAATTTCATTCTTTCTCACAACAACATTTCTTGGTACGTCACCGCCATTTTGCATGACCACATTATTTGGTAAAGTAGCTTCTGTTCTTCTTTGCACGACCATGTTTTTAGGTAAAACCATTTGCTGACCATTTTGCACGAAGACATTATTAGAATTTTGAACAACCACATTCTTTTTCATACACATTTCTTGGGGCCTCTGCACCAATTGTGTGACTCTATTTGGAGCTTCATTCCTTACTACCGTTCTTGGTACATTATCAGCAATAGCAAATCGTTCATTGAGAGTCCCAGGCATATTTGTCAATGCTCTCTTCTTATTGGCCGCAGCTGTCAACACTTGGATCACCTGTTCAGCATTCTTGGGTGACAGAATACCTTGAAGGAGTGATGTCATCGCATTTGGAGTTAGCTTTTGAGTAAAGGATGGTGCTAGAGTGAGTGATAGAAGTAAAGCTAGGTGTGTAAACTGCATTTTTATCTGAAAGAGAAGAAATAAATAAATCTGTGTGTTTACATTTTGATGGTAGAAGCATTGAGTTATAATGTACCTACTATGTACGTAGAAGTACAAAAAATGTTTTTCAAGTTTGTCCCGCCAACTCGGAGATGGTGGGATGTCTTCTTTGAGAATTGGAAAGAAGTTGCACAAAATCACGACCGTTGAAATAAATGGAAGGATGCATTACCTACCCAGCAGTGGGACAATATGGGCAAGCTATAATAACAATAATTAGTACAAAAAGACAACGAAAAGAGATTAAATTAACGTGTCGTTATCTTGCATTTTGACCTAAAGCTTTTGTCTGGATAGAATTGAAACTAAGTACTTTAATAGTCAGAAGATCTTACCTTTCCCAAGGAATACAAAGGACTATAACAGTGATTCTAATAAATCTGTTTATATAAAAAAACTTCGTTAATTTATCTGCTATTACGCCAATAATAAATTCGATTACAATCGATTGCCAGATAATTATGAATTTTCAGAATCGAGCAGTTTATCGGTTGGAATCGTGATTTATCGTAAAATTAAATAATGTATTGATGCACATATCGTCCTGAATGTCGTAATCTCTTCGTTCTCTTGGGGAAGAGTCCATACACCTGTCCTTACCGTCGGAGGAGGACTAAGGTTACTGTTGCCTTATCTATGGTAAGTACCCAAGTAGTTAGTAAGTTAGTATAAGGATGCTGCTTCCGTGGTCGAGTAGATTAGGCGTTTGCCTTATGACCCGGTGGTCGTGGGTACGATTCCTACGGGAAGGATTCTTTGTAAAGTTGTTTCTAGTTTGGCTAGGATATTGCAGGCTTGAATCACTTGATTGTCTGATAAAAAGATGATTCCATGCTTCGGAAGTCACGTACAAGCCGATGGTCCCAGCCCTTTTTTTTGGGTTCTTGAAAATCATCAAATAACCCCTCCCGCTCTGGGCAGAGCGCAAAGGAGTGTCAGACTTCTACTGACTAAAAACCAAACCCATGTTCCTTCTTGGCCCTTGTGTCGGAGCCGCGTTATCCTTTCGATAATCCACAGCCCCGACGGGGTGTCAGAAGCCCTTGAGGCGGTTTAGAAACTCTGACACTAGGGTGTCGTTAGACCTTACTGCCCACACGATAAGAAGAAGATTTTAAATATCTGTAACTTCTACCTACTTTCTGTGCAAATAAATAACTATTATATTCTATTCTAAGTAGGTACCTATCGATTTCTTAGCGAATATAAATATTATTCGGAACTCGTTATAAATTTTAGTAGGTACCTAATTCTATCCGATAGAGAGTATTCCATCTAAGAATTATTCTAGAGTTGGTTCAAGTCGAACTTTTTAAGGGCTATTTCTAACCTCACAACTGTTTAGCAAGTTCCCTAAATTATTATTTGACTCCTCTTACAAAGACGATGAGGCCCCAGGTGATGCCAGGCACTTGCCTCCTGATGCTTACACAACAAAACTCATAATACAATCATGAAGAAGGTTTAACAAGACAAAACATCAAAATATTTTAATATCACATCATTTATTTACACTTACGTTCTAATTAAATTAACAATTCACAAGTAGGGTGGTTGCAACGTGACTTGACGCAAATACTTGGGGCTGCATCCACATCCTGGCATACCACATCCACACCCACAAGATGGCACCTCTATCGCTGGCAACTGGCATCCGTATGATGGCATCTGGATGCCCAGACATCCACATGGTCCGGAACATCCACAGGATGGGACTGGTACGCCTGAACAACCGCAAGGACCGGCGCAACCACACGATGGTACCGGTAAGCCTGAACAACCGCAAGGGCCAGCGCAACCACACGATGAAACCGCTAACCCTGAGCAACTACAAGGGCCGGAGCACCCACAAGTTGAAATTGGCAAGACAGAACAGCCACAGGGTCCCGCGCAACCGCAAGAAGACATTGGAACTGCAGAGTAACCATATGATGGTACAGGTATACCAGCACAGCCACAAGGGCCATTGCATCCACAAGCTGATACAGGCATTGCAGCGCAAGAGCAGGGGCCTAAGCATTCACAGGCAGACAAGGGAATACCTCCACAACTGCAAGGGCCCATACATTCACAGGCGGATAACGGTATACCTCCACAAGCACAGGGACCGGAACATCCGCAAGATGACAGCTGAATTCCGCCGCAACCACAGGGACCCACACATTCACAAGACGACATTGGTAGACCACAGGAACAGGGTCCCTGACATCCACAAGCAGGTCCATACGAAGGCAGTTCAATGACGGAGCTTATACCATAAGAGTAGGTAGGCAACTGCAAACTTTGACATCCACATTTTGGAACATCAATATCTGGTTGAGACCCGTATGGGCACGCTGGGAGTTTAACAGCAGGTGTTCTGTTGCATCCACATTTGGAGGCAGGACATCCACAAGAGCCTGAACATCCACAGGGTAGATCTAATACAGGTGTCACGATCTCAATGCTTGGTACTGTAATTTGCGATGCAATTATTTCGGCAGTCGAGAAAAGACATCCTAAAGGACCAATTTCCATAGGTTCAGCATATCTGTAGTTTGGTACATCAACGATAGGTCCAGGGTTTGGTATGACTACAGGAGCGTATACAGGTTCGATGACAGGTCCTCGACATCCACAGTTGAGGATGTCTATAAGAGTGTTCTGACATCCAGAAAATCCGAAGTTCTGAAGGCCAGATTTTTTTATTTTAGGCTTTGATTTCGTCATTTTTCTTTTCGCTGATCTTTGGGCGTTGATCTGGAAATAAAAGGTTTTATTAACTACAAAAAAATACTGGATCTAAGGCGAAAAGGAGGCTGATGGTTAACTGTCGGACTTCACAAAGATTACAGTGATGAAGTAGGTATTGTTCTTGATACAGTTGACTAAACAGGCACATCTTCCCATCCGGAAGCAGAAATATCTGCCACAGCAGAGTTATAGTATAGAGGTAGAGCAGAAGTAGGTGCCTTTGCCCAGTTCACTAATCTTAGTAGTACTTACCTCAGTGCCGGATTAAGCAAGCGCGGGGCCCGTAGCTAATTCTATCCAGGGGCCCTTGATCTGCCAGAGAGAGATTCATTTCCCCCCATGTTGCAAAGGGACAACAACCTTCCCACACTGAAGACCTACCCATCTTCCAAGGAGACAAATATGAGAAAGCTTAGGAAGTATTAGCGAGCGAAGCGAGCTCGAAAATTGTACTAATTGTCTGACGTGGAGTGTCTTTGTCGGAAAAGGAGTAATGTTTCAGTTTTGTGGCATCAAGTTAATTCAATATACCACATAAGGTCATGTAAGTTTCACTCAAATAAAATTACAACCAGGTGGTGGTTGGATACGCGGGGCCCCAGTTTGCGCGGGGCCCGTAGCAATTGCTACTTTTGCTATAAGGTTAATCCGGCACTGACTTACCTACTCTTAATAACTTTCAGTACAGAATACAGTTGAATTAGGATCCTACAGTGCACTTCTTGCACAAAATTCAAATTTTCCTTACGTTTTTTTTGCAATGGGGAGCAAAATTCGAAGATCGATATAGATGTCGCTAGCATCGTGTCTGCCTTGTAGAGTTAGTGTTGGAGATTAAGGTGAATTTGTTTTGGCGTTCATATAAGGGTGTATACATACATATTTTATTGAAAGATGGTAGATAAAATATAATAGGTAGGTACTTACGACAATGCATGACGCGATCAGCAGAACAATCGCCAACTTTCCGAAATACATTTTATATTAAATAATACTTGCTTTAATTCTATTAACAATAAATAGGTAACGTAGAATACAATGATAAATAAAACAATTATTATTGTCTTTATATACCACATTGTTTGTCAATATTTTGATAAGTTAAAAAATTACGATACATGCTTATCGATTTTCATAATATTCGGTTAGTTCCTAATCGATTTCAAAGTCATTAAATCGATTGTTTAAATTAAATAGATAGTTACCGAGTATTGTTGTAATATTATGATAAGGATTAATGACTAAACAAAGCCACACTGAGTCTGTTGTGCGCAGAGCCAAGCTGGTGGCCAAGCTTCATAGCCTGATCAACCATCGAAAAGTTGCATGTTTGTAAGTCTTTACAGACTGACAGAAGTATTTCTGCGAGTGTGCCCAAGAGCTCCACGAGATCATTCCACCATCTCCCGTCTTCCATCGTAAGTCCAGATACACCTACTGCAGGTTATCAGTTAGCTTTGCTACATATCTTAATATGCGCATAGCCAAGGAGTGGAATTCCCCGCAAGCGTTGGTGTTGCCAAGTTCATATTATAATTATTATGACCCCAATGTATTAACTCGCGAGTTAAAAGGCTTCTTCTGGGTTAGCTCGTATTCAGGGCCAGATTGAGGTCAACAGTCTGTGGTCCATTTAATATTCAAAATTGAAAGTTTTTATTTCAACATAGTGCCATTCTACAAAAACTTTACTGCAAAATAATCTCTAACAACACATACCTACCTAACATCACGCCTGATCCCCTAAGCGTTAGGCAGAGGTGTAGGTACCCATTAGGAGTTAGGACAAAAACGCCAGATTTGTTTAAGTCCCATGTAGGTACAGTCGAACAAGTTAATAAGTATACAGGTTATAGATCTTTATAATTCTATAAAACTGAAAATATTGGTTGCAAATTTTGTTTTATCAAGTGTATCGCATTAAGAGACTGATGTCTAACGCTGTATCGTTTGACATCAGTCTCTAAATGTATCTGTATAGTATTAAAAGCAAATACAAGTTAGCTGGCTGTATACTTATTAGCTTGTTCGACTGTACCTAATAGGGGCGAACCGATTGCCATCAACAGATCACAATTCCAGACTCCGTGGCTGCTACTGAGAAATTCCTGGTGGAAAAGCCCAATTACACTTTGACCGATATGGGAATCGAACACAGACCTCATACACAGCAGCCGCGCTTGAGACCATTGCACAAGTCCAACGAAGTGTACTATTATTGATCGAAGAACGAAGTGGAACGAACGAACTCAGGTGTATAGAATCAAAGATGGTTACGTCCATCATAGTGCAAAAAAAATCAGAAAATGATAAAAACGTTTTATTAAAATTATCGGTAGGTAACTAAAATCTAACGTTAATCATTATTTACACATGCAGAATATAATACCTACAGGAATTATAAGCTGTTTGTCACGCTCAGTTCAATATTTTTGAGTACCTAAAACCTTAAATTTAAGATGGACTTTTCCAGTTTTGTTACCAAGTCTTATTGGGACTTTACTAAGTTTGTAACTGAATGTTTAGGACTTTCCTATATTTGTTGCCAACTCTCTCTCTCAGACACAGCAAAAAAGCATGGGCGGCTATGACAACTGTCAGTCAAATGGAGCCTTCCAATTGGTCGAAACGGACTTTACGCGATATGGAACTCAATTCACTTGGACTTTACTAGGTTTGTAAAAGTCAATTTTCAATTATTTGAAATAACAGTGGAGTTTACCAGAATTTGTAGAAATTATTTTTTGGGGTAAATATAGATACAAAACAGATTGTGCTGCCATATAAATCTCAATTTTGGATTTTTGTGGACTTTACCATCTTTGTTTCTATACACCTGGGGGTCTAAAACGGCCACTTTGGCAGATCATAATATGAATTGCGTAAAAAATCGTAAAATAGTCACAGACGCAATTGCTATTAAGAATGGTTCATTTTACGATTTTTAACGCAATTCATATTATGATCTGCTAAAGTGGCCGTTTTAGATGCCCTGAACTACAGTAGGTACTGTCAAACTATTGATTGATTGACTCTGTTTTTGAGTGGTAGCAATAAAGCAATGCTTAAAATTATTGCATACATTTTATAAGTTAGTGTACCTATGTATGTTGACTTGCTGCACAAGTTGGTGTCAACTGTAAATGCAGCAAGTAACTGTTTAAATAAATAAATAAAGCCTATCTTAGGTATGATTCGCGTGCTACCCTGGCGCTCCCCCTTTAAGTGAATGACAGTTTGTTTCTAATTTTATATCAGCTATTCTAAGTATACAAATTATTATTTGTATACTTGGAATAAGTAGCTGTAGCCCCCTTCGACCTCATGATGTTCAAGATTATTAATCTTGAAAACTGCTAATGTACCTACAAATTTTGTTGTTCGAGTACGAATTAGTAGGTACCTACTACTTAATTATTATTACCAAAAGTGAAATCGATAATGAAAGAGTTAGTCCGGTAATCAAGGACATTAAGCAATGGAATATAAGCCACGGACCATGTGATATAAATTGCATAGATCTTAGTATTAGCAATAAAAAAAAAGAAAAACATTTTGATTCAAACTTTATTTATATCTAAGCTGTACATATTAAGAATACTACTTAACAATTTTATACAATGGCAACATTAAGTAAGTAACAAAATAGTATTCTAAAAACAGTTTGAGCACAGGTATACACTTTTAAATATGTTAGGAATAGGTTTTTTTATATAATTTGTGTAAATATAACTGCAGTTATTATAATAATTACATAAAAGGTGTAAACGAACCCTCTTTTTTTTATTTGTGATGATTTATCATCAAATAACTCATCCCGCTCGGGGCAGAGCGGTAGGGAGTGTCAGACTTCTACTGACTAAAAACCACCCATGTTCCTTCTAAGCCTTTTGTGCCGAGGCCGCGGTATCTCTTTAGATCAACGCAGCCCCGACGGGGAAACGAACCCCTAATGAAGCCAGAAACTAAGCATTCTATACATCAAAGTAACTCCACGCAAAATGAGAAACGACTTTTCAATTATTTTTTTTTAATTAAGTAAAAAATTACGGTAGCTAAGGACACAATAATATAACGTACTCAAAACATTGTACTCATCGATGCATTGCACAGAAAGGGGGTCGTAGTAGAGTTATTTTAAATAAAGTTATAATATTAAAAACTTGTATTTAAAATACACCATCTCAAAAGTTCTCAAGAGAGCAGCGGTGGCAGAGAGCAGCGGTGGCCCAGTGGTGGCGGCCCGACTTACGAACAGTAGATCGTGGGTTCGAACCCAGGCAGGCACATTACTTTGTGTAATTTATTTCATCACCGCTGCTCTCAAAACGGTGAAGGAAAACATCGTGAGGAAACCGGCATGTCTTAGAACCAAAAAATTCGAAGACATGTGACATCTACCAATCCGCACTGGGCCCGCGTGGTAGATTAATAATTGTAGCCCATTCCCTCTCAAAAAGAGAGGAGGCCTGTGTCCCAGCAGTGGGAACATTAATAGGCTGTTGATGATGATGATGATGATGATGATCTCAAAAGTTGGAACTTTGACCCCCAATATCTCCATAACTAGGTTCCCAAGTTGCAATGGCAGGTAGAACAAGTGCTTTCAGCTTCGTTATGGGTAATTCTACACCCAATTATAGACTAGAGTACATTATATTAAGTTCTTTTAATTAGCTACTCTCTTTAGTACTCCTCTGTTCTATAAATGCATATGGCATGCTTTCAATATTAAAGCTTATCTAGAAATTCGAGACAACCGACAGTATGTTATATTATAAACATAATATTATACACTAATATTTGATCGAGACAACTAAAAATGTACTTAATGCGGAACATTGTCTGCTTCCAGTCTAACCGGATGCCGCTGAATACCAGTATTTTTTTACATGGAGCGACTGCTTATCTGACGTCTACAACCCATTTAGAAGTTATTTATATTTATTTATTTATTTTATTTTAAAGAAGGCTTACAGACTAACAAACCAATGAAATAAAGAATATAAAATTAAAAAATTGCTAATAACAAGCCTCCACATATGGTTAACAAAAAAGAAGAAAATACATACAAGTTAAGTTAATGAAAAGTTAATTGAATTGAATTAAAGTTAATTGGTAATAATAATAACATAAATACATAAACTGATGCCCTTTTCCTATGGGGGTAGGTAGAAACCACAGAACGCCACTTGCTACGATCCAATAAAGTAAATAACATAACAAATATAACAATAAAGGTAATATAAATTGTTGGTCACTATTTCTTGCCACTGACATAAAAAATAAATACATAATAACTGTATTTTCTACATCTAAGTAAATGCCGAGACACAAACAGCATCATCTATTCAAACCCAGGTTTTAAAAGAAAGCTTTTCAACAAAATCTTTGATCTGAAAATCTGCAGTCAATTACATTTAGCACAACCTTTTTTTTTTTTTTTTTTTTTTTGGTGGGTGGAAAATCATCGAATGACCCCCCCCGCTCTTGGGCAGAGCGAAGGGGAGTGTCAGACTTCTACTGACTAAAAACCGAACCCATGTTCCTTCTTTGCCCTTGCGCCGAGGCCACGTAATCTAGTACAAAATACCGCGGCCCCGACGGGCAATTTAGCACAACCTGAGGATCAAATTCAGGACCTATTTTTTTACCTTCAAATGTCTGCCTGCAAGGGTCTAATTGAAATAAATGATTTGACTTTGAGTTCTCTGACTAGGCCAAAGACTGACCTCAAGTTTGTTTTTAACACAAACATTTTATTTTATTATTTTGTTTTAATAAAAAGAGCGAAAGGTCGTTCAAAGAAAAGATGGATGGAGTGTGTGAGGAGTGATATGAAGGAAAAAGAAAAAAATGATAACGTGACGACTAACAGGGCAGAATGGAAGGATAAAACATGTTGCGCCAACCCCAAATGACATGGGATAGAGCAGGAAGATGTTTTAAAAATAAATGGTGCCTACACTAGGAATTTCTCCTGTATCGTGGGTGGGTTTACAAAAATGTAAACTCACATACACAAACATGTAGGCCATACAAATATTCATTGTGTGGAATCAATCTGGTGACACACATGAACCAATCGCTCAGCCACTGCACCGTCAAGTCAATTTATTACTTGAGAAGATAGTTAAAAATACTGTTGACCTAAAGAATTGACAGCAGATTAAAGCTTTCAGGAACCTGAATTAATAAACTCGCACCGCACACCACATCAACGTCCCACAATATTCACTTCACTACGTCCTCATTCGGTCCTAGGTGCAGGAGGTTTACCGCTGGCCAGAACAGACTTCATCGTCTTCAGCATACCAGGAATGATGCCAACATGTTTGTCTACGCACTTCACTGCGCACTTCTCGAATTCTATTGTTGCTTTGTCAATCTGTGGAAGAATATACAAAATACATTAGTGAAACAAGTAATAATGGTAGAATATTTAAATTATGCTGGAGGATTCCAACACAAATATAGTCCTCCTGAACGTTCTTGGCCTAGAGTCTCCGTCCCCATCTTGGCAGAGATTAGCCATTGATGATTGAGAGATTGAATTTTTTTTTATTGTTTATAATTCATCTAAAATAATCAAATTTTTTAAAAATTCCATGACTAAAGAATGAATACATACCTTCTCCTGACTAGGGTCAGATCCCAGTCTATCCCTGGCTGAATCATTGCAGTCCATCACACATCTCTGCAATCTATTCTGTAAGTGGCTGATCTCACCCTGAAATTGAGTAAAGTACAAAGAATTAATGTTTTGTTCTTCTTCCCAAATAGATGAGTCAGCTTAATTTGTCCGACCAGTATCAGCGACCTATTCTGAATGCAGTCATCAATGGAAATATTGATGACTACAGAATTCTGTCTAAGTACATAATTGTAGTGATCAATGACCAGACTAAAACATTAATACATTCTAGTTTGTGGGATTGAATCTAGGTGCATTACTCTGTTAAGAGAGTGGTGGTGATGAAAAAATTTAGTGAAGGAAAACATTGTGAGGAAAATAACTTGTACAGTCACAAGCACCAATATGACACACAGCAAGTTTTAACCCAGTTGTTACTGAAACTTTTTTAGCTCGAATTCCAGTGAATTTTTAGTATTGTTAGCTTGATACATGTGGTAAAAATTTTTTTTTGATCTTTATAACGATCGGTCGTTATAAATGGGTTAAAAGTGAATTTCTCATACTGTGTTGATTTCCGTTGCATGTGTTTTTACGATTGCAGTTCGGAACCATTCGTAATTTAATTATTCAATATCTATTTGACCAGGTTAGATTCTAAGATACTGTTTCTACTTAAGTTTGGTTAAACATGTTATCATAAATAACTTTACCTGCACATAATTATTAGCTTGATTTAGTGGTCCCGTACATGACTCTATGCAACCATGCACCCTCTCTAAGGAGGACGAAGGGTCATCACAACATTTCGCTGCACACCTGTGCATGTCACCCTGAAAATAAACATTTATTTGAGAATAATCTAAGAAGTACATAGAATACTTATAAATCAAATTAACCCAATAGGCAGTCTTTTATTGCCCGGTTTCTGAGGCACTTTATCTGTGGTTTATCTATTCAAATGTCCGCATATGAATAGATAAACCGGTTTCTGAGGCACTTTATCTGTGGTTTATCTATTCAAATGTACGCATATGAATAGATAAACCACAGATAAAGTGGCTCAGAAACCGGGCATAAAAGAAATCTATTTCAAAACAACTTTTGAAAAAGTGAAGGTCATAAACCATTTTTATTTGGAGTCTAATGTGATAGTAGTGTATTAATATTCATTACTCGCCTAGCCTTTTCACAACTCTATAGACTATATTGGGGTTTCCAGTCTAACGGGATGTAGGGTCAGTGGGTCGTCTTAGGGGTGGATTTGTCGCTGTAGACCAGTCTGTTACATGGAGCAATGCTTATCTGATCTTCACAACACAGTAGGTAATATATATTCACATATATTAAATATAATTAGGGCGACATATTATCGATAAAAGGACGATTATCCTTGAATGACTTTTAAATTTTGTAAATGGTTTCCTGTATCTTCATTTTTCGTCATTACATTTTGAGCTTTCTCATAACGTTCTTGGAGTCCTGATCTTTACTTTTGAAGAATAAAGTACGGAATAACTCCGTTCTAGAGATATTGCGTAAGTCGTGCAGGAACATAACCTCACTTACTTGCATCTTACGTAAATAACTCTTGTCCAACTCATTGACGAGGTTCGTCATCTCCTGCTCGACCCTATACTTCTGTGCTTCAACCATTTTGATGTCTTTGATTCAGTAATTTTGAATAATTTTATAATTTTTAAGAATTTACAATTTCCGAGCGGAATGACAACCGCAACCACAAACTTTTTTTTGACAGAAGTAGTTGACGGCTCATGACAGCTGATTGATGCATTTTTTTTTTTGAAGTTTTGAGATCTTGGTTTTTTGCTTATTGCTTGACTTATAGGAAGAAAATTGAAACAAAATAGAGTAGATTATAAAGAGATTTATTTAATTTAAACTAAGTATACATTTATTTACAAAACCATGACTGCATTTATTTATTTAAAATAAAATTATAATCCGATACCAGCCAAAAATCCATCTAACAACTCTTGATCAAAGTTAAAAATTGGCAACTTCTTTATTAAAGCTGCACATGATTCGCACACTGGGGCTTTTTCTTTTGTGTCTGCTAATCGACTGATTCTTTCTTGTGTTTTCAAAGGGATTTCATCTATTAAGTCTGGCAACCCAGTCAAACATGGTGGCGGTGGTGGCGGGAAAGCAACTCGGCTTGAAATTTCGATGGGAGGCGGGGAAGCCATAGTTGTTGCAGGTACTTCTTTGAAAAGATTTAAAGGTTTTTCTTGCTCAATCTGGTTTAGATAACAAGGTAAATCTTTCGAATTTGGATTCAAGACTGTTATTTTAGGTGATGAAGGCGGGGCAGGCAAGAAATAAGCTGTGGCAGTTTCAGGGTAACATTTTGGCTTAATTCTGTCAAATGTTGGTGCGTTGGCTGAAACTGGTGATGGTGCATTTGCTGATAAAGGTGCTGGTGCTGTTGGCGTTGGCTGTGGCACTTTGGCAGTTAATGATAGCGGACCTTTGGGCCAATCTCGATGGTTGTGCTGAGCATGACTTATCTGGAACAAAGAAGAAATGATTTCAAAATACATCTAAGAAACTTATCTTTAGGTATCTATGTATCGTACACGTACCTAAGCACCGTACTTAAGCACTAAATTGATAACGTTCAGTGTGTACACATTCATCTATATTTCTACCCGACAGCGGCGAAGCCCAAAAGGAGGATTATTATTTAAAGGTTGCTGTGGTTGCGTTATTATTTACATAAAGCTATTTTTTTATAGAATGTACGAAATACGAATGTATTCGATTCGATGTATCATACCTCCAATCATGTTAGACAAACATAATAACACGTCATTTAATTTTATTGTTACAGGACTATAGTCAACTTATTTACCTGAAGTATTAAAAAATAATTGATAAAAAATGACAGCAAAATCTTCGTCATTTTCTGACCAGACACACAAATGAAAAACACAGTTATTAATTTTCAAGCTAATTTATTCGAGAAATCATAGAAGTAATATTGCATTATTTATTTTAAAAGATAATAAGTTCCTGCCTATCTATTTAAAATGAAAGTGAAATCGAATGGAAGTTTTATTTTATTAGTAATCTTATTGCAGGATCAAGTTTACGTAATCGTTGATCATTCATGTGTCAGCTTTTGGTGTATGGTTTTCATTATCATGTAGACCGGTACCAACTGTTAATGTGTAAATAAAATATTATGTAACAACGTACCTACTGAGTGTCTGAGTTATATTATTTTGCACTTTGCGATTACGGTATTGTGCCTTATTTTTTTTTCAGAATACCTACTTTTAGTGAAAAAAGTTTATCTGAAGTTGAGAACTTGTCAAATACAACTTTATTCCTTCACTGGACCAGTACAGCCCACGAAATTCCTTTTTTGACTATTTTGATAGGAAGATATCTTATAATTCAGACTTTTACGCCTAAATACTCAACGTCACTCAATTATAAGTTGCACTTAAATCTCGTGATGTCTTTGTCGAGCTTGTCTCGCAGAGTGACAGAGATAGCAGGCGTTTTGAGGGTTACTTATAATTGAGTGACGTTTGAGTATTTGGGCGTTTGACTCAAGAAACCAAAGTCGGTTAAAAGCCTATTGCACTAGCATTACGAAAATAGTGACAATCATGTAGAAATGGGTTACCAAACTAAAAAATGACACAATCACCTGATAGACAGCGTTTGTTAGGACATAATAGAAGGATATAAACAAATTACTGCAGTTGATAAAGTTTTAATTAAACTATCCACTATGGAGGTCAAACGCCTGTTATTTTTGTTCGTTGTCTTTGCAATAAGTGTGAGTATTATCTAAAAATAGGAATATACCTAGGTAATACCCCAATTTAAAATTACACTAGCGTCAATTAATGAAATCTTTTTACAGATGATAGCAGCTCGTCCTTGCTGCCCATCCCGCCGTGGCCCGTGTCAACAACAGTCACTCTACTTCTCAAATCTGGCAACACCGTTTCCCGCTTACATCGAATCCATAGAGTACGTCCCTAGCTGTCGCAAACCTTCTTGTAACTGTGGTTGCAATGACCAACTCATTCTGCCTCCTCTGTCAGTTGAACTGCCTTGTGGTTTAGGTTACTTTCCAGCAGCATCGCCGTTGGTTGCCAAGTATTATGCTCCTGCTTTAGACTATTTGACAACGGGAGCATACATACCTATTGCATCACCTTGTGATTCCTTGATATTGGCGGCGCCTGTGAGCCCTGATATTGCTCCTTTGGTTAAACCAATCATTTTGTGAATAAAAATGTTTTTGTGATCAATTTGTGCAGTTTTATTTGACATTAAAGGACTTCCCATGGCGTGTTACCAAGTTCCTTGGTTTGTGTCCTGAGGTCAAAATGTTTCAAGTGTATATCTTTTGCAGATAGCTCATCGAGCTCCCCGAAATAACGATAAAGTTGAAAATACTTATAATATAGTTTATGAGATTGTCGTAACTTCATACGCTAGCGTCTGTTTCTACAATGGTAGAACAGTGATCGTTAATGAAATTAGCAGTCTTCTCTCCCAATCTACATAGTTGATCCATTTTCACCTTACTCATTACAGAACCTATTATAATTTCTGCTCTTGAATGTCTATGGTGGTTACAGCCAGATTACACTTAGTAAAGATGTTCTATATTATTAAGTAGCAGAAACAGTCACGATCTTTCGTTGCTAACCGTACACAATCATTATCTACCGGGAGTTTAAAATTTTTGTTTCCTATAGGTTTTTACTTAACGTCTTACGAAGAATGTTCCACAATATATTTTTGTAATCACAATTCCTGGAGGCACCTAAGTGATTATTTTTCCATGCTAAGTAATAATGTTTCTCACATAATTTCGTTACTGTATTATTATCAACTAACTTTTCATAAGATAAGACACGATTCCAAGATAACCGGAGGATAAATAATGCAGTAACATTTCAAATAATTTATTTCAATACAAGCTGTTGAATTACAACCATTTTGTAATATTTATTATTCAAAATGAAGTTTCTAATAGTTATTTCACTCGTGACCTTGCACAATCAGGTGAATTTTAATCTCTTAAGTTACAATTTAATGATACCTTGTTGTATTATTGCTTAATAATGTAACGTTTGAACTACTTTATATAATTAACAACTATGTGATTTAAATAACTTTGAGACAATGTGTTATGCGCACCAAAAAACATGGTAGCTAAGCACTAATACATAATTTATTTTTCAGTTGTCAACATCACAGATGCTACGCCCACCGCCATACAACTTCATCAACAGACAAATAGGAGACAACTTAATTGAGACTGGGAGCTTCATCAACCAGCCTACAGTGATAACAGAACCTCCTTGCAACAGCATTGTTCCCATTCCTAACATTGCTGCTCCGCCTAGCACCACAGTCATCACTGACTGTTCTCCTACTATCTGTCAAAACTTAGCGAATACTATTCAACTTATGATTGTTTGTAATTTACTGCAGAATAGCCAGAATTCTGATGTTGGTAGACAGTTGGCTGCGCCTATTTTGAATGAATTGATGTCTTTGCCTGTTTTACCTTGTGGATGTAATAACCCACTTTCTCCTAACCTTATAACTCCTAATATTGCCTCTCCTAATTTTGCTCCTAATGTTATTACTAACTATATTCCTTCCAACATAGTTGGTCCCAATATTTATCCATCCAATTTAGTTAATCCCAACTTCGTTGCTCCTACGCCTAACCTGATTTCTCCTAATATGTTGCCGTTGCCTCCCAGGGTAATTGCTCCTGCAAACCCGTGCTCAAATGCACCTCAAGTAGGTCCTGCGGATGTTAATGGGTTGCTCAACACAATTATGGGAATGTTGGGTAATATTCGCGGTTAATTTTAAGGAGATTTATTTATAAGTTGTGAAAATAAATTATTTTTGAATATTGTTAAAAGATGTGTCTGATTTTTTTTTTACCCTTATTTATACTTTTATACCAACGAATCGATGGACGGACTGTGTCAAGAAAGGAGGTGTCTGATGACATAACGAGTAATAGAGGAGTATGAAAGAAGAATAGTACATTGTTCACCGAGAGGAGAAAGTGACCGATTACCGTCGAGGGTGTCGTTTGAAGCCCGAGCCGTAGGCGACGGCTTTAAAGCACCCGAGATCGGGAATCGCACTTTCTCTCGAGTGATACATAGTGCTGTAAACTACACCTACGAGGAAAATAAAAAAAACTAAATCTTTACTAATTGAAATTTATATTGAAATTGTTGCAGTTAGTGAATCTGAGCGGGAGAGAAAAGTGTATGAAAATCCATTCTCTCCCGCTCAGATGCGTTTTCTCCCCGCATATTTGTTCGATATGCAATGACGTACTTTCTACCGTGATAAAGTATCAAGGTACTTTCCAAGCAGGTGTAGTATAAAACATATTATTGATGGGACGTCAACCAACAGCTGTTCACTATTCCTCGATAGGATAGACAGTGGTGAACTAATAGGTATGCTTATTGCCATTAATATCACTAAAAACCAGCCCTGTGCTGTGGGTCCCCATAGCAAAACACCATGCTGAGCGGTAACCTGCGTGTCGCAGCCACTATTTACAAGCGGTTAACCTTATTTTTATTATCCCTTGCTTGTTGTATTTCTTACTGTTTGCTATGCGTTGTATTGTTTTTTGTGTCTCCTGTATGACAAATCTAAATCGAGAACAAAACTGAGTGCTACTGGCAAACTTCTAATTTAAAAACCCAATTACATTAATTTATTCAAGGGGATCGAACCCAGAGGTCGGAGCGATAATTATGACAAGTCATCAACGGATTCGCTGATTGAATGTCACTTTCTCTAGGAGCAGTAACTTAGGTACTAGGTGGGTACTCATATACCAATGAGAGAATCCATACTTCCAAAAAGGAAAGGAAACACAAAATAAAGTAGGAAGAATATTAAATACTTTAAGAAAACAAGAGAAATATTGTAAATAATTTTTTATTAGATAACAATAAAACATAAGAACAGACTTAGGTAGTAAAACTTGAAAACTAATAATAGACCCTATTTGGACATCCGCAAGAGTCAACATAACCTAAAGACTCCACATTGATTCCAACTGGCAGGTTGGGGAACCCACAGCTGTTACAGTTCTGTGGCGGAAAGAACGGACCGTCACAACCACCACACCTTGGGCCCAATAAGTTGGCTAGAAGCTCATAGCCAATGTTCTGTATGCCAAACTTAGATCCGCAAGAATCGCAGCCACAAATATTTGGCAACAAGTTTTGAATGTTGAATCTGTCGCAACCACATCCACATTTTGGACCACAGTTATCACAGCCGCATCCCATGTTTGGTAGACCATATTTAGGACCACAAGTATCACATCCACAACCAACATTGGGCAGGCCATAGTTGGGTCCATCACAGCCACATCCACAGCTCGGGACTACAGTCGCTAGACCATAGTTTGGTCCATCACAGCCACATCCACAGCTCGGTACCACAGTCGCTAGACCATAGTTAGGTCCATCGCAGCCACATCCATAATTCGGGATCACAGTCGCTCGCCCATAGTTAGGTCCATCACACCCACATCCACAACCAACATTGGGTATTGGCAAAACATCTATGGGATCACAACACGGAGTAATGATATCACAAGGAGTGATGATATTATCATATGGGTTACAGGGGTTAATCGGAGCTAGGTAGTCAATGGTTGGGGAGTAGATAGTCTGGATAGGTTCACAACCACATTGTGGTTTCATGGTGTTCTCAAGAAGATTGCTGACTACAAGCAGTTGAATGGCATTAGCAAGAGCATTGGAAACTGAGTTATCTACGATGGTAGTAACCACTTGCTGTGGTGAAGTGGTGACTACTTGTGATGTGGTACAGACCTGTGGTTGTGGGTTACAAATTACTGGAGGTGGATTACAGGTTACTGGAGGTGGATTACAAATGACTGGAGGTGGGTTACAAATAACTGGGGGTGGGTTACAGATAACTGGGGGAGGGTTACAAATCTGTGGGGGTGGGTTATAGACAAATGGTGGGGGGTCACAGATCCTTGGAGGTGGATCACAAATTCTCGGTGGTAGGTCACAGATTCGCGGTGGTAGGTCACAAATTCTTGGTGGTGGATCACAGATCCTTGGAGGTGGGTTACATATTTGAGGTGATGATGGAACAGGTAGTCGAGGCAGAAACTGGGCTTGCGTCTGAAAACAAAAAAAAAATAAAGTAAATAAATTAACTACCTATTAGTAGGTACCTACCTACATATGCAAAATTCTGAGAACGATGAGGTGGATGTGTGGTGTGACAAAAAAGGAAGGAAGTAATATACTCGATATTAGAGTAAGTACGAGTATTGTTGCGGTAGTTACAGAAAAGTTAAAAAGGAATCGACTGTTTTGCTAAAGAAATCCTATGATGGGGGATGAATCGCATATAAGTGACGAAAAGAGTGATTAATAAAAATAAATGTAGATGAATGGAGAGGGCGAGGAAGACCAAGCAAACGATGGATAAATAATGTGAAGAATGATATGAAAGAAAAAGGAGTAAATGGTAGCGTGACGGATGACAGAGAAGAATGGAAGAAAAAACGGTATGTGCCGTGTGCGACCCATTCAACAGCGCGTACATCTTTATGGTCCTTCGAGCCAAACTTTCAAGAAAATCCGGCTCGAAGGACCATAAAGATGTACGCGCTGCTGAATGGGTCGCACACTCCAAAAACATGGGACAAGGGCAGGAAGATAATGATGTATTTGTTTTTAACTTTTCTAATTAATAGCTTACCTGACAAGCTAAAACTGCGCTAACGATTAACAATAAAACTGCCATCATGAATAATGTAAGTAAAACAATTAATAATCTCTTTTTATATAAAAAATTACAACGATTTCAAAAAAACTATACTAAAAATTAATTTCGAAAATGAAAAGATAACAGAATAATTACGATTAATGAAAGTATGCAATTGTACTTATCAAGCAATTAGGTAAATAGCATCAGTGGCTTGTCGTTACCTTTTTTATTAGAAATGTGCTTGCTCTTGACTTCAATCTTGCCCAAAGGGCAGAGATGAGGTCCACGATGGAGCGAGCTTATTTACTCGTGACATAAATAGATTGGGGTCTGTTGTTTCTGTTATCTATGTTTGGGGGTTATATGAACTCAGGAAAACCGACGCAGGCAGGGAGTACCACTTCTTGGCTGTGCGCATAAAAAAAAAATATTCCATTTTATTTGTGATATTTCACACAAATTCTTGTTAAAACCAGCCTCTTCGTTTTTCTGAAGTCGGTAAAATAATCTCAATAAAGTCATATTGCATAATAATGCATGTAGGCACATCACATTTATGCATACTCAATGTGAAAACCGATGTTGCAATAATTTATTTTGATTTCATGTAATCATTTAACTTACGGAACAGAAATAAAATTATCAATGCATTCATTTCCGGAGCCATTCGGAACGCATTGATATATTTGGTTCAAATGTCCGGTTTGACTCATGAATTAGTAATAATGTGGAATCACTATTTAAAGGAAACAATTGAAGTTGCTGTTTGGCTGTCATTAAAAAACAACTGAATAGAGTCGAGCATTCGATTAAATCATTATCATCTGCCTCTATTTTTCCCAACTATATTAGGGTCGACAATTCGACATTCAGTCTAACTGGACGCAGCTGATACCAGTTTTACATGGAGCGACTGCCTATCTGATCTACATAACCTCCTCCTCGTTCGGACGGATCGTTGTTATAAAATAAAAATTGATTTTGTTGTACCTCTACATATTACTAAGTTTTGAAGCTTGTCAAATATTTGGTAGCTATATAAAATTAAGGAAAACTATAGATTCCTAATACTTAGTTATTTTTTGACCACCATTACAGATTCGTCCAATACGATGCAGTAACTGCCCGAGCTGGGATGCGAAACCAGGAGTCCGATTTGCAAGTACTTTACCAACGAACATCCAAATTCTTCGTTTTTAAAAACAATTTGGTCAAAGATTGGTTACTCTTATCACAAAATCAGCATCTCTTGGAAAAAGAACAAAAACTGAGATCGCATTACACCAGATAAATCACACATCTCTTATTATCTGTAGATGCACAAGATTGTGATCACGTCACAACGTCCCGATGAAAGATAAGATCATGTATATCAATGAGTTGCATTAGTAATTTGATAGTCTTTGATTGTTATATTTTATCTGTAGCAACATGGCGGGAAGGATATTTTGTTTTTTATTGTTTCTGAGTTCCATTTCTAAGGTACCTATGTGTTAGATTGACTATGAACCAAAAAAAGTGATAGCTTAAGTGATATGACCATCGGACGGCCAAGTCATAGGTCTCAAGTTCGAACCCAAGACACGCAACTCTCCCTTCGGGACTGCGGATCCCGTCGGGGCTGCGGATCCCGTCGGGGCTGCGGATCCCGTCGGGGCTGCGGATCCCGTCGGGGCTGCGGATCCCGTCGGGGCTGCGGATCCCGTCGGGGCTGCGGATTATCGAAAGAGATAACGCGGCCTCAGCACAAGGGCGAAGAACGAACATGGGTGGTTTTTAGTCAGTAGAAGTCTGACACTCCCTTCCGCCCTGCCCAAGAGCAGGGGGGGTTATTTGATGATTTCCACCCACCAAAAATAAAAATAAAAGACACGCAACTCTGATTTTTCGAAATTATGCGTACCTATTGTGTTTAGGCACACATTTTTCAAATACCTACATATGATCCAAAGCATTGTGATTTACTTTCATATCATTCGAGTTATGCACGTCCAAGAATACTTTTTTCGCGCAAGTGTCCTGATCTTATGTTCAGCAATAGGTGGTCATTAAATTTCTCAGCGTGTCTCTGGGATTGTTCGACCTTTAATTTCGACCTTAAAATTTTCCTAGGTATCAACTAACTGATAAATAGCAAAGTATAAAACGGACTCTCATGTAATTCTTTCTACTTTCCAGGTTTTATCAATTTACGCGCAGCCAACCATCCAGCAATACCTCCACCTAACAGGATCACCACAATCAACCCACACCATCACCGTACCAACCACCCAAAATATGGCACCACCACCCAACATAGCACCGACCAACCAACCAAGACCTGCCACGGGACTTTCTTCATTATCCGCCTTAGCTCTTCCTGAACTGGTTTCAAGATTACAACAGATACCAGCTGCACAACAGACAGCACTTCAGACTCAGTTGACCAATCCAGCTATACCCTCAACTGGGTTGTCTACATTCTCAGCTCTAGGTCTTCCTAATTTGGTTTCTAGTTTGCAACAGTTTCCTAACCAAAAGTGTTCTGAAGTGAAACCAGTTAATCCTTCAAGTGCAATAGATTCTAATTTGTTAAACAATCTAGCTATAGCATTGCAGTTATTAATAGTTAGTAATATTTTAAATTCACCACCTCCTACGGATTCTTCGGTAACCAAACCAAAAGAAATTTCGGCTTGTGTAGAACCTAACCACTTTCCAACAACTCAAGCTGTTTTACCAAATTCTAACTTCGTAGGTACATCAAGTTTTGCTGAACCTAATATTGCTCCATCTTACAGGCCTACAAGAAATAGTATGTCTTTAATGTCGCCCTATGAAGCTTTGGCACCAAATTCACCTTATTCAGATCCGATTATGACTCAGTATGCGTCTTCAAATCCGCGGCAGGATTTCCAGTCACCTTATTCTATGATGGCTGACCAGGATATGTTCTCAATGAATGGTCTATTTTGATAATTCTGTGAGCCTGTAGGGTTGTTGTGGGTTCGGTTTCCAGTCTAACCGGATGCAGCTAAGGACCAGTATTTTCGGTAGTCATAATGACTTTCGATAAACGACAACTGTTTCTAAAACCTGCTGCTCATGCTCTTAAACTAATTTATTTGGGTTTGCATTTCTTCTTCTTTCCTAATTCATAATCTTTTAGAGAGTTTTATGACTCTGCGAGACGTTTTCAGGGGCGATTTTCAGATGGAATGAGATCAGACTACTTTTACGAGTACTAACTTGATTGCTCTGAGTAAAGACTATTTTCCTAATGATTCTTTTATTGAGTGTAAAATATCAACAATTTAACTTAAGGTTATTTATTTTATAGGTTTTAAAATAAATTATTGTTACAATTAAGAAAGGTTTTTCATTTCCTTCACTACTCTCTTCATCAGTCACCTTCGGTTTGCCGATGATATAGTGGTCATGGCTGAGACCATGGAAGACCTCAGTATAATGCTCTCTGACCTCAGTAGAGCTTCCGAAAGAGTGGGTCTTAAAATGAACATGGACAAAACCAAAGTTATGTTGAATGTTCATGTAACACCCACTCCTATCAAGATCGGAGACTCTACGCTCGAAGTTGTGGACGATTATGTCTACCTGGGACAAACGGTCCAATTGGGTAGGTCCAACTTCGAGAAAGAGGTCAATCGTCGAATCCGACTCGGCTGGGCGGCGCTCGGGAAGCTGCGCTGTATCTTCTCGTCCAACTTACCACAGTGTCTCAAGACGAAAGTCTACGACCAGTGTGTGTTGCAGTGATTACATACGGGACCGAAACGTGGTCGCTCACAATGGGCCTCATCAGAAACCTCAAAGTCACCCAAAGGGCAATGGAGAGGGCTATACTCGGAGTTTCCTTGCGTGATCAAGTCCGAAATGAGGACATCCGCATAAGAACCTAGGTTACCGACGTAGCCCGAAGAATCGCCAGACTTAAGTGGCAATGGGCAGGGCACATTGCTCGCAGAACGAATGGCCAGTACTGAATATAAAATATGGATATTATTATTAAACGACTTCAGTTTTGATGTTAATTTAGTAAATATTGTTTAATTGGTTGTTATTATTTACCATATCATATTTGACCAAATCAAAATCAGTGGATGTAGCTTAAGAACTTTGGGCGAAACTCCAACAAAAATCAAAATTCAAATTAATATTATTATGAGCCTGTATTGTCCCACTGCAGGGTAAAGGCCTGCTTTCCATCCTTTCACTTTTCGCGAATCCAGCTCATCCCGCCATTCTTCTTCTTTTCGAGTCGAAAGCTCAAGTTTTTTCCATCCAGTACGTAGCAACCTGGACAGCTCCTGCGTCCCTGAACGTGCAGTTAGTTGGGCACGACGGGCAAGAGAGGAGGTGTGGCCTGTCCTGTGTTGGGGCTCCACACTCACATTGTGTCAGAGATGGTTCAACTACTAGCCAGATTGGATCGGCAGCGGAATACTTGGGTACGCAGTCTGTTTATAATCTACCTTCAGATTTTTGATTTTCTCCGCCTCGGGGCGACAGGGGCGGAGGGAGAGAGGTCGAGCGCTGGGCTCGGCGTGTAGTAGTTCGTATTGAGTCGCGCTGGGCGTCGAACGAATATTATAGTAGCCATAGAACGGGTGAAAGCGCACGCGCATTGATTAAATCGACTTGTGGAGTCATTTCGCGGCACCCAATTATACTAGTTAAGCAGTACGGTTAGCGACGCTGTGAATGTCGAACGGGTTATTGATAATATCATTGGTTTGCCTTGTCACGGGAGTGCTATCGGGAAAGCACCGAGGCTTTTGTGGTTAGACTAATACGGAGTGAGTGTGGTGGCTCGCGTTAACGGCGTGGCTTGCAGCGACGTGGAAGAATCGTCCGGAACTACCAGCAAACCATCGCAAGGTCATATACACTCATTATACACATACACAGTTACACAACTTGCGAGGGGTCAAGGAAGTGAGACCGGCTCGAAGAAATGAGGTAAGGGTAGCTTTAAGTTCAGAAATTGTAATATTGTTCGGAGGCGCGTATCGCGTCTATTTGATCACGTTAGGACGGCGGCTGTTCTGAGACCTGTCTCCCATGGGCCCGAGATAAGGTTCGGCTGAGTCCTGGCGCGATCAAAATCTGGTAGCAGAGCTTGGTTTATTTAAACCCACTTTGTAAAAATTAGTAGGTACTTGGTACCAATTTACTTTGTAAAAATTGTGTTCATGTACAAATTCAACTTGTAGGTAGTAGTACATTGACCTACATACCAGTGTACGCCTCAAGTTGAGTTTGGCGTTATTAATAATAAGTACATGGAATGTGAATATTCGTTGATAAAATAATTTGTTATTTACGTTCGGTTACGCACAAATATAACCTCATCACAAATCGTGTTATGATTGTCAACATTTGAGACATAGAGGAATAACCTCTAGAGCACGTAGAGGAATAAGTTCAAGAGTTGGCATAGCGTCGTAGATTTATTCACTCAACGAATATATTATTATTGTTAATTCCGGATACAATAATTGTTATTTTTTTTGGTTATTGTTATTTATTATTGCATAATCGCGTATTGAAGTTGGTACTATGGCTCCGTCAGTAACGAAAACTATCGCAGCCAGAATCGAAGCTGAATTGAGATGGTTTTCATCGGTTGTTACGTTGGTAGGTCGCACCGATCGTGAAGATGCGTTATTGTCACGCGCTCGGCAAATTGACGAACGATATGACGCCGTGTTAAAGTGTCACGCTGAGTATTTAGCATGTCTCGAATCGACGGATCTGTCGTCGGTGGACAAGGATGCTCAGGTGGTACGGGGCAATGTGGACCAGTGTGGGGAAATGTCCATGAGCATAATCCAGGCGGCGGCCGACATTGAGCGATCGCGCATGGGTGACGTCAGGGAATCATGTCGGCCAGCAGGCGTAGGAATTCAGGCGCCGTTGCCACCAGTACATGTACCCGAGTTTAGCGGCGAGTATGCCGATTGGCCGCGATTCCGCGATATTTTTAATAGTGTCGTGCATTCGCGTACGGATCTCTCGCCCGCCTACAAGATGGCTCAATTAATGGGTAGGCTTAACGGTGAGCCGCACGACATCTTGACCCACCTGGAGATTACGGACGCCAGTTATGAGACGGCATGGGGCCTATTAATCGACCGATATGATAATCGGCGATTAATAGTTGATGGCCTCATCGATAAGATTTTTGAAATCCCGAAGGTGTCTAACGTGTACGAAATAAGGGCGAAAATCCTTAATCCGGTCACGGTTGCGGTGAACATGTTAGATCGACTTAAGTTGTCGTTAGGGGACAATAAATATATCATCGTCAATAGGGTTTTACGGAAGTTGCCGATCGACGTGGTGGCGCGCTTTGAGCAGTCACATGGTGGCGAATCGACGGACCACCTCCCAAGTTACGATGACTTGAGGGTGTTTTTAGAAGGCGAGTGCCGGCGGGCGGATTGCCAAGGGGCATCCACGTCGCACCCTCCTCTGTCAACCCGACGTACGAGCGGGCCCAAGCCGGTTGAGCCCCGTCGGGGGGGGAAGAAATACCACGCCCTCCAATCGGAAGTGTGCGCCTTCTGTCGGAAGGAAGGGCACGGTCTCGCCGCATGCGCGGACTTTAAGGCGCAGCGGGTGCATAGACGAAGAGGGGTGGTCAAGCAGCGCTATTTGTGCTTCCGCTGCTTGGGGACTCACTTTGTACGTGAGTGCCACAGGACCACTAACTGTGGAACCTGCGGAGGAGCCCATCACGAGTTGCTATGCCTGGCGGAGAGTAGGGAGGTGCACGGAGCCTCGCCGGGAGGTCACCCCCCCTCTCCTAAGCCAGATTCGGGTGGTCGGTCACCCCCCCCTAGGGGGGGTGGGTCGGCCAGGAATCAGCGGTCGCCGCCCCCTCGGGGGGGTGGGCCAAGGGCTGATCCAGAGCACAACCCGATACCGTCGTCTTCCCCGCGGGGGGGGGATAGGCACCGAGACTCGGGCAGGGGCCCGGAGGTAGTACAGACGGGTTACGCGGCGTACTCGAATGCGTTGGGGGGCATGTTGCCACCCCCGAGTAGTCGCTTCTCCCCGCCTCTCGCAGAACGCCCTCGGCTGACGGCGCGCCCGCCACCGTTCGGAAGGATGCCAGTAGGCTACTTCCGACCGGCACGGATGTCACCGATGGGTCGGGAGGGTTACTACCCGGGTTGGGACCCGTATACTGGGACAGTATTTACTCCCCCTCCGGCAGGGGAGGAGGGAGGTGCCTCCTATTAGCAACTAGCAGCCTGTTCGTCAGTGGTGCCCACCCCGACAGTAACGGTATTATTACCGACGGCTAGGATTACTGTCAGGGGTACTGACGGACAGCCGGTGCACGTGCGAGCACTGTTAGATTCAGGGGCACAAGGTTGTATTGTGTCCAGCTGTTTAGTGAAAAAGCTGGGCCTTACATTAGAGCCATCACGGGATGGCGCCGTAGGTATAGGTGGCAATCGGGTGCCTCACCTCAGGGGTCAGACGACATTCCTGTTCGAGATGGGTGACACGGCATCGGTCACGCGGGTGAATGCCACGGCGATCGTTTTGGACGAAGTGGTTGGGGTCCTCCCTCAGACTCGGTTACCGTCTGCGGTAAAAGGGTTGACCAATGGATTGGAGTTAGCCGATCCCCACTTCGCGATCCCCGGACGGGTGGACGTCTTGCTTGGGTCTGACGTCCTCGGGAAGCTGCTCCGAAGCGGCAAACGGGAGCTGCAACCAAACGGGGTTGTGGCCATGCGTACCGCAGGTGGTTACGCGTTATTGGGCCCAGTACGGGAACCACAGCACTCAACGGATTATAGCTCCATATATTATGGCAGCGTGTTATCCGACGTCCTGCAACGGTTCTGGGCAACGGAAGAGCCACCCACCGCTCTTAGAAATAACCCACGTGATGAGGAGTGCGAAACATTCTATCGATTTAACACGGTGCGCCTCCCATCGGGTAGATTTATGACAAGGTTGCCATTTCTGTCAATTCGACCTCCGCTGGGGAGCTCATGGAGTCTGGCAGAAAAGCGGTTAGTGGCAATGGAAAGGCGCATGAAGCGGGACTCCAACTTCCGACAGAAGTATGTGGAGTTCATGCGCGAATACCTGACGTTGGGTCACATGTCGGTGTCCAGGGTTGACTATCGTCATGAGGAGCATTATGTGTTGCCTCATCATGCTGTTTTGAAGACACCTGACTCAAAGATTAGGGTCGTGTTCGACGGGAGCGCGGAGACGTCTAGCGGGGTGTCCCTGAATCAATGTCTCCATGCTGGTCCTAAGCTGACCAGAGACATTGCAGACATTCTCACGGACTTCAGGAGACACCAGGTTGTCTTCGTTACGGACGTACGGATGATGTTTCGTCAAACTGAGATTCATCCAGACGACCGTCGGTTCCAGCTGATATTGTGGCGAGAGAGCCCAGAAGAACCGATGGTCACGTACGAGCTCAACACAAACACGTACGGATTAAAGCCCAGCCCATATGTAGCCATGCGTACGCTACGAGAACTGGCTGATCAAGAACGGCTCCGCTTTCCCCGCGCGGCTGCTGTCATTGATAGGGACGTCTATGTAGACGACATTTGTACGGGCTCAGACAGTATTGAGCAGGCGCTCATCTTAAGGGATGAATTGGTGGCGCTCATGGCCTCCGGTGGCTATGAACTCAGGAAATGGCTGTCGAACTGCCCAGAGGTACTGGCAGGACTGCCAACTGAGTATCAACAAGACCCGCATTTGTTTGAGGATTCGGAGAATCTTCATGCGTTGGCCATTTTAGGGGTCCAGTATCAACCGAGTCAGGATGCCTTCACATACAGTTGTGAGGCCGAGTTGCTGTCGAAGACCTGGACCAAGCGATCGGTCCTTTCGACTATCGCACGAACGTTCGATCCAACCGGTTGGATCGCGCCGGTCACGTTCATGGGAAAGTGCTTCATTCAGAAGCTTTGGTGGAGTTGTTGGTTAGGGACCGTCACACCAAGAATTCACACGCAGGCTGTAACACCCTTCTGGGCATTTTGCAGCGTGAATTTTGGATTTTATCGGCCCGCAGAATCATACGGAGCGTTGTGTTTCGTTGCTTGCCTTGTTACCGACTCAAGGCAGCCACAATGCAGCCACAAATGGGAGATCTCCCGGCCGATCGAGTCACGGAGGCTCGGCCATTTGCTGGCGTAGGGACAGATTTCGCGGGGCCTTTCATGGTCAAGACATCGCACCTTCGCAACGCGAAGTCGGTTAAGGCATATCTGTGTGTCTTCGTGTGTCTGGCGACCAAGGCCGTTCATTTGGAATTGGTGGCCGATCTCTCTACGGAGGCCTTTCTGGCGGCGTTAGATCGATTTGTTTCTAGACGGGGAGTACCGTCACTGATTCGGTCGGACTGTGGTACCAACTTCAAGGGCGCCGACCGGTGCTTAAAGGAAATTGTATTGTTTTTAAGTCAGAATGAGCGAGAGATTGGCACGGGCCTCGCCAGTCGGGGCATTTCGTGGTATTTTAGTCCACCTGGATGCCCCCACTGGGGTGGAATTTTCGAGACAGTAGTTAAGTCTTCTAAGACTCACTTGTATCGGGTCATCGGCTCAACGATTCTCACCTTTGAGGAGTTGTCAACGGTGTTTTGCAGAATTGAGGCGGTCTTAAACTCGCGACCTTTGTGCCCGTTGAGCGCTGACCCGAATGACCTTGAGGCCATTACCCCAGGTCATTTTTTGATTGGCCAACCACTTAGCGCCTTGCCGGAATATCCATATGCTGATGTCAAGTTGTACCGGTTGTCGCGGTATCAGATGTTACGGCAAATGAGCCAAAATTTTTGGAAGCGATGGTCGCTGGAGTATTTGCATATTCTACAGCAACGCGTTAAGTGGACGGACAGGACGACCCCACCCTGCGTTGGAGACCTCGTTCTGGTTAAGGATGCTAACCTATCACCGTTGTGTTGGCGACGGGGGCGCATTGTTAACCTGATTACGGGCAAGGATGGGTTTCCAAGGATCGCAGACGTCCAGGTGAGGGACTCGATCCTTAGACGGGCAGTTTCAACTTTATCTCGACTCCCGGGAGTTTGAGCGGACCGACAACGGGTCGGTCCGGGGGGGGTGATTGTTTATAATCTACCTTCAGATTTTTGATTTTCTCCGCCTCGGGGCGACAGGGGCGGAGGGAGAGAGGTCGAGCGCTGGGCTCGGCGTGTAGTAGTTCGTATTGAGTCGCGCTGGGCGTCGAACGAATATTATAGTAGCCATAGAACGGGTGAAAGCGCACGCGCATTGATTAAATCGACTTGTGGAGTCATTTCGCGGCACCCAATTATACTAGTTAAGCAGTACGGTTAGCGACGCTGTGAATGTCGAACGGGTTATTGATAATATCATTGGTTTGCCTTGTCACGGGAGTGCTATCGGGAAAGCACCGAGGCTTTTGTGGTTAGACTAATACGGAGTGAGTGTGGTGGCTCGCGTTAACGGCGTGGCTTGCAGCGACGTGGAAGAATCGTCCGGAACTACCAGCAAACCATCGCAAGGTCATATACACTCATTATACACATACACAGTTACACAACTTGCGAGGGGTCAAGGAAGTGAGACCGGCTCGAAGAAATGAGGTAAGGGTAGCTTTAAGTTCAGAAATTGTAATATTGTTCGGAGGCGCGTATCGCGTCTATTTGATCACGTTAGGACGGCGGCTGTTCTGAGACCTGTCTCCCATGGGCCCGAGATAAGGTTCGGCTGAGTCCTGGCGCGATCACAGTCTAATTAAAGATTTCCATATAGGCCACTGCAGTTCGTGGCCAGGGGGTAGTTTTGCCATCCCGCCATTCATATAATGGATTCAATATTGTCGCATAGAAGGGGTATCGAAAAATCATCGCAATGACCGGAAGACTCTTTAGCCTGGGAAATGGAGGAAAGAGCCTATTAAAATCAGCTACACATAAAGCTCTGATATTGCATTTTTTCACTTCGCAATTTTTCAGCAAGCTGTGGTGTGAACGAAGCCTTGGACTGACTTTTCACGATCGACACCGTGTTATTTCTAATTAATAGTTGTACAGTCACAACAAACAAGCTAAATCACAAACCAGGGACTTCCTAAAGCTCTCTGAGTCGATGATTTTGTCAAAGTCGTGGGAAGCATCTGAATCAATTCAAATCAAAATTCGTAAATGTAGGTTTCAATACAATCATCATCATCAGCTTATAATGTTTCCACTGCAGGCACTCAGGCCTCCTCACTAGGAGAGGGACGGGCCATAATCCACCATGCGTGCCCACTGCGGGTTGATAGATGTCTTCAATTTTTTTTAAGTTAGACATGCTGGTTTCCTCGTGATAGTTTCCTTCACCACTTTGAGAGCAGTGGTGATGAAATAAATAACACAAAGTCATACTCCTGCCTGGGTTCGAACCCGCGACTTACTGTTCGTAAGTCGGGGCCGCAACCACTGCTCTTAATAGAATATGACGACACGGTTGGCGCAGTGGCTGAGCGATTGGACTGCTGCGCTGCGTATCGCGGGTTCGATCCCCGCACCGACAAATATTTGTATGATGTACAGATAATTTTTTCGGGTCTGGGTGTTAAGTTGTGGTGAGTTTAAATGTTTGTGAACGCACCCACGATACAGGAGAAATTCCTAGTGTGGGGCAACGTTTTTTTTTTAAAAAAATGGTGTGATGTGGTGTGTGTGTGGTGTGTGCGTGTGTGTGTGTGTCCAGTTTAGGGGATATGAGGAATAGAGTGTAAAGTTTCTCATCCCCCATAGAAAAGGGAGGATCCTCCAACGGCCAACCGGACGGGTGTTGTGTCCGATGGGCTAACTGCCCGATCTTTGTAAGTCGGGATCTCCTACATAGGCGTATGTCGCGGATAAAGTTGATAGCGCGATCTAGGAATTCTCGTTAGTTCGCAGGTGTTGCGATAGATGTCGCAAGTCGCCACAAGTCTACCCAGCAGTGATGATTTCGGGCTGATGATGATGATGATCATATCCTCGGTCCTTGAGCAGTTAGTTAGTAGTTTACTTATAAGCACTAATTATAACTTTGTATGTGAAACAACACTGGCCTGTTGGTCTAGTGGTTAGTGACCCTAACTGCTATGCCGGAGGTCGTGGGTTCGATTCCCACCCAGGACAAATGTTTGTGTGATGAGCACGATCATTTGTTCTGTGTCTGGGTGTAATTTATCTATAATATGTATGTATATAAAAATATATAAGTATGTTTATCAGTTGTCTAGTACTCATAACACAAGCTCTGCTTAGCTTGGGACTAGATGGCGTTGTGTGATAGTTGTGGAATATTATTATTATTACTGTGCCTAAATGTACCTACACTTATTGTATTATCTTTTTTCTTAAATAAATTATTCTTATTCTTAGTTCATTTTAATCACGACCTTGCCCTTATAAAATAAGTTTAATCATTCAAATTTCAAGAAAAGTTTTATCTAAGTAGAAAAGTAGGTACTAAAGTAATCCATTAATGAAATTGATCATTGTTGTTGTTTGTTTGTTTTTGTCGTTTGACTGCCCCGTTGGTCTAGTGGTCGCTAGCGTGATTGCCGTGCATGCAGTCCTGGGTTCGATTACCGGGTGGGGTAAAGTGTTATTAGGTTTTTCTATCAGGAGTTTTTTAGTAGCAGCCACGGAGTTTGTATTTGCGGCCGGTTGATGGCAATAGGGTATTTCACTAAAAAAATCTAATTAGTCCGTCTGTTAGATTGTCGAAAAATATTAGATCATACGTGTTTTTGGTTTTATGAAAATAAAAATTGTCGAAAATAAAACGTATCAAAGATCATGAGTGGGGGTTTTTGACGTCACTTTGTGGGTAAAAAAGTACTAACCTTGTGACGTCACATGGCTTGACACGGCTTTTCGAAGCACAATATCTTCTTCATCTTTTGTTTACGAGAAAAAGAAAAAATACGTGTCCTTTATTTTTTGAAAATCTATCTGACGGACTAATTTGTTTTTTTTTTTTTGTGAAATACCCTATTGGCTCGCCCCCTATTACATGGGATTTAAAACGTAACAGGTGGTGGGTGTACTGTTAGGTACACCTCTGCCTATTCCTTCGGGAATTACAGGACTGATTTTGTGTTATGTTAAAATATTTTCTAAATTCAGTTCAAAGCAAGAGTTTGTCATTGCAGGAGCCGCAAGGGCCGACGCCTGCCGGCTCTGCGGGTTAAATTGTTTGAAAGAGATACCGCGGCCCCGGACACAAAGGGCTAAGAAGGAACATTGGTGGTTAAATTTTAGCCAGTGGAAGTCTGACTCATTTGGTGATTTCCTATAATTAAAAAAAGGCAAGCTTTTTATGTTACAAAATCATTTGCTTCTTTATCACCTATTACAAAAAACTTATTACTTAACATCAGATAGTACTCAATATATTTCTTATTAGATAGCTTATTAGATAAATAATTAGTATATAAGGTTGATATAAAACTAAATTTTCCATAGTATTCAATTCAAAAAGTAATTGGAGACACCCAATTTTAAACATGGCTTCTAAAACAATTGCCTTCGTCTGCTTGCAAGTAGCATTGTTCAATGTAAGTACCTCCTTCCATCTTTTAATTGTATTTCTATTACTAAGGAGAATCGTGGATATTCGCGGAGTATATAAGTTAGGCGGAGTTGTGAGTTGTGGAGCAGCGGTGACCCAGTGGTGTCGGCCCCGACTTACGAACAGTAGGTCGTGGGTTCGAACCCAGGCAGGCGCATTACTTTGAGTAATTTATTTCATCACCGCTGCTCTCAAAACGGTGAAGGAAAACATCGTGAGGAAACCGGCATGACTTAGAAACAAAAAAATCTAAAACATGTGACATCTGCCAATCCGCACTGGGCCCGCGTGGTGGATTATAGCCCATCCCTTTCCTAGAGAGGAGGCCTGAGTCCCTGCAGTGGGAACATTATAGGCTGATGATGATGACGATGATAAGTTAGGCAGTTGCCATATACAACGTGTTTTTTTTACTCTAGGGCTATATTTTTATATGAGTAAAACTAAAACGAAACGTCCTATAGTACGAGTTTGTGGTTTAAAAATGCATAGTTTCAAAGATATGATCAAAATCGATGTGTGTCTCTCTCTAAGTTTCATTGATGAATAGCAAAGAAAATAAAAGCAGAAAGCATATGTTAAGGTTGGTCCTGGCGGTCATTATTTGTAGATTTTGACAATCATTACAATGAATCAGTGGCCCAAAATTTTGACAAATAGTTTTACCAAAGGGGTATTGTATCATCCAGGACTAATTGGGTTTGTGGAGGTCAGATAGGCAGTCGCTCCATGTAAAATACTGGTATTAGCTGCATCCAGTTATGCTGAAAACCCCCAACATAATCGGGTTCAGGCTAGGCAGATGAGTACCGACACTGGATATGTGCCTAGTTTATAATATGGCAATAGACTTGACCTCTATTTATTACTAACAAAGCGTAGGTGTACATATTCAACTCTGTCTAGCCCCTGAGGGAATACAACCGTGATTATTTTAAGTTTATTTATTGAAGGGTCAATATTTCCATAAGGGACGTACCCTATCAAAGTGACCCTCTGGGCGTATAAGGGGTTCAAGGGTTTACGTGACGAGATTGCTATAGTAAAGTTGAATCTCTAAGCGAAGCTTCTCATTCAACGATGGGACAGTATTTGACCATCTCGCTAGCTCACTGTTTATTTATAACTAGCTTTTGCCAGCGGCTTTGCCCGCGTGGATGTGACAATTTTCCATACAAACTTTCATCCCCTATTTAACTCCCTTAGGGTTTGCATTTCGAAAAATCCTTCCTGATTCCTTGTCTACATTATAAAGGGAACCTCTGTGCAAAATTTCAGCTTTCTAGGTCTAAGGGTTAGGGCTGGGCGTTGATGAGTCAGTCAGTCAGTCAGGACTTCTCTTTTTATTTATATATAGATAGATAGATTTCGCCTCGTTGGTCGCAAGTGAAACTGCTGATCATGAGGTTTTGAGTTCGATTTCCGGGTCGGGAAAAATTTATAAGAGTATACAACCTGCCTCGCTTTTTCTCAACTGTATTAGAGTAGGCTTATCTTATAGTCACACTAGATACTTATAGCAGCTGTATTTTACATGAAGTGATTGCTTATCTGATCTCCACAACCCAAAAATTGTCAACAAAGATCTTCAACAGCCGGGACCAGCGACTTAACGTATATGGAGCGATTGTTCTGTATTTCAAAACGCAGGACATACAGATAACGCCCGAATACTCGAACGTCACTCAATTTTAAGTTGCACTTAAATCTCGTGCTGTCTTTGTTACTTTAACTCAGAGTGACAGAGATAGCACGAGTTTTGAGGGCTACTTATAATTGAGTGACGTTCGAGTATTCGGGCGTAAGTCTCCTATTTCGCTTAAAACTGCCTCACTAACAAAAAATCTCTATTTTTCAGACAATCAACGCGAACTGCGTAAACCGCTTCATCCCTGGCCTACAACAGAACATTCTACCCGTACCAGTTGCCGAAACTCTTCTACCAAACCAGATGATCATTGGTCCGAACTACGGCCAACCAATCATAGACGTTCCTTTCGGCATGGAGAGAGTGGTAGCAGCCAATCAGATGCCAGCTACGACTATTATACAGGACAGTACTGTAGCGAACAATCTAGCAAATGCGCTTCAGCTTTTGGTTGTCAGCAACCTTCTTAGTAACACCTTACCGTTGTCTCAACCAGATGTGATTGTCCCTGGTCTAGGCTTCGGGTCTCCGTTGGACTACGGACTAATGTCTCCTATTAGTCCAGTTATGTCTCCTATGGGTCCTATAGTGTCTCCTGTCAATTCTTGCGGTTGCGGCTTTGGGCCTTATAATTATATTTATTGATTTGAGTTACTTATTTATTTTTTAAATGATAAGTGATGTTTATTAATAAAAGTACCTATTATTTAGAGTTTATTTTTGTGTGTTATTTTTTCTGTACTAATTGTACTTTATTATATCATTGAGAGGTAAAATTATTTTATAAGTTTTTAAGCTCTTGACCCCGATCACGTCTGATGGAAAGCGATGGATAAAGCAAGCAAGCAAACGATGGAGTGGCTTGCATGTGCCCAGAAGTTGTCTAAAATCTGAAGCCTTGAAAATCCAGAACTAATGCACATCTAAAAAAATATTTCACTGGCAGAGAGCTATATTATTCGTGGGTGCTGTAAATAGGCTATACATTATGTTTATATTATGCACATTAGCTAATTTAGATATCAGATTTTTTGTGAGAGAAGTGCTAGTAGTCTTTAGTTATTACACTTTGGGAATTACAGCGGTGATATTATTTATGTTGTTGGTCTTTCTACTCCAAAATACAACTCTTTCACTCTTTATGTTTGTAAACTGTATTTAACTGGTCCTTCCACGGATATCAGGTCAAGGTCTTACGGCCCCAGAATCTCTCCAAAGCGGGACAGAGTTTACCTTGGCATCCCCGGGCCGCGTCCGGGAACCGGGATTGGGTTGGACGGCCCCAGCGTAATTGGGTCACCATTTGTCTAACTGTATTCGATACATTTGTAAGTATTATAATATCTGTGCATTTGTATAAGACTAGCGGACGTCCCGCGGTTTCACCCGCGTAGATCCCGTTCCCGTGGGAATACAGGGATAAAAAGTAGCCTATGACACTCGGCAATAATGTGGCTTTCTATTGGTGAAAGAATTTTTAAAATCGGTTTAGTAGATCCCGAGATTACCCCTTACAATTTAACAATATTATACAAACACACAAACTTTACCTCTTTATAATATTAGTATAGAAGTATAGATTAAGGGAACGTATGCAACAGTGCGAGTAAGAGAGAGAGGGAGAGAAAAAGAATTATGCCGAGACTTAACAAGTTTAAAAATCTAAAACCCGACTACGAATAAAATATTGGTGTTTGCTCTCCAAGACCTTTCATTTGATACCAAACATGTTATGATTATCTCAATTAAATATTTTTGAGGTAAGTTTTTGACATTTAAATTCCGTCTTAAAAAGAATTTATAAAATTTATATAGCCTATGTCACCCGGGCTATTCTTACGAATCTATTGACACTTCATTTATTAAAATCCGTTCAGTATTTTAGGCGCTACGGTGGAACATACATACATACATATACATAGACTGCCAAAATCATTACCCTTCCTTTTGGCTTCGCCGTAGTCGGGTAAAAACCAATGTACGACGAAAGACGTTTTTTTAAGATATTTCAAGTTTACATTTATTTAAAAAAAAAAAATTGCCAAAGTAACTCTATTATTTCAGCATACGTCCACACATAAACCTACATAAACGGAAACCTTTTACACTTGGGGGTAGGCAGACACTACAGAATGCCGCATGCTACGATCCTTATGTGGCGACTAGCGACATCTATTGCAACACCTGCGTACTAACAACGATCGACAGAAAATCCTACATCGCGCTATCAACATTATCCGCGACATAAGCCTATATAGGAGTTCCCGACTTACAACTGTCGGGCAGTTAGCCCACCGGACACAACACCCGTCCGGTCGGAGGATCCTCCCTTTTCAACAGGGGATGAGGAGCTTTACACCCTGTTCCTCATACCTCCCAACCTTACAAACTTATTTCGCCTAGTCAACATTTATACATCCATCTCCATTCTTTGTTAATATAACATCGCGTGTAGTCCCCGAAGGGCTAGGCAGACGTGAACCTAAAAGTACACTCATATTATTATACTAACCCTGGTACTTTGTTGAAACATACACTATGTACTCGTGTCTAAAATCACGAATTTAAATAAAACTGATATATTAAGAAATAAAAGTAAAACTTCATGATATAATGTGTTATATTTTTTTAGATATTATTATAAAATTGAATAACGTATAAAATAAATAAAACTAGGCAATAGATAACATAACAAAATATTGAAAGTTCGGCAATATCCATGCCAGACACGTGGGAGTAGTATCGATATTAAACGACCTCCAACTTTGTTGGCCCAGCATTCAATAATGTGGAACATTCGGAAGGAGATTATGAACCGAAACGCTGCCGCAGACAAGATATGTTGTTATTATAGGTAATCTCACTTGTCACGGAAAATAGTAGTAGGTAATAATTTATTTTATAATTAGCAACATCAATTTTTAACCGACTTCTAAAAAAAGAAGGAGGTTTTCAATTCGAATGTTTGTTTTTTTTTTATGTTTGTTCGGGCATAACTCCGTCACTTGCTAACCGATTTGAAAAAATATTGTTTTGTTAGAAAGGGTATAGGTACTTCCGAAATGGTCCCATAATTTTTTATCGAAATCGGACAAGCGGTTTTTGAAAAATCGACAAAACTCAAAAAAAAAAAACTGCATTGTCCACATTATGACCCATGAACATGTGAACCACTAAAAAGTGCAAAATAAAAACTTTTTAACAAAAAATAAAACCGACTTAAAAAAAAAGACAAAAAAGTCAAAAATAAATCAGTTTCTGAAGTCGGTGGCAAAAAATGAAATCAAACAAACAAAAGTCACCGACTTCAGAAACTGATTTATTTTTGACTTTTTTGTCTTTTTTTTGAAGTCGGTTTCATTTTTTGTTAAAAAGTTTTTTTAGAAGTCATTATCATCTAACTAGCTAGCCTTTTCCCAACTTCAGTAGAGTCGTCTTCGACGCATACTCTAAGAACCATTGCCCAAAGAAGCGATGGATGGACTATATCATTATCTAGGTACATAGTTATTTTCCCAACCACGTTGGCAAAGTATATAGGTACGTGACGTAGGGGTCGGCTTCCAGTCTAACCGGATGCAGATACCTGAATTTAACATGAAGCGACTGCCTATACCTATATCTCTTCCACAATTCAGTTATTACAGGGTAATAATAATATAATAATAATATTCCACAACTATCACACAACGCCATCTAGTCCCAAGCTAAGCAGAGCTTGTGTTATGGGTACTAGACAACTGATAAACATACTTATATATTTCTAAATACATACATATTATAGATAAATTACACCCAGACACAGAACAAATGATCGTGCTCATCACACAAACATTTGTCCTGGGTGGGAATCGAACCCACGACCTCCGGCATAGCAGTTAGGGTCACTAACCACTAGACCAACAGGCCAGTCAATATACGATGAATACGATGTCCTTAGTAAGACTGGTGGCCACTAACAACTGTCAATTTAAAGATCTACAATAGACAGCCATACAATCACAATAAATACATCCTACGAGATCTGAAGCTCAAAACGGTGAAACAAAAAAATCGCTACCCGTAGTCAAAACTACCAGAAAAAAACTGACCAAACAAGTCAACTCCCTGGCTGCTGATTTAGCGGGATCTGGAAGTATTGTATACACGAGACTGAGGAGGAACAGTGTTCCAACTCTTCTAAACCGATTCCCAATAGAATAAGCGAGAGTGGTCAATGGACAATTCCTCACTGCTACAAATATAAATTACAAAACAGATTCGAACAGAAGAGCATCTAAATGTCTAAGGACAGATTGTTGCGTTGAGCAGGATACAGAAAAAAAAAAAAATATAGACATCCGGGACCAACGGCTTAACGTGCTTACCGAGGCATCACCGAAACTGGCGTTTAATGGATGGCCTCGACAAGCGCGGCTGTTCAGCCACGAGCTCAACTAAATTAATTACAAGATATGAACACTAACTTAACTTCTTCGCAAAGACCTCAACAGTTTCTATGTACTCAATCAATAGCATACTTTTCCATGATATCATTTGAATTTAGATACTTATTTTACTCACCGTATGTTTTCACCCAAAAAATGTGTAGGAAGAAGTTCTACAAGTGATTCATCACGTGATGCCCACCCAATAACGATACTATACATATTTATTTTATGTATATCTATAGATTTCTGATGTTTACCTTTTGAATTGAGCCCTCTTTTGAAGGAAAAAAATATCGTGAGACTGCACAACACGTGGAATCATTTTCCACGCGTGTAATTCTCGAAGGGTATAAGGCAGAGGGGTACTAGTAGAACACCACGTTTCGCCAGTGTAATAATTTCGTACCCCGGTAATCGAGCCAATAATCTAATGCTCACATTGGCGCTTGCGACCACTAGACAAAAACGTACACTTAAGGTTGATGTTCCAGGGTAGCCCGCGAAATTCAAATTTTCTTAAGTTTTTTGCTCATAAAGGTTCCGGAATGACTTTGACCTTGTAAAAAGTCATTCCGGAACCTTTATGAGCTCGGAGGGTTGTATTAATGATTTTGATGATTATTATTCTGTAACTACATATGTCTTACAGCAGCGAATCAAATGTTCATCAACATACAACCTATCACTGGCCTGCAAATTGCAAAAAACTTAAGAAAATTTGAATTTCGCGGGCTGGTTGGAGGATTCACCTTAACGAACTAAAAAGATATAGGTGATAGCGACTTGTCATATCAAAGGACGGACGAGCATTGATCTCCACACTTTTTTGGACGACTGTCGACAAACTGCTTTGCAGTTTGGCAGACTTTTTGTATGTTACTATTGTAAAGATTTTGAATAAATATTTAAAAAAAAAAACTGAAACTGGCATAACCTGAAGATTGACCTGAGTGTCTGTTATTATTTTAGCTTGTGGCTAAAATAATAACAGACGCTCCTCCCGCCTCCGTGAACTGTGTGAAGGATGATCTGGCTATAAATGAGGTGACTACTGAGATGACAAGTAATAGAGAAGAAGAAGACATGCTGCGCCGACCGCAAATAAAATGGGATAAGGGCAGGAGAATTATTAACCTCTGTTAGGATAGTATCTTTCTCCGTAATCTATTTCATATTTTTTTCCACTATCTCTCTTTCGTAACAGTTAAAAGTAATAAGCAGATAATATATTTCTTCAATAAACAAAAGTCACGTACGCTTTGGGCAATCGTGTTACCCGTCTGTTACAGAATATAATATTATTACGACAATATAATATTGTTACGAACTTACCTATGTATGTTATCTATTGCTGATTCGATTTATCCATGCTTTCTTCTCTTATGAAATAATTCATATCTATTCATTGATGTATTATAACCCTAGATGCACAATCACGAACAAAACAAACAGTCGAAGCTGTCGCCAAACACTCACCAATACACGCACTACTACTTAGGTAGTTATCGTTACACTATAAACATATTTTTTTGCAAATTCAACCTTACGCAGATTACTTAAAGTTGTTTTTACAATGCAGTTATAAAAAGCAATAATAATTTTACGACCGAAGTAAGCCGGTAGGACAAGGTATGGAGTGGAGACGAATAGGTACTTTTTATGTTTTTTTAATACTTAATTATTATTTTAACAGTTAGTTAAATTGTGTTTTAAACACATAATTTTACTTTTATCTAAGGGTAAATGTTTTTAGTTAGGATCTGACTGTGTTAGTGTACGTGTAGTCGTGTATAATCAATGAAACAAGTATTATACATTCGAATCATTTATTTACATTTTTGGTTTAAAGGTATTAGTAGAACATTATAATCGCAACTAAGTAGTTATTAAGTTTAAGGTGTCAAAAACGAAGTCAAATTGACGACCTCTTCTCCTTTTGAAATCCAATTAAAAACTAATATAATATGTAACGTATACATAATTGTTAAAAACATAAAACAAAAAACTTATTGATTAAAAAAACACAAATAAACACAATAAAAAAAAATCGACTCCATTCGATACGAACAGGGTCATTTGTATAATGCGACTAAAAGAAAAGTCTTGTAATACATCGTTCTTACGCTAACAAAGCGACCATTGAAAAATGCCGTATTATACTCGGACCGTTTAGTAAAGTTTTGAGAGAAATTAAATCAAAATCACGTATTGCTTTCTATATTACGCCATAAACGCAACAAAAATAAATCAATAAACATTTTTACTTACCGAAAATACGATATCCCATCCTTTTTTAATGTCTTTGAAGCTGTATTTTTGCAAATTCTCAGTGAACACTTCGGCATTTTGTACGACCGTGCAGAGACGCGAGCGACGCGAGACTATTTGAAATGAGTTCACGATTTGTAATTTTGCACTCATTTTATGCGGACGGTTTTGAGACACGGTTTGTGTATCTTGTATCTATTAGATAAAGAAATAAACAGACAAAAGAAAGGGATTATTTTATTTTGTGCATTTAGGTGTTAGATCGCTGGTGGTAATGTTTACTTTTTCTAAATATGTCATTTTTGACTGAATGAATGATTTATTTGCAAGGTATATAGATTGCGGACTATTATAGTCTGATAGGGGGATGTGTGGTATACAGTGAATGGATCAAAAAATAAAAATAATAATTAATATAATTAATAAACTCATTCCGAGTTAGACAAAGAAGGAAGTCTAAAAATGGCGCTGGTAACTGAGATAATGTTTTGTGGTAATCGGTTATCGTGGTATGGGCATGTGATTTGGAGGAATGAGAAAATGTTGAAAAAGAATGTAGGCAGGCTCTAAGAGTAAAGGAATACCAAAAAGTGGACTGTGTGACGAATGATATGGCGAGAAAGGGGCTGACTGCTCAGATGAAAAAATAAAACCGACTTGAAAAATAAACTTTAGAAGAAAAATCAGTTTCTGAAGTCGGTGGCAAAAAACTGAAATCAAAGAAACAAAAGTCACCGACATCAGAAACTGATTTTTTGTTAAAAAGTTTTTATTTTTCACTTTTTAGTGGTTCACATGTTCACGGGTCATAATGTGGATAATGTAGCTTTTTTTTGAGTTTTGTTGATTTTTTAAAATCCGCTTGTCCGATTTCGACAAAAAGAAATATGGGAACATTTGGAAAGTATACCCTTTCCAACAAAAAAAGTTTTTTCAAATCGGTTAGCAAGCGACGGAGTTATGGCCGAACAAACATAAAAAAAAACATCCGAATTGAGAACCTCCTTCTTTTTTTAGAAGTCGGTTAAAAAGTAGTAGAGAAATAAAGAAGAAGAAGACATTTATAACAATGTACATATTACATCACGCCTCAATAAATTGTCTGTAATAAATTTTATTTACTTTATGAAATCCTTTTGTCGTAATTAGTCATTTGGTCACCAAATTACGCATAAAAGCGTTACAAAAATTAAACCACGCTCAGGTACACACATAGATCAATCAAACTTAACATTCCAAATTAAACTGATCTCTTATTTGACGTGAAGCCCAAACAAAGTGAGGTCAGGTTAAACTGGAAATGTAAAGCTTGATGTGTCGCCGTATTTACAAAAACCTTTAAAATTCCAGGAATTGGTTTAATAATTACTGTTTGTTTGGAAGTTATAAATGGGTGTCATTGTGTTATATATCACTTTCAAGTGGGCAGTATGGGGGCGAAATTATTGCTTATTTATGTGATATGTCAGGTATGTTTTATAGTATGTTATTAAAATTATTCATTCATATTTATTGTCTCTCATTTCATAAATTTTAAAACAAAACGAAAGGATACAGAACATTTACAAAAACTGGCCAAGTGCAAGTCGGATTTGCACAGGAAGGGTTCCGTACCATTGTCGTAGATATTGAGAGATTTTTCATGTCATTTCAGCACCATAGGTGTCTTATAAATTTTCCTGTAAACTACAATAAGTGTTGAACTAATTTATGTATTTCTTTCAAAATGTTAGACTCAGTGGTTTCGGTGATAAGGGAGGGGAATGGTCATACAGACAGACAGACACACGAGTGTTCCAATAAGGGTTCTGTTTTTTTCCTTTTGCGGTACGGAATCCTAAAAAACCACGGCATCAAGAACAAGGTTCATGTTGCCGGTGGTGGTCAGGGATCCACAGTACTGCTTTTAGAATGAAGCCCTTGACCCAGCCGCGCAATGAGAGCATCCTAAGGTCGAGGCTCTTTGCTATTAGTATATTAAACGTAACGACTAAACTCAAACTCAAATCTTTTATTTCAATTAAGCCATTATAGGCAATTTTGAATGTCAGAAGGACGGAAGAAGAACGAAACTACGAGTGCAATACTATCGATACCACCTCGTGTACTAAAGCGAGATTTAGTATCTTTATTTATATGAAAAGTCACACAAGTACAGTCGTACAAGTCTACATTGTATGATTAATTATTCCGATCTTTGGAGAACTTCAGTGAAGTGAGTGTTTAGTGTGAATGTGAACTTCAGTCTTAAGTTCGAACATCAGATTTTTTGATATATAGGTACGTATTGATTCACGAGATTCAGTGAAAGAAGACATCGTGTGCTTAGCACAAATCCGGACACTGTGGCTGCTGCTACTGAAAAAATTCTGATGGAAATACTGAATAACAATTTGCCCGACCCGGGAATCAGACCCACGACCTCATGCTCAGCAGACGCGATTGTGATTACCACTAGATCAATAGACCAACGAAGCAAGATTTTCATACAGCAGAAAATTGAGTTTGAGATTGTTTAAATCGATCGAGTTAAAATCCAATCCTAAAACTTAATACTCTTTTTATGGGTAGTCGTGTAATTAGGATCATTTTGTAATACTTATTTTTATTCTAAAATGCAGATAGCACGAATGGGTACTTCGTCAACTCAATTGCCCCCAAGAGAGTCATAAAAGGCAAAACGAACAAAGAACCAATTACTAAAATGTTTCAGATCGTTAAACAAATAAAAGAAAAATGTTTAAAACTGTTCACATTTCTACTGAAGTTCACGTTTCAAGGACTAATAGAGTAAAACCTAAACAAAGAAATACTATTGCAGTGTATGTTTGAAATTTTGAAATAACAGTTTTTTACTAAATGCACAAAAAAAAACGTAATTTTGTCGGTCTGTCTATTTGTTCAAACTAATCTCCGAAACGGCTTGACCAATTTTGACCGGACGTTAGCTGTCTGGTATTTGATGTTATATGGAGTATATTTAAGGCATTTGCCCCACATTAGGAATCGTTAACGAATCGAAACGTGTGCTTATAGCACAGGAGTCCTCCTTGTTTAAGCCCAGTTGCACTTGTCTTGTATCTTGCCACTAAATTAGCCTAATTATGGTTAAATAATTGTAATAGGTTTAAGTCTGGATCAAATAAATATTGTTTATTGTTGTTTATTTACAATCCAAACACCCAGACCCGAAACATTTATCTGTAGGCCATACAAATATTAATTCCGTGCGAGGATAGAACCCGCGACACGCTGCACAGCCGTCCAATCGCTTAGCCACTGCGCCGACCGTTAGTTAGTTTAGTACTAGACTCAACTACTATTAATATCATAAACGGGATATTTACCATGTTTGATTTTTGTTTCGAGTTCCCGATATTTCGGCGCTGTTACAAGCACCATGATCACGGATAAACTGAAGTCATTGCGGGTGGATGTTTATGAGCAGACAAAACGGTCTACCCTCTTTCTCGTTCGTTTTTTGCGTTCGGCACCACTACCATTGTCACTCACTACACGATTCTGTTCCCGACACACAAAACTCACTGTGTCCACTCGCGAACTTTTTTCGGCACTTTTTCGGTTTTTACACAGTTGAACCACTGGATTCCAGGCTCTCGACAGTTGAAACCCATCCTCCCGGTTAAAGTTGTCATATTTGGTAATTTCAATGGCCTCTCTGACCAGACGAGGTATATAGTGGCGTTCTGTCGAGATGACCTGAGGGTTATGCAACTCAATCCAGTGGTTTGATCCCGATTCCAGCAGATGTTCAGCTATGGCCGATTTTTGGGTGTCGTTATTTTTCACCGCCCTAATATGTTCGGATATGCGACAAGCCACCGTACGCTTTGTCTGACCGATATAGGACTTGCCGCAACTACAGTCTACTTTATAAACACCGGGTTAACCAACTTAAAAACTAACTTTAAAATGTAGAATCCTTAATGTTTTTTTAAGTTATATAAGAACCGAGCCGATTCGAGCTCGAACGCTCGACGAGTCAACAACTCCTGAGGATGCCCCGTGGAGGGGCGAAACACGTGTCGAGTATAGGTTTGGTTGCATGGCATGTTAATTATTTCTCACTTGTTTTGTATGTGTGCATATGCATGAGGGCGGGAGGGTGGGCCCTTATGTGCATGTGCATATGCATGACGGTGGGATTTGTGTCCTGCTTTCAGACCTGGATATATGTCTCGCGGTATTAAAACTAAATATATTTCATAGCATTTAATGTCATGGATTTCCGCAAAGTAACGCCTGATTCCATAACTTATATAAGAACGTTTGAAGCAGAGGCATGTCACCAGTTATTTACAACTATTCCTTTTGTTTACAGACGATCATTCCAGAATCTCTGGGTGGAGTAACATTGCCATTCTCGGATTTGGTAGGAAAAGTGACACCAATCAAACCGAAGCCATTCTCTCCTTCAACCATTTCATCACTTACGTCATCCTCATCAATAATAGGTGACAGTAAGAATAAATTGCCTTCACCAGCCTCAGGACATCCAGAATTTTCATCACCGTTGGTATTCACGTCGACATCTAGAGCTTTGCCAGTTCCTAAAATTGATTCATTATCGATTGCAGATGTGAAACTACCAGACAGATTGAGAGAAAAGTTTGTACTGCCAAAACTGTCTTGCACTTCTACTAGCAAGACTAAAGCTATACCAGATATTATAAGAACACCAGAGGTATTATTGCATAATAGGAATGCGTTCTTATCAGTCCCTTATAAACCATCAAATTCAATGCCTGGTTTTTCGTCATGGGATTTGTCTACTAATTCTTTTAATAAATTATTATCAGTATCAAGCATGCAGTCTCTTCCCGTTGTTCCTATAGAACCAAGAAGTAGTCCCTCAGATATTTTAAGTTCAGGCTCATTACCAAAATCTAGGACTATAGATTCACCACTAGCTTTAAAAACCAGAAAACCTTCATTTTCAGAGCAGTTCTCATCAAACACGTTCTCTCCTACGGGCACTTTATCCTCATTGCCCTCTGCATTATGCTATAAATCTACATATTTACCTGGAGTAAGAACTCCTTCTGAAACGTCGCCATTAATCTTCAGACCTATTTCATATAAGGGTGCTTGCAATTCTAATGTTCCAAGTCAATCTGGTTCTCAGAATGTATTAAGCCCTACAACCGTTACTCTACAAGAAAAATATATTCCTTGCACGTCACGTCTTTTGAAGCCAATTATAGCTGTAGACATCCTGGACCCTATAAATCCAATACAGCTACCGAAGACACCTTCAAATGCACCTGTTTCTACTAAGCCAGAGTTCTCAGCTCGTAATACAGGCGCTAAAAATCTTTGGCCTTCTTTAAAACCAAATGCTAGCTCACCTTCAGTAACTTTAGTAGCTGATTCAAAAAACCAGAAATATCCTTTTTGCAATTCTACACCGATTACGTTGGCTCCTAAAATATCTGAATTCAAACTGGAACCTTGTTCTTGTACTCCCCCTAAAATTCAGCCTCCAGGGTTAGGGCAACCAGCAAGTTCTACAAATTCTCCTAAGCCGGTTTCATCATCTTTTCCAATCCATGGTATGTTGCCAAACAAGATTAATAGATTTGACTGCTCCAAAAATATTGACATAATTCCTATCATAGGTAGTTGTGTAGAAACTATAGAAATATTGGATACAACTAACGATGTTAGTAGCATTTGTCAAATCGGAAAAACCGGAAATGTTCCTAAGCTTGAACAAATAAATACTTTTAGCTCGTTTGCACCTAAATTAGCCTCTGCACAACATTCATCATTTTCTCGAGAACGTATTTCAAATCCAATTTATTCCCCACCTACAGTTCCATGTGACCCAATACCCACAGTATCTTCTGAGACATCATATTCTCCTAATACATTTTGTTCTTCTAGAATTACGCAAACTCCTTCCATCTCTTACATAAACCCATCTCCTCCTGTTTCTATAGCACAAACTACTTCAAACATAGTTTCTTCTATTAACGACGTTGTTTCAAATATAGCTCAGAAAATACTATCTTCATATCAGTCTTACATAAACCCTGCCCCTCAAATTACACCACTAAAACCGACTTATACAATGCCATCAGATCCTTGTGATGATCTTGAGTGGATATCCAAACATACGTTACCAATTCTACCATCGCCAGTAAACAGTCAATCCGTACTACCCATTACAATCTCTCCAATTACTGATTGTGTAAACCCTCCAACTGTTTGCATTCCTATATCAGATGCATCTTGCCAACTACCAGAATACGAAATGGCTGCTAGTCAGACATCATCCATTTCCTTACCTACAGTTGCCATACTACCACCAATATCTTCGACAACCTATTCATCACCTCAACTTTGCCCATCATATTTACCATCACCAATTTTGCCTTCATACCCTACTATATCATCACCGTTTTACATGGAGGCTCCTGTTTACAAACTAAGTTCATCGAAAAAGGATTCTGATATGGAGAAACTAATTGAGATGATGCTACTGGCTGAAATATTGAACAATGATGAGAGCTTCGACTGGGATGACTTGGACACGTTGTTGGCATTTTTATCGTTAAGTTAAATAAGGTATGAGGTAAGATAAGGAAAGAGAAATGGAAAGATAAGGATAGGAAAAAGGAAAGATGAATAGGGAAAACGAAAGAAAAAAAAAAGGGTAAGGAAGTAAAGAAGGCATAAACTTGACATTCCACCAGCGATAACAATGATGAAAAAGTCGAAAAGGTGTTGCACTGACATAAGCTATTGAAAAAGTCAAAAATGTATTGACACTAACGTAAGCTACCGAAAACTTATGTCAATCCCGTCTTTTGACATCGTGATTTTTTTTCGTGACAGACAGCGCCACATAAACTCTTTCGATTTATTTTAAAAAGAATCTAAGGGGTTGGAAAGCTTGGTTGTTATTTTAGACATAAAAAATATTATGTAAATAAATTCTTGTTTGTTAACATTATTTTGTTGTTTTATTTGATTAAAATTCTGACCCCTTGGCAAGAGTGAAAGCTGAAACGACTGTCAAACCTTCAAATGGTGGCCGATATGTGCTTTCCGAGGAAACTCGCTGTGTGGTAGGTGGTCCTGGTCACCCTCTTTTACCTTAAAAGTTGACTGGCAGAGAATGCCTTATGGCTATTGCTATTTATTTATTTAAACTTCTCGCACACAAAAAAAAAAGGTACAAAGGCGGACTTAATGCCTTAGGCATTGGCTTTGCTATTGGTACATGAAGTTTAAGAAAATAAATGTAAAGATAGATAGAAGGTCAGACAGAATTCTCAGAAATAATGTTAAATATACAATGGTTTACGAGACGATGTTCACGGTATTAGACTTGAAAAAGCCTTTGTTGTATGTAGGTTGTGTTGAATAAAGGTGACATTTATCGAAGGGCATAAAAATATTTGGAAAAATAATCTTTTAAACCGACATGGGTACTATTCCATGATAATTATACTTTCTGAGAAAATTGTATTAACATAAGTTAAAATTATGGAAGTTGAAATAAGGTGAGCAGTGGTGGCCCAGTGTTGGCGGTCCCAGCTTACGAGCATTTATTCGTAGGTTTGAACCCAGGCAATTCGTTAATTTAATTCATCACTACTGCTGTCAAAACGGTGGAGGATAACATCGTGAGGAAGATAATTATGGTGTAACCAAAAAAAATATGACATGCGACGTCTACCAACTCGCACTGGGCCCGTGTGGCGTACAGCCCATTCCATCTCATAGAGGGTTTTCTGGAGGCCTGTGTCCCAGTAGTGTGTGGGAATATTTTTTATCTTCAAGATGTCAAAGTCAATGACTTGAAAAGAAAAAGCATTAAGCAAGGAAATGTTACCAAATAATTTAATACTTACATTACTATTCATTGTAATAAATAACTTAAAACTAAACGCTTCCCATAATTTATTATTAATCTTCTTTTTGTGTTCAAATTCTAGAAAATTTATCTACGAAAACGACTCTGGGTAATCCAAAGATCTTGCCAAAACATAGGTAGTTCCGCCATCATTAAAATAACTGTCATCTGTCAAATCTTGATTACTTGTTACCACAGAAGTAGAATCCTCATTTGGGATATAAACCGGACCATAATTCGCTACTTTAGATCTAGCGAATACTGTTTCTACGTCTTTACGTGTATCTTTTAGTATTTTTTTACTATTATCTTTAGTTTCTGCATAGTATGGGGGTTTTGCTTCGGAATACATAGATGCTTTATCTGTTAAGAATCTTGCATCGTAGTCGTCATTTTCATCAAAATAGTAAAGATCTGGGTTAATTTCACTCTTTTCAACTTTCCTAGTTTGGAAATCAGGTATTTCTAATTGTGGTGCACTACGGAACTGTACCACATCTTCTTTTATTTCCTTGAAATTAGGTTTTAAAGTATTCTCTTTACCTTCTTTTTCAGCATCATCGTATTTTTTATCTACTTCATAATCTTTTACAATGCGTTCAGGAAGTCCAAATGCTTCGAATCGCATTTTGTTTATGACTTCGGGATTTTCTTTATCCACTGCGTAGTAGTATTTGGTATCGCCCAAGTTTTTAATGTATACTTCTCTATTATTTGCAGTATAAGCTGCACTATCCGTAAACTGTGGATAATAGTCTATATATCCATAGTTAGGAACAGGGTCATCTTTAGTAGATTCCATATCTTTGCCTTCTTCATTCTCAATTTCATGTAAGGTTTCTTTTATTTCAGTTGTTTTGTCATCAGATTTTGCACTTTCTTCTTTTGGAATAGGGTCGACATTTGTACGAGTCTTTTCTTTGATGATTATGGTTTTTTCTGCAGTTACTATATTAACCTTTGGAGTCGCTATACTTGCTACTGGCTTAGGACGTTTTGAAACAGTTACTTCGGTTGCAGTAGAATTACTCTTCCTAACTTTTATTTTTCTCTTAGTATTGTTTTTACTTGTCTGCGGTCTTCTTGTTTGAATTTCTTTCTGTTCATTTGTTCCTTTATTCTTAGCCATCATAGCTTGGTAGATATTTTCATAGTTTGCAAAGAAATTACTCATAGCAGGATTGTTATTATTATTATTAAATTGTGACATCCCATTGAAATTAAAACTCTTGGCAAAATTTTCAGGAAGGTTTGGTATTGATTTAAACAAATCCTTACTTTCAGGTATGGGGTTCCTTGGTACTCTATTTTCTTGAGTAATGCCTTCGATGAAATGAGCCACGTTTATACCTTCTTGTATTTGAGTTGGTTTAGCTGTAGTCGATTGTTCGGAAATAAGTTTTTCTGCAATTTCTTTATCTGGTTTTTGTTTTTTCTTATTACGTCTTCGTGGTTTTGGATTTTCAACCTTATCTTCGTCATCAATGGGATCTCTCACTTCGTTTTCTTTATTTTTTCGTTTTCTCTTTTTAGTTTTTTTATTGTTTTCATTATTTGTGTGATTATCGTTTGCGTCATTTTTTGTTTTGTGAGATCGCTTTTTCGATTTGTTACTGGTTTCTCTATCGTTATCGTCTAAATCACTGTTTATGTTATTTTTGCTAGTACTATTATGTTTCTTCTCAGACTCCCCATGCTTTCTTTTAGATTTTCTTTTTTTAGTTTTCTTACGTTTTTCTTCTGGTTTAGTATCTACTGCTTTATTCTCTTTATTTGCATCCGTTTGTTGATAATTTCCATACTCATTAACCATAGGAGCTACAGAATAACTATTTACAGCATTCGGTGCAAGGGCATGGTAAAGCAATTCAGCAAAATTCGAACCGTAAGCTCTTGAGTTTTGATCGAAATTCGGCTGTATCTGTTGATTCGATAATATTCTGTTCATTAAAATCTGCCTTATATTAGAAGGTGATAAGTTCAGAGACGGTGATTGATTCTGAACCATCATGCCTTGTAGATAGGATGCGATATCGCTTGGCTGGCTAGCAGGGGGATTCACATACCCATTCTGTTGGTAGCTAGGATATGTTTGAGCAGGTATTATCGGATATCCGTTTTGGGACGATACCTGGAATGAAAGGATGATTGATTATTCCAATTGTATTGTAAATAACAAATGAATATGTATTAACAGAGTACGAATATCTATATTTGGACTAATTTTATTCAAAAAACAGTGATAACTTTAAAATGAGAGGGGGCGGCCTGGTTGGTCTAGTGTTTGTAAATGCAGCTGCCGAGCAAGAGGTCCTGGTTTTCATTACAGGTTGGTCAAAGTGTTCTTGGGTTTTCCGCCAGGAATTACTCAGTAACAGTCACAGAGTTTGAATTTATGCCGAAATGATGGCGTTAGGCTCGAACCCTATTACATGGGACTTAAACATAACTGGTGTAATGTAGGTGTACCAGTAGGTACACCTCTGCCTAGTCCTTTACGCCTGTAATAGGCGTGATGTTACGATGGTATGTAAATAGAATACCTACAGCTCAGTATCATCGATAGATGCAAGTTCGACTACCTTTGTGAACAGTAGAAGATATTCAGGGTTACCGAAGCAATTAGTGTTGACAATACGCACATGACTCCAATAAATCAGATGTCAAATACAAGACCTATGACCTAATAGGTCGACGGTCATACCACTAGACTATCATCACATATATAAAACAAAGTCCTCCGCCGTCTGTCTGTCTGTTCGCGATAAACTCAAAAACTACTGTACCGATTTTCATGCTGTTTATACCAATGGATAGAGTGGTTCTTGAGAAAGGTTTTTTTTTAATTTCCGCGTCGATGCCGCAAGAATCAACTAGTCAAACACAAAAATAAAAAAATCATATACATACCAAAATCCTGCAGGTGAGAACCAAAACAATTCTTAAAAAAATCATATTCTCTAATAGTCATTATTCACATAAACTAGATACAAACATTTAAACTTTTTTTTTTTTTAGATAACTTTGACTAAAAACTATCACTGTCTTACACAAATTCTGATATTCAAATACGTGCACGTAATTTAATATTGTATTTATATCAATTTAAATTGAATGATAATTATAATCGATTACAGAGGTTAAGATCGATAAGTTTTCTCGATTAGGCACGAAAGGCTTATCAGTTTCTCACTATTTGGTTGCTTTCTCAATCACCTATGTCGTGACACTAGATTGCTCTATTATTATCTACATACATAATTATTATCAGCCTATACCAGTCCACAGCTGGACAAAGGAATACCCAATCACAGTCTGTGTAGGCATTTTGGCAAATGTCTCCATAATCAGCAAATTATAGAATCTAGGAAGTTTAATGAGAGGTTAATCTAGAGCGTAGAGGGTTCTGTAAAAAATTAATGAACTAAAATTTTTCTGAAAAATAAAATTTTTTTAGGTGAAAAATTTCATTTTTAACCTTTGCCTTAAATAATTCATTAGCACACGGAATTGGAGGGGAATCTGGTCATTTTTCTCATTTGAATTATTGTTATTTCAAATGTAAATTTTGACTGGACCAAATGACTGAAAAATACAAAACATTTTCTGAAACGGATGCTAGCTTAGGTTACATTGTTTAGTTCTTAGAGTAAGCTGAGATAATACAATCTTTAAGGTAAATAGTACCTACTCATAATAAGCTAATGTTGTTTGTGAGTACTTCATAAAACCTTCACGACCCATTATGCGGTCAGGTTACGTCTAGAAGCACTCCGCCTGGTGCTATGACGTCATATTAAATAGTTGTAGGTAGAGTAAAGCTGTACGGTCACCTTATAATGCAGACATTTAGTACTCGTACATGAGGGCGTTAATAGGCCAATCAACTCTTACCGTACTCTAGAGCGACATACAGCAGCTACTTAAAAATAAACGATTACAAAAACCACCAATGATACTCGAATAAGGAAAGTTTCATACCCAAAACTGTCCTCACGATGAGGATAGTTTTGGGTATGAAAATGATGGAGTAGAAAAGTAGAGGAATTCCAAAGAAACGATGGATGCACTGTTTAAGGTATGATATGGCAAGAATGAAGGTATCTGATGAGATGACAAGTAATACAGAAATATGGAAGACTAGCTTTTGCCAGCGGCTTCGCCCGCGTGAAAATGACGATTTTCCATACAAACTTTCATCCCCTATTTAACTCCCTAAGGGGTTGAATTTCGGAAAATCCTTCCTTATTCCTTGTCTACATTATAAAGGGAACCTCTGTGCAAAATTTCAGCTCTCTAAGTCCAAGGGTTTGGGCTGGGCGTTGATGAGTCAGTCAGTCAGTCAGGACTTCTCTCTTTATTTATATATTATACTAGCTTTTGCCAGCGGCTTCGCCCGCGTGAATATGGCGATTTTCCATACAAACTTTCATCCCCTATTTAACTCAATAAGGGGTTGAATTTCGAAAAATCCTTCCTTATTCCTTGTCTACATTATAAAGGGAACCTCTGTGCAAAATTTCAGCTCTCTAGGTCCAAGGGTTTGGGCTGGGCGTTGATGAGTCAGTCAGTCAGTCAGGACTTCTCTCTTTATTTATATATATACTAGCTTTTGCCAGCGGCTTCGCCCGCGTGAATATGGCGATTTTCCATACAAACTTTCATCCCCTATTTAACTCCCTAAGGGGTTGAATTTCGAAAAATCCTTCCTTATTCCTTGTCTACATTATAAAGGGAACCTCTGTGCAAAATTTCAGCTCTCTAGGTCCAAGGGTTTGGGCTGGGCGTTGATGAGTCAGTCAGTCAGTCAGTCAGGACTTCTCTCTTTATATAAATAGAAGATAGAAGAAGACATGCTGCGCCGACCCCAAATTAATTTGCATTAGGGCAAGAGAATATTGATGACTAAAACAAAAAGACCAAAGTCAACACATTAGGCTTATGGCTTACTAACATTTTCTAAATGTATCTTAAGTGTTAGCCTAGGTATTTCAATCTTTTATTAAGCTTGTGCGTTGTTAACGCCCCGTTGAGTTCTCATACAAAATTCAGTACTTCTAAGTGTCGGCACTTAGGTAGCTTTCACTATGAACCTTAACGCGCTATTAAACTAAGTTTTGTCTACTTAGTGTGCTGTATTTGCTAAAAAAGTTTCCTCTCCATCCTTCTTTGTAGGACGAGGGAGGGTGAGCATAGTTTTAGATTTAGTTTTGACTGTATCCTGCACTGAAAAAAATAAATCATTGAAATGTACTGCTTTAAACAGTAAGATATGAGCCCACGTTCAAAGCAGTAACTTTTAATGAGCTGTCGTTAAAAAAACATTGAAATGTTTAAAACATTTTTTTTTACTGTTCTACGGGCTACGCGCCTGAACTTGCTACGAACAGGTCATGGCTCTACGGCGTAGCACCGTAGCCGCGGCAATTTTATTATCATGTCCATTGTTTTATTAGTTACAATACTTAAAATACACTCCAAGTGTTTTACAGGAAATAATAAATCGGTTTAAAATGATAACAAGTATTGAAACAAGTTGATTAGAGATTTGATAAACATTTAAAAAAATTAAGCTGTATAATGTTTAAAATATCATTTTTTTTAAATCTTTTAATCATTAAGAATTTTACTGTAACAGTACAGTTCAATGTTTTATTTTTTTCAGTGTGGTGGGTGACAGAGTTTTTATGCCGCCTCCGATATCTGACTTGACTATGTAAGTCATAGGCATACCGTAGAGAAACATTCTTGCAATCAGAAGTTCTCTCGTGAGCAGGTGATCCTGGCCGCAGGACCAAGATCATCAGACGACATGGTTGGCGCAGTGGCTGAGCGATTGGACTGCTGCGCAGCGTGTTGCGGGTTCGATCCCCGCACGGAACAAATATTTGTAAGACCTACAAATAATTGTTTCGGGTCTGGGTGTTTGGTTGTGTGTGTGAGTTTGAATGTTTGTGAACGCACCCACGATACAGGAGAAATTCCTAGTGGGGGCAACGTTTTTCTAAAGAACAACAAAAAAATCACGCGAATTCATCCCACAATTATTTTATTGTATTTCTCAACATTTTATTCATGGACATTTTCTGTATCACTGCACGCACCTACTATGTTTTATCTCAGCATCAAGACTGATAGAAAATGCTCAAAGCGTTTAGTCCGCCTTTGTTCACTGTTTTTTTTACATTATATGCGTAAAGATTTAACGAAAAATAGCTTTAAAAAACACAAATCTATCTATATAAATAAAAAGAGAAGTCCTGACTGACTGACTCATCAACGCCCAGCCCAAACCCTTGGACCTGGAAAGCTGAAATTTTGCACAGAGGTTCCTTTTATAATGTAGACAAGGAATAAGAAAGGATTTTTCGAAATTTAACCCCTAAGGGAGTTAAATAGGGGATGAAAGTTTGTATGGAAAATCGTCATTTTCACGCGGGCGAAGCCGCTGGCAAAAGCTAGTTAAATATAAAAACACGCATAATTTTCAAAAACATTTATTCACAACAATAGCATTAGGTAGGTACTAAAAACTAAACCAACAACTTCTCCAACTCAACAACGATACTAGTAATCAGTTTAATCAGACTGCTCAGCAACCCGGTACCATCCGTCAACCCACTCAGCAGGTTAAGCACTAGATTGAGTACCTGAGCAACCAACCCTAGCAACAAACCAGGGGCTGCCAACACATTGGATCTAAACAAAGAGATTAACACACTGATATACAAGAAGAGGACAGATGCTAGATCTGTCAAAGTAGCGTATAACAATGGTAAGGTACATCCAAAATATGGGAGCAAAGCTGGTGTTAAATTCTGGACAATGTTTGATAAGTTATTCAGGTTGTTTATAAGGTTGATCAGGAATGGTAGGAGGAGGCAAGCGAGTTGGTTGGCTATGGGTAGAACGGTGGAGATTTCGTCGAAGGCTAGCCGGAGAGCGGAGACTGAGTACGCTGGGATCATTGCGTGGGTTTGGCCGATCTGGAAAATAAATTGTGAAGGTTAGTATTGGAAAAATATCGCGATCCGAATTCGAATATGACGGTTCAAGCTAATTTCGTACCAATTCTTATCCGGTTAGAATTCATGTGCGATTCGACCGTCATTTCCCGAATTCAGATTGGATGCAATATGCTTATCGATACGATTCTGCTAGGTGTGCAGTATAGTTATATTTTTTAGTAATAAACAAGCAATATCGCGACTGTGGGGCATGAGGTCCTGGGTGCAATTCCCAGCTCGGGCAAAGCGTTTGAGTTTTTCCATTACGAAATATAGGATCTATTAAGTATACCTAGCTTAAAAATAAGATAGAATTAATAATATAGTCCCCAAAAAGTAAATATACTAACCAGCACAGCCACCGACAAACCAAAGACAACAACAGAGGGACGCATAGTGAACGTCAACACTAAATCTAAATATAAATTATATTTGTCTATAGTTTTCGAGTTTTGTCTTTATAAATACACCTGTTATCTATAAAAAAAGTTATGTGCAATTGTTTTTACATAATCCATTTACTAATTAAATCGAATGCCTTTGATTGTGTGCAAAGATAATAAAATTGTATTATGTCATATTTTGGTAAGGGGGTAAAATGGTGGGCTTTTAAATACTGATATTTAGCTGCATACGGTTCTAGCCTGGAAGCTGACCACAACATTGTTGAGAAAAGGCTGGACAGATGATGTAGGTTTTTACTCAGGGAAATTATAATTTGATGTAATAATTTGTGTATTTAAAAAAACACCATGCCTAACCTATTCTGTATTTTTATTTTTTTTAAATAATATCTCTTTTTTTTCTTGTTTGTTTTTTTTTAATTTTTTTATTGGGTGTACTTGTGGCACATAAGTATGTGTTCTTTCTTTCTAACGACTGCCTAACTGACCTCCACAACCTATGTCCACTACACAGTTACTGGATAACACGATTTGTCTATTTCATAACAAAATCTCTTTATTAGACTTCTGCCTTCCCCACGGGGCTTACAGGCATGATGTTATGTTCTAAAACATATTTTAATAAGGTTGGCACGTCATGTTCTCGATGAAAAATGGTAGAATCTCGGACGTCACTAGAGATTTAAAAAATCCTTGAATGATGCTGAAGACGGATACCCACAGACTTGTAATGATTAGTGCTTGGCCAGACTGCAAACGCGGGCGCGGGGCGGGCGCGGCGCGACAAACTTAAACGTATGGAACTTCATTTGAGTGTCCGTAGTGGGCACGCGGGCGCGGGAAGCGGCGCGGGCTACTTTCCGCGGGGAGCGCGCGGGCAACTCGTGCCATAGCTCGTTCATACAAGTGGCCGCAGTGACTGCGCGGGGCGGCAAGCGATAAACCGCGCGGGAGCGGCGTATCTCAAACTTTAGTCTGCGCCAGATAACCAGATAAATTGGATTTATTTATTTAGCTTTAACTTTTATAAGGTAGAGCTTAAGAAATTAATCCAATTATTTATAGAAGTATCCAATTAATTAAAATAACCGAATTTTAAAATTCTTACCAAAAAAATTTGCTTTTTTTTTGCTTCGGCGTAAGTTGTTATTTTTTTTTATAATATAATTTTCTATATTTTGTAATATGTAGTCAAACGTATCCATTGACATTCTTGTATATTCAAAAAACTTTTGAGGTTGCTCTCGCAATCTTTCATACAGTGTGTAAAATTCTTCTTCATTTTCTCTGGTTAAGTAAATTAATTTTATTAACTCCATTTTTCACTTTTAGCATTTGCCATTTAAAGTAAGAATTTTCCAATAAAAACAAGTCTTCGTCATCCATATTATATTTTGACAAACACTGGACGAACAGTTGAACGCGACAACGCTCGGAACGAAATCGCGGTCCAGTGCGGACAGGCAAATCGCGCGCGTTGCCGCACCCGCGCCGCTCCCCGCGCCGCGCTGCCAGTCTGGCCAAGCACTAAATTACTTGAACCAGCCCTATTAGTCTTTCAGCAAGAAATTTTTTGACACCATGGCACAGTATCTGCCATACATTGTCCGTAATGAAACTTATTTTTATTAAAATCTGATGATTTGAGTGATATAGGAAGAAGACTGAAGAAACGATGGATAGACTGTGTGAAGGATGATATAACTAGAAAGGAGGTGACTGATGACCCTTCCTCGAACCACCCTAGGCAAGCTCGACATAACAAGATCGACCCATCGGCTATTAGTAACAGGAAATCACTACATAGTATAAAACAAAGTCACTTTTCTGTCCCTATGTCCCTTTGTATGCTTAAATCTTTAAAACTACGCAACGGATTTTGATGCGGTTTATTTTAATAGATAGAGTGATTCAAGAGGAAGGTTTTAGTATCTTTTTTGTACCCGTGCAAAGCCGGGGCGGGTCACTAGTGGATTATATAGGGTGACTGTTAATTATTACTATGGGACTCAAACTCAAACTCAAACTCAAATAGTTTATTTCAATTAAGCCATTACAGGCACTTTTGAATGTCAGAAGGACGGAAGAAGAACGAAACTACGAGTGCAATGCGTCATCCCGAAAGCCACCACGCCGAACCACACGCCACCGAATGCCCGCAACAACGAACACTGCGAGCACGAAAGCACGCAGCGACGCAAACCGCAACAACGAATGCTCGAGACCCCGAATCACGGAACAACGAATGCACGCCACAACGTGCAACCGCCGCCGCCCCGCGACCCGGAGCCCCGCACACCCGTCGCCACGGCCCACGCCACCGCGCGCCCCCGCTCCCACACCACTCGCCGCCGCCGGTAACATCCGGCGCCGCGCAGCCCGACGCAGCAACTCCCGAAACGACGCATTGCACTCCTACGCTACAGTCACAATCACAAGGCATAATAACTTGTGAAAGTACTGTAGTTGCCAGTTCCCTAACGTAGATCTCATGAAGAAGAACGGGCAAGAAACTCCATGGACACTCTTTTAAATTAGAATTTGTTACAAAATCTTATAATGTATTATATCATTCATGTTGAGATGGTATATTATGTGAGAACTATGTAGCAAGACGTGCAAAATAAGAGCGTCCAGAGTAAAAAGATATAATAAACAAATCAAAAAGAAAAGTATATTTACACCATGGCAACTAAGGAATGACCAGTCTCCACTGACAGCGCCCGTTCACGAACATGACGCATGGATCAGCACCATCTAACTCAACCATTTTGAAGGGAACTAAATGATCCGACACACCCGCCACCATCAGCGAGACATTTGAGTGAGCATGACATTCTCTCAGCCACCAGGGCAACGTCACTAAAATATAACTAAATGTAAAAAGGGGCTTTATAGTACTCACACATGTGCCATGCAATTATACAATATTAAGACATTGAATCTATACAATGCAAGATATTTTTACAATCTTCTGCAGCCTCTACAATAACTTCACATGATAATCGATTTAATTGCCCCTATGGTTGTGGAGCAAGACCAGCATGGAGCCAAGCATTTTTATCATCAATGTAATCCCCCAACTTATAGTAAGCTTGCCTACATAGTGTGCGTTTAATACAAGATTTAAATTTTGTCTCATTTAGTTGAAGAATGTGCAATGAGGGGGTATTTTATTGTAACATTTTAAACAGTACCCCATGAAAGATGAGTCTACTTTAGCTAGCCTGAAACCTGGCTGAACTAGTTGGTCCCTATTTCTCGTATTATAGTGGTGTCTATCACCTCTTTTGCTAAATAAATGCAGATTTTTCCTGACGTACATGATGTTTTCATAGATGTATTGACAAGGTACTGTCATGATGTTAATTTCCTTAAACAGCTCTCTCAGAGAATCGCGCCTTCGTAGACCATATATGGCTCTAATGGCTCTTTTCTGCAGAATAAATATAGACTCGATGTCTGCAGCCCGTCCCCATAGTAAAATACCGTATGACATAACACTATGAAAATAGCTAAAATAGACTAGTCTCGCGGTATCTACGTCAGTAAATTGACGGATTTTCCTAACAGCATAAGCTGCTGAACTCAGCCGTCCTGCAAGAGATGTTAAATGCGGACCCCACTGCAGCCTTGAGTCAATCGTTATCCCCAAGAAAACAGTTTCATTGACAAATTCTAGTTTCTCTTGATTCAATACTATGTCACAATCAGTACTTTTGACATTTGGTAGAGCAAATCTTATGCACTTCGTTTTTTTCCCATTTAATACTAAATTATTAACGGTGAACCAATTATGAACCTGCAGTAAGGCGTTATTTACGGCATCAAGATTCGTGGCACGTCTGTTTACCTTAAAAATTAAAGAAGTATCGTCGGCAAACAATACCATTTCAGGTTGGTTTTTAAATAAATGGGGTAGATCAGTAATATAGACTAAATTTAAAAGAGAAAGGGACCTAATATCGAACCTTGTGGCACACCCATGCTTACTTTTAAGCCCATTGAATTGACACCATTTATTTGTACTTGCTGATGTCTATCGCTTAAATACGATTTCATTAAACTGAGCGCAAGATTCCCTAAACCGTAATGTTTGAGCTTTATGAGAAGGGTTTCGTGGTTGACGCAATCAAATGCTTTAGAGAGGTCACAGAAGATCCCTATGGCATCTTGTGACTCTTCCCACGCAGTAAATATATGTTTTAATAAGGTGACACCGGCGTCAGTCGTACAACGTCCTTTGGTGAAACCATACTGTTTCTCATGTAAGATTTTGTTGGTGTTAAAGTGGATGAGCATTTGATTAAGCATTACCTTTTCAAACACCTTGCTGAAAACTGGCAAAACGGATACGGGTCTATAATTATTGGTGTCTTTACTGTCACCGGATTTGAAAAGTGGTATTACCTTGCTGTATTTCATAAGGTCCGGGAAGACACCCTGGTCCACACACAAATTAAATATTAAGGCTAAGTACGGAGCTACAGTCTCAATAATAGCTTGACAAACTTTAATCGACAGTCCCCATAGATCTTCGGTTAATTTGACTTTAATTTCCTTAAAAGCTTTAATGACTGCTATGGGGTTTATATGTTTAAATTGAAATTCAACCGGACAGGCTGAAACGTTCGCTCTTAATAACTCAATAGAAAGCAAGGGTGACGAATTTAAGGTTTCAGTAGTTTTAAGTGGGATACCAGTGAAGAAATCTACAAATTCTTGAGCAACTTCGTTTTTAGAACTTAAAAGGCCACGTGAAGTCTCTAGAGTGATATCATTATTATATTTTTTATTTCTATTCGTTTCACTATTGATAATTTTCCAAACCGTCTTTATTTTGTTATCGGCGGATTTAATCTTGTTACTAATGAATAAGGCTTTAGCTACTTTGCAAGCGTTTTTAAAGATTTTAGAGTAACTTGCAACATATTTATTGAAAGTTTCTGAGTTAATGTAGGGCTTAAGACCGTACAACTCAAACAATCGCTCCCTACTTTTCCTAATGCCCTTAGTTGCCCAGTCACTGAACATAAACTTAGGACAAATAGATTTAGTTTTCATTTTTATTGTATTATTGAACTCCGTGTGAATCACCGAAAAGAATTCTTCATAAAATAGATTTACATTGTCGATAATCTGGCTTGGAATGCCTAAATTACTAATTAAATTATCATTAAATTTATTTAAATTGCTGGGTGTTATCTGTCTAGATTTTATTTGGATTGTTTGTACTGGTGTGTAGGATTCAAACACAACGACTTGACCGCTGTGATCCGAAGGAAGGTAATTTACAATGAATTTATCCAAGTAGTCGCAGCAACAAAAAACATTATCCAGACATGTAGCAGTATTTGTAGTAATTCGGGTTGGATCCGAAAACACGTTTAATAAATTAAATGATTTAAAAAGATGCAAAAATCTACTGCTATTTGAATTTTTATCTAAAATATTAACATTAAAGTCGCCACATATAACCACTGATTTATTACCAGTTACAAGTTTTGCTAAAACATCTTCCATTACTGACTCAAATGTAGAGTAGTTATGATAATTTGGCGGCCTGTAAACGCACACTATTACATGCTTATCCAGCTCAACACAAGATAGCTCAATATTATGTTCGATCGATAGTTTAACAATATCATCACGAGTTTTGAATTTAATTGAATTTTTAATTAATATTAATGAACCTCCTCGCAGCATTGATTTACGGTTAAAACAGCTACCCACCGTATAGTTTTCATAATTAATAAGCATTTGGTAATCCTTAAGCCAATGTTCAGTAAAACAAATAATGTCAAACATACTTTTCTCTAAAAACAATTCTATTTCTAATAATTTGGAAGAAATGCCTTGGATATTTTGGTGGAATAAATTCAAAGTGTTCTGCTGAGGCCCTTTTTTACTAACTAATTTAGAGCAAGAAGATACCTTTCTGTTGATATGTTTAACAATATTGTTAATGGTACCTTCTGTTGTCTTACTTCCTAGTTTAAACTAATATTAATATCTGGAGTGAGCCCAGAGTCTCCTGTGCCATCACCAGACAACAAGATACTATCACTTAAAACTTCTAATTGAGAGTATTCCCCGGTGACATATGGAACCTCCTCCGTACAATGATTGTAAACATTTATAGCACTAGTGCTATATTTATCTAAGGTCACCTCCTGTACATTAGTACCATGACTAATAGTCGCAGTGTCAACAATATAAGCAAACTTCGACATACTACTTATGTCTGTGTGAATATTAAAAGCTAATAGCTTTTAATATTCACACAGACAAGGACAAGATTCAGGTTTGGTCCTATAGTAAAAGTTCTTTGCTATTATTAGTACAATCATGTGTTTTAATATCAGTCACTAATTACCAGTCACCCTATAATTATAATAAAACAAATTAACATCGATAAGGGCTAATTCACACTGGGTCCGTCAACGACGATTCGTCAAAAAAGACGATACGTAATGACGGCTAAACGTTCACATTGCATACGGAATCGGGTTTAATCACGATTCATCAAAATATCCAAATAGATGTTCAAACTGAATTCGTGATTCAGACTTCAGTCTTGGACGAACTATACAACACGATGGATGTGAATATGACTATTTTGTGTTGGTAATACCTACCAACCTTCGATCTAAACAAAAAAAAAGAAAAATTAAAACACTGGGTGCATCTAATTTTAAAACAAAGAGCAATTTTTGGAACTTTCCTTACGTTAACGAGTGCGTTACGTGATTTAAAATTTTTCAACTATTTTACGGCCTTATTAATAAAAAAAAGTTAAGCCTGCTTAAACTTACGCTTAGTTTATCTCGCATGCCGTCTCACTTCAAAAATATTCAAAAGAAAGGGACGGCATGCGAGATAAACCAAGCGTAAGTTTAAGCAGGCTTAACTTTTTTTTATTAATAAGGGGGCTAGGGTGTCTATATACCAATCCGTCATAACGATTCGTGATTTAAAACTGAAGGTTTCTGAAAAAAGACGAAACGTGATTTAAGACGTATTTGTCATTATTCACGATTCCGTAATAGTGTGAACACGAGCAATTAAAATTAAAGCCGCCCATACAAATCAAAATAACGATTCGTGAAAAAAGACGATTCGTCAAAAAACACGAATCGTCTTTGACAGATTAGTGTGAATGAGCACTAACTGTTAATTTCTAATATTACTTGCTTATCAAGCAAAACTTCACATTCCACATCGATTTTACCTCAAGTTCTTACTCAGCAAAATAACAATAACATTATACTATTTACTAACTCAGCATTTTAGAACCGGGCAAAAAGGTCAAGTACATAAAAATGTAGGTCATGTTCGTATGTGAATACGTACAATAATATGTTACGAAGAATTCGTTGAATGGACAAATTGGAGTTTAGACATGTATATATAGTATTTTCACGACTGTCAGCAGCATATTCAGTTTTTATTAAACTATAAGGGGCCGGTGTTTCGAACCTGATTACTCTGAGAAGAAAAAGCTGAGACAAACACAAAAGAAAATCTCTTTTAGGGTCCAGACTTAATCTTGGTATACCTACACACAAGAGAATCTCAAATTAGTGTCCGAGATGGTTAAATATTGTTTAGTAGACTAAGTAACCGAATGATTACTGAACTACCCACGAGTGCACTTATAATGTGTCATCAACGCTGTTATAACTAGATCCCACGACACAGGGTATCCTAGTGTGGGGTCTAGCGCTACTTAATTGCACCATAACTGTACTGTTTTTTTATTTTATCTTGCATTCTGTAATTGTTGTGCTTAACGTGTCATCCAATGTGTCTAAATAAATTATATTATTATGGTCTTTTAAAGAATGCACCACACAGATTGAGTTTGAGTCATCGTGGTGAAAGGATTAGTCAGCTTTTCCAAAAGGATTAGTCAGCTAGACTCTGCGTTACCGAGTGCTATCTGTCATTCTGGTCTAATAAGATTTGAGCTCATCGACACGTACTTAAAGAAGAAGACCACACAGATTTGAGTGAACCCGTCTAGTCAGTGCAAGCATTTGTCATCGTGTAGTTCGACCTGTAATTACTCAAGGAGTTCACCATTAAAATGCTACGTTCTATCAGAGTAACATAGGCTATATCTTTACATAGTTGAAAGCAAAATCGCTCCCACTGTTTGCACACTTAGAACTTTTAAACTGCACAACAGATTTTAATGCATTATTCAGTTAAAGACGGTGATTCAAGAGGAAGGTTTATACATAGTAAATTGCACCCGTGCTAAGTTGCAGCCGGGGAAGGTCATTTATTTAATAAAAGTTTAAAAAATAAATGTCCACCAGTGCGAAGTCAGGATGGGCAGTTAGTTTTATATAATTCCATCAGTTTTCTGCCCACACTCATGGTAATGACACAAAAAACCTAGTTTAATTCAAGGCTATCCAGCAAATTACCTGTCATCAAAAAAACATTAGGTAACTTTCATTATATAACTTTGAGGGTCATCAACCTTAGACGCGTGGATCATTATTGTCTTTTGTTTTTATCAGACTAAATGTGGATATGTTTTATTTTATTTTTTAATTAACCTGTATTGTCCCACTGCTGGTCAAAGGTCTCCCCCATAGTCTTCCACTCTTCTCTCTGTGCAGTTTTCTCCGCCAATCTCGCACAAAAGCCTCAGCCTAAGTCGTCACGACAGCGTTTTCTAGGCCTCCCTCGGCGACGACGCCCTCTTCTGTCAGTTTTTCAAGCCAGGACAGCAAGCTAGTTCTCTACTAAACTGTCCTGTCTTACTGCCCTGGTTTGGAACATGCTAGAAATGAAGCTAGTTTTGTCTACATGAAGCCAGAAGTACTAGCTTACTGACACTAGCTTGCTATCCTGGCTTGAAAAACTGGCCTCGTTTATCCCGGGCATGAGACAACGGCATTTCAGAAATTTCAGAAAGTTCAGGTGCGTAGTACTCGCAACCGTCGTGCGTGTTTAAAAGTGGACGAGGCAAAACGAGTGTGTAAGGATCGTAGCAGGAGGCGTTCTGTGGTTTCTGCCTAAGCCCATGGAAAAGGCGTGAGTTTTTTGTATGTATGTGGGTGTCTTTTGTTAGGGCCAAGTCTGTAACTATATTCAATCACTGTATACCTATCTCAACAGTAAAAAACTGGACCAATCTCAAAGGGCTTCCACCCCTTGGAATGATGCCAAAAGTTAAAATTTCACTCAGTATTAGAATTTATATAACAACTTTCCATTAAAATTGTCTAGTGGCCGAAAGCGCAACATACAACCTATCACTGGCCTGCAAATAGCAAAAAACTTAAGAAAATCGACTTCACAAAAAAGTGGTACATTTTACTTTCAGAAGTTGGTGACTATTGTTTGTGTCATTGTCTTTTTTGCCATCGACTTCGATTTTCTTGATTTTTAGAATCTTTCTTTCTTTCTTTGAAAGATTTCTATTTAAATAATTATTCAAGTTTAATTGTAATAAACACCTTTTACTAGAGTAGAATATACTACCTATAGCCTCACGCCTCTGTCTGTCCTTTGGGGAGCACAGCAAGCTTAATGAATTTACTTAGTTATTTTTGCATAGAAACATGTGTATAACTAGCAATACAGTTACGCAAAAATACTTCGCTTCGATTATATAATTAGGTAACTATTTGTGAAATTAATAACGATAAAAGATTACTTTCCATTATCTTTTCTGTATTAGAAATAAGTGAAGTAACCCGTAAGTATATAAAACTGTTTTTTATGAGAAATAAACATTGTAAATATTATTTTAGGGAAAGTTATACATTCGTCACTAAAAATGTCGAAGATCGGTTTTGCAGTTTTGTGTGTTGCAGCGGTTTTTGCTACGGTAAGAGAAAATATACATACATAATACTATACACAGCGCTATGCTTCCACATTTATTGTGCAAACAGCCAGTCTGTGCAACTGCCAGCTTCTATGTTTGTCAATCACTATAATCTTAATCTCTTCAAAGTTCAGGTGAATTGGTTCTTTAAAAACAAACAAAAAAAAAAACAAATTAATCTTTCCTAAATATTTAAATGGAGAGAACTGGAGAGCTTGGGGTATTAATTAAGTTAGTAAACGCTTGTTTTGTACTGAATGGTAGGTAGTCAGGAAAAGATTTGTTATGATAATAATTATCTAATTTTTATCTCAATTTCTCTCGATTCTCGGCACGTAGAAGAGATAATTCTGTTAACACTACATAACAGGTGGCGTTATGTTTTAAATACAGTTATCTTAGAACTGTCCCTATTCACCTAGAAGGAGCTTGTGCCTAGGTTGTTGCCTAGGTTGTTTCGTGGATGAAAAAGTCACCTTTCGTGCATCCTTTCACAGAAACTCAAACATACACGACATACATCAACCCACCTCGAGACAAACAAATCACATTCCAGTGTCGATGCTAGTAGAGCCTTCAGCATTGCTAGGGTACCAACCAAGGAAGAATTAATATGGGAAACTGTCCGTGCAGACAGAACATCCACATCATTTGGAAAATGTCAGGTGTCGGATCGATAGTGCAACGGGTGGTTCCGAACTAATGATGTCATCTCGCTCACTGGACCGGCGCAGTACGATCTTACCTCTGAAATTATGCTATAGCCTTTTAACCCTAGGCTAGGATGACGTCCCTATCTATCTGACCACTAAGTTAGTTATCAGATCTCTTTTCAAATCGTCATAAAAAGTTTTAAATCAAAACGCACTTTTAACTTGCCCCGGTTCGTGCAGAAAATTGAATCTGTAAACTAAAACTGAAAGCATTTGTTTCAAATAGACCATTACAGGCGCTTCTGAATGCCAGGAAAGCAAGGAAAGCGAAGCTACAGTAAAAAACCTTAATAACTAGGATGGGTGAATATGGAGAAGAACGGGCATGAAACTCCATACATAACGTTCGTGAATCATTTAACAGTTTAGAAGTAGCTATACAAATAAATAAAATTCGATTGTCTGTTTGTCATTCCAAAATGTTAGCTTTTTACTGAATGCACAAAAACCGATTGAAATAGGGACATAATAAAAAAAATAGCTTTGGAAGAAGAAAAGGGAGGCTTTTGTCCAGCATTGAGATACAAATTATGCTATGCAAAAGAAATCATACGGCCGAGAGTCGCAGGCAACAGCAAGTTATTTTTTTTTATATCATGCAACAATACTAAACCAAAACTTTTTGTTACAGCAACCAGTATCAGCAACCAGCGTCCAACTCCCAGCGGTCTACCCTCTCGTGAACATCCTACTTCCACTCCTAAACAACGTATACAATCTCCTTCTATCTCTCCTCTCAATCTTCGACACCTTACCAGCGAATATCAGCTGCATGATACCCGTTGACCTTGGGGCTTTAGAGACCTCTTTACTGAAGCTGTACTCTCAAGCCCTCGCTATAGTGAACTTTTTAAGGTCCTTGCCGGAATATGCTGTCGGTGCAAACCCAAATACGCCCCCAGCAAATGTGGTGAACCTCCAAGGGTTGCTGACGACCCTGATATCATCTGTCACGGATCTGACAGATGAAGTGCTGACAGGTATCGGGGGGGCATTGCTGCCCGGGTTGCTGCAACTGGTCGTGATGGTTGTGCAAGCGTTGTTGAGTCTGTTGTTGTAGGTTAAGTGGTTGTATTTAAATAAATGGTTGTTGTTGTATTTTTTGTGTTTTATTTTTAGACATTATCATTATCATTGTTTGAGTGTCAAGCTCCGATTGTGATGCTGGTGGTCCCGACTAAATAAAACTTCTGTTTTGCGATATGAAGACTATATGTAATCTGGTTTAGTGCTTACAAAAAGTAAATGGCCGATGTATGCGCACGGTAAGAGACGGCGAGCGAGTGTGTGTCGTGTGTGCCCACATAATGGTCAACGGCCTAGCGGTAGGTGGGGCGCTGCGGTGACGTAGGATCATGTGTCGCGATCCTACTGGCCGGCGCGATGTGACGATCCGGAACAATCATCTCCCAAGACTTTTTCCAACTATGACCAGTCTTACCAGATGCAGCTAAATAGCATTAATTTACAAAGAGCGACTGCCTATCTGGCCTCCACAACCCAGTTAGATGAGTAATACGAAACCCCTTGGAGAGTGAAATGGACAAATCTCTCCAACAAGCGGGCACATGTGATTCTCGAGCTAATCATCATACCGAGTCTATTCCCGCATTATCTCCACCAACGACTGACAACAAATCGACGATCACAAGCATGATAGGATCGAGCGGAAAAATTATAATATATGGAACTCAACAATGTAGCGGTCTTGCCTCTAAACTTATAGGCTCCAGAGAAGGCACCAAACATGTAAAGTACCTTGTGTCAGGCATCACGAAACACTATGCCAAATCAAACGAGGTTCTGAAAGGTTGTGATAGTCTGATATTGTCTGAAAAAGACAAAATAATACTATGTGTCGGTGAAAATGACACAAATCCAACAGACAGCCTGTTCGAATTGTGTTATATTTTAAAGAAATTACAAAACAATACTGTTTTTTTGTTAAACGTTAGGAATAACCGTTACCTGAATGAACTTAAGTTGAACAATCAATTTAGATTATTGTGTAACAAGTTTCCTAACTGTCATTCTGTCAATGTCATAGGTAAAACTGGGGACCTATTACAGGAAACTTGTAATCTATTGAATTATAAAATTGACTGCATGGACTATAACGAAACATTTCTGACATATAATAATTTGCAAATTAATAATTTATCTTCAAAATATGTCAATGTCAATAAGGTGGTACGGCAAAGCGGTGATAACATTGATACTTCATCAAAAAAATGCACCCAGCAATCTATACTAAATTATTTTTTTAAGGTTAACAAGCCAAGACCATTATTGACTAATGAGACGCATGAATATCAGTCAGCTCCCAGCTTGAATATATCAACAAACTCACATGAACAAAATGATTTTTTAAGAATCAAGACGAATCAGAAACTACCTACCTAACTATATTGCATCAAAATATTGCAGGAGTGCTTAGCAAACTAGATATTCTTCAAATTACTCTAAGCGAACTTTTAACTAAGAAAATATACGTAGACCTAATATGCTTATCTGAAACTTTTCTCAGATCGGGACAGGAATCTAATTTGTCTTTAAAAGGATTTAAGCTGGCTGATTTCTACTCCAGGCCTAACCAAAGGCGAGGTGGGGTTGGTATATTATGTAAAAGTTATATAGAAACTAAAAAAGTTCCATTATTGAATGAATTGTGCATTGAGCGATCGTTTGAATGCTGTGGAATTGAAATTCCACGCCATAGATGTATAATAATATGTATATATCGAATTCCTAAATCGAATCCGGACATTTTTCTTCGTAACTTGGAGTATTTAATTACAACACTTAGACGTAGACTAAAAATGAAAATTATAATAACTGGTGATTTTAATATTGATTCACTTAAAGAGAGTAAAGTGCTGACGGAATTTAAAAAAATTGTGCATAATTACAACTACAACATACACATTAACCAACCTACTCGCGTAAATGCCTGTCTCGATCAATTTATTAGTAATGTTCCCGAAGCGTCGAGTGAGGTTCTCAATCTTGGATTATCTGACCATGAAACAGCTCAAATATTACACATACCTACTTCCAAAAAAACAAAACCGTTGATGGAATGGTACATAATCAAACGCGATTATTGTCCCATAAATGTAGACAAATTTTGTAACTGTCTCTCTTATATGTCTTTGTCGGAGGTATATTCGGAAGAGGACTTTAATACTGCATTTGACACATTTTATGATACATTTATACTATTTTTCAATTTATGTTTTCCAGTATTAAACAAAAAATTACTAGCAAACAAAGTACAGATTCTGGTTGGATTTCTAAAGGAATAAGGAAATCGTGCGTAACAAAACGAACATTGCGATTCAAGTATTATAAATTAAAAACATCGGATTATAAAAGTATCTACAGAAAATACAACAAACTATTTAAAAAAACGGTATTTACAGCCCGAAAACTGTACAATATAAAATATATTAAAAAATCAAAAAACATTTGTAAAGCATCATGGACACTAATAAAAAAAATACAATGACAAATTCAAATAATGACAAAAAATACATTACAAAAATTAAATTTATGAATACGATTTTGACAAACGCTAATGACATTTCCAACACATTTAATAATTATTTCATTGATTTGACAACGGGTAATAATAGACCAGCAGCTGCTATGAGACATATCCATTTAATTTCACCAAATAACGCCAGCTTTTTTATTTATCCAGTTACTGCTGACGAAACTTTTAGAACTATACAATCCTTAAACAATACTTCTTCTGTGGGATATGACGAAATCCCAACACATATCTTAAAACACACTGCAACTATAATTACACCAATATTAACGCACCTTATAAATATGTCATTCTCTCAAGGCGTCTTCCCAGATAAATTGAAAACATCAGTAATTAAACCTATATTTAAAAAAGGGGACGAAACGGATATTAATAATTATAGACCAATCGCCTTAATACCAGTTTTATCGAAGGTATTTGAAAAGATAATGCATTCTCGTATGACCCAATTCTTGACGAAATACAAGATACTAAAAACTGAACAAAACGGATTTCAGAAAGGCAAATCGACCACATTGGCAGCTTTTAACTTAATGTCAAAAATTACTGCAAATGTGGATAAACATACACGTACCTGCACTGTGTTCTTCGATATGAGTAAGGCTTTCGATTTTGTTGACCACAAGATCCTGCTCAATAAATGTGAAATGTACGGTTTTCGCGGTCTACCATTGAAATGGCTGCAAAGTTATCTCTCAAATAGGACTCAATATACAGCGATTTCGAAATTAAATTCAAAAAATGAGGAAATTTTATGTAAGTCTGACGTTAGAGTCAACAAGACAGGTGTTCCGCAAGGTAGTGTAACAGGGTCGTTATTTTTCTTATTAAATATCAACGACCTCCCAAATGTTACCAATCATTATTATTCGCTGTTTGCGGATGATATTGCGGTGGTTATTACGGAGAACAAGGCATTTAATTATAATATAGAGATTAACGAGACGGTTAATGCTATAATAACATGGCTTAGTAACAACAATTTAAAAGTAAACATAGATAAAACATCCTTCGTTCAATTTCACAATAGAAAGTCGAAATCTGACCTTGTGATTACATACTCCGATCAAAAAATTAACGAAGCCAACGAGGTAACGTTTCTTGGTATTACAGTGGACAGTGGTTGCACATGGAAACCTCACTGCGCAAAGGTCACAAACAAAATTAACCGATTCGCCTATGCTTTATGGAGACTTTGTAAGATAGCTAACCTCAAAACAGCCCTCTTAGCTTATCATGGTTACGTGGCTTCTAACATTAGATATGGCATTGTACTATGGGGGAATTCTACAGAAATAAATAGGGTGTTTATAGCTCAAAAACAATGCATCCGTGCTCTTTGTGATGTGCCACCTTTGACTTCATGTAAACCTTTGTTTAAAGAACTAAATTTATTAACAGTTCCTGGAATATACATTTTTGAATGTTGTAAATTTGTTAAAACACACCCCGAACTATTTCAGCGTCTTGGAGATACTGTAACTTTTAAAACGAGATATCCTGACAGACTCATCATTCCTCCAATGAAAAGCCACTTATTTCACAGGAGTTGCTTTCCAATGGTTGTACGATTATATAATAAACTACCAAAATCATATAGGGAACTGCCAACAAATCGCTTTAAAACGGCATTGTTCAGATGGCTTATCGAAAAGACATTTTATTCTGTGAATGAGTACCTTAACCTAAAAGATTTACGTTGACATTTTCCTATTCTAATTGATGCAAACTTATTGACATTTTACTATTGACATATCACTATTGACATTCTTAATTTTACAACATACCAATTGTTACCAATTAATAAATTCACTTTTATTGTAATAAGTACCTATTTAATTTTGCATGCTAGTTTTAGCGAATTGTGTGAGCTACTCTTACAAAACCTGACCATCAAGACTGTACTACAATTCTAGCGAATAAAGTTCATTTCATTTCATTTCATTTCATTTCAAGTTCATTTCATTTCATTTCATTGTTAAAACTGCTAGCCAGACTTTTGGACTACTGGCTATCTGTTACGACTGTCATTTGTTAACGTGCTTTCCGAGGCACGGAGGAAACTCGGTAAGTACTGGGTGTTCACCCATCCACAGACCAACTTAAGCAAGCGCAGCTTAACCTGAAGATTGATCTGAGCGGCTTTTATTATCTAACTACAAGTATCTCAATATATAAGGTCCCTGTTGAAGCGATGCGGGTAAAAATGCGAGGATTATATGCGAGTTATAGTATGAGCGGGAGAAAATATGGTGCGCCGTAAAAACAATCCAACCAGACGAGAGCTAAAGAAAAGCAGTTCACTCACCTGGCGATGGCACCACGAGGACTTGAGGATTTCTTCGTGGAAGCTTGACTTTAGGCAGCGTGCACAATGCTTGGTAGCCAGCGTCCGGTTTTGCGATTGGTAGAAATGGATGCGAAGGGTTGCTAGCAAGCAAGCGAGGGTGGTTTTGCAGTTTTAATAACGCGTGAGAACGAAAAATGGCGGGCGGCGCGGTGGCGCGGACGCAGCGACGACAGCGTCTTGTCGCAGCGGCAGTGTACGGAAGAATGTCGTTCGTTCGCGGGTTAGGTTCACTCGCGAACGGAGGGAGTGAATGCATTCCCAGCCCTCGCTGATTGAATGAATTAAAGGCGCAACCATCCTCCCCCCTTTGGAAATCCTTAGGATTTTCGAAACAAACGGAAAGGATAAGGAGAGGATCTTAGATTAAAGCGGAGCGAGGTCAAATGGATTGACTTAAAGTTTAAGTTTTAAAAGGTGAAAGGGTGTGGATTAAATTACAGATTTACTAAATTACATACTTAAGATTAACGAATTATAACTGTGCTAATTGGTAAATTAAGTTTAAATTATTGCGAAGGAAGGGGGCACAACTTAACGACGGGGCGTTTGAAAATCCCTGCTGTAGTGCGTACTAACGCGACTCGCACGATTCCATCTTTACCCGGATATACTTGTTCAATAATTCCGGTAGGCCAGCGAAGCGGCGGTGAATCATCCTGGTGGATGAGAACAAGTAAACCCGGCTGAATAGGTACATCAGGAGTATTCCATTTTTGCCTCAGTTGAAGTGTATGCAAATAATCTACATGCCATTTTTTCCAATAGCTTTGGACTAAACTGTCTAACAGTTTTTTCCTGTTATGAAGGCTTACAGATGCGTCAACCTCATAGGCAGGCAACGACTGCAAAGGGGTTGTGTTTAGAAAATGCGCAGGAGTAATAATTGTATGCGGCTGGTCCGACAGCGCACACAATGGGCGAGAGTTTAAGACACTCTCAATTTGAGTTAATACTGTCAACAATTCCTCATAGCACAGTAATTGTTGCCCAATGCAACGATATAGATGAGTTTTTATGCATTTTATGTTGCTTTCCCAAATGCCTCCCCAGTGGGGTGCACGAGCAGGGATATTACGCCATGTTATTTTACGATTATTCAATTCAGTTTGAAATGCGGTAGACGTATCTTTAGAAGAAAGGAAAGTATATAACTCGTCCAATTGACGCTTTGCACCAATGAAATTGGTTCCGTTATCGGAATAGAGAACTGATACTGGCCCTCGCCTAGACAAGAAACGCTTGAAAGCGTCAAGAAACGTTTCCGAACTCAAGTCTGAGGCAATTTCAATGTGTATGGCTTTAGTAGTCAAACACACGAAGAGACAAATATATGCCTTTTGGCTTTTAACGCCCCTCCTTCGCGTCATAGTAATGTTTATAGGCCCAGCGTAATCAACGCCAGTGTGAGTAAAGGCCTTAGCTTCTTGCACCCGCGAAGGGGGTAAACTTGACATCATGGGTGTAGGATGAGAGGGCGCAACCTTAAAACAGAAGTTACATTGGCGTATGCGTTGTCGAATAATATTCCGAGCGGATATGATCCAATATCGCTGCCTTAATAAAGACATAAGAAGATGTGAACCGGTATGACAATTGGATCGATGGCAATCATCTATTAGTAGATCGACTAAGTGATGTCGACGAGGAAGCAACAATGGATGCCGACTTTCATAAGGTATATGTGCGTTTATTAGTCGACCACCTACGCGGAGCAATCCGTTGTCATCAACAAACAGATCGAGCTTTCTTAAAGAAGGAGAAGGTAATCTACCCTTTTTAATATTTTTTATTTCATCAGCAAAATGTTTGCTTTGCAATTCGCGAAGAATCACGAGTTCAGCGGTTTCAAGGTCAGAGACTTGAATTACCGGAGCGAGAGGTAACTTACGCAGAAAGCGCAAGATATATACCAGAATGCGTAATAATTTTTTCCAAGACGAGACTCTGAGAGCTAGCTCCAGAAGTATCGAAGAATCCAAATCAGGAATGACTGTTAGAGTAACAGAGCTCTTTGCTTCAGGTATAGAACCTTCAACAGAAGACGGTTTGAATGGTACAATTGGCCATTCAGCGGTTGGATGGCAAGCCCAAGGTGGACCATACCACCAAAGCGGATGATTAATGAGTTGCGAGGGTAATAAACCTCTTGATAAACAATCACTGGGATTTTCTATCCCATTGATGTGAAAAAAGCGGTCAGGAGATAGATTTTCCTGTATCTCAGTCACACGGTTGGCCACAAATACTTGCCACCGGTGTGGAGATGAATGAATCCATGACAGAGCGATCGTAGAATCACTGAAAGCGAAAATATCTTTTATAGGATAGCGATTATCAAAAACCGTATGTACTTGTTTGACAAGTTTAGCCAGAAGTAGCGAGGCACACAATTCAAGCCTTGCCAGTGAAACAGTCTTTAGAGGAGCCACCTTAGACTTAGCGCATACTAAATGAATGGATATATTACCGTTAGGGTTCGTTACGTGCAGGTATAAGACGCAGCCGTAAGCCTTCATACTAGCGTCTCCAAAGCCAAGCAAATTTATAACACAGCCGGCCGCGACACCTAAGTGGCGAGGTATTTGTAAGTTAACTAATAACGGTAATTCTGATTTGAGTTTAACGAAACATTTAGTAATGAGTTCCGGGGGCTCTTCATCCCACCCCACCTTAGAAAGCCAAAGATCTTGTATAAGAAGTTTTGCGTAGAGAATGACAGGTGCGACGAACCCGAGCACGTCAAATAGGCGAGCAATAGTTGACAATATAGCACGTTTGGTGTTACACGTAGTCGCGGCGGCGGTAGTGAACGAGAACACATCAGAAGTAGGTATCCATTTTAAACCTAGAACCTTCAGTGTGTCATCATCATCTGTGAACTCGATCACAGCACGATACGACTCCGGCAAGTGAGCGAGAAGTTCCGATGAGTTGCTCGCCCATTTGACGAGATCAAATCCACCGAACTTGAATAAAGCGAGCAGCTCGTCAGCTAAACGAGTACCATCTTCGGCAGAATGTACAGAAGTTGTTAGATCATCCATGTACAGTTCTCTCATGGCAACATCTGCCGCGAGAGGAAAGCGTTCGCGATAATCCTCAGCCAATTGACGGACGGTACGCATTGCCAAAAATGGACTCGAGCGGAGGCCGAAAGCCACAGAATTAAATTGGAAAATACGAATACTCTCGGTATCATTAAAGCGATATAATATTTTTTGATATTTACGATCTTTATCTGACAATGAAATTCTAAGATACATTTGACGTATATCAGCTGTAATTGCTACCTTAAAATATCTAAAGTTTAGCAAAAGCGAAAATAAGTCTGCCTGCAAATTAGGCCCTGTATGCAACAAGTCGTTGAGCGACTTGCCGCTATCAGTTTTAGCGCTTGCATCTAAAACAATGCGGGTTTTTGTTGTCGACTTCTCAGGCCTTACAACTGCGTGGTGCGGGATGAAGTAGCCTTCATTTATAGCGGACAAAGAATGAGGTATTTCCGACAGATAACCCTTATCTATATAATCATTTATTACGTCGTTATAAGCTTGACGTAAAGCGGGAAGCGAATGAAACTTTCGCTCTAGCGCGGACAATCTACGCTGAGCGTGAATGAAGGAGTTACCTAAAGACTTAGGTTCACCTTTAAAAGGTAACGACACAATATATCGCCCACATGAATGTCGCGAAACGGTCGATTTATAAAAATCTTCACATTCTTGATATTCCGGACCCTTTTTGTTAACAGTAGGTACTTCCTCGATTTCCCAGAATTTTAAAATTAAATTATTTAAATTATCTACTAACGGGCCGAAGGACCAGGCTACACTGTCATGGTTGACAGAAGGTACCTCACCCATGACAATATAGCCAAGCGTGGTTTCTAAAGCATGAGGTATGAAGCGAGCGGTGATCGCAGAATCAGCTGATTGAGAGGTAGATGCTGGTATAACCTTTTTCCCTAGCAAAACAAACGCGACCATTTGCGTACCAAGAATAGCGTCTATATTCCCAGGTACGTCCCAACATTCATCTGCGAGCGGTAAACCTATGAAATGATCCATCACGGACCTTTGTACCGCGCGAACAGGCAACGGATCAGCTATGTGATCAATCACTAACATGGTTAATTCGTATTGAGCGTCACTTACGCGCGACTGTATTGTAAGAGACACGTAACCCTTAATGGGAGTGGAAATCGTACCTACTGATTTTAAAGACGAGTTAACAAGCGGTTGAATATTTAGTTTTAATTTTCTACAACATGCGAGAGTGATAAGGTTGTTTTGTGAACCACTATCCACTAAACATCTTATAACAAAGCGTTTTCCATTTATCGGAACATAAACTTGTGCCGTTGGTAAAACAACTGACGTTTTCAACTGGTCACAAGATAAATCTATACTATTATTACGCGACGTCAACGCGATCGAATTCTTAGAATTAGTACATTCATTCAACCCGACACACGAAGATGTCACGACCGGCGACGCGCGAGCGACATGGCTGCTATGCATACACACCGACTGAGGGCTGCTGTCCAGTGCGCGAGCGCCCGGCAATGGCGACGGTTCCAATACACTAGGTTGCGATTGTTGCGAGCTTGTCTCGCGATTATTAAAATGCAACAATGAATGATGCTTTTTGTTACAGTGTTTACAAGTATTTGTAGAACCACAATTAAGGGTGGAATGTTTACTACTAAAACAATTGATGCACATTTTATTCTCTTTTATGAACTTAAAGCGATCTTTTACATCTAATTTTTTGAATTCTGAACACTCGTATAAATGAGTATGTTGAGATTTTTTACAAAACTTACAAGTGGGTACATTATTATTAACTTCATTTTCTGTTACTGCAAAACTATGCGAAGTTTTCGTTGCAGAAGAACGCGACCTATTTTGTAAGTTAGTCCCCTGATTATTTTGCGGTGACGTGGTTTGACGAACAGCTGTTGTTCGTTCAAGAACCTTTATGTGATGCCGTACGAAAGTAACTAAATCATCACTTGTGGGTATATCTTTCTCGCGGGCGGATAACTCGAAACTTTGTAATACTTGAGAATCTAACTTTTTTAAAACGAGATGAGTAAACAAGAAATCGGATAACTCGCCAATGTCTAACAGTCTTAACGCGGACCAAGATGAGTGAACTCTTTCAATAAAATCATTTAATTGACCGGGTGAACCCGAGGTAGGTTTTATGTCAAGTATATTATTTAAGTACATAGACCCAAGTAACCTCTTGTCCTGGTATTTTGTCACTAAAGAATTCCATATCGTAAGATAGTTAGACGCATTGGGAATTATTCCCGCGAATATATTTTTTGCGCTGCCATTTAATTTACCTACCAAATACTGTACACGCTGATCATCAGTTAGTTTTTTATTATCATGAACGTTAGTTTTGAAGCATTGGTAAAACAGTGGCCAACTTTCCGGTTGACCAGAGAAACTTAATAACTCCAATGGCGGTAAGCGGCAAACGTAAGATTCCACAGCGGGAATATCTACATTAGCGCGGGTAGACTCTAATATGGTATTACGTTTATATTGGATTTCTGTAAATAATGTTTCGAACGAGCTCCAATTACTAAAACTTATTTTATAATCAGGGTCTATCTCTAATAATAATGTATTATGTTGATCACAAAGATCGTTAAAATTATTATATAACTTTTCGATATTCGAAGAAGCGGCTAGAAATTCTTGTTTACTTCTAGTATCAATATTTAAAGGAATTATTTTCTTTGCAATCTTGAATAAGCTATTTATTTTCTCGAAAATAGTTTCTTTTTTTGCAACGATCATTTTCAACTTTGCTTCCGACGCCATTTTGTTGCGTCACCCAAGCTCCCGTTGTTCGAGTTATAATTTATAAAAAATGTGATATTGAAATGGTATAATGAACAACGTAATTTACTTGAACAAGCACAGTTATAAGCGTAATTATAGTAGGGAATACTTAAATAGCGAGATGGGGAATATTTTAAAGGTATATACTGGCTCAGTCCGACTCGAAATGGACCAAAATTATGTTGAAGCGATGCGGGTAAAAATGCGAGGATTATATGCGAGTTATAGTATGAGCGGGAGAAAATATGGTGCGCCGTAAAAACAATCCAACCAGACGAGAGCTAAAGAAAAGCAGTTCACTCACCTGGCGATGGCACCACGAGGACTTGAGGATTTCTTCGTGGAAGCTTGACTTTAGGCAGCGTGCACAATGCTTGGTAGCCAGCGTCCGGTTTTGCGAGTGGTAGAAATGGATGCGAAGGGTTGCTAGCAAGCAAGCGAGGGTGGTTTTGCAGTTTTAATAACGCGTGAGAACGAAAAATGGCGGGCGGCGCGGTGGCGCGGACGCAGCGACGACAGCGTCTTGTCGCAGCGGCAGTGTACGGAAGAATGTCGTTCGTTCGCGGGTTAGGTTCACTCGCGAACGGAGGGAGTGAATGCATTCCCAGCCCTCGCTGATTGAATGAATTAAAGGCGCAACCAGTCCCATTAAAATAGGTGGGCAGAATTTCAGAAATCATTTAGACCACCAAAATAAGGACGAAGGTAAAAATAATAATTAATAATATATTAATTAATTATATTATTATTTATTAATTTATATATTAATTAATTGTATTCTTATTATTCATGACAGTTACCTAATTAAATAACTTATGATGGACATAATATTATTATGATGAGCATGTTAAAATTGATATACCTATTATTCGTTCAAGCACAGTGATTTGATTATAATGTGACACTGTAGCACTTTAAATTATGTACTATATATTGCTGTGCCCTAGCAGGGTTCATTTATGAAACCTATATACCTGTAACAACCAGTAAACTACATGAATGCAATAAATGATGATTCCGCCCCTAAGACGACCCACTGACCTTATGATTAGTTTGTTCTAGAGTCCGGCAATTTATTATGTTAAGTAAAAAAACAAACAGTTGATTTAATGTTTTTTTTTGTTTAGATATTATGTTTGGTTAGACTTACTGAACGCTGTGTTAAAATTTGTCCACCTATTTTAATGGGACCTTATGTAATTAACTTTAAACATACGTCATGAGTGTCACAACCATGTTAATGTTACGTAGATAGCCGTTGCATATCATACACACTTAGAATATGAGACATAACTACATTTATACAAGGTTTAAATTAAAATGAAAGTAGACCTAAGTCAACCTATACTGAAATCAGTTGTAATGCATGAGCAAGCGACATGTGACTTTAAATTCATTGATACAAGATTTAAATTACAATGGATGTGAAATAAACAGGTTATTCTGAAATATCTTTGACGTTATATGCATAGAAGTTATACTAAAAAATAGATGAATATATTTTCTATACGCTTCAACCTGAAAATATATTTTTTTTTTGCTTTTATTATTCATTAACACATAATTACAAACAGTTTTTATAGACGTAAACATACCACACAAACCATCGTGGGTTTAACAGTAGTATGCCAGACACGGCAACTCGGTGCCACAACATTATTTATCAGTACATAATAATATAATATAGAATAAGTTGCAGGTACTAAAAAGACACTTCCTAGACTGCAACACAATCCAGGAAGTGCCTCTTCAGCACCTTTGAGCAATTGTTTACATTTATTTTGTTTCGTATAGCCAACGGTAACTCGTTCATAATAACGGGGAGCATGCATTCCGATACGTCACGGCTGTAATCCCCAAAGAGTCAGGCAGGGGTGTACTTAACACCCACATTTCACCAGGTATGTTTACGTCCATGTAATCGGGGGTGGCGGCCCCGACTTAAAACAGTAAGTTGTGGGTTCGAACCTAGGCAGGCACATTACTTTACTGCATGCTGCTCTCAAAACGGTGTAAGAAAACATCGTGAGGAAATCAGCATGTCTTAGAACCAAAGAATTCGAAGACAAGTAACATCTACCAATCCGCACTGGGCACGCATGATGGATTATAGCCCATCCCTCTCCTAGAGAGGAGGCCTGAGTCTCTGCAGTGGGAACATTATATGCTGATGATGAATTAGAAAGCCGATTGCCACCAACAGTGCACAAATCCAGACTCCGTGGCTGCTACAGAGAAATTCCTTATGGAAAAACCAAATAACAATTTGCCCAACCCGGGAATCGAAACCGGGACCGCTAAACCTCATGATTAGCAGTCGCGATTCAGACCAATGGACCAACAAGGCAATGACAACCTCAAAACACTATAATTTATCCCCGCGAATTTCAAATGTACTGTCAGGGAATTTAATTGTACCGTTGAGGCTGCGGGCTATTCGAAAGAGATACCACGGCCTCAGCACAAAGGGCTAAGAAGGAACATGTGTGGTTTTCAGTCAGTAGAAGTCTGACACTTCCTACCACTCTGCCCAGAGCGGGACAAGTCATTTGATGATATTTTTCTAAATAAAAAGGAAATTAAAATTAAGGGCAAATTGACTCATCATCGTGATCTTTTCCCAATTGTGTTAGGGTCTACTTCCAGTCCTCAGAACACAGAAAGAACCAGAAGCCGTAAGCGCGCCTATTACTGAAGCGACAAAAACTACTCCTAAACAGAGTAGTTTGACACGCAGCCGCTCAGTTACTCTTTGAACGTCGTAGCGCGTAATGTGTTTTACCGGTGTCCAATTAAATTAAATTATGCCGTCTTGTGTCGTTTCCACCTGTAAAAATGCAGCGGGGCTAAAAAATAAACAGGATTGGATCACATTTCACATTTGGGTGAATTTCAACAAATGCCATTTTTTTTATCATATCGGTGAACTTTTTCATTTATGTTATTTTTTTATATTTTTCAGGTTTTATGTGATCTTTAGGATATCAAATATCCCCAAATTTAATATCATCAACGTAACATTTAAGACTAAAGAGAAAATTCAGTTTGAATTCTGGTTTCCACCGATATGATAAACCGGCACCGATTATTTTTCTGTACACCGATATGATAAGTTTATCCACCGAAATGATGTACATATCCAGCGATATGATAATCTATCCACCTTTGAACATCAAACAGGAAATAGTAGGTACCTATATATTTTTACTAGGGTGACTTAGAACTGAAGACCTGAACTGAGGGTCTTATGTGAGTAGATCACATCCAAAGAGAACTGAGTTCTTTGAAATCTATTTTATTATATTTACTGCCTACTTAACGAAATGACACGGGATCTACCGATATGATAAAACGACTCACCGAGATGATAAAATATGTACCGATATGATAAAGCAATCCACCGATGTGACAAAACTGTGCGTTGATCATGAATCAAAACACCGATATTAGATATAAGACACCGATTGATTTTTTCTCATCATTTCGGTGTAAATTATCACATCGGTGGTAATAAAGACCACCGATTACAGCGATATGAGAACAGCGACGTGAGAAATAACACAATTTTTAGAAAATTAGAAAAAATGCATAATATCTAGGATAAATTCAATAACAGTCAATGAAGCTAATTCACTTACTACCTCTGCTATAACCAAACAACAATAATGAAACTACTCATTACACTAGAAAAATGCAACCACCGATAATATAAAATAATTGTCCGGGAGCAACTGAAATGGCGTACTTACGTTATTGGAGGGAATATGCAGCGATTTGACACACGTCCGTCTTGACTGCGCACTAGCACACACTAACGAGAGAAATAAAATTGGGGTGGGGACGCTGTCGGACTCGTCGATGTAAAGTTAGGTTTAAATTACTTTTGTCCAGCGATATGAGAACATTTCGCAGGACAAGTACGTTTGTGCCTCTCAGTAATAATAATCGTTAATTATGTAATAAAATATGTTATATATTAATAATATAACTAATATTCTATGAAATAGAATAAGTTATATCCTTAACTTACTTATTTTAATTAGTGTATTAAGCTTTTTGTTTGTAAAAAAAGTAGAGGGACAGCACCGATTTGAAAAAAATAGAGGTTTATGTATATTATTTCTACCTTTGTAATAGTCCTAGGTAAATTATATTTTTGCCACAACGCAATAACTATCTATTGAATACTAAAAAAAATAATTCAGAACAATATTCCTTTTTTCAAATACTAATTTCACCGAAGACAAAAAAATAAGTCATTTGGGAAATTCACCCATTTAAGTAGCGCATTCACTAATCACCTTATTTTATTATTGAATAAATTGTTCAGTTTGTAATTGTCATAGATAATAATGCATCCATTTTGTTAGTGTTGCCAATAAACTAGTTTTGATTTTCCCTTCTTTTTATTATTACCTACTGAGGGCTTTTATTTGGAGTAGTATAATAATACCTTCTTTAAAAAAGTATTTTAACCCAGATGTTACTGAAACTATTTTTTGCCTCCGATAACCGTGATTTTTGGATATGTTTCTTTAGATGACTCATTATAACTAGGAAAAATAATGAAAAAAATTCAACTTATCTGGAAAAGCCAGAAAAATGTGGCCTTTTAAAAGGCCCGTCGTAATATGGGGGTCGTATACATGTATGGAGGTCTAGTAATGAAACAAAATATTATAGAATCAATTTAGATGGTAAAAAATACAAAATTACGGTTATATTATAACAATAGAAATACACACACACAAACATGCAAATGCCATCGTTACTGATTGTAACGAGACTGTGATATAGCATAAAACAGTTCTTGGGGTGTAATTGAATTTTACACTTTTGACAAATAAAAAAGCTTTTTGATTTGCAAACTTTGCATCTTAGTTGAGGTGCACTATATTGAACTAAGTGATCAACCCCATCATATCGAGATGATTCTCGATGAAACCTAGGTGTAGGACAGGGTCCTCTCTTATCGCTCTTTTTGTAGGTTTCGAGCAAACCAAAGTAAGGTGATCATATTATTTGCCCACTTTATTCTTCTGTCCTGCAAAGATATTTGTGTAACGTTCCAGTAAATTGTATTGTAATTGAAATAGTATAAAAGTGGCTGTAAGTTTTTGAACCATGTTCGTTATCCATTGGATATTATATACTTATTTGGAGTGTGGCGATTTCTTCATCTATATGTTTGGTTTCACGGTACGGTCGGCTGAACAAACCCAGAAATAGTTAACGCGCCTGGAGTAGAAGAAACAAAGGTCACTATCTTCACCGATCGTGTCAATTGTGCGTCTTCTCTTACGTAAGCTCGACAAAGGCACGTCATCTTCCTCGTCAAAACTCTGAGAGAACGTTACCTCAGCGGCTCAGCAGGAGCTCTTAGCAGAGAGCCTGCAAGAAAATAATATACATATTGTTATAACACGACAAAAAAGCACGTAACACACCTACTTGTGCGTTCACTGACATGTAAATTAAATTAATTCATAATTACTTTACCTATTACCTGGAAGATTTTGTAATGTTACGAACTCTTCATCAACTTAGTCTTCGTCAGTAACATCGGCATTGGCATTCTCAGGTGGGAAAATGGTTATTTGGTTCGGCTACAAAGTGTCTTCGTCATCTCGCTCTAACTCATCAAAAAATTAGATGAGATTGAGCCCTTTTACTAATCTCGTGCTGAAATAAAAATTATCATATAATAAACCCCTATATTACGACGGGACTTTTAAAAGGCCATCAATTTCAAACGTAAAAAAAGAACATTTAATTTGCGTTTCGAATCAAACAAATGAAGTTAAATTTTGATGAAATAACTAACATATAAATATCAAAGCGAATTTCATCAGATTCTGCATATAAATATCATACAAGCTTACCTTAGTGCAGCCATTGTAAAAAAAAAACTTCAAGATCTTCAAAAACACTCAATATACATGAAAATGTGTGTCCAGTTGGGAACGTAACTGTACCAAATAAAAGGTTGACAGGTATTATGTAAGTTAGCAATATGAATATGTATGTCAAGTAATTGAAAACTAATGAAAAATGCAGGTACATTTAATTGTTTTTTTTGGGCCTTTTAAAAGTCCCGTCGCAGTATCTGGGTTAACCGACTTTACAAAAGAAAGGTTATTGCCCGTATCTATGTATGTGTATGGTATTGTTAGAATGGCATAACATTCATAATATAGGTGCTATGTTAGTCTATTATGATTTCGTAACTTTACATTTGTGGTGTGTATGAGAGAGGAAGCCCTCCCCCCCCCCCTTCCTCTCTCACACACACGTATTAAATTATGTAAAAATTAAATTATCTGAACCGTTTTTTATTTAGATCTTCTCTATTTCTTAAGATTTTCAAATACATATCATTACTTAGAAAAGGACAATTTTGATTTAATAATATCATATCTCCAATACACTCAACGGTTACCCCAAAAACGGGCAAATAATGTCTGAGCTTGCCACATTACGCGGGTGGGAAGTGAGGCGGGCGGGGGACGCTTGTTTTGTATTTGGATTCAGCGTGCGGCTTGCAATGACAGTTGAACGCGGCTTCTGGTTCTTTCTGTATTCTGAGTTCCAGTCTTATCGCATGCAGCTGAGTACTATTATTTGACCTGCAGGGCTAACATGCGCAAGTCGACAAATCGAGAAAACGAGATGACAAATTTTGTCGTTCTCGATTCGTTTGTCACTTTTCCTAACATGCGCACCACGCTCGAGAAGATATCACGTCGTGACTTCTCCTTCTCGACGCGAGATAACTGATGTTGCCATTTCATGAAAACATACCATAGTCTAGTTTAGTAATGCCGGTTTCATTCGGTCAATATTGGTGGGAATTGCGTGAACGCTGCCATATTTGTGAACGCGACCTTAAATTGTCTCTGACATTTTGTCAATGGGGAAGAAAACTGTCAAATAGTTTCATTATGGCGCTATAATCTGTACATTGGCTACAAACAAACTGTTTATCTCCATAGAAATTGAACAATATCTTATTAGTTTGTGACTTTTTTCAATAATATGGGTCGTTGTGTAGCGTTTGGATGCAAAGAAATAGGCGTTGTCAGATTTCCAAGAAATTTGCGCATGAAGAGAAAGTGGGAAAAGGCACTGAAACTAAAAAAAATCAAAACAAGTAATTTTTCGAGGTTATGTGGGAAACATTTCAACGAAACAGACTACGAGACCACATCTAAGGCGACAGGTTAGTACGATACCTATTATTAATTCTGACTTTTATTAATAATTTGAATGTGTGGGAGAAACAAGGGTCGAACGTTGACTCGGTTTCTCCCACTTCAATTCAACGTTCGCTCATGGGGGATTTAAGCCGCACTGATATATGCCAAGTATTAACATTACCCAATATTGTTTCAGGCTTTCCACTTCAACGCAAAATTTTGAAGAAATCTGCTGTGCCCTATACACTTTGTTGGAATGAATCACAGAGTGACACCTCAGCTCGAACTGAGCGATTGCAACAGAGAAATGCAAGGCGTTGCTTATTATCAAGCCCTATAATATCAAACGAACCACTGCCATCTACCAGCTTTGATCTTATTCCAGACAAGAATTGGTTGGGTGGGGAAATGGGTTCTTTTCAAATAACTATACATTTTGTAACATTTTAACAAATGATGTATTACCTTAGTTTGTTTAATAACAGATCATTAAAAAGCAAAAAGTTAGTGAGTGAAGTTTATTTTACAACTTGTAGAACCATAATATTGCCCAGAAAACAGCTAAAAGTCGATAAAATGTTAAATCTATTGTACTTTTCGACAAGCTCCGCTTTCTTTCCTTGTTGCGTTCAGCTAGTCTATAATATAATAATATTCCACAACTATCACACAACGCCATCTAGTCCCAAGCTAAGCAGAGCTTGTGTTATGGGTACTAGACAACTGATAAACATACTTATATATTTCTAAATACATACATATTATAGATAAATTACACCCAGACACAGAACAAATGATCGTGCTCATCACACAAACATTTGTCCTGGGTGGGAATCGAACCCACGACCTCCGGCATAGCAGTTAGGGTCACTAACCACTAGACCAACAGGCCAGTCAAATAAATAGCCATAGGCTTTGTAATTCGCCAGAGATACTGGAACTCGTTATCCCTAAGTCGAATGGGTTGCAGACGTCGCGAATCACCTTCCTCTGTATTTTTCTTGCTTCCCTTTCCTCATAAACAGTTAAAAGATAATTATAGTACGGCACCGCCATTATACATAAATTGTTGATTTCACAGAACACTGTTATCCCCTTTTTCAGTTTTTTTCTCTGTTTGTCGCGGTTTCTCGTCTACGAAAACCATCAACGACAAACTTGTCATAGGAAAATGTCAAAATTCGACTAAATAAAGCGCGCATGTTAGAGCCTGACGACAAAAACAGGTTTGACAGATTGACATGAGTTCTTTAACAGAACGACACGAGATAAAGTGTCGCCATGTTAACTCCCATCGACAAACAGACTTATGTCGTCTCAGCACGAGAAAATGCGTCGACAAAATTTTGTCGACTTGCGCATGTTAGCCCTGCTGGAGCTATCTCCGCAAGAGAGCTAAGGTTTACCTACGTACCCCGAAGAATTGACACAATAGGGGATCGGACTGGGTCAAAATAATATGATTATGTTTAGTCCGTAAGTTAGATTATCGAAAAATATTGAATACGTGTTTTTTGTTTTATCAAATCAATAAAAAATGACGAAGATAAAACGCGTCAAAGATCGTGGAGTGGGGCTTGAAACGTCACTTGTGTCGTTAAAATGTACTATCATATGACGTCACACGAGTTTTCGAAGCACTGTATCGTCTTCATTTAAAGTTTACGTGAAAAAAGAAAAATAACGTGTCCAATAATTTTTGAAAATCTATCTGACGGACTAATTAGTTTTTTTTGTCCGATCCCATAGTGACACATTTAAGCCTCACGGGCAGAACACATTGAATGGCCGTTGGAGCCGACAAGTTCTGGAGTAGTAACCGTGAACCGGAAAACATTGCGTTGGAACGCCCCCCCACTAGGTGGACCGATGACGCGGTGAAGGTTGGATGCGACTGCGATGTACACACGGGACCTGTCAATGTGGCGACACTTGGAAGAGGCCTATGTCCAGCAGTAGACGTCTTTCGGCTGAAATGATGATGATGATGATGAATAGCTATCTGGCTTATTTATTTATAAGTGTCTCTTTATATGAGCAAACCCGTACAATAACAATTGTGTCAATTTTACGCAGACATCGACGCGCAGCGAATGAATTAAAAATGCAATTTTACGCCAACGCGGCAACGGTCAGTAAAGTCGCTTCGTACCGTTGCATGGGCTAATATCAAAAAGACTCGTTCGCCGCGAGTTGACCAGTTATCAGTTTTCGGGTCTTCTAACAATATACGAATTTTATCAGTGTATCATTTAAATGTGCTTTTCCCGGACAATCTTAATAGGGTAGTTGACAAAAAAAAACTAATTAGTCTGTCAGATAGATTTATAAAAAAAACGTGTGGCACTCGGAGACTGCCGCGGTAATTCTATTGCATAGCATTTTTTATCAACTTATGCAATAATCTAGGTATAAATAATTAGGTATTAATAGTGTTACACACCAAAGTAATTATTCATTCAAAAAATTTGAACAAAAATAACGATATTAAGAGTTTGATCTTCGAATTTCGCGCTATGTACATTTTAGAAATCAAAACTAACCTTCATAGACTAACTAAGCCAGTAAGAAACTCTATGACAGAAATTTTAAAAGAAAAAGTATTGACAGCCTGACGTAAGTGTCATAACATTGAAAAATATTAAAATTATTTATTTTATTTTAGATATTTTATAAGAAAACGAATCGTTTTAGACCGATTCGCAGAATAGTAATGCAAAAACCAATAAAACTTATGATAGATGCGTACCTACTAATAATAAAATGAATGTATATAGAGTACTCACTCATTTTCATTCACTATTTTTTCGTGACTTTCTTCATTAATAAATGCACTTTGTTATTCATATTTAAAACACTTTGTACACAAATTATACGAGTAAGAATATTTTAGAAGGAGAAAGCAGAGAGACAAACAATAATTATTTAATTTGACAACCTCAGTTGACAACCTTGTTATTTTCCGTAACCATAGCAAACTGACATTTTGCGTTACGAAATCTCTGGATTCGCTCTCCACGCTCAACTCAAGGCCCGCGATAGAATCTATGCAATAGATTAAAAATATTGGACACGTATTTTTTCTTTTTTCACGTAAACCATAAATGAACACGATACAGTGCTTCGAAAAGTCGCACAACGTCAAAGTTTGGTACATTTTTACCAGAAAGTGACGTCACCAGCCTCCATTCATGATCTTTGACAAGTTTTATTTTTGTCAATTTTATGTGAATAATTATATGATGTGTACGTATTACTAACAAATTGGATTGTATGATCTGTTTAATAAATGATTATTATTATTAATTTGATAAAACAAAAAAACCCAAGAATGTCCGTCGGGGGCTGAAATTAAATGAACTAGTTTTGCAATGTTCAGCTCCCGACGGACATTCTTGGGTTTTTTTAAGGTGGGTGTTTTATGTTATTTTATCCTTTTTTTAATTAATTTTTAACTGTCGTGGGTTTTTTCAAAATTTTTAATTTTGCTTTTTATTTTAAACTTTTTACTTTTATTTTTTTATCTAAGAACATGCACCAATCAAACCTTAACCCATAACTGAAAACTGAATCAAAATCGGACTTGTAGTTTTGGAGAAAAATGGCAACTTTGATTTGCACAAAAAATCTTTGCTGCAGCGCCCCCTGGTGAGTTGTCACCGTAACACCTATCTAAGAACATGCACCAATCAAACCCGAATCCATAACTGAAAACTGAATCAAACTCGGACTTGTAGTTTTGGAGAAAAATGGCAACTTTGATTTGCACAAAAAATGTTTGCTGCAGCGCCCCCTGGTGAGTTGTCACCGTAACACCTATCTAAGAACATGCACCAATCAAACCCGAACCCATAACTGAAAATTGCATCAAAATCGGACTTGTAGTTTTGGAGAAAAATGGCAACATGTATTTGCACAAACACACAAACAAACAACCTCTCACCCCAAACGCATATACCGACTCCGTTCCGTCGTGGGTAAAAACACGTATCCAATATTTTTCGATAATCTAACTGACGGACTAAACAGAATCATATTTTTTAGTCAGTCAACTACCCTATTCAGTAAATTACGGCGTGTAGTAAACGAGGAACTGTGAGCATCGTGCGGTGAATTGCGTACGGTGAGTGACGCACACACATCATTTAATAATAATATGAACCGATATTAGTATATTTCATTATAAGTGCGGAAAGCCTGTCATTGCAACGAGTTCCGACAAATGTCTAGCCGAGCCGAGGCACAGCCGACGGCGAGGGTTGACAGTCGGAACAAGTTGCAATGACGGTTCCGCACGTGTACTGAACAACTATTTTTAATACAGTTGCGAAAAAATGAAGCAATTTAATAAAATAATAAAACCGTAATTAAACTCGCAAAGAACATTTTTGGAAAATGGCGCCAACCGTAAAAGAATTTAAGCAGAGATTTTTTTTTTTTGTTTTCTTCTCCCATTCTGGGTAGGCAAAGGTAACTATGCCCATACAGCCAAGTCTTCAGTAGAATTTTTTTTATATTGATATTGATATGAAATAAAAATGAAAGAAGACGGATCACAATCCATATAAAATTACCCCACGTCCTATAACAACGTGACATATCTCAAAAAAAAGATAAAAATGTATAAAAAAATATGGCATACTTCCTAAGTTCATTTTTTTACACCTTCATATGAAAAAGTTGCAATGAAAATAGTTCAGGCGCTGTTCTGAAAAATTCGTTCGTAATGAGTAATAATGGACCGATTTAAAAAATTATTTTTTTGTTTGAAAAGGTAGTCCCACGGCCATAAAGTCAGGTCTCCGGTCTCCAGGATCCTGAAGAAATGAAAGTCAAATCTCGAAAATAAGCTCATTTTTGTACTTCACATTATTAGTTTTTCACTGTCTTGTTGTTTCTTTTGACTTCATACACGAAAGACATTATTCGCCTGATGTGGGATTTAATGTGAGGGTATGTAACAGCATTCTAGCGTCCCCTTTCTCGGAAGAGGCTAGGATGTTGTGTCGGCTATTGTTTGTTATTTATAAGAATGAAGAGGGTTAGTTAACGAGGTTATAAGTAATTATTATAATTTAAGTGTGTTACTCATTGTTTAGTTGTAAGTTAATAATTGTATAGTTGTAAGTTGATAATTGTATATGTTATAGGGGTGACATTATCACTGAGTGATAAAACTCCAATAAATAAAGATTTAAAAAAAAATAAAAAAAACAGAAACGTCAGTGGTAACGCGAGGGAGTGATCGACAGAGGTTGTTTCACTAACATTAACACAAATGAGAGAGACGAATAACGATAGCGACGCGACGGGGCAAGCGAAGCTAAGGAAATGCAAGTGAATAATGTTGTTTCACTCGTTCTAATGCGAGTTCTTAGGAACAATTAAATGGCGCTGTCAGTCTCCTGACTGACGCATCCAGCCCAAATAAAATATTACACTCATAACATAGGCGCGATAGATAGATAGATGCATCGGGCTAGTGTCCGCAACTCCACGCCCGGAGCGTGGGTTTTGCGTGCGGGTGGGAATCTTATTCGATCCACCGAAGCTCCCCGAGAAAAGCCAGCAACCCCTTGATGTTACCGGCAATCTCGCGGAGAGTACCTGGGTTACCGAAGTACTTGGCCCTGTATGGGGCAACCCCTGGACAGTGCAGGAGCACGTGGGCTGCTGTTTCTTCTTCCTCCATGCAGGCTCGACACAGAGGACTATCCGTGACACCTATAACAAAGAGGTGCTTATTAAATGTACCGTGTCCAGTGATGGCGGCCGTCACTGTGCGTAGCTGCAGCTTAGTCAGCCGGAGCGCTTGTTTGGTGAGGCGGGCGTCGATGGCGGGAAGCGCCTCCTTGGCCTGCCTGCACTCGCCGTGGTCTAGCCATAGCTTGGCGTGAAGTTCTCTGGTACGTTTCCTTACCAGCGTACGAAGATAACCGAAAGGGAGCGGCACGATGGGTTCTGGTCCCACCGCCGCCATGCTTGAGCCTCTTCGAGCGAGCTCGTCCGCTGCATCGTTGCCTCGGGAGTCGCTATGTCCTTTAATCCATTGAATGGTTATATTGTTGAGGTTACCTACCTGGTTCAGGCGTTGGTGGCACTCGTATATTAGCCCGGAATTGACCGTGTGGCTCCTTAATGCCAGCAGCACCGCCAGTCCATGTAGGTATACAAGAACAACAGTTATATTCAACCACGGCATTCCTTCTTTCCTTAATTCGTCTATTATAAAGCACATAGGTGTGGTACTCCTTTCTTCAGATATGCCGTGATTGAATCCTGCCGTGATTGAATCCTGCCGTGATTGAATCCTGCCGTGATTGTTCTGTTGAGATCAACAGAACGTTATTTTGTATCGTCGTATTTATTATTTATTTATTTCGTCGTCATCATCATCAACAGCCTATTAATGTTCCCACTGCTGGGACACAAGCTTTCTCTTTTTGAGAGGAAATGGGCTTCTTCCAAAATATTCGCGTTAGGAACATGTCTTTGACGTCCTCGTAGTATTGGATGATTGGATGCTGGCATGAAACACAATGATTGTGCGCTTCTATGTTATGAGCAGGAGCTGCTTCACCCGCTTGTCGGGCTATACGATGGTTAATCAAACGCCAACCAGAATTAGGTACAATATTGATCTCGTTCCGTCAAACGGTACCTGTAAAAATTATTACATTATTCACTTGCATTTCCTTAGCTTCGCTTGCCCCGTCGCGTCGCTATCGTTATTCGTCTCTCTCATTTGTGTTAATGTTAGTGAAACAACCTCTGTCGATCACGCCCTCGCGTTACCACTGACGTTTCTGTCTCATCATAATGCAATAAGTCAAAAGAACAACAAGACAGTGAAAAACTAATAATATGAAGTACAAAAATGAGCTTATTTTTGAGATGTTACTTTCATTTCTTCAGAATCCTGGAGACCGGGGACTTGACTTTATGGCCGTGGGACTACCTTTTAAACAAAAAATAAAACCGACTTCAAAAAAAAAAAACAAAAAAGTGAAAAATTAACTTTAGAAGAAAAATCAGTTTCTGAAGTCGGTGACTTCTGTTTGTTTGATTTCATGTTTTTGCCACCGACTTCAGAAACTGATTTTTCTTCTAAAGTTTATTTTTTTCACTTTTTTTTTGAATTCGGTTTTATTTTTTGTTAAAAAGTTTTCATTTTCAACCACTTTTTAGTGGTTCACACGTAAGTTCACATGTTCATGAGTCATAATGTGGACAATGTATTTTTTTTTTTTTGTTTATTTTTCCAAAACCACTTGTCTGATTTCAATAAAAAAAATATGGGACCATTTGGGAAGTATACCCTTTCCAACAAAAAAAGAATTTTTCAAATCGGTCCATTAATACTCATACGAACGAATTTTTCACAACAGCGCCTGAACTATTTTCATTGCAACTTTTTCATATGAAGGTGTAAAAAAATGAACTTAGGAAGTATGCCATATTTTTTTATACATTTTTATCTTTTTTTTGAGATATGTCACGTTGTTATAGGACGTGGGGCAATTTTGATCCATCTTCTTTAATGAGATCTCATTGAATCAAATAATTAAATCTGATATTGAAACAAATTAGTAGCTTCTTTAGAAATATTTGCATGAATCATAAAAACTTCTATGATTTTATTTAGTAAATACTTCGTGGTTGGTTTTTTTTTTAATGGACATTATTTTGACAGTTGGGAAAGAGAACGCACGAGTTCGGGAAAGGTAAAGAAAAAGCACGAGTACGTAATAGCCCACATCCCGAACGCTATACGTCCCTGCAATACGCCACTTTTTGAGCAACTGTATTAAAAAATAATATACAACGTGTGTATAATTATGTTTGCGAATAGTACATTTTGATACAAGTGCGGAAAGTTTGTTATTGCATTCGAGGCAGATTGAACACCCGAGCCGTATGGCGAGGGTGTTCATGGGGTCGAGAAATGCAATAACAAATTCCCACGTGTATCAAACGACGTTTTTCAATACACTTTCGAAGAAATTAACTAAAAACGTTATGTGTTTTTGTCAACAAATTTGATGAGACTATGATTTAATTTACTTTTTTTCCGCGGTTTGATTTCGCCAGGTTGAAAAAGAAGCAAAGGTATAAAGCCGCCAAACAGCCTCACAGGAAAAATATAAAATTTAAATATTTTTTAATTAAGAACACAAAAAAATGCTTACTTGTTCATAAAAGTAAATAATTGTTTAAAATATTTACGTTTATTAGTAGTATTCTTTTTACAAACACAATTTAAATATTCAAAAAATATTTACGCTGTAAAGACGCAGATCAAAATGGCGAGATTAAAAAAAAACACGCCTGCTCTATAATAGTCAGTGGTGTTTTTTTTTTAATTTCATAAGTTTTAATCGAATTACCGCTGCTCTATGATTACAGCGTGCGGTAATAATATTACAGCACGCTGTATTCTTATTACCGCACGCGTGCGAAATATGATGCATGTCGAACCTAATCGTAGTGCAATAAGAGCTAGTTTTCGAGGAAGTGTATTGAAAATGGTATTATCCTTATAATTTTTTTTCTGTACTCTACCACTACTGTCCTATTTGACCCTAAGGTTGACTGGTAGAGAATGCCTTGTGGCATTAAGTCCGCCTATGTACCACTCTTGTACATGAAGTTTAAATAAATAAATAAATAGTATATAACAATGTTTTTTTTTTTTAATAATGTCATGATTTATATTTAAAGTTACAATATTGCATGGTATAATCGATTCAATATGAATTATTCAATTAAAATTATTTTGTATCAATTTTTATTTTAACTGTTATTATTAATTTAAATCTATTAAAAGTATAATTATGCACGTATGATCGATTCAATAACGATATGGATTATTTAATGTAAGTTGTTTTGTTGTAATAAATTTGTTTTGATTATAGTTTTTATTTCAAATCAATTAAATTACTTATAATAAAAAAAAAATAAAAAAAAAAAAAATAAAAAATAAAATAGTTTATTTGCACCTTCAAATCAGAATTATCGTTTACAATTATTCAAATGAGCCTTAAGGTAAATATAGTTGTATGTACAGATTGCAGCCAATACCCAAGCTAAGATAACTTAATATCTTGTCATTATGGGTATCAGCGCCCACCCTCGTTATATAATTTTAATGTAAATTGTGCCTAGTTAGTAAGTACTTATGTTGACAACAGGGTAAAAAATTTATACAATGAGTACAGAAGTAAACTTGAAATTCAAAACAAATATGTAGTTATGATATCTGCAATAGATCAAAGTATATATAATGCAGTAAGTTAATTAATTATGCAGTAATGTGGTAAGTTAATTTTTACTAAGCACCGGAATTGTGTACCTCTTAGGTGCAAACTAAAACTAAAAGAAGGAAAACAAAAATAAAGTATAACCTATAAAACACAGAAACTGTAAAAAAAAAAAAAAAACTTATAAACGGTTTTTTGGTGTTTATGTACGTGTGCGTGTGTCTGAGTGTGCATGTAAGTGTGTGTGTGTATGTGCGTGTAAGTGTGTGTGTTTGTGCGTGTAAGTGTGTGCGTGTGTTTGTGTGAGTATGCGTGCAAGTGTGTGTATGTTTAAGTATGTACCATAACAAAAACTAAGAACTAATAAAACACTACTATAATAAAATATTATTGCATGTTCTTGAATCAATTCAATTTGGATTTTCTAATTTAAATTATTTTATATAATTAATTTGCTCTTAATTTCTATTTTTAGTTTAGATCTAAGTATTAATTATTATTCAATTTTCATGAGTGTTGTCATTGAATATGAATTTTATTTTTCGCATGACTGAACAAATTATGGTTATGTAATTTAATTGTTGAAGCTATTGGAATTAAAAGGCTTTTTTATTTTATTTATTTTATATCACACATCACCATCTCTATAGGTAAAGCAAGTGATGACGTAGATTGCCACTTTCATCATCATCTTCCTACCCTTATCCCATTATATTTGGGGTCGGCGCAACACGTCTTCTTCTTCCAATCTTCCCTGTTAGACGTCACGGTGGCATTCACACCTTTCTCTATCATATCATTCCTCACACAATTCATACATTTATTGCCAGTTTGCTTTACAATTATTTTCCTTGACTTCATCTAATATAAGGTTATATCTACAGGGGTCATAAAAAACTCTGTGTAAGCTTGTGATCGATGGTGGGTAGCTGGTGAGGCGCTGGTACGTTGGTGCCGGGGAAGATTCAATAAAATACGAGATATAAATTGTACGTCTGTATTGGACCAGTGTCGCAGATGGAAGGGAATAGTGTTGCCACTATTTACATGAGGATTTACATTGAATGTTGGTGTTGCATGATAATAAATAAAATCTCCAACAAACTCATTATGATAAAGTTTTCCCCCTAAGATTACTTTGGGGAATGCTATAATTAATTGGGCATGTCCATTAAAGCGTATTACTAATTGTCTAGGTGCCTGTACACCTAGCTAAGTCTATGGCTCCGAAACGGCAGCAAAGATTTCATTAGTATTTTACGCGTTTTATTTTCTTAATCGTGCAGAAAGAATAGCCTCTTCACAAGAGAACTTCTCAAGAGTTACAATAGCGCAGACACGAAGCCTTGTCGAGTGAAATGTAATAAAAGTAATCATCATCATCATCATTTTAGTAAAAAGACGTCCACAGCTGGACATAGGCCTCTCCCAGGTGTGACCAGATGGACCGGTCCCGTGCGTCTCGCATCCAACGGGTCCCCGTAACCTTCACCATAAAATAATAATGAGTATTTTTTTCTCTGGAATTTCTTTTGATAGGTACTCTACACCAATTTATCGATACTCTTATTTTCTTAGCAAATGAATTACTTTAGTCATCATTATCATCATCAGCTTATAATGTTCCCACTGCAGGGACTCAGGCCTCCTCTCTAGGAGAGAGATGGGCTATAATCCACCACGCGTGCCCAGTGCGGGTTGGTAGATGTTACATGTCTTCTAAGACATCACGAAAAATGTGAAAGAAAACTCTTTCACTTTTTTAAAAGCAGTGGTGACGAAATAAATGACACAAAGTAATGCTTCAATACATAATAATAACCTTAATACATTAAAAATAACTCCGCAACCTAAATCTCAGCTCACCCCGTTATATAAAAGTCGTGAAGCATACGTTGACGCTCATCTAAGTGACGTCAGGTATATTTTCGTGCCGCCATTACTGATAAATAAGGGTTCGTTCATAGGGGATGATTTGGCGATGCGGCTTTTGAGGTAGTTAAAATGGTTTCATACATTTTTTTAAATATTTTTGTTGCCCCCCACACTAGGAATTTCTTCTGTATCGTTGGTGCGTTTACAAACATTTTTTACTCACATACACAAACATCCAGACCTGGAACAACTATCTGAAGTCCATACAAACATTTGCTCCGTGCTGGATTCGAACTCACGACACGCAGCGCAGCAGTCAATCGCTTCAACCATTGTGCCAATCTTAAAACGGAATCTTCTTCTTATTTTCGAGACGACAACTCATTTTTTGTCCATCCAGGACGTAGCAACCTGGCAACCTCTTTCGTTGACTTCGTTCAAATCCTTGAACGTGCAAGTAGTTGTGCACGACGTAATAAGAAAGAAAGAAAAAGTATTTGCTGGTTTTTGGTGGTTGTTTATTAAAAGTTGAGTTTTTAAAGCTGTGGTAATTTTATCAGAGAAATTGCCTTGAGTAACTTGTTGAACTGTGGATAAAAAAAGATACATTGTTGTAACAAAAACTATAGCGACTAACATAAATTACTGTGCTTATTTTTACTAAAAACGAAATTTAAAAATTTAAAAATACCGCTGTCTCAACATGCTACGTGGCGTGCTACGGCGTAGCCCTCATTTGCTACGCCGTAGCAAAATCGACACTGGCTTTGCAACGTTTGCAGATTATTTTTTATTAATCTTTGCAAATCTCTCTGTATAAATCTTGCAATCTTTTTTCGAATTATGTTGGGGCCACTTTCCAATATCACCTGATTCAGCTGAATAAGTAATTTACATGGAGCAACTTAAATCTGACTTCCACAACCCAGTGAGACCCCACATTAAGACTGGTCAGACTTTCGACCAACTGACTACCTGTAACGACTGTCAAATATCTTAAAATGTCAGCCAAGACCAACGGTCTAACGTAATTTCCGAGGAACGGAGTTAAATAGCAACTTTTTTTTAGATCAAATCCTCCTCTCTTTTCCTCCTGCCCGCTCCTGGAAGCCAGAATTAACAGCTAATATACTATTAAATTGCTATTAGTAAATAACAAAGATAGTCAAAAAATTCCCGACAGCAAAATCGCCCCCGATTTCCCCAAAACCCAGTAAATCGCAGTGCCTTACCCGCCCACGTGGCCGCACCCTATACCCACCCTACCATGCGCACTGGGCACTTCAGTACCCCGGTATGGATCGCCAGTTCTCTTCGGAACGTTGAAGACAACAGTCATGCATCGGTGAGTACCACCTTCCCTACTTCTGCTTAGATTTTTAAAATAAATATGTGTCATTCTTTATATAAATCTCCTTTGATTTTTAAATAAATATGTCTATCTTTCTGTTTTTGATTTTTTTTAGGTAAAATCATTTAATGAAGCTTTTATCGTGAATAGGATTCTTTAATAATAATTGCAATTGTTTTTTTTTTGGGATTTGAATTTCGAATAAAAAGTTTGAGATTTTCACTAACATTGAATGGGAAGGTTCTTTAGATGCGCATTTTTTTGTGTTTTTCAGGGATTTGAATTTTGGATTCTATTCGAAATTCTATTCTATTCGAAATTGGGTTTTAATTTTGGATTATGCGTCGTGGATAAAGTTTTGAATTAAGAATGTTGGGGTTAAATAAGGCTTTTTGTTATTTTATTTAGTTTTATTTTCCATATATTTTCGATATGGTGTGTTTTGGAATAGGTACACGGTGTTCTGTTTTAATTTTTGTTCTAGATAAAAGTTTTGGGGTCGCGTGATTTTCGAATAAACAAATTACATTATCGTATTTCGTAAATATTTATTTGACGTTTTATGCTTTTGGATAACCTTTGACCTTTTTTGTCAGAGACCGTTTAAAAATAACTTTTATAAATAAAACGCGCGTCAGTAAGCTACGGATCGAAATCAAAATTCTGTGGTTGTTTTTTTTTTATTTTTTAACATAAAATCTAATATTTTGCACTGTAATTACAAGGCCAGTATTTTATACTATTCTGCCATTTAATAATTACTTTGGATCATAACATCACGCCATAATCCCCAAAGGGTTAGGCAGAGGTATAACTATTATAATACCTACATTTCGCTAAATATTTTGTAGCTCCGTATAACAGGGGGCGAGTCCATTGCCAACAATCGTGCACAAATCCAGCCGTCCATGGTTGCAACTGAAAAAGAAATTCCTAATGGATAAGCTCCGTATCACTTTGTTAAGCCTGGGAATCGAACCCACGACCTTATGCTTAGTAGTCACGCTTGCAACTACTAGACTAGACCAACGAGGCATTAAAATAACCTTTTCACTTCTCATATATTTTTCGATAATCTAACAAACGAACTAAAAAAAAAAAAAAACAAACAGAATTATTATTTTTAGTCAGTCAACTATCCAATTGATTTTCAACTTACGACGGCTGAACCGAGGGTTGGAAAGTCAACAGTGTGCACCTCTAGCTCGTTATTAGATCAATATTTGAATTGAATACAACATTCTCACCGGTTTCCGAACAAAAGGGCGTAAAGACCAAGAATATGTACATTTAAAAAGAAATCACAAAAATGTCAAATACTTGTATAACGTATATTTCAGTTGAATTCGAACCATAAATACAGTGTCATAATGTCAAAGGTCAGATCGTAGTGCGCCGGACCGGTGAACGAGACGTCATCATTCATTCAGATTCACGCGTTGCACTATTGATCCGACATTCGTTATCTATTCATAGCATCAGGTGGGGGTGGAGGGCTTACTTCAGAGTATCATAACTAAAAAAACCGTTTATATTGAGTCACTAATTAAGAATAGATTACAGCAGCGGTGACACTGTGGTGGCGGCCCCGACTTACGAACAGTAGGTCGTGGGTTCAAACCCAGTCAGGCGCATTACTTTGTGTAATTTATTTCATCACTACTGCTCTCAAAACGGTGAAGGAAAACATCGTGAGGAAACCGGCATGTCTTAGAAAACAAAAAACTTCGAAGACATTTGTGACATCTACCAACCCGCTCTGGGCCCGCGTGGTTTAGTATATAGCCCATCCCTCTCCTAGAGAGAAGGCCGAATTCCCTGCAGTGGGAACACTACAGGCTGATGATGATTATTATAATAATAGGAAAGAAGTCTTAGTCATAGCAAAAGATAGATAGATAGATAGATAGCAAATCATTTACTTATTTTATGCTCACGATTTATACCTTCATGTAATAAATCATAAGGTTTACTAAAGAGCGTTGGTAATTCTCCTTTACCTCATTATTGCCCGGTTTCTGAGGCACTTTATCTGTGGTTTATCTATTCAAATGTACGCATATGAATAGATAAACCACAGATAAAGTGCCTCAGAAACCGGGCATATGTAGTGCAAATATGTGGCCCGCCATCTGACAACAGTCTTTGGGCCAAACAGAATATAAGTTTTTAAACATTAACGTGGCAAACCCATTCTCCACAAGTTAAAATCCAGATAAAAACAACTGATATTCAAAAACCACAATTCATTCATATCGCAACAATATAAATTGGCGTACTAAGTAATTAAATTATGAGCTATCATATAATTTGAGATATATTTATATCATGGACTTACGCCCTTTGTAGATAAACATTTTTTTACTAGTTTTACCAAGCTACCTGTGTCCCGTACGGCAGATCAATATTGCAACGGGTATGGCCCGAACACAATACGCATGATTGTGTACGGTACTTCATACTTACTGCTATTAATAGGTTGGTTCCGAATGTCGGATCGATAGTGCAACAGGTAGACAGGATGTCGTCTCGCGCACCGGTTCAGCGCAGTAAAAGTGTGTCCATGGAGTTTCTTGCCCGTCCTACTCCTTAGAGATCTACGATAGGGAATGGGCAACCACACTTTTGCTTGCTTTTTGCGTCGCTTTTGCTTTTTTTTTACCTTGTGATTGTGACTGTAGCTTCGTTTTTTTTTCTGACATTCAAAAGTGCCAATGGTCTAATTATTATGGGTCTATTCAAATAAATGCTTTGAGTTTGAGTTTGAGCAGTATGATCTAACCTTTGGCATTAAATAATTCATTGCTTGCCATATTATAATCCTTGATATAGTATGTAGTGTTACGCTTAATTAGTGAATAGACCGGTAATAAACAAAGTTTTTTACTAATTAACAATTCTCCAACATGGCTGAGTAATAATTATAATGATAGGTAGGTAATAATCTTAATACAAAGGTACTTTTGTAAATTATGTACTTAAGTACATAATAAAGCTTTTACCTATGTACGTATAAAGCTTTAGATTTACTAAAGAGAGTTGGTAAATCTTCTGAGAACAGATTTTTAACCATAAACATGACAAATACCCCGTTTTAATCATATATTTCAAAATTACAAGCCCGATTATTAAAAATGACTCTTATTCAACTAAGCTTGATAAGAGCCATTTTTAACAATCCAATATCCAGCAAAAAATTACAGAAATCCAAAAAAACACAATTCATTGATATCGAACGATAAAAATTGGAGTAGCAATAATGAGCTATATTTAAATCCAGTTGGACTTACGCCCATTTTGATAAACACTCTTTCTGCCGTATTCAGAGATGATGATGATGAATGATTACTATTAAGCCGTCACTTGGTACAAATTTGACATACAAAACCTTCACTATAGTGTCAAAATCATTATTAAGTGATAGCTTTTTTTTTGGGGTGGGAAATCATCAAATAACTCGCGGAAGGGAGTGTCAAACTTTTACTGACTAAAAACCACCAATGTTCCTTCCTCGCCCTTGTGCCGAGGCCGCGTTATCTCTTCCCGATAATCCGTAGCCCCGGCGGGATGGCTTAAGTAATCATAAAACGTATCTGAGTGCGGCAGTTTGACTAGTAGCACCAGTTGCGTGATTCCCGGGCGGAAGATCAATATTGCAACGGGTGGTGCCTGAACACAGTACGCATGATTGTGTAGGATACTTCCATACCTGCTGAATATGTTACAGGGAGTGGTCTCTTAGTTAGTGTCAAGCCGCGAGTAGTGCAACTACTATAGTTGGCTAGTAAGTGTATTGGAGTGTTAGACTGCAGTGAATCACTTTTGAAGATAACAGTATTCGATAAATGCATTGGTAAGCGAGTCAATCCTCGACGAGAAATCCAAACACCACAATTCAGTGATATTTTTATTGGTTTTATGACAATCGCGTGTCCCTTGCGGATACCTGTATTGTTGTAAACGAGCCCTTCGCTTCGTGTAGATGAAAAAACAAACAGCTGTCACTAAAGTGTCACGAACATATTAGACCGTTGAATAAGCAAAGGACTGTTTTTCGAAGATGATGTCTTCAGCTCTAAAACTTTAAAATTCAATATAAACTAAACCAACTATTAAGTTTCAAAAATATATTCCAAATAGTTTCTTAAAATATGTACTGTATTTTAACTATAAACAATTCAAAAGTCACTTATTCAAAGGCTGGCCTCAGCACTTTATGAACGTCAAATTTTAAAAGAGACAACTCCCCAAAACGCCCATTTGTCAACACTTCCTAGCGTTTTTGCTGAAAATTCAACCCCAACAAATAATGGGTTCTGTACCTAGGTAGATAATGCTTTTGATAGGAGTCTGTGTGGTCAGATCAATACTTGAGTGCAACGACCTCACCTGTTCAAGTACGCATGTCTGAATCTGAACAGTGTGCACTGCACCTATAATTTATTAGGTTGTATGCATAAGTACTACCAACGAGCGAGGAGCGTTAGTTATTCTGATAGGTATTTACCTAAACCTACCCTAATCTACACTTATTATAATTATACTACAGTTTCAACCAGATATTATGATTTATTTTCGTGAATTGTGTTGTTGCAAATGTATTAGTAGGATATTCCGATTAAACATTCTAGTTATAAAAATATTTTTTGTATCATGAAAACGATATTTCTACAAACACGCCTTTTACATTATAAAAAAATAAGAAAATATTCCTTTATTCAAATTTTGCTGTTTCTTTTGCGGGTAGCACATCTGACACATTTTTTCAAGACGTAAAAACAACCAAAAGAAATACGGCCAAGAAAGAGATAATAATTTATTAAGCCAGTTGATTCTTTGATGTGGTCTCATTTATACCCTTAAATTATCTATCTTCTATCTATCTATCTATCTATATAAAAAGAGAAGTCCTGTCTGACTGACTGACTCATCAACGCCCAGCCCAAACTGTTGGACCTAGAAAGCTGAAATTTTGCACAGAGGTTCCCTTTATAGTGTAGACAAGGAATAAGGAAGGATTTTTCAAATTCAACCCCTAAGGGATTTTATAGGGGATGAAAGTTTGTATGGAAAATCGTCATTTTCACGCTGGCGAAGCCGCTGGCAAAAGCTAGTGAGATATAAAAAAACACCTTGTCTAGTCTATTGTCTAGTAATAAGAGCTCGGGCACTCCCAAATATCGGATGGCTGGCTCGGACGGTAGACAATATCCACGTGTTTAAGCGCGGATTATAATATTCAACCGGTACAATACAAGTTTGAATGTCAAGTCGTAATAATCAGGAGCGAAAAATATAGTTTATCAAGAATATAGTGTAAAATTAAATAACACTACCTACCTGTTGCTCTTTTAAAATTTGAAAATCAGCATTTTACATTTTTAATTATGAATAGCCATTGTAGTAATTTGGATTAAATGATAATTATACAAATAAAAAAAAAAAGTTTGGATTTAATGATTTATGATATTATATGATGATAATTATATTGAAATCCTTTTGGACTTACGCCCATTTTAATAATTACTATCTGACTAGTAGTACCAACTAAGGTCAACTACCTGGGCCCCGGAGTCCCGAAGGGTAGATCAATATTGCAACAGATGAGGCCCGAACAAAGTGCGCATGTTTGTGAAGTACCCTGGTACTTCATGCCTGCTGTCTGGTAGTTCGTTTCGAGCCGTGAGTAGTGCTACTAGTGTCTTCTTGAGTGTAAGGCTCAAGTGAATCGCATTTCAAGATGACGTTATTGGCTATAGAAAGTATTGGTAAGCGAATTTATTGTTTTTCCAAGTCACTTTTTGGCAATAAAGATAATAGTGGAACGATCCTAGATAACATTGATTTGCATTTTAAGACTACACCATTGGAAATAGAAGTAATACAGTGGAAGTGGTTCAGTAGGTAATTAATAATCACCACTGTTTTAATGTTCTTTTTATTTTTTGTCTTTTGTTTTTTTTTGTTTTTTGCTCAATATTACTTACCGTATTAATTTGTATGCGAGTGCATAATTCTGTTCAAATGTGCTTCCCAAGGGGAGGAGACCTGGTGTCCTGAAATACAGGCTTTCGTCTAGCTTAGGCACCAGTCTCCCACAGTATAAAAACGCACGAGTTGTACACGAAACCTTATAATGTACCTAATATGACATGTATTGTGGCGAGAAATAAATCTTTATCTTATCTTATCTTATCTTAATTATTGTGAGTAATAATAATAGCATAAATTAATTATACAATAAAAAAGAATATAGAATAAAAGTTTTTTAGGCTTTGCATCTAAAACCAAAATTTTGTCATTTTAATTTCGTAGGTAACAGAATTAGAGTACTAATAACAAACTTTATAATTTAATCCTGATGGACTTACGCTGGTCAAGGTTGCAGGAACCCGCTGGATGAGAGACGCACGGGACCGGTCAATGTGGCGACGCCTGGGGGAGGCCTATGTCCAGCAGTGGACGTCTTTTGGCTGAAATGATGGACTTACGACCAATTTGATAATCATTCTATAAATAGAGTAGTAATGACCGAGGTCAACTACCTGAGTCCCGGGCGGTAGATCAATAATGCAACGGGTGGGGCCCGAACACGCTACAAATTGAGATACATTTGAATCTTGTTGGACTTACGCCCATTTTGATAATCACTCTTTGACCAGTTGTAGTTGCATTTGTTTCATCAAATGTTTTCTTTCCTTCTAAAATTATTTTTATCTATCAAAGGTACCCTTAACAAAGCTGAAAGGTACTTCTTCTCAACAGGCAGCATGAGGGCATTGCGAATTTTTTTTTGGCCTTGCCTGGTAACCTTTTAGTTACGGAGATATTGGAGGTAAACGGTTCGAATTTTTTTTAACCGACTTCTAAAAAAAGAAGGAGGTTCTCAATTCGGATGTTTATATTTTTTTTATGTTTGTTCGGGCATAACTCCGTCACTTGCTAACCGATTTGAAAAATTCTTTTTTTGTTGGAAAGGGTATACTTCCGAAATGGTCCCATATTTTTTTTTATCGAAATCGGACAAGCGGTTTTTGAAACATCAACAAAACTAAAAAAAAACTACATTGTCCACATTATGACTCATGAACAATAATGAACATGTGAACTTACATAATTATGAACCACTAAAAAGTGAAAAATAAAAATTGTTTAACAAAAAATAAAACCGCCTTAATTTTTTTATTTTTATAATTTCCGTTTTTAAGGTAAAATTTTACTTTAATTGCCAAACCGCACTGGACCCGCGTGGTGGATTATAGCCCATCCCTCTCCTAGCTAGAAGGCCTGAGTCCTTGCAGTGGGAACATTATGGGCTGATGATGACGATGATGCCTCCATGTCCCGTTTACTATTCAAATCATCCATTAGCACAATGTTTTTACTGTGCTACATTGAGTTTTATCGTAAAACGTGATTTATCACTCCAAAAAAAGTTAGGGGTACGTTTACCCTCTGAATACAAGCCCCTAGAAAGCTTCATGTTACAAAATATATTTTATTCCTAAATTAATGATATTAGTAACTGAAAAACACGGGACTACCTGTTGCTCTTTTTAATAGAAAAGCAACATTTTGTGTTTTTAATTTTATAATTAACAGCCTTTAAAAAGCTTTCATGTTTTGAGTACCGTAAACAATTTACTTTACTTTTTAATGCAAAAACGTACGAACATGAGTTATAAATGTTGAAAAAAGGGTTGCTAATTACACTCACCAAAAAGAAGGGACAGCCAGATTCACTTGGTATATTGTTACATCATACATTACAAAGTGGTTCCTATATGTAACTTCCCCAATGAAACGACTCGTGTGTATAAAAGCCCCCTTGGGCCCTATTGTTTCGGACTTTAATACTTGATACACAGACTTACGTAAAATACTGCTGGTTTAGTCTCCAGGGACTGTAGATTAAGTAATCTTAATCTTTAGCAGCTTTTGGTGTAAGAAAACATGGCGTGTGTATGTACCGTGTAGGAGTAAGCTAAACTAGCTCTTATTACGTTTGCAATAAAGATGATCTTGCTATCTTATCTGGGCTCTATGACATATTTTACATATATTCACAATTATACATAAGAAGGCAAGGTACTTAAAAGTAACCTATATTTTACCATCATCATAATCATCATTTCAGCCGAAAGACGTCCACTGCTGGACATAGGCCTCCCCTAAGTGTCGCCACATTGAGCGGTCCCGTGCGTCTCTCATCCAGCGGGTCCCCACAACCTTCACCAGGTCATCGGTCCACCTAGTGGGAGGTCTCCCAACGCAACGTCTTCCGTTTCGCGGTCGCCACTCCAGAACTTTCCGGCCCCATCGGGCATCCGTTCTGCGAGCAATGTGCCCTGCCCACTGCCACTTAAGTTTGGCAATTCTTCGGGCTATATTTCACCAGTTTTGTTTAATTCCATGTACTAGGAGGCAAGCTAATTGCTATCACACGTGTATAAATTCATTCTCCGTGGCTACTACTGAGAAAATCCTGACGGAAAAAACACTTTATCACTTTGGCTGACTTGGAAATATAACCCAGATATACCTCATGCTCATTTAATTTCTTTCGGGCTGTCGCCACGTAGCTAATCTCCAACTGAATCATGACATACTGGTACATTTGTTCATACTGTAAAAGAAAGAAGGTCCACAGAGAAAAAAAGTATATTAAACTGCACTATTGCATTCAAATAAATTTAATTTATAACTACTGCATTAATAATGGACACAATGTAGGCTATAAAAAAAAACTACTGCATTCTGAACTTTGTACCTTCACCATGATTTTGCACTCTGAGTGCAATATGAACAAATAGGGGCAAAAAACTAAGTATAAATAACTGGCATAACTGCATTATAACTCTTCTTTGGCCAAAATGGCGGTTACGCCCTTAGAGACTTAAGGTATCTAAATCTTGTGCTAAATGCTCATATTTTAATAATAAAAAATCCAAGAGCAAAAATACAGTCTACAAAATCGTGAAGGGCAAATTAATGTAATCAACCCCAAGGGATGAAAATAAAATTACAAACAATTTTGCGCTTTACGAAATTCGTACACGCATATTTGCTGAGATTTTCCTTCAAATAAACTTGTAATTTACAGCCTTTTGAAAAGGTTCTAATGAATATTTAAGGCTCTATTCAGAGTTTCGTACAATAGTAACTCATCATCTGCCTAGCCTTTTATCAGCTATTTTGTGGACGGCTTCCAGTCTAACCGGTTGCAGCTGAATACCAGTATTTTACATGGAGTGACTGCCTATCTGACCTCCACAACCCAGTTAGTACTGGGTAATACGATACCCCTTGGCAAGACTGGTTATCAGACTTTCAGGCCACAGACTACCTGTAACGACTGCCAAAGATCTATAAAAGCCGTCCGGACCAGCTTAACGTGCTTTCCGAGGCACGGAGGAAACTCGGTATGTGATAGGTGGTTGTCAACCATCCACGAACCAACTTAAGCACGTCTTAACCAAAAGATAAACCTGACGCCCAAATACTCAAACGTCACTCAATTATAAGTTGGACTTAAATCTCGTGCTGTCTTTGTTACTTTAACGCAGAGCGACAGAGATAGCAGGAGTTTTGAAGGTTACTTTATAATTGAGTGACGTTTGAGTATTTGGGCGTGAGTCTCTGTAATTACTAAGCCACGAGCTCCCCAAATCTAATCAACCCCCAGGGCTGAGAAAAATTTCGCCCCTAATGAAATTCATACACCAAGATTCTTACTCAAATAAACTTCTAATTTACAACCTTTTCAAAAGGTTCTAATGAATACTTTAGACTGTATTCAGAATTACCTACTATAGTAAATGTCTGCAAGATTATTTAATTAGATAAACCCCGGAGGCTTGTACTAACATTAACAGAAGAAATTGTACCTTAGTTAATTATTAAAATTCAGTTCAATATACCCCGGGGGCGACTGAAACGAGCCGTTTTATAAGGAAGTCGTGTTATTTTATAGTACAAGGGATTTGAAAATTGGGTTTTGAAATAATTTAGTGTGGGTTGAATGTTAAGACTGTTGAATGCTACTTCCCACGACTATCTATACAAATACCTAAAATTGTCTGTTTGTAATTGCAAAAATAGCTTTTTACTGAATACATATTATGAAAGAATATAATATGTACATAAACTCTCGCACTTTTCCCATAGTAGGCAGAAACGCTTGCTACGAATCTTACATACTCATTTTGCCTCGTCCACATCCACATTTATACATCTGGTCTTACACGCACGCTGTTTGTGAGTGCTACTAACTATGATAGGATATACGGTACATTTTTAAAAAAATGTTTAGGTACAGTCAACCAAAATAGAAAATGTAGTTTTACCCGTTGTTGGTCAAATGATCGCCAGACCTACTACTGAACATGAAGTTCGATTACTGGGTCATGTTATTGGATTTTCCATCAATTTTTTTTAAGTAGCAGCCTAGAGTCTTGGTGGAGGCTTTGGTCAACTAAACCCACAGTAAACCAATGAAAAAAACAATTTAAAAAGTGATTTGTTCGATTGATCGTGGGTCCACTTCGAGTGGGTACAGTTGACCAAAGAATCCTTGGTGCACGTCTGCCCAATCCATCATAGATAACAGACTTGATTTAATAGTTTCCGTCACATTCATTATTATTTATGATCAACCCATCTCAAACAACAAATTATGGATGTATCAATTAGTGGAATCCCCATTAAACATAGTTGATAGGGGTGATTAATATCAACCAAATTAATTTTGGGTATTTGGACGCAAGCATTTGATTAGATTTGATTGCCTGATTTTAATTTAATTTAAGTGATTGGGTTTACATTCATACATATACATAAACTCACGCCACGGCAGAAACCACAGAACGCCACCTGTTACGATTCTTACATACCCCTTTTGCCTCGTCCACATTCATACATCTGGTCATACACGCACGCCGGTTGCGAGTACTACGCACCTGTCCTTTCTGAAGAACATTACCAATAAGGTCAGTGTATGTGTTTATAATCTACCTTCAGATTTTTGATTTTCTCCGCCTCGGGGCGACAGAGGCGAAGGGGCGGAGGTAGAGGTCGAGCGCTGGGCTCGGCGTGAATAGTAGTTCGTATTGAGTCGCGCTGGGCGTCGAACGAATATTATAGTAGCCATAGAATCACGGGTGATAGCGCACGCGCATTGATTAAATCGACTTGTGGAGTCATTTCGCGGCACCCAATTATACTAGTTAAGCAGTACGGTTAGCGACGCTGTGAATGTCGAACGGGTTATTGATAATATCATTGGTTTGCCTTGTCACGGGAGTGCTATTGGGAAAGCACCGAGGCTTTTGTGGTTAGACTAATACGGAGTGAGTGTGGTGGCTCGCGTTAACGGTGTGGCTTGCAGCGACGTGGAAGAATCGTCCGGAACTACCAGCAAACCATCGCAAGGTCATATACACTCATTATACACATACACAGTTACACAACTTGCGAGGGGTCAAGGAAGTGAGACCGGCTCGAAGAAATGAGGTAAGGGTAGCTTTAAGTTCAGAAATTGTAATATTGTTCGGAGGCGCGTATCGCGTCTATTTGATCACGTTAGGACGGCGGCTGTTCTGAGACCTGTCTCCCATGGGCCCGAGATAAGGTTCGGCTGAGTCCTGGCGCGATCAAAATCTGGTAGCAGAGCTTGGTTTATTTAAACCCACTTTGTAAAAATTAGTAGGTACTTGGTACCAATTTACTTTGTAAAAATTGTGTTCATGTACAAATTCAACTTGTAGGTAGTAGTACATTGACCTACATACCAGTGTACACCTCAAGTTGAGTTTGGAATTATTAATAATAAGTACATAAATGGAATGTGAATATTCGTTGATAAAATAATTTGTTATTTACGTTCGGTTACGCACAAATATAACCTCATCACAAATCGTGTTATGATTGTCAACATTTGAGACATAGAGGAATAACCTCTAGAGCACGTAGAGGAATAAGTTCAAGAGTTGGCATAGCGTCGTAGATTTATTCACTCAACGAATATATTATTATTGTTAGTTCCGGATACAATAATTGTTATTTTTTTTGGTTATTGTTATTTATTATTGCATAATCGCGTATTGAAATTGGTACTATGGCTCCGTCAGTAACGAAAACTATCGCAGCCAGAATCGAAGCTGAATTGAGATGGTTTTCATCGGTTGTTACGTTGGTAGGTCGCACCGATCGTGAAGATGCGTTATTGTCACGCGCTCGGCAAGTTGACGAACGATATGACGCCGTGTTAAAGTGTCACGCTGAGTATTTAGCATGTCTCGAATCGACGGATCTGTCGTCGGTGGACAAGGATGCTCAGGTGGTACGGGGCAATGTGGACCAGTGTGGGGAAATGTCCATGAGCATAATCCAGGCGGCGGCCGACATTGAGCGATCGCGCATGGGTGACGTCAGGGAATCATGTCGGCCAGCAGGCGTAGGAATTCAGGCGCCGTTGCCACCAGTACATGTACCCGAGTTTAGCGGCGAGTATGCCGATTGGCCGCGATTCCGCGATATTTTTAATAGTGTCGTGCATTCGCGTACAGATCTCTCGCCCGCGTACAAGATGGCTCAATTAATGGGTAGGCTTAACGGTGAGCCGCACGACATCTTGACCCACCTGGAGATTACGGACGCCAGTTATGAGACGGCATGGGGCCTATTAATCGACCGATATGATAATCGGCGATTAATAGTTGATGGCCTCATTGATAAGATTTTTGAAATCCCGAAGGTGTCTAACGTGTACGAAATAAGGTCGAAAATCCTTAATCCGGTCACGGTTGCGGTGAACACGTTAGATCGACTTAAGTTGTCGTTAGGGGACAATAAATATATCATCGTCAATAGGGTTTTACGGAAGTTGCCGATCGACGTGGTGGCGCGCTTTGAGCAGTCACATGGTGGCGAATCGACGGACCACCTCCCAAGTTACGATGACTTGAGAGCGTTTTTAGAAGGCGAGTGCCGGCGGGCGGATTGCCAAGGGGCATCCACGTCGCACCCTCCTCCGTCAACCCGACGTACGAGCGGGCCCAAGCCGGTTGAGCCCCGTCGGGGGGGGAAGAAATACCACGCCCTCCAATCGGAAGTGTGCGCCTTCTGTCGGAAGGAAGGGCACGGTCTCGCCGCATGCGCGGACTTTAAGGCGCAGCGGGTGCATAGACGAAGAGGGGTGGTCAAGCAGCGCTATTTGTGCTTCCGCTGCTTGGGGACTCACTTTGTACGTGAGTGCCACAGGACCACTAACTGTGGAACCTGCGGAGGAGCCCATCACGAGTTGCTATGCCTGGCGGAGAGTAGGGAGGTGCACGGAGCCTCGCCGGGAGGTCACCCCCCCTCTCCTAAGCCAGATTCGGGTGGTCGGTCACCCCCCCCTAGGGGGGGTGGGTCGGCCAGGAATCAGCGGTCGCCGCCCCCTCGGGGGGGTGGGCCAAGGGCTGATCCAGAGCACAACCCGATACCGTCGTCTTCCCCGCGGGGGGGGGATAGGCACCGAGACTCGGGCAGGGGCCCGGAGGTAGTACAGACGGGTTACGCGGCGTACTCGAATGCGTTGGGGGGCATGTTGCCACCCCCGAGTAGTCGCTTCTCCCCGCCTCTCGCAGAACGCCCTCGGCTGACGGCGCGCCCGCCACCGTTCGGAAGGATGCCAGTAGGCTACTTCCGACCGGCACGGATGTCACCGATGGGTCGGGAGGGTTACTACCCGGGTTGGGACCCGTATACTGGGACAGTATTTACTCCCCCTCCGGCAGGGGAGGAGGGAGGTGCCTCCTATTAGCAACTAGCAGCCTGTTCGTCAGTGGTGCCCACCCCGACAGTAACGGTATTATTACCGACGGCTAGGATTACTGTCAGGGGTACTGACGGACAGCCGGTGCACGTGCGAGCACTGTTAGATTCAGGGGCACAAGGTTGTATTGTGTCCAGCTGTTTAGTGAAAAAGCTGGGCCTTACATTAGAGCCATCACGGGATGGCGCCGTAGGTATAGGTGGCAATCGGGTGCCTCACCTCAGGGGTCAGACGACATTCCTGTTCGAGATGGGTGACACGGCATCGGTCACGCGGGTGAATGCCACGGCGATCGTTTTGGACGAAGTGGTTGGGGTCCTCCCTCAGACTCGGTTACCGTCTGCGGTAAAAGGGTTGACCAATGGATTGGAGTTAGCCGATCCCCACTTCGCGATCCCCGGACGGGTGGACGTCTTGCTTGGGTCTGACGTCCTCGGGAAGCTGCTCCGAAGCGGCAAACGGGAGCTGCAACCAAACGGGGTTGTGGCCATGCGTACCGCAGGTGGTTACGCGTTATTGGGCCCAGTACGGGAACCACAGCACTCAACGGATTATAGCTCCATATATTATGGCAGCGTGTTATCCGACGTCCTGCAACGGTTCTGGGCAACGGAAGAGCCACCCACCGCTCTTAGAAATAACCCACGTGATGAGGAGTGCGAAACATTCTATCGATTTAACACGGTGCGCCTCCCATCGGGTAGATTTATGACAAGGTTGCCATTTCTGTCAACTCGACCTCCGCTGGGGAGCTCATGGAGTCTGGCAGAAAAGCGGTTAGTGGCAATGGAAAGGCGCATGAAGCGGGACTCCAACTTCCGACAGAAGTATGTGGAGTTCATGCGCGAATACCTGACGTTGGGTCACATGTCGGTGTCCAGGGTTGACTATCGTCATGAGGAGCATTATGTGTTGCCTCATCATGCTGTTTTGAAGACACCTGACTCAAAGATTAGGGTCGTGTTCGACGGGAGCGCGGAGACGTCTAGCGGGGTGTCCCTGAATCAATGTCTCCATGCTGGTCCTAAGCTGACCAGAGACATTGCAGACATTCTCACGGACTTCAGGAGACACCAGGTTGTCTTCGTTACGGACGTACGGATGATGTTTCGTCAAACTGAGATTCATCCAGACGACCGTCGGTTCCAGCTGATATTGTGGCGAGAGAGCCCAGAAGAACCGATGGTCACGTACGAGCTCAACACAAACACGTACGGATTAAAGCCCAGCCCATATGTAGCCATGCGTACGCTACGAGAACTGGCTGATCAAGAACGGCTCCGCTTTCCCCGCGCGGCTGCTGTCATTGATAGGGACGTCTATGTAGACGACATTTGTACGGGCTCAGACAGTATTGAGCAGGCGCTCATCTTAAGGGATGAATTGGTGGCGTTCATGGCCTCCGGTGGCTATGAACTCAGGAAATGGCTGTCGAACTGCCCAGAGGTACTGGCAGGACTGCCAACTGAGTATCAACAAGACCCGCATTTGTTTGAGGATTCGGAGAATCTTCATGCGTTGGCCATTTTAGGGGTCCAGTATCAACCGAGTCAGGATGCCTTCACATACAGTTGTGAGGCCGAGTTGCTGTCGAAGACCTGGACCAAGCGATCGGTCCTTTCGACTATCGCACGAACGTTCGATCCAACCGGTTGGATCGCGCCGGTCACGTTCATGGGAAAGTGCTTCATTCAGAAGCTTTGGTGGAGTTGTTGGTTAGGGACCGTCACACCAAGAATTCACACGCAGGCTGTAACACCCTTCTGGGCATTTTGCAGCGTGAATTTTGGATTTTATCGGCCCGCAGAATCATACGGAGCGTTGTGTTTCGTTGCTTGCCTTGTTACCGACTCAAGGCAGCCACAATGCAGCCACAAATGGGAGATCTCCCGGCCGACCGAGTCACGGAGGCTCGGCCATTTGCTGGCGTAGGGATAGATTTCGCGGGGCCCTTCATGGTCAAGACATCGCACCTTCGCAACGCGAAGTCGGTTAAGGCATATCTGTGTGTCTTCGTGTGTCTGGCGACCAAGACCGTTCATTTGGAACTGGTGGCCGATCTCTCTACGGAGGCCTTTCTGGCGGCGTTAGATCGATTTGTTTCTAGACGGGGAGTACCGTCACTGATTCGGTCGGACTGTGGTACCAACTTCAAGGGCGCCGACCGGTGCTTAAAGGAAATTGTATTGTTTTTAAGTCAGAATGAGCGAGGGATTGGCTCAGGCCTCGCCAGTCGGGGCATTTCGTGGTACTTTAGTCCACCTGGATGCCCCCACTGGGGTGGAATTTTCGAGGCAGTAGTCAAGTCTTCCAAGACTCACTTGTATCGGGTCATCGGCTCAACGATTCTCACCTTTGAGGAGTTGTCAACGGTGTTTTGCAGAATTGAGGCGGTCTTAAACTCGCGACCTTTGTGCCCGTTGAGCGCTGACCCGAATGACCTTGAGGCCATGACCCCAGGTCATTTTTTGATTGGCCAACCACTTAACGCCTTGCCGGAATATCCGTATACTGATGTCAAGTTGTACCGGTTGTCACGGTATCAGATGTTACGGCAAATGAGCCAAAATTTTTGGAAGCGATGGTCGCTGGAGTATTTGCATATTCTACAGCAACGCGTTAAGTGGACGGACAGGACGACCCCACCCTGCGTTGGAGACCTCGTTCTGGTTAAGGATGCTAACCTATCACCGTTGTGTTGGCGACGGGGGCGCATTGTTAACCTGATTACGGGCAAGGATGGGTTTCCAAGGATCGCAGACGTCCAGGTGAGGGACTCGATCCTTAGACGGGCAGTTTCAACTTTATCTCGACTCCCGGGAGTTTGAGCGGACCGACAACGGGTCGGTCCGGGGGGGGTGATTGTTTATAATCTACCTTCAGATTTTTGATTTTCTCCGCCTCGGGGCGACAGAGGCGAAGGGGCGGAGGTAGAGGTCGAGCGCTGGGCTCGGCGTGAATAGTAGTTCGTATTGAGTCGCGCTGGGCGTCGAACGAATATTATAGTAGCCATAGAATCACGGGTGATAGCGCACGCGCATTGATTAAATCGACTTGTGGAGTCATTTCGCGGCACCCAATTATACTAGTTAAGCAGTACGGTTAGCGACGCTGTGAATGTCGAACGGGTTATTGATAATATCATTGGTTTGCCTTGTCACGGGAGTGCTATTGGGAAAGCACCGAGGCTTTTGTGGTTAGACTAATACGGAGTGAGTGTGGTGGCTCGCGTTAACGGTGTGGCTTGCAGCGACGTGGAAGAATCGTCCGGAACTACCAGCAAACCATCGCAAGGTCATATACACTCATTATACACATACACAGTTACACAACTTGCGAGGGGTCAAGGAAGTGAGACCGGCTCGAAGAAATGAGGTAAGGGTAGCTTTAAGTTCAGAAATTGTAATATTGTTCGGAGGCGCGTATCGCGTCTATTTGATCACGTTAGGACGGCGGCTGTTCTGAGACCTGTCTCCCATGGGCCCGAGATAAGGTTCGGCTGAGTCCTGGCGCGATCAGTATGTCTTTCTAGGGCGTCCCCTCCCGGCGTTGCCACTCACATCTGCCTTGTAAATACCTTTCGTTAATCGACTTTCGTTAATTAGGTTTAGTCGTGTGTTAATCAGTTTCTGATTTATGAACTGCTTCGTTGGTCTAGTGGTCACAAGCGCGACTGCTTAGCATGAGGTTCTGGATTTGATTCCCGGGTCGGGCAAAGTGTTATTGGATTTTTTTCATCAGAAATTTCTCAGCCGTAGCCAATATGGAGGCTGGTTTTGTGCCCGGTTTGTGGGTAAAGTCTGCCGCTGTAGATAGAGACGATATCCCGATATATCGTAGCTACAGCTTTTTTTTTTTTGTTGTGTCGGACATTAAAGATTTGGGGGAGTATGAGGAACAGGGTGTAAAGCTCCTCATCCCCCGTTGAAAAGGGAGGATCCTCCGACCGGACGGGTGTTGTGTCCGGCGGGCTAACTGCCCGACATATGTAAGTCGGGTCCTCTAAAGGCTTATGTCGCGGATAATGTTGATAGCGCGATGTAGGATTTCTGTCGATCGTTTGTTAGTACGCAGGTGTTGCGATAGATGTTGCTAGTCGCCACATCACTCCCCTCCGAGACCGGAGGGAACCGAAGAGATTAGAAGAAAATATAATACCTATGCACGGTGCTGACTGCCAACCTTCACTAGTTGGAGAGGCACCTGAAGAGAGAGAGAGAGGAGATTATCAAATGACTCCTCCTGCTCTAGGCGGTGCGGATGGGTGTGTCAGACTTCTACTGACTAAAAACCGCCCATGTTACTACTTAGCCTTTTGTGTTCCGGGGCCGCGGTATCTCTTGCGAACAAACCGCAGCCCCGGCGGATAGCTACAGCTCAAATCTATTAAGGCGGAGATTTCTTAATCGTTCAAAAAGGTGGTTTTTTTAAACAGTGTATCTTATAAACCGTAAATAATTTTGACAAACAAAAAAATATGACATTTTCAAGACCTTTTCGCATACCGTGATGGAATTCAAAACATAATTAAACATACTTTAATGCACGAAAAAAATCTTCAAACATACCTCTTAACAAATTTTAAAAGCTGTTTATCTCTTCATTAACAAATATAATTATAATTTAAAATACACCATAAAATTTCAAATGCCAAACTGCATCCAGTGATGGATTGTTTTTTATTAAATAATTAATTTCTAATTTTATACGATTTTATTTGCACTTTTAATTAAAACATGCTCTTGCTGGCAGTGTATCGCTGATCACTCTCACGCACGGGTAGACGCTATTGCTAAGCTCCTCCCACTCGCTCAAGGTCGTTGGCGTATATCTGGGCCTTAAATCACACTAACATTCTCTTTCGTTGTCCACAGCCCGACGATGGCTGTTACCGCAGTGCTGGTACTCACCGTGGCCGGCGCTGCCCACGCGTGGGGAGGGCTGTTCAACCGGTTCAGCTCCGACATGCTGGCCAATCTGGGGTACGGACGCTCCCCGTATCGCCACTATCCGTATGGACAGGTGAGTCGATTTTTATGATTAGTTTGGGGGTATGAGGAACAGGGTGTAAAGTTCCACATCCCCCGTTGAAAAGGGAGGATCCTCCGACCAGACGGGTGTTGTGTCCGGCGGGCTAACTGCCCGACAGTTGTAAGTCGGGAACTCCTATATAGGCTTATGTCGCGGATAATGTTGATAGCGCGATGTAGGAACTTCTGTCGATCGTTTGTTAGTACGCAGGTGTTGCGATAGATGTCGCTAGTCGCCACAATTAGTTTTTATAATAACAACATGTTCTGGTGAGGGAATTACAATAAAACTGAGACTTTTAGAATTGTTGAATCATGAATGACTTCTCTCACTCTGGGTGGAGTGGAAGGGAATGTCAGAATTCTACTGACAAAAACCACTCATGTTCCTTGTAGCTCTTTGTGTCTGACATGGTGGTCCACCTACTGACCTACTCTTTGTGCAAGTCCACCTGCACTTCGACCTGTCCGAAGCCACTACCAATGCCGTTAATGTGGCTGAAATCCGGTCGATAAAAAAATAATATAAAAAAAACAACACAACAACTTTATTTAGCTGTATTTTGCTTAATCTGTACATCTATACAAATAAATAAAATGAAGCCATCTGTTTGTAATTTCTAAATAACAGATTTTTACTGAATGCGCATGTTTAATACGATACGAGCGGGGCGGTACCTAATGCCAAAACAAATATTTTATTTTTTTGTAAGTCTATAAGTTTGTTTCGACTAATATCTGAAACGGTTGGACTGATTTTGACGGGATTTACTGGCATAATGATAGCTGATTTTATAAGGAGTAACTTAGGCTACTTTTAGTTTTTTTTTTTAAGTTTACTGTTCCGTGCAACGCAGACGTAGGTGGCGGGGCACAGCTAGTACACTAATGCTAGCATTACTATCTCAATTTATTTACATAATGCCAGTTCCAAGTGTCGCGAAAGTACCTAATCGTAAAGGTTTTTTTATAATTATTTACCTAAACTACCTCGTTGCTTCGACTCGTCTATTCCGCGAGTCTAGTGGTGGGAATTGCAACTGCTGGTTCAATTTCCGGGTCGGATAAAGTGTTATTGTTTTGTTTTCCATTATGAATTTTACAGTTAATAATAATAATAATAATAATATTCCACAACTATCACACAACGCCATCTAGTCCCAAGCTAAGCAGAGCTTGTGTTATGGGTACTAGACAACTGATAAACATACTTATATATTTCTAAATACATACATATTATAGATAAATTACACCCAGACACAGAACAAATGATCGTGCTCATCACACAAACATTTGTCCTGGGTGGGAATCGAACCCACGACCTCCGGCATAGCAGTTAGGGTCACTAACCACTAGACCAACAGGCCAGTCCAGTTCCAGCCACAGAGTCTGGATTTGTGCCCAGTCGATTGCAAAAGGCTCACCTCCTATTACATGAGGCTTATAAAACATACATTAAGTTTAAATAAATAAACTATGACCAGAACAAGAAAATATCGACGAAAAGGACAAGTGCCTCCCAGCACCATTTAGGGTATTTTTACACCCCGTCGGGGCTGCGGCTTGTTTGAAAGAGATACCGCGACCTCGACGCAAAGGGCTAAGAAGGAACATGGGTTAACGCCCAAATACTCAAACGTCACTCAATTATAAGTAACCCTCAAAACTCCTGCTATCTCTATCATCCTGCGTTAAAGTAACAAAGACAGCACGAGATTTAAGTGCAACTTAAAATTGAGTGACGTTTGAGTATTTGGCCGTAAGTCTGACACCCGCTCTGGGCAGATGGGAAAGGGTTATTTGATGATTTACCACACCCCAAAAAAAGGGTATTTTTACCCTTTATAGCACCTGCATTAAAAATACATAAATATAATTCATGTCACGTAATTAAGCACATAATTACGCGCGTAATTCCGTGGCTATATTTGACGCGTAAATCCGTGGCTTTTAACGGGTCATCGCATTATATCAGCGTAAAGGTCCTGACCTATAAATGTAAGCCTGTTTAATTTGGATTTATAGTACAACGGATTTAGTAGGTAATATATCGTGATTTGTTGCTTAATAATTTTCAGGAGTTGGCCGGATGAATCTTCAGGTTAATCCGCGAATGCCCAGATTACCGATACTGATACCGATGTATGTAATGGGTGGTAACCCATCTACAGACCAACCTAGGCACGGTTTAACCTGAAAACTGATGATTATCTAGCCACGAACTGCTGTCCCTTGTTTTCTTCAAACAGAAGAACAACTGACAGAAGCAGAACAAGGATCTCATCATCATCATTTCAGCCCGTAATCACCCACTGTTGGGTATAGGCCTCCCCTTTCTTCTGCCAGTCTTCCCTGCTTTGTGCGTCTCTCATCCATCCATTTCCCGAGCTCCTGACGATATCGTCCACCCAACGCGCTTTAGGGCGACCCTGGTTTCGCACGCCCAACCTTGGCCACCATTCGGTCAGAATCTTACTCCATCGGCCATCTCCGCGTCTAGCCAAATGTCCTAAGGATCTGAATTCTTTAATCGTGTGGTTCAAGGTTCACTAGCTGATGCCCACGGTTTCACACGTGTGAATGTCGGGAAAATTATATAAGGTCCCATTAAAATAGGTGGACAAATTTTAACACAGCGTTCAGTAGGTCTAACCAAAGATATCTAAACAAAAAAACATGAAATATAAATTGCCGGCAGTCTAGAACATACTCATCCTTTATGAGTAGGTACTTAGATGCGTTTTTCTTATTTTTTCTTTTTACCATCGTCCTTATTTTGGTGGTCTAATGATATCTGAAATTTTGTCCACCTATTTTAATGGCACCTTATATACTAAAACCTTCCTCGAGAACCACTCTATCTATTGGTGAAAACAGCTCATGAATACGGTGTATTCGTTTTTGAGTTAACAGACAGACAGACAAACGCGGTGGAGGACTTTGCTTTATAATAATGTAGTGATAATCATTGACAAATTATCCGTCTATAAAGAATCCTGTTCTAATCTTTTATTCCCTACCTTATTACACATACAAAAAGCAATTTCCTCTTCTATAATGAAACGGCGATGTGTGTAGAATTTGTAACAAACTGAAAGAGGAAAAATTTCGTATTTGTACTAGAAATATCTTTTCTGAATGGGGTCCGGATAAAGGGCACCGTTTTGTTGAAGGTCGTATCGGTTTAGAAGATGAAAAGGACGTGTTTGTCCGCTTTTAAATAGACGGTTGCTATCAAAAATCTGTCTAACACACACACATCACACCTGTAATGTCCGATAGGGTAGGCTGTACCTATAGTAATAGGTTTATATACCCTATAATGTCATCAATGGCGTCCTGACAATGTCCGCTTTGTGCTCGTACTTTTTTGGCCACAGTTGGATATGTTAGCCACTTGAGAGCACACGAAAGAGCAGCACTACAAAGCTTTTGACAATTTAAAGAAAGCCAGCGAATGCAGTCGCTGTGGTTGAAATCGAATAGATTGCATCAATATTTAAAATGTCACTTACGGGATATCTTCCGTGATTTTAATTTGTTTTGAGTTCCCGATATTTCGACGCTGTTGCAAGCGCCATGATCGCGGGTTGACTGGAGAAATGCGGGTGGATGGAAAAAATTGTTAGGAGCAGACGAATCTGTCTACCCTCTTTCTTTGTCTTTTATTACGCGCACTACTGGAACTCGACAACAACATTAACTAATGCATGCAATGCATTTGTTGATTGCATCAACATCAATAGGTTTATTAAATAGGCGTATGAAGAAGCGGTGCAAGTAGCTTCCTCCGGGACCCGGGAAACACGTTCAGCCATTTTGGTCTCGGCAGTCATTTGTAGATATTTGACAATCGTAACAAGAAGTCAGTGGGCTGAAAGTCTGACAAACAGTCTTACCAAGGGGTATCGTATTACCCAGTACTGACTGGGTTGTGCAGGTCAGATAGGCAATCACTCCATGCAAAATACTGGTATTCAACTGCATTCGGTCAGAATGGAAGCCGACCCCAACTTAGCTGGGAAAAGGCTCAGCAAATGATAATGTGAAGATTTGAAGTCAAACCATTCGTTTAAATGGAGAGCAGTGCGGCACCCACTAGCTAGCTAGAATAAGAAAATGTATGTTTGTGTTTTATCTTATACATTGCCATGTAATCTAGCCATAGCCATAGTTGATCAATAAACATTATTATTATTAAATTAGTCCATTCAATGGCACTTCTGCACGTCAAAATCGGAGATAGAATTAAATAAAATGAGATGGCTCCAAAATCAAAGCACTAATGTCAAGTAGGCCACAGGCACTTTTGAATAGTCGAATAAATACTACTAATTAAACGCGAAAGTTTGTAATGAGTATGTATGTATGGATGTTTGTAACTCTTTCACGCAAAAACTCTGAACGGATTTGGATAAAATTTGGTACACAGATAGTTTATAACCTGGATTAACATTTTTTATCTTCCCGTGGGATAAATTTTGAGTTGTAGCGGGCGAAGCGGCTGGCAGCACCTAGTACAAATAAAAGAAGCTACAGTCCCAGTCACAAGGCATAATAACAGACTGTAAGTGTACTGTGGTTGCCCATTCCCAAGCGTAGATCTATAAAGAGAAAAACGGGTAAGAAACTCCTTCAAAAACACCACCACTAAAGTTCCTTCCCTCACCAGGAACCCGAGGAGGTGTACGCTGAAGCCTTGGAGGGCAACCGCATTGACGACGTGGTGGATGAGCCAGGGCATTGCTACAGCGCTCCTTGCACCACCAACGGGGACTGCTGCCGTGGTCTACTGTGCTTGGATACCGGTGAGTGATAACTTTAAGCTGGAACTTCTTGAAGAAAGATTGGTGGAGCTCATTGAGTTAGTTTGACGTTTGTCCGAGGCAGTGATTTATTTAACATAACCTACCTTTAAAGGTATTCTTAAACCTTTTTTTAAAAATCTTATCCCCACTCCAGGTATTTCTCCTGAATCGTGGGTGCGTTTACAAACATTTTAACTCACATACACAAAAACCCAGACCCGAAAAAACTATAGACTATACAAATATTTGTCCCGTGCGGGGATCGGACCCGCGACACGCTGCACTGCAGTCCAATCGCTCAGCCACTCCACAATTTGATGGTGTAGACTCTATCAACTCTTATTCCTAACACAGGTTTATTACATAAATTAATCAAAATGAGACCATGCCATGAAATTAATCCATTGGACAAACAAAAATATAAATTAAATAGTATCTACACAATTACCCATCTAACTATTTAACAAAGGTAACACTCATAGTTATTGATAACTAGTAGTATTTTAGACTGTTACCGGTGATGACGACCTTAGCGTTAAGTTACTTTTCGACGCAATAAGATTGACGTGTACCATAGATAACAGAAACAACAGACGTGTACCAACAACCTAGAGTAAACACTCTCTACCCACACACTGTTTTCTTATTATAGACTAGCTTTTGCCAGCGGCTTCGCCCGCGTGAAAATGACGATTTTCCATACAAACTTTCATCCCCTATTTAACTACCTTAGGGGTTGAATTTCGAAAAATCCTTCCTTATTCCTTGTCTACATTATAAAGGGAACCTCTGTGCAAAATTTCAGCTTTCTAGGTCCAAGGGTTTGGGCTGGGCGTTGATGAGTCAGTCAATCAGTCAGTCAGTCAGTCAGTCAGGACTTCTCTCTTTATTTATTAGAAGAAGAAGATGAAAAATTGGGGTTCGTCCTTACTTTGACCTTGACTTTTACCCGGCGCCACCTTAACTACGGGTAAAAGTCAAGGTCATCTATTTGAATAAGACCAAGACAGATAGGAAAGTGAAATAAGATAACATAACATCACGCCTGTAATACCTGAAGGGTTGGTTACCTTATACCTAAAACCACATTTTTTACATACTGACCAACGAGACAATCAAAATACTAATGACGAAAATCAGCAATTACAAAAGATCATTTCCCATTCAGAAGGTTTCCCGGTGGCTATATCATCAAATTATGGGTTTTAGGTTGTGAATTCGAACGAAAGCTAGACACCTAAAAAAAATAAACTTAAAAAAAAATTATAGACATAAACAAAAATATAGTAATGCATACAAATATTAACAAAAAATAAATAATAAATCGCTGATGTTCTGTACTGTGTCGTAAGCCTCAGTAAATCCGCAACGACATTGTACCCTACCCTCATTGCTCAAACTTTATGTTGTTTCATACCTACTTTGGATATGTTTTGTACAGGGTATAAAAATACCCTTAGAAGCCAAAAAAATACCTTTTATTAATTTTTTTCATACTAGCCAACACATAAACTTTAGGTAAATATGTATACGAATATTCAAGCTCTAATGACAAAAATGCTGCTCGTCTTCTACAAAGCTAATGTAGCTACTTCTTTGTATGCACTATCGCAAAAAAAGGTAGTTCTGTTAGCGTAATCCCGGACGTCGAAGATTGAAGATTGTTAAGAAGATAATTGTGTATTTTTCATGTTTTTCAGAAAGTATCTATACAGCTAAATAAAATTGAAGTGTCTTTAATTTTAAAAATACGTCATTTTAATTTTTGGTCGAGTGTTTGTTTTGACTTTCGACTAATTCGACGGGATTGTGACGGGACTTTTACTGGCATACAGCTGATGTTAAGTTCTAAGCTGCTTTCTTTTTTATTTAAATACAGAAACACAAAAGAAAATTACAAAATCAGATTTAAAAAGGGAAGTGATATTTTTTCATACAAAGAAGAACAGGCAAAAAAAACCCAGACCCGACAGAAAAGTAACATATCTCAGTTTTTTTGTTATTATTTATATAGGTAATCATATTATATAGTTTTTATATTCGAAATCAATGACTAACACCAAAATATTGCCTTATGTTTTTGTTCAGGGTTTACACTAAAAAAGTACAAAATGCCTACGTATCTACAAAATTCGTAATGTATGTAACTAAATGACGATAAATAGTTATGAAAAACTTTTTTATGAACTCTAAAACTCTGAAAAAGTCACATAAGTACCCCTATCCGAGAGGGACACAAGATATTTTTACAAAGAAGAGTGAGAAAGCGATATCTTCGGTCAGTTCCGTGGACTCCAATAAAAGTCCATGTCCATGTGATGGCTATGGATAAAGATTTTTATTTGGGGATTAAGGTTCTGCAGACTTCAGGCTTCGACTTTGAGGGAACAAAGATGCTGTATTGAAGAGTTATTAAATACTGGCTTTTGAACAGGGCTTCGCTCCCATCCACGGATTTTTTTGTAATGTAGCATATGTCACTCAGAGATAAGTAAGAAAGAAAGAAACATTTCGAATCGGATCAATAGCTTCACAATTACCGGCAACCGGACCAGTGCATTTTGTTGATATGCGAATGAAAAAAATATATTTGTCACTGATTCATGACGTGTATAAAATTACTAAAAGATAATAAACATAATAGACACATGCAGACAAGGCAGTTTGTTTCAGACAAAGCGTGCATGAATATTGTGGCACGTAGTCATACCATTGAAGATTCTTTATTTGCATGAAATATGATACATTAAGAGATAAACATAAAAATCTTCACATATTTGGATTACTTCATTCAACATGCAAACTTAAAATTAAAATAAAATACCTAGTTTAATGTTCTCGTAATTTAGGTACCTAGTTAAATAAAATATTTAAGAAAACTAAATATCATTTTGGACTATAATAATTATTAGAGTATTCTATCTATCTATCTATCTATCTATTTCGAGAATTTAAAACAATGTGATTTCAACACGATGTTTTCCTTAATTTTCTTCTTCTTTAATTGAAATGTATTGTGTGACAGGATGTCTATTTCTTAAGTAATTTTACAGGTACATAATTATCATAACTACGCTGCTCATCTCTTACAAAGCGAATGTAGCTACTTCTTTTGCGATTTGCATATATTATTGCATATAGTATGCACTATCGCAAAAAAGGTAGTTCTGTTGGCGCAATCATCGGACGTCGAAGATTGAAGACACAAGAAAAAATAGTCTTGATGTATTTTTTTTTTAATATTAAGGTGTATGTACGTTTGTAGCAGAACTGAATATTTTCATTTTTACTTTCGCAGAAGCCAATGAAAGAAAAACATTTTATAAACAAGCTGTACCTTTGTAATCAACGCTTTGTTACGATGTTTTCTTGTGTTTATAAATATTAAGCTAATTCTATATAAAATTGAAATCTGATTGTAATGTGAAAATTACAATATGTATAATAAAAATCTCACAAACTATGTGTTAGTAATTTAATCAAAACATGAATGAAGTAACCAATATTTTGTAACATTATTCTGATTTAAAAGCGTGTCCTTGGAGTTTCTTGCCCATTCTTCCCGATGAAGATCTACTCTTTGTAATCTTTTATTTGTATACTCTTGTCTGGCATAGCACACAGACTGAAAGGCGCAGACTTTTTCAGCAGAGTGATGCGCCCAACTTGCAGTGGACTGTAGCTGATAGGGTTGTAGTCTCAGGATGCTCAGGAACTTCAGGTAGATTAAATAAAAGACGATTTCTTCAGAGAAACAAGATGCTGCGATGTGGAGTGTAGTGCGTGTGTAGTGTAGAGGTGACGGGTGATCTTTCTTCTTAAATGAGTTGTCTTCAAGCAGCGGTCGAGCGAATAGTGAATCAGAATTTTTGGGCGGGCCCTATTTATAGCTTTTACATCTTAGCGCTAGGTGCGCCCGTGAGCAAATGTGGCAACTTATGACTGGCCAATGAGAGGCGACTATTTATGATGTATATGTGTGAGTGAGCTGTAAACGCATGTCTGTATATAATAATAATAATAATAATATTCCACAACTATCACACAACGCCATCTAGTCCCAAGCTAAGCAGAGCTTGTGTTATGGGTACTAGACAACTGATAAACATACTTATATATTTCTAAATACATACATATTATAGATAAATTACACCCAGACACAGAACAAATGATCGTGCTCATCACACAAACATTTGTCCTGGGTGGGAATCGAACCCACGACCTCCGGCATAGCAGTTAGGGTCACTAACCACTAGACCAACAGGCCAGTCCATATGTGTGTAAGCAACTGTTATTTATTGTACATAAGACACAAATTGAAATAAAGAGTTACATACTTGGAAATAGTAAAATCTAGTACATATTAGGTTAAAGTTGGACATACAATGCAAAAACTTTATATATCTAGGTTACATGTATAGATTATCTATGTTTTAGTTGTACATAGCAAGTTAAACAATGAAATCTTATGTGTTAGGCACTAAAAGGCACTAAACAGTAAACAAAAGGTACACAAAAGTGGTTCTTTACGTTAATACATAAGGAAAAAGGCTCACAAATGCCTTATAAGTGAATAAAACTATTCTAACAAGGACTAATAACAAAAATAACATGTTATCATGGCTATATTTTACATGTATCTAGCCTTATATCTAAGCTGTTATTTACAATCTCCCCCTCGTGCGCGAGCACCGTATAATAAGGTTTTAGTCCGCTGTAGGGATTAAGATGAGGCGAGAGGCTGGGCGACGAAGTAATCCAGCAGCTGTTCGTATCTCAGTTACTCGTACTCGTCCATCTGGGCCTGGGTAGACTTTCATGATCTCACCTCGAGGCCACACTCCTCTGGGCATTGTGCCATCACATATTATGACGATGTCGCCAACCTCTAAGTTTTTATGTTGAGGGTTGGTGCTAGATCGGGGCATCAAGAGGGGCCTGTATTCTGCCGACCATCTTGCCCAAAAGGCGTCAGCTAATGCTTGACTAGCTTTCCAGGAGTGTGAAGTCAGCTGTGCGTCTTTAAACGAACCAAAGGGTGACATCCCACTTGAGCGCCCTATAAGGAAGTGATTAGGGGTCAACGCTTCTTCATCCAAGTTGGGATTCACTGGGGTCAATGGCCTCGAATTTACCACGTGCTCAGCTTCTAATAATAACGTGTGTAATATATCGTCAGGAGGAAACCTTTCTTTCAGAGTGACTCGTAATGCTGTTTTCACCGATCTGACCATTCTTTCCCAGGCTCCGCCCATGTTTGGGGCACCAGGTGGTATCTTCTTCCAGGTGATCAGCTTTTCAGACGCGAAAGCTCTCAAGTCTTGGTCATTGCCTTGCATGGCTTCAGATATTTCCTTTTCAGCGCCAACGAAGTTGGTTCCATTGTCGCTATATATTACAGTCGGCGTGCCGCGGCGAGCTATCATTCTGCGCAGGCTCATGATCATAGAGGAGGCCGAGAGGGATGTGGCCACCTCTAGGTGCACTGCTCGAGTGGTGAGGCAGGTGTATAAGGCGCACCACCTTTTTTCTAGCCTTCGCCCGACTTTGACATGCATGGGCCCAAAATAATCCACCGCTGTAGCTGTGAAGGGCGGTTGGTTTTGGGCCAGCCTTTCAGCTGGTAAGTCGCCTAAGGGAATTTTTGAGGGGATTCCCCTATAGGTCCGACACCATTGGCATTTGTTGCAAATATAGCGTATAACGCCACGCAGTCCTATTATGTGGTAGCGTTGTCTCAGCTCATTCATAACGGTTTGGTGGTTGCCGTGGTTGAAAGTTGAGTGCGTGTGATGCACCAACAGCTGAGTAAAGCCTTCTTTGGCATGTAGGACTGGCAGGTTTTGCTTTTCTTTTATTCTGCTGTCTAGACACAGGATACCGTTGCGGTCGATCTTCACGGAGAGTTTGTAGAACGGGGACTTCTTCGGTGGTCGCCGTCCAGCCTCAATCGTCGTGATGTCTTCGCCGAACGAGTTATATTGGCTCCTTCTTACTAGCAGCAGTTCAGCTAGTTTTATATGGCTTGGTGCCAGTTCTTTACTTGTGATTCTTTTGAGCATTTTGGCTTTAAATACCTCGGCGGCGAGCAGAACGGTGGCAGCAACACGTATTAGTCGAGTGTATTTCGAAAAACGTTCTACCATTGGTAAATAATCGCTAACGTCATGCCTAATAATCACATGGACTTGTTTAAGAACTCTTTCCTCCCCTGAAGGGGGTGGCGGCGCCGCGGCTCGCTTTTCCTGCGGCCATAATGCGGTGTCGCCTCTTATGAACTCGGGTCCATAAAACCATCTATGGTTAGAGTCAAAATCGACAGGAATGCCCTTAGTCGCGTCGTCCGCGACGTTTTCAGCACTGGGTACCCATCGCCAGTTAGCTGGAGTAGTTAGGCTTTCGATTTCAGCCAGTCTATGAGCTACAAACGACTTGAATGTGCGCGGGTCTGATTTAATCCAAGCTAGTACGGTTCTAGAGTCAGACCAATAAAAGCAGTTTAATGTTTTATAATCGGACTCGCGCTTGACCGATTCAGCTAATCGACTGCCTAACACTGCAGCCTGAAGCTCTAAACGGGGTATAGAAATAGGTTTCAGTGGGGCCACTTTGGCTTTACCTGCTATCAGTCGTGATGTTTTAGTACCGTCCGAGTTTGTACTAACGAAATAAATCGCGGCTGAATACACTTTTTCACTAGCGTCACAGAAAACGTGTAACTCCCCTTCGTTAGGGTGTGTAGCAGGTACGTATCTATCTATTTCTAATGCTTTTAATAGCTGCAAGTTCTTTATAAACGATAACCACGTCACGTGATGCTCGGTTGTGATGGGATCGTCCCAACCTATACCACTGCGCCATACTTCTTGTATGAGACATTTGCCTATCATCGTAATTGGCGAAACTAAACCTAGGGGGTCGAATACCGACATGACCGCGCTAGTTACCTGTCGCTTGGTAGGCAGAGTGTCGCCTTGTATGACGCTGGCGGGCGTACTTCTTAAATTGACGTTAAAACCTAACGTATCGCGTGCGTGATTCCAGATCAAACCTAATGTTCGCTCCGTATCGCTTTTTCCCAGCGTAGTCGAATCGCTACTGCGCGTATCTGTGACGTCACTTATAACAGCCGGCACGTTCGATGCCCATCCGCGTAATTCGAAAGATGCGTTTAAGTGGACCTTATACATAGCGTCTATCACTCGCTTCGCCTCGCTTTCGTTATCGAACGCGCCTAGGTAGTCGTCCATATAAAAATTACGCACCGTGGCTCTCGCGACTTCGGGATATTGTTGACCGTGATCGTCTGCGTTTTTATTTTTTACGTAAATAGCGGTACACGGTGAGGATGCCGCCCCGAATATCAATGACGTCATTCGGTACTCCTGCGGTGGTCCTACCCTATCTTCACCCCTCCATAAAAATCGCAAACTATCGCGGTCCTGCATAGCGATTTTGACCTGCAAAAACATCTCTTTTATGTCTGCTACTACTGCAATTTTACCCTCCCTAAATCTGACTAACACACCGAATAGCGATTGGAGTAGGTCAGGGCCTGCTAATAACGCGTCATTTAGACTTTTTCCCCCATACTTAGCTGCTGCATCGAACACTAAACGTACTTTACCCTTCTGCGGATGCACTACTGAAAAGTGCGGTAAGTACCAGCTGCGTGGCGATGCAGCTGGGGTGTCTACTTTTTCGGCGTAGCCCGCTTCCAACAAGTTATTAACCTGCTTGCTATATTCGGTTTTTAAGTTTGGGTTTTTATCTAGTTTATTTTCTAGATTATACAGGCGACTGAGAGCTTGTTTTTTATTATTTGGCATTACCTCATCGTCTGTACGCCACAGTAATCCCGTTTCGAACCTATTATAGCTGACTTTTTTACAAGTTCCTTCTAAGACCGCTAGGGCGCGCTGCTCGGGGTCAGACGTTGGCCGTCGTGGCTCTATTCCTAGCGAGTCTAAACTGAAAAAATTCCTAATAAGTTCTAACGCGGGGTCATCTGTTGTAGTGGGCCGTACGTGGTTAACCAGCGCTACGGTACTACGTGGACGTGCGTCTTGCCCGTGCAGCACCCAACCTAACTTGGTCAACGATGCTACGGGCTGGGTTTTGTGGCCGACACGAAGTTGTCTGGACGTGATTAAGTGCCAGTTGTCCTGGCCTATTAAAATAGTCGGTTTTCCCAACTCGTAGCACAGCTCATCTTCAAGCTCCGCTAGGTGGCTACACTGTCGCACTACGACCCTGCTTACCTCCTGTGGAGATAGATTTAAATTTTCTATGGTGTTTGCACTCATAGTTTCTAAGTTTCGATTACATAAACCGCGGATCGATAAATTGACGTGACATGACTCTGCATCGTCTATACGATTACCTCCCACCCCCTCTAGAGACAATAGTTGGCTTCGACCCCTAGGTATAACGCTGTCGGCCACGCCTCGTTCAACAAGCGTCATGGTTGAACCTTCATCAAGTAAGGCGTAGGTGGCCGTAGAACCTATTGGGCCGCTTAATTCGACCGGGACTATTTTTAGGTAGGTATTAGAGGTTTGTATATGATTTATCGAGCTTACATTACCGCGGGTAGGCAGAGTTGTATTGCCACTGCCGTGCAACATTTTATTATGCGATGCTTCGCACCCGTTTATTCCGCATGCTACGTATTTACACCTAAATGTACGTATGTGTGAGTTACCTAAACATCTAAAACACAGCTTTTCACGTTTGGCCGCGTCCCATCGTTCTTTAATAGTTAATTTTACGAAGTCAGCACACTCCGCGGCGGCGTGATTGCCAGCACAAAATGCGCATTTTTTAATTTTGTTGACTTCTGCTGACGACTCGCTATTCGGTCGTGATGGGCGTGGCTTTTGCGACTTCGGCGCCTGTTTTTTAGAGTTGGATTTATTAACAGTGGCGACCGTTTTACTTCGTGATTTTTCCTCGATTCCTGACTCATCCGATGAGGAATCGGAGTCATCGTTTCGACGTGACTGTGGATGTTCGCGAGCCGTGTTCACCGTGCGCGGCCTGTTACCGCGGTTTTTCCGTTCGTCTCGCGCCGCGTCATAAGCGAACATAGCGCCGCACTGGTCGGCCATGATGTTCAGGAATCGAGATAATAACTCTAACTCCGGCGCCCCGGAGCGCTCTGCTCGGAACTCGTACCATTTGTACTTTAAAATTATGCTGAGTTTTTCTACAACTCGACTTACTAACTCAGGTGAATATAAATACTGCGGTTGATTGAGTGCTTTTATCGCCGCAACTGTATTAGCGATTTTATTCGCGAAACTACTAATATTGCGCCCGTCTTCGCTCATGCGGGGCATGCGTTTTATACTTTCGAGTTCTGACAAGACGAGTAACTCTGGTCGGCCGTAACGTCTCTCTAACGTGTCCATGACTTCATATGGATCCGACACCGTGAATAATAACGCCCTAACAGTTTCGCGGGCTGCACCTTTTAGTGCTTTTCTTAAGCGGGCTACGTTTTGTACGTCAGAAAACATGCCTACTGTGTCATTAAAGACTGATCTGAAAGCCATCCACTCGGCAATCGCCCCGTCAAAATGGGGTAGTTCGTGGATAAACTTGGGTGCCGCGGAGTCTGATTTATTGGAATTTACCGCCTGCATTATCGCGTTGGCCAGCATCGCCATGTCGCTGCTACTGTTAGACATGTCGTTTCCAACGCGTGGTTCGTTCCTACAATTAGCGGGTGATCGCGGGGCCTGTCCCGGGACTTGGGTATTATCTACGATAGCCGGCCTTTCTGCTAAACATTGCTCCGAAATCCAGCTTTTAACACGCGACTCTTCTAACCTAGGCGGGCGCTCCGCGTCGTTAGAACTTTCCAGTTCGATCCTGGCTATTTCTAGACGACTCCTAGCAACTGCGGATACCGCCTGAGCTCGTGCTAACTCGGAATTATGTAATTCTAGCTCAGCTTGTAATATAGATAATCTACTACACGCCCTTTCCGTCGTGGGGACATTAACTACAGTGCCCGGCGCACTCCTAACTAAAGTATTATTTAAATCGACTTGCGCGGACCTACTTTCGACTATTTGCTCGTTAATACGTGACGTGCTGCTGTCACCGCTCGTGTCCTCTATGCTGGTGCCTTTACTCCACGTATTTGTTTCGGTCGACGTTGTCTGACCGGACACCGGCGTGGCGTCTGTGAGAGGCGTAGATTTGCCTGAACGCAATACACGTGCGTCATTCATCATCGCGCAAGAGGGTCCCTAATCCTACCAATTACTTAGAATTTAACACTTTTTAAACACTTTTTATCACTTTATCACTTTATCACTTTCACTTATTGTTCTTATCGATGTGACGCCTACTTTGCCTAGCTGCCTGTCGGACTACTAACGTAGGGGATGCCGAACAGGAATAGGAACGTGAAGGAAAGGAGGGTTGGGAACCTCCCAGCAGAGGGCGAAGGTTGCTCACGGGCGCATCAAGATATGGGGGGAATTACCACACCTGTCGTTGCATGCCAACCTGTGGCCCCAGAGCGAAACAACACCGTACCGGCGGGGTCTGACTGAAACACCTGGGATGGTGCGTGGAGTTGCCAGTTCGTCCACATGTGCCTCCGTACGATATAGGCCGTTTAACACCGCTAGGTGGCCACGTACGAGTGATAATTTTTGCTTCCAAGTAATTAGCAGCGGTTAGGCAAGTACCGACTGCTAACACTCGCGCGTACTTGTTTCTTTCTTGAAAGATTCGTGCGAAGAACTTGATTATTTTCTTTCTTGAACGACGAAATCTTGAGTTTTCTTTCTTGAAAGCTTGATACAGAGATCCCGACGAGAATGGACCATTGAAAGGCGCAGACTTTTTCAGCAGAGTGATGCGCCCAACTTGCAGTGGACTGTAGCTGATAGGGTTGTAGTCTCAGGATGCTCAGGAACTTCAGGTAGATTAAATAAAAGACGATTTCTTCAGAGAAACAAGATGCTGCGATGTGGAGTGTAGTGCGTGTGTAGTGTAGAGGTGACGGGTGATCTTTCTTCTTAAATGAGTTGTCTTCAAGCAGCGGTCGAGCGAATAGTGAATCAGAATTTTTGGGCGGGCCCTATTTATAGCTTTTACATCTTAGCGCTAGGTGCGCCCGTGAGCAAATGTGGCAACTTATGACTGGCCAATGAGAGGCGACTATTTATGATGTATATGTGTGAGTGAGCTGTAAACGCATGTCTGTATATGTGTGTAAGCAACTGTTATTTATTGTACATAAGACACAAATTGAAATAAAGAGTTACATACTTGGAAATAGTAAAATCTAGTACATATTAGGTTAAAGTTGGACATACAATGCAAAAACTTTATATATCTAGGTTACATGTATAGATTATCTATGTTTTAGTTGTACATAGCAAGTTAAACTATGAAATCTTATGTGTTAGGCACTAAAAGGCACTAAACAGTAAACAAAAGGTACACAAAAGTGGTTCTTTACGTTAATACATAAGGAAAAAGGCTCACAAATGCCTTATAAGTGAATAAAACTATTCTAACAAGGACTAATAACAAAAATAACATGTTATGTTGGCTATATTTTACATGTATCTAGCCTTATATCTAAGCTGTTATTTACACAGACTATACTTTTATTTTTTGCACACATCAATAATTCCCACACGAACTGAGTCGCAGGTAACAGCTAGATTTTTCCATTTTCCTCATTTACAATTTATATTAATTTATTGCATTCCAAAAAGTACATTGTTCAAGTTGTTACAATTAAAAATGCCTGTAGGTACTTTCGATTTTTCTCTACATAATGTAAAGTTATGTAAATAGTTAGGTACCACTATTTAATCAGTAACTACTTAAGTTCCGTGTGTAAAATACTACATAAGCTGATTACTTAATCTAATTAAACTATTTTGCAATTTAAATGAGAGAAAAATTCCTGTATTGTTTTGTATGGTAATTTGAGTAAATTACTTGTGTGTGCTTTCGCTTTAGTAATTGTATGGAAACCTTGAACTTTTATGGTCAAGGAAGTTTCTTATTACATGGCTAGTTGTGCTAGTAGAGTGGAATTCCCTGCCTGCGTCGGTTTTTCCGAGTTCATATAACCCTATAATCAAGTCGCGAGTAAACAGGCTTCTTCTGGGTAAGCTCGTTCCATCGTCGACATCATCTCTGCCCATAGGGCAAGATTGAAGTCAAGAGCCAGCCCATTTATAATAAAAAAAAAATAGTTCGAAGCCCGAGTTTGACAACCAGACTTCCATTCCTATTACACACCGAGTTTCCTCCGTGCCTTGGAAAGCCGACCCCAACATAGTTGAGAAAAGGATAGGCAGATGTACGGTTCACGTCGTACAGGCAAAATGCTAATGTCACAAACTACTTTTCGCTACTCATTTCAGTTACTTTTGTAATTACATATTATGCTCATTAAATAGGGATGTTTACTGACTAAAAAAATATGATTCTAATTAGTCCGTCTGTTAGATTATCGAAAAATATTACATCCGTATTTTTTGTTTTATCAAATCAATAAAAATTTACGAAGATAAAACGCGTCAAAGATTTGAGTGGGAGGTGGTGACGTCACTGCTCGCTAAGAAATGCCATACTAATATCTTAGAATATGACGTCACACGAGTTTTCAAAGCACTGTATCGTCTTTATTGTTTGTTTACGTGAAAAAAGAAAAAATATGTGTCTAATATTTTTTGGAAATCTATCTGACATTGATTTTATTTGTTAACATCCCTATTAGTTGACTGGATAAAGCTGTCGTAGCACTATAACCGCGGATTAGCATCCAACATAACTTACGTGTAACTTAATAAATATACTGAACTAAGGTGAAATCTGTGGTGTTTGTCAACTCACAACTTAACTACCTGTCAGCCATACACAAAAGTTATAATTAGTTGTCATCAAAATGACGACTAATTATAATTTCTATGGTTCTAAATCACGCACAACTGTAACACTCTACAAACAGTCTCTTGAAACAAAATGGTAAGAGAAAACGTCAAAACGTTTTCACATAAGTTATCAAAGTAGTCTCATATCTCATGTTGGTATTATACAAAGTGTTTTTGCTGTCTCGAATATTATTTCCCTCGCAGATTTCCTTGCGAAAGAAAATCTAGCAATGTTTGTTTATACCGAGTGGAATCTTGGGTAACATACAATCTGCTGAAATAGTTTTTCTCACGTATAAAATTTTCTTTGGCCACGTCAATGATTTCCATAATGGTATGCGCCTTATTGTTTGACTTTATATAACACGCGTGAAAATGACGATTTTCCATACAAACTTTCATCCCCTATTTTACTCCCTTAGGGGATGAATTTCGAAAAATCCTTCCTTGTTCCTTGTCTATATTATAAAAGGAACCTCTGTGCAAAATTTCAGCTTTCTTGGTCTGGGCTGGGCGTTGATGAGTCAGTCAGTCAGTCAGGACTTCTCTTTTTATTTATATAGATAGATAGATAGATAACATCACGTCTGTAATACCCAAAGGGTTAGGCAGAGGTGTACTTAACGTAATTCCGCCAGTTTTGTTGTTTTAAGTCCCATGTTTACCTATCCTCCGTGCTTCGGAAAGTGCGTTAAGCCGTCAGTTGGTTCCGGCTGTCAATTGTAGATATTTGACAGTCGTTGTGTCAGTGACCAGAAAGTTGTACTACTCAGTACTAACAGAATAGGGATGTTAACAAAAAAAATCTAATTAGTCCGTCAGATAGATTTCCAAAAAATATTGGACACGTATTTTTTCTTTTTTCACGTAAACAAACAATGAAGACGATACAGTGCTTTGAAAACTCGCGTGACGTCATATTCTAAGATATTAGTATGACATTTCTTAGCGAGCAGTGACGTCACAACCTCCCACTAAAACCTTTGACGCGTTTTATCTTCGTCAATTTTTATTGATTTGATAAAACAAAAAATACGTATCCAATATTTTTCGATAATCTAACAGACGGATTAATAAGAATCATATTTTTTTTTGGTCGATAAACATCCCTATTGTGGAGGTTAGATAAGCAGTCGCTGGTTGATGGCAATAGGCTTGCTCCAAATTAGATTAGTTGATGGCAATAGGCTTGCTCCTAATTCCATCGGTTGATAGCAATAGTCTTGGTCCTAATTAAATTGGTTGATGGTAATAGGCTTGCTCCTAATTACATCAGTTGATGGCAATGGGGCTTGCTCCTAATTAAATTGGTTGATGGCAATAAGCTTGCTCCCAATTACATCAAATAATTTGACAGCTGTCAGTAGAAAGTGATTCTCCAAAGGGCTGAAAAGTAGTACTTTCAACCCGCTCCGCAGGCATGTTATGACCTACTTTCAGAGTATGAGTAATGAAAAATACACAAGTATCCAGCTCAACTACATCCAGTTAGACTGGAAGACGACCCAAAAATAGTTGTGAATAAGCTAAGCAGATATCTACGCACGAGAGGAGGAGCTCGTGGCTTAATAATAACTGCCACTCAGGTCGATCTTTAGGTAAAGCTGTGCTTGCCTAGGTCGGTCTGTGGATGGGTGACCGCCCGACATACCGAGTTTCCTCCGTGCCTCGGAAAGCACGTTAAGCTGTTGGTCCCGGCTGCCATAATATATAGATCTTTGGCAGGGTGACCTGAAATTCTGACATCCAGTCTTACCAAAGGGTATTGTATTACCTAGTATTAACTGGGTTGTGGAGGTCAGATAGGCAGTCGCTCCATGTAAAATACTGGTATACAGCTGCATCCGGTTAGATTGGAAGCCGACCCCAATATAGTTGGGCCAAGGCTAGGCAGATGATATCTACGCACCAATAAGAAACTATAAAAACAATCCCGTCGGGGCTGTGGGTTGTTCGAAAAAGATACCGCGGCCTCGACACAAAGGGTTAAGAAGGAACATGGGTGGTTTTTAGTCAGTAGAAGTCTGACACTCCCTTTTGCTCTGCTCAGAGTGGGGCGGGTTATTTGATGATTTCCCACCCCGAAAAAAAAAAGCTATAAAAACAACCGTGTTATAATATGTTACAACTAACCTCATTCATAAAGTGGTTTTCTTAACTAAAAATAAACTTTAACCTTTTAACCTTTAAGAAGTAAACAGCGCATTAACTGCGCAAATAAAGTTAATAGCTAAAACTACCCTTGTGACGTCGCGTTGTAGGAAAGTGGAACGAGGGTCTATTTATAGATTAGTTCAAACACGGTGTTGGAAAGTAAATTGTTTTCTTTTCTTACTGTTATTAGCCCTAGTAGCAAAGGTTTATTTTTACAGTTTTCATTCTATAAACCACATACTTCAGTTTATGCATTTTATTATTTTATTTGTACCTTGAATTTTTTTCACAATCTCGTACATAATAATATAAATACATTTACATACAAATAAAAATCATATAATTGGTGTGTGTTTGTAATGTCAGACTAACAGTTTTTTACTGAACGCAGAAAGTATAAACGGTTTTCTTATAACGTAGGTACAGGTAGACTGTTTGCAATTACACTTTTAATCGGTATCGGCACAGGTATCGGCATGGGCCCCACCACTGTTTACGTGGCCGGAGGCACCCGGACGTTCAAGTGGATAGGGTAATAACATTACGCGGTGAAGGTCGCGGGAAACAGTGTAAAATATGTTGTGTGATAGGATGTCTATTTCATAAGTTATTTTACAGGTATATGTCATTAACTCATAACTATGCTGCTCGTGTTCAACAAAGCTAATGTAGCTACTTCTTTTGCGATTTGCATATATTATTGCATATAGTATGCACTTTCGCAAAAAAGGTAGTTCTGTTAGCGCAATCACCTTACGTCGAAGATTGAACATAGTGAAGAAGATTTTGTTATAATTGTGATGATGATGATATCTAGCTGATGTCCAATGTATTCACTGTTATTAATTTGTTTTGTGATACTTAGCGTTCCGTACAAAAAATAAACCCCTTCAAATTGCTTAAAAACCCGACTCAAACAAGAATATAATTTAACTAGCTTTTGCCAGCGGCTTCGCCCGCGTGAAAATGACGATTTTCCATACAACCTTTCATCCCCTATTTAACAACCTTGGGGATTGAATTTTGAAAAATCCTTCCTTAGTCCTTGTCTACCAGGGGCGTAGCTACCGCCGTATCTGCCGTATCAATTATACTGGGCCACGGGGGCCCCCGAAGTGCTTGAGTAAAAATTTCTAAAAACTTCCCAGTTTTTACTTTTATTTCAGAAATGACTAAAGTCAAACAAAGTAATTTCTTTTTTCCCGCGGAAAGCGTGCGTTCTGAAGTCATCATCAGCTATAAATGATTTAATAAATCTGTTTGCCGAAAAAAAGGCAAGCAGAGTGTATATTTAATTTGAATTGTTTGGAAAAAAATGGAAAAAGTGACAGATAGATAATTATGATTAATAAATATTTCTTTTCATTTTATGCAAACATTTTTTTTCTTTTGTGAGAAATCTTTACCCTTCTTATGGGCCCCCAAACAAAATTTTATACGGGGCCCCGCAAAGGCACGCTACGCCACTGTTGTCTACATTATAAAGGGAACCTCTGTGCAAAATTTCAGCTTTCTAGGTCCAAGCCTAGGGTTTGGGCTGGGCGTTGATGAGTCAGTCAGTCAGGACTTCTCTTTTTAATTATACTTATAGATTTATCTTTTTATACAACCTCTTTTTCGTGATGGCTAGATAATAAGAGACACTCGGATCAATCTTCAAGTTAGGTAGCCATTGCCTAGGTTGGTTTGTGGATGGGTGACCACCCAATACATACCGAGTTTCCTCCGTGACTCGGAAACACGAGAAGCCGTTGGTACCTGTCAGTGGCCCGAAAGTCTGACAACCAGTCTTACCAAGAGTTAATTAAAAAAAAAAAAAAGTAAGCCTTTATTGCTGTAACTTGCATGCTTAGTACACACGGCTACACATCAAGCTATACAAAACCAGTATAATCTGATCGTTCATTATGCAAAAAGATCTAGTAAAGTGAGGCCAACAATAACAGGTTTTGTATAGCTTGATGTGTAGCCGTGTGTACATAAAATTTAAAGAAACTACTTGACTAACGTTAAGTTTTACAAACTAAATAAATAATTAAATAATTGTTTCGGAAACCGGTCTTTTACAGCTTGTCCTTCGACAAAGGCCTCCTCTAAAGCTTTCCATTTTGTTCTGTCTTTTGCAGTACGTGTCCATTCTGGACCGGCTATCTTTTTCATGTCGTCTTTCCAACGTTTAGGTTGTCTACCTTTATTTCTTTTACTATCTCGCGGGTACCATTCTGTTGCTAGTCTCGTCCACTACTGTATTCCTTCCCTTAGCATGTGTCCTGTCCATCTCCATTTTAGGCATTTAGACACGGTATGACCAAGAGGTATTACCCAGTACTAACTGGGTTGTGGAGGTCAGATAGACAGTCGCTCCATGTAAAATACTGGGACCTACTACACGGTCACATGCCCTGGTTGGAGGCCTTAATTTCAAGGCATCCACAGGAAAGTCCGGTTAAGTTCTGGGATGTTCGCGGCAGCGCGCACGGATGACTAATTCTTTGCGATCATTCGTAAAAGATCCGCGTCGCTGCTGCGTCGGATGCGGGGTAGCGACAGCAGTCTTCTAGGCATTGTTGCCAGTAAGACTGAAGGCCAACTGATGGCGCACCTGTCCGCAGTGCATGTACTGTCGCCAGGTATCGCCAGTAGGTGGCGGAATTAGGTGTTACATGTTTTTCGTTGTTATTTATTGCGTTTTCGTGAATTTTACTAACATAACACATTATGGGTCTGTGCCTGATTTAAATGAAAATAAATAAGCAGTAGCCACCCTCTCTAGGGTGAACTGAGAGATGCCATTTAAAAAAAAAAACTCGGTCACATTAACTTGAGAACCCACCCGCTTCCCCCCCCCCCCACATTCCCTTAGATCGCCCAGCAAGTGTCAGTACGGTGCATCTTTGTTACCGATACGTGCGTCGATAATTTAGGCTAGTTTTTTTTTATTATTACCTATTATAAATGGGCTTGCTCTTGACTTCAATCTTGCCCTAAGGGCAGAGATGATGTCGACGATGGAACGAGCTTACCTAGTAGAAGCCTGTTTACTCGCGACTTAAACAGATTAGGGTTATATGAACTCGGAAAAACCGACGCAGGCAGGGAATTCCACTCCTTGGCTGTGCGCATAATAAAGGACCCAGCAAAGCGCTTCGTCCGAATGTGTGGAATGTCGACTAGGTATCGGTGATACCCTGCAGTACGTCTCCCGATGGAAGAAGGGAGATGGTGGGATCAGCTCGTGGAGCTCTTGCGCACACTCTCCGAAGTACAGTCTGTAGAAGACCGACAGACATGCGACTTTGCGACGGTGTAGTTTTCTGTTGTAGGTATATTGTTTTTGAACATTATTGTTACAACGCCAAGCGTCAAGTAAATGTGACCGAGTAGTATTCAGCTTCATCCGCTTAGACTGGAAGCCGCACCTAACATAGTTGGGAATAGGTTAGGTAGAAGATGATACAACCTCTTTTCAAAACGGGAAGTATTTTTCTTCAGCACCATTCACTATTCAAATAAATTACAATACATAGAAAACCTCCTTCGAGAACCTTTTTCTGACCTACCATTATAGTCGTTTTTTGCCGTTTACAAACCTACTTTTACTAACACGTAGTACGAAGGAAAAACCATTAAAAATCCATTATAGTGCTAACTGAAAGAACCTAGTGTGTAAAACGTGTTTTTATGCCCCTTTTATGCTGGATTTCCTTTTAAAGGGAAAAACGTGATGTTCTTTCATTGTTTGTGTTTTTTTGGTACAGACGCCAGCACATCAAGCTACTACAATCTGTCAGATTTCTTTGATAGATTTTCGACTTTATTTCTAGGGCATTAGGTTCAAAGTTCGTTGGGAAAATTTGACAGTTTCGGGTAGCTTGACATGCTGGCGTCTGTACAAACCTTTGTGAATGTACGGACTATTTTAATATTCAAATACTTGTTTGTTTAATCGGCACGTGGATAAAATGGCTGTTTGAAATTAAAATTTAACATAAAAAATACAGCTTGTATTTTTTTAAAGAGATGCGTTTTTTTTATAAGCACATAGGTAGTATAAAATATTGCTGTACGGTTAGTTCTACATTTTACCATTTAAACCAAAAGTTTTTTTGGGTAAATGTACGATCACTGTATAATTTCTAAAAAGGGTGCAAAAATATTTCTAACGAATCTGAAAGGTACCTACTTGATCACTCCGTCATTGCGATAAGTTTTTGTTTTACTATGGCTAGGGTATTTTTTTAAATTAGTTTAGTAATTACAAGTTTATAACTTTACTTTAATTACCTCCATGACTGTTGAGGTTTTAATTACGAGACAATTCTTAAAATAGTTATTAAGTGATAATTTAAATATACATATTTTAAACTTTATTTATTTATTTATTTATTTAAACTTCATGCACAATAGTGGTACATAGGCGGACTTAATGCCACAAGGCAACAATTTATAATATGTTTTACCTGTTATGATTCTGCTGCGGCCACTTGAGAACCCAGGCTATCTGGATATCGCCCTGAACCGATAAAAATTAGACCAAAAAATATTGTACACAATTAAGTTCAGACATAGAAAGAACAAAACATACTCTACAAAATGTCGGTTTATTTTTTTATCATCCCATCAGACACAGACGAACAATGTAATTACTTCGTGTATGACAATGTACATAAAAACAGACATTTTACGAGCTTGTTTATTATTATATACAAGTACATACATCCCTCGCTTACATAAATAGAGTAGAATCATGTAAATATGAACAGAGGTAATCAAATTGTGTTGTAGGGCCTACATGACTTGAATGTGAATTAAATAAATATAAATACTTCAACAAATGGAATTTGTACCGAAGTGTAGTATTTTATTTGGAGGAGCTCGTGGATAATCATAATCGTATTTTCTAATCATTCTGACATTAATGTTATTTTTGTACTTAATTTGAATTTTGATAAAAACTGATTAAAATCATCAATTTAATTTGTACGCTTAAACGCAAAACATCTATAGACGGGACTCTTATATTTAATTGTAACACCACTTAAAAACCTATGTTTACAAATAAAGATTTCATTTTCATAAGTATGTAATATATGTATGTATGTATGTATTTATTCTTATAATTTAGATATATCTTTTCGATTATGTTTTTTTTCTGTTTTGCACCTACTATGTATTGTCTCTGCATCACCCTAAGGTAGATTGGTAGAAAATGCCCAAGGCATTAATTCCGCCTTTGTACGATTTTGTTGTGCATAAAGTTTTAATAAATAAATAAGTAATAACAGCCACTCGGGTCTATCTTCAGGCTCAGTCAGTGGATGGGAGACCATCCAGTACATGTATACCGAGTTTTCTCCATACCTCGAAATGCACGGACTGTATTACGTTACTCCGAAGTTCGAAATACCGAAGTACGGTATAGGTACAGAAAGTTTGTGAGTCCGAAATACGTTTGTCAGAATGTACGCTATGACGAAGTACTGTACTCAGAATGTTAGTTACTCCGATGCACGTTACTCCGAAAGTTTGCTACTACGAAGTACTGTATGCAGAATGTACATTATCGCGAAGTAACAACTGAAAATGATCTATAAATGACAACGGCTTAACGTGGTTTTCGAGGCACGTCGGAGACTTTGCATAATAATGAGTACACACCCATTCACAGATCAACCTAGGCAAATATACTTTTCCGGCTTCTCTGTGGAAAAATCCGTGATTTTATCTTATACATTCTGAGAATGTCGTCACCTAATTTGAATAAAGGCCAAATTAATCACATCAAAGCTTCGTGATTCCGCGAAAAGCCATATTTGTTCAATTAAATATAAACAATTTTTCCACGCAATTTAGGAACGTTATCTTTTATATTTACATTATGTAGGCTTGGGTAAAAAACATGTTTTTCGTAGAATCACGGATTTTACGTAGAAAAAGGGTTGTGAAATAAATTTTGAACATTTTTATCCTCTTCAATTAGGATCAAAGAAAATAGGAAAGCTGCCCCTGGTTTGCTGCATGTTTGTGGCTTAATTGTTACGTAAGAAATGGTTGATCCAAAGCGAGTTTCTGATCTCTTAGGTATTTGACTCAAACCCGAGTTAAAATCTTAGATATTTATCTATACTTAAATATCACTACATAGTATAAACCAAAGTCGCTTTCTCTATCCCTATGTCCCTTTGTATGCTTAAATCTTTAAAACTACGCAACGGATTTTGATGCTTTTTTTTTAAATAGATAGAGTGATTCAAGAGGAAGGTTTTAATACCTTTTTTGCACCCGTGCGAAGCCGGGGCGGGTCACTAGTAATATTATGATGCTGAAGCGTTCTTATGTTTGGTTGCACGCGCTAATCTCTCGGGTTAATCATGCTCTGACCAACAGGAGCGGAGCATACATCAAAAATTCTTCTAAAAGTAACTACTCCTCGCAGACGAAGTCGCGGGCAAAAGCTAGTTTTTGATAGATTAAGTAAGTCCGTTATGACTTTTGAAACGGAGTTCCCTAACACACGTAATCGAGGTAGCCCGCAAAATTTAAGGTTTATTTTTACACAGAGTTCAAGGGTGAACCCCTAAACCCAGGGTGAAAATAAACCTTGGCCCGTGACTGAGTAACTAAAGTCAATGACCTTTACAACCCTATTTATGAAGCGACCTTGGTACAGCTTTATAAATAAGAATAATTTAATACCAAAAACAATTTTACTAAACCCTCCGCGTACTTATTATTCACACAAGTCCCTCTAGGTACTTATAATTCTCATAATAAACCAGCTTCTCTCGCTACGTTCAAAGACATACCTTAAATAATTAAATCTACCGTCTAACCGCAAAAAGAGCTAAAAAATTCAGGAAGAAGCGTCTAACTTAAAATTCAGGCAGAAGCGACTAAATAACATAATATTTATTTCGCTTAAACTGCGTGAAACGGGTTCATCCCTTTTGATAGCGTTCACCTCTTTTGATAAAGAATTCATCCGGAGACGGTTGAATGTAACATCACGCTTGTAATCCCCGAAGGGTTAGGCAGAGGTGTACCCATTAGTACTAATGCACCCACGTTTTTTCAGTTACCTATGTTTTAAGTCTCATCATCATCATCATCATCCACAGCCCGAATTCACCCACTGCTGGGTATAGGCCTCTCTTTTCTGGTGCCAATCGCCACGTTCTTGTGCCAGTCTCATCCAGGTTTTTCCCTCGATGGCAACTATATCGTCTGCCCATCTCGCCGCCGGGCGACCTACATTTCTTTTCCCCGTTCTTGGACGCCATTCGGTGACAGCCTTACTCCACCTGCCATCTCTACGCCTTGCCAGGTGTCCTGCCCAACCCCATTTGAGTTCCATAACGCGCTTTTCAATATCGGTAACCTTTGTACGTCTTCGGATGTCGACGTTTGAAACTCGGTCTACCAGTTTTATACCTAGCATGGAACGCTCCATGGCTCTCTGTGCAACTCTTAGTCTGTACACAGCCTCCTGCGTGAGCGTCCATGTTTCAGCACCGTAAGTCATTGTGGGCTGAACACACTGGTTATAGAGGCGCGACTTCAGACATAGCGGAATTTTAGCTGACTTCAGAATGTCGTCCAATTTGCTGAACGCGGCCCACCCAAGCTGTATTCTTCGGGATATCTCCCTTTGTTGATGTTCTTTGCCAAATGAAAGAACAGTCATCAAGTCTCATCACTACAATAAAATTATAAAATCAAATGACATGGGATAAGGGCGGAAAGATAATGATTACAATCATATTATAAAACAAGTCTTCCGCCGCGTCTTTCTGTTCGCGATTAACTCAAAAACTTCTGCACCGATTTTCATGCCTGTACCACACCTCGGCTGCGAAACTCAAAGGGCGAAACCGCGCAATAGTTTCGCTGTGAGTTGTAAGTTCTTTGGCGGCGAAACAGGAGCGAAATTCCCTGCTCTAACGTACAAAACTGACTATGATGTTGTCTCTTTCTAACACGATTTCGCTCATTTGCTCAGGAGCCGTCTACATCTCCGCCCGTTGACCGTAGTACTGTTGTACAGCGAAACTCGCGCAGCGATTTCGCAATTGTTGTTTCGCAGCGGAAGTGTGCTACAGGCATCAAGCTGTTTTCACCAATAGATAGAGTGGTTCTTGAGGAAGGTTTTAGTATATAATTTTTTTTTTATTTTTTTTTTATTATTGATAGGTTCGCGTTTGACCACTATCTCACCTGATGGAAAGTGATGATGCGGTCGACGATGGAGCACGCTTACCTAGAAGTAACCTATTCACTCTTGACTTAAAGACCCCTAGGTTATAGCTATCCGGAAATACAGACTCTGGCAGGGAATTCCACTCCTTAGCTGTACGCACAATGAAAGTATTCCCAAACCGTTTAGTGCGTATGGGTGGGATGTCCACCATATAACGGTGGCGCATCGCCGTACGTCTTGTAGTCCGATGATGGACGGGCTTGGCGGAATTAGATCGTGCAATTCCCTCGCACACTCCCCGAAATGTAACCGATAGAAAACCGAAAGGCTAGCTACTCGTCGACGATGTTCAAGGCTCTGGAGCTTTGACTTGACTTGAATTTGTCGCGATAACTGGCGTCCACGCGAGCATCAGCTCGTGTCCCATAATTTCCACTTCCCTCCATATCAGCAGAGCCTATTGCCATCAACCTAGCACAAATTCAGCGCGCCCAGCAGCGGTGGCCCAGTGGTGTCGGCCCTGACTTACGAACAGTAGGTCGTGGGTTCGAACCCAGGCAGGCGCATTACTTTGTGTAATTTATTTCAACACCGCTGCTCTCAAAACGGTGAAGGAAAACATCGTGAGGAAACCGGCATGTCTTTGAACCAAAAAATTCGAAAACATGTGACATCTGCCAATCCGCACTGGGCCCGCGTGGTAGATTATAGCCCATCACTCTCCTAGAGAGGAGGCCTGAGTCCCTGCAGTGGGAACATTATAGGCTGATGATGATGATGAAGCACAAATTCAGACTCTGTAGCTGCTACAGAGAAACTACAGCTGATAGAAAAAAACCCAATAACACTCTGCCCGACCCGGGAATCGAACCCAGGACCGCATGCATAGCACTCACGCTTGCGACCACTAGACCATAGATCGAGGCAGTTTTTATCTGACCTAAACTGCGTTAAAAGAGGTCATCCCTTTTGCTTCCCTCCATCCCTTTTGTTAAAGAATTCATTCGGCCCGTTTGAAGGGATTCAAAAATGTATGACTCAAATAAAATTACTCCTGGAACCTTTTTGTGTAAATAATTTAGCGAATAATTACGAACGTTTAGAGTAAACCGTGTTTGTAATTTAAAATTCATTAGTTGTGTGAGGGGTTGTAATTTTTCGTACGTTTTCGGTGTATGTTTGAAAAGGTTCGTCAGGGATGTAATTTGATGGGGTAATTGGCGTTAAAGGGGTTCAAGATTTTCGTATGAAGGCAGGCGTGGGTAACTTACGGCATTTTATTTTATTATTCATATACCTTATGGCTAGCATTAAACCTGTATGATTCAATGACAAGTCATCATCATCATCATCTGCCTAGCCTTTTCCCAACTATATTGGGGTCGGCTTCCAGTCTAACCGGATGCAGCTGAATACCAGTATTTTACATGGAGCGACTGCCTATCTGACCTTTTTCTTATTCAATGACAAGTATCAATACAAAAAGGTTTGTAATTAAGAAAAGACCTAAAGCGTCACGTTTCCGAGATGCAAGCCACTATCTTCGTCATCAGTAAAACTTTGATAGCTTATATTGAGCCATAAAAAAAGTAAATAAGTTATTATTTGACTGCGGACAATAATTTTAAGGATGGTGAAATTTAAAGTACGTAACACTCTGTTTTTTTACAATCTGAACCAACAATCAACACATCTTTACCAAACCTTATCGAAGATTACAAGTGTTAGACCGATTTAGGATAGAACTTGTCTATTCAAAAACAGACAAACACGTCCTTCTCATCCCCTAAACCGATACGACCTTCAACAAAACGATGCCTTTTATCCGGACCCCATTCAGAAAAGATTTTGCTAATACAAATACGGAATCGTTCCTCTTTCAGTTTTGTTACAAATTCTACACACGTCGCCGTTTCATTTTAGTAGAGGAAATGACTTTTTTGTATCTGTAATGAAAACAAAAAAAAAGCAAAATTAAAAATTTTGAAAAAACCCACGACTGCTAAAAATTAATTGAAAAAAGGATATAATAACAATAAAACACCCACCTTAAAAAACCCAAGAATGTCCGTCGGGGGCTGCCATTAAATGAACTAGTTTTGCAATGTTCAGCTCCCGACGGACATTCTTGGGTTTTTTAAGGTGGGTGTTTTATTGTTATTATATCCTTTTTTCAATTAATTTTTAGCAGTCGTGGGTTTTTTCAAAATTTTTAATTTTGCTTTTTATTTTAAACTTTTTACTTTTATTGATATTTTTTTATCTAAGAACATGCACCAATCAAACCTAAACCCATAACTGAAAACTGAATCAAAATCGGACTTGTAGTTTTGGAGGAAAATGGCAACATGTATTTGCACAAACACACAAACAAACAAACACACAAACAAACAAACAAACAACCTCTCACCCCAAACGCATATACCGTCTCCGTTCCGTCGTGGGTAAAAAGAGGAAAAAGAGATTCTTTGAAGACAGATAATTTGTTAATGATTAAGACGGATAACTGGACTGACTTCCTCGTTGGTCTAGAGGTTGCAAGTGCGACTTCTGTACATGAATGAGGTCCTGGGCTCGTTTCCCATGAGGAATTTCTCAATAGCAGCCACAGAGCCTGGATTTGTGGCCAATTGATGGCAATAGGCTCGCCCCTTATTACATGGGACGTTAACATAACTGGCGAAATGTGGGTGTACTATTAGGTACATACAACTCTGCCTAACCTTTCGAAGACTACAGCGTGATATTACGTTATGTGTTTGTTATTAACCGACTTCCCAAAAAGGAGGAGGTTCTCAATTCGACTGGTTTTTTTTTTCTGTATACGGACACTTGAACGAGGTTCCAAGACAACTTAACATTATAGAACAATTTGTTAATATAAATAATTTTGCCCACAGAGGACGGAGGTCGCTGCCTCCCAGCCTTCGCTGGCCGGAAACTTGGCGAGATCTGCAACCGAGAAAACCAATGCGATGCTGGACTGATCTGTGAAGAGGTTGTTCCTGGTGAGTAACTGGTCCACTTACCAACCACGAAAAAAGGGCAACTTTTTTTTTCTATTTTTTTTTTAAAACGTTGCCCCACACTAGGAATTTCTCCTGTATCCTGGGTGCGTTCACAAACATATAAACTCACATACACAAATACCTAGACCCGAAACAACTATCTGCAGGTCATACAAATATTTGTTCCGTGCGGGGATCGAACCCGATAATAGTATGTTGCCCTAATTTTCGTGATTTATCTAAATGATAAAAGATGGATGGATTGTGTGAAGAATGATATGAAAAAGAAAGGGGTAAATGTCACCGTGACGTTCTAACAGGGAAGAATGGAAGAAGAAAAGGTGTTGCGCCGACCCCAAATATAATGGGATAAGGGTAGGAAAATAATAATGATCTGATTATTATAAGGACAAGAATTATTTATTTAAACTTCATGCACAATAGTGGTACATAGGCGGATTATAACGGAGTAGTATCGTACTTTAATTTATAAAACAAACAATTTATGAAATAAAAACACAGGCAGATCTAAAATTAATCTGGCTGTTTTTTTATTAAGCCAGTTTGTAATGTCTCGTTTTATTATGATCAAATTGTTCTGACTCTACAGAGAATACAGTAGGATCTTCGTCTTTTATTTATTTACAACAACGGACCTTGACACCATGAATGATTGTATTTGAACGTCCTTAAAAATTGAATAAAAATTCTTGATGTCTTCATCTAACAGTAATTCAGATTCATTAAGTTCACTCCAAAAATAATTATCAAAGACGTTATAGTAAGTAGGAATCTATTTAGCAGACGTTCTTTATTGTCGACCTCTATAATCTTCAAAAAGGCCAAGTGCAAGTCGGACTCGCACATGAAGGGTACCATTGTAGTAGATATTGAGAGATTTCCATGTTATTTTAGAACCATAAAATTTATCTATAAGTGTTGAACTAATTTCTGTATTTTTTTCAAAATTTTAGGCTTAGTAGTTTCGGAGATTTAGTCAATAAAGTCAAAGACAGACACGAGTCATCCTATAAGGGTTCCATTTTTTTTCTTTTGGGGTACGGAACCATAAAAACAGACATTTAATTTTCTTTCGTTACCAGGTGAGATGCACGTATGCCGTCCCCCAACCGCTGGCCGAAAGCAGTACAACGAGGATTGCAACTCTTCAACCGAATGTGACGTCACCAGAGGACTCTGCTGCATCATGCAGCGCCGGCACCGGCAGAAGCCTAGAAAGGTGAGATATCCTCACCAGCAATAGTGGAAATTTGAAACAGCGTAAGGGACATGAGAGTGCGATACAATTTTCGACTTACGGTGCTGATGCGAGCGGTGCAAATTCAGCAGAAAGCTCATATGCCTAACGTTATTTCAAATTTCTACGATCAGGTAGCAGGCTCTTCTTGTAGTACAACGAGGATTGCAGCACTAATTCATGACGACACCAGAGGCCTTTTTTTCATCATCAGCCTATAATGTTCCCACTGCAGGGACTCAAGCCTCCTCTCTATGAGAGGGATGGGCTTTAATCTACCACGCGGGCCCAGTGCGGATTGGTAGATGTCACATGTCTTCGAATGTTTTAGTTCTAAGACATGCCGCGGCCGGTTTCCTCACGATGTTTTCCTTCACCGTTTTGAGAGCAGCGGTGATGAAATAAATTACACAAAGTAATGCGCCTGATTGGGTTCGAACCCACAACTCACTGTTCGTAAGTTGGGGCCGCCACCACTGGGCCACCACTGCTCTCTATATAGCCTTTTTTATGGATGAGAAATCATCATGGATGGATACTTTCCAAATGTAACTCCGTACTGGCTTATGTAACTAGAAAAATAGATTAATAGAGAGAGCCCTGGCACCCATAACACAAGTTTAATCTTAGCTTGGGTGTCAGTGGTACAATCTGAGACTGATGCAATTTATATAAATTTACTGTCATAATCTGATTTGTAATAACCAAAACGTTCTATGTAAATTGCAATTTTTGGAAATAAAGTTATTATTATTATTCTCTTTATTTATTTTTCTTACATACTAATTTACATTTTTAAATATTTGTTAAAAAAGATATCAAAAAACATTTAAAAATATAAAAAGTAGTAGTCCACCGGTGTCGGGAGCAGGGTCCAAGCCACCGGTGGTTAGGGTTCCAGAGACAGGAACCTCCTCACAATACGGGCCGTATCAAGAAGTACTGCCTTCTGAATCAGGCCCTTGATCCAACCGCCAAGCGAAAGTTTTGACAGGTGGTCGTCCATGCTTTTTGCTATCAGGCCATTGGCCGTGACGACTATCGGCACAATGATAGCCGAGTTCACATGCCACATATCGACAACCTCGTGTGCTAAGTCCAGGTATTTTATTTGCTTCTCTTTCTCAGCTTTCACGAGGTTATCGTCATGTGGGATGGTAACATCGATTATCATTACGCGGCGCGCTGATCCGTCCATCACCACTATGTCAGGTTTATTGGCAACAATAGTCCTGTCAGTGATGATAGACTGATCCCAGTACAACGTGACATGGTCGTTTTCGAGAACTGGGTCGGGCACATACCTGTAGTACGGTACCTCAGATTCCACGAGTTTATATTTCAAGGCAAGTTGCTGGTGAATAATCCTGGCCACTTGATTGTGCCTGTGCAAGTACTCTCCGTTAGCCAGACGAGAACAACCAGAAATAATATGTCTGATGGACTCACCCGGACGGTGGCATGCCCGACACACGTCAACCGTCCCATCCTTCATCTGGGGGCACGGCAGTGCCCCCGCCGAGTCGAGCGCGAAGCAAACACTGCCGTACCATCCTTTACTGGAACCATTTCGCCGCATTTTCAGGCCCCTATTTGAGAACCTCTGGATAAGACCAGAACGCTGAAATTTTCGTCATCCAGTAAGCTATACAATCACACTTAAAATAAAAAGTTTCAAGTCTGTAGGTCATTTAGTTCCGAAGTTAAGCGAAAGCAAAGTTTCGCATTTATGAAACTCACTCACTCACTCACTCATGATCATCAAAATAGAACTAGTACTTCCCATAAACTCAGAGAGCTGAAATTTGGTACAGAGTAAGGGTTTAATGGCCACATAATGAGAAAACTATAAAAAGTAGGAAAATCGAAAAAAAAAAAAAAAATTGTTTTAAATAAGAAAATCTAATAAAATAAATCAATATGCCCACGTTTCTACAAAAAGAAGTGAAATCCCAACAAAAACATTCTGTAAAAAACTAGCCAAGTCTCGATGGAGATGCTTGTTTATCTCTAAAAAGTAATGAAATCTAGACAAAGTCGTGCCAAGTCTAAGGTTCCTTATTGCGATTTCTTTATTATTATAGTTATTGTTGTGTGACTTGGCCGTTGTTCGTTTCGTTTAGTTCTGCTGCTTTTTCTTCTTGGCGTCCAATTACCAATACCAGTATGGGTTATTATCTCGCTTAACAATCATAGGTAGTTACAACAGATATAACATTACTTATAAACTAAATTGACTTGTACCCACTAACGTATAAAGAATGTTCAACGGCCAAGACACACAACAATAACTATAATAATAAAGAAATCGCAATAAGGAACCTTAGACTTGGCACGACTTTGTCTAGATTTCATTACTTTTTAGAGATAAACAAGCATCTCCATCGAGACTTGGCTAGTTTTTTACAGAATGTTTTTGTTGGGATAATATATTTCCGGTAGTTGTTCGTCAACATAACTTCGTCCATAATTGCACAGACAAAACCTTCAGTTTCCCCAAAGAGGTCGCCGAAACGTAGCCAGGACACGGACGCTAGAAAATCTACATCGGGCCCATGAAGAGCCCGGTAGAAGCGCCCGTGAAGCTCCTTGCTTTGCCATACTTCCTTGCGGTTTTCAGCAGTAAGTACCACAGGTTTGCGCCAGTTCTCGTTAGCCATGGACAGCGGGGTGAGTCCCTTGTCCACTGCGACCACATCTCGGTGCATACCCACATCGGCCTTTAAAAAATATTCTCTGAGACTGCACACCTCGCGGTTGTGGAGGGTCTTCGCGTTTAAAAAGCCTCGACCCCCGCATTTCCGCGGGATGTACAGTCTCATGACCGATGATCGTGGGTGATGCATCCGATTTGCAGTTAGCAATGTACGGACTCTCCTATCCAAGGCATCGAGTTCAGTCTGAGTCCATTTGAGTATGCCGAAAGAGTACATTAAAACTGGCATGACCCAACCGTTGAAGGCGCGCACCTTGTTCCCACCTGAAAGAAGGCTATTAAGAACCTTCTTCAGGCGTCCGAAGAAGCGCTCCCTTAACGATTGCTTCATGTCAGCTACGTTGATGCCTAACGCTTCCGACATACCCAAATATTTATAGCTTTCGGATGAGGAGAGGGATCTGAGGTGTATGGAATCCGAGAGCTGAATTCCCTCGGATTCCATAATCTCTCCTCTCTTTACATGCATGACTGCACATTTGTCCACACCAAATTCCATCCTGATGGCGCTACTAAAAGAATCAGTTATTTTTAGTAACTCCATCAGTCGCAATTTGTTAGGGGCAAACAGTTTCAGATCATCCATGTAAAGGAGGTGAGATATGACCTGACCATCTCTCCTCAACCGGTAGCCTAGACCTGAATCCTCCAGCAATGTGCTAAGAGGATTCAGGGCTAGACAGAACCATAGCGGGCTCAGACTGTCGCCCTGGAATATTCCCCGTTTAATCCATACAGGTTCATCGTTCCCCTGAATCTGTCGACATCCTGGATATCGAAGGACCGTCTTCCATTGCCTCATACACGACTCCAGGAAGGCGCGTAGAGTTGCATCTATCTTGTACAACTCCAGCACCTTCATCAGCCATGTATGTGGCACCGAGTCGTAGGCCTTCTTATAATCTATCCAACATGTCGACAGATCCTTGCGGGCTCGACGAACCTGTTGGCTAATGGCCATGTCGATGAGGAGTAGCTCCTTAGTACCGCGGGACCCGTTCCTACATCCATTCTGAGAAGCAGACATAATACAGTTTTGCTCAATGTGTTTATTAATTTTTGCCCTCAAAATGGATGTAAGAAGTTTATAGACCGTCGATAAACACGTAATCGGTCTATAATTCTTGGGTTCCGCGGGACTACCTGACTTATGGAGCAGGTGGGTAACGCCTGTGGTTAAAAACTGCGGAAGCGACGCAGACTCTAAGGCCGACTGGAATTGAGATGCCAGGCAAGTGTGTGAACTTCTGAGCCATTTGAGCCAGAAATTGTGCAGTCCGTCCGGACCTGGTGATTTCCAGTTCGGTAACTGACGAACTGCACTGGCTATATCTAGTGGTGTTATTAGGATATTTTCCATTTCTGGGATAGGTTCACACATTCGCTCGACATCACGCAACCAGTCAGCCTCAGTATGACAGACGGGTACCGACCAGATGCTGCGCCAGAATGAACTGGTAGCAGTATCATCTGGGCGACACACGTCCGTCATATTTTGCTCAGGTCGCTCCCAAGTTCGGTATACCCACCTTTCATCGCTCTGGAACATGCGATTCTGCGAGTAACGATCAACCCGCCGCTTATACCGCCGAATACGGTTGGCCCATGCATAAACCTTCTGCTTCAGGAAGTCGATGCGCTCTGTGACACGGGACATGTAATCTTGGGGACTGATTTCAGTTCCCGAGAATGCCCGCTTCACAAAGCGCATCACACGTGGTCGTGTATTGCCCTCCCTGAAGCAGTATAGTTTGCCAATGAGCACCCTGGCCCCGTCGATACGACGCTCGATCCTGCGCTGCCAGGCCGGTACGGCTGGTTTTGGTCGACTAGCTAAGTCACAATTTGGAAATTTAACATTAGCTAGTCGACATGCCGCAACAGCCCCACAGTACAAGATCGAGTGTGCATCAACGAGGTCCTCGCTACTCTCGAATATATTCTTGATTTGCGAGTCCAGGGCACACACCAACGCCCTATTTCGCTTATGCATGGGTAACCGTGGTAATCGGGGCCTAAGATCGGTAGGAATGTATCGATACTCGCGAAGCGCATCCTCCAGTGCGCTCCTCAATCGGTCGTTGCACTGGCTACTTACCGTAGCAACCCTATCATCTTCCTCTACAGCAACAGTATTGGGCCGCGATGTGGTCGCGTCAATAATAGACGCTGGTACCGCAGTCTGTGCCTGAGTCAAGATGATACGGTTGCTAAGTACCTCTGAGCGCAGCCTATCAAGTGCGGCGTCGTCCAACATGCGATTGCGTTGGATGACACGCACCTGATCCGACAGTCGTTGGCTTGACACGTTGACGGTTGGTTCTAGGTCCTGGAATAGAGACAGCATCCTAGCACGGTACGCAGTGAGGTTAGTTCCCCCCTCTGTAGACCCGTAGTATGCGCGCATGACGTTCTCATTTATTGTTCGAGTCCATTTCAAGCGCTGCACACAACCACCGGTAGCGGGGACCCGGCTCGGGGCCGGTTGGCCCCTAGGTCCCAAGCTGGTCGGCGGCCGGCCTCTCCCCTGCCGACGCTCTGGAGATGGTGATGGTGTTCGTGATGTCGTCGGCGGAGAGAAATACTCGTCGCTCGAGCTCGACGCTACTGCCGCCGCCGGTGACGCAGGTCCGAGGTTCGGCGGTGGCGAGGCGGAGCTGAGCGACGAGTCCGGGGATGGTGGGCGTGCGCGTCGTCTAGCTGCAGCTGCTCTCGTAATCATCGTTGTTTCATTATTCGTCGTTGTTTATTGAGTCTCAGAATTTTTTTGATGTCTGTCATCGTTGTCAATGAGTTTGTCAACTTCAATAGCTTCGATTTCTATTTCTTCATTTTAGTTTTTGGCTGTTTTTTATTATTATTATTGTTGGGGATCAGTTGTTCCGTCGGTGTAAAAATTGAATAGGCGTGATGATTTGAGACGTATATTTTCCTTCATATAAAAATTACATAATTACAGACTGCACTGTGGGTTCTGTATGAATGTTGGATGTGAGTTGAAGGAAGAGAGAAGGTAAAAAGGACTGATTCTATACAAACAAAAAGTTTTTATAGCTGCGGTGAGCTAGCGATGTTGCAATCCGTGGAAGGGGCCGCGCGACACTGGCTCCGCCTGGTGGTGGTGATGAATGTATGAACCCCTGTGCCAGCGTGAATGCTCAGCGATCACCAAGTTCGGCGCGCCGGTGATAGGTGGCGCCAGCGGTTGGCATGAACATGCCCCCGGCCTTGGAAGCGCTGCTTCCAAAATGGTTCCCGGCACGGAGTCAGGCGTCGCCGCTCACAGGTTGTGGAGGCAGCGGGCAGATCTTGGAGAAGGCACGCCTGATCGTGCCAGCAGCTGTCCTGATGTCAGCCACTCGTGCTATGCCGTCTCCGCCTGGAATGACACGTAGAATGCGACCGAGCCGCCACCTCAATGGTGGCAACTGGTCGTCCTTGATGAGGACAAGGCTGTCCAAGGTGATGTCCTCCTGCTTGGTCTTCCACTTGGTTCGCTGTTGCAGCTCAGAGATGTATTCTGTAGACCAGCGACGCCAGAAGTGCTGCCGCAGTTGCTCGATGCGCTCGTAGCGTGTCAGACTCGAAGTTGGCTGGTCTGGAAAATTCCTTGAAGGTGGCGACGTTAACGGTCGGCCAATGAGGAAGTGTGAGGGGGTGAGGGGGGAAAGGTCAGAAGGGTCTGAGGAAAGAGGTGACATTGGACGGGAATTTAAGACAGCTTCGATTTGTGTCAAAGCCGTGGAAAATTCCTCGTAAGTTAGTCGCGCGTTACCTACTATGCGTCTCAGGTGATACTTGCATGACTTCACCCCGCCCTCCCATAGTCCGCCAAAGTGTGGAGAATAAGGAGGAATAAATCGAAATTCAATGCTATTAGTGGAAGCGTAATCAATAATGGCCTCCGATTCCTTATGGAGAAATAAAGGAAACTCCCTTTCCGCGCCCACAAAGTTTCTACCGTTGTCGGAGAAGATAGTGCGAGGCGTACCTCGCCGGCTAATGAAACGTTTTAGTGCTAATATGTAGTCGTTTGTAGATAAACTAGTAACGAGTTCCAAATGCATGGCTCTAGTCGTGAAACAAATAAAAAGACAAATGTATGCCTTAGTTAGTCTAGAACCTCTGCCCTTTCTGGATAATATGAAAACTGGCCCCGCGTAGTCCACACCGGTTCGCATAAACGGGTAACCCGATTCCAACCGTTCGGGGGGTAAGTTGCCCATGAGGGGCGCTAGTGTCTTACCTCGATTACGTGTGCACGTTATACATTCGTGTACTATTTTTCTAGCGAGATTTCTAGCGTTCAATGGCCACCAACATTCACGCATGGTAGCCAATAAAAGTTGAGGTCCGGCATGTAATAATCGTGCATGCTCGTGCTTAAATAAACAAATCGTGAATGGATGCTTACTGCATAATAAAATCGGATGTTTTTTATCGTAAGTAAAGTCGGGTGAGTTACATAATCTACCGCCTACCCGAATCATTTTATGTTCATCAATAAAAACATTTAAACTTGAAATCCTATTATATTGTTTACAATTTCGCTTGATAGGAATTTGAGCCAATAAGTTATTCAAAATATCTGGAAAAGAATTCCTTTGCACGAGTATAATTAACATTCTCAGCGCGGCGTCCAACTCGTTTACTGATAAGAAACCGGTTTGTCGCTTGGCGCGGTCCGCCCGCCTGAGGCTTAAGTTATTTATGAATCTAAGTACGTAGCTACCTACCCGTACAAGTTTAGTGAATGAAACGTATTTATCGAATTTGAATATGTCTTCGTGCTGAATATTGGCTAAGCAGGTTTGTTTTTGTTTTAAATCTGGTAGGCTACATTCTTCAGAATTATCGCGTTTAGTTTGCTCGAAGCAATGTGAACGATCATGTAAATAGGATGGACCGTGCCACCAAAGTCCGTTATCTTTTAATAAATCTAGGCCGCAACCTCTAGACAATAGATCAGCTGGGTTGTCCTTACTACTCACATGTAACCACACTGAGTCACCTGTGAGTTCATTTATTTCAGTTACTCGGTTTTGTACGAACGTTTTCAATAAATGTGGTGACATTTTAATCCAACCCATAACGATTGTGGAATCCGTCCAAAAGTATACTTTACTGAACTGCAATCTAAGAGATTTAATTATTTTATTAAATAGCTGGGCTCCCAGAAGCGCGGCGCTCAGCTCTAAGCGCGGGATGCTGATTGTTTTTAAAGGTGCAACTTTGCCCTTGGCGCACAATAGTCGAACGGTTGCGTCACCGATATTGCTAAATGTACGTATATAGGTACACGCGCCGTATGCGTCTTGAGACGCGTCGGTAAATATATGAAGCTCTGTGTATTGATTATGATCGCCTATTACGTGGCGAGGGATGCGAATATCGTTTAGAAATCTTAACGTAAAAATAAAATGTTTCCAAATGTTAGCAATTTCCTGAGAGACCGGAGTATCCCAGTCAATTTTACTCAGCCATAATTTTTGTAAAATCATTTTTGAAATCATGACTGCCGGCGAAAGAAGACCCAATGGGTCGTATATTTGTGATATTACTGATAACATTATTCGCTTAGTTAAACGTGAATTGTTGTCTTGGTTCTCAATATTTGTAACGAAGTGTAACTCGTCACTAGTGTTATGCCAACCCAATCCGAGTGTTTTGGTTTGCGCATGTTCGCCTATGAAGCGTTCTGTGGCTTTGTTGTGAGATGCATCTGAGTTAAAGGTCCACTTGCGCAAAGGAAAACACCCCGATTGGAGCACGTCTGATGTTTTTTGACATATTTGAAGCAAGTTGTTTAGATCATCATCACCGGTGATGAGATCGTCCACGAATATGTCTTCCGTGATGATGCGAGCGATGACGTCATCGTCGCACTCTAATGCTAACTGTCTAATACAGCGCATACTTAAATATGGTGCTAACGCAGTTCCGTACGTGATTACGAAACGTTTTGTAACGCGGGTCCCGGGTACTGAATATCGTTTAATGATTTATTCGAGCTAGTGACGGCACTAGCATCAAATACAACGCGTAGTTTTGTTGTTGAACTAGATTCCTTGACAACACCATGATGTGGAAGATAATAATTTGGTTGACTACAAGTCTCCAACTTGGACATGTGACCTAAATCATTGTATTCACGCATGAAGTTAGAATATAAATGTTTAAGCTCTGGTAAACGATCGAGTTTACGCTCCAAGGTTAAAAATCGTTTCGTTGCTGACGTGTAAGAATCACCTAGGGCATCTGGTGCCTCTTTCAACGGTATACGAACCGAAAATCTACCGTTTTCAACGCGTTTTGTAGTGTTATTGAATATGTTTTCGCAGGTGCGTTCATCATCTGTTAAGGGTGCGCATGATGATGAAGGAATGTTTTCGAGTTCCCAAAACAGCCGGAGTTGTTTATCGATTTCCTGACTGAAGTGGCAATGAACGTGAGCAGGTTTTGGGCTCCTCGCGAGCACAGGACCGGACAATAACCATCCTAATTTTGAATTTTGTAGGAATGGGCCACTTGCTAGACGTATTTTGTCTGTTTCTAGAAGATCCCAAAATCTATCCGCGCCGATCAACAAGTCAATTTCTGAACTTACGTTAAACGTCGGATCTGCTAATTGTAAGAACTCAGGTATATATATATTACCGGCTTCGATGTTTATCGTAGGCAAACTGGATGTTATGCATGGCAAGATTAAACAGCGAAGCTTGGTATTGAAATCGCTTAATTTTGAACGTATTGTGACGTCACATGAATGCTGTGATTGCGAGACTGACTGTCCCACACCCGATATTTGAATAGTGGACTGTATATATATTGCATTTATTTTCTTTGCAAATTTCTCAGTTATGAAGCAGTTTTGGCTTCCGTTATCTAAGAGCGCGCGGGCCGTATGATACACGTTATTATTATCAGCTACTTCAATTAACGCCGTAGAGAGCAAAACAGTACTTATTAACTTGAATTCGGTAGTGTTCGCTTCACACACAACAGTAGTGGCCGAGTCGCGTGAATGCACTGTTGATGTCGCCAAACTGTGTGATTGTGGATGTACGTTCCTTCCGTTCGACGACGCACGCACACAGGCGCTGTTTCCCGCCTCGTCCATGTGTAGCAAACTGTTATGTTTGTTTGAACACTGTTTACACGAACCGAACTTGCATTGATCTAACGCGTGACCGTTTCTCAAGCAATTTGCACACATCTTATTTTCGTTAATGAATTTAATTCTGTCTCTCACGGACATATTAAGGAATGCTGTACACGAGTATAATGAATGTTCCCTATTGCACAGGACACACTTGGGTAAATCCCATTGTTTATTTGTAGCACCACGGTAATTACTATAACGCGTCGCCTTAGTAGCCGCGTAACTATGTACGCGCTGTGAATTTCGTTTATCGTTTTGGTGTTTAAAGTCGCTATGATGTGTTTTTTCCTTTATGTGGCTAATACCTATCATTTCCAACGTGTCCGCTCGACTTCGGAGGAACGTTATTAAATCGTTAAGTTTTATTTTATCTCGTAAACCCAAACACGTGGCACCGATGTGGCTTTCCCATTCGCGTTCTGTAGACGAGTCCAGCTTACTGACCACTAAATAAATTATTAATGTATCCCAATTAACTGTGGGTTCATTCAGTGAGTTTAAAGCGCGCAGGTTACGTAAAATAGTATCGATTAATTTCCTTATTTGCGATGGCGATTCTTGTTTTAATGATTGAATATTATGCAACGCTTTTACGTGATTATTGATTAATAACCTCTCGTTGTGATAACGGCTTTCCAATAACTCCCATGCGTGAACGTAGTTGGCTGGGCTAAATTCCAACGCTGCTATCACTTGTAACGCGCTTCCACTAAGTGCTGACCGCAAATAATGGAATTTTTGGATCTCGTCTAGATCGGAACGATTATGAATCATGGTTACGTATGAATGTTTAAATTCTAGCCAGTGATCATAGGCTCCATCGAAGGCAGGTAATTTTATGTCTGGTAATTTAATATTGACACGTGGTTCCGATGCAATTGGAAGTCGACTTGTAATTTCCGCGTTTTTAATTAAACACTTTGCAGTGGCTATTGCCGTAAAATAAATATCTTCTAATGCTTCTATGTATTGTAGATTCGCGTTTGTTTCGGATTCCGGAAGGAGTAGTTCGAGTTCATTTTCTACGTTGTCGAATTTATCGTATAATTCACTCGCGGCTTGAACACGTAAAGTTAACTCAGCTGTTTGTAAGCTTGTTAAGTGAGCTCCCGCGAACGATTCCACGTAATTTTTAAACTGGGTTAACCGACCCTTAATGTTACCCCTACGTTTCTTTAATTCGGAAAGAACTTCGTCCACTGCCTTGACCGACATTCTGACGGAATATGGATGAGCGTTATGTGGTGTGGTGTGATGTGGTGTGGTTACTCACATGCAAATATCACCTGGTCCACGTGGCTGCCACACTCGCGTGAACTGAAACGAAACACAGCTTTAACACAAATCTTTAACTGAATGGATGTGACGGGTGGGATTGACGGGACGGAACAGAGACCTGACCGTTACGTTTCTTACGCCTTTGCCTTTTCTTCTTGTATGAAGTTATTGCTGGGTCACTGGACCAGCTGTGATGATCGCTGCACTCGGTCGATCGTGATGATCGCTGCACTCGGTCGATCGTCTTCACAGCCAGCTATTGTCTTCAGCGCCCGGCTCCAGTCCGAGTCAAAGTCCGCAACGTGCCGGCAACGTGGTCGGCACCGTGTATGTGGAGTCTTCTTCCGGCTGGTATTCTTGTAGATCCGTCTCGTAGGACCAAAATGTTCTGGATCAGTTGTTCCGTCGGTGTAAAAATTGAATAGGCGTGATGATTTGAGACGTATATTTTCCTTCATATAAAAATTACATAATTACAGACTGCACTGTGGGTTCTGTATGAATGTTGGATGTGAGTTGAAGGAAGAGAGAAGGTAAAAAGGACTGATTCTATACAAACAAAAAGTTTTTATAGCTGCGGTGAGCTAGCGATGTTGCAATCCGTGGAAGGGGCCGCGCGACACTGGCTCCGCCTGGTGGTGGTGATGAATGTATGAACCCCTGTGCCAGCGTGAATGCTCAGCGATCACCAAGTTCGGCGCGCCGGTGATAGGTGGCGCCAGCGGTTGGCATGAACAATTATTATCAAATGACCTCTCCCAACTGAGCGAAGCGGAAGGAAGTTTCAGACTCCTACAGACCTATGATCCTTCTTGCCCTTTGTCTTCCAGGCCCGCGGTTTCTCTTGCAAACAGTCCCGAAGTCCCGAGGGCCCTGATGAACAGTCGCAACAGAATCTGGTTGCTCTGGTATAAGAATGCACAGGAAGATGGGCAGTTGTATCTTGTCCATCAAGTATTCTACTGTATGAACAATCCGCAGCCTTGGCAGGCGTCTGCCCTGGCGGACCCCTTCCCCGGTACTGGTATCTCTTTGAGGCGCGCGTGTAACACGAACGAGCTATCGTCGTCGACACGGCCTGTCGTCATAAAGATAATGACTAGACTTGAAAATAAAATGATCCTGATCCCTTAAATTCTAGTGACAGAAAATATATCACATCAGCATATAGATAGATTACATCATCAAAAATATTGTGTGATAGTATGTCTATTTTTTTTGTAATATTACAGGTTCATAATATCATAACAGCTATGCTGCTCGTCTTCTACTAAGCTAATGTAGCTACCTACTTCTCTTGCGATTTGCATATAGTATGCACTATCGCAAAAAAAGGTAGTTCTGTTAGCGCAATCATCAGACGTCGAAGATTTAAGATAGTGAAGAAAACTTTGTTATAAATAATACTAGTGACCCGCCCCTTCACACGGGTGCTTAAAAGACACTAAAACCTTCATCTTGAATCAATCTATCTAATAACAAAACCCGCAACAAAATCCGTTGCGTATTTTTAAAGATCTAAGCGATAGGGACAGACAGCGGGAAGCGACTTTGTTTAATACCATGTACTGCCGTGGTATAACTATAATGCCGTTATCTGCTAAAGTCATTTTTTTGAATAACGCAGAAAAACCGCGACAAATTTTTAAACCGATGTCATTTTTCGAGGACGACACCTATCAGAGATTTGAAAGTACTAAAATATAGATGAAATCGCGTACTTTTGAACTACTTACCCTATCATATCGTAAATATAATTTAATTTCATGAAAAAGCTTCTTTTGTGTTTTAGTTCATTAAAGATGTAACCGAAATCATAATGGATCATCGACTAAAACGCCGCTACGTAAAGCGTAACGGCGTTTTAATGTATCTTTTTCATAGCAAATTATTGTTTATTAAAATGCTAAAACTTCATCACTTCATTGATTAACTAAAACGGCGTTATTTGCACATAACGACAATTTAACTTACGATTATGTATTACAGAACTGATTCATGTTAAACTTAAGTGCGTTTAACGTTACTTTACTGCTTTTAAGTCTGGTAACCTTTAGAAGCGTATTAATTAAAAGGATAAACTTGAATCATTGTTTAGCTAAAACGTGGTTAAACTAAAAACCTTCCAGTTTAACGACATTATAGCGTAATAATATTTAAAAAAAATTGAACTATTTTCTTGCACAAAATGAATTAAATTTGTTGAAATTAAAGATAATTTTTAAATAAAAGTCATAGTTTTATCAATCAACTAGTCTTGATTGACAATATTATTTTATTGCTTTTCAAATAATATGTAGTTATGCTTAAACTTATAACTTTCACAAAACTTTGCTTATAACTTGATTTTTTAGGAACTTTCTGTTCTGTGGAACAACACTAAAATCACATCAGTTATTTATAATATAATTATGTACTACTTGTACTTTAAAATAAGATAACATAAAACAAAAATTACAGACAAACTTCAGTCTTTCAATTAACCTGAGATAACAAACAATCAAAACTAATTCTAATCTTCTCCTTGAACTCAAAACTTTATATTTCTAGTATCATTTAAAAACAATCATCAACTGAAAAACAAAAAATAATATTCCATAATTAAATTTTAGTTATAACTTTTATCTACATTTATTAAAGCCTTCTTGATAAAATATATATATTCTCAAAAACACAGTATTCAAAATCGTGGGAAAGTCTGGTTACTCAAGGCATACCTGGAATTCATATCGAATTTATCAAAACTATATTACTCAAACAGTAAAGCAAAAATACAGTCAGAACAGACCGGGCCATTTGAAGTGGGACGAAGACAAAGGGCATTTTGAAGTGAGACGAGGCGTCAGACGATTGTGACCCAATGTCACCCAAATAATTCTCCGCAGAACTGGAAAATATATTCCGGAAACTGGATTGGTCTCATCTGGGTCTCAACATCGATGGTCAGAAACTAAATCACCTCAGATTCGCAGACGACTTAGTCGTATTTGAGGAAAACCCAAGTCATCTGGAGCTTTAAGCAAGGAAAGTCTTGAGAGTTGTAGGAAAGAATTGTCCATAACCACAAAAGAAAAAACCACATTTTTTCTTTTGTGGTTATGGACAATTCAGAAAAAAACCGACACATAGATTCAATCCGGGGTGGGATTGAATCTGTTGATGAATACATATATCTTGGCCACTTTATATCACCATAAGACCAAATAACTAAGGAAGTCAACACAAGCATAGCAAGTGGTAGGAGAAAGTATTGATCATTAAAAGAGGTCATGAAATCCAGAGACTTGGGAATGGCTGTTAAGTTTTTTTTTAAATATCTGCATACTACCATGTATAACATACGGATGCGAAACATGGGCACTGACAAAACAGCACAGAAATAAACTGCAGTACTGCCAAAGAGCCATGGAACGGAGCATGACAAATAATATACGCAAAGCAAATCATGTAAGAAATGAACAATTGAGAGCAAGAACTAATCTACAAGACATCTTGACCAGCAGGGCTATTGCATATCTTTTGATGACAGTGGATAACTTAAAGTGTCTATCAAATAACTGTCAAATGGTGATTTTTTAGAAAAAAATGTATCAAACCATGACCAATTTCCAGTTAATCTATGGACACTTATGATAGCCACTGACATTAAAAAGATACGCAATAGCCCTACAGGATTGACCAACAAAAATGGAGATGGACTGGCCACATGATGAGAGCAAACACAGAGAAATGGAGTAAAATAATAACGGACCGGTATCTAAGGGAAAGTAAACGCAGCAAGGGGAAACAGATAAAGAGATGAGAAGATAAGCTGAAACAAACAGCGGGCCCCAAGTGGAGGAGAGTGGCTCGAAACAGAAAGCAATGGAAGGAGCTAGAGGAGGCCTTTGCCAAAAGATACACTGAATTAAGCGACATTCTGTAACAATTTTACAGTAAAAAACAAGATGTAATTCAGAAAATATAGGGCAATTTATTTATTCAAAATCGTATCACAGTTACATTACAAAATTAAAAATTATTAACTATTTTAAATAAGTCTCAATAAACTGACACTACTCTATATTATTATTCTAATCAGAACTTGTACCGGAATGCTCATTTTCGCTTTTTGGCAAGTTTTTCCAAAATAACAATTTGTGAGGGGGAATTATGTTCGATAGGTTTTTAAAGAAATCTGCTTTCCTTCTTAGGTTCGATACCTTTCGGTTCAGTTCTATATTTAAATACCATTGTCCGTGGGTTTTTAAATATCTATTGTTCATGAAACGAAGAGTTGTATAAGATGCATCATCGAAATTATTTTTATATACATAAGATCATAACTTCTACGTACGAAACATACCACAACAATATTTTTTAAATAAGCTCTTGGAGTGGATGTTTGAATCCTTCTTTGGGACACAAATGATGGAAATTAATGGTTCGCCATATCGCAATCGTTGCAAAATTGGGGGGATCAAACCTGGAGCGACACACTTCCTTACCCACAAGCTCCTGGCGATGCACTAGTTTCACCCCGACAGCTTGATTACGGTACAGGATCGTTACGTAGCCGGTGTCCCCCGCCCCGCGCGAGATCAGTTAACGGCTTTGTAGTGTACTAGTGTCAGATAACGTCGCTTTAGTCTAATAATGACGGGCAATACATTTTTGTTTAGGTTTGAAAATGCCGCTACGGGCTTGTAACGTACGTTAAGTTAAAATATAAGTATCTCAAATATGAAGCAATAATGCCGTTAAACATCGTTAGTCAAGTTTAAGTCTAACATTTTCAATTAACGACGTTATAGTTTAAAAAAAGCGAACTCCTTTATTAAAAAAAGAATACCTATAAAACAGTTATAGTATCTTAACCGCTTTGTAGTGTACAAAAGACTGCTAACGGCAATCTAGACAAGTAACCATATAATTTTTTTGTGATAAAAATATGAGTTAATGAACTTTAGTGGCTTTATAGACTCACAAAGTTACTTAACGTTATTTTTGCTTATTTCACACGTGAGAAATATGCACTTAACGGCATTTTTATAATTATTATTTCCAAAACTATTCAAGATATAAAAAATTCGCAAACACAGATCGATAGATTTTTTTTTTCTCATTAATATAGTATCAAAAGTTGAAAATCGACCAGATGTTGGATAACGGCATTTTAGTTATACCACGGCAGTGTAGTGATTAGTGATAATGATGATATCTAGCCAATTTCAAATACAAGTCGTAAACAGAGCCTTCAAGAAGGCCTACTGTATCACCAAAAATCATACAAATAAATACTTTAACTTTGATCAAGTAAACTTAATAAAACCTCAATACAAACACACACAGTTCAACTAGTCACGAGAGAGGTATTGTGTAAGACCCGACATTACATACGAAATTAAAATATGAATATACATAACGGCAGAGCAGATTAGGGCACTTTAGGGTTTGTCCCTTATAATGTCACAACTTTATAGAGGTATGACGAAGAGGGACTACAGTTACATAAAACATACATACATAACATCACGCCTGTAATCTCCGAAGGGTTAGGCAGAGGTGTACCTATTAAACACCCATGGCATATTTCCCCAATTATGAATAAGTCCCATGTAATAAGGGGCGGGTCCATTTCCACCAACCGTTCAAAAATCCGCAAAGATTCTGTGACTGCTACTGACAAAATTCTGATGAAAACACCCAATTACATAATGCCCAAGTCGGGAATCAATCCCAGAACCTCATACTCAGTAGTCTAGCTTGCGACCACAAGAACAACGAGGTATTCCATCTCCCACCACTACTTTTTTATAGTGTGTGGAAAGTCATCGAAGGACTCCTCCCGCTCAGCAGGGCTATTGTGTATCTTTTAATGACAGTGGATAACTTAAAATGTCTATCAAATAACTGTCAAATGGTGGGTTTTTAAGAAAAAAATGTACCAAACCATAACCAATTTACAGTTAATCTATGGACATTTCTGATAGCCACTGACGTTAAAAAGATACGCAATAGGGCTGGACGGAGCGAAAGAGAGTGTCAGACTTCTAGTGACTAAAAACCACCCATGTTCCTTCTAAGCCCTTTATGTCCGGGCCACGGTATCTCTTTCAAACAACCCGCAGCCCTCCACTTCACTTCACCTCTTTACAATTCAGCAAAAACCTAATTTATATTCAAGAAAACATTCCACAAAAAGAATTTGAGGCAAAATGTCGCATAAATAATTTTGAATACGAAAGAGCCAAGTTTTCTTACAAAAGATGATTTCTTTTTATTATCTTTTCATTCTTAAACCGAATTCCTATTTTGTTGGTAATATTTTCCGTTTGGGAACTGAGAAAACCGTGTCGGAGATCGTGAAACAATTCGTTTGAATCGTTATTGGTAGGTTTCAAATTGGGAAAATTTGGTTTTTGTCAACGGTTACACGGTCCCGCGGAGTCTGAATTTATACCCGGGTAATGGAAATAGATTTGCGCCCTATTACGAGAGACTTAAAATACATAGTAAAATAGTAAAAAAAATAGTACTTAAATAGTAATTTCAGAAATCATTCAGACCACCAAAATAAGGACTATGGTAAAAAAAAATTATAAGAAAAACGCATTTAAGTACCTACTCATAAAAGACGAGTTTGTTCTAGAGCGCCGGCAATTTATTATTTTAAGTCAAAAAATCGGTTTATTTAATGTTTTTTTTTGTTTAGATATTATGTTTGGTTAGATCTACTGAACGCTGTGTTAAAATTTGTCCACCTATTTTAATGCGACCTTATATACCTCTGCCTAACCCTCCAGATGTTACAGGGGTTATGTTATCGTATGTATCTTGATCAACAGTCAATTTAGTAGGTACTCATCCCTAATCTCCATTCGTAACAATAACTTCTCGCTTCGGGATATGATCAATCAATGAATTAACTCAGGTTTTTGCCGGCCACAGCAGAAAAAAGCCTCTTCCAAACTTCCAAGTACAGCTCAGGTTCTTTGCGGAAGTTTGTTATAGCCTTCCTCGATAAATGGGCTACCCAACACTTAAATAATAATTCATTTCATACCTGCAGTACTAATGCATAATATAATAATATTAAATAATATAATAATAATAATATATATATAATATATATTATTAGGAATCAGAAGTGAAATACGTGAACAAAATAAACAATGTTTAATATCTTTTGAATTACACTTTTACAAAAATATCAAGACAAACGCTTTAAACAATAATCAAATAGAAATAGCACTAGCAAATGGAATAATCAGTACACGAGCAAAAACATAAACCAAAATTAGCGAAGCACACGATAATAGTCGGGTAGCAAGTCCTTTCCGAGCGCCGTCCAAGCAAAAAGTGGCCGCTGCACCGCTGCTCGCCTCGTTTTATGAACTTCTGTCCGTTGCCGCACGTCGACCGGATGCAAACCGCACGGCTACTGGCTGATGGCGTGACTTTGAGCCAACACGGCCTCTCCTGACGCTCTGACGTCCTCGTCAGCTTCCAACAAGGCGGCTGAGTCTTCGCTGTCTCCTTGATAGCGTGTCTCACAACGCCAGTGGGGCGTGCTGGCACGGGGGAGTGCCACGCACAACTGCGCCTGTGGGGCGCGCTGGCACCGTGGAGTGCCGCACACAACTGCGCCTGTGGGGCGCGCTGGCACTGTGGAGTGCCGCACACAACTGCGCCTGTAGTAGGGATGGGTCTTAAATTAATAAGCTGCTAAATTAACAAAGCTATTTTTTTTTTTTTGTGTCGACACCTGTTAAATAAGTTCTGATATAGCTGTTAAATCTAGCAGTCACAACTGACAGTGACAAGTTCCGTTTCTATTGAATTGGTTTCAACACGAGTTATTTAGCAACTAGCGAGCGGGTTGATTTAACTCACCGCTAAGTGCTAACTGCTGAATTCGGAAATATTACATTTAAAGAGAGTTAAATAAAGACTGATCTTCGTTACGAAGGTTTACGCGGGATAAGATAAAAAGGATTAGAAGAAAATTACAAATACAAAAATAACAGACATGAAAAAAAGAAATCGTTGTAAATAAATTGATTCTCATTACAAATACGCCAACAGAAAAAGTTAACAGTCCTAAGCCTGTGAAAAATATGAAGGAAATGAGAATTAATTATGTTAAAAATCTGTCTGTGACTAAATTTAACAGTTGCTAAAAATAACTGCAAATTTTAAGTGTTAATTATTTTTAGCATTAGCATTTAGCAGTGTTATTATTTTTTAACGCTTAAGCCCATCTCTAGCCTGTAGGGCGCGCTAGCACCGTGGAGTGCCGCACACAACTGCGCCTGTAGGGCGCGCTGGCACCGTGGAGTGACGCGCTTAACACGTCAGTAGCGCGCTGGCAGCCTGGAGCTACGCGCTTAACACGACAGTAGCGCGCTGGCAGCCCGGAGCCACGCGCTGTACACGCCAGTAGGGCGCGCAGTCGGCCTGCAGCGACGCGCTCGGCCTGCAGCGAGGCGCTGGGCTTCAGCGAGGCGCTCGGCCTGCAGCGAGGCGCTCGGCCTGCAGCGAGGCGCTCGGCCTGCAGCGAGGCGCTCAGCAACGTCAGAAGGCGCGCAGTCGCCTTGCAGCGACGCGCTCAGCAACGCCAGAAGGGCGCGCAGTCGCCTTGCAGCGACGCGCTCAGCAACGTCAGAAGGCGCGCAGTCGCCTTGCAGCGACGCGCTCAGCAACGCCAGAAGGGCGCGCAGTCGCCTTGCAGCGACGCGCTCAGCAACGCCAGAAGGCGCGCTCGGCAACGCCAGTAGGGCGCGCAGTCGCCTTGCAGCGACGCGCTCAGCAACGCCAGTAAGGCGCGCTGGCACCCTGCAGTGACGTGCACGTTCACGGCGTCATTGTGGCAAAGCCCTGGCAACCACTGCTAAGGCCAAGCAGCGTTGCGTTGCGTCCATCCTTGTGTAATGGTTACTCTGCAAACAAAAACAAACAAGTTTACAACAGAATTTTGTTCCGCTCGATCAGTCCTGACCAAACTTTAGTTCCATTGGGTGGCACCAAATTCGACTCTCATTAATTAAATCAAATGTACTGGAAATTATCGAAAATACAACACTACTTTGACTCAACTACCTTGAGTCATATACCATAGTCCTTCACACCAACCTTAAAAATTCTATTGCAACAAAAACTGCTGAAATCATCGAGTAAAACCTTTAACACCAAGGCTCTCTAACCGAGTAGTACAACAAAAGAGTAATCTCATTCATTAAGGAACATTCAAGTCGAGAATCAAATTCAAAGAAACATTCACCAAACAAAACTTGTCAGACAAGAATACCAATAAGAACATAGGGATGTATAAGCACATTGTTAGCATATCACACAGACTTCTTCCACATCACTGTAGGCATAGGCTCCAAGTTTGCATACCCCTCAGATGTCGACTTCCACACACACTGTAGGCATAGGCTCCAAGTTTGCATACCCCTCAGATGTCGACTTCCACACACACTGTAGGCATAGGCTCCAAGTTTGCATACCCCTCAGATGTCGACTTCCACACACACTGTAGGCATAGGCTCCAAGTTTGCATACCCCTCAGTGGCTGTTGACATAGACACATTGTTAGCGTATCACACAGACTTTCACACACGCAGCTGAGGCCACGCGCTTGACCAAACCACACGTTCATAAGTAATGGTTACTATGCAAAGAGACAAATCTACGACAGAACCTGACCAAACATCCATTAGGTCCCACTCTCGTTGATAAAATCAAACGCGGCTAAACTGGAAATTATCGAAAATACAACAATCAACCACCCTGGGTCATGTACCTACCATTGTCGTTTAAATCAATCTTAAAAACATTATTGCGTCAAAAAAATGCCAGGTTCACAAAAATCATCGAGTAAAACCACAGATCACTAACTGACTAGTAAACAAGTCTATCTCCCGTGTGTATCACTATTTGACTTAACACTACGGTCTTTCCAGACCCTGACCTCAACCAGAGTTAAACGCACAACATACAACAAACACACCCACTGTCTACTCGAGTTTCCTCAAAAACCTTCAATTTTAATCGGACTACGACTACACAATAATTACTGGTACTGTCTAACACAATACAGCCGATAGAATCTCTTGGCTTGCAACCACAACTTTACTTCATCAAAATCCTTATAAACATCAACTGATACGTAACTCATTGGCATCTTTCTTAGCCTATCATGTGTAATAAAAAGCAACTTCTATAATAAAGCAAAACTTATCAGACTTTACAGTGCACCTGTATACGGCCTACGTCTTCACACGAAAACAAGTCAACTGATCATATTGCGTAGGGGTTTGCATTTACGCAGACCATGATTAATCGAGTTTGATGTGCCAACAACTGCAATTTTTGGTTTCAAATATACGGAAAACAAGACTTTTGACTGTATTTTGTTTTGTTCATAATTGCGGCTTTTATTTGAGCATCAGATATCACAAAATCATAACGTTGCCCCTCACCAGGAATTTCTCCTGTATCGTGGGTACCATCACAAATATTTAAACTCACATACACAAGTACCCGACTTAAAAAAAAACTATTGTAGGTCATACAGATACTTGTACTCGTAACGTCATTATAGCACAGTGACCATATCGACTTCACGCGGACACAATGACCGAAATTCGTGTTTAAAATGAGTCCACGTGCTGTTATTGGTCAACCAATCGTTAAGCGACGTATTAGCACCACCATGTAAATAACCACCAATGCGTCCGAGGCATTGCCAATCACCCCAGTGACCTTATAAACACACACATAACATCACGCCTGCAATCCCCGAAGGGTTAGGCAGAGGTACCCAGTATACCCACATTTCGCCAGTTATGTTAAGACATAAGCTTAACCATTTAATAGGGGTGAGCCCATTGTCACCAACAGGGCACAAATCCAGAAAATAACACTTTGCCCGACCCGGGAATCGAACCCAGAACCTTCATGCTCATAGTCGCGTTTACGACTACTAAACCAACGAAATATTAAAATGGTTCGATCTTACTTGTATCAGGAACGAAAGTAAACCAATCCTGTCCGGAGCGTCGCCTCAACCGCGAGAGCGGTTACACAGGACTTCGCGTCCTCACGCGGCTCCTACGACGACGATCTCGTTCGCGCTTGGAACGGCGATCGGATCCCGAAACTTGCTATACGTGACCTTCCACTCCACTTATGGTGGCTACGAGATCGCTTAGAACGCAAGGCACTAGTTTTTGAACGCGAACAACTCAATCTATCCATTGCTAACTACTACCCGCTTTTATCTAAAATTAAAAGCCTGAAAACTAGTTTTTAACTTGTGGGCGAAAAGAATCCACTATCCCACTTCTGATATTAGGAATCAGAAGTGAAATACGTGAACAAAATAAACAATGTTTAATATCTTTTGAATTACACTTTTACAAAAATATCAAGACAAACGCTTTAAACAATAATCAAATAGAAATAGCACTAGCAAATGGAATAATCAGTACACGAGCAAAAACATAAACCAAAATTAGCGAAGCACACGATAATAGTCGGGTAGCAAGTCCTTTCCGAGCGCCGTCCAAGCAAAAAGTGGCCGCTGCACCGCTGCTCGCCTCGTTTTATGAACTTCTGTCCGTTGCCGCACGTCGACCGGATGCAAACCGCACGGCTACTGGCTGATGGCGTGACTTTGAGCCAACAATATATATATAATATATATATATATTTATATATATATCATAATACTAATACTAATGCGTAACGCCCGAATACTCGAACGTCACTCAATTTTAAGTTGCACTTAAATCTCGTGCTGTCTTTGTTACTTTAACGCAGAGTGACAGAGATAGCACGAGTTTTGAGGGCTACTTATAATTGAGTGACGTTCGAGTATTCGGACGTTAGTCCATAATAACGCGTTCAACCAAACAAAAATACTCTTCAGCTTTGAGCTTGAGTAATGATACCAAGCGCCCATTTTTAATTCCTAACCAACTTCCTTTTATACAATTCCGAACGAAAATGGACTATAAAAAGAGAGACAAGTGCGAGTCGGTCTCTCGCATAAAGGGCTTCGTAATACTAAACTATTGTTTCTCGTTCTCCCGTATATACATCCAAAGGTTGTCTTTAAAAGATCGCTTTAAGCGATAAGACCGCCCATTGTGTCACCCCTTGTAAAATGTTTTACTATTGTTTTTTTGTAATTTGGTGTACATAATAAAGAGTATTCTATCTATCTTCTATCTATCTATAATGCTAATAATCGCACAGTCCGTATGTAAGCGAAAGAACTAAAGAATGAAAGCGAATCGAGTGACTCGTAAGTCGTAAATACCTGAAACTAATCCATATATTGCATGTATAATATAATTTCATATCATATTATTTATGAAGCAGTTCATAAAATACACCTGCTCTCCAATTTTCAACTTTATTACCAATTGATAGTCTCAGAGTAATAGGGCTGTGACATACAGACAGCCAGAGGGACAGGACGAATCTATATGGTTTTTGGCCATTTGCCTAAGGAACCCCAAAAACGCTGTTTTTCTTAAGACCCGAAGACGTTCGTTTTCCTCAATAAATACCACTTACAAGGCAGTACAGTTAATACATTCAGACGAACGGTCGAGTTTCTCTTAATAAAAATATTATCTGGAAAAACTCGGTGGCTATTAAGTTAAAAGGGAAAAATAAATTTTCTTTTTCTTGGTAACCGTTTGTGGCATTGTCCAGAAAGAATGTCTTTTGTTATATTTTGTGGTTTATTTTGAAACTAAAAGCATTTATTTAAGCTGGGTCTTATTCTGGGTGGCTAGATTTGTTTTATTTAGGTACTTAACTGTAGTAGATTTTCTTTGACACCACCAGTTTAGTTTAGAAAGACATTTTTGAGGCAAATGTTTCAATTTCGTTTTTTAGTTATCGTATTTGCTTATATTATTTAATTTATTTGAAAAAGCAAAGAATTACGGCTCACAGACTCAGATCTGGACACATTCCATGTAATATGTTTGCACACTTGATGAAAAAAACGAACTCGCCTAATTGTGTGGAGTGTGGAGTTTTTGAAGACTTACACCACTTATTGATGGACTGTGTCCGATACGAGTCTGGGAGAAATGAGCTGTTTAGGGTATTGAGGTTAAACAGACTTGAAGTAGGCACATTCCACAAAATCCTGGCTCAAACAAATGGTGATGATGCGAAGAGTCTGTTTAGGTTCATGGCCCACATTTGACAAATGTATATTTAGGATACGATGGGACTGACATACGCATTGTGATTATAAATGTCCCTAAATAAATAATAAGGAAAAAAAAGCAAAGAATTAACAAAATTCTGTTTTTCTTTTTCGTCATATAAGTTTAAGGAGTTCTTCGATGCTATAATCATCATCATTCTCATGCCCTTATTCCGATTCGTTTGGGGTCGGCGCAACATGTCTTTTTAATCCATACTTCTTCGATTGTAATGAATGAAAATTCTCTTGATACGTCTCTAATTTATTACAACTTTATTATATTTATAACAGTTCACTAGTCAGAGCATTTTTTTGGCAATTTGTTCTAATCTCTTTTAGTTGTTGTATTTGCTTCAATTATTAATCACGTTTTATACTTGAAGTAATCGCAAAAAGAAAAGAAAAAATTATGAACGAAATTCTGATTTTCTTTCTCGTTACAAGTTCTGGAGAAGTTCTAAAACTCTAATTAATAAAAATACTCTTGATACGTTTCCAATTTATTCTAGACCTACTCAATTCAAGTGGAAATAATATTCCATTTCAAAAGTTTCTTTTATTATAACTTTTTTCGATCCCAAACTAATTATATAACAGAACATGACGCCTGTAAACCCCGAAGGGTTATGCAGAGGAGTACCTAATGTTACCCACATTTCGCCAGTTATGCTCGTCTCATGTAATAAGGGTCGATCCTATTACCATCAACCGGGCACGAATACAGGCTGCAGAAGACGCGCTTTCCACCACTACACCAACAAGGTAGTCTACCCAAACTAGTTCTCAGGAAAATATCGAAGATTGAAATATTGAAATCGGTAAAGAAGGCAAAAATATCAAGAAATCGGTTTGTTGAGGAAAATATCAAAGTTCTGTCGTATTTGAGGAAAAACGTTATTAAATTCAACCTGATAGTATTACGAGAGAGTGAGTGAGAATACCTATCTTCAGATATAAGCGTTTTTCTGCTATCATAAATCGTTTGATCCCATTTTTCCATCGATCATGTTATTTTTAGAATAGAGTTCCTTTTTACCCGACTACAGTAAAGCCAAATGAGGGTTAAGATTTTGACTGGCTATGTATGTATGTATGTATGTGAGTATCTTCATCTGTTCCCTCATAGAGCAGCTTCTAATCTACTTATCGGAACTCGACATATGCGGTATCGTTAGAACCGTCTTAATTTTCCGCTGAACATAGGCTACGTGACGTGTCACAAAAAGCGCTTTTGCGCCCTCTAGCGGACAAAAAGTAAGGCTTAAAAAATAAAAATGGAGATAAATACGCCGTGTTTGGTATCATTTGAAAGGGCCTCACTTGTACATTTTCAAAATATTGCTCAAATAAAAAATCACGCCCTCTAGCGGACAAAAAGTCAAGATTAAAAAAAAATATATTTAACACCAAAACTGATTACTTAAATAAAAAAAGTAAAAAACTAAAAACCGACTACGAAAAGAAAAGCCGTAGTCACACGGTATTAAAGGGTTTAGGTTGGTACCTTTAACGTGTGACTACGCTTTTCTTTTTGTTCTATCCTGAAAATCTTGTTTCATACTTTTTCAGCGTCGTTTTTTTTGTCGTAGTCGGGTTTTAGTTTTCGCACATTATGGTCGTGATTTGTTTACGGGCTAAAGGGCTAGAGTAGACCGAAAAATGTTTTTTTTTTATTATGTGTCGTTTATGCATTCAGTAAAAAGCCGTAGGGTCCGATTGCTCATAGCCTGTTTAAGGAAATTTCCAAACGCTTAGTTGACGCCTTGATTGTACAAGATGGGCAGGAAAAAAACTAGAACATGTCCTGCAAATGATTGCCAGTACCTCAACCATTGCTGTATGATTAATTTGCTGAACAATCGTAATAATGTATAATTAGTGTTAGGTAAAGTAGTTTAAGTTGTGATACTTTATGCTAAATAGTAATGATCTTTGTTGACTGAAATAAATTATTCTATTCTATTGTACCTATTTGCGATGGTTTGAGGTTGTCCCCATTTAGGCAGATTATTTCCAACAGCAGCCAACCTTGGTTGCCGATTTCTAGATATGCCACCTTACTTCCTGGTTGTAAATCCTCATGCTCATCGTATATTTTTGTCCTCAGAGCTGCGGATACTTCAAGGAGCCCCTGGTGTGCATCGGACCCGTGGCCACAGACCAGATCCGCGAGTTCGTACAACACACTGCCGGCGAAAAACGCATCGGCGTTTACAGACTTCATTAATTTTCTTTACGTTTCGCGTTGAATAAAATGGTGTAAGGTTTGAGACGACATCTTGGTAAAACTTTTTTTTCTAGTTTTTTTGCGGTCTTTGAAGGCTGGATATTTATTTTGTGGTTTTTTAACGATTTAATGCAAAGAAAGAAATAAGTAAAGATGCTTTGGTGAAAAATTTTGTGAGGAGGGAATTTAAGTGTCGCTGAATTAAAAAATGACAGACTTTATACCATTTTACGCAACGTCCTAAAACAACATCATTTTTACTAATAAAAGTTAATAACACGGAACCTCTGTAATTTGCAAAAACAAAGCTTAATCCAATCTTTTTAGATTTTTATTAGTAAAAAAGATCACAAATCTTTTACGAGTCTCTCCATTACTAAGAACTGGCACTCGTAAAGTTTTATGTCAAACTCATTAACGAACTAAAGTTTTGTGATTACGCCCGTAAGTTTAAATAAGTTTCGTAAAAATAAATTAGATTTTTATTACTTTTACTCTTTTTTTTTACCATTTGCCATCATTTCTTGTCATCTAATTTTAATTTGGTAAATAAACTAGGTATGAACTGCTTTTTTAAATATAATTTTATTTTTTTGTGAGCGTAATTACAAAACGAAAAATGGAGACAAAAATATGAAATTTCGCTTCGAAAAACGGTAAATCGATACGCTACATTTTATTTGTATAAAAGAGGCTTTGAAAAAAAAAGACAAAAAAGAAGATAGGCAAAGCTGAGACATATCATTTTTAGTTTTTAATTTATTGTGTAGTATTAGAAATATGGAGATTAATGTTTCAATATTAAATACTTATGAATGTTATTTAAAAATTAGTATTTACGGTGACAGTTGTCACATCTTATTATTAATAACAATTTTAAAGTGTTTAATCTCTAAATATTATGAATAGATTAAAAGTAATTTTAATTATTAGGTCTTCAATGAAACAAATACATATCTTACTGGCTGAGGCATTTATATTAGTAAATATCGATGTTAAAATTAATAAAACTCTATTACTAAACATATCATGTATGCTAGACCTAAGGTAAGAGTAACGTAAGAAAATATTTTTTAATTTCTCGCTTAAATTTTAGTGAAACTCTCAAACTATGCTAGGTGCCTAGGAAATACATATCAAATGAAAAAAAAGTTTTTTTAATAAAAAAATCTAATTGTTATCACATTTTTATCGTAATATATTCACTGTTTTCAAATCCGTTGATGTTTGTCGAAATAATAAAAATAAATAAAAAAATATAGCCTAAAAACTGTGATGTGTACCTATTTTCTGAAACTATTTAATGATATGTCAAGATATTTTTTCGCCCAAACATGTGTTAAAGATATAAGATATCTTCTCCGATTATTTTATGTTGATGGCCTAACGTCTCTAAATGTACTGTTGTTATAGCTATCATAAGACTACATTATATGTACCTTGTGTATTAAATATGTGTTAAATTATATAAATTATGTCAGCAATGTCGTTATCATTTTGCCCGTTGTCCTTTGTGTCCTGTCTGAAAACCAATATCAAAGCAAAATTTCATAGAACTAACTCAAAATAGCCTATAAGAACTCCACAATATTTAAAACTTACATAATTACATACAATACATATCACATACACTCATGAATTTTTCTCATTGAAGTAGATAGAAACAACAGACCGCTTCACCCACGTGTAGACATCAAGCCATAAGAAACAGTTTCACCTTGTGACTTTCAAAGCTGCACGTGCTCAATCATTCAGCCTTTTTCCAAAATTGGAGTCGGCTTCAAGTCAAACCAGATATAGCTGAATACTATTATTTTACACTAGCTTTTGCCAGCGGCTTCGCCCGCGTGAAAATGTCGATTTTCCATACAAACTTTCATCCCCTATTTAACTCCCTAGGGGTTCAATTTCGAAAAATCCTTCCTTATTCCTTGTCTACATTATAAAGGGAACCTCTGTGCAAAATTTCAGCTTTCTAGGTCCAAGGGTTTGGGCTGGGGGTTTATGAGTCAGTCAGTCAGGACTTCTCTCTTTATTTATTAGATATAGATAGATAGAGCCATCACCTCTTACCTCCACAACCCATTTAGTACTGGGTAAAACGATACCCCTGGTAAGACTGGTTGTCAGACTTTAGGACCCTGATACATGTAACGACTTTCAAATAATAGCCGGGACCAAAGGCCAAACGTGCTTTCCTAAGCACAGAGGAAGCTTAGTATTTAATGATGGGTGTCAAAACAGACCACACCAGATCCACAGACCAGACTTGGCAAGGGTGGCTGGACCTTGAAGGTCGACCCGTTTGTCTGTTATTATTAAACCACGAGCTGCTCTTTAATCACGACCCCAATATTAACCTGTAATTTATAATCTTCAGACACTGGTACTCTTCAAACTAGGACACATCAACGTGTTGAGTTATGTTTAATCAGCCGCCTATACCCCAGCCCAGCCGACCGCGACCGAGTCGTATGACTCGATTTTACGGATCATTCCCACCAGTTCTACTGCACAGTCCTACTATAGAACTAGTGGGAATTCTTGTGTTCCACTAGTTCTACGATTTCGTACCACCTTTAATCGTAGAAATTGTGTAGAAAAAAAACCCACTAGTTCTATCGTATAGGACTGTGCAGCAGAACTAGTGGGAATGATCCGATTTTACTGCCAATGCGCGCAGATGTTTCATATCAAAAACGTATCTCTTTGTAACAATTGAAAAATCCTGAAGATCTTTTGACAGCCACTCACTAGAATACACTTGTTTGAAGCTTTTGAAATAAACCCAAGAGTCTTTTCAATCAAAAGAGGTTTTAGCCAAATGCCATTTGAAGATGAAATAAATCTTTTCAAGTGTCTTTAGTTCATTTGTTTCAAATCTTCAAACGTTAAATGTCCACCACTACTAAGGAGGTATTTTTGATGGTTATACAGTCCTCTCAATAGTTTACGTAATCAGTTTGGAGGACTTTGTAATTATATACCTACAGTCCTCTTAATTTAGAGACATACAGTGAGTATTCAACTGTACCATAATTCAAGGTCGTTCAGCGAGTTATGGAACGGGCTATGCTTGCAGTCTCGTTGAGGGATCGCATCCACCCGTCGGGACTGCAGTTTGTTCGCAAGAGATACCGCGGCCTCCACATAAAGAGCTAAGAAGGAACATGGGTGATTTTTAGTCAGTAGAAATCTGACACTCCCTTTCGCTCTGCCCAGAGCGGGAGGGGTTATTTAAGGATTTACCTACCGCCAAAAAAAAGGGGATCGCAGCTCATCGCACCCAGAACGAGCTTATCCGACAGAGAACGGGTGTCGAACTGTCGACATAGCTCACAGCGGAAGTAAGCTAAAGTGGCAATAGGCCCGTAGTAGTCGTAAAACCGATAACCATTGGGGTAGACGTGTTCTTGAGTGAATACCTCAAATCGGTAAGCGTAAACTGGTGGGTCGTCCTCAGGCTAGGTAGAGCGATGATCTTCAGGGTGGCTGGTCGTAAGTATACAAGAGTTGTTGAGAATCGAATGAGAGGCCTATAACCAGCAGTGGACTGCTGTAGGCTGATGATGAACTTAACTGTGCTTGGTCTGTGTCAGTAGAAGCAGAAAAAAAGAATATAAATACCTATATACTCGTAATAGGCTTCTTCTGGGTAAGCTCATTCCATCGTCGACCTCATCTCTGCCCTTAGGGCAAGATTAAGGTCAAGAGTAAGCCCATTAAAAACAAAAAAAGAGTAATGCTATTTAAATCAAAGACTGCCTTCAATAGGATGTGCCCGTCCCAGGCAGGATGTTTTTATAACATAAGAAGCACATGAAAAGAAGGCCAGAGAGATTAATATTTTTTTCCAGAAACCGAGTGACGTCATAAACAAACAATTGACGATCTCCAGAAGCGAACGGAGTGTCGCCGCTGGCAATCCTGTGTAGCCATGTTTTTTTCCTCATTTATTTAATTATTATCAGGATATTTTTTTACCATCCAACGTGGCAATGCTGCCAGCCTTTTGGGCACTTTTCCTGTTGACAGTGATGTAGACGAATTTTTTGATGCCCTTTAATTCTTCCTTTTTATTTCTGTAACTGTGTGGCAACTTACAAACAAGTCGTGAGTTCGAACCCAGACAGGCGCATTACTTTGTGTTAAGACGATGACAATAGCTATTGACTTCTGATGTTTCAGTATTTTTGGACACGCCCACAATTTTTCCGATACCCTAGCGCCATACTACCAAGTAAGAAACAAATAGTCCAGGATCCGCGGTCCATTTTTGCACTTGATTACTATCAAGCTAATTTTGATGAGACGGCGAGACGCCCAACAATTTCCTGCACGAAACTCTCGAATTCTCGATTGTGGTAAGTAATAGGGGTAGCAGGGATAAAATATGTTGGTTTGATGATTCTCAAAAGTGTTAAGTACAAACACTTTTGAGAATCATCAGCTGGGTTTTTTTTGTTAAATCTGATGATAATAATCTAAATTATTTGAAAAAATATTTGTCCTACAAAATGTATGGTTTGATCAAAGAGTCCCCTTCCTTCCTTCCAATATGTATCGATAACGAAGTCATTAAAAATGATTACTTACTAAATGGGTTTTGGGGATTGGATATTTTCTATTAAACCCACTCTTTACAAGTTGCCTACAAGATTCTAAAAATTATATTAAGTGTTTGGCACTTACTCCACGCACCATCAATACTCCTGTACATCATAAACAACAGGCTAATACACTTTCTGGAGCCACAAATTCCAGAAGAGCAAGCAGGTTTTGTTAAAGGCAAAGACACGCGGGAACAAATCCTGAACGTTCGCCAAATTATAGAGAAAAGCCGGGAATTTAACAGCCCTGTATTGATATGTTTCATAGATTATACCAAAGCATTTGATTGCGTGGAGTGGGGCAAGCTGTGGGGGGTTCTTAAAGACATGGGAACGCCTCAACATCTTATTGACATAGTCCGATGCCTCTACCTACACATCAACAACCGCTCTTTCGTCAAAATAGACACCGACTGTTCAAATGCGTTAGGCAGGGATGCATCCTCTCACCTCTGCTCTTCAATATGTATGAAGAGTAATATCATTCAAGACTCTTTAGGGCTGGGACAAGGGGTTTACTGTTGGTGGAAAGTGGATTTCCAATCTGAGGTACACTGATGACACCGTTCTCCTTGCTACAACATTTGGCAACATGAAAGAGATACGGCACAGATTGGAAGTGGAAAGTGGCAAAGTAGGGTTTGCAATAAATAGGCAGAAAACCAAGCTTATGGTGGTAGATCGTGCGGGAAAGCTATCGGGCGCCTATAACATCTAAGGCATCTATACTGTGGACAGCTTCGATTAACTGGGCTCCAATATAAGTAATGAAGGTAGCTGCGTCACAGAAATAAAACGGCGGATAGCCATGGCTAAAGATATATTACGCCCCCGGAACATCTGGGAAAAACGTGGTATAAGTTTAAAAACGAAGGCCCGTTTGGTCAGAGCACTAGTTTCCCTGATTTTCCTCCATAGAGTTAATAATAATAATATTTATTAATTTTCAGGCTACTTTGGCCCATAGATAAATACCTTACAGACTAACATACATACGATATAATTGACAGCTTGTGTTAGTAAACAAAACCTTAAAACTATATTAGTATCACTACACTTGCACTACGTCACTGTGCGATCATGTGGCACTTGCCCGCGGAAGCGTCGAAACACCACCCCCTGCGGCCAAAAGTCGAGGTGCAGGTAGCATGTCGGTACTCGCACCACAAACGCCTTAAAGTTGACGTTGCGGCGCGACTCGAGCAGCTGCACTCTCGCCACGTACTTGATCTTCTGGCGCACGTACTCCACGATGTCCTCCGTCGTATTGGTGTAATGTAGACGGGAGAGGTACAAAGGAGTGTTCGGCTTTGCGGCACGAATATGCACATTGGGCCCCGATGGAGCCGTGCCGCAGCGGTTCTTGATGGTTCGCTGACGGCGCTTCCTCCTCAACACCGTCACGAAACCATCATCAGCCTGGATCGGTTCCTTTTCAGGCACAGGCTTCTCGGAAGGAGCATTTTTCCCCACAAGTTAAGACATGGACAATCCAAACAAGAGTAAGACAGAGGATAGACGCATTCGAAATGTGGTGTTTTAGGCGGATTCTCCGAATTCCATGGACGGCCAAACGCACAAATGTGTCTATCCTTTACCAACTCGATATCAAGACTCGATTGTCAACAGTTTGCCTACAGCGTATTTTGTCTTATTTCGGCCACATAATGCAAAGAGGAGATAGCAGCCTTGAAAAGCTGGTCATTGTTGGCAATACCGAAGGCAAGCGACCGCGAGGCCGGTCGCCATTTTACAAATTTGGAAGTGTCTGTCTTCCAAACGATTGGCTTTGAGAAAAAATTGTTTGTGGAACCTCAATGTCATTTTTAAAGACCTGTCTAATGTCTATAGACACCCCACACGTAGGTATAGGTTTGATGAAAAAAAAAAATAGTTTCAGTTCCATGTATGGGGCGACCCCCTAAATCCTTTTTTTTTATTTTTGTATAAAAATCGTAAAGCGGTTCACAGAATACTTGTAGAGTTTCAACTGTGTAGTCTCAATAGTTTCCGAATGAAGTGGCTGTGACATACGGGTGGACAGACGGACAAACAGACATGACGAATCTATAAGGGTTCCGTTTTTTGCCATTCGGCTACGGACCCCTAAAAAACAGCTGGTTTGTAGTAATTTTTGATGAGCTCGTTATCAATACATGTTGAATTTAGATAATGATCATCAGATAAAAATAAAATAGTTAGTAATAGATTTTTGAAAATCATCAAATAAATAATTATAATAATATATAATCAATATATATTTTATCCCTGCTGCCCCTATTACCTACCACATTCGAGAGTTTTCGTATAGGGTAATGTTGGCGTCTCATCAAAATGCAGCTGCTCACGGAAAATTAGCTTGATAGTAATCAAGTGAAAAAATGTACCGTGGATCCTGGACTAACATTGTGACGCGGTCAATAATAATTTATAGATGAACGGATAGCTGTCAGTGGGGCGCAAAGTGACATACGTCCGTCTAGCACCGCGCCTAAGCGCTCACTGTCGGATTGCTTAGGTAAGAAAGAGAGCGCGATGACGCAACGCTCGAACTTCTTACAAACCATATAATAATTAATTACATCAAAATAATTTATTAAATAATCAAAAATTAAAAACAACCAAATTTTGTATTTAAATATGGTACGTTATTGTTATAAATTTTACCAACGTACGTTGATCAGTAATACAGATATTTTTGTTGGAAGATCATTTTAAGAGGTTAGTTTACCATTTTTTTGTATCGAGAAAACTTTTCAAAAACGTGTTTTGAAAACAACGAAATTTTCAGAAATATGTTCAAGATTAACATATATTTTTTCCGCCGTGTCAAACTGTATAGATTTGGCTAAAAAATTGTTCAATACAAGCCTATTTGGCTCTTGTCAGCGCCTTAAGTATTTATTTCATCACCGCTGCTCTCAAAGCGAAGGACAACATCGTGAGGAAACCGGCATGTCTTAGAACCAAAAAAATACTAAAACATGTCACGCGACTTCAATAAAACGTCTAAAGTTATTTGAGTGTTAAACTTAACAGCGCGAGCGTAACATAGTCCATCACTTAGCCTCGTTCGTTCCCTACAAAATCAGACATGTAGATTTAAAATGTAGCCTGAAAAAGTAGTCTGAACAATTGAATGACTAAATGAAGTCTGAATATTTAAGTTGTCTGCCGCCCCAGGTTGGCAATTATCCAGGTATTATTCAATAAGCCTGCCCACTGTATGTACTACATAACACAGTGGTACATAAGATTTTATATTCATAAACATTTGGCCTGGCTACAGAGTCGGCACAAGCTGCTAATAATGTATGGATGCAAACAATCCTCGCATCAAAGTTCAAAGCGTAGCGCATTCTGATTCAGTATTGTGTAAAAAAAATTACATTTATTACACGCTTTTTGTCTGTTGAGGATGATTCTTTGGGTAATCAATTTATCAACGGCTCGTAAATATGACAATATTATTATGATCACTCGTAATCACTCCTAGCTTAGGAGTGATTTTGGAAATAGCATTTTTATAAAATACTAGCTTTTGCCAGCGGCTTCGCCCGCGTGAAAATATCGATTTTCCAAACAAACTTTCATCCCCTATTTAAATCCCTTAGGGGTTGAATTTCGAAAAATCCTTCCTTATTCCTTGTCTACATTATAAAGGGAACCTCTGTGCAAAATTTCAGCTTTCTAGGTCCAAGGGTTAGGGCTGGGCGTTGATGAGTCAGTCAGTCAGTCAGTCAGGACTTCTCTTTTTAAACGGTTTTTATTTATATAGATAAATGCTTGTTTTCACTATCATTGGAGTCGGCGACTTTTGTTTCTTTGATTTAATTTTTGATTTAATTTATTTTTTTGCCACCGACTTCAGAAGCTGATTTTTCTTCTAAAGTTTATTTTTCACTTTTTTGTGTTTTTTTTTTGAAGTCGGTTTTATTTTTTGTTAAAAAGTTTTTATCAATGGGAAAGTAGTGTGTTTAATCTCGTCGCGCGACGAAAACGCATCGTTCGATCGTACGATATCGTTGCCAATTAAGACACCGCCTTACGGTAAATGTGTTACCGTAAAACGTAATATTTCACAAAAAAAAAAAACAAATTGTTTACCAGCAATGATTTTTTAGGATACGGTGTGACACAGTCTTTGTTCAACTGGACCCGTTTGCTACTGGACCTGCGTCAAACTGTGAACGAATCGACTAAGTCCAAATTTACTTGACCGACTGATCGCTCGGGTCCATTGCATTTCGAGTGGGTTCAGTTGATCAAGGACTCACAGACCAACAAAATAAATACCTATATTGCTCCTGGGAAACAAAACCATACACTCTCTTCAATCATACTCAACATGATGTGTGTCAATATCGTGAAGAAAATGTTGAATAGGTATAAGAATAAAGTCATATAAATAAAAGAAAAATAAAATATCACTGACCAAACAAAACTTAGAGGAAGGTTTTCGTAATCAAAGCATAATTAAAACAAAACAATTAACCTAACCTTTCTCTTAGTTTTGAAAAAATATAAAGGAATCGAGGACTTTGTATTCTTTTATATTTTTCCTTTCTTTATTTCTTTTGTTTCTTTCCGGTCGAGCAATTCTTTTTGTATTAAAATATAATAATTAAAAATAACAATGCACAAACCTGAACCAAAGCAAGCATACTCAAAATGAAGCCATTTTGTACCGCAAAGCCTACTGAAAATTGGTAAAAATCCTTAGATTTTCGCATAATGTTCATGATATTAGAGTTTTTATTTGAATAAGCTTATGACATGTTATCGGTATTGTTAAATTAATCGCAATATAATTTTAATAATTAATATTGGAATCAAAATTAACAGCTCACAACTTTGGACAGTATATTAATGTTAGGTAATATTAGCCGTGGTGCTAGGCAACTGGGTTTATCCCAGTTGTATACGTTCCTGCGTGTCTTTTGGCCTTGTTCTGTTCTGTCTCCTGCTGATATAGAGAGCAGTGGAAATTACGTTTTTCCTACTCCACCGCTATTCTTTTCTGATTAATTTCGTTGCGAGATCCAAGACAGTTAAATTATTTTTCAGGGACTTCCTCGAGCTTCGTTGTTTTGGCGCTTTTCTGATGGTTGTAGGAATGGTGTGGAGGAGCCCTCCACAAGTCCCAATAAACAACTAGTGGGTTTACCCCGTTTGCAGCCTCCTGATTGCGAGAGCTGCATTCGTTTGTCACAGGTTATTGAACATTCGCAAGTGGATGGACACCACGCAGCGCAGCAGTCCAATCGCCACTGCGCCAACCGTGCCGTCAATTCAAAAATAAGCCGCGACAACTAAGAGACACGCAGTCAAATGACTTCTCCCGCTCTTAGCGGAGCAGAAGAGAGTCTCAGACTCTTACTGACTAAAACCATACGTGTTCCTTCACCTTTGCGTCCAGAGTCGCGGGTTACCGGGTTACTCTGTAGAGTTATCTATCGAAGAAATTATTCAGCCCTGGCAGGCAAACCAGCATGTCTGAGTGATATTTCCCGACGGCATATTATTATAAAGCCGAGTCAGAGGTCCATCCATGGGCGGTATAAAAACTTTTTTTTTTATTATAAATGGGCTTGCTCTTGACTTCAATCTTGCCCTAAGGGCAGAGATGATGTCGACGATGGAACGAGCTTAACCAGAAGAAGCCTGTTTACTCGCGACTTAAATAGATTAGGGTTATATGAACTCGGAAAAACCGATGCAGGCAGGGAATTTCACTCCTTGGCTGTGCGCATAATAAAGGACTTAGCAAAGCGCTTCGTTCGAATGTGTGGAACTTCGACTAGGTATCGGTGATAACCTGCAGTGCGTCTAGTCTCCCGATGGAAGAAGGGAGATGGTGGAATCAGCTCGTGGAGCTCTTGCGCACACTCTCCGAAGTACAGTCTGTACTATACAGTCTCTACTTTGACACCAGGTTAGGTACTACACTATCATCATCTGCCTAGCCTTTTCCCAACTCTGTTGGGGTCGGCTTCCAGTCTAACCGGATGCAGCTGAATACCAGTATTTTACATGGAGCGACTGCCTATCTGACCCCCACAACCCAGTTAATACTATGTAATACAATACCCTTTGGTAAGACTGGATGTCAGAATTTCAGGTCACTGACTACCTGTAACGACTGCCAAAGATCTTTATACATGGCAGCCAGGACCAACAGCTTAACGTGCTTCCGAGGCACGGAGGAAACTCGGTATGTCGGGCGGTCACCCATCCACAGACCGACCTAGGCAAGCACAGCTTTACCTAAAGATCGACCCGAGTGGCAGTTCTTATTAAGCCACGAGCTCCTCACCAGTATTTTGTTATATTACTGATATATTATTTTTGTTTATTACTGATTGTGTCTATAGTAAATCTTAAATTTAACTGACACCTTGCTATTGTATCGAGTCTGGTTCTTCTAACCTACCTAACAGAGAGATGTGTGCTGGGAAGTTTGTTCCGCCACTTGATCTTTCCAACTAGGAAGTGTCGATGGGTGGGCGTTTTGGGGGACTGTCTTATAAAAATGTAAATAGTAAAGTAAATTTTGACCTTCGAAAAGTGCTGATTATCAGCCTAGTTTGAATAAATGAGTTTTGATTTTGATTTTACATGGAGCGACTGCCTATCTCACCGCCACAACCCAGTTAATTCATACTGGGTAATACGATACCCTTTGGTAAGACTGGTTGTCAGACTTTCAAACTGACTACCTGTAACGACTGCCAAAGATATGCCAGCCGGGACCAACAGCTTAACGTGCTTTCCGAGGCACGGAGAAATCTCAGTATGTAATGGGCGGTCACCCATCCACAGACCAACCTAGGCAAGCGCGGCTTAACCTAAAGATCGACCTGAGTGGCAGTTGTTGCACACTATAAAGAAGAATATAAAACTCCCATTTTGACATTATAACTAAAGACCTCTATTTTCTACTCCTGAAACTGAGTTAGTTAAATTAAAACTACTTTGTTTTCATACAACCCACTGAATGCATAATATCAGCCACGGGAATATAAACCCTAGTTATTACGGCAAAGGTCTCATTTACATTGAAAGTTATTCCTGAATCAATATTTGTTGAGCGATATTGAACTGTATTGTAGGTGGTTAAGGTGTAGTTTAGAAGCATAGAAGTTTGATTGGATTCACCAATAGATGCCACGGGGTCAGGAAAAGCGATGACGCAAACAGGACGCGTAGTGATGTTCTAAGAAAAGTATCGATAGTCTATTTTTGTCCATGATTATATTTGAGGCTCTATTCGGCTCGCTGAGCTTTGCTACTTGCTGATTAGCTATGGTTATTTCGGGCGGGTGGTTTGTTGCGGGGACCCGCTGGATGAGAGACGCTCGGGACCGGTCAATGTGGCGACACCTGGGGGAGGCCTATGTCCAGCAGTGGACGACTTTTGGCTGAAATGATGATGATGAAAACTTAATAATGCCTTCTAAATCTATATATCACCGTTTTGTACTTATACAACAGAAGTTCTCCAACAAACCCTGTCAAGGCGTGGTGATTGACGGAATGGGACGTGTTGTAGAATGGATGTCGATAGGGACCACCCTATCGACATCCCTTCTACAACACGTCCCATTCCGTCAATGCAACATTACATCAAGCGCATCTGCAGTGCGCCTGTGCAATTAATGCAGCCATCCCGGGAGGGACACCAGGTTACGTAAGTAGGTGAGGCTAGGGGTAGGGGGTAGGTACTCGAATTAATTGTACCGGCACCTATCAAGCTACCTAATACTATCCTGTACAAGTGCCACGCGTCAAATGTCAATTTGCTTTAAAGCGTCACTGTTTTTTTTTTTTCTGACGGCCTGTCTATCGGGCCTATTAATATTAATTTGAGACTTAACATAATTATGCCTGGCTTTATAACACCATTCTATATTAACACCACAAAAGTCCTCAAACAACACCTGTCAGGGCGTGGTCATTATCGACACCCCCGGCCAGAGCACGTCCCATCCCTACAACGCAACGCGCATCTGCAGTGCGCCAGTGCAATCAATGCAGCCATCCCGGGAGGAACACCGGGGTACGTCAGTAGGTGAGGCTCTAGCCTACCCACCCTCTAGAGTGGGGGGTAGGGGGGGGAGGATCTGGAATTAATTTGTGTAGGATGTAAGGGTGGATGGTAGAGTGTGTGTGACTAGATTGTAGATGGGCTATGAATAGGTTAGAACAATGTTTCTGAGTTATGATAATACTTTAGCGAGGCGTATGTTGTTATTATGATAAATTATGTTTATTTTTGCAAAGTCACTTTTTTTAAACTAAATGGATCCGGTGTTTCGTACGTGACTTCTGTGAGAAAACAAAAGCGAAACAATCTCAGAGATCATAGTCTCTTTTTTTTTTAAAGTCCAGTCATAATCTTGGTATCCTCATAATTATGTAGGCTGTGCTGATAAGTGTTTGAGATGGTATTTTAAAGAAAGCACCTTCATTAAGCTCCTTCATTATTCGTACAGCCAAGGAGTGGAACACCCTGCCTGCGTCGGTTTTCCCGAGTTCATAAAACCCCAATCTATTTGAGTCGCGAGTAAATAGGCTTCTTCTCGGTAAGCTCGTTCCATCGTCGACCTCATCTCTGCCCTTTTTTTTTCCCATGTTCCTTCTTCGCCCTTATGTCGGAGCCGCGTTATCCTTTCGATACTCCACAGCCCCGCGGCCCCGACGGGATACTCCACAGCCCCGACGGGACCTCATCTCTGCCCTTAGGAAGAGTAAGCCCATTTAAAAAAAATAAAATCACCACACAGAATTGAGTTCACCTGTCCCGTCAGTGTAAGCATTACGTCAGTTATCGTGTAGCTCAACTTATAACTCAAGGAGCTGCGACCCAACAAAAGTATAGACTCCGAAGCTAGGTGATCGATACCTGTTTGGAAAGTATCCGTGTTAACGTCACGACGAACAATACCAAAGAAAGTACATTTGGGTAAAGGACATGTGGGATATGGCAACGATGATCTTCCAGCTAGGATTTGAAGCTGTTATACAGGGTGTAAAGTTACCCGTTGGAACTGCGGGTTGTTCGAAAGAGATACCGCGGCCTCGGTACAAGGGCTAAGAAGGAACATGGGTGGTTCTTAGTCAGTAGAAGTCTGACACTCCCTTTCGCTCTGCCGACCGTCTGAGCGGGAGCGGTTATTTGATGATTTTCCACCTAACAAAAAAAAGGGTGTAAAGTGTACAAACAAGGGACGGCTTCGTAAAGGGTTCGTGTTCGTTTACACTACAAAGGTACAAGTTGGTAGCCGACTGCACGCAGCAGCAGCAGACGACATGTCGTCGCTTCATGTCGTCACGACACGTCGTCGCGTCATGTCGCTGCAGTCATGATTTCGAACCCGACTGCAGACGACAACTGCAGATGTCATCCAGTTGGTTCCGAGTGCGTATATCAATTGTTTTTACTGCTCTGCGTGTGAAGACATAGGTTCCGATATATTTTCGGCTAAAAGACATAATATCTCCTGTTGTTTCTGTTATCTATGGGCACTAGCACTACTGATCTGCGGTCGGACGACACGTGCGTCTGCCGCTCGACGTCACGTCGCTAGCTTCATGTCGCTAACTACGGAGGGAATTTCATAGAATTACGTAGAAACCAGTCGTGTCGCCGCGACACGTCGTCTGCTGCTGCTGCGTGCAGTCGGCTACCAATTTGTACCTTTAACCGACCTTTCACGCAGCCGTCAACCAAACCTTATGTACCATACATCAAACAAAAAAGATCTTATTTTAGTTGACCGATCATGTTTCACGGTAGTACTCAATAGTTTGTGCTGATTGGTATATACTGAATATAACAGGAGTCGTGGAGGTATTTGAAATAAAGTCTAAACATCAAAAACTTGTATTCTTAATATAACTAGAACACTCGAATGTTCCCAGGTATGGTCTAGCTAGAACAAAAAACAATATAACAATGACGGAGGGAACAAGTGTCTCTTTTCCGTTTCGTACATACATGCACAGCATAGTTAGGAAAAGGCTATAATGAACTGAAACAATAACAAACAAAGATCTGCACTCTGTAGAGCGCAGAGCCAGGAGGCTAATTGGTGACGATAAGCTGGTTAACAAGCTACATAGCCTGGCCCACCGTCGCAAAGTCGCATGTCTGTCGGTCTTCTACAGACTGTACTTCGGAGAGTGTGCGCAAGAGCTCCACGAGCTGATCCCACCATCTCCCTTCTTCCATCGGGAGACTAGACGTACTGCAGGGTATCACCGATACCTAGTCGACATTCCACACATTCGAACGAAACGCTTTGCTGGGTCCTTTATTATGCGCACAGCCAAGGAGTGGAATTCCCTGCCTGCGTCCATTTTTCCGAGTTCATATAACCCTAATCTGTTTAAGTCGCGAGTAAACAGGCTTCTACTGGGTAAGCTCGTTCCATCGTCGACATCATCTCTGCCCTTAGGGCAAGATTGAAGTCAAGAGCAAGCCCATTTATAATAAAAAAAAAAAAAAAAAAAAAGATCTGATCTGGACATGCTCTGCCGTGGCCGACTTGGAAATCTCTAAATAGACTCCGAACCCAGGTCGGCCGTAGCAAAGACAATCTCTTCAGATGGGGGTTCACGGACGGTTCAGATCTCAAGTGCGTATGCGGCGTATCTCCACGGACAATGGCCCACCTTCCATCTTGCGCTGCATGCCCTGACACCTGCACACTTGACGATCTAATGACTGCATCAGCGAGTGGAGTTCGCGTAGCTGAATATTGGGCCAAATTTATTTAATGTATTTTGTGAAGATTTGCCATCGGCACGCTAAGAAGAACAGACCAAGCAAGAACCTTTTCACTTAACAATTACGCAATGTACTACAAAGTACATAATAACCCTCCTTTTGGGCTTCGCCGCAGTTGGGTAAAAAAATAGAAGCCGAAAATTATCCTGAATAACATAATTAACTTAACCGCCTACACGTAATACAAGAGCAAAGAAAACACGAACACGTGTCGACAAGTATTTGCTATAACATTTTCAGTAGGCGCTACAAACACTTAATGTTTGTATTGTACTTAACACAAATACGCCGTTTCTACGAATGGTGCATATTTAAAACGTCTGGGGTTGAAACTTACAACCCCTTGAGGTTAGTAGCTGAAAATTAAATGCAAATCTGGTTCTGTTTTCTGAGAATCTTTTAGTTCAGGGTTTAGTTTAACTTAAGTTGGCTTAAATTAAGTTTTTCTAGAAACAGAAAGGTTGGAACAGTTTTCTTTGATTTTTTCTAGGAATAGCAAATTGAAATTGTGTAAAATTTTAAAATATTATTTATTTATTTTCAAAATAATGTTGTTACATTCAGTACCTTTGATTCCACCATTTGTCTCTACGCTTTGAACAAAGATTTCATAAAATATCAGCCAGTTAAATTATTTTTTCCAAAATCACCGATCAACCAATCAACACATAACATAACATCACGCCTGTTATGTTATGTTATGTGTTGTTGTTTTCCCCTGTTATGTTTAAGCCCCATGTAATAGGGGGCGAGCCTATTGCCATCAACCAAGCACAAATCGAGCCTCCATTCCTGCTACTGAGAAATTCCTAATGGCAAAACCCATTAACACTCTGCCCGACCCGGGCAATCAATCAAATACCCATTAATTTCTGCCAACTCCTCATGGGAACCGAAAAACACGAATTTTGGCAGCGCTCGTGAAACCACTCAGTAGGTCATTGCACTCAACAGGTTTTTAGAATCAGACAAACAGATTCACACGGACGTCTTAAAAAGATTGCATCTTAGAATGTTAAGACCTGTTTTACAGCCAAAAATTCTACCACACCTTCTTGCAGTTTTTGGAAGTACAACCACAACTTAACTCTACGTGAACGAAGTCGAAGGCATAACCTAGTATGTTTAATATAATATATTATTAAGGTAGAGATAAACTGCTTATAAGTCGGCTTAGGCTAGATTTTAATCGACTACTAAGAACTTAAGTTTCTAAGTTTCTAACTTAAGTTTCTACTTAAGGTGCAGTGGTGGCCCAGTGGTGGCGGCCCCGACTTACGTCGTAAAAGTCGTGGGTTCGAACCCCGTCAGGCGCATTACTTTGTGTAATTTATTTCATCACCACTGCTCTCAAAACGGTGAAGGAAAATATCGTGAGGAAACCATGCCGGTTTCCTCACGAAGGTTATCCAAAAAGTTGTCTTAGAACCAAAAAATTCGAAGACATGTGACATCTGTGGTAGATTATAGCGCATCCCTCTCCTAGAGAGGAGGCCTGAGTCCCTGCAGTGGGAACATTATAGGCTGATGATGATGATGATGAAGTTTCTATAAATATAAGGGGAAAAGAAAACTTATAATCCGACCGACTTGGGCCAAGATAAACTTTATAGAAGGTTGTCCAAAAAGTTTTTACTAAGCCTGCAGGCTGAGGGCTAAGCCATTTTCTACGAACAAGGGTAAGTACTTGATATTTTAGCAAGGTATTCTAGAAAGTTCTAGCGTTTTTGTGTTATTAAATTTAATAAAAAGTTATTAAAAATAGAGAACAGCGATGGACCACTGACGGAGGTACTTACGAGCAGTAAGTCGTGGGTTCGAACCCAGGTAGATGCAATACTTCGTGTAATTTATTTCATCACAGCTGCTCCCAAAACGGAGAAGAACCTAGAACCAAAAGTTCGAAGACATGTGATATCTATCAATCCGCATTGGGCCCGCGTGTTGGATTCACTCTTAGCATTTTCATTTAATTCTAAAAAAAGTCCTCTACCTCGAAATCGAACCCATCTGAAAGTCTCCGATCTCACTTACATTACTCACACCTACAGCTGACCTTCGACACTGCTATAAAAATAGAAAACCGACCGAGTATCACTCATTACCATTCTTTCTAAAGTCGGAAAACCTAAGGAGGCTTGTTATAACACTATGCTATCAAACTTTTTGTTTCTAAAACTAACTACACGGCAAAAACAAACTTATAAATCAGACGTCAAAGTCCTATTTCCAATGACCAAGAAAATTCAAGTCTTCAAATAAACGACGACCTTAGTTTTTTAAACACACAGTCCTGTTTCCATCGTCTTGGAAAAATGGCCAAAGGGGCCAGGGAAATTCAAGCCTTAACAACCATGATATAAGGTATAGTTTAGTTTGGCTGTAGGATAGAGTAAGGATGTTATTGAATTGTCAAAAAGCTCAGACTTCGAAGGCTCACTTCGCAACCGTGCTAAGTAAAGATCGTTACATAATGTGGGCACATTGATTTATTTCTAGTATGCCTTCTTCCTCGTTCGAAGTACCGCTTGGTCTATAAAACTTATCTTTATCTAAACAAATACATTAAATTGGAGTGTTTTCTTGTGATATCAATATAATAGCTTTTTACTGAATGCACATGAAAAATATTTTATTGTCGGTCTGTTTGTTCCGGCTTATCTCTGAAACGGCTTGTTCGACAGGCATTTTAATGGCCTTCAGCTATCTGATGATGTTATAAGGTCTAACTTTAACTAGTTTTATTTTGGAAAAATAATTAAGGTTTCGAGGAAAAGAAATATAAAACCCTTGAAATTGGTAACAAAATCCGAAGGAAAAGCGATCTGAAGGAATACTTTTTAGGGAAGTAATAATTTCACGCGAACGAAGGCCGTGGGCAAAAGCTATTCGAACAAACACATTTTTTTGTCTATGCGCATCAGTTTTATCGCTTTTTTTGTGGTTCTATTTGAAACGTAATACCCGTTTACGGTACAAACAATAATTATGCTCGCCCACTAATTTAATATTAATAATATAGGTAGTTTTTAACATTTTAAAAGGCATTTTTTCATACACGCTGCAGGTGGTCCTTCGAGCCGGATACAAACCAGCTAACTAAATATTCACAGCCAGATGTGTCGCTGAGGAATTTGCTCTGCACTTCTTCATTATCATTTCAGCAGAAAGGCGGCCACTACTGATTATGACCTCCCCAAGTGCCACCACATTGACCCAGTCCGTGCAAATTATAAGGAAGTGGTTGGAGGGTGAGTTTTGTTTGTGGGATGTATTTTCTGAAAATTCAACCTTATTTAAATAATTTTGTTTATGTTGTGTCAAATAATGTTAGCAATTCAGTAAAGCCACGTTACGATTAGACGGTACAGTTCAAACTGCAACAATAAAGTTGTACCTATTGGGCTTGGTCCAGTTGTATACGAGTACGTCCCTTTGTGACTATTGGTGAAGTACCAGGGTCATTTGGTAAAGAAGTTTAGCTTCAAGCAGTTTACGAGTCCACTCAACATAATGCTCTTCCCCTTATTGCAATTCATTTGAGGTTGGCGCAACATGTCTTCCTCTTCCATACTATTATCATCGGCACGATTCTTGAGCGCTGACGCAAAAGTGAGTTATTGGGTCCCTTTGGTGGTATGAAGTGTGACGCGGGGGCGTGGAAAGTGCATAGATTGGACGATTTTCCATACAAACTTTCATCCCCTATTTAACTCCCATAAGGGTTGAATTTCGAAAAATCCTTCCTTATTCCTTGTCTACATTATAAAGGAAACCTCTGTGCAAAATTTCAGCTTTCTAGGTCCAAGGGTTTGGGCTGGGCGTTGATGAGTCAGTCAGTCAGTCAGGACTTCTCTCTTTATTTAGTAGATAAAGTGTACGATGCGCACAGCGATCCCTACTCTTCCGCCGAGCGCTCAAGAACCGTGCCGGTATCTGTACTATTATTTTTACTCTTTATCTTATAGGATACCTCTATTCTTGCATACCACACAACTTTTTAGTCACCGGTGCCATTTTTCAACTTCAGTTATGGAGAAACGCATGAATTTATTTACTGTAGAGTAAACCAATATTGAATCTAATGTTGAAACAGAATCAGTAACCTTCAAACAGAATGAAAATTATTTGATCAATTTGCAAATTAGGGTCAACGATTCACACCTTGCGAAGATAATTATAGAATAATTTGAAATAATGATGTAAAACATTGTAATGCTGCCGCAGAAGCATATCTGCTGATCCATACATTCTGAGTTCTTTTTTTAAATAACCGATGAAAGATTTCTATGTTGATGGGCTCAGAATAATATTGTACTGAATAGGTACTTGGTAACCGTTTTTGCGTCGGTATCCCTTCCACTCCGTCTCCATAAATTAGATAACACCGGTTTTAAAACTGACCCGAAATGACTAATTAACAGCAAGTCACCTGCATGCGCCTTTACATTCCTTATGCCTTGGTCTCACGGCGCAAATTTTTGAAGCTACGACAGCTAGTCCAGTTATCATTATTTTGAAAGAAAAAAGATGCATTTGTTTGACACATGCCACAATACATACAATGTAAAACAAAACTAATATGTAAAAAGAAAACAGAACTTAAAAGTAAACAAATCGTGCCACTGTGTGCCTCACGGCTTCGCCAAAAAGACGAAATTCAGCTAAATGCAACTAGTGTCCGACGCTGGTTTTCAACTGGCCCTGAATTAGAGAAGTTACAGATGTAAAGCAGTTTTATGTTGTGTCAATGTTGGTGGCTCAAGGAGGCAAGCCAGCTACTGTGATATGATACAGCCAGAAGGCGACGTGGTAGACCTCGCAGGGACCTCGCGGGACGAGCTGGACAGAACCAACGACCAGTGGTCTACATTGGCCCTCCATGACTTCCAATGTTTCTGACATTGGAAGTCATGGAGGGAGGCCTTTGCCCAGCAGTGGAATGACACAGGCTAACAGTAACAAGCAAGGTACAAGCTGTTAAGTTTACTCTCGTGCATCATCATCATTTCAGCCGAAGACGTCCACTGCTGGACATAGGCTGCCCCCAAGTGTCACCGCATTGCTCGGTCCGGTGCGTCTCAAATCCAGCGGATCCTCACAACCTTTACCAAGTCATCGGTCCACCTAGTGGGAGGCCATCCAACGCAACGTCTTCCGGTTCAAAAAGAGTACTTCCTCTCCAAGAGATCGTCGGTAACACCAAGCAGTTCCCGGTCTTTCTGGGGTACACCTCTGCCTATTCCTTCGGGGATTACAGGCATGATTATGTAAATTTCTAACATTCCGTAACTAAAACATCTGTAACAGAGTGCCTAAGTATCTATAACTTAATTTAATTAATTTAATTTAACAGTATCTCAAAATGAAGACATCACTGTTAGAATATCTATTTGTCTAAGCTGTCGTAGCTTGAAAAACCAGCCTCGTGTAACCCGGGCACTACCTACACACAACACCCAGCGAAGCCACCTGCGTAAACGCAGCCTAACCCAATCGGCCATTCAAGTCAAGGCGAAAAACCAGTCGCCTTGCACCAGCCGCGCGCAACGGACGTGTGTGCTCCGAAAGAACGAACAAAACACGCCCGAACAACGTAAAAAAATACATTCTAACATGTATTTGTAATTAGAATCTGTTTAAATTAAGTTCGAATCCGTTTTCTGTTTGACCAGCTGTCAAAATTTTGAGGTTATCAAAACTTTTTGGTGCAGTGCAAGTGATGTGAGTGTTTTTGTCTCGTTTTGTAAGTATATTTTTTTCTTTTTCGTGGTTTTACCTGTTTTAGTATTACGTAAGTGTTTGAGAATTCGGTTTGTGACTAAAATGTCAGTAATGGTGAAGGACTTTTGTATGGTAACAAGTTTTGTAAGCACTTACTGTTGACTCCCACAAGCTAAGTTCTAATGACTTTAACTTCGAGGTGTGAACACTCTAGCCCTATTAACATCAAAGTTTACTTTTACCAAACTCTAAAGTATTAAGTAGATTGGCTTAAATAAAATAAACAACTTTAATTTTGAACATAAAGCTTCGACGAATTTGAAAACATAACCTTTTCTTAATAAAACTTTTTAAGAAATTGAGCTGTCAAACGATTCGTTCCAGGAACTTTGTTGTGTAAGTGAACATGTGGGTGAAAGAGAGGTGCGATAATAAAAGTTAGAGTGAAAGGGACAATGATAGTGTAGTATTAATCTGTTGCTGAGATCTGTTGATATTGTTTTAAATGTGAAAATAGGGAAGCCATCGATTTCTCATTAATCAATTTAATCGGATTCTTATTTGAAGTGTTTGGTGTTATATTGTCTATAAGAAAGTATATATACGAGCCGGTAAAAACCTCAGCAGAAGTCAGGTGACTTTATCAGCTGATGATGCAATATAACATGACATAGTATAGTAGATAGTAGTTAGGTTAGGCAGAGATGTATCTAATAGTAAACCCACATGACGCTAGTTATGATTTAATTCCATATAATCGTAAAAATAATGAACCTATTGTCATCCACCGTGGCTGCTACAAAAAACATCCTGGTGGAAAAACCCGTTAACACGAATATCGACCGGAAATCGAACCCAGGATCTCGTGCTCAGCAGTCGCGTTTGCAACCACTACCCCACAATGACGCAATGAGTTTCTCAGGAAACTAACAAAGAATTTTGCTCTCCTGAGAATTCAGTGACCCTGATAATTATTACCATTAAAAAACAAAAGAAAGCTGGCTTTCTTTCCATCCGAATAATCTCGGGTTTATTTGCATCTATTGCATAAAGAGGAACTAGGTATGATACCTACTACTATCGACGGGACTTTTCGCCGACAGGACTCTTCGCCGAATACACTCAGTGGAATAATATTAGATTCACTCAGTCGGCGAAGTGTCTTGTCGGCGAAAAGTCCCGTCGAAGTAAAGTCTTGTTGGTGTTCAGTCTGTCGGCGTAGTGTCTGTTGGCATTTAGTCGTACTCTCCTACATCATACTGTGCTCCAAAATACATATAACTGAAGCTCAAAAAACCTCTAAGCTGAAGTAGGACTGAACTGAATAACCTGCCGTATGCTCTACGAGCTGTGGGCCAAAATAACCACGTTGTGGAGTCCTGACACATGAAAAACGACGAGGTAAACCTCGCAGGAGATGGTGGGAGGAGCTGGAGAGAACCAACGACTAGTGGTCCACAAAGTCCCTCGATGGTAAGATTTGGAAGTCATGAAGAGAGGGCTTTTCCTCGCAGTTGGATGACACAGTGATAGAACCAAATGAACGTCACCCTCCACCAGTCCCTGGACTAACAGCTGCACAAGACACAAGCAGAACAAAACAAAAACTTGGAAAAAAACTGAATAAGAGTAACTTGGCGATTACCTCATTGTTCCAGTGTTCGCAAGTAGCTACACCCAAGCATAATAGTTTTCCCATTAGAAAAAGAGACTTTGGATTTATGGCAATAGACTCTCTATTACGTATCAGCAGCATAATCAGCCTATAATGTCCCCACTGCTGGGACACAAGCCTCCACTGTATGAGAAGGACCATTCACGCAAACCCGCAACCCGCAATGTGCCCGCGTAGTAGATTATAGCCCATGCTATAATCTACTACGCGGGCACATTGCGGGTTGGTAGATATCACAATTGTTTTCGAATTCTTGGTTCTAGAACATTAATTGTTTCCTCCATTGGTTTCCTCACGATTCTTTCTTTCACCGTTTTGAGAGCAGTAGTGATGAAATAAATTACACAAAGTAATGCGCTCACCTGAGTTCAAAACCGACTTACTGCTCGTAAATCGGGGCCACCGCTGTCCTTTCAAAGACATGAGATGTGACATGTGCCAAAGTTACCTGATCAAGTGATGAACTCCAAAAGGCTAGGTATTACAAAAGAACAGGCCTTGAAATGACCTCAGAAGAGTCATTGTGTGCTTACAAGTCTTGAGAACTGATCAAGGTGCCTTAGTCATCATGATTGCATTATTTGTGTCCCACGCATGCATTACCATAATGTTTAAAACCCGATTCAAAAACCCACCTCCTGCCGTGTAGAAACACATGTGATTAAGAAAGTGGTGGGGAGAGAAGGCTAAAAGTGAGACAGATGTATAAGGTAATAGTACATTGTTATCCAAGGGGTGAAAGTTACTTATTAAGTCCCGAGACGGAGTTTGGCGCCCGTAACGTAGTGAGGGCGCTAATAGTTCGAGGGACTAATACTTAGTTTTTTTTTGTAGATAATAAGGTAGTTGATGCATAGTAAGATTGTGTTTTTCATAGTAAATAAGTTAGTTTAAGACCGCGCTATCGCATTAGGTGTACACCTGTAATGATAGTTGTAAGAGGATAGGTAGATTTGAATACATAAAATGATTATACGATAATAAATACTATAGGGTCATTCGAAAGCAAACCCCACGCTCGATGAGAACTAAGCTCAAGTCATTTACATAAGTAAATAAAAAGGTAATACGGAAACGCAGTGACCGGTCAATGACGTCACCTTACGGTCATACTGTTAAATATTTGCATTTTTTCCTAATTGTTCTTTATTGAAATAATTATAAATAGAATTCACACACACACACACAGTAAAATTAAAATTAAAACATTCAAAAAGTTTACAAAAAACTTTACGTCAATAAAAGTCCCTAGACGTTCCCGGCGCAAAGGAGCCCATGACACTTGCAGCGTTTCCGCGCTGAATTGCCAGGGCTAGCCTCTGCACCAGGAAAGAACCAGAGCGTGGGTCACCGCCCCTCTCTCTTAGTCGACGGCCGATCTCCGCCACAAATTTGATAGCGTCGGACCCCCAGCAACCAGTGGTTTCCACTGCCAGTGGGACAAAATAGTATTTTGGCTCCAAGGCCGCATATTTGGCTCGCTTTTTGAGAGCGGCTGATTCAGCCGCGGCACCGGGTGACCCGACAGTGCGAGGGAGATGGCTGGCGGCGAACGTGCTAACACACGTTGCGTCCCAAAGAAGGCACTTACCCTTTTGCCAGGGTACTAACGTCAGGCCATCCGGTCTTTTGCCATCCAAGCGACATAGACCCGGCGGCTCCAGGACGCAAGGGATATTGGCGCCAACCAGCGCCCTATATATCGTTGATTTTTTATGTTTCTTATAAAGACAAACAAGAAGTCTACATTATAAGTAAAGTTTTAAGGACTGGCTGTTTCACGCGACCATAAAAGTTTACCTACTACGCCTCCTAACATCAGCTATCTACTAGTGTAAAATCAGTCCAGGCGTTTCAGAGATTACCCGGATCAAACAGACAGACAACTTCCCAACTACTTAATATTTTGGGGTCGGTTTCCAGTCGTATCAGATACAGCTGAATATCACTATTTTCCGACTGATTGTCAGACTTTCTGGGCACTAACGTAACGTGTTCTGGGGTAACGACTGTCAAAGATCTAAAAGCTTTTTTTATAGGATTCCTTGAAGCAAAGACATCCTAACTATCTCAACTTATCATAATAAATGCGAAAGTAAGTTTGTTTGTTACCACTTCACGTCTAAACCACTGAACTAATCATCTTGAAATTTTGTATGTATGTACGTTGTACAAAAATGAATATATTTTGTTCCAAAAAAAGTACTGTTCCCGGGAAAAACAGCAATAACGTACGTAGTAACGTAGAAGAATAGATGATGCCACACACTATAACAATTTCACGTGGGTGAAGGTCGCAGGGCTCAGATGGTTTTATTATATTGTGATAGACAAGACAAAGCGAACATTATAATGTTGTGCCAACTAGCTGTCGACAAAAGTGTAACGTGGCAAACTCTACAATTACCGAAGTCACTTAGCTGTATGACCTCCCTGAGACACATGCAATCACAGTTTTCGCCAGTTTTGTTTAAGACCTTTCTTTGGGGATGAGCCTATTACCCTACACCGGGCACAAATTCAGACTCCATGGCTCCGATGAAAACATCACAAAATCATAAAATATCATCATCATCTGTCTAGCCTTTTCACAACTTAAGGCGACATTAGCTGCCCGCGACCTTGAGCGCGCGTTTAACTCATCGCCTAAACAAATAAGGTTGAAAATGGCGATGCGTTTGATGCTCGTGACTGCCAAAATGAACGATAGTTCGCAGATTTAATTTATTAAAAAAAAAAATACGCTGTAATGTTAAAATATTTTTACATATGTCTTTAGTTGGTTAAATTTCCTTTCTGATAGTAAAAAAAAAAATAACAATTGTCACTCAAAATATTGAGCATTTCGAGACGAAAAAGTTTTTTCGTGTGATTTTTTTTTTCGAGGTTCTTGATTACTTTTAGAAAATATTTTTGCATAAGTCTTTTACCTATACATTTGACTATACACTGTATTTTTTTTGGAATTGTAATAAGTAGCAATACGGCTAACTCTGCGACGAAAAACAGGTCGTTTTTACGGTGCCCCTTTAACTGCGCCTTAAGAGGAAATGCGAGTGCTGTCTCTCTCCGTCCATCCGTCTGTCTCTCTCCACTATCGCTGTATCTCTCCGTCCTCCTGCCCTCAAATTTGTGCGATAAGGACAACTGCAGATCCGACTCAAAAGCTTAAGTAAAAAGTTGTAATTCGAGGTTTGGCTTTCGCCTATTTCCTCATCCAATATTGAACCAATTCAAAAGATATTTTAGACAATGAATAAGGAGGATATATACTACGCCGCTATGTTTTTCTTTTTTCGTTAATAGTTGTCAAATTTGTACACTAGGACTCTGTTAACAGCGATCTAAACAAGCAATTTTGAGCATTTTTTGAGGGTTCTAGTGCTTATAAAAATAATTTATCACCAAAATGCAAAACATAGGGGCATAGAAATAGTTAATATTATTATTCTGTAAAAAACCATTGCTCTAGGGTCATTAACCAAAAAGAAAACAGGCGAGAGCGTTTGTATGGAGAAAAGACCACTCGCATTTCCTCTTAATGGGGTCAGTTTCCGGTCTAACCGATGCAGCTGAATACCAAATTTTAGATGACTGCCTATCTTACCTCCACAACCCAGTGAGTACTGTAAACCCATTAAATACCACTAAAGATAATACCATATAAACTTTAATTAAGTGTTTGTCATAAAGTTTAAGATTGCAGTCATAAAATTTAACTTAAAATATCTAACAAAACTTGTTATTTTTCCTAGTTATAAAGTTTTTACGAGGAATCCTTTAGTCTTTGAAGTTTAATTTTATGACAGACGCAGTCTTTGTTACAAACCCTGTTAAAGTTTAATAAAATTTTGAGACAGAAAAGTCGTTAATTTACCGTCATAATTATAAGGTAGTAATTCTTCACATGCGATTAATGAACTTAGATTAGCCTCTAACATTCTACAGCTAAGACAAAAGACTTCACTTTGCTAGAGCCACATTAGGTAGGTACTTCAAATTAGTGGTCACAGATCTTATAGATAGACTGACATGCAAAATTCGAAGTAGTTTCTAGAAGGATGTTTCCGTCAGTATTTTGAGAGCAGTCTATCTATCTTCATAAATAAAAAAACGTGTGGCACTCGGAGACTGCCGCGGTAAATCTATTGCATAGCATTTTTTATCAACTTATGCAATAATAGGTATAAATAATTAGGTATTAATAGTGTAATTACACACCAAAATAATTATTCATTCAAAAAATTTGAACAAAAATAACGATATTAAGAGTTTGATCTTCGAATTTCGCGCGATGGACATTACCTATATAAATCAAAACTATAACCTTCATAGACTAACTAAGCTAGTAAGAAACTCTATGACAGAAAATTTAAAAGAAAAAGTATTGACAGCCTGACGTAAGTGTCATAACATTGAAAAATATGAACATTATTTATTTTATTTTAGTTTTATAAGAAAACGAATCGTTTTAGACCGATTCGCAGAATAGTAATGCAAAAACCAATAAAACTTATGATAGATGCGTACTAATAATACAATGAATGTTTATAGAGTACTCACTCCTCACTCATTTTCTTTCACTATTTTTTCGTGACTTTCTTCATTAATAAATGCACTTTGTTTATTCATATTTAAAACACTTTGTACACAAATTATACGAGTAAGAATATTTTCTATGGAGAAAGCAGAGAGACAAACAATTATTTAATTTGACAACCTCAGTTGACTGCAACCTTGTTATTTTCCGTAACCATAGCAACCTGGTTGAATCTTGAATGCTGAATATTTTTGTTAGGAAATCTCTGGATTCGCTCTCCACGCTCAACTCAACACAAGGCCCGCGATAGAATCTATGCAATAGATTAAAAAGAGAAGTCCTGATTGACTGACTGACTCATCAACGCCCAGCCCAAACTCTTGGACCTAGAAAGCTGTTTTGCACAGAGGTTCCCTTTATAATGTTGACAAGGAATAAGGAAGGATTTTTCGAAATTCAACCCTGGAAGCTAAATAGGGGATGAAAGTTTGTATGGAAAATCGTCATTTTCACGCGGGCGAAGCCGCTGGCAAAAGCTAGTGGTACATAAATAAAAGTATCTCCCTGCCTACAACATCATCATCATCAAAATTATCTGTCCAGAATCACCCATGGCTGGGTTCAGGCCTCAGGCCGTTTTTTTTGACTCACTTTCCAAGTTCTGTGCGGTCCCATAATCAAGTGTTTCCCACAGCTCCGTCGACCCAGTGAGCCTTTGGACTGCCCTGGTTTCTTTGGCTTAACCTTGGCCACCACTTGGTCAAAGACTTGCTCCATCGCCCATCTCCACGTCCCACCCGTATTGAACTTTTCGAGTTTGCCGTAAAAATGCGGAATGTTTTGTAACGGTCATATTTTCTTTCCTTATCAGTTGCCGAACAAAAGAAAATGACAGAGACCAATAAATGACAGAGTCTACCATGAATTTATGAAAAAAAATTGCTGTAGAGGCATTATTTATGAAGAAAAATGCTGAATCCATTTGTATGGAGGATCGCACCACCCCGGCACCGTGATCTCTCAGCCGCGGGCAAAGCCGCGGGCATAAGCAAGTCTTTAATAAACACGTTTCCAGTTAAAGAATCCTGCTCGGACAGATAATTAATGTATCAACACGCGTATAATATTATATGTAATATATATTATCTAATACATAAATGTATGAATGAACGTCTTCATATATTGCACGTCTTTTATATAAGCTGGGTTAGAAGGATTTTTCCTTTTAGCTTCATTTTTTAGCTCGGAAGCAGGGTTACCAGCTACTTGGAATGTTCTGGTAATTAAATTAAATTAATTTCCTATTTTTGGCTACCTCGTTGGTTTAGTGGTCGCAATCGTGACTGCTGAGCATGTGGTCCTGGGGTTCGATTCTCGATCACGACTTCTAAAGTCGTGGGTTTTGTCCCAGCAAAACGATTTGACTTGCCGGTGACAACCCTACAGTACAAAATAAAAATAAGACTCCTCTCCATACAAAGAAGTATGTATTTACTGCAAAAACTATTTCCGTCTGTATAAAGAAAAAACTACGAACAGTAGGTGCTTATTTATTTAAAGGTCATTTTTTACTTCGTCACTTATTTTGGTAGGTAATAAAACAGAAGAAGCTCGTGACTAGTCGTGACTTATTAATCTTTGTTTGAGTGGATCTTCAAGTTAAGGCTGCGCTTGCCTAGGTTGAACCTTGGATGGTTGACCACCCATTACATACCGAGTGTCCTCCGTACCTCGGAAAGCTCGTTAACCCATTCTATTTATCTTCGGGGACGCCGGCAGACACCAGACGGGCGATCAGTCCTTTCGTTGTGGATTATTTCGCCCAGTTCCCCATTTTGGTGGATCCCCTTCATGGGTTACTGGTGGTCGGCATCGCGAATCTTCCTGTCGCCTTGCAGAAGCTCACCAGTTGTTCGGTAGAGATTTCTGCGAGCTTCTCTTCATTAATCTCATCTGTTCCTAGGATTTCCCATCTGAGTGGCTCATACATTGTGCATTCCGCCACAAGGTGGAAACTTGTTTCTTCTGCTTCTCCACATGCTGGGCATATGGGATCTTCCTTTACTTTCATAATCGTCAGGTGTCTATTGAGTCCACAGTGTTCTGTTGCGATGGCTACTACTAGTCTTATGTTTCCCCTGCTCATTCTGAGTAGTTTGTGGGATTTCTTTTCATCATATGACTTTAAGAAGATTTTCGATTGTCGACAACCTTCTGTTGCATTCCATCTTTTATTTGACTCTCCTGTGGTTATTCTATGGATGATTCCTTTTGTTATATTATGTGGGATCGGTAACCTGGGCTCTGGTCCCACAAAGGTTTCATCTGCTCCTTTTCTGGCTAACTCATCCGCTATCTCATTCCCTTCGTGTCCTTGATGACCAGGGACCCATGCGACTGTTACTTCTGCTCTTTCCGCTAGCTGGTTGAGTGCTTCCTTACACTCTTTAACCAGTGCAGATGTGACTTCCACTTTGTTCAGTGCTTTGAGTGCTGCTTGACTATCACTGTATATAACTATTTTGGAAAGATCACCTGTAAGGGCGTTTCCAATTATTCTGGTACATTCCATAATGGCATGTATTTCTGTCTGGAACACACTTGCGCCTGTTCCTAGTGAGAATGATCTATTTATTTCCAGTCTTGGTATGTTAACCCATTGGTCCTGGCTGTCATTTAGCCAGGACCAATTGGTTCTGGCTGTTTTTTTATTTTATTTTTTGTTAGTGTGTCTCGGCGTTTGGACATATTTACTTGTTCTTTGGCGAAATTCCAGAGGGTGACACTAGGTGCGTTGTCCACTGTGTAACTAATTGTACTTCTAACCCAGACCCGTTACTTGGGACTGAACTATTAACAATGTATGACTACTTTTGTTAGCTTGGGTCTTACCTGTTACAACAAATGTATGTGCTAATCAATGAATAAATAAATTTATAGATCTTCCGAAAGTCTGAAAACAGTCAACAAGTCTTACCAAGGCTTATCGTATTACCTAGTACTAATTGCACTCGTACTTATCAAGTAGAACTATAAAATCAACCACGGAAAATCTTTTGGTCCTGGCTATCTCTACAATATAAACCTTATTCCAGATTAGCTGATGCCCGCGGCTTCGCCCGCGTGCCAAATCTATCTATCTTCTATCTATCTATTAAATAAAAAGAGAAGTCCTGACTGACTGACTGACTGACTCATCAACGCCCAGCCCAAACTCTTGGACCTAGAAAGCTGAAATTTTGCACAGAGGTTCCCTTTATAGTGTGTACCTACAAGGAATAAGGAAGGACTTTTCGAAATTCAACCCCTAAGGGAGTTAAATAGGGGATGAAAGTTTGTATGGAAAATCGTCATTTTCACGCGGGCGAAGCCGCTGGCAAAAGCTAGTTATACAATCAAACCTTCCTCGAGAACCACTCTATCCATTGGTGAAAACAACATGAAAATCGGTGTAGAACTTTTTGAGTTAATCGCGAAGAGAGGCAGACAGACGCGGCGGAGGATTTTGTTTGTTGATGTAGCGATGAACATCTAAAATTAATAGTCTCACATATTTTATCTCAGGTAAAAAAAAACATATTTATTTATTTTATTTATTTAGTACCTGGAGGACTTACAGCTAATAAAAACAAACAAAAAGAAGAAACCATAGTCACCAGAAAGCCAATTACAAGTCCTCACGTATAGCAATATAATACAATGATTTATGGTATGAGCACAAAACAAAAAAACGCCTTATGTAAAAGAAATACAATATTAAAAAAAAATTTAGATCGCAACGCATGTTTTTACATGCAATTACAACAACAACAGATAATTACTTGAAAAATTTGAGGCATAAGCACCTTCTGGCCGAATTCACACTAGTTGTGAATGGATCTAAGTCATATTCCTTGCATGTGTCGTTGAAATGTCTGCTTGCACGCACAATATAGCTGTTCTGCCTATAATTCGAAGATGTGTGAGGTACACGTATGGGTGGATTAAAACGAAATGTTTTACAAGGTACATTAAAATGTAATTTTGACAGTAACTCAGGGTTATCGATGTCGTTATTGAGGATTTTCAACAAAAATAAGCTGTCAGCAATTTTACGTCGCTCCACCAGTGGTAAATAAGTGGTAATATTAAAAAGTTTTTTTTATATAATACGAATCTTTTGATTAACTAGCAAGTGCCCTGCGGCGTTTCTCATAAAATGTTTTTTTTTTAACAACATGAAATATACTTGGTGACCAATATATCCTAGAATTTAATTACTATCGCAATACTCATTAATCGTTTTATAGATCCCAATCATAGATTAATAGGATTTATCTTAATAAAATGATGTTTGCGAATTTGCGAAGGAAAAAAGTGTTAACGATGCATTGAGATTGAGCCCAATCGTGAGGAAACCTGCATGCCTTACGCCCAAATACTCAAACGTCACTCAATTATAAGTAACCCTCAACACTCCTGCATACTCTGTCACTCTGCGTTAAAGTAACAAAGACAGCACGAGATTTAAGTGCAACTTAAAATTGAGTGACGTTTGAGTATTTGGGCGTGAGAGATATTATATTTTCTCGACGGCATGTAAAGTTAAGTCTAAGTTCTGTTTACATATTACCTTCTACGTACGTGTGTATAATAAGTTACCTAATGAATTTAAAATATTAAATTGCAAATTACTTAAAACTAAATTGTACAAATGGCTAAATGAAAACAATTTCTACAGCATTAATGACTATTTTGAATTTAAATTATAATGTTTGTTAATTTTTTAAGTTTGCATGCTTTAACTTTAAGCAAAACATGTAGGTATGGACTTTTATGCTATAACAACTAATAATAAATCAATAAATTATCTTATCTTATCTTCTCTATTATTACTTCTTATTTTTTTTGCGATGTGCTTGGAATGATATGGCAAGAAAGGAGGTGTCTCATGAGATGACGGGAAACAGAGAAGTATGGAAGAGGAAGACGTGCTGCGCTGACCACAAATGAATTGGAATAAGCGCAAGAGAATAGTGATGGATTTTTTATCAATTTGTTTTGTCCTGTGTGAGACCAATTAATACTTTTTTCTAATCTTTCTATTTTTTTTATTCATGGGCCATGGAATATTGCTGGCATGGGACTTGGTTATGTGCCGGACTTCTTGGCCCAAAAACATGCAACCAAAGTAACTCTGCCACTAGCGACACAGACAAAATGTCGATGATCTTTGTTAACGGAATATGAATACTCTCCTGCCGCAGTGACTTGAAAAAGAAGACATGGGATTCAAATATAACTAGCCCAATATAGGTGTAGTCCATAACTGCCTACCCCTTTGTCGTATACAGGCGTGATATTAAATCGGCCAGCCTTATTAAAATTTCAATTACAACCTCGAAGGAGCAGATGTTCCTCGGTAGGCATTACCGTTACTCATTTGATAGTACTATTTTTTTAAGGTCCATTCACGACCTCGGCCGATTCGATTTGCTGCTGACACGATACGCTAGTGCCGACAGAAGACTTGTTAGACCACGCTCGCCGGTCACACTCGTTACAAAACTAACTAAATTGACAAATCGTATACCGCAAAATTTTTCACTCTTTCCAAAATTCAAAAGCGAATTTTGGAAATAGATTTCGGACCGGGGTTCTAGTGAAATAGCTGTGAGAGAGAGAATTCACCTGTAAATATCAATCCAAGATTCGATTTTGTACATTCCATTTGTGAATAGTTTAAGCAAAATTCAGTATTTTTTTGACGTCTTCATCATACCTACGCCTGTATTATTATTGCTGATAGAATGTCCTTTTCCTTTTGGCGATTGGTAAATCATCAAATAACCCCTCCCACTCTTAGGCAGAGCGAAAGCGAGTGTCAGACTTCTACTGACTAAAAACCACCCATGTTCCTTCTTAGCCCTTTATGTCGACGCCGCGGTATCTCTTGCGAACAACCCGCAGCCCCGACGGTTTATATATTATTATACCCTGCTGTCACAAGTCGCGTGACGCTAAAGCGTGTAAGTCGTGGCCAAGAGAGAACGGCCTAGTTTTTATTTTATTTCTGTGCTTACGCCCAAGTAGTTATTCAAGCAGAGAGCGAAAAATAAATGAAGCAATTATCTCGGGAGGGCGAAAGAGGATGTTCAATGGTCTCAAAAAAGAATAAAGAACATTGATTATTTATTTCGTTATGTATCTGCGACAAATAAATACTTTTTTTCTTTCGTACCGACTTTAGTCCTTTCACAATTACGTTAGCCCCTGAAGTTAGTGTCTAACCTGATGTCAGAATTTTTATCATCAACAGCCTATAATGTTCCCACTGCAGGGACTCAGGCCTCCTCTCTAGGAAGAGGGATGGGCTATAACCCACCACGACATAAAATATGAAAAAGGGGAGGAAATTTTGTGTGTAGGGTAGTGAAATATTAAAAATATTGTAAGTTTTGTATAAAAAACTACAGAATATTGTCCTGTAGCTGTCGTGGAGTATCCCAGCCCCCAACTTGTAAATGACCACGAGTGGTTTTAAGAACATTCACAAGCAAAGACTGGGTACGATTACCAGTGGGTAAACGTATAGTTGTGTGCAAGTGTGTGGGGTGCAGAGTAGTGAGATATAAGTAGAGAGTTATGTGTAAGTAGTAACGATTATAGGATATTCTCCTACCGGGCCCAGTGCGTGTCGGTAGATGTCACATATATGTCTTCGAAATTTTCGGTTCTAAGATATTCTTCACGATGTTTTCCTTCACCGTTTCGAGAGCAGTTTTTATGCCGTCCATCGTTTGATGATTTCTCATCCTTAAAAACTGGCCAAGTGCAAGTCGGAATTGCACAGAAAGGGTTCCGTAACATTGTCGTAGATATTGAGAAATTTTCCATGTTATTTTAGTACCGTAGACTTCTTATAGGTATTCCTGTAATCTATAGGTGCTGTCATTAGTTTCGGAGATAGGGTGGGATGGCCGGACAGACAGACAAACAGACAGACGGACAGTCAGACACACGAGTGATCCTATAAGGGTTTCGTTTTTTCCTTTCTTCTTAGCGTGTTGATGGCAAATCTTCACAAAATACATTAAATAAATTTGGCCTAATATTCAGCTACGCAAAATCCACTCGCTGATGCAGTCATTAGATCGTCAAGTGTGCAGGTGTCAGGGCATGCAGCGCAAGATGGAAGGTGGGCCATTGTCTGTGGAGATACGCCGCATACGCACTTGAGATCTGAACCGTTCGTGAACCCCGATCTGAAGAGAGTGTCTTTCCTTTTGAGATACGGAACCCTAAAAAATACAATAACAATAAGGCTACCACTACTTAGTTTTCCAACTAGATACAAACAAACCAACCAACCAACTGCTTCTTAGAACTTAATGAGTTCACTATACATATATATATGCACTATCTATGTATGTCCATCAGTACAGTTTACGTAGTACCGTAAATTGTTCTGCGCACGCATCGCTGGCTGCCAGCAGAGCGTGGCGGGTTCGATTCCCGGACGGTGATTGATAATTAAAATAATCATCAGCTTTGTGCGAACGAGATAAATTATAAGTTTGTTACGTGTAGGGGGGGGGGGGGTAATTAATGTACTGTGTAAGTTCCGGGTCAGGAAGAGCTCGTCTCGTCGGGGCTGCGAGTTGTTCGAAAGAGATATCGCGGCCTCGACATAAAGGTCTAAGAAGGAACATAGGTAGTTTTTAGTCAGTAGAAGTCTGACACTCCCCTTCGCTCTGCCCAAGAGCGGGGGTCATTTGATGATTTTCCACCCACCAAAAAAAAAAAGGCATATAATATAATGATGTTATCTAATGAAGTTTTCTATTCTTTTCCAGGTAAATACAGTGTCAAGTGATTTGTGATCTCCGTAAACAAAAAAAACATTTTTAAAATATCAAGATGGCGGCTCTAAAGTTTTTCCTGTGTCTATGCTTCGTACACGCTGCTTTCGCTAAAGGTAAGTCCTAACTTACTAAACTAATAACCGTTTCTACCAACTCTGAGTTACTAACACAAAAATTTCAACTTTGATCCCACAGCTGACAGCTGAAATTAATTTTTACCACGATATTCAGGCATTCCTAACAAAGAAAGTTGCGACATGTTAGAGCTATTTAAAACAAATAAAAATTTACTTAGATGCAAAAAAAGTCAGCAGCTTGTTTGTTTCATTGATTTTTCGTCCACCGACATCTGAGAGTCAGGTTTTTTTTTGCTGAAAAGTTTTATTAAATTTAAAAAAAACTATAGATGCTTATGAGAAACATGAAACGCACTCACTTTTTTCCGTGCAAAAATCCATTTAATTTTCTACACTTTCGAAATCAAGTTCGACAATTTTATTAATGCCCAGTTGCCCTCTGCACTACATCACTCGGCCAGTGTGCCAACTCGCCTCAAATCGTGGACAAAAATCAAAACCGTGAAATTTTATAGTTTTCCTACATTTTACGGTACCAGTTCCGTTAAATTCATGTTTTATATGATTTTAGTGTGAAAACATTAATTATTTCAATGGCTGCTTAACGTTGTATGAAATTTGTGGCTGATGAGAGCCCGATTATTATTTTAATTTATGTTTTTTGATTAAAATCGTGGTTAACTGTTTGTAATTGTAGGTTACAAGAACATGTATAAACCATGTTCTTACTTGCTATTTTGTAACGTTGTTTTTGTTTTATCTAAAACACAGAGAATTAGAAATGATTAGTGATTTGTGGTTATTATTCAATTATTTTATTATTTTACACCCAAAATCCCAAAATCAAGACTTGTCTTTTCTATTTGGGAAAATAGCAGTGAGAGTATTGATAGTATAGTGGTGTGAAAATCGGATTGACAAGTCATAGGTCTCGAGCGAACCCAAGATACGTACCTGTAACATTTCAGAATCATGTGCGTATTGCATCGGTGAAGGAAAACATCGTCATGAAACCAGTACTTATACTTTTTTTTTGGGACGAGAAATCATCGAATAACCTCCCCCCCCCCCCCCCCGCTCTTGGGCAGAGCGAAGGGGAGTGTCAGACTTCTACTGACTAAAAACCAAACCCATATACCTTCTTCGCCCTTGTGTCGGAGCCGCGTTATCCTTTTATACCTGAGAGATATTTCTCGACGGCATGTATAGCAAGGCAAGGCAGGCAGCATAAATACTCTGGCACCAGGTTTGGCTAACTAGACTAACCACACAGTGTGAAGAAGGTTCGGTTAAAAATGTGTATTCAATTTTCTTGTATCCATATTTCATATTAACGAAGTATGTTATTATTATTATTCTGATTAGCAAACAACGCATGTTAATAATGTTCACAGAACGAACGTGACTAGTCGTAGTAATGTGCGTATTTGTGTGTGTGTGTGTGTCGTGTCGGCCCACGACGTGGCAGTTCCATGTATTGCCTTCAGGGTATGTTGGTTGTGTACTTTGTCTAGTTATAGATGAGACGTTTTTATTATTAGCCAAGGCGAAGTTATTGTAGAGGTAGGAAATTGTCCTACGAGAATCGACTGCTAGCCTGTGTGAGCCCACTGCTGGGCAAACGAACCCACGAATTCCAAATCTTTAGAAAAAAGAAGCAAAAAAATACTTAGGTTAGAGCCACCACCCTCATTTTGCCATTTTTGTTTCAAGTCTCATGTTTTAAGGGCCGAGGCTATTGCCATCAACAAGCTCCGTGGCTGCTACTGACAAAATTCCCTTATAACACTTTGGCCAACCTAGAAGTCAAACCGAAGACCTCATGCTCAGCAGCAGCTTGCGACTAGAACATCATCGAGGCAGACAAATATTTTTAACTATTAAGGTTGATGTTCCAGAGTAGCCCGCGAAATTAAAATTTTCTTACGTTTTTAGCGATTTGCAGGCGGCCTGCAGTCTCTACACTAACAACGACGCTACGAATGTCGTTAAGTCGAAAAATCGAAAACTTTCTGTAATAGGTTTTCAATCTTATGCTGTTGAAATAAGGTTGAAAATCTATTAAAGAAATTTGACATCGATACGACGTAGAGACATTCGTAGCGCTGTTATTAGTGTAGAGACTGCAGGCCCAGTGCTAGGTTGTATGTTAGTGAAAATATGATTCGTGGCTGTAAGACGTATGCAGTTACAGAATTATAATCATCAAAATCATCATTACAACCCTCCAAGTTCATGTAACTGTCAAGAATGATACTCATTGCACATGCAAATCACTAAAAAACGTAAGAAAATTTGAATTTCGCGGCTACCCTGGAACATCCACCTTAAACAGAAATAAAGTTTTTTGGAAACTCATCTCCTACGGCTACTGAGACGTTACTAACAGGGAATCGTTCTCTATTTATTGCTCGATTCCGTTATATTATTCTTTAGTCACGAAAACAGCACCTACACGACTTTTTCAAAGAAAAAAACACACGGCACTGTTCAAAGAAACATCACCCACGCCATAAAAATACATCGCCCACATTAAAAAACGTAATTATAATCAATAAAAACTTTTTGCAACCACTAAAGACCCTAACGGAACTTTTTGGTTCATCGGTTACTCATTCGCCGCGGTCATTCCGGCAACCCATATATGGTTGGTGGCAACCATTGTTGTTGAAAGAATTGTAACGTAAACTTCATTATTGTGCACAACCAGAACGGGAAGACCCTTTTCTGAGTTTCCTTCGTGTGAATTTCTTGAAATACAATGAGATTTCTTTGTTGGTCAACAGAAAACCTCATTAATACATTGAGGGTAAAAATGATCCCGGCGGGGCTACGGGTTGTTCGATAGAGATACCGCGGTCTTGACACAAAGGGCTAAGAAGGAACATGGGTGGTTTTTACTCAGTAGAAGTCTGACACTCCTTTTCGCTCTGCCCAGAGCCAGAGGGGTTATTTTATGATTTCCATGAACCATCCAAAAAAATGGTAAATATGTTTTTACTACACCTCCGGTTGTCTTTTCTAATTAATTTCGTGGCGGGATTCAAGACAGTTAAATTGTTTCTCTGGGGCTCCATCGAGCTTCATTGTCAGGGACCTTTTCTGGTGGACGCTAAACAACGGAAAACATTTTACAGTGATCAATGTTGAGTTTACACGGTAATAGTTTTTCATCATCATCATTTCAGCCGGCAGACGTCCACTGCTGAACATAGGCCTCCCCCAGGTGTCGCCACATTGACCGGTCCGTAATAGTTTTTATTTCGTCGCAAATAGTGTTAATATAATTAATGCTATTTTATATCAGCGTGGTGACATTTTTTTAATGTTTAAAAACCGTGCTGAGATGCGGGCCTTTACCTTGACTTTTAAATATACAGGCCCAATTTCGTATGTTTTTTTCGTCTTATTTTTACATAATTTTATTGTTCAATTAACCAATTTTTTTGTCATGAGCGAGACTAATAAATAGTTTTTGAATCTTTCTGTTTTGCACATAATATAAAATCTTCTCTCTTTTTTTTAAAGAACTACTCAGGCAAACAAAGTACCCGCTCAAAAAAATAGACAACTTGATATCAAACAAATATAAAACAAAAAGTAACAGTAAAAGCCCTCTATAGGAGTCACTAAACTCCAGACAAAGTCCACAAAAAACGGACAATCAATCTAATATAATAGGTAATAAGAAGATTAACACCGCACAGTGGGTCGAACACGCGTGGGCGTAGAAAAAGCATGTTATCTTTTATTAATACCCTACCCGTGGGTTAAATGCCACCGCGCTTCAGAAATAAATGTATAAAGCGAACTTTTTATAGAAGTATCTACATAATTATTCATTCGTGAGCAATTTGAGTTATTGAATTCGAAAATCACGAAGTTTAGGATAAAACTGGGTTTACTAAGGTCGGCAATAATCAGTAAGTGTAGTGATCATACTTTTTTTTCTTTTTTTATGAAATTACTAGTGACCCGCCCCGGCTTTGCACGGGTTCAAAAAAGGTATTAAAAACTTCTTCTTGAATCACTCTTTTAAAAAAACCCGCATCAAAATCCGTTGCGTAGTTTTAAAGATTTGAGCATACATAGGGACAGACAACGGTAAGTGACTTTGTTTTATACTATGTAGTGAATTAGTGATGATGATAGTGAAGTGATAGTGATGATAATGTTTTTGATCTCAAGTAGCAAAGTTACAGCCTGGTGCCTTGGTATAAGAAAGAAAGAAAACACCCAAATGGCTTTGACTCACTTATATGCGGGTGTTACTAGTACCCGTATCTACTAACAATTCAAAGTGATTACTTCAGTAAAAGTAATAACTTAAGATACATAACATAGTGTGACGTATAAAAGTGTTGTGTAAAACCAATTTACAGAAATAAATATGATTTAGTTAGAACTTTTTTTTTTTTTTTTTTTATCCTTTATTAAAAAGAACCAGGTTCTTAATAATTAATTACAATCTAGCCTACAAGACTAATAAGCAATTTTAATCTAACTTAACTTTTTACGTGGTAATTATTTTAAAACAGAATAGTGCTGATTGTATATAAACAAGTCCGTTTCACTTTCTTAGAGTCTAATATTATAATATAAACACTTTGTTCATGTGTTATATGAGTGTCATTGTCACCATTATTTCTACATTACACTTTACACTACACTAATTCAAAAGGTTTTGTTCGTTTTAGCCTTCGCACTATATTTGTCTGGTCTAGCAGCTGAATTGCCTCGATGTTCACATGTTGGTGGAGTCGGTGTTCATGGGCCTCAGCAAATTTTTGGATTATTTTGGTGACGGGTTCCACTTTTAGGTCACGATGGAGGTCGTCATTTCTTATATACCAGGGTGCATTAACAATACTCCTGAGTACCTTATTCTGGAATGTTTGTATAATTTTGATGTTGGTCGGTTTAGTACAGCCCCACAGTTGGATGCCATATGTCCATATTGGCATTAGAATATGCTTTTAAAATAATATTTTATTATGTATCGATAGGCAGGAATTTCGTCCAATTAACCAATACATGTTTTTAAATCGCATGTCCAGTTCCTGTCTTTTCTTTTTAACGTGCGCTTTCCAGCGCAATTTCGCATCAAGCGTTATGCCAAGATATTTCGCTGTATTTGCGTATGGCACTTGTTGGCCATTTATGAAAATTGGGTGGTAATCACAATTCCTGTTGGTAAAATCAATGTGAAGTGACTTTGATTCATTCAATTTGATTTTCCATTTTTGTGCCCAGTCATGAACTTCATTTACAGCAATTTGTACCTTTCTGATTGCTTCCGCATGGCATGACCCTGTAGCCATAATGGCAGTGTCGTCCGCAAAGGTTGCAATGGTATTATTTTTCAGCTCTGGTATATCATACGTGTACAATAGGTAGAGGATTGGACCTAGCACGCTTCCTTGAGGGACGCCAGCTTTAATATTTTTTAACTCAGAAAAGGCTCCCTCGTGCCTTACTCGAAACATTCTATCTGTAATATATGATTGCAAGATATCGGCAAAATCATTGGGCAGCATTAGTCTTAGCTTGTATATCAAACCCTTATGCCAAACTTTATCAAAAGCTTGTGCTACATCTAAAAAAACGGTGGAGCAGACTTTTTTATCTTCAAGCGTTCTCTCGATGATGTTGGTAATTCTGTGTACTTGGTCTATTGTTGAGTGTTTCTCTCTGAAACCAAACTGATGGTCAGGGATCAGGTTTTTCTCGTTTATGATTGGTTTTAGGCGTTTTAAAAACAATTTTTCAAACAGCTTTGAAAGTATAGGCAACAGGGAAATGGGTCTGTATGATGATGCTTCGTGAGGTGGTTTACCAGGCTTTGCAATCATTATCACCTCAGCAACTTTCCATGGCTCAGGAACATGCTTAAGCACGAATGCAGCATTTATGAGCCTAGTAAGCTTAATTATGGCTTTACGCGGGAGCTGTTTCAGGATTTCTCCCGTAATAAGGTCATATCCTGGCGATTTCTTTAGGCTAATGATTTGAATTTCCTTTGCAACTTCTTTCGGGGTCACAAGCTTAATTCTTTGATCTTGCAGAATATTGGCAAACTGTAGGTTGTCCACAGACTCGTCATTTGGCTGAAAGGTTTCTTCCAAGTGATGTGCAAATCTTTGAGCTTTCTGTTCATTGCTTATGGCCCACTTTCCGTTATCATCTCTGATAGGGGGAATTGGTACAATTGGCCTTTTGAGTGACTTTGTCGCTTTCCAAAGAGAGTATTGGGTTGTATGGTCGCTGGTTAACTGACGCAGGTTAGTATCTAAAGCCTCATCTTGAAAGGTTTGTATCTTTCTCTTCAGTCTTTTGGTAAGGTTATTCAATACAGTTTTATCTTGCGGGAATCTAGTTTGCTGCCACCTTTTTCTTTGAGTCCTTTTTTCATATAATAGGTCTATTATTTCTTTTGGGTAGGTATTTCCTTTAAACTTCTTTATAAGCTGTGGTGTGTTGTTCCATGCACATTGTTGGATATTGATGTTAAACTGGTCTACTTCAAAATCGAGCTGATCTTTGCTTTTTAATGGAGTTTTTAGGTCAATAATATTTTGTAGCTCTAAGCTAAAACTTTCCCAATCTGTATACTTGTTAACTAACGTCAGGTGGTTTTCTCTTAGTAATATTTTGTGACTTAATTGTAATAATATCGGAGAGTGATCGGAGTTCATATGGTACCCCTCTTCCACATTCAGATAGTTGGTTGATATATTTTTGACTATGAAAAAGTCGATAAGGTCTGGTAGTTTCTGGTGGTCAGTCGGCCAGTAAGTAGGTTTTCCAGTACTTATGACCTCACAGTGCATGTCTTTCACAGCGCTTAGAAGCTGTCTGCCCTTAGTTGAAGTTAATCTCAATCCCCAATGAGTGTTCTTAGCGTTAAAGTCACCGCCTAGTATAAATCTCTGTCCGAGGAGTCTGAATAAGTGTATATATTGTTCTTTGTTTATCTTGTGTCTTGGGGGACAGTATACGGCCGCTACTGTTACATTAAATTTATTTGTTTTTACTGATATCGCCACAGCTTGCGTGTCTTGTTCCTCGTATTTACATTGTTCGTAGTGACAGATATTTTCTCTAATAATAACTGCGCTACCTCCTCGCGCCGTGTTGCTAGGGTGCAGCGAGTGATAAACCTTATAGCCTCTAAACTTTACAAAAGACTGTTTAGTGAAGTGCGTTTCAGAGATCAAACACACATCAATATTTTCTGTGTCTAGGACTACTTGCAACTCATGTTGTTGTTGCAGCAATCCGTTGGAATTCCACGCCATTATTTTTAGTGTGTTATTCATGACTGATTTGTATGGTGCTTGATTCTAATTTCTCTAGTCTCTTGTCAAATGAGGATATACACTTCAAGATTTGGTTGAGCTTGTCTTCAAGACTTGATGGTTTCGTGCTTGGATTTACTGCTTGTGCGTATGAGACACTTTTGGATGTATGTGCATTTGCCACGGTTGTCTTTGCAAACGGTGCACTTTGTTTTGTTGCCTGTTTGTCGGTGTTTCTAACAATTTGCTTAGCGGCAGGGTTGTTAGGTGGACTATTTTTTGATTTTTTGTTCTTAATCATTTGCATCTCCTTGGCAACTAAACACCCCCTGTAGTTGGCTGGGTGAGGTAAGCCACAGTGAACACACTTAGGTTTTTCTTGCGCAGGTTTGCTGCAATCAGCTGTGAGGTGTTTACCTGTACATTTAACACACCTTGGCTCTTTTGAGCAATACTTTTGAGTATGACCATAAGCCTGGCATCTCTTACACTGGGGTATTATTTTTGACGTCTTAAGCGGGTTTATTTCAACTTTACACCCTAGAATATGTTTAATACCGTATATTTTACTGACATCTTCATCATTTTTGAACGATAGAATAAACATGTTGAGCGGTTCTTTTGTTCTCCAGCTTAACTTGTTAATAGCATTTTCTATCTGAAATCCTTGCAAAGTTAAATCATCTTTAATCCGATCCGGTAGGCAGGAAGAATGCAATTTTTTCGCCACTACTCTTATTGGCCTGGTCTGCTTGTCCTCATATATGAGTGCCATAAACAGTTATTTTCTGTTAAGCGACGAGCGATCACTCTGTAGGACTCTTCAGTTTTGGCATTTACTTTCACACTATTACCGCTCAACATTTTGGCGGTAAATGTTTCTACTGGCTGAGATTCAGTCAAAAAGTCGTAGAACGTTTGATAATTCTTAACACCGTCCACTACGATTGGAGGCGGTGCCAGAATTTTTTTAGTGGTTGCCTTCTCTTTGTTGTTGAGTTGCTGCTGCTGAATGCTAGTTGTAGCTTGTTGTGGTTGTGGTGGAGTAAGGGAAGTGTTCAACTTCCTTTTCTTCCTGTTTTTCACCCTAATCCACTCGGTCTCTTTGGCGAGTTCTTCCTCATCCGTGCAGTACTCAGCGTCACTTTTAGTAGGCTGAGCAGGTGTTATGGTCCCACTGGCCTGTTTATCTGAGGGTTCTTCTTTTTTTTGTACCTTTAAGCATTTTAATTGTCCTTGAAGATCTTGAACCTGTTCCTGCAAGCTTTGTATATGGCTGTTCAGTTGACGTACCATTTGTTGCAGGTTTTCTCTGTCCGATTTCTCCTGGATGTAACAGTCATACAACTGCTTCTCCAGATCAGTTTTGATTTTAATAGACTGTTGTGCAGCCATTATTTAGTTTTAAGGTGAGCGAGACACCTAAACAATTATAATAAACACTTCATGACGATTTCCGCACTTGTAACTGGGTCATCGCAGTGGCCCCGATAGATCGACGTACACCGCGACGACGGTGTTGTGATGCGTCTGCAAAATACTCTTAACTAAAGCACGCGCTCGCGATCGGTACGTCCGTTCACAGTAGCAGTGAAACACGCTATGAGTTAGAACTGACAAAGTTTTAGAGCAGCGGTGGCCCAGTGGTGTCAGCCCCGACTTACGAACAGTAGTTCGTGGGTTCGAACCCAGGCAGGCGCATTACTTTGTGTAAGTTATTTCATCACCGCTGCTCTCAAAACGGTGAAAAAAAAACATCTTGAGGAAACCGGCATGTCTTAGAACCAAAAAATTCGAAGACATGTGACATCTGCCAATCCGCACTGGGCCCGCGTGGTGGATTATAGCCCAACCCTCTCCTAGAGAGGAGGCCTGAGTCCCTGCAGTGGGAACATTATAGGCTGATGATGATGATGATGACAAAGTTTTGATTTTCAGCTATGTTTTTAAAATGGTTGTTGAAGTAGACTTAAACTTGACTATAGATACCAGGGGAAGGGTACTAAAACAGAAAATGGATTCATTAATTGGTTAATCTCGAATGAGTTTATGTTTGCACCAACTTTATTATATAATTAATGTAATTGTAAAACTGTTGAATAAATAAATAAATAAATAATAAATAAATAAATTAGATACACTCGTGGCCACGCGTTAAAATATCCTTCGACAGCCGTATTTTCTTCTTATTTATTATTCCTTTATTTTTCCTTTTTATTCCTTTCACGTATCAATTATTTCCGTCAACAATATCCAGAGTACCATCACAGAAACACAAACTTCGTCATACAAAACTTTCTGTTTTCGTAACTCTGTTAATTAAAAGTTTCTGAAGCGGTTCGTGAAGAAGAGTTTTCGAGTTAATGTCACAAGTTTGCTTTGATTACGGTATAATTATGTATTTAAATGTCGGCTAACTTACTCGTGATATTGTTAATTAGTTCCGAAGCTGTGAATGAGGATATTATGTAGCGTTAACAATGGTTTTGCTGAAAAGGAGTTGTCTGTTTGAAAACGTTGTGATTTCCGGTCGTTTTTGAGTGGTGTCGTATTGTTTATTTATTTTGTTATTTATGCACATGGTAAAAAGCTTGTTACGCACAGCGCTACCTAAGACCTCGACCCTGATTCGCGACTTAGGCGCCGCAGCATAAGGGAAACGGCCAACACGCCGACGCAGCATTTCGTGACGCGCAACCACCAAAGTCACGCAGAAATCATCGACTCAGCGTCCAATACTTTCAACGCTTCAACACCGAAGAAACGAACTGAGTCAGCACTCCGATGCACGTATCGAAGATCACATAATAACCAGAATCAAAGCAGTCATTCATTCTGTATTCCAACTTCGAATAGGAATCCTTAGGCTAGGCTAGGTTATAAACGCCCGTCGGGGCCGCGGATTTTTGTACTAGATTACGTGGCCTCGGCGCAAGGGCAAAGTAGGAACATGGGTTCGGTTTTTAGTCAGTAGAAGTCTGACACTCCCCTTCGCTCTGCCCAAGAGCGGGGGAGGGGTCATTCGATGATTTTCCACCCACCAAAAAAAAAAAAAGGCTAGGTTATAATTTAATGTAATAAGTTTACTTTAATATAGATTAAGTAGTCATCTTTTGTTTCATTTCAATCCCCCGATTGCAGCTAACGTAATTAGCTGGTGGCTTCATGAAGAACTCGTGGCTTAACAATAAAAGCCGCTCCAATCAATCCTCGGGTTAAACCGCGCTTACGTAGGTTGATCCATGGATAGGTGACCATTTACGAGTTTCATCTGTGCCCTTGAAGTCAGTGTCCTGAAAGTCTGACAAACAGTCTTTCCATAAGGATTCATCATCTGCCTAGCCTTTTCCCAAGTATATTGGGGTCGGCTTCCAGTCTAACCGGATGCAGCTGAATACCAGTATTTTATATGGAGCGACTGCCTATCTGACCTCCACAACCCAGTTAATACTAGGTAATACTGGATGTCAGAATTTCAGGTCACTTACTACCTATAACGACTGCCAAAGATCTATATATATGGCAGCCGGGACGAACAGCTTAACGTGCTTTTAATAATAATAATAATAATAATTTATTTATTAAACAGACTACAGAGGTCCACTGTGTTAGTAACAATAAACTTACTTTTTACTTTTCGAGGCACGGAGGAAACTGACCGCCCGACGTACCGTCGGGCGGTCACCCATCCACAGACCGACCTAGGCAAGCACAGCTTTACCTAAAGATTGACCCGAGTGGCAGTTCTTATTAAGCCACGAGCTCCTTTCCTTTCCATAAGGAATCGTGTTAGCTAAATCTAACCAAGTTCTGAAGGTCAGATGGGCAGTCGCTTCATGTAAAATGCTAGTACATATTCGGTTATACTGGAAACCGATCCCAAAATAGTTGGCAATAGGGTAGACAGATGATGTAAGGCTCAATGTGGTAGCGTCATCGTCATCATCATTATTATTATGAGCCCATGTTGTCCCACTGCAGGGCAAAGGCCTCCCTTCCCTCTTTCCACTTTTCGCGATCCAGTGCGATGTTAGACCAATCCCTTGAGAAAGAGTCCAGCTCATCCCGCCATCTCCTTCTGGGCCTGCCGCGTTGTCGTTTCCTGCCTTTTGGTATCCACTGAGTGGTATTTTTTGCCCATTGCTCGTCCGACATGCGACAGATGTGACCAGCCCAGTTCCATTTTAAACTCGCAGCTGTAAGACCAACATCAGCTATTTGGGTTTTAGAGCGAATTATAGTGTTTTTGATGCGGTCCGTAAGTTTGACACCCAGTATACATCGCTCCATCATCATCAGCCTATAATGTTCCCACTGCAGGGACTCAGGCCTCCTCTCTAGGAGAGGGATGGGCTATAATCCACCACGCGGGCCCAGTGCGGATTGGCAGATGTCACATGTCTTCGAATTTTTTGGTTCTAAGACATGCCGGTTTCCTCACGATGTTTTTCTTCACCGTTTTGAGAGCAGCGGTGATGAAATAAATTACACAAAGTAATGCGCCTGCCTGGGTTCGAACCCACGACATGGAACCCATGTGGTAGCGTGATGATGATTAATATTAAATAATCACCCGACTAATCAGAACTAATAGCTTTGTATGCTCTTATTTTCTGCTCGATTGGTATCAAATTATTATTCCCACCATCCTATTAATTATTATAACGGCTACTTCCGAGCAATAGACTCCTAAGTGTTTATGCTAACCTTTTTTCTACATACCAAGGTTATTGCACTGCAAAAATCAAACATCACATTACATTTTTTGTCCAGCTATCTAACTGGTTTAGCCCACAGTGCTAAACGGTCGGTGACTTGGCGAATTTTGTTCACAATGCATGATCGTGTACCACTGTGCGGGTGTGGGCGGGGCTAGTGACGTCATCAGGTGCCATTTTTATTAACGGTTATTTGAAGGTTATAGTGATTAGTTGATGAAATTAGATTTTTGATGAAGAATAATGATTGTTTAATGGTGATGGATTAAACTTGTATTTTGTACTAGTTGTTGTGTCTATGTCCGTGACCTTAGTTCACGTCAACTTATTATTAAAACAAATATTTTGTACTTCCCTTTTTGATCTAATTTTGTTACCAATTTCAAGGATTTTTCGTTCATTATTTTTCGAAAATAAAAGTAGCCTTAATTTAGACCTTATTATAACATCAACTATCTGCAAGTAAAGTTCCGCCAAAATAGGACCTGTCGTTTTGGAGATTAGCTAGAACAAACAGACAGACCTACAAAAGTTTCGCTTTTCAGTTATAACTACAGTAGGTACCTTTATTATTTTTTTAATGTTATGTTTTCTATCACAATTTAATCAGTGATAATAATCACTAGGATTATTATCACTGAGAAAAAACAGAGTTGCGTATCTTTTTTTGGGTTGGGTGGAAAATCATAAAATAACCTCTCCCGCTCTTGGGCAGAGCGAAAGGGAGTGTCAGACTTCTACTGACTAAAAACCACCCATGTTCCTTCTTAGCCCTTTATGTCGAGGCCGCAGTATCTTTGTGACTAACCCGCAGTTCAGATTGCGTATCTTAGGTTCAAACTTGAGGTCTAGACTTTTTAGGCCAACGCGGACGGTCATATCCAGTAGCTATATATATATTTATATAAAAAGAGAAGTCCTGACTGACTGACTGACTGACTCATCAACGCCCAGCCCAAACCCTTGGACCTAGAAAGCTAAAATTTTGCACAGAGGTTCCCTTCATAATGTAGACAAGGAATAAGGAAGGATTTTTCGAAATTCAAACCCTAAGGGAGTTAAATAGGGGATGAAAGTTTGTATGGAAAATCGACATTTTCACGCGGGCGAAGCCGCTGGCAAAAGCTAGTCACTAATAAGACTGATTGGAAGCTGGCCCCAACATTAGGTACCTACTTAAATCATTACGAGTATATTTACTCTTAATAATATGGTTTCCAGACTCAACCGGAGACCATAAATAATCATAAAACTATCGGAAGCGTCCCGGAGTAAAACGTAAAGTGTAAATATGATAATTATTAGTTTTACTTATGACTTTCTATCGTTATTTAGATTTATGTATTGTCTAGCCCTAGGTATCCCACTGTTCCGCAGCAGAACAAAGAATCATTACATTTGACGGCACTTCCTTACCCATTATTAACAGTAGTGAATAGTCAGGAAAATACAACAAACTTTCATCTTGAGCTAGCCGTTTTAAGAAGTTTCAAAGGAACAAGAGGTCATGTTATGCTGGCTTTTTCTGTTTCTTCATATTGTGTCGAAATCAGTCTCTTAAAAAGCTCTACTGCTTCTTGAATGAAGTCAAAGTGATAATTTAATCTGAATAATTCTTTATTAAAATAGAAAATACTATTTTATGCCCGCAGGTTTGCGTGGTGTTCGATAATGGTTCATTAGATACACCAAAAAAAAAAAAAAATTGCCAAATATCATTCAAATCCGTTCTGGAGTTTTGCCTGAAGGTCCCATGCTAGGTCCTACGGTCTTCAACAGTTCATAAATCCACCTTATAGAAGGCCATCCAACGCTGCACCGTCCTCTACATGGTCTCCACTCCAGTCCTTTTGGCCAACGGTTCTGCCAGCAATGTGTCTTGCTCACTTAGGTTTGCCCAATTCTTTAAGCTATGTCTGTTACCTTGGTTTTTCTGATTCTGTGCTAACATTAACATAAAATATTCCGCCACTCGAGAACTTCGAACGCCATTTCGAACGAGATTTGAATTGTAAATTATTTTTCGAACAAACGCGTTAAAAAATAGTCTTCTAATTCAAGTACCTACATAATGGTTTTTTGTCTACATTATTATTCAATTCTGCCCACTGTGCGCTTTGTGATCCGAATTTTGATTAGGAATACGTCAGAAATGGTTCACTGTTCAGAATATGTAGGTGTGTTACTGTGCTGCATTCCTACGTGTTGAATTATTGCAAGCTGATTATTGAATAGGTTAGATAAGTAACCTTTAACTGGCCAGCCGTACATACATTCGTGATAAACCTGTCATTATTATTGAACGACTCCGAAAAAAGAGGGAGTTGTCAATTGGGCCGCACTTTTTGTTTATTTTTATTCAATGTTGGTTGCCTTTAACTCCTTGGACGGAGTTATGAGGCCTGTTAGTTATGACTGGTCCGACTTAGCGTTTTTTTTTTTTTTTTTTTAATAGCCTGTACTGTCTCACTGCAAGGCAAAGGCCTCCCCCAATTCCTTCCAAGTGCTCTTTTCCTGAGCCACCTCGAACCAGCAATCATGGTGCGCGTCCAGATCGTCTCGCCACCTCTTTCTGGGCCGGCCTCGGCGGCGCCGTCCGTCTTCCAGCAACCATCGTGTTGCGGCTTTTGCCCAGCGGTCATCGTGCATGCGACTGACGTGACCCGCCCAATCCCATTTAAGCCTAGCAGCCTTCTTGCCAACGTCTACTATGCCCGTTTTGGAACGCAGCGTGGTGTTTCGAATTCGGTCTTGTCTTTTGACACCCAAAATGCTACGTTCCATTGCCCTTTGGCAAACTCCAAGGCGGAACTTTTGATTCTCGGTGAGAGACCACGTCTGAGCACTTAGCGATTAGAATATGAAATATTATAATGTTCTTATATTATGTTATCAGCTAATAACTTTAAGTAACAATGAATAATTAATAATAAATTCGAAAGTAAATCCAAAACGTTTAACTTTATTTAATCTAAAAATTTATCGATCCCCTTATAAGGTTTTTTGTTAGTTAAGTTATTCCTGTTTAAATATTTTGTTGGTTTGTCATACGTGTATCTCAAAACAACATTAAAATAACAATGTTAATACATAAAAAAAAATAAAAAATGTTATTTTAATGTTGTTAACATTTATAAATCCCAAATAAGTACCTAGAAATCGAAGTAATAAAAATAAAAACAAATTATCTTCAAACTAAAACTTCCCTTCATTTAATTACTCAAGTATTTAGTTACTTTTAGAAGGACTAAATTTCAAAGAAAACTAAGCGATTCTAAAAGCGTTTAGAATACCTCTCATTAGGAATCAATTAGTGAAATATATTTATGTATTCTGTCAGCGCAGACAACTTGGGTGGTGTCTTAGAAACTTTTAACAAGGAAGAGGAAGGAAAGATAATGTTTATTTCATTAACGGGAACTGTAATGACTTGGCCACGACCTCCACGTACATGCGACACCCACGGTGCAAAAAAGAATTCATGATCATCATTTCAGCTCAAAGACGTCCACTGCTAAACAAAGGTCTCCCACAAGAGTCGCTAAATTGAGCGGTCCCGTAAGTCTCGCATCCAGTGTATCCCCGCAACCTTCACCAGATCATCGATCCACCTAGTGGGAGACCTACCAACAAAACACGTCGTCAAAAAAAAAGTTTTATTAAATGAAAACAAGAAAATTAAGTTTATCTATCAACATTAGGTACTACTAACCGTTTAGGAGGTCTCGCATAAGGAAGCAAATGAATAATTTATTTTATTTTGTTTTATTAATTTTAAGAAAACTTACAGCTAAAACATTTGTAGTCGAATTACCATGTAGAAGAAGGCCAATTACAAGTTTCCACACATAAAAATTATAACCCATTCCCTCTCGAGGAGTCCTGTGTCAGGCTGTGTCCCAGCAGTTGAAACATTACAGACTGATTAATTGATTATGCTTCTGTTATGTTACGAGCAAGCCAAAGGAAATAAGAGAAATACACGCGTGTCCCTTGACGAAAAGTCACATCACCTAGGGTTGTGGATGGGGCGTAATGAACACAGAGCACGGACGACTTGGCAAACACTGCTCCAGGCGGCATTGTCAACACATTCCGTTCCAAGCAAGCGTGTCAGCGTTTACTTGCACTTATCTGCATAGCCTTTTCTCAAACAATGATTGGGTAAGCTTCCAGTCTTACCGTATGCAGCTGAATACCAGAATTTTACATGGAGCGACTGCCTATCTGACCTCCACAACCCAATTAGTACTGGGTATTACAATACCCTTGGTTAAGACTGGTTGTCAGCCTGATGATACGGCGTCCAGGACCAACGGCGTAACGTGCTTTATGAGGCACGGGAAAAACTCGGTATCTGTGTAATGTGTGTTCCTTCCATCCACAGACCCACTTAGGTAAACACGGTTTAACCGTAAGATTGACTTGAGCGGCAGTTATTATTAAGCCACCTGCTCCTCCCAATGTTCAAGGTACAAGTTGGTAGCGGGCGACACGAAGCCGCAGCAGACGACGTGTCGCGGTGACACGACTGGTTTCTACGTTTTTCTATGAAATTCCCTCCGTAGTTAGCGACAGACGCACGTGTCGTCCGACCGCAGTAGTGCCCATAGATAACAGAAACAACAGGAGATATGTCCTTTAGCCGAAAATGTATCGGAACCTGTGTCTTCAGTTTACACCAACTGGATGCCATCTGCAGTTGCCGTCTGGTCGGTTCGAAATCATGACTGCAGCGACATGACGCGAAGATGTGTCGTGACGACATGAAGCGACGACATGTCGTCTGCTGCTGCTGCGTGCAGTCGGCTACCAACATGTACCTTTACTTGCACTACGACACAAATAAACTGTCACTTTCAGTGCTAGCTATTGCCGTCTGTAAATGCTACCGGTTGATTTCGCGTGAAGTCCGTATGACAGCCTCTCTAGTCTAGTGGTAGCAAGTGCGACGGCTGTGCATGAGGTCCTGGGTTCGAATCCCAGGTCGGTCAAAGAGTTAATGGATTTTTCCTTTAAGAATAGGGATGTTAACAAAAAAAATCTAATAAGTCCGTCAGATAGATTTCCAAAAAATATTGGACACATATTTTTTCTTTTTTCTCGTAAACAAACAATGAAGACGATACAGTGCTTTGAAAACTCGTGTGACGTCATATTCTAAGACATTAGTATGACATTTCTTAGCGAGCAGTGACGTCACAACCTCCCTTCAAATCTTTGACGCGTTTTATCTTCGCCAATTTTTATTGATTTGATAAAACAAAAAATACGTATCCAATATTTTTCGATAATCTAACAGACGGACTAATTATAATCATATTTTTTTTCAGTCGGTAAACATCCCTACTATTCAGTAGCAGCCACGGAGTCTAGATTTGTTCCCGGTTGAGGGCAATAGGCTCACTCACCCCCTACTTCATGATACTTAAAAATAACAGGCGAAATGTACGTGTCCTAATGGGTACCCCCTTTGCCTAATCCTTCGGGGATTTAAGGCCCTTTCGAATGGTCCGTTCTTGGAAAGAAAATAGCGGTGTCTTTTTTCAGTCGAGTCGTAAAAGAGGACGTTTACGGATTATGTCAAAAAAGTCAGTAAAGATTTCCTGCTTGTGTGGCAAAAAACTATACTATCACCGTTCGAAGAGTTTAATAAACTTCGTGCTAATCTTTCAGATTCAATAAATCTTGCAAAAAATTTGTCAAGAAAATGTTACTTTCTTTTTTTGTAAATAGGTAAAAAATAAAGACGCGCTAAGAAAAGTCTTTTTATTTGTCCATGTAATATTATTGAAGCTAAAATGACTGTGTCTGGCTAATCTTTCGTCACCACTGCTCTCAAAACCGGTGAGGGAAAACATCGTGAGGAAACCGAAATGTCCTAGAAACAAAAAATCGAACACATGTGACATCTACCAACCCGCACTTGAATGAAGAGAAGCTTGCAGAAATCTCTACCGAACAACTGGTGAGCTTCTGCAAGGCAACAGGAAGATTCGCGATGCCGACCACCAGTAACCCATGAAGGGGATCCACCAAATGGGGAACTGGGCGAAATAATCCACAACGAAAGGACTGATCGCCCGCCTGCCATGGTGTCTGCCGGCGTCCCCGAAGATAAATAGAATAGAACCCGCACTTGGTCCGGGTCCGGGTGGTGGATTATATATAGTAGCTCACTTCATCTCATGCTGGGATACAGACACAGGCCTCCTCGCCTGTGCCTGTATCCCAGCAGTAGGCCCAAAAGGCCGAGAACCAGTCTTACCAAGATCGAACCCAATATCGCTGGGAAAAAGAGAGTTGGTCATGATGAAAAGTTAAACAAAGTGTTTATCTAACCGGCTGAACTTAACAAAGTTAGGCATAGGCTTTGCTCATGATAGATACGGTCAAAGCTTATGAATAACAAAGGGAAGCGCGCGGTCAAAGAACTTTCGGAGTAAAAACAGACCTCGGGGTGCCAAACATTGTGCTCTTTCGAGGGCTGTCGCTTGCAAAAAGAAAGTAGTTAGTGAAACAATTAATCTAATAAACATGACATAACATCACGCCCGTAACCTCCGATGGGTTAGGCTGACGTGTGCCTAATACTATAATACTCACCATTCGCTACTTAAGTATTTTTAAAGTCCCATGTAAAAGGGGGCGAGCCTATTGCCATCAAACGGGCACAAATCCAGACTACGTGCCTGTTACTGAGAAATTCTTGACGGAAAAGCCCAATAACATTTTGCTCGACCCGGGAATCGAATCTTAGACCTTGTCCAGAAGAACCGAATTCGTCGCGAAACGTTTCGCGCGAATTCATTCGCGCGCTGGTGAGATACTTGGCACGAATACATCGCGTCCGTAAGCATCGTGCCAATCCAAAATACGCGCGTAAACTCCGGCCGAGTGGACGTATCGGGAAAAATGGAGCGCCAACATTTTGATTTATTATTTTCTAATTACTATTGATAATTTATAATGCTACTATCAATATTTTTTAAAAATTGTTGTGCCCGACAGGGTCCATGTGAACTATATTTTTATTATAAGATCTTGTAAAACACATGTGATTTGCAATAAATAATTGAATTTGAATTTGAATTTGATACGGAATGCCCAAATGCTCGCGCGTTGGTACGCTATAAGCTCTTTCTGGACGCAACGATCGCGCGAAATTAAATTAAAATTCGCACGAGATAATCGCGACGAATTCGCCCTTTCTGGACAAGCCCTAAGACCTCCGTCTTAGATTCCCTCACTCAACAGTTGCGCTTGCGAGAACTAGACCAACGAATAAAACATCACATTTTTCCTACGTGGCAACCATGCACGTCTTCATTTGATCCTCAGTGCTAACCCACCAAAACTAGTGGACAAAAACTAACCTTTGTCCGAGCCAAGTAGAGCGTGCAGGGACTAAAGTATCATAGATGAAATGGCCCAAATTATAGACTTTTGTCGAATTAAGCGGATCAAGATTATGGGGGGGCCAAGTTGGGGAAAAAAAGGGGGAAAACGTTTGAGAGATTAAGTAAAGATGGATCTGTTTGAGGAAAGGGACAGTTTTGCGGTCTGTGCGGCCTGTGCCTGTTTCCAGCAGTGGGCCCAAAAGGCCGAGTACCAATCTTACCAAGATACCTACCCAATATCGCTGGGAAAAAGAGAGTTGGTCATGATGAAAAGTTAAACAAAGTGTTTATCTAACCGGCTGAACTTAACAAAGTTAGGCATAGGCTTTGCTCATGATAGATACGGTCAAAGCTTATGAATAACAAAGGGAAGCGCGCGGTCAAAGAACTTTCGGAGTAAAAACAGACCTCGGGGTGCCAAACATTGTGCTCTTTCGAGGGCTGTCGCTTGCAAAAAGAAAGTAGTTAGTGAAACAATTAATCTAATAAACATGACATAACATCACGCCCGTAACCTCCGATGGGTTAGGCTGACGTGTGCCTAATACTATAATACTCACCATTCGCTACTTAAGTATTTTTAAAGTCCCATGTAAAAGGGGGCGAGCCTATTGCCATCAAACGGGCACAAATCCAGACTACGTGCCTGTTACTGAGAAATTCTTGACGGAAAAGCCCAATAACATTTTGCTCGACCCGGGAATCGAATCTTAGACCTTGTCCAGAAGAACCGAATTCGTCGCGAAACGTTTCGCGCGAATTCATTCGCGCGCTGGTGAGATACTTGGCACGAATACATCGCGTCCGTAAGCATCGTGCCAATCCAAAATACGCGCGTAAACTCCGGCCGAGTGGACGTATCGGGAAAAATGGAGCGCCAACATTTTGATTTATTATTTTCTAATTACTATTGATAATTTATAATGCTACTATCAATATTTTTTAAAAATTGTTGTGCCCGACAGGGTCCATGTGAACTATATTTTTATTATAAGATCTTGTAAAACACATGTGATTTGCAATAAATAATTGAATTTGAATTTGAATTTGATACGGAATGCCCAAATGCTCGCGCGTTGGTACGCTATAAGCTCTTTCTGGACGCAACGATCGCGCGAAATTAAATTAAAATTCGCACGAGATAATCGCGACGAATTCGCCCTTTCTGGACAAGCCCTAAGACCTCCGTCTTAGATTCCCTCACTCAACAGTTGCGCTTGCGAGAACTAGACCAACGAATAAAACATCACATTTTTCCTACGTGGCAACCATGCACGTCTTCATTTGATCCTCAGTGCTAACCCACCAAAACTAGTGGACAAAAACTAACCTTTGTCCGAGCCAAGTAGAGCGTGGAGGGACTAAAGTATCATAGATGAAATGGCCCAAATTATAGACTTTTGTCGAATTAAGCGGATCAAGATTATGGGGGGGCCAAGTTGGGGAAAAAAAGGGGGAAAACGTTTGAGAGATTAAGTAAAGATGGATCTGTTTGAGGAAAGGGACAGTTTTGCGGTCTGTGACATTTATATTAGTTTTTAACCGACTTCTAAAAAAATAAGGAGGTTCTCAATTCGGATGTTTACATTTTTTTATGTTTGTTCGGGCATAACTCCGTCACTTGCTAACCGATTTAAAAATTCTTTTTTTGTTGGAAAGGGTATACTTCCCAAATGGTCCCATAATTTTTTTTATCGAAATCGGACAAGCGATTTTTAAAAAATCAACAAAATTAAAAAAAAATTACATTATTACATTATTATGACTCATGAACACAAAAAAAAACACAAAAAAGTGAAAAATAATTTTAGAAGAAAAATCAGTTTATGAAGTCGGTGGCAAAAACATGAAATCAAACAAACAAAAGTCACCGACTTCAGAAACTGATTTCTCTTCTAAAGTTATTTTTCACATAATTGTGGCTTTTTTTTAAGTCGGTTTTATTTTTTTTCAGTGGGGAAAGTTATTGCCGTTATAATGTGTTGACGTTATGCTTTTGTTTTGTATATTCTGCAATATGCTAATCATCATTTGTATCATCTTTTCATTACTATCGCTGGGTCGCCTTTTAGTGCCTTTTAGTCTAACTGGACGTCGCTGAATCAAGTATTTTGCATGTAGCGACTGCATAATATTTGACCTCCACAACCCAGTAACTCGGTAGGCACACCTACAAGATAAAAACCAGTAGTAGCTTTGTATCGTGACCGTCGGAGTGCCTAGTTCAGGTCCTTTTTTTTTTGGACTGGTGGAAAATCATGAAATAACCCCTCCCGCTCTTGAGCAGAGCGAAAGGGAGTGTCAGACTTCTACTGATCAAAAACCACCCATGTTCCTTCTTAGCCCTTGTGCCGAGGCCGCGGTATCTCTTTCGAACAACCCGCAGCTGCGACGGGAATTCAGAAACCCTTAGGTGGCATACAAACTGACACTATTAGGTTAGACACTTACGAATACCACACCAAAACGAAGAAAGACCTTCATAATATTGACTTTTATATTTTATAATATATTTTTTTTGCCGAGTGCAAAAAATGACAAATAAATAATTATAATTCTTTTCTTTCTTTCTTTAATGATGAGTACAATGGCCCCAATGGGCTATCAGGTTTTCGATTACATCTTGCAAGCGTGTTAGGCTAGCGCTTCCGAACATACATATGACATACATACCCACTGATTACGAAGGTGGTCTTCGGTTTCAAGGGTTCATCATCATCATCATCATCAGCCTATAATGTTCCCACTGCAGGGACTCAGGCCTCCTCTCTAGGAGAGGGATGGGCTATAATCCACCACGCGTGTCCAGTGCGGGTTGGTAGATGTCACATGTCTTCGAATTTTTTGGTTCTAAGACATGCCGGTTTCCTCACGATGTTTTCCTTCACCGTTTTGAGAGCAGCGGTGATGAAATAAATTACACAATGTAATACGCCTGCCTGGGTTCGAACCCACGACCTACTGTTCGTAAGTCGGGACCGATACCACTGGGCCACCGCTGCTCACAAAAGTTCAAGGGTCAAGGGGTAAGTAACCCTATAGCCAATTACTTGAAGTATTGGTTACTTGTATTTCCGAGAAGGGGTTTGTTATTCGGGCCTATTTTCAACTTTGGCGATGTAAATTCCCGAAACTAGCGCCCAGTATTGCCACTGGTAAAACGAAACGAGGACGACGATATGGAGGGAAGTGAAAAGTATTTTTTTCTTACTCCATCGAAATTCTTTTCGATTAATTTCGTTGCGGCATCCAAGACAGTTAAATCGTTTCTCTGGGACTTCATCGAGCTTCATTGTCTCGGCGCTTTTCTTGTGGTCACCACTGTTGATTCTGGCTAACAGATGTTACAGTGGTTTAGGAATAGTGTGGTGGGCTTGTCCCATTACATACGAAACCCTTTGGCTAAAACTGGCTGTTAGACATTCAGGCCACTGACTACCTACCTGTAACGACTTACTTACTTCTTACTTCTTCAACCTCTCGCCACCCAATGTTGAGTGTAGGTCTCTTCCAATGCACGCCATTCTTCCCGGTGTTGCGCCTTTCGCATCCAGTCCTTTCCGGCCACTCGAACAAGGTCATCGGTCCAACGCATCGGTTGTAATAACGATAACGTAATAACCTGTAACGACTGCCAATGATCTAATATTTTTAATATCTAAAAGCTTACCGAGGCACTGAGGAAAGTCGGTATGTGATGGCTGGTCACTCATCCACAGACTAACCAACGTAAGCACAGTTCAACCTAAAGATCGACCCAAACGGCAGTTATTCATGAGCATCGAGCTCCGAAACATAAAAACTAAAATCCAAAAATTAAATAAGGCTTCGTCTACATTTGCAACAGACATGTCGCAACGGCGACCCAAATAGCGTCCATCAGTTCCGGTCGCACGTATATGGCAGTCGGACGGTGTGCAATAAGCCTTATTAGGTTGCATTTAACCAATTTAAGCTTGACCGCTTCACGGTGTTCAAATTGTATGAAAGTGGAGCGAATGTGCAGAAAAATTGATTTACTTGTGCCCCTGATTTCGGCCCGTAAACCACGAAGCGTGTTCCTCAAATGTCATCTACCAAGCCCATTCCTGGGGTTGCAGCTGAATACCAGTGTTTTACATGGAATAGCGGTCTATCTGACATCCACAACCCAGTTCATCATCATTTCAGCTGAAAGACGTCCACTGGCTGACATAGGCCTCCCCTAAGTGTCGCCATGTTGACCGGTCCCGTACGTCTCGCATCCAGCAGATCCCCGCAACCTTCACCAGGTCATCGGTCATCGGTCCACCTAGTGGGAGGCCTTCCAACGCAACGTCTACCGGTTCGCGGTCGCTACTCCAGAACTTTCCGGCCCCATCGGCCATCCGTTAGTACTGTGTAATACAATACCCCTGGGTAAGACTGGTTGTCAGACTTTCGGGCAAATGTAATACTGTAACCTGTAACGACTGCCAAAGATCTATACATATATGACAGCCAGGACCAACAGCTTAACGTGCTTTCTGAGGCACGGAGGTAACTCGGTGTGTAATGAGTGGAGTCTCCTATCCACAGGTCAACCTAGGCAAGCGCGGCTTAACCTGAGTCTGTCAACTGCCTTCGTGGTCGAGTGGTTTAGGCGTTTGATGCCTTGTGACCCGGTGGTCGTGGGTTCGATTGCCACGGGAAGCATACTTTGTGAAGTTGCTTCCAGTTTGGTTAGGACATTGCAGGCTTGAATCACCTGATTGTCTGATAAAAAGATGATTCCGTGCTGCGGAAGGCACGTATAAGCCGGTGGTCCCGGCCGCCAAATGGCGATCGTCAAACCATGTCAGAGGCCCTTGCGGCGGTTTAGAAACTCTGACACTAGGGTGTGTGGGGTCGTTAGACCTTACTGCTTACACGATAAGAAGAAGAAGAACCTGAATATTGATCCGAGCGGCTGTTAGCATCTAGCCACGAGCTCCTAGTGGTTTCCGCTGTTTTCCTTTAACAAAAACAAGTAAATAAAAGACCAGAATTATGTTAATTAAACCCAAAACTTCTTGATTTAGTACTTTCCGTGAAGAAATCATAAAAAAAAACTTTTGCTAAGGCTCGACTTCGTTACACACAGTTTCGACTCCCACTTTAAAAGAACGGCCTTCTTACCAAATAAGGTAACAAGTTTTGTAACACTGTTCAAGACAAAACTAAACCTTAACACGAGGTAATAAAGACTGTCTTCAATATCTCGAGTGGTATTGTTAAGTTGGTACGGTGCCCACTCGAAGCCTTGCGACCTACACTATGACGTCATTGGCTCAAATCCTTTTGGTATATTGTCTACATTAAGTTTCTTTGTTGGGTTCATTTAGAAGGGTTTAGAACGTTGAATTTCTAGGTAAAAACCTAGATTTATGGTGGAATCGCCAGGGCAGTCCGCGAAATCGAATTTTTCTTACATTTTCTCAGTTCATATAATCCCATTCGGCAGTAGGAAGTCGCTCTATCGTCATTATCATCATCATCATCATCAGCCTATAATGTTCCCACTTCAGGGTCTAGGCCTCTAGCGGCCTCGGCACAAAGGCGAAGAAGGAACATGGGTTGGTTTTTGGTCAGTAGAAGTCTGACACTCCCTTCCGCTCTGCCCAAGAGCGGGAGGGGTTATTTGATGATCTTCCACCCACAAAAAAAAAGGCCTCTAGGAGAGGGATGGGCTCTAAAATCCACCACGTGGGCCCAGTAGGTCCTGTACGGGTTGGTAGATGTCACTGTCTACGATTTTTTTTGGTTTTAAGACAAGGTTTCCTCACGATGTTTTCCTTCATGAAATAAATTACAGTGATGAAATAAATTACACAAAGCCTACCTGGGTTCGAACCCACGACTTACTGAAAACCGTGCTTACATTAATTACTTTGGTATAATGCTCACAGGATTCATCACATCAATTAAACAAATTATACTATATTGTGTCAGTGTCACATAATTCTGTAGGAAAGCGTTAATAAATTCGAGTGCTAGAGCTGAGCTCAATTGAGAATCGGTTTCGGTTTTCGGCTATTTGGTTTCGGCCGATTTTATGAGAATCAGAATCATTATTTTATTCGTAAACATAGGTAATAAAATTTACATAGCTGTCTTATAAATGGTTATGGATTCAAATATCGTTATCTTCTCTTCCAAACTGGAAGTGTAGTAGATATTGATGTGGGATGCAACTTGTGTCGACATTCTTGTGCTATGTTACTGGATATAGCATGATCTGCTATCTGTTATTGAAAGTCCCGTCAAAATCGTTCTTGCCGTTTCGGAGATTAGCCGTGACAAACAATTTTTTTTTTTTTGTCATAAGTACCGTATGTAATTTCATTAAGCATTCAGTAAAAAGTTGTTATTTTTAAAATCACAAACAGATAGGTAATATTGCATTTATGAAACAAAAGTAACAAATCTGTAGTTCGTCGCAGGACATGATAATTTTACCAGTTATATGTTTCAGTCCTATTAGGCAGAGGCATTCCCATTGATTAGGTACGGTATACGAACTTGTATTTGTCGAAACCGAATGATGGCCGAATACTATTTAATATTCAGCCGCCCCATCTCTAGCTAGTTCCATTAAAAGCGACGCACACTCTCGACATTGTTGTAATGAAAAAATAGGTAAAAAAACTTTTTAAGTTAAACGGTTTTATGTTAAACATACATTGCAATGTTTAAGATAAATGTACTAAAAACCAAAAAATAATAAAATAGAAAACCGTGGGGCACGTCAATTGTCTACAAATTATCGACTTAATTATTATTATTATGATTTTAATCAACGATTGTAGACAATTGACGTGCCCCACGGTTTTCTATTTTATTATTTTTTGGTTTTTAGTACATTTATCTTAAACATTGCAATGTATGTTTAACATAAAACCGTTTAACTTAAAAAGTTTTTTTACCTATTTTTTATTTTCTAGTTTTTAGTTTTTATTTCGCATTCTGTTTAAAGGGGCCGCCATCTTGGATTTTAATTTTATATAGTATATTGTATTATACTGGTTGAGCACTTTCATTTGATACCCATATTGATGGGATCGATAAAACCTACGTTATCCGCCATTTTGTAGCGGCCGCCATCTTGGATTTCAATTTTTTATAGTATATTGTATTCTGCTTGTTGAGCCCTTTCATTTGATACCCATATTGATGGGATTAATAAAACATAAATAAATTATCCGCCATTTTGTAGCGGCCGCCATCTTGGATTTCAATTTTTTATAGTATATTGTATTCTACTTGTTGAGCCCTTTCATTTGATACCCATATTGATGGGATTAATAAAACATAAATTATCCGCCATTTTGTAGCGGCGGCCATCTTGAATTTATAATGATAATGAATAAACATAATTGTATTGTCACCAAAATCCAATGTGTATACAAAATTTCAGATTAATCGGTTGACTGGAAGTGGGTGAAATTTGAATTACTATATTTGATCCAAGAATAAATAATAAAACAAACTGGGTGAGCTAAATAAAACCGTTTAATAAAACCGTTTAAAAACGCTGCGACTAGTCGTACTAATTTTTAATTGCTTACTAAATGACCGGCCGAAGAAATTAATTTAAAAACGGAATGCTTTATACGTTTTTATTTTTAAACTAGCGAAAGGTTGAATCTTTTTTTTTAACCGACTTCATAATAAAGAGGAGATGCTGAATTCAGTTGTATTTTTTTATGTTAATTACCTTCATAACTCCGTCATTCGTTAACACATTTTCAAAATATTTTTTTATGTGAAAGGATATACTTAGATACTTTCCGATTGGTATCATAGAAATTTAATCAAAATCGGTTCATATGTCACCCAGACTTCTGAACCGATTTTGATGAAATTTCTAATAAATGATACTTAGTCCTTAAAAACTTTTAGTATCAATTAAAAATTGATTCATGACAAGAATTAGTGTGGTTTAAGGGTAAAATAAAAACTATTTTACAAAAAACAACTGACTTTCAAAAGAACTGTAATGTAGTGTGTAGTTTTTAGGGTTGTTTTGGAAGTCGGTAGGTATATTATCTAGGTAGGAAAAAATGAAGCTAGCAAATTTTTTTTTTTCTTTAATTTTTTTTTTTTTGTATTAATTTAAAAAAAAAAAAACTTGTATCTACACAATCATTCTAAGGACTTCATTTCCCACTTGTACAATTGAACATAGAAGTAATAGACAACTAAGAAAAAAACATGCATTAATAAAAAAAAACTCTTTCGTCTAACTCAGCCATCAATATCCCCACGGCGAGTTCTGTCGACCCTCTTCAACGCACAATAGCGTGAATATACACTGCACTGACTTCTTAAGTGGTTCACACTTATGTGTGGTCACGGAGCCATTAAAAAGTATGATTGAAACGATTGAACATTAACATTTTAAATGATGGAAGACGTTGAGTTGAGGGCTTTGTAACGTCATCTTGAATAGCTTTACAGATACACAAAGTGATACAAGGGTGATACCATCCCGTCGGGGCCGCGGATTTTTGTACTAGATGACGTGGCCTCGGCGCAAGGGCAAAGAAGGAACATGGGTTCGGTTTTTAGTCAGTAGAAGTCTGACACTCCCCTTCGCTCTGCCCAAGAGCGGGGGGGGGGGTCATTCGATGATTTTCCACCCACCAAAAAAAAAAAAAGAAAAAAAAGGGTGTTAACATAACAGGCGGCGTTGGCAAACATTTGAGGAATTAAGTTTTAAATTGCCTTGATCACTAAATTATTAATAACTAGCTGATGCCTACGGCTTTTGGATCTTGGTTAAGATAAATATCTTTCTCGAGAACCACTCTATCTATTGGTGAAAACCGCATGAAAATCGGTGCAGTAATTTTTGAGTTTATCGCGAACACACAGACGCAACGGAGGACTTTGTTGTATAAATGTAGTGAAGTGATACTGAAAACGGAATATTGTTTACTAATTATTTTGAGTTCCGATATTTCGGCGCTATCGCAAGCACCACGGCATGATCATGCCGTCATCGGCATGATGAAAAAGAAGTTTATTGCAAGTGGGTGTTTCATCAACAGCCTATTAATGTTCCCACTGCTGGGACACAGGCCTCCTCTCTTATAGATGGATGATATGGGCTATAATCTACCACGCGGGCCCAGTGCGGATTGGTAGAGTTACATGTCTTCGAATAGTGGGTGTTTATGAGCAGATAAATCAGTCTACCCTCTCTCACTCCTAGGCAAAGGGTTCCCTCCACTCCTTTTATTTCTCGCAAACCCGCGCCCCTTCCAATTTTTACGAAACCTGTCTTGTTCATCCCACTATCTGACTCTCGTTTCTTTATTTAACTGTGTAAAAACCGAAAAAGAAACAGTGAACCCGTGCTGATGGACTTAGCGGTTAGAAATACTTATATACAACAAAAAGTTAGTACTAGACTAGGTGATACTCCGTAGTGAGGTTGTCGAATTTGCATTTCACTGACTACCACGGAGGGAACTCGCTATGTAATAGGTGTTCACATATAAACAGACTAAAATAATTAAGGGCGGCTTAATCTGGATATTGATCCGAGCGGCTTTTAGCACTTATCTGAGCTCCGATTACATCTCCGATAATTAAAATTCAAAAAGAATCCCACAAACCATAACCCTGAACCATTGTTAAAACAGGAGTCACTAAAAACAAAGTGACAACAACAAAAGCCGCCAAACGCCGCCATTTTAAATCAGAGACTAAAAATACAACCCGCTTTTTTTTAAGGTGCGTTCTTTTTATCGTCATTAGGGAATATTTTGCACATGCCTGCTGGTAGCTACTCTAATTATGGGCTTACAAACAATATGCCTTCTTAGAAATGGCGACTGGCCGTGTAAATATGTGTATGCGAACAAGACGTTACTTTTACGTTTATTTTTAGAAGAATACTGGGTTGCTATGTCGAGTGTTTGAATTTTCCCCGAGTTTTTTTTTTTTTTTCAAAAAGGAATTTTTCTCAGTTCTATTTTTAAACGAGAAATAATACAGTATGTAATTTTAAACGAGGGACATATTGAAACCCACAATACATGCTTACATGATACTAATACAAATATAAACAAAAAAGAAACACTGATAAATAACAGACAGAACCATACCAAATATTTCGGAAAAGTCTCACCACCCATGCGTTTATCACAAAAAATGTGCGCGGATCAATGACTTTGAGGCATAATCCATTTCCCCTTCATATTTTGAAACTGGCGTAGGTCAATGGCGAAAAAGAAACGTCTAATAAATTGAGATCTGGAGAGCGTGCGGGGGCTGTGGGACAATTACGTCACAAATTAAGGTGGTACCCTGAGCAAATAACCTTGAGCATTTGCTCCCTCTTTGCCGCACCCCACCTCTACAATACTTCGTAAACTATTACTTGCGCCACCTGGCGAACTTCATACGAATACAAGTAAAATTCACAGATCTAAGAAGTAATAGATATGGCATTCAAAGAAATATTTTTTTATGAAATGTTTTTATGAATTCAGTTACTATACTCACGTCGATAAATAGGTAGGTACTTTCAACTTTTATAGTGATACAAATATTACGATTACGAAAATGAGCTCAAAATTAAAATCCAAGATGGCGCCGATGAAAATTTTTGGTTTATTCGTCATGACTCATGGGTGTCGTTTTCATGGTTTTCGGGGTCGCTGATTACGAAAATGAGGTCAAAATGAAAATCCAAGATGGCGCTGACGAAGATCTTTGGTTTTTCCGTCATGGGTGTCGTTTTCATGGTTTTAGGGGTCGCTGATTACGAAAATGAGGTCAAAATGAAAATCCAAGATGGCGGCCATGAAAATTTTTGGTTTTTCCGTCATGGGTGTCGTTTTCATGGTTTTAGGGGTCGCTGAATACGAAAATGAGGTCAAAATGAAAATCCAAGATGGTGGCCAGGAAAATTTTTGGTTTTTCCGTCATGGGTGTCGTTTTCATGGTTTTTGGGGTCGCTGATTACGAAAATGAGATCAAAATGAAAATCCAAGTTGGCGCCGACGAAAATTTTAGGTTTTCCGTCATGGGTGTCGTTTTCATAGTTTTTTGACTACGAAAATGAGGTCAAAAGGAAAATCCAAGATGGCGCTGACGGTTTTTGGATGTTCCGTCATGGGTGTCGTTTTCATGGTTTTTGGGGTCGGTGATTACGAAAATGAGGTCAAAATGAAAATCCAAGATGGCGCCGACGAAAATTTTTGGTTTTTCCGTCATGGGTGTCGTTTCCATGGTTTTTGGGGTCGCTGATTACGAAAATGAGGTCAAAATAAAAATCCAAGATGGCGCCGACGAAAATTTTGGTTTTTCGACTATATATAAAACGACAGCCATAACGGAAAAATCAAAAATTTACCTGGCCGCCATCTTGGATTTTCATTTTGACCTCAAAAACCATGAAAACGACACCCGTGAAAGAAAAACCAAACATTTTCCTGACCGCCACCTAGGGTTTTCATTTTGACCTCTTTTCGTAATCAGAGACCCCAAAAACCATGAAAACGACACCCATGACGGAAAAACCTAAAATTTTCCTAGCCGCCATCTTGGATTTTCATTTTGACCTCATTTTCGTAATCAGCGTCCCCAAAAACTATGAAAACGACACCCATGACGGAAAAACCAAAAATTTTCCTAGCCGCCATCTTGGATTTTCATTTTGACCTCATTTTCGTAATCAGCGATCCCAAAAACCATGAAAACGACACCCATGACGGAAAAACCTAAAAAATCTTTACCGCCATCTTGGATTTTCATTTTGATCTCATTTTCGTAATCAGCGACCCCAAAAACCATGAATACGACACCCATGACGGAAAAACCTAAAATTTTCCTAGCCGCCATCTTGGATTTTCATTTTGACCTCATTTTCGTAACCAGCGTCCCCAAAAACCATGAAAACGACACCCATGACGGAAAAACCAAAAATCTTCGTCGGCACCATCTTGGATTTTCATTTTGACCTCATTTTCGTAATCAGCGACCATAAAAACCATGAAAACGACACCCATGACGGAAAAACCAAAAATCTTCGTCGGCGCCATCGTGGATTTTCATTTTGACCTCATTTTCGTAATCAGCGACCATAAAAACCATGAAAACGACACCCATGACGGAAAAACCAAAATTTTTCGTCGGCGCCATCTTGGATTTTCATTTTGACCTCATTTTCGTAATCAGCGACCCCAAAAACCATGAAAACGACACCCATGACGGAAAAACCTAAAATTTTCCTAGCCGCCATCTTGGATTTTAATTTTGAGCTCATTTTCGTAATCGTGCCAATATTTATTTTGTATCACAGTAAAAGTTGAAAGTACCTACCTATTTATCGACGTGAGTATATTAACTGAATTCATAATGACCAAAAGTATTTGGACGCACCAATAAATATTTCATAAAAAAATATTTCATTGAATGCCATATCTATTACTTGAAATTACTTCTTAGATCTGTTGATAATGTGACGTAAGCGAGCGAGCGCATGAGTCGACGCGGCGCGGTGACGAGCGACACGGGTTACCCCTTCGAGGCCTGGCGGCATACTGAATGTCAATAGATACGGTTGCGAATACGCTCAGAATTTTGCATAAAAATCTTTATAAAATCAAATTTTGGGTTTTTGAAAAAAAAAATCGTACCATAATGTTCATTATGAAATTACTTATCCATTAGTGTAAAAACAAAATAAAAACAATTGTTAGTTTTGGAGAAGTAGCATGTTTTCAATAATTATTTCTCATTTCTGTGGTTTCGTTGTGAGGGGATTAATTAAATATTTTACTTAAAAAAGAAAAAAACAAAACGTACCATTTTGAAGGTAAGAGTATGTAGAAATTTAATGTATTTTTTGTTGGTTGATATATCTTTTTTTTTAAGAGTTATAAGCTCCAGAAAACTGCATAAAAAACGGCTAGAGCTACGTTTTGCTGGGGGACGCGCCTTAAGGTCATAGTTTTTTTACATATTGCGGACGAGAATCGAATTCAATATGTCCCTCGTTTAACCTAACACCCTGTATAAAAGAATAGACATAAAATTATATTCATTCACCAAAGGTATCGTCGATGTAATTTCTTTATCTGTGTGTGTATGTGTGTATTGCATGGTGTCGATCAAGCGTGAAACGATGCAATCGGTGTATTATATCATCAGCCCGGAGCAATCTACCACTCAGCTCGCTTCTCGGTAATTCTCATCCAGTTACTACCAGCCACCATGCACAGATTTGGCTGTGAACTAATTTGGCTGGTAATTGTCTTTCCTGAATTTTCTACCAATCGTTTTTTCCCAAAATAGAGGAAAAAATCCCTAACTTAGCAACACTGGAATGAACGCGCTTTTGAGAAGAATAACGAAAATGGAATAAAAAAAATGGCGACATGCGAGGAGTTTTTAATAAGGTTATTTAATATTCATGATGTACTGTTATGTTAGAGAATACTTGAGGATGAGACTGCGACATGTCATTTGTTTCTTTTAAATTGCGAACATTTCTCCTCTGTAATTTTTTTTGTTCTTACTTCTTTTTCTAAAAGAAAAATTGAAAGGAAGTCCTGTATCTTGTTAAGGACTTGTTATGAGGAGAGTGTCAAACGAAAAAAAAAACGTGTGGTACTCGGAGACTGCCGCAGTAAAGCTATTATATTATATTGCATAGCATTTTTTATCAAACATTGAAAAATATGAAAATTATTTATTTTATTTTAGATATTTTATAAGAAAACGAATCGTTTTAGACCGATTCGCAGAATAGAAATCCAAAAACCAATAAAACGTATGATAGATGCGTAATAATTAGAGTACTCACTCATTTTCTTTTACTATTTTTTCGTGACTTTCTTCATTAATAAATGCACTTTGTTTATTCATATTTAAAACACTTTGTACACAAATTATACGAGTAAGAACATTTTAGAAGGAGAAAGCAGAGAGACAAAACAGAAAACTTTACACCTTTACACCTTATAAATTATTTAATTTGGCAACCTTGTTATTTTCCGTAACCTAGCAACCTAGGCTTAGGTTATTTTCGTTACGGAATTTCTAGATTCGGTCTCCACGCTCAAGGCCCGCGATAGCAGCTATACAATAGCTTAAGGCGACATCACCTGCCCGCGACCTTGAGCGCGCGCTTAACTCATCGCCTAAACAAATAAGGTTGAAAATGGCGACGCGTTTGATGCTCGTGACTGCCAAAATGAACGATAGTTCGCAGATTTAATTTATTTAAAAAAAAAATACGCTGTAATGTTAAAATATTTTTACATATGTCTTTAGTTGGTTAAATTTCCTTTCTGATAGTAAAAAAATAAATAACAGTTGTCACTCAAAATATTGAGCATTTCGAGACGAAAAAGTTTTTTCGTGTGATTTTTTTGTGATTTTGTGATTTTTTTTTTTCGAGGTTCTTGATTACTTTTAGAAAATATTTTTGCATAAGTCTTTTACCTATACATTTGACTATACACTGTATTTTTTTTGGAATTGTAATAAGTAGCAATACGGCTAACTCTGCGACGAAAAACAGGTCGTTTTTACGGTTCCCCCGTTGACTGCGTCTTAAAACGATGATTATGTGACTAAAAAAGTGATAGATATCTTCTTCTATCTTAATAAAAAGAGAAGTCCTGACTGACTGACTGACTCATCAACGCCCAGCCCAAACCCTTGGACCTAGAAAGCTGAAATTTTGCACAGAGGTTCCCTTTATAATGTAGACAAGGATTTAAGGAAGGATTTTTCGAAATTCAACCCCTAAGGGAGTTAAATAGGGGATGAAAGTTTGTATGGAAATCGACATTTTCACGCGGGCGAAGCCGCTGGCAAAAGCTAGTTATTAATATTGATGGATGGAGAGGAAGAGGAAGGTAAACGTAAAAGATGGATAGATTGTGTGAAAGAGAAAGAATTAAATGATGTCGGGAAAATTTAAGAAGAAAATGTGCTGCGCCGACCTTATATAGAATGGGACAAGGCCATAAAGACGATGATTCTTTTTCTAACAATGCGAATGTATTGCAGGCAAAAAATATCAACAACACAAAACAAAAAAGTATGTTGGGCCATTTTAAGCAATGTCTACCTAACCTTTTGGAGATTATAGGGGCTATATTATGTAAGGACTAAAATTAACTAATATTATTCAATAAAGAAAGGATTATTGCGTCCACAGCCATCATCATCATCATCATTTCAGCGAAAAGACGTCCACTGCTGGAGATAGGCCTCCCCCAGGTGTCGCCACATTGGCCGGTCCTGTGCGTCTCTCATCCAGCGGGTTCCTGCAACCTTGACCAGGTCATCGGTCCACCTAGTGGGAGGCCTTCCAACGCAACGTCTTCCGGTTCGCGGTCACCATTCCAGAACTTTTCGGCCCCATCGGCCATCCGTTCTGCGAGCAATGTGCCCTGCCCATTGCCACTTAAGTCTGGCGATTCTTCGGGCTACGTCGGTAACCTTGGTTCTCATGCGGATGTCCTCATTTCTGATTTGATCACGCAAAGAAACTCCGAGCAAAGCCCTCTCCATTGCCCTTTGGTTGACTTTGAGCTTTCCACAGCCATGTTCTAAAACAAAAACAAAACACTTTTTAAACTGTCAGCGAGAAAAACATCAAAGCATAAAGTTTTTCTATTCAACGGGTACAAACTCAGTATTTCCCAAGCGAATTAAATGTGTTTTTATTTGTATGAGTTGCCTTGTGTGCTTGTATAAAAATAAAACAGCATTTTTCATAGCAACCTTTTTGAAATTATATTATTTTCCTCATTGAGTCTCTTTTTATGTCTGTCGGGCTCAAAGGAGGCTTGAAGTATGTAAACCTTTGTCGTATCCACTTTAGAGAACAATTCATTTGAAAGACAGTGAATCAATACCATAATTTAAACACAGTTTCTATCGATCTTCATGTCAAGCCGCCTTGCCTAGGTGGGTCCGTGGATGGGTGAACACCTTTTCCATATCGAGTGTTCTCCGTGCCTTGGAAAGCACGTTAAACCGTTAGTCCCTGCTGTCAATATTGTAGATCTTTGACAGTCGTAGCAGGTAGTCAGTGGCCCAGATTGTGGAGGTCTGGAGGCTGACCTCCAGACCTCCACAATCTGGGCCACTGACACTCACTTCATGCAAAATGCTGGTATTCAGCTGCAAACCGTAAGATTGGAAGCAAAGATAAGTATTTGATAAATTACTTTTTTCCCGCTTGCACAAATAAGAAGGTTAAAGTGTAAACACCAATCGATTTGTCGAAATACAAACAATTGACAGTTAATAATAGATCTACAACCTGCCTTAGTCACAAGTAGCAAGTTTATCCAGAACCCCCCCCCCCCTTCCCCAGCCCCCCACTTTGAAATAAAATTAGCATCGCCCATCGGCACCATCAAAGCTACGATACGCAGTAAATAACGAGATAATGATCGGTGCTTTCCTATAGACTATAGACCGATAGTGGTCTGATAGTCTGTGGTAGCTTAGTAACCTATTTAGTTGTTGGGTTACTTGAATATAACTTAATTATGTTAGATTTTAGTACTAGCTGCCTGCGAACTTTCATCATCATCCACAGCCCGAATTAACCCACATATGCCACGTTCTTGTACCAGTCTAATCCAGATTTTTCCCTCGATAACAACTTAGATATCGTCTGCCCATCTCGCCGCCGGACGACCTACATTTCTTTTCCCCGTTCTTGGACGCCATTCAATGACAGCCTTAATTATTGTAAATTCCCTTTTTTATAATCAGATTTTGTTTTAAAAAAAAATGGGTTTTAAAAAAACTCCTTTTGAAATCGGTCCAGACGTTTCAGAGACTTGCATGAAGTAGCCGGAAGTTCCGGCCTGGAATAAGCAGACAGTTAAATTCAAAATAAAAAAAATCGGTTGTCTGTAAAGTCGGTTTACTGGCGATACTTGAACGTGACAACGTCATAAGAAAATACAGCACTTACATTGCTATAAACAAACAATTAACACGCCGTTGCTATGGAACGACAATTAACACGCTGTTGCTATGGAACGCCTCAGAGCGAGGTAACGCCTCAGAGCGAGGTAACGACTCATGACGTCATCTTTTTTCGTTCGTGCAGCCGGCCATCGAATTATAAGACGTTATCACGTCAAAAAAATGTTTTTGTGTTCTTGTTGTTGATTGTTCCGTACTTACTTCTAACGTACACCTTACGTAAAAAGCATTAAATGAGAAAATAACTAGATAACCATCACTCGGTGTTATAGAACGACACTCGTCTATGGTAGCTTAGTAACCTATTTACTTACAGGCTTACTTGGATATAACTTGGTTATGTTGACTTTATATCTGGAGGGGGAATGGGGACTGTCGTTTTTTTCTAAAATTGAGTTTTTTTTCTGACATGCCAACAAAGAAAGTGACAGACACAAGGTCCATAATAAGGCCCAGTATCCACGAAAACGGAGAGATGTGCCAAATTCGACCAATCACAGGAAGGGCGAAAGACCAAATGTTTTAAAAAATGTGATTGGCCGATTTCCGCACATCTCTCGTCTAAGTCCTTGGGCCTTTTTTTTTTTTTTTTTTGGTGGGTGGAAAATCATCGAATGACCCCCCCCGCTCTTGGGCAGAGCGAAGGGGAGTGTCAGACTTCTACTGACTAAAAACCGAACCCATGTTCCTTCTTTGCCCTTGCGCCGAGGCCACGTAATCTAGTACAAATACCGCGGCCCCGACGGGCGTCGGCCCTTGCAGGCCCCTCCTTGCTGACATCTCTTTGAGGCGCGCGTGGAACACGAACGCGCCGCCGACACGGTCTGTTGCCGTCATGACGACGGCCGGACGGCGAGCTAGCCCATTACTCACCGTCCACAGGCCCGCGTCTACGGTGGCCGGAAGCCATCACGTGGCCCCCGACGCCCGGAGCGCCTTCCGCGCCTTCCGCGGCGGCTGGGACGTTGAGAGGATCGGTCCCTCTCTCGTTCCGCCACCTCCTTCGCTAGCATCACTGCTTCGCAGAAGGAGGCGACGGCGTCCCATTCCTCCTCGCCCCGGACCATGGCTTGCACCAGGGCCGGACGCGAGAGGTCACCGCCGCCGATCGCCGCTACGAGAACACGGCGGGGCTCCGCCCAGGCAGGGCACACCTCCACAGTGTGCTCCACCGTGTCCTCCGGTCGGTCCTCGCAGTGGAAGCATCCGGGCGTTTCCTCCCGCCTGATTCGGTGCAGGTACCTCCCGAAACATCCGTGTCCGGTGAGGACCTGCGTCAGACGGAAGGTGAGGGCGCCGTGGCTCCTCTCTAGCCACTCCTCAAAGAGGGGACTTACCGCCGCTATCGTGGCGTGCCCTGCACGGGGTTGCGACAGTCGCTGTCTCCATGCCGCCATGAGATCGCACCGGAGGTCTGTCCGCCGCGCAGCAATGTGCCGCGGCAGCAGAGTGACCCCCCGGTGTAGCGCCTCCGCGCGCCACTCGTGTAGGCGCGCGAGGACTATCGCCTCCAGATCCCACGGCGGCAATCCGGCAAGGAGATTCGCCGCCTCGCGGGAGATCGTGCGGTACCCGCGGACTAGCCTTACGGCCATGACCTTTTGGGGCGCGTTCAGGTAGTGGACGGCCCGCTTCTTCACGGCACGCGCCCACACCGGGGCCCCGTAAAGGGCCATGGACCGCACGATCCCCGCATAGAGCCTACGGCAGGAGGCGTTTGGCCCCCCCAGATTGGGCAGGAGCCACCTAAAGGCAGCCGCGGCCCGCTCCAGTCTGGGAGCCAAACGTCGGAAGTGCTCCACGAAGTTCCACCGGCTGTCGAGGACGAGTCCGAGGTACTTTAAAGTACACTCGACACCGATGGAAACCCCTCCCACCGATAGCTGGGATCCCGACGGTGGCACATTCCCACGCCCATGGAAGCACATGGCCTCGGACTTGTGAAGTGCCACCTCGAGACCCAGCTGCCGGATCCTCTCCACGACTGTTTCAACCCCGCGTGTCATATTCGCGGCCGCCGCCTCGTGCGATTCCCCCCGTGCCAGCACCAACGTATCGTCCGCGTAGCAGACGACGCTGACGCCGTCAGGGAGGTCGGCACGGCCCAAGTCCTTGGGCCTAAGGCTGCGGTTCCACTGAGGCGGAGCGGAGCAGAGCGGAAAGAAGCTGTGCCAATCACGTCAATCACAGGGCTTGAAATCCACAATCAAGTTTTCAAGCCATGTGATTGGTGAATCGCGGCACACCTCGTCTCCGCTCTGCCTCAGTGGAACCGCACCCTAACTAGTGAAAGTTCTTTAGTAGGTAAACTAGATTGACATTCAAACAAAATGTAATAAATTAATAGTGTAATTTTGTTTTCTTAGTGCCACAATTACTGAAGATCGCAATATTTCTCATAATGTTTTACTTAGTGGAACAGAATCACGCGTGACCGGGGTCAATTCAAATCATCAATCATCATCATCATCATCATTTCAGCCGAAAGACGTCCACTTCTGGACATAGGCCTCCCACAAGTGTCGCCACATTGACCGGTCCCGAGCGTCTCGCATCCATTTATTTAATTACTTTAGTGAAAATAAACTTATCATTAAAAACATAAGTAAGGAACGAAAAAATACAGTATAAAATCTTAACTTAAAACACATTTAATATGTATCTCAAGAACGTAAGTAAAAAACCTATAATTCTTGCAAATAAATCATTCATTCATTCATTTATTCATTAAATATCTTAAAACTTAGTTAGTTATTCATATCATAAGAGTCTAGAACGAAATAATCATAACATTATTCTAAGTTCCCTACAAAACTTATAAAACTAACATCTCGTAAAAATAACAAAACTGAAAAGAACTAAGTACAACTTGCCTCATCATTAAATCTTTTTCCAATAAAAATAACTATCTCTTTCAAAAGTATGAGTAATATAACTCAATTTGAACACAGCAAGCTTGTCCATATGCAAATGTAGATAACTTCTCTATTAAAATAACTGCGAACAAAATGGTTTTAACAGAAAATAAAAACGAACCAAGTGCGAGTCGGAATCGCACACGAATGGTTCCACCATACCACCACCATAACATAATTATTCAGATCTTTTTCTATTGCTTGCTTGGTGAGCAACTTCTGCCAGAGGAATCTTGGTGACCAATTTGAAGTCTGTCTTTCGGGTTATTGATCGACCACGTTCGTGGTCTCGTATCTTCGACTCTACCCTGAATCACCAAACTATAAAGCCATGGTCTCATTGTTGCGGGTAACGTGTCTAAAAAATCTAAGGATTCGTAATAGCACAAGCGACGACAGTCTTTCTTTAAGGGGGAAGCTCACATCCTGCCCGCGAAATTCAAATTTTCTTACGTTTTTTGCAATTTGCAGGCCAGTGCTTGGTTGCATGTTGATGAACATTTGATTCGCGACTGTAAGACGTATTTAGTTACAGAATTATAATCATCAAAATCACCAACACAACCCTCCAAGTTCATATAGATCGAGAAACTATTTTTTCAAGGTCAAAGTTATTCCTCGATCTATATGAACTTGGAGGGTTGTATTGATGATTTTGATGATTATAATTCTGTAACTAAATACGTCTTACAGTCGCGAATCAAATGTTCATCAACATACAACCAAGCACTGGCCTGCAAATTGCAAAAAACGTAAGAAAATTTGAATTTCGCGGGCAGTATGTGAGCATTCGCCTTAAGGTTGAGTCTCATGAGCTGTCCAGATTTCCTGAGCATACATCTCCAACACCACATCTCCAGGTTGTCAATCTTGCATTGGTCCTGCATTAGCAATGTCCATGTCTCGCTCCATAGAAGAAGACCTCTCTCTATAACTACGGGACCCTAAAAACAGACCCAAGTTGGAAATATCGTTCAAATAATAGCACTTGGCTATAAATAGCTGAAATATAGGCGTTACACCTCCATAAGTTCAATAAGGAATGCGCTAACAGCCAATAATATCGAATATAAACCTATCGTCAGATCCCTATCGATAAGGCAATCGATTTACAGCTTTATCGCGCGTCCCTAGAGTGTAGTGTTGCCAAATAATTTAAAGGCGTTCCTGTAAAGAGGTTTAAGTTTAAATATTATTATAATCTCATAAATGGTTTTATGTAAAACTGTGGTAGTATCATCACTGTTGCTTGCTGTTAGTATTTTTTTATAGTATACCTTCTAGTTGTGCCAAATGCTTTTTTTCGGAAACATTCCTTGGCATAATAATGTAGAACAACTGTGCAAAATTTAATCAAAATCGGTTTAGTAGTTTAACAATGTACACAGCTTGTCAAAAGGCTTTACGATAATTTACTTTTTCCATGATCTAATGGAATTTTTTTAGACAGTCATGTTTGCCATTGTAGCACAATCGTTCATGAAGTAGGTAGACATCTGCCTAGAAAAGGCTCCAATGATCTACTCCTTTCGTACCCAATTTACTCAGTGACCATGCATCTAGAATTCAAACCTGCTCCTCAGTCCTATTTACATCAGTTATCACCTGGAGGCTCTGACAGTCCTATTACCACTCAATACGCGTGCTCCCAATAAACACTCGATAAATAATTCACCCCATGACGCCCCTTTGTTCAGGATGTCGATATTTCAAGGGAAAGTGAACTGAATCGGACTTGGGACTTGGAAACGGTGTGTGTTTGTTCGAGTTCCGTAGCCAACTTACCATAGTTGGCTACGGAACTTGAACAAACACACACCGTTTTTAAGTTTATTGATTATTATTTTATTTTTTTAGATCTTTGGCAGTCGTTACAGGTAGTCAGTCACCTGAAATTCTGACATCCAGTCTTACCAAAGGGTATCGTATACCCCCACAACCCAGTTTAGTACTGGGTAAGTACTAAACTGGGTTGTGGGGGTCAGATAGGCAGTCGCTCCATGTAAAGTACTGGTATTCAGCTGCATCCGGTTAGACTGGAAGCCGACCCCAATATAGTTGTGTCCTTGCCACGGTATCTCTTTCGAACAACTCGCAGCCCCGGCAGGCGTCGCCCTTTACGGGCAATTGTCCAAGTTCCAAGGTTTATGGGCATAAAACCTACCAAAACTACCAAATAAAACATCGATAATAAGTTCTCCTACGTCAAGTAACGATGTTAGTCTAAGAAAATTATGTTATTTTCACGTTATGATAGAAATGACCATATACTAACAGCCCATCATTAACCATACACAATTGTTGTATGAATCAGAACGTCACAACTTTGAATATAGTATACTCGAGCGATACTTACAACTGTCATGTTGACAGCACGATACAAGAAAATTACGTAGATTACAAAAAAAAAAAGTAGGACAAGGGAAAAATTGAAATGTATCTTTCCTTTCTTATAAAAAGTTCCGTGAGTGAATGAGTGAGTGACTGACAGACAATGGCCAGTCTGAAATACTGACGGAAGGAACATCAAAAGGTTTTCTTTGTAATTTTTATTTTTTACGTTTGAGCAGGTCAAAGGAGAATGAACTGTAGAAAATAACTTGCTGTTGCCCGCTTCGTTTGCGTGAAATTATTATATTTTTTAAACAAATTATTTAAAAAATATTATAATAATTTTTTAATAGGACATAGTTTTTAGATTCAACGGTACTAATTTTTTTCACGGAATCCTAATTAGTTTTTGTATTAGTTTTCATTCCATTCCATTCAGCAAATGGAACAGGGACTAGAATTATTTGGCATAAATAATTCACACAGCTACCTAGGTAAATTCAAGGTCCATGTATTTAAGTGTATGTATGTAGGTACCTACACGCTGTTATTATTTGGTAATATTAGCACGCCTTACTTTAAGGAAATTAAAATTATGCTGGTAAAAAACCTCGGAAACTAAAAGAACAGCTCAATATCTACTATGAAAACAAACTCCGATTTCTGTCTTAAAGAAGATTCATTGTAACAAAAAAGTCTCTAAAACTAACAAATCTAGACCTTACAACACTGTTCACTGTTCACCACACCGCGACGCGGGAAAAAAGTAAAATTGACACCGGTTTAAAAATAGAACACGTTCCCGCCGGCATTGTTGTTTTTTTTTTTAAGGCGAATGCTCACATACTGCCCGCGAAATTCAAATTTTCTTACGTTTTTTGCAATTTGCAGGCCAGTGCTTGGTTGTATGTTGATGAACATTTGATTCGCGACTGTAAGACGTATTTAGTTACAGAATTATAATCATCAAAATCATCAATACAACCCTCCAAGTTCATATAGATCGAGGAATAACTTTGACCTTGAAAAAATAGTTTCTCGATCTATATGAACTTGGAGGGTTGTGTTGGTGATTTTGATGATTATAATTCTGTAACTAAATACGTCTTACAGTCGCGAATCAAATGTTCATCAACATGCAACCAAGCACTGGCCTGCAAATTGCAAAAAACGTAAGAAAATTTGAATTTCGCGGGCAGGGTGTGAGCTTCCCCCTTAAGGGACATTAATATTTTCTCCGCAGCCAGGTCTTTTTACATTGCTACTTAAAAGAAAAAGAACTTTAATGTAGTGTCTTTGCTCATCATGGAAGCATCATCGCAATTTGTTGGATCCAGAGTTATTATAAGAGTATGATGGCGGTATTTTGACGATGTTTTATTTCTTTTAGAGGCAGCTCTGTTAGCAAGTGTTTTACGTTTTAAGCCGTGTGTAATCCTACCTTTTTACTCAGAACTCGTTTAGCGCACCTGTACGCGCCTTTTTTTAGATCGGACATGTTGGATTTATTGACGCTTATTAGTGTATTTGTTGAATGTTTGTTTATTATCGGCTTTTAGCGTGGGTGTTGAATAAAAGGACGTAAATAATCAGATGATTCTAAACGCTGGGATATTGTGAGAATAGGTATATAAATTTTGTTTTGACAGTTGGGACCAAACCAACGCCGGTTTGGTCCCAACTGTCATTTCGAGATCTTTGAAAGTCGTTACAGGTAGTGACCCGACAGTCTAACGACCAGTCTTACCAATCGTATTACCCAGTCCTAACTGGGTGGTATAGGTCAGATAGGCAGTCGCTGAAACTAAAAACATTTATATTTCTCAATGGTAATATGTATTCTACAATCAACTTTACCAACAGCAGTATAAAGTTGATATTCGTTCAAGTAGAAAACATCAATTGGGAGCGCAGTTAAAGAATAAGAAGTCTAATATTGCTTAAGACACTCGCAATCGTTAAAGCTTTTATTTTGACAGCTTAATAATATTCATTGCTTCCATCTAGTTGCCGAGAAATGCGAAAAGAAACCAGGAATACTTTTATCTAAACAAATAAATAAGAAGTATTTGTTTGTAAGTGAACTGGAAGTAATGGGGAGAGGCCTTGCCAAAAACAATTAGGGTTTCGTGCAAAGAAATTAAAACCCTTGAAATTGTGAACTGAATCAAATTCAAACGGCTGTACCGATTTTGACGGGGGTTTACTAGCTAATGTTTTAAGAAGTATTTAGGTTTATTTTAGAAAAACGATTATTCGGGTTCCGTAAAAAAACAAAATCCGATTCAAACAGGGAAGAAATATTTTTACAATATTTTCACGCGGACTCAGGTCGCGGTCAGTTGTAAATAATACTCGCAATCCAGGGTGGGATAGTTATGCGGTTGAATATTATTTGTTAAACTTATTGTTTCCCGTGATTTCCCATACTTATTTATATTATTCTTGTAGAGATCTTAAAAGTCACGGAGTCTGGATTTGTGTGCAGTTAATCGTCCTCGTCCACTATTAAATAGGTCTTAAACATTTCTGGTGAAATGCGAAACACTAGGAAGTGTCGAAGGGTGAGCGTTTTGGGGGACTGTCTCTTGTATCATTTGACGAATAGTGCTGATTATCGGCCTAATTATTTTTATAAATCACTTAGATTTTTTTATTTTCATTATTAGTGTGCCTCTGCGAAACTCTTTGGGAATTACAGGCATGATGTTCATCAGACACCTCCTTCCTGGCCATATCATCCTTCGCAAAAACCATTTACTGTTTTTTAGGTCTTCCTCTACTTATACAAAACTTTCCATAACATAGGTAATTAAAATGGCGCCACAACACTCACAACAGCTTAATTAAAACAAAAAACAAGAACGCTCAACAAGCAACACGTCGCCATTTTCTAGTAATTTTGATAAATCACTACACTATACGTCATTCATTGTTACTCGTAATAAACTCTCTCACACAATTAATATAGAAAAGAGGTTCCATACTTGATATTAATCGGGGTCGTAGGCAGATCGTGTGAAACCGATATCAATCTATCACAGTTCTATTATCTGTGGCATAAAATGGCCGCCTGTCAAGATGTAATTATGGCGGGAGTTATTAAGTTTCCTTTTTAGGGTTCCGTAGTCAACTAGGAACCCTTATAGTTTCGCCATGTCTGTCTGTCTGTCCGTCTGTCCGTCCTCGCTTAATCTCTGTGACCGTTAGCACTAGAAAGCTTAAATTTGGTACCAATATGTGTATCAATCACGCCGACAAAGTGCTAAAATAAAAATTGGAAAAAAATGTTTTATTAGGGTAGCCCCCCTATATGTAAAGTGGGAAGTGATTTTTTTTTTAATTTTAACCCTAACGTGTGATATATTGTTGGAAAGGTATTTAAAAATGAATAGGGGTTTACTAAAATCATTTTTTGATAATGTCAATAATTTCGGAAATAATCGCTCCAAAAGTAAAAAACAAAGCGTCCCCCCCCCTCTAACTTTTGAACCATAAGTTTAGAAAATACGAAAAAAATCTGAAAAGTAGAACTTTATAAGGACTTTCTAGGAAAATTATTTTGAACTTGGATGGAAACAACAGATGGAAACTGCAGTTAACCAATATAATTTGGTCCCTGAATCGTATGAGCGCCTATACAATCCAGAGGTCAAGTTTCATTGGCCCGTATTTCAAACAAAAAAAGAATTATTACTACGGAACCCTACACTGAGCGTGGCCCGACACGCTCTTGGCCGGTTTTTTTTTTTGTGAAACCTGTTTTAGACTTTTTTTTGGTGTTTAGTTAGTTATCAAATGACTACTACGCTCTGTAGGGCTATTGCGTATCTTTTTAATGTCAGTGGCTATCATAAGTTTTCATACTCGTAGATTAACTGTAAATTGGTTATGGTTTGGTACATTTTTTTCTTAAAAACTCACCATTTGACAGTTATTTGATAGACACTATACGTTATCCACTGTCATTAAAAGATACGCAATAGCTCTGCTGGGCGGATCGGAAGGGAGTGTCAGACTTCTACTGATTAAAACTACCCATGTTCCTTCTTAGCCCTTTGTGTACGAGGCCGCGGTATCTCTTTCGAACAACCCGCAGCCCCGAACCTGCTTTAGACCCCGATCACGCCTCATGGAAAGCGATGTATGAAGTCTTTGATGGAACGCGTGCCCCAAAGATGCCTGTTCATTCTTTCCCAAAAGGTGCCAATGGGACCCTATCTAATGTACATCCAACTACGGAACCCATTGAGTACAAGTCGCACTTGGCTGATTTTGTGTAGGTAAGGCTTTCTTTTGTATTTTATTAAATACGTTTTGATGTGAAATAGCAATAAAGCTTGTATTAAAGCAATAAAAGTTTTATTGCGATAGATTTTCTAATTACTTTGTGCTTTATAAGCTTATCAAATGAATTGTGTAAAAGACATAAAATTGAAGTTCCCCGTTAATTGCACAGTTTGCCCACTTGATAGGTTATGTTATGAGGCATTTAATTGTGTAAGTGAATAACAATAATTATAATAAACTAGCTTTTGCCAGCGGCTACGCCCGCGTGAAAATGACGATTTTCCATACAAACTTTCATCCCCTATTTAAATCCCTTAGGGGTTGAATTTCGAAAAAAACCTTCCTTATTCCTTGTCTACACTATAAAGGGAACCTCTGTGCAAAATTTCAGCTTCCTAGGTCCAAGTTTTTGGGCTGGGCGTTGATGAGTCAGTCAGTCAGTCAGGACTTCTCTTTTTATTTATATAGATTTATCAGGCTTCCTGATGTAGCTACATTACAATGATATTGTGTTAATTACAAGGAGCGACCGCCTATCTGACCCCCACAACCTGTCAAAGGTAAATAAATGACAGTCGAGCGATACCAACTGCTTTGCTTGCTTTCAGAAGCACGGAGGAAATTCGGTGGTATTATCTTACCACAAGCTTCTCCTATAGGGCCATACACAAAAAAGACCTTTACAAATGCATTTCACCCCGATCCACCAAATCAAGTTATTCCAAGTTACATTCTTTCTTCCCAATGTCTTTTTCTCAGACCGACTTACATAATAACATAACACACCTTCTTAGATCTAGAGATAAGTCGTGGGATATTTTCTAAATTACAGTATTAAAATCTAATCTAGTTTTTAAGATTATATCTGATGGCATCTTAATAATTGTGTGAAAATATTTGTATGGGAACTCGATTTGGATGAGATTGTGTCTCCGAGGCTCGGAAAGTACTTTAAGCCGTTGGACCCGGCGGCTGTCATTGGTTCATCTTTGACAGACGTCACGGATATTCGCTAAGTATTCTTTTTTGTTTTCCGCCTTGGTCTAGTTGTTGTAAGCGAGCTGAGCTCGATTCCCGGGTCGGGCAAAGTGTTATTAAGTTCTGAAAATTCTCAATAGCGGCCACGGAGTTTTGAGTCAGAGATTCCAGCACGGTTTCATTATTTAGTTTAAAAAGTAGGTAATTGATTTTTAAATAGTAATAGTCCCTCCTGACCGTTTTCGGTCACGGCACCCAATCTTAGTGGAGATTAGCCCGATGCGCAGGAGATATTACAGTGCACAAGTGTGTGCGCAGGCACAAGTGCACTCTCTGTTCCTTTTCTCTCATAGTCCGATGGGACGGCAATCCGACACTCGCGGAGAGAGATCAGGCGCAGGACCAACGGCTTAACGTGCTTTCCGAGGCACGGGGGTACTATACCGCCAACTTCCAAACGCCGGGCTACTACTGGGAAATTTCTAATGAAAAACCCAATAGCACTTTTTGTCCTTTTTGTCTTTTTGTCGATTTTTAAATATGTATTGATTAATAAACTAATGTTCTCACAGATTCTCTGAACTCAAACTGGGGGTGAAATACTCTGGAATATAATACACCTCAGTCTTCCCTTAGATGTAGGTAATGTGCGTCTGGTCTGTTATAATAACATTACAGCTATAATTATACATACAAATGAATTAGTGTAATTACTGCAGTAATTAATTTGATAAAATAATATAACAATAACTAATGTGTGTTTTTATTCATTTTCAGGTAAGGATCGAAATCATTCCTCCACACGGCAAGCTGTGCAGGAGACTATGGTATTTATGAACTACTTACGTAAATCTTTTTGCTAAAAATAAACCGACATCAAAAACACAAAATAGAGAAAAATTACTTTAACTCCTGAAGTCGGTGAGTTTTGTTTGTTTGATTAAGTTATTTTGCCACTGACAAGACACCGAAATAGTTAGTAAAAGAAATATTTAAAGAAAATATTTTGCATTTATGGCAGTTTTCTATATTTTAATAAATATCAGTGTCTTGGTTCGTGACCTATAGCCACACTTTCACTTTATCGAATAAACGTTTGTGTATTGTGTGTGCGTTAGACACAAACGTTTATTCTTAAATTACTTACTTATTAAATTACTTACTGACTGGCCTGTTGGTCTAGTGGTTAGTGACCCTAACTGCTATGCCGGAGGTCGTGGGTTCGATTCCCACCCAGGACAAATGTTTGTGTGATGAGCACGATCATTTGTTCTGTGTCTGGGTGTAATTTATCTATAATATGTATGTATTTAGAAATATATAAGTATGTTTATCAGTTGTCTAGTACCCATAACACAAGCTCTGCTTAGCTTGGGACTAGATGGCGTTGTGTGATAGTTGTGGAATATTATTATTATTATTATTATTATTATTCCCTAAATCACGGCGCGGCGCGGAGGTTATTTTGAAAAACTGAAAACATAAAAAATAATAAAAACTAAAAAACAGTGTACCTAGTTCTATTAATATTGAGCAGGTACCATAAATTATGTATTTTTGACAATCTCCTGAATTTTGACGAGGATACACAACGGCAACTTGTATAAAGTAAGTTACGTACTTTTCGTACAAAGTACAACCACAAGTCACCTGTTACCAAGCAAAACCTAAGTCTAGCCAAGTCTAGGTCTCCTAGGCATTACTTTCTCGGCATTAGGTCATCAATCACACACGGCTGACGTGTACAATCAGAGGGCCGCGGTGGGCCCCGTACCAGATAACTGGCCTTAGGTCATAGGGTCAGGGTAGGGTTGGGATAACTGGGCAACTTTCTAAAAGGATTTGGTTTGTGTGTTGTGTTAGTGTTGTGCCCTTTTTTAAGCCAATGAGTTTTGCATCAGCAGTAGCTAGAAGAATGGATGGATGTTTTTTCCTGGTTTATGGTTGTTAGGCTTCTTCTCAATAGATAAAACTTTTCATCGGAAATGTGCACATTTGCTTATTACATGTAGTACCACTCACCACAGTAACCTAGCCCTTCGAGATATACGAACGTGTAGGTAGGGCTGGGCAAAATACATGCTCTGCTTTAAGGCGAGGTTGCAGTAATTTGTTTTTATGTACCTACGCACGACCTCGCCCCCCGCCCTGCCGCGCGAGCGATATAATGCCTAAATTTTGACTGTTTTTTGCTTCTTGGAGAAAAACTATAAAGTAATTATACAATATGTTTTTAACATTTACTTCAAAATAAAAAGTTCTATCTATTGATATAACTTTTATATAAATTCATGATGAAATGTCTTAGCAGTACATGTTTGAAATTGTGATTTAGAGTCATGTTTGATAAAAAAAAGTATCGAGCCGATCATTCTAAATCGCGTTTCTATCTTTACGATTTACTAGAGAGTATGTTCAATTTTTATGTAATGATTTTTCTTGATCCAAAATACTCGTCATTAAAAGCAGAAATCACTTCTCCAGCAAGTCCCTCAGTCGCTCGCGTGCATGTACCCTAATCTCCAAAGATATTAAGGAACCCACGACTGGCCCGAGGGCTTAATTTGAAGGCATAACACTCAGACATATCCTCCGTATGTGGGGTAGGTAATAACTTGGACGGAACATGGTTTTGTCTTCAATTATATCGTGTAAATAGAATTTTGAGTTATCTCTCGGATATTATGCTTGGTAGTTATTTTGGTGAAACGGACCCTACGCGAAGCCCATAACCATGTTTTCTGTACATATCAAACTAAGTAACTCTACGTAAAATACATTGCTGGGAAACCAGTTGTTTTTGGGTGATAAATCTCATTTTTTGACCAATATCTTCGTAAATAGGCCGGAAGGGCAGGAAGGACGTTATGGCCAAAAACAAAAAATATCGCTATCACGGGGAGAGAGTCTTTCGGCTTCAAGATCACTTTTAGGGGATCGGACAAAATAAAACTGATTATTAGTCCGTCAGATAGATTTCCAAAAGTTATTGGACACGTATTTTTTCTTTTTTCACGTAAACTTAAAATGAAGACGATACAGTGCTTCGAAAACTCGTGTGACGTCATATGATAGTACATTTTGACGACACAAGTGACGTTTCAAGCCCCACTCCAAGATCTTTGACACGTTTTATCTTCGTCATTTTTATTGATTTGATAAAACAAAAAACACGTACTTATTCAATATTTTTCGATAATCTAACTTACGGACTAAACAGAATCATAATATTATTTTGACCCAGTCCGATCCCCTATTCCAGCTAATCTCCAAAACCGCTGGACCGATTTTTACTTTTTAAGCTACATAATTATTACACAGGGCGTCCCACGGCTATGCCACATGGAGGGAAAATACCTAGAATATTGTAGATGGAACATTTTACTGAAAGAAGACATTACCTATTTTAATTTAAAAAACAATTTAAACTGTATTCATAGATTTTTAAATAATTACATGGTTGAACCGGGAATAGAACCGGCTACAGGAGAAAAAAAATTACCCTGTAGCTTTAACATACTGATCGAAAGGCTTCATCATAAGGATTATTTTTTGCTAAATAACATAGTGTCAGATATAAAAGGAAGACCATGAATTTTAACATTTTTAATTAAAAATAATCAAATCAAATGCTCAAATTAGTCAAAATGAGTCTCATTGTTGAATACAAAGTCGCACTGTTTTGATTATTTCACTCCCTGTCGAGATTTTGATCTTGTAGTGGTGAATATTTTAGAATAATACGTCTAAGCCCTGTTTGTAGCTCGTGGATATTTTCATACTGGTTCTTATAAACTTAATTCATCACTTGTACCTATGTCCTTACGGCAATGTCAGGTTTTCATTTTTTGAACTTTCACATCAAATGTTAAAATTCATAGTCTTCTTTTTATTTCTGACACTATGGTATTTTGCAAAAAATAATCCGTATGATGAACCCTTTCGATCAGTATGATAAAGCTAAAGGGTAGTTTTTTTTCTCGTGTAGCGGGTTCGATTCCCGGTTCAACCAAGTACTTAATTTAAAAAAAAAATATGAAAGCAGTATAAATTGTTTTTTAAATTAAAATAATGTCTTCTTTCATTAAAATGTTCCATCTACAATATTCAAGGTACCTACTTTCCCTCCATGTGGCATAGCCGTGGGACGCGGACTCCCTGTATAGGTTATAAGGAAATGGGTAAATTAGAATTAACGTTCCGTGCAAAAACCCCTTGAAATTGTTAACACAATCCTATTAAATTAGGCATTTGTATAGGTAATAATTTCAAACTGAGACCCACCTAGTTTCCCATATAAATGAATACAACATAATCCAGCCCTTAATAACATCATAATTCCACACATAAATCTAGCCAGCGCCACTTATAACAAACACCAAATTATCTTTCCACACTATTTTACACTTCACCCAGTTACTAACCACCTACAGTTCATTCAAAACAAGTTTACCTTTTCTTAAACATCACTGTTTAAACGACTGTAACCTTTATACTCTTGATCTTAAGGTTGATTTTCTGTTGACTACCGCTGACTGAGTCTCAAAAATAACAAAGTGAACTTTATCGAATTGACATAAGGTTATTTACTATTTTGTACTTGCTGCACTTACAGTTTACAGATACAATATAACACACACTAACTTAAAAATCGTATGCAATAATTAAGCTTAGGTAAACCTAAGCTTAATTATTGCTACTCATAAACATATCTAGATCCGGTTCCTGAGCAATTAGAGCCTTTAGCAAATTCATCGCCTGGGTTGTGGGCTCACATCGAGCATATTGGGAACGCACAGAGACCCGCGAACAAGCCTCGCTAGACACAACGACCTCCAGAATCGGTCCGGATGGTGTGATTATTGATACATTTTACATGAGAGTTAAGTAATAAATAAAGGCATGTATTTAAACCGTTATCTGTATATTCCCTTTTTTCGAACAAAATATTTTAAAGTTACACCAAAAATACTGACTTGCACACAAATTATCTCAAATTATGCACACTTAAGAAACCAAATTTAGTATCTTTTTTAATGGCATTTGCAGAACTCTTTTACTGAACGAATAACTATTAGGTATCAAAATAGTATATCTAATAATTCTTTAGTCTAACAAACATTTTAAAACTTTTTTAAGGAAAACCTACACCTGATTTACTCCATGACGCGCGCTCGCTTCGCTCGCATATTAAATAACACTAATATCTTCTGTCCCCGAAGTGCCGGGCCTCCGCCGGCCTCCTTCGTCGGCCTACGGCCCGGTGCCCATGCCGCCCATAAAGGACACTGTCGCGAGACGGTCGTATTAGATATCAGTTTTAGAAATTCCGTAGTAAGATTGTACAATAAATTTAGAGTGCAAGTTAGTATTTTTGATAAGCAATTAGTATTTTTGTTTTACAAATCATATACCTATCCGATGTATAGTCGACCAAGAAATTGGTTTACCACTTTAGATGACATCTCCCAGTAACATAATTAGTCTTCATGTGTGTATTATACCAAGATTATGTCTGTACCTTCAACATATTGTAAACCCAAACGATTTTAAAAGAGTGTCCATGAAGTTTCTTGCCATTCTTCTCATGAGACCAACGCTTTGGAATGGGCAACTACAGTACAATCACGAGTTATTATGCCTTGTGACTGGGACTGTAGCTTAGTTTATTTAGCTTCAGTAGTTTACTGCCGCACTCGGAGAGCTTCAGTGGTTGCTTGGGACGTCGCTTGGTAAAGGTTTTTGGCAGTTTTGTCATACAAAAGTATGTCAAGCCTTTGCTGGGTGGCGGCTTGAGTAATCGTTGGATATCTCTGAGTGCCGCAGTTAGTTTAATTCGACTATTCAAAAGTGCCTGTAACGGCCTACTTGAAATAAATGCTTTGAATTTTGAATTTTGCTAAGGATGACAGATTGACAGATTCTGACGTGAAAATAGCACTTGATGTTTTGTACGTGCAAATGATATTCAACCTTAGAGTGGTAAACCAATTTCTTGGTCGACTATACTAACTACATTTTTGGTGTGAATTCGATAAAAAAGGTCATCTCGTTTTGTGTGATTTTTTAGACTTTTTTGTAGGAAATCAATTGGATTTTTTGGTATGCATTCAGTTAATTAGTGGAGTTACCTAGTGTGCTGAAAAATTAAACAGATGTGCATTTAAATATAACCCATAAATAAATTAGTCCCTCAAAAACTACCTTAAAGCTGTCTCCCAATTAACAGAGTGAACTTTATACACTTTGACATAAGGTTGTCGCTGTCAAACGGAAAACGCAATCTGAAGGGACTGTAGTGTTGGCGAGTAGTTCACGCGGCAATTTCCCCATGGCCCCTAGGTCAGCCTAGGCAATCAGCCTAGCCTAGTGCTTTGTGTGTCTCTGTGTTACCTACATACGTAACTAACCGCCGGGCATAAAGTATGAGAAGTACTGTAATTATAGGGATGGGGTGCTAGTGAAGTTGGTTGTCGATAGTTTTGTGTTTAGAGCCGATGATTTGAAAAAGCTCGCATTTTTTCTTATTTTTACTACCCGTGCCCCGCAATTTTGATTCACGTGAAATTATTATTTATATTTTTTTACGAAAATCCGACTTTAATAGTGATTTGAGTCAAATTTTGTTTTTTTTTGCACGCATCCTTATCTTTTTGTAAAATAAAATTAGCCTAAATAAGTAGTACACTAGCTAAAACACCAGCTATCTTTCGTTTTCTAAAAATCTGGTCAAATCAGTACAGCCGTTTCGAAGATAAGCCGAAACATACAGCCAGACTGATGAAACAGAATTACCGTATAACATACTTTCTTACGCAATCAGTAAAAAGCTGTTATTTTGAAATTATCTATATTTAAAACAGACACTCACATTTTATTTATTTGTACAGAAGATTCGCATTTGATAAATAACCAGATTCTTAAAATCTCCTTTTTTTTTTGGTGGGTGGAAAATCGTCGAATAACACCCCCCTCGCTCTTGGGCAGAGCGAAAGGGAGTGTCAGACTACTACTGACTATTTTTTTCTTAAAATCTCCTTTATTTATTTTTTGGTGATTCCGATTTCCCATCGCCAACATCACTATCATCATCACTTCATCACTATCACTAACGAATTTTGATGCGGGTTTTTTTAATAGATAGAGTGATTCAAGAGGAAGGTTTTAATACGTTTTTTGCAACCGTGCGAAGCCGGGGCGGGTCACTACTTAGTTTCAAATAAACTCGATTCTTCCTTCGATCTCGATCCTTTCTCAGTCCCATCCCTACTATTTTACGACCAGCCATTACCAACACCTGTTTAGTAGCAGCACCTAGTTGTTACAGGTTACACCTGTTACAGGTTTGCTGCAATTATGTTCCACTAGCTTTTGCCAGCGGCTTCGCCCGCGTGAAAATGACGATTTTCCATCCCTTATTTAACTCCCTTAGGGGTTGAATTTCGAAAAATCCTTCCTTATTCCTTGTCTACATTATAAAAGGAACCTCTGTGCAAAATTTCAGCTTTCTAGGGCCAAGGGTTTGGGCTGGGCGTTGATGAGTCAGTCACTCAGTCAGTCAGGACTTCTCTTTTTATATAAATAGATAGATAGATAGATAGAAGATAGATAAAAGTCAGACATTAGCTGGGACAAATTTAGTTCCTCAGTAGAGTTCATTTGGCAGCCATAACTTTTTTTTTTTTTTTTTTTTTTTTTATTATAAATGGGCTTGCTCTTGACTTCAATCTTGCCCTAAGGGCATAGATGATGTCGACGATGGAACGAGCTTACCCAGTAGAAGCCTGTTTACTCGCGACTTAAACAGATTAGGGTTATATGAACTCGGAATACCATACCATAATAACTGTTTTATTAACTTGTCATTTTCACAGCCGTTAAGTTTTAACTTAAGTGCGAGAAATGGCAATTATTTTGATGTGTTTAAATTACCTGTCTTGGTAACTGGGATGAGGTATGCATAAAAGAAAATAACTTAATCTAACATTTATTACTACGACGACCCACTCCGGCTTCACACGGAGGTAAGTAATGTATAATTATGTACATTAAAACATTCTTCTTAAATCACTCTGTATATTGCTAAAAATTGATTTAAAATCCGTTGCGTAATTTAAAAATCTAAGCGTTTAAACTGCGGGAGCGACTTTGTTTTATACTATATAATTATAGAAGATCAGAGGGCACGGCATTGCCCCCGCCGAGTCGAGCGCGAAGCAAACACTGCCGTACCATCCTTTACTGGAACCATTTCGCCGCATTTTCAGGCCCCTATTTGAGAACCTCTGGATAAGACCAGAAGGCAGAAATTTTCGTCATCCAGTAAGCTATAAAATCACACATAAAATTTAAAAAAATCAAATCTGTAGGTCATTTAGTTCCGAAGATAAGCGAAAGCAAAGTTTCGCATTTATGACACTCACTCACTCACTCACTCGTGATCATCATAATAGAACTAGTACTTCCCATAAACTCAGAGAGCTGAAATTTGGTACAGAGTTAGGGTTTATATGGCCACATAAAGAGAAAACTATAAAAACTAGGATAATCGAAGATCTGGACTATCTGGTGACCAGGGTTGAAGGTTACAAGGGTATAAAACCAGGTGCTCCATGACACCATTGCACCAATCTCGGTTAAGTCACACAACATTAACTATAATATTAAAGATATCTCAGTATGAAACCTTAGACTTGGCACGACTTTGTCTAGATTTCATTACTTTTAGGGTTCCGTACCTCAAAAGGAAAAAACGGAACCCTTATAGGATCACTTTGTTGTCCGTCTGTCTGTCTGTCAAGACCTTTTTTCTCAGGAACGCGTGGAGGTATCAAGCTGAAATTCATATCAAATACTCAAGTCTGTGGTCTCTTGGAGCTGTGAAAAAATCAAACTTCTAAGTCAACGCGATCAAAAGATACTCCCGTTTATGCCGCAAATTTTCGACACTCGCAAGGGAATCAAAACCTACAGGGTACTTCCCGTGAACTCAGAATCTTGAAATTTGGTACGAAGCAACGTCTTATAGCATAGATAAAGGAATAATTACGAAAACCATAAATTTTTAGTTACATCAAGATACTCCCGTTTATGCCGCAAATTTTCGACACTCGCAAGGGAATCAAAACCTACAGGGTACTTCCCGTGAACTCAGAATCTTGAAATTTGGTACGAAGCAACGTCTTATAGCATAGATAAAGGAATAATTACGAAAACCATAAATTTTTAGTTACATCACATAATATATTTTTTTTACGGAACCCTCGGTGCGCGAGTCCGACTCGCACTTGGCCGGTTTTTAGAGATAAACAAGCAGCTCCATCGAGACTTGGCTAGTTTTTTAACAGAATGTTTTTGGTGGTAATACTGACTGAAAATATGAAAGGGTAAGGGAAATATTCGTTTAGCAACCCAGAGGCCTAGAAAAGTGACAATCTCTGACTGCATGCAAAGCTATAAAACAGTGGCTGAAACACCACGTTAGGTAGGTACCTAATAATAACCACACAATAATAAGAAAAAAGAATAGGTAATACTTACTATTTTATAATCAAAATTATTTACTTTGACACAGGGAATCCCATAAACTTCTTTATAAACATGATACACTATTAAAAACACGTTTTATTACTAAACCCCATAAAACGTAAGGTCCCACCACTATCAAATTTTATCGACAAACGTGTGCCCATCACTAGTTTATCGTATTTATACAGAGCTTTATGAGTATGTGGGATGTTTAATACGTAAGTAATGACTATGATTATTGCTGTAGATTGAATACATTATACTGTGTAGGCATAATACATAAAATCACGCCTGTAGGTAATCTACGATAGGTCAAACCCGGCCCAAACCCTTGGAAGCTGAAATTTTGCACAGAGGTTCCCTTTATAATGTAGACAAGGAATAAAGAAGTTTTTTTTTTTAAATTCAACCCTAGGATTTAAATAGGGGATGAAAGTTTGTATGGAAAATCGACATTTTCACGCGGGCGAAGCCGCTGGCAAAAGCTCTACATATTTGGGGTAGGTACCACCCGTTTTCTTTTTCTATTCTTCTCTTATAAACTCCATTCTATTTCATATCCAATCCATCTATCTTTTCTTTGGCCTTCCTCTCGCTGCCTTGCGGTTTCCACGACCCTGAATGGGTTTCCCAGGTCTGACTGGAACGCTTCAGATCCTATCATAGTTTGGAGCATATTTGAACGGAGCCTAGACTTCAAATTTACTCTTCTATTTCTCTTTCATATCATTCCTTACTTCCTTACACGATCCATCCATCGACGGGGAAGTGCTAACAACTCCTAACTTACATTTTTTTACGAAAACGACTTATGAATGTAGTTCGATAGTGAATAAAATTGCGCGTCTACTGCTATATGATTTAAGTTGGAATTCGCAAAATTGGCGTAGCTAGGCACCGAAGAAACATCTCCTATGTTAAGGTCTAAAAGGTAATAAAAAAACGGTTTTTTTTCGCCTCCTGTAAAATTTGGTTTTTGTAAGTTAGGAGTTGTTAGCACTTCCCCGTCGCCATCTTTTCTTTGGCCTTTCTCTTCCTAGTCTAAACAAACGTGAATTTACCTGAATATCGACTTAAACGGCTATTATTATATAGCCACGAGCCCCTTACCGTTGATATCAATAGGGTAGTTGACAAAAAATAAATCTAATTAGTCCGTCAGATAGATTTCCAAAAAATATTCAACACGTATTTTTTCTTTTTTCACGTAAACAAAAAATGAAGACGATACAGTGTTTCGAAAAGTCGTGCAACGTCACAGTTTGGTCAATTTTTACCAGACTATGACGTCAAAAGCCCCCACTCTTCTTTGACATGTTTTATTTTCGTAAATATTAATTTGATAAAACAAAAAACACGTATCCAATATTTTTCGATTATCTAACTGTCTAACAGACAGACTAAACAGAATCATATTTTTTTTAGTAAGTCAACTACCCTATTATATTATTTCAGTTAAATTATCTTTAGAAAGCCTAAAATTAACTTAAGAATAGCTCTACAGGCAATCTCGTAGTATGTAATTAACCTAAGGAGCAGTAATGCCTCCATTACAGCAAAACTGAGAACTTTAAGTTCATTTAGCGGTAATTGTATCTTAGAGTTAAGTATAAACTAAGGGTCGTTTAAACTAGGTTTAAACTAGGGATATAACGGAGGTGGTTTTATCGGAACCGAAGTCGGTATCGGAGTTTTTAAATTAAATATGGTTTGTCGGAATTTGAGTTCGGAATCGAGTTAGAGTCGAAAGCGGAGCCCAAGATGGTGGCCCAAGAGCAAGGGGCCTAGTTATATAAAATAATACAAACATTATTCAGCCGGGTTCTTTAATTTAAATAAAAATACAATAATACCTACATGATAATAAACCGACATGCATTAAACTGTTCGTACACGTTGACGCCATGCTCTGCAGCCGCTATCTGGATACGCTTCGACCTCCGATTAAAACTGTCGATTTAAAAGTGTCGGAACCGGAGGTGTATTGTCAATCGGAAGTTTCGACCTATCGGAATCGGAGTCAAAGCTCCGTAACATCCCTAGTTAAAACTCTGTAATGGGAAAACGTGAGTACTTCGTATTTACTTAGTTATTAAAGTAGTGAGTCGAAATATTAAAGTCTTTACGTGCCTTTTAACTTTTTTACGACTTTGAGGTTACAGCAGGTTTATGACTTCAGACCTTTTCAATGTTATCTGTAAAGAGGTTTTTGTGCTAAAAGAACATTTAATGGCCCTCCTATCTATGTCGATTGGAAGTGAAATAAAAAAAACACCGCCTCACTCTTAGGCTGAGTTGCATCAAAAAAGTAGTTAAAGTTAAAGTTTGTGTCAAATGGCACGTCAAACAAACATCAAAACTTCAGTTTTGTATCGGTTATGCCAACAATGAGTTGCGCGATTTGACAAATAGTTAAATGACGTCATAACTTTAACGGTAACTGCAACCACTCACTTTCCGCTGGTTAGTGTTATAGTTTATGTTAAATTGTCTGTCAATTTTATTGTCAAACGCGTTGAATATAACCTTTAGACATCATGTCCCTGCTCCAAGAAATACTCGCAGAAACCAGTTCTGATGACGAAAGCGATGAAAAGATAAATGTGATTACCTAGAGCCGATCGTTTTTCCACATGGAACGACGAATGTTTCTTGCCAAGATTTCGAGTCTCTAAAAACGTAGCTTGGTGGCTGACTATACGATTGCATTGCAAGGATATTCATCTTATGTAATTGTTCAACCAAAAAATAATAGGTACGTGCTATAGGTAGACAAAGCAATAAATATAACAGGTACTTACTTTGTTTGAATGTTTGCAAAAAAAATTTTGTAATAATTTTTCTATTAGATACCCCATAATAGTACTGTCAAATTTGACAAAAACTTTAACTTTAACGACTTTTTTGGTGCAACTCAGCCTAGAATTTCTCCTGTATCTGTTATCTTTAATTATAGCGATTGTTACCTACTTATCTAGGCACTATAAAAGCCATTGTAAAAACAACTTCTCATGGAGGATATTAAATATTGTTGGCTCAAAGTCACGACATCAGCCAGTAACCGTGCGGTTAGCGTCCGGTCGACGTGCGGCAACCGACAGAAGTTCATAAAACGAGGCGAGCGGCGGTGCAATGGTGACTTTTTGCTTGGACAGCGCTCGGAAAGGACTTGCTACCCGACTATTATCGTGTGCTTCGCTAATTTTGGTTTATGTTTTTGATCGTGTACTGATTATTCCATTTTGCTAGTGCTATTTCTATTTGATTATTGTTTAAAATGTTTGTCTTGATACTTTTGTAAAAGTGTAATTCAAAAGATATTAAACATTGTTTATTTTGTTCACGTATTTCACTTCTGATTCCTAATATCAGAAGTGGGATAGTGGATTCTTTTCGCCCACAAGTTAAAAACTAGTTTTCAGGCTTTTAATTTTAGATAAAAGCGGGTAGTAGTTGGCAATGGATAGATCGAGTTGTTCGCGTTAAAAAACTAGTGCCTCTCGTTCTAAGCGATCTCGTAGCCACCATAAGTGGAGTGGAAGGTCACGTATAGCAAGTTTCGGGATCCGATCGCCGTTCCAAGCGCGAACGAGATCGTCGTCGTAGGAGCCGCGTGAAAACGCGAAGTCCTGTGTAACCGCTCTCGCGGTTGAGGCGACGCTCCGGACAGGATTGGTTTACTTTCGTTCCTGATACAAGTAAGATCGAACCATTTTAATATTTCGTTGGTTTAGTAGTCGTAAACGCGACTATGAGCATGAAGGTTCTGGGTTCGATTCCCGGGTCGGGCAAAGTGTTATTTTCTGGATTTGTGCCCTGTTGGTGACAATGGCTCACCCCTATTACATGGTTAAGCTTATGTCTTAACATAACTGGCGAAATGTGGGTATACTGGGTACCTCTGCCTAACCCTTCGGGGATTGCAGGCGTGATGTTATGTGTGTGTTTATAAGGTCACTGGGGTGATTGGCAATGCCTCGGACGCATTGGTGGTTATTTACATGGTGGTGCTAATACGTCGCTTAACGATTGGTTGACCAATAACAGCACGTGGACTCATTTTAAACACGATATGGTCACTGTGCTATAATGACGTTATGAATACAAGTATCTGTATGACCTACAGATAGTTTTTTTTTAAGTCGGGTACTTGTGTATGTTAGTTTAAATATTTGTGAAGGTACCCACGATACAGGAGAAATTCCTGGTGAGGGGCAACGTTGTGATTTGTGGTATATCTGATGCTAAACAAAATACAGTCAAAAGTCTTGTTTTCCGTATATTTGAAACCCAAAAGTGCAGTTGTTGGCACATCAAACTCAAATAATCATGGTCTGCGTAAACGCAAACCCCTACGCAATAAGATCAGTTGACTTGTTTTTCGTGTGAAGACGTAGGTAGGCCGTATACAGGTGCACTGTAAAGTCTGATAAGTTTTGCTTTATTATAGAAGTTGCTTTTTATTACACATGATAGGCTAAGAAAGATGCCAATGAGTTACGTATCAGTTGATGTTTATAAGGATTTTGATGAAGTAAAGTTGTGGTTGCAAGCCAAGAGATTCTATCGGCTTTATTGTGTTAGACTTAGACAGTACCAGTAATTATTGTGTAGTCGTAGTCCGATTAAAATTGAAGGTTTTTGAGGAAACTCGAGTAGACAGTGGGTGTGTTTGTTGTATGTTGTGCGTTGTGCGTTTAGTTCTGGTTGAGGTCAGGGTCTGGAAAGACCGTAGTGTTAAGTCAAATAGTGATACACACGGGAGATAGACTTGTTTACTAGTCAGTTAGTGATCTGTGGTTTTACTCGATGATTTTTGTGAACCTGGCATTTTTTTGACGCAATAATGTTTTTAAGACTGAACGACAATGGTAGGTACATGACCCAGGGTGGTTGATTGTTGTATTTTCGATAATTTCCAGTTTAGCCGCGTTTGATTTTATCAACGAGAGTGGGACCTAATGGATGTTTGGTCAGGTTCTGTCGTAGATTTGTCTCTTTGCATAGTAACCATTACTTATGAACGTGTGGTTTGGTCAAGCGCGTGGCCTCAGCTGCGTGTGTGAAAGTCTGTGTGATACGCTAACAATGTGTCTATGTCAACAGCCACTGAGGGGTATGCAAACTTAGAGCCTATGCCTACAGTGTGTGTGGAAGTCGACATCTGAGGGGTATGCAAACTTGGAGCCTATGCCTACAGTGTGTGTGGAAGTCGACATCTGAGGGGTATGCAAACTTGGAGCCTATGCCTACAGTGATGTGGAAGAAGTCTGTGTGATATGCTAACAATGTGCTTATACATCCCTATGTTCCTATTGGTATTCTTGTCTGACAAGTTTTGTTTGGTGAATGTTTCTTTGAATTTGATTCTCGACTTGAATGTTCCTTAATGAATGAGATTACTCTTTTGTTGTACTACTCGGTTAGAGAGCCTTGGTGTTAAAGGTTTTACTCGATGATTTCAGCAGTTTTTGTTGCAATAGAATTTTTAAGGTTGGTGTGAAGGACTATGGTATATGACTCAAGGTAGTTGAGTGTTGTATTTTCGATAATTTCCAGTACATTTGATTTAATTAATGAGAGTCGAATTTGGTGCCACCCAATGGAACTAAATTTTGGTCAGGAGTGATCGAGCGGAACAAAATTCTGATGTAAATTTGTTTGTTTGCAGAGTAACCATTACACAAGGATGGACGCAACGCAACGCTGCTTGGCCTTAGCAGTGGTTGCCAGGGCTTTGCCACAATGACGCCGTGAACGTGCACGTCACTGCAGGGTGCCAGCGCGCCGTACTGGCGTTGCTGAGCGCGTCGCTGCAAGGCGACTGCGCGCCCTACTGGCGTTGCCGAGCGCGCCTTCTGGCGTTGCTGAGCGCGTCGCTGCAAGGCGACTGCGCGCCCTACTGGCGTTGCCGAGCGCGCCTTCTGGCGTTGCTGAGCGCGTCGCTGCAAGGCGACTGCGCGCCCTACTGGCGTTGCCGAGCGCGCCTTCTGGCGTTGCTGAGCGCGTCGCTGCAGGCCGAGCGCCTCGCTGCAGGCCGAGCGCCTCGCTGCAGGCCGAGCGCCTCGCTGCAGGCCGAGCGCCTCGCTGAAGCCCAGCGCCTCGCTGCAGGCCGACTGCGCGCCCTACTGGCGTGTACAGCGCGTGGCTCCGGGCTGCCAGCGCGCTACTGACGTGTTAAGCGCGTCGCTCCAGGCTGCCAGCGCGCTACTGACGTGTTAAGCGCGTCGCTCCAGGCTGCCAGCGCGCTACTGACGTGTTAAGCGCGTCGCTCCACAGTGCCAGCGCGCCCCACAGGCGCAGTTGTGTGCGGCACTCCACGGTGCCAGCGCGCCCCACAGGCGCAGTTGTGTGCGGCACTCCACGGTGCCAGCGCGCCCCACAGGCGCAGTTGTGTGCGGCACTCCACTGTGCCAGCGCGCCCTACAGGCGTAGTTGTGCGTGGCACTCCCCCGTGCCAGCACGCCCCACTGGCGTTGTGAGACACGCTATCAAGGAGACAGCGAAGACTCAGCCGCCTTGTTGGAAGCTGACGAGGACGTCAGAGCGTCAGGAGAGGCCGTGTTGGCTCAAAGTCACGACATCAGCCAGTAACCGTGCGGTTAGCGTCCGGTCGACGTGCGGCAACCGACAGAAGTTCATAAAACGAGGCGAGCGGCGGTGCAATGGTGACTTTTTGCTTGGACGGCGCTCGGAAAGGACTTGCTACCCGACTATTATCGTGTGCTTCGCTAATTTTGGTTTATGTTTTTGATCGTGTACTGATTATTCCATTTTGCTAGTGCTATTTCTATTTGATTATTGTTTAAAATGTTTGTCTTGATACTTTTGTAAAAGTGTAATTCAAAAGATATTAAACATTGTTTATTTTGTTCACGTATTTCACTTCTGATTCCTAATAATATAATAAAAGTGTTAGTACCTCTAGAGCAATATTTTCTATTCAAGGTCTACTGTAGACACGTCCCTATCCATTTCTTTTTTTACAGAAACTAATAAGTAAGGACCCTCCCCCCCCCCGCCCCCCGCCCCAACTGACAAAAAACACCCCATTTGCGCGGTATTGAAAACTTCGATTTAGACATTTTCTTTTAATCGGTCTTAGCTGCTAATAAGGGTATCTATTGCACTCTACGGGGCACACTTCATCATCTGCCTAGCCTTTTCCCAACTATACTGGGGTCGGCTTCCAGTCTAACCGGATGCAGCTGAAAACCAGTATTTTACATGGAGCGACTGCCTATCTATCTAATACTAGGTAATACGATACCCTTTGGTAAGACTGGATGTCAGAATTTCAGGTCACTGACTACCTGTAACGACTGCCAAAGATCTATATATATGGCAGCCGGGACCAACAGCTTAACGTGCTTTCCGAGGCACGGAGGAAACTCGGTATGTCGGGCGGTCACCCATCCACAGACCGACCTAGGCAAGCACAGCTTTACCTAAAGATCGACCCGAGTGGCAGTTCTTATTAAGCCACGAGCTTACTAACCTACGGGGCACACTTGCACGACAGCGACAGCAAAAGCAAAACACTTAGTTTTTGGCCATGGCCCATCTTTAAAAAACACTTTCTCATGGAGGATATAACAAAGTATTAATCCACCACTAACAAGACACAACCTATATCCCCACTATTCTAAAAATAGCACCACCAGCTCTCATAACCCATATCTCTGTTAAACAGGCTTGCAAACAACTGTAACAAAGTAACTTTTTACTGCCAGCATACTGTATTATTAATTCATACTATTAATAGTTAATAGGACCAGTTCAGCGAGTCACACCTGACTCATATGCATTTTTATGACTGGCTACTCCCTTATGTGGTAAGGGAAAACGGTCCCTTCGGAAGTATGTTATTTTTTTGGGTTCCGTTTATTGGAGCCGTACCTATTGCAAAAAACGGAACCCTTACTTAGAGGATGACTTTGTTGTCTGTCTGTCTGTCAAGAAGCTTTATCTCTGGAACACGTTGATATTAAAACCATACACCTACCAACCTCCACTTACCCTTGAAACTGCGAAATCATCCTGAGTTAACGTAAAAAAAATACGGCCGTTTATTAAAACGCAAATAAAAACTTAGGTAGGTATTTATCGTTAATCTCAAGGGAATCAAACGGCATAGGATCCTACTTCCCGTTGACCTGGTGATGATGTTTGATGAGAAGCAATTTCTCACAAACACATGTAAACAAAAAATCTAGACACCTGAAATAAGCAGTTTAAAAACAAAATACCTACAAGTCTATGCGGAACCTTCGATGCGCAATTCCAACTCGCACATGACCGTCTTTGTGTTGTTATGGCAACTTTTTTTTTGTTTATTACCACAATTGTTTATGATGACGGATATATGTCACATGCTATGCCTATTTTAGAACTGTGTCGAGTTGTAGTTTTTGTGCAAGTTGCTAAGTCTTTCAATAAGGAAAAAAAAAGTTGCTGAATCGGTTGATCACGCAAATATTAATAATTTTCTTCATTTCTGATTCGATCACGCAAGGAAACTCCGAGAATAGCGCTCTCCATAATGTAACTGCTAGCTAATGCCCGCTGCTTCGCTCGCGTCAAATTATGTACTAAAATCTTCCTGGAGAACCCCTTTATCCATTGGTGAAAACAGCATGAAAATCGGTACAGTAGTTTTTGAGTTTATTGCGATCAGACAGACGCGGCGGAAGGCTTTGTTTTATAATAAACTATTGACCCGCCCCGGCTTCGCACGGGTGGAAAAAACATATTAAAACCTTCCTCTTGAATCACTCTATCTATTAAAAAATCTGTCCTGCCAACAATGACCTACGGTGCCGAGACATGGACTCTCACAAAGGAGACTGTCCATCGAGTACGAGTGGCACAAAGGGCCATGGAGCGAGCCATGCTCGGCATAACCCTCTTAGATCGAGTGCGTAACACCGAAATCCGCCATCGGACGAAAGTCTACGATGTCGGGGACCGGGCGGTGCGCCTCAAGTGGACGTGGGCAGGACATCTGGCTAGACGAGGAGATGGCCGATGGAGCAAGGCTTTGACCGAGTGGTGCCCAAGGTTAGGCCAAAGAAACCAGGGTCGTCCTAAAGCTCGTTGGGTTGACAATATCGTCAAAGTCGCCGGAAACACGTGGATGAGGTACGCACAGAACCGGGAAGTGTGGCAGAAAAAAGGGGAGGCCTATACTCAGCAGTGGGTGATTCCGGGCTGATATGATGATGATTAAAAAATCCGCATCAAAATCCGTTGCGTAGTTTTAAAGATCTAAGCATACATAGGGACAGACAGTGGGAAGCGTTTTTGTTTTATAGTATGTAGTGATATAAACAGGAAAGCGCCCTACTAAGCAATGCCATGCGGAAGTAACAAAACACTCTAGCAAATGAATGAGCCTTTAATTGGCAAAAAAATAAAACAATTATAATTATCTGCTACTTAGGTAGGTATGTATATAAGTAATGACATAATAGTTTATGTTACTTTATGAGAGTGGCGCTCGTAAAAGGATTGGTAGGGATGTGACATGTTAAGGATTTTTATCGACAAAAAAACTTATTCGTTTGTTGTTGATGAAAGACAATATTTTTATTTGGCACAGTCATGCTCCAAGTGCATAAAATATAAAACAAAAATAATACAAGAAAATCAACTTTATCTCTCTATCTACCCCGCCTTGCTGCAAACATTTTTTGGCTACTTCTATCATGCACCTCATACATCACTTGCTATCAGGCTTGTTCAAGGGCAAGACTAAGAGCAAACCCATTTTGCACAATAAAAAAGGTGATTAAGAAATTTTCTTACAAATCAACTTCAAACTATGTACAGTCAACAGCAAAAGTAGATGATCAAAATCAGAAATTCAATACTAATGAACGGAATTCGCGTCAGAACTGTGTGGCGTCGAAGTGATTCAAAAGTATGTGATTGTTAGTTATACCAAACATTTACTACTAGTACAACTGCCATATATTCGTGATCACTTTTGACTCCAAAAGTTATAAACTCAGTTCGCTCCAGAACTACGAAGTAAAAAGAATTGAAGGTAGATTGATATTTTTATCTTTAACAAAAATATCAATCTACCTTCCGGTTTTAATATATTGTAGCCGACTGGGCGAAAGCAATTATTGAGTTATGATTTTGTATCGCATCAGATACTATTGAACATTGACATAAATTCACAAACATGCAAAGATATTATATTTATTATTATTTAGTTATTATTATTTATTGAATTATGATTTTGTATCATACATTGACATAAGTTCACAAATATGCAAAATTAATAATATTTATTGAATTATCGTTTTTTTTCACTTCTTAGTTCTGGAGCGAATTGAGTTTATTAACTTTTGGAGTCAAAACTGATCACGAATATATGGCAGTTGTACTAGTAGTAAATGTTTGGTATAATTTACAATCACATACTTTTGAATCACTTCGACGCCACACAGTTCTGACGCGATCTCCGTTCATTAGTATTGAATTTCTGATTTTGATCATCTACTTTTGCTGTTGACTGTACAATAAGACCACGTCCCACGGGTAAACACATCAGAAATTCAATCGTGAAACACCTGATTTCAGCTTTGTTTAGCTTAGGGAAATCAGGTCTTAAGTTGTCCCTTAGGAAATCACTTCGCTAAAGCCGCCTACACTTTCCAGTTTAATGCTCTACTCGATGTACGACAACTATTGACATACGATTACCGCGTATTGTTAGTTAAAGTAAAAATATTGTAATAATACGTACGGTCACAAGCACTAATATTATGTACATAAGTAACCACTTTTAAAAATTATTTTCGCCTAATAATAATATGTTCTTTTTTTCCTCCTTTAATAAGCGTTGTATATTTATTGTCTTTTTGCGACAAGTAAATAATTTTTCTTTCTTTCTGTATCGATAGCCCAAATCATCGATATTTTACCCATCACTAACGCTAAAGTGCCGTAACGTCTGAGTCTTTTTCTGCCTATAAACTACCCGCTCTATACACAAATATTACAATTTATATCACTAAGCTTTCATATGGTAATCTTACGATCAATACTATGTTCCTTTATATACGAGTATATAATATGTAGACGGTTATTTTCTATATATTTAGCATAAATAATACATATTATAGCGTGGGAACTTTTTGATATTATTATGCTTACGCCAATCGAGGAGATGGCCTGACGAGCTGAATTTAAAAGCATCTGCCCACACAGTCAATGACAGTCATATTGCAAAGAGGGTAAAATCCTCCCATTTGTCTGTAGTGGGACAGATTAGGCTTATAATTACTAAACAAAAACAAAAATATATCATTCCCTAGTACAAACTGGCCCGCGATCTTCGTTCGCGTAAAATAATTAAAAAAAATTACTTCCCTAATTAATAATAATAATAATATTCCAATTTAGTGCAGGTCTCGAAATAAAAGTTTCCAAATACGAGATGACTATTATGGATGTTTATTTCTTGAAAATTATATACAGGTTTTGGTAGAGGTGCACTAATTATTATAATATGGAAGGAGTAAAAGCAAATTGAAATGGTGAGGATTGATTCCATCCGTGGGAACTCAACTCTCTGATTCCATACAACTTAGACCCCTCTCCTCAACAGATAATTACAAGTATTTGGGTATGTCGGAAGCATTAGGTATCAATATTGCCGACATGAAACAATTGTTGAAGGAACGCTTCTTTGGCCGCCTGAACAAGGTGCTGAGCAGTCTTTTGTCAGGCGGAAACAAGGTGCGCGCCTTCAACAGTTGGGTCATGCCGGTTTTGATGTATTCTTTCGGCATACTCAAATGGACTCAGACAGAACTTGATGCCCTGGATAGGAGGGTCCGCTCACTATTGACCGCAAATCGAATGCATCACCCACGGTCGTCGGTGATGAGGCTGTATATCCCGCGGAAGTGTGGAGGTCGTGGTTTCTTAAACGCTAAGACCCTACACAACCGTGAAGTATACAGTCTCAGGGAATACTTCCTAGAAGCCGACGTGGGGATGCACCGAGATGTGGTCTCAGTGGACAAGGGCCTTACCCCGCTCTCCTTGGCTAACGGGAACTGGCGCAAACCTAAAGTATTAGACACTAATGACCGCAAGGAGGTATGGCAGAGCAAGGAGCTGCACGGACGCTTTTACCGGGCCCTACATGGGCCCGATGTAGACTTCTTAGCGTCCGTATCCTGGCTACGTTTCGGTGACCCAACCGAAGGTTTTGTCTGTGCAATAATGGACGAAGTTATGATGACGAACAACTACCGGAAATATATTGTGAAGGATGGCACGGTTGACATATGTCGGGCATGCCACCGTCCTGGAGAATCGATCCGACACATTATTTCTGGGTGTTCTCGTCTGGCTAATGGAGAATATTTGCATAGACACAACCTCGTTGCCAGGATTATCCACCAACAACTTGCTCTGAAATACAACCTTGTAGAAACAGAAGTGCCATACTATAAATATGTGCCCGACCCAGTTCTCGAAAATGGTAATATCTCGTTGTATTGGGATCGACCTATCGTCACTGACAGGACTATTGTTGCCAATAAGCCTGACATTGTGGTGATAGATCGATCGGAGCGTCGCGCAATGATTGTTGATATAACAGTCCCGCATGACGAGAACCTCGTGAGAGCGGAGAAAGATAAGCAATTCAAGTATCTAGATCTGGCTCGCGAGGTTGTCGACATGTGGCACGTGAATTCAGCAGTCATTGTGCCGATAGTCGTGTCTGCCAATGGCTTAATAGCCAAGAGCCTCGACGAACATCTAAGGAGGCTCTCGCTTGGTAGCTGGATCAAAGGCTTGATTCAGAAGGCAGTACTTCTAGACACGGCGCGCATTGTCAGGAGGTTCCTCTCTCAAGAGCCCTGACCACCGGTAGCTCGGACCCTGTTCCTAATGCCGGTGGGCTACTATTTCTTATATTTTTAAATGTTTTTTATATGCTTCTTTGTAATAAATATTTAAAAATGTATTTAATATGTTAAAAAATGAATAAAGGAAATAATATTCCACAACTATCACACAACGCCATCTAGTTCCAAGCTAAGCAGAGCTTGTGTTATGGGTACTAGACAACTGATAAACATACTTATATATTTCTAAATACATACATATTATAGATAAATTACACCCAGACACAGAACAAATGATCGTGCTCATCACACAAACATTTGTCCTGGGTGGGAATCGAACCCACGACCTCCGGCATAGCAGTTAGGGTCACTAACCACTAGACCAACAGGCCAGTCGATTGAATCGAATTTTGTTAATAATTTCAAAGATTTAAAAATGTTTGCGTGGAACCCTAATTCTAGAAGTTACTTCTTAAAACATCAGTTATTTGCCAGTTAAAGTCCCGTCAAAATCGAACCAGCCGTTACGGAGATTAGCTCGAACAAACAGATAGAGACACAGAAGACAAAAATGTTGAAAATGTTTCAATATTCTCAACCTAACCTACCATTCCTACAAAAAGACATCATAATAAAATATGTCATACAATTTCTCGTAGGACACGACATTATGCAGGACTTAATATTGTATTAGGCACCTGTGTTGTGTATAGGTTATCGACACAGACGGTATTGATTAGGGTTCCGTGAATTATATTATGCTACAACCGTTGGACCCTTGTTAGCTTTCAGGATACAATATTTGAAGTTATAACTTTATACCTGGGAAGGATATTATAAAGGGTGGGCCAAAAATTTTTGCAAATAGAAACACTAGATTTTTTTGGGAAACGTTCGAGGGAGGGGCGCGCAGGTGGCGGGAAACTGTGCGCCACTTCATGCAATTTTAGTTACGATGGAGCGCTTCACGGGACAACAGCGTGCTTTTTGTGTAAAACAAATTTACAAAAACAATGATTCCTACGTTACTACGACTCCTGTTTAGAATTGATTACGGATTATGCCGTGTAAGTGAGTGTCAAAGTGTTAATTTGATCCAAGTTTGAGTTGAGAAGTTCGAGCAAACGGGATCGAAAATGAATATTAAAGAAACCGGGCGGCCACGATAAAACGACAGCATGGGGTGCCATATCATCAAAGGGCATTGGTCCGTATTTCTTTGAAAATAATCAAGGAAATAATGTAACTGTGAATTCAGCGGAATACGTCAAGATGTTGCAAGACTTTTTGACGCCGCAGTTGCATGAATTTCAAGGGTACAACAGCAGGTCCTGGATGCAAAAAGATGGAGCAACATGCCATACGTCAAATGTGAGTTTACCGGTAGTTAAATAAATGTTTCTGAACAAATTGATTTCTCGCAGGGGTGATATCCCTTGGCCTCCGAGAAGCCCGGACCTTAAACCATGCGATTTTTTCTTGTGGGGATACCTGAAAAGTCGAGTGTACCTTAATAAACCGATGGCAATATCCCAATTAAAACAAAAAATCCACGAGGAAATAACCGCGATCCCCCGTAGCATGTGTCAGCGAGTTTTCCAAAATTTGCGTAGTCGATTGCAGGAGTGTTAACAACGAGGCAGCGCACATTTGGACGATGTTATTTTTAAATAATAAATTTCATTAAATGGTTATTACGTTAAATAAATTATCAACAAAAAAACATTTGTAGTTTTATTTCTATTCATGTTTCAAAAGTGCAAAAATTTTTGGCCCACCCTGTATTTAGACTAGCTGATGCCCGTGACTTTGTTCCTGTGGTGATGTTTGACAAAAAAAAAAACAGGCCAAGCGAGAGTCGGACTCGCACATAAGGTTCAAAAGTTAGAGGGCACATTGTTTTTTACTTTTGGAGCGATTATTTCCGAAATTATTGACATTATCAAAAAATGATTTTAGTAAACCCCTATTCATTTTTAAATACCTTTCCAACAATATATCACACGTTAGGGTTGAAATTAAAAAAAAAACATTTCCCACTAACTAAGGGGGCTGTTGGGCAGGACACCTAGCAAGGCGCAGTGATGACAGGTGGACTAAGGCTATCACTGAATGGCGTCCAAGAACTGGAAAAAGAAGTGTGGGTCGTCCAGCGGCAAGATGGGCAGACGACATAGTTACCATCGGGGGAAAAACCTGGATGAGGCTGGCACAGGACCGTGGAGAATGGCACAAGAAAAGGGAGGCCTATGCCCAGCAGTGGGTGAGTTCAGGCTGTGGATGATGATGATGATGAAGGGGGCTACCCTAATAAAACAAAATTTTCCAATTTTTTTTCACCACTTTGTCGGCGTGATTGATACACATATTGTTACCAAATTTCAGCTTTCTAGTGCTAACGGTCACAGAGATTAAGCGAGGACGGACAGACGGACAGACAGACATGGCGAAACTATAAGGGTAGGGAAGTGTCGATGGGTGGGCGTTTTTGGGGGACTGTCTTATAAAAATGTAAATACAGTGAAACCTGGATAAATGTGTCTCAGATATCCAAATCTGTCTCATGGGACCCCAGTATGAGTTCCAGTTATAGAGGTTTCTCACTTATCGAAGTCCCAGTTAACCAAGTTTCACTGTAGTAAAGTAAAGTAAAGTAAATTTTGACCTTCGAAAAGTGCTGATTATCAGCCTAGTTTGAATAAATGAATTTTTAGACTTTTGTTCCTAGTTGACTACGGAACCCTAAATATGGCGTGGACCACCCTTATCACTTAAGGATATAAATAAACGCATAACTATACCTGCGGGGCGAGCACGGGCGTACCCAAGACGTTGGTGACAAGACGTTATAAATTATGTCATGTCTTAGAATTTGTCTTAAATGCTAGCACGGGTACCACATGTGATATAATTTAAGACGCGACTTGTCTTTCTTGTTGCTGACTTCATAGTGTGACCTAGTATATTAAAAAAATAAAAATGTCTATGACCATCTGAATAGGCGACCAAATAAAAAAGTACGTGTATAAGAGCACAGTTCATACAGTTAAACAACTTTTTAATTTTCTTGGGTACTAATTCATTTTTGACATGACACGTACGACGCGGCACGTCTTTCATTTTCAATTTTTATTTATTATTTGATAACTTGCTACTAACTAAAAGTTCTGTTTTTCCTTTAAAAGTTTGATGTGATTTGTTTTGAAATATATTGTGAAATTTTTGAAGTGAAATAACTCGAACGGATTAGAGGAGTCCCAATTAATGTTTCTTCGGAATATTTTCCTACTTTGGACCTCTTGCCTTCGGGCAAGAACATAATTATAATAATTTACTGCCATTTGATGCAGTAGTAAGCAGAAAAATATACTTATATTTTTAATTTACTTTTATCACCACCTCCGAACGAACGTGATATAAACGAGCATATTCATCTGTCAAAATGTGACATTTGTTACAAAATGGGTGCGCCCATAGTAGCAAATAAGACATAGGAGTCCCAACTAGACGTCAAGAAGTTGTATCACATATCAAGAAATTATCTTACGCCGCCGTGCTAGCATTTAAGACAAAACGGTTTTATCGCCCAAACTGTGATAAAATGTGTGACTCATGCCATGTCACTGTAGGCCGTGCTCGCCGGGCTGCTCCGTTCCGACGCGGGTAAAAATAGATTACAACCGATTTTCAGACCTACTGAATCCATACATACATTCTTTCAAACTTTAGCATTTATACCTAATATTAGTAGGATAGGATTTCATAAAAATCGGTCAAGCCGTTTCCGAGGAGTATGGCAATTAACACTGTGACACGAGAATTTTATATATTTAGAAGATATTGGAGGCACTAAATTTCAGGTCAATGCCATTATTATAATTTGTATAGTCCTCCTGACCGTTTTCGGTCACGGCAGCTCTTCTTAGTGGAGATTAGCCAGCGGCGTATGAGCTACCTAATAAAGTGTACGCAGACACAGGTGTACTCTCTGACTATCTGTTCCTTTACTCTCATAGCCTGGCCTGGCGGGACGGCAATCCGACACGACCGGAGAGAGATCAGGCACAGGATAGGACCAATGACTTAACGGGCATGCGTTCGGTGCCATTTAATTATTTATGTACACAAAAATACAAAAAAAAACATAAAAAATACCAAAGCACAAAGGTACTGCTATTTCATGAGAATTTTCTTCCAGCAGATCCTCTTAGAAATGTAGACACAGTGTACATTTATCAAGCCATTAGATACGAGTCGAAAGTTATTAGCAACTTATGTACGAAACATATATAATTATGATCGATACGTAGCCGAAGACTTTTGACACACAAGGAATAGGCAGGGGTGATGAGAAGCACACTCCCTTCCCAAGTTTCGTTATTTACGTAGGTACCAGGTGTAGTAATTCCGTACCTTACCATGACCGTCCTATGAACGTATCAGGTTTCTTTATCGTGTGCATTAGTGCCTAGGTAACCCTTTTCTTGGAGGATGGGATATCATTAAAATATGACTCGTATATGGAGCGGTAGTGTCAGACTTCAACAGATTAAAAACCTCCCATGTTTCTTCTTATTCTTTTGTGTCCGAGGCCGCGGTATCTCACCGTATCTCTTTCAAACAACCCGCAGCCTAACCTGTCATCAAAGTTTTTATGCTGCCCATGGACTTGAAGCTCATCATCCACCTGTTTTTTCCTAACTTTGTTAAAGTCGGCCTCCATTCTAACCGGATGCTTCTAAATACCAGTATTTTAACCCAACCCTACTTTTTTCCCAAGCACAAATATCCAATTCCCATGCAAATGAGTTCCCATTAAAACTATGATAAAAAGATAATTTCGCTATTACCCCAGTAGGAGCGGGTTCGAGACCTGTTTGTGTACTTGCCCACATATGGTCAGGTGAGCTAGTCACCAGCATACTTGGCCCAGATCTGTTCCGTCCGGGAAGCTATGAGTTAGTTTTTTCTAACATTTATGTGTTACTTAGGATGGGTGTGTACAAGCCATTGGGGGAGAAAAAAAGGGGGTTGGATAAAAACTTGTGTGGTTCCGTTTCTGCTATGAGGATGTCTTGTTCCTGTTCTTAACCGACTTCCATAAGTAAGAGGTTTTTAATTCGTCTGTTTTAAATATGCGAAGTTTCGCGAGCGCACAAAAATTTGTTGAGATATCTTCGCCAATTGTGAACCGATTTGGATGATTCTTTTTTATTTTAAAGAATATTATTTCGCGGTGGACTCCTTTTTTTGGTGAAGTTCTGAAGCTGATCTTTGGAGATACACAATGGAACTCTTCAATGATCCAGATCTAATCTCTTTAAAATTCATTGAATGTTTATTTCTTACACAATATTATTATCATAACATCGACTTTTGAAGCTAAAGTTATTTTTCACTGTTTGTGTTTTTGAAGTCGGTTTTATGATTTGCAAAAAAGTTATTTAATTTTTCAGTTGGTAGGTAAAGACGTGTTAGGCCATATTCACACCATCGGTTTTGTCAGCGAGCGACTGACTACTATTAACTCGTTAAATTCAACTTTTCGGTCACACCGAACCAACCTCACACTCGCTCACCAGCACCACCAATTAGAATAAATCTGCATCTGTAGACTATCACGTAAAACTAGTTCCTTCATACACCACGACAGGTCACAGCAAAAGTGCCTACTGACCTAGACCTCACACTTCTTATCGCTGTGTCCATTTACAGCTCACGTGCTGACTAGCCTCTCCTAATGTGTGTCAAGTCTGCGAATGTCTCAGTTAGCAGACACGGAGTCTGGATTTGTGCCCGGTTGATGCAATAGGCTCGCCCCCTATTACATGGGACTTAAACATAACTGGTTAACTGTGGGTGTAGTCCATACTGGGATACCCTGTGTCCCTGTGTGTGTGACGGACGATCCCCGGCTCTCACCTCAAATTAAATAAAAGTTTACATACCTATTATATAATAGACAACATGTTTTCAGAGGGAAAGCAAACATAATTACTTAAAATTTAAATTAAGGAACGTATAAAAAAAAAAAAAGTAACATATTAATAGCATGCCTAAGTAGGTACCTATAATCTCCACATTCTTTACATAAACTCCATATATATCCAAGTTGATCACAGCACGATAAACCTGCTAAAGTAAAGATTCATTAGAGTGTAAATGTGGTGCTGTTCCACAAACAACTGGGCACTTTATATCGTGTCCTGCGTGTCCAGTTGTTTGTTCACTACAGGAACTGATGGACGCTACCAAAATCGCCAAACTGCGCACTAACTACACAATTTATAGGGTAATTGACAAAAAAAAAAACAATTTAGTCCGTCAGATACCTAAATTTCCAAAAAATATTGGATACGTATTTTTTCTTTTTTTACGTAAACAAAAAATGAAGACGATACAGTGCTTCGAAAAGTCGCGCGACGTCACAATTTGGTCCGTTTTTACCAGACTATGACGTGAAAAGCCCCCATTCCATGATCTTTGACAAGCTTTAATTTCGTCAATTTTATGTATCCAATACTTTTCGATAATGTAACTGACGGACTAAACAGAATCTGTTCTTTTTTAGTCAGTCAACTACCGTAGGTATTTAGATTTCCATCGATACGAAGAAGAGAAGGAAAAACCCAATAACACTTTGTCCGACATGGGAATCGAACTCAGAACCTCATTCTCAACAGCCGCGCCCGAAAAACATACGATATAGAAATACTTACGAAATAAACTAAAAACCCCGCCATAAAAATAGGTCAGTGCTCGATAATGTAGTCAGTTCGTGGTGCACACACGCATCACGCATCACATCCGGCGGCGTGCAATAGCGCCATCTGACGTGAGTGGCATAAACTATGTAACGTCTGGCTGTGACGTCATGAGGCTTTGATGTCACCGCAGTTTAGTTGAATAATAATCAGCCATTCGGGTCGCTGTGTAGGTTAAGCCGTGCTTGCTTAGGTTGGTCTATGGATGGGTGACCATTACATACCGAGTTTCCTCTGTACCTCGGAAAGCACGTTAAGCCGTTGGTCCCAGCTGTCATTTATAACTTTTTGAAAGTCGTTACAGGTAGTCAGTGGCCTGAAAGCCTGACAACAAGTCTTACCAAGGGGTAGGTAGGTATCGTATGACCCAGTACTGACTGAGTTGTGGAGGTCAGATAGGCAGTCGCTCCATGTAAAATACTGGTATTCAGCTGCGTCCAGTTAGACTGGAAGCCGACCCCAACATAGTTAGAAAAGGCTCGGCAGACGATGATGTACATTTGCAAATTCGCACAAAGACCTTTCAAACCCGGACGTACACAACGCAGCCTTAAATATATCCTCAACATAACCCTTATGGCATTTACTAAGCGCCAAAACTTTTTGAAAGCCCAGTTAATAATAGGAAGAGAACAGTTAATTTATTCGGCCACATAAGGCGGGTCGCATGCGCACTTGCGCAGGGTATAGGTAGTGGCGGTACCGCGGTTGTACGCTCTCACATAAATACAGGGACGCGCCTTATCTGAGCGGCCGCCAGGTTAAACGTTAACTGTGAACGTGGGGGAAGGTTTAAGCGGCAGCGGGTTAAGGAGGAAAACCACCAAAATAATCTTAAAAAAGCAACTATTGATAAAAAACGCATACATAGATAAAATTACGCCTTTTTCTCATCCTTTTTTTGCTTCGTCTACGTTCATAATTTTGGACTTGGGATTGTCATCGTGGTGAAAGGATTAGCCAGTCAGCGTGGGGACTCGCTGACTGCCCAGGGTGCGCCGGACGTATAGTAGTTCAGTAAATACGTCACTCGGGGAGGCTCCAGAAGAAGATAATTTTGGACATACCTACACGCACGCCTTTCCTTACTGAAGAAATCCAAAAAGAGGGCATTCTATAGCGTCCCTTCCCTGCGTTGCCACTCACGTCTACCTTGTAAATACTTTACAATAGTCGATTTTCACTAATCCTCTCCACATGACCAAGCATTATCTAAGTTTACTATTCTCATAGCCAAACACTTTTCAATTTTTGTCACTACACCTTTGTATAAACCGCAACGTTCTCGTATAACCTTATTCTTCAAATAGTAAAAGGTCGACCTTAAACAAGAAGGTATTACCCCATAGGGATGGAGGTCATCTGTGGACGTTCTCTGCCCCATCTAGGGGACATAGGACATACGCCAATACTCGAACGTCACTCAATTTTAAGTTGCACTTAAATCTCGTGCTGCCTTTGTTACTTTAACGCAGAGTGACAGAGATAGCACGAGTTTTGAGGGCTACTTATAATTGAGTGACGTTCGAGTATTCGGGCGATAGTCAAGAATTATCCCATTTCAAATCGAAACAAGATTTTATTCATTTATCTTCCCGCTCTTATCCAATGTCATTTGGGGTCGGCGCAACACGTTTTTTCCTTCCATTCTGCCCTGTTAGTCGTCACGTTATCATTTATTCCTTTTTCCTTTAAATCACTCCTCACACACTCCATCCAACTTTTCATCGAAACAAGATTATTACTACAATATACTTTAGAAACTTAATTATTAGTAGCCCAAACAAAATCGCTACCGCTCACAACTCACCCCAGCCAACACGGAAACAATACGACTGACCAGTCGGTTACCAGGAATGGCTGCGAACCTGACGGTCTACAGCAGACGATGATAACAAGCTGCATCAGAGATAAGCTGCCTCTCGAAATTAGCAGCTTATCTAGAAGGCCATCGGCAGTGGTTCTGTAAGGAGTTTGAATGTCCCATCGGGGCTGCGGGTTGTTCCAAGGAGATACCGCGGCCTCGACACAAAGGGCTAAGAAGGAACATGGGTGGGTTTTAGTCAGTAGAAGTCTGACACTCCCATTCGCTCTGCCCAAGAGCGGGAGGAGTCATATGATGATTTCACACCCACCAAATAAAAGTCTGCACTGTGCCCGGAGGGTAAAAAGGTGTACCAAATAGTAGACCCACATTTCTCGAGTGGGGCGAGCCTATACACAGGTCACGAATCCAGACTCCGTAGCTGAGACTGAGAAATACCTTATGGAAAAAAAAACCGACTTCGACAAAAATAAAACACAAAAAAGGGAAAACTAAAATAAGAAGAAAAATCAGCTTCTGAAGTCGGCGACTTTTGTTTGTTTGATTTAATGTTTTTGCCACCGACTTCAGAAGCTGATTTTTCTTCTTATTTTAGTTTTCACTTTTTTGTGTTTTATTTTTGTTGATGTCGGTTTTATTTTTTGTAAAAAAGTTTTTATTTTTCACTTTTTAGTGGTTCACATGTGCTTACCCCTTCACAACGTACCGTCGTGATGTTATGTTATGAAATGGTGTGAACAATAGACAGACATGAGATTTCAGCAATCCCAGTCCATATGCTATCATTTATTGAGAGGAGTTCCGTTGCCTATCTCCGAAGTTCTTCATCAGATCATCATCAAAAAAAAAACCTAATAACAGTTTGCCCGACACAAGAATCCAACCCATAAGGAATCTCAGTAGCAACCACGGAGTCTAGATTTGTACCTGTTTGTGGACAATAGGCTCGCTCCCTATTATTTGGGACTTAAAAACATTACAGGCGAATTGTGGGTGTACAGGTACGCCTCTACCTAACCCTTCCGAGATTACAAGCGATATGATAACGAGGAAATTGACGTCATAACTTACTAAAAAAAAACAAAGGTTTTAGGGTAAACATCACATTACCATAAATGAAGGTAAGCAACCATAGCTATCCCCCTTTCACCGCTAATATATTTTTATTACGCAGAAGGGAAATACCACCTGATACAGAGCAATCCTTTTATGTATTTTTACGACCAAAATGGAAATTTTTTTTCATTTCTTTTTGCAATACTTTTGCTACCATCATCGTTATCAGGCCAGCCAATGGTGGTTTGGAAAATATCAGTCATTTAAGATTTAAGAACATTGCTTAAGTTCTATGTTAGCTCTAGCTCCTTTACAATAGGGGATCGAAGTTGATCGGACTGACTCAAAAAAATATGATTTTGTTTAGTCCGTCAGTTAGATTATCTAAAAATATTGAATACGTGTTTTTCATTTTTAATAAATTAATACAAATTGACGAATATAAAATGCGTCGTGACGTCACTTGTAGGTAAAAAATGTACTGACATGTAACGTTTTCGAGGAGTTCACAAGTTTTCGGAGCACTGTATCGTCTTCATTTTATGTTTACGTGAAAAAGGAAAAAAAATATTTGTTCAATAATAATATATTGTATTTTGGAAATCTATCTGACGGACTAATTATTTTTTTTTGTCCGATCCCCGATTTTTTTTTTACAAAAGGTGTTCAAAATATAATATGGAAAACAAATCTCTAAAAGAAATTCTGATTTTACTAGCAACAAACCTCGCACATACTATAAATCCAGAGAGTATAATAAAAACTAATTTATTACACAGTCTACGCAAAAGCTCATTGTTTCAAACAGCTTGCACACGACTAAAGTCCCTTACTGCAGCCAGCACACCAATAAAGACGCTTTATATTATGTTTCGTGAACCGTAAAGTCTGACTAACTTCCGGGAGTTTCACTGTCTTATATGAAAAAGTACGTCATTAATATAACTTTTTGTACCTACTATAAATTAGATTATAAATAATGTGTGGTTGAAGAAAAATAGACAATATTAGTGGTCAAGGCTCGTTTAGTCATGGTTATGGTCCTTGACGTACCTACAGTACTTGACCATAGAAAAAACTATTGTATTGTGGAGTCTACGCATCGCAAAAAACAATAGTAAAACTTTTACGCCGCGCACCGCGTGAAATGATAGACGTCATATTTTTTCTGTTTGATGACTATCTCGTTACGCCATAGTAATTCTTACCCTCTATTATCACTATATTATGCTACAAGGAAGGTCCTTGATAACTATCCTACTGCGACAAAGCCCGGATGGGATAAATGCTGCTGATACGTGCTGCTATCAATATTCCTAGCGATTAGCTCTATTATTACCCAAAATTCTACGCCTACTTGTGAACAGCGTTGTGGGTTACTTTATGACCAAATTGTTACTATGTTAAATTAGTTGTAAGTCCCAATTTTGTAACTGTTTGCTGTTCCAATTAATAAAAATAAAAATAAAAAATAAAATCGCAAAACCTCTATTTTGAAAAATGTCTACTGTTCCTAAAATGTATCTTTCTCACAACGCCTCTTTCTCAAAATATTCTTTTCCAAAATGTCGCGTGTGTGTAAAAACTAACGCGACATTTTGGATTTTTTATTGACAGCAATAAAAGGCGAATTTAAGAAAAGGTTGTATATTTTCCAATTTCTTAAATCAACAAAAAAGAATAAGTGAAACTATAATTTACTTATTTTTTTACTCACGCAGTTTTTGTCTCGTCGCGGTGTAATTATTATGTCAAAAAGATTGATAGTTAAGCCTTCAGTTCATAAAAACAAATTACGATCGGCGATCACTGATTCCCTTGTCAAACGATTTATGTCAATTGATCGTGACAACTTCCGTTTGACCTTTTTTTATTCCGGTCACGAGGTCGGTAACCTTTGACAGCCGAACCTCGTAATATCAATCTAGACCTAAGTCCAGTCCAGCCTAGTTTTTATAAAGAATGGCTGCCAATCTAAGGCTATCAAGATAGATGGGTCGATGGAGCATGAAGTAATTCACACCCTGTTTTTCCTGAAAGGTTAGGTTTATATTTATAAGATACACCCTCAATTCGCCAGCTTTTAAGCTGCGCTCATCAATCTTTATCATCAGCCTATAATATTCACAGCCTATAATATGCAGGGACTCAGGCCGCCTCTCTAGGATAGAGATGGATGATCCACCACGCGGGCACAGTGCGGGATGGTACGATCAGTCTCGATAACTTCAGTTTTGAGAGCAGTTTTGACCGGTGTCTGCTTGGGTTCACAGCCTCGAAGAACTCGTAAGTCAGGTCAAAAGCACTAGATCATCACAACCTGACTTTAGCTAAATTCGAATTTCATCTGTCTACAGGATATAAGGGAGTCCTTCCGCAGACTGACGGGGTGAATCCAGTACTAAAAGATGACTGGTTCAAGAAAAAATATTTCAAGAACATTACGTTCATAATTCTCCTTCCTGGTCTTATTCCATAGTACACTAAGAATCTGACCATAATTATCATGTCTCACACTGACCATCCATCGTTTATTTGGTAATTGAAACCTTCTCCTTATAGAAAATACCACTATTTCCAACAATTCAGTAGATAGAAACTAGGAAGTCTATAATGAACTTGAAATGATTTGCAATTATACATTTATGTTTCGACTCGAGGTAGCATTCTTTAGATAGTGTAGTGTGACCAAGAAGCGGGAACGTCCCGGGATTTTTATTACTAAAAGTTAATAGACCGTAAGGAGTAATGTGAGGGGAAATTGTTAGAATTATTTTTAAAATTGCAAAGAACTCAAGATCAGTAGAATTAATTTATTATATTTACATCTATGCAAATAAATGAAATGGAAATGTCTGTTTGTAACATTTAAAAAAAAAATGGATGTCGGTTTGTACCAGCTAATCTCCGAAACAGCTGAACCAATTTTTGCAGGACTTTCACAGACAAATAAACAGTTTTATTATAGAAAAAGGATTAAAGTTCCGTGCAAAAAAATTATCTCATGATATTGTTGACACAATGTTGTCATATTTAACGCAAAGTTTGACTGAGAGTTTGGATTAAGTCCGCCTATGTATGTACCACTTTGTACATGACGTTTATATAAATACCCTTAGTTTGTATAAGCGGTTAGGCGACTCTTTCAATCCAATAGAAATTTCAAATTCCAAGCAATTAGGTACGAAAATATCCCAAACAAGGACATAGACAAGAAACTATGGCTTTTCCCAGCAGGGTATCCACACGTCCTACAAAAACAGAGACAAAGCCGTTTCTAAAAGTCTAAGATGAGCAGACGGAAGCCCAAATGATTTGCAATGAATTGTTTGTTCAGCTCATCCAATAGTTGCATTCCTTAGATTAACTGCGGTGACCATGAATGAGGTTTTTGTAAGGACAGTTGCTTAAATCAATATTATTTGTAAAATCTTTTTTTACGTGTACGTGTTGTAGCGTGGTATGGACATGTGATGGGAAGGAATGAGGAAAATGTAGTGAGGAAAGTGACGACAAGGTTGGCGCTGTGGCTGAGCGATTGGACTGCTGCGCTGCGTGTCGCGGGTTCGTTCTCCGCACGAAACAAATTGTTGTTCCGGGTCTAGGTGTTCCAATTTGTGTATGTAAGACTAGCGGACGTCCCGCGGTTTCACCCGCGTAGATCCCGTTCCCGTGGAAATACAGGGATAAAAAGTAGCCTATGACACTCAGCAATAATGTGGCTTTCTATTGGTGAAACAATTTTTAAAATCGGTTCAGTAGATCCCGAGATTACCCCTTACAATTTAACAAATATACAAACACACAAACTTTACCTCTTTATAATATTAGTATAGATAGATTAGTACCCAATATACAGGAGAAATTTCTAGTGTGGGCAACATTAAAAAAAAAGTGTTTATTATAAGAGTGTACGCTTTATGAGTAGCGGAAGACCAAACAAACGATGGATGGGCTGTGTGGAGGATGATAGAGCTAGAAAGGAGGTAAATACTGAGATGACGATACATTTGAGTCCTCGTAAAGAAGAAGAAGACTCGATTTCTGGACAAGAGATTTATCCTTCTAACCCCGAACATAATGGCCTCTCACACGGTCCATCGCGATGTCGGTTCGTCGCTCGTTCCGGACGGCCGCGCTCGCGTGTGAACCAGCTTTATATTATCTAAATAATGGACGTTCATGTATAGATGCCCTTGCTTTGAGCCAATGTGATTAGCTTCACGCTTTGTGGGTAGGCAGCCTAGGTTGTGGGTTCAAATCCGGGCAAGTAACAATATGAAGACCATCAGAATATTAAATAGGATTGATGTGTAATGGTGTGACCGTCTTATTGCCAAGTCATAGGTCTCGAGCTGGAAATTTCGAATCCAAGAAAGTTGGCCCGTTGGCACCCTTTGACTACGGTTTCCTAAAAATATACTTTTTAAATAATTATTTTTTTCTTAAGCAATCTATTCTTCCATAGCTAAATAGTTTTACATAATTGAACTGAATACATAACATAAAATAACATTATTCACGTGATAGAGAATATGGCACTGGGGAAAACTAAATGCATTTAACATTAAAAATTACTAACTTCTTATAATTATACTAAGTAGGTACATCCAGTCCAAACAATTTGTCATACTCAATCTAACTGAATCGCCTATCCTTGACAACACAATATCTATTTACAGACAAAACGCGAAGATTTTAATCATTTGCTAATAAGCTAACAATACCTTGCCTTGGTTATATTATTTTAGTGCATGACCGCTTGCCATGACATAATGAATGCAAGAGGTCAGTCTGTCGCGTCAACTAGTGACAGACTGAATTTTGTTTTCGGTTTTCGGCAACTTTCGGCCTAAAAATGATTTTTTTTTCGCAAATAAAATTATGTGTTAACAAATTGACACATAAACAAAAAATGAAGACGATACAGTGCTTCCAAAAGTCGTGAAACGTCACACGTTGGTCCATTTTTACCAGACTATGGCGTCAAAAGCCCCTTCTCCATGGTCTTTGACAAGCTTTATTTTCGTAATTTTTTATTAATTTGATAAAACAAAAAACACGTATCTAATATTTTTCGATAATCTAACTGACAGACTAAACAGAATCATCTTTTTTAGTCAGTCTACTACCCTATTGACACTTTTATTTCATTAAACTTCCAACAAAAGATCACAACAATGCTGATCATCACAAGAGTGTCCATGGAGTTTCTTGCCAGTTCTTCTCCATAGAAGTCTACGCTAGGTCATGAGCAACTACAGTACACTCACAGTTATTATGCCTTGTAACTGGGACTGTACCTAGCGTCTTTTATTTTGTACTAGCTTTTGCCAGCGGCTTCGCTCGCGTGTAAATGACGATTTTCTATACAAACTCATCCCCTATCTAACTACCTTAGGGGTTGAATTTCGAAAAAATCCTTCCTTATTCCTTGTCTACATTATAAAGGGAACCTCTGTGCAAAATTTCAGCTTTCTAGGTCAAGGGCTTGGACTGGGCGTTGATGAGTCAGTCAGTCAGTCAGGACTTCTCTTTTTTATTTATATAGATTTGTTCGACTATTCTAAAGTGCCTGTAACTGGCCTATTTGATTTTTTTTTGAGACTGACTGCTAGTGAGAAATTCCTGATAGTTAAAACTCAATAACACTTAACCCGATCGGGGTATCCAAACCAGGACAGAGCAGACCACTAGCTAGACCAACGAGACCGTCTTCTTAGTTCTTTTTACTTTTAACCAAAAATCTTTTGTTCGTCTTCGGTTTTCGGCCGAAAATGCAAATGACACCGACGTAAGATTTCGTCCCGACTCTAACTTATAACCTGTTATACAAGATCGCTGTATACCGGTTTGAAAAGCTGGCATTTCGGGTTCCCAAATATTGATCAGATATTGGTATATTCGTTGCAAATCAAGAGCCGGTCTTGTGACTTTTATCGTCTTGGCTATAAGGTTGAAATTACGGTGGTTGAGACGCTCGTGAAGTGCAACGACTTTGATACAGCAGTGATTTTAAAAATAGTATTGCACTGCACGCTTTTAAATAACTAAATAGTTTGAGTTTTTTAAACAATTATTCAGTTTAAACAATGTAGTATTAATGTATCTCATCATCTGCCTTGACACCGTAGCTTTTCTTAAACTATCCGGATTCCAGGTAGTTGAAGAAAAGCCAGGTAACTATCGTATTACCTAGTACTCAGTTAGTTAGAGACTGTTTTACAGACTATTTTTTGTTTTTTAGCAGCGGTGGCCCAGTGGTGGCGGCCCCGACTTACAAACAATAGGTCGTGGGTTCGAACCCAGGCAGGCGCATTACTTTGTGTTATTTATTTCATCACCGCTGCTCTCAAAACGGTGAAGGAAAACATCGTGAGGAAACCGGCATGTCTTAGAACCAAAAAATTCGAAGACATGTGACATGTACCAATCCGCACTGGGCCCGCGTGGTAGATTATAGCCCATCCCTCTCCTAGAGAGGAGGCCTGAGTCCCTGCAGTGGGAACATTATAGGCTGATGATGATGATGACTGTTTTACAGACGTCTTCTTTAACAACTTACATAATTACTTATTTTTGTTCTGGATCATACTTGGAATACATTTCCATTTATTCCATTCCATTGAAAACTAGTTTTTAAGGTCATAACTTAATTGTAATTACCTCCATGACCCGTTTACTATTGAAAACATCATTTAGGTCTTAGGATAAGTATTGTTTTTTGTGTGTGTCGTTGAGTTTTATCGTAAAACGTAACTTTAACCCTACAAAAATCGTTTCTCAGCAATATTTTTTGCGTAGGGTTACTTAGTTTGATGACCATAATGCTTGGTTGACGAAGTTTGTAAAGGGTCCGTATTTTCGAAGAAACGTAGGGGACCCTCCGTTTTATATTATTTTATCTTTATAGCGGCTATAATAAAACCTTTTTCCCTCTTGTTCCAGGATCAGAATCGAAGGTGGAATGTACTCCCGAGGTGATGAAGGTGACCATCCCTATGGATGGAGACAGGAGTATCACCTACTTGGATCAGCTTAAAGGTAAAGCCTTGTCTTGAAGTACCTACTTCACACGATATAACAAAAAATCACGCCTGTTACTGTGGCGTATTCCTCAAAGAGCATCAATTTTGAAATGTACTAAAAGTATTACGCACCATAGTCCATTATAGTGCGGTAGCAAAATCAAATAAAAAAATAAACAATTACGTGGCTAATGAATGATAAAGAGATTTCATATTGCTATAGCACGGGTGGCTATGCTGGCGCTGCTGCTGCAACTGCTAAGAGCCTCAAACGGCTATACGACTAATTGGTTATAGTTACTGTTTTATCCACTTGAAAACGAATATTATATTAACCAAGTTGTTCAATATGCGCGACCCGTAGCATTACAGGTTACAACGTTTATTACAAGCAGACGGTCCCTTCGAGTTGCACACTACTTACTGATATATTGAGAGGTTTTAATCTAAAGCCCACAAGTGATTCTAGTGAACACATCGATTCGGGATCAAAACGCTCTCTTTGATTACTTAATTAAAATCACAAATATCTAAAAACAAAAAACAAAAAAAATTACTACAAAGGAAATTCATCAAGCACTTTCGCGACAAATTGTCATTGAACACCACCATCTTTGCTCTCACACTATTCGTTGCACGAGTGAAAGTGGCTCGTTCGCATAATAACTAGAACAAAAGCGACTGCCATATTGTTGTTCTGAATAGGGAAACTGTGTGAAACGCGCTAAAATATGAGAAGTTTGCTTGTTAGCCGAGGAATGGCGTGTAATTCCGAGTTTATGGTCCTTAACTGTGTTGTTAATTATGGTTTAGTACGTGTACGGTGTCGGGTTGAACAATTAATAAAATAATTGTAGCGTTATGTTTTCATCATCATCGTTTGAGCCCGGAATCACCTACCGTTGGGTATATTAGGCCTCCCCTTTCATCTGCCACTAGTCTGCGTTCCTCATCAATCCGTTTCCCGCGCTCCTGACGATGCCGTCAACTCCAACGCGCTTTTGGAAGGCCATCATTTGATCAGAACCTTACTCCATCGGCCATATCTGCGTCTAAGTCAGATATCCTGCCCAATTTCACTTTAGGCGTATCGCCCTATCCCTGACGAAGAACACTTCCGTCCGACAGATTTTGGTGTAACGCACTCGGTCTACTGCTGTGAACGAAAACTGTCAAGAGGATCATATTAATTGCTGGAAAGATACACCATTACCGAGTGCCCTAGAATATTTTCTACACAGACCAAGACGCGGGCAGCCGCTAGTCTATCTAAAAATAAAAACGTCAGACTGTAAGCGCCACTGACGTATCAATGCGGGCTGGCTGACGGCATATATATCAGCGTGAGTGAATTTTGATGGCGCTTCCAACTGTGGGAACGAAAGGATTGATTCCTCACGATCTTGGTATGTCTCGGGTCGAGAGATCGGTGAAAAGGAACGATAGGCGATATAATAGGGATATTGTTATGTGACAGTATTATTAAAAGAGAAACAGTTATCAATATGAGCTGTTTATTTTATGAAAAGGAAGGTTAAGCGATAAATTAATAAGGATTTTGTTTTGTAGTTGGAATATTAAAAGTGAATAATAGCTGAAACATCATAACAGTTACCTATGTGACTGTTTTTTTTGAATTGTTTAATATAGGTATCTTTTTACTTTGGACGCTCTGACACGTCTTTCTAATAAGTACATGGTTCCATATATTGATCTCAACATGAATGATGAAACCAAAATTTTGTGACAATATTTTAAAGAGTTTCTTGCCTATTCTTCTCCACATACATCTATGCTTTGAAATGAGCAACTACAGTAGGTACTCAAGTTATTATGCCTGTGACTGTGACTGCAGCTTTACTTTGAGATGGAACATTATGTGAGAACCATGTAGCTACATGTAAACAAAAAAAAAAAAAAACTAAATGTGGCACTCGGAGACTGCCGCGGTAAAGCTATTTTTTTTTAATTCTTTATTTATTAAAGAGGGTTTGTTCACATAGCGAACATGTCACCCTCATAGGAACACTTTACAAACAAAACTTACAATCTACCTACGGCTATTGCATACGAGGATTGCATAGCATTTTTTATCAATTATTTAATTTGACAACCTCAGTTGACAACCTTGTTATTTTCCGTTACCATAGCAACCTGGCAATCATCATATTTTCGTTACGGAATTTCTTGATTCGCTCTCCACGCTCAAGGCCCGCGATAGAAGCTATGCAATAGCTTAAAAGACAATTCGAAAATAACATTCTTTGTCTCGTTCTTAATCTTTGTCTCAAAGTTCGGCAATCCCCTTTGTCTAAGCCTTGCCTTCCAATATAACATAAAACAAAAGTCACTCTTCAATTCTTCATTCCGTCTTCCTCCCAACAACTCCTTACAACTTAGTATTTCATTTAACTTTCTTTAATTCCAACTCCACAAATAATGTTCCTATTCCACGGTACAGTCGAACAAGCTAATAAGTATACAGGTAGAGTTTTTTATAATTCTAGTACTGAAAATACATAGGTACATACGTCATAAACTCACGCCCTTTTCCCATGGGGGTAGACAGAAACCACAGAACGCCACCAGCTACGATTCTTACATACCCCTTTTGCCTCGTCCACATTCATACATCTGGTCATACATGCACGCCGCCGGTTACGAGTAGGTACTACGCAACTGTTCTTTCTGAAGAACGGCACCAATAAGATCAGTGTATGTCTTTCTAGGGCGTCCCCTCCGTCCGTCCCCTCCGGCGTTGCCACTCGCATCTCTCAGAATATTGATGGCAATTTTGTTTTCTATAGCGTTTTGCATGTATTGTTTGACATCAGTCTCTAAATGCATCTGTATAATCTTAAAAGTAAATGCAATTTAGCTGGCTGTATACTTATTAGCTTGTTCGACGGTACTACTCCATATTCTGTTCACGTCCTGATATAATTGAATCAACTCCCGGGACGCACTCACGATTTCTACCAGCTAGTATTATTAATGAATATTTTTATAATTAATCGTGGGACAGTTGGAGAAAGTACCTAATAGCTAACGAAGTGGATAATGTTCATTCTTCTTTTTATGAAAATCGTAATTATGAATTATATATCGTTATATTATAATTATATAAACGTAATTGAATCCCGTGAACATTTTACGAATTATACTGTATAATTCGTAAAATGTTCACGGGAGAGTTATAAATATTAATTAAATCTACGACTTTCATCATTATTCATTATTTTGCTCTTATCCCAATAGGGATGTTAACAAAAAAAATCTAATTAGTCCGTCAGATAGATTTCAAACAAATATTGGACACATATTTTTTATTTTTTCACGTAAACAAACAATGAAAACAACACAGTGCTTTGAAAACTCGTGTGACGTCATATTCTAAGACATTAGTATGGCATTTCTTAGCGAGCAGTGACGTCACAACCTCCCACTCAAATCTTTGACGCGTTTTATCTTTGTCAATTTTTATTGATTTGATAAAACAAAAAATACATAACCAATATTTTTCGATAATCTAACAGACGGACTAATTAGAATCATATTTTTTTAGTTATTAAACATCCCTATTCATTTTGCAGTCTTCTTCTTCCATACTATTACTCATCATCATCATCATCATCTCAGTTGACGACACGGTTGGCACAGTGGCTCAAGCAATGGACTGCTGCGCTGCGTGTCGCGGGTTCGATCCCCGCACGGAACAAATATTTGTATGATCTACAGATAGTTGTTTCGGGTCTGGGTATTTGTGTATGTGAGTTTAAATGTTTGTGAACGCACCCACGATACAGGAGAAATTCCTAGTGTGGGGCAACGTTTTTAAAAAAAAAAAAAAAAATTGCCACTTGCTTTCTAGCCATATCATTCTTCATATGTCCACTTTCATAGGTCACTTGTCAGTCAGCCGCCCCACTACACTAACACCCGTATTTATAAACAAGTCATTACTATTACTTGAGTAAATGTCATTGTTTAGGATACGATTTTTTCTTTGTAGTTTAGTAATTCCATAATGTTAGAACGTTAGAATTCGTAGTTTTGCTTTCATTGACGGTTGTAACTTCGTTTAAATTCTTTCCCATTGCATAAAAATATTTGCATAAGTAATTACTTAAGTCCAAGTAATTACTTTGACTTGACTATAAATAAATACGGATGTAAGACCATATTAAAACAATTAACATGATTCATATTCATGTGTTATTATAATTCTACTAAAGCGCCCATTTTAGGCTACCAGTTATTATGAAATTATTAAATACTAGCTTTTGCCAGCGGCTTCGCCCGCGTGAAAATGACGATTTTCCATACAAACTTTCATCCCCTATTTAACTCCCTTAGGGGTTGAATTTCGAAAAATCCTTCCGTATTCCTTGTCTACATTATAAAGGGAACCTCTGTGCAAAATTTCAGCTTTCTAGGTCCAAGGGTTTGGGCTGGGCGTTGATGAGTCAGTCAGGGCTTCTCTCTTTATGTATATAGATAGATAGACTATTTTCACCAGTACTGAGAGGAATTTCATCTGTGCCTCGGAAAGCACGTTAAGCCGTTGCGTTGTTCCCGGCTGGCAACATAACACCACGCCAGCAATCCCCGAAGGGCTAGACAAAGGTCTGCCTTTGGAACACCCATATTTCCTACTGCCACCTGTTAAATCAATCTATCTACTTCCAGAATACAAGCCGTGCCAACCTGAGATGATAGACAACGTCGCCATGTTCGTACTGGACCTGCAGGATCCTCACAGTTGTGCGGTTGTCAGGATTCTGGAGACGGGCACTGTAAGTACTTTTTGATAGTCACTATTTTACGTTTTGTATAAAGCCATACTAAAACCCATCTGGACTTACGGGATTCAATTATGGGGAACTGCTAGCAACAGCAACATCGAGATTCTTGAGAGATTTCAGAGCAAGACATTGAGAGCCATGTTGGACATACCATACTACGTGATTGTTGCTCACGTAGTATGGTATGTCCAACATGGCTCTACATTTACTACATACATACATCTACATACATTTATAAAGACTTAAACATCAGTTCCATCAAACAAGAAATTACTAAACACAGTACAAGCTACCAGAATAGAATTTTAACTCACGTCAACGAACTGGCCTCAAACCTTCAGGGTACAGGAAGTACCTCCCACAGTCGATTGAAGAGGCATGGAGTCCCTTCGCTAATGGCGAGATTCAAACAATGAAAGGAGCTTCCCAAGGAATTCTTCTGCCAATGATGACATAGATCACAAAATGAATACCAAGCGATTGGCCTATTATGTAGACACAGATTGCCAAGTAACAGAGAAAGAGGAAAAAAAAACTATTTTACGAAAGTCTCCTTTGATGGCGTGATGGGCCAGCAATATCACTGGAAAAAATACTATGGCAGGCAGACCGATTGTATCACACTGACGAAGTTGATGTTTTGTATTCCCCTTTTTTTTCTCCTCGAAAACAGAGTGAATTCTTAAGATTCTAGAGTCGATTCTATAGTCAATTATTTTTGACATATTTTTTTAAGAAAGAGTAGGTAATTTTTTTCGAATTTGTCGGGTAGTCCTCTAATCACATCCGTAATAAATAGAGCATATTTTTATAAATTTTGGACGATCATATTTTTTTGACTGTAAAGTTTCTAAAAAAAAGGAAATGATAAAGACGTGACTACAGTGCACCTGGCTGGATTTTATTTAAAAAAAAATTATTGCTCTAGAATTCTTGATGCATTATTCAGAAAGAAATACGGAACCCTAAAAAGGGGAGTACAAATGTCATTCTCTACACATCTTAATATTGCAATATTCTTCAATTTATTATCATAAACCTTATCCCATTCCAGGGCAAGCGCTCGTTCATCAGCAACATCATCATTGAGAACTCGTCAGGTGGCATCGAGACCCTGACGGCGCGCTGCATGGTGCCCGGCAAGCTGAGGTCTCTCACCAGGAGGGACGTACATCCCTTCCCTCTGGACTTCAATGAGCCTGAGTTAGTACTCCATACTCTATGATTTTTATTGTTAGTACGAGTCTACTGACGTGTTAGTACATGACTGGAAGCTGGCCCCAACATAGTTGGGTTTTCCCAACTATGTTGGGGGTAGCCTTTTGGCTAGGCAGACGATGATGTAATTACAAGTTCAGCTACACTTACGACGCCAAAAGTTCAAGGCTGTGTCAGTTTTCTTGGCATGACTCCAGATGGCAGCGATGTGAAGAGCACTTCGCAGCCTAAGTGCCTTCAGTTTTATTTAAATGTTTTCTGTTTTTTTGCAAAAGTATTTCATCAATTCATCATACCATGCATAGTTGTAGATCTACACAATTTCTTGTCATGAATCAATTTTACATTGAAAGTTGTTAAGGACCATTATGTCAACATAGGCTAAACAGAAAAAAACAAACCATTGAACCGATGTTGATGAAATTTCAATGGGACCAATCGGAAAGGATATATTTTCGCATAGTAAAATATTTCTTCAAATCACTTCCAATAAAACCATTCTCTGGTTTCAGTGTGCTCAATATCACGCGTTATGAAGAAGGCAAGGCGCCTGAACCAGTGCTAGGAGCTATCGTCAAGCAGAATGGAAAGCAGTAAGTTATTATATTTAAGCTATTAAATTTCTTTTTGGTTATTAATGTGATTACTTGAAAATTACCTAGTCGAAAATACCTGGAGAAGCTACTCCATGAAGACGTTTATGAAGGGCTACCTTCTTATCTGACTTAAAAGTAAGCTTCGACATATGTTTCCTGCCTGACTTGGTCTTTGATGGAGGTTTAGAGGTCCAAACTCAAGGTTTGTCAAAAAGCAATGTAGCGTTGCACTTTAAAATCAAAGTTGTGGGACATAATAGGATAATAAAAAAATAACTCATTCGATTAGAAGTACGTACTCTACTTTCGAAGATTTGCTAAGGCACACGCAAAGTTAAAAGAACAGTTAACGAAGGAATGTTCTAAAATCTCCTACTCTAAACCTTCTCTAATATTTCTAACCAACCATATTCTAGGGTATCCGGCGAGATCTCAGTAACGCCCGGCACTCCTCTCACGATGGAGATCTTCCTCAACGAGAAGTCAGCTCCGATCTACGGGCTACTGGTCAACTATATGCACGTTACTGACACTGGGAAACAACAGGAGACTATCATATTGAATGGGTAAGTTATGGGGAGGAAAGAAAGGAAGAAAACATATATTTTATTTGGCAAATGCCAAAAATTAAATGAGACAGTGACTGACCCTGTGAATAGACTAGTTTTAATAACGGCCGCCATGGCTCACGTACAATGGTCTATTTTAAGGATCAAGTACGGAAATCAAATCCCTTACTTAGAATATGGGCAAGTTATTAAATAAAACTGAAATCTTGTCAGGTCTTTGAAGGTAGAACACCTGTTAACAGAAATAGCAAAGATGTTATTAGTCTAATAAAACTTATTCTTTCATGCCATCTCGCAGGAGGTAGGCTTCTGTTTAACTAGACAATCCTGTGGATATCTTGAGTGTAAGACCTACAGCCAGGGCTTAAAAACCTATAGATTAAGTGCCAGAGCACTAAGGGCACTCTCTGTGGGGTTTGGACCTCAGTTTAGGGCACCACTGGGGAGGGCAGCAAAGGGACAGGCTGGATTATTTAGGGGCCAGCGTAAAACTGGCTCAGCATCCCGGGCACGAGCAAGGTTAGGTTAAAACGACTATGAAGATTTTTCACTAACTTCTCCATCTCTCCTACACCCACAGCTGCTCCGTAGACACGTACCTATTCGATAACTTCGTGACGTCCGACGGCGACACGCTCACCGCCAAGTTCAAGGCGTTCAAGTTCCCCGACACCTCGTACGTGCAGTTCAGGGGAACCGTCACTGTGTGCCTCGACAAGTGTCAGGGGGTGAGTATTGGAGGAAGGGTTAGCCATTTAATGGTTATAGAATAACAGTACTTTGACCAACTTTGGTCAGGACCTGACGTAAGAGGGGACAGGGCTAAAAACTTGGTACTTGGTGGTTTGGTTGAAGAAACTACTGCCGTCGCGCTGCATCAAGACTGCCTCCGTAGAGTGCGATAGAGACAGCAGACCGATGATATTACAAGACGAGAGCTACGTTTCGTATTCCCCATTTCTCTGCTCGAAAACTGAACCTATTCAATTATTTTGACATTCAATCTAGAAGGAAGAGTATATGCCTAGGCTCCTATCAATTTCTTTTGTGTTAAAAACTTTTCCAATTTATCTGGTAGTCCTCTTATAATGGTCGTAAAAAGCGGGCATTTTTTGTAATTTTGGATAGTCTTATTTTCTTTAACTATCACTACTACTTATATTATTACTATATTATATATATATTTACTCTATGGTCTACATAACAGTAGACCATGATTTTATGAAAAAAAAAACAGTAAGAAAAAGGAGAATACATTAAAGTCTGTACTTATAGAGAATGATGCTTGAATAAAGGATCCCAGTGAAATTCGACCTAATACGAGGAGGTCTACAGAACTCCGATTTCTAGGTTCCTATGACATTTTGCAATTAAGCAGGAATTCTTAGACACTTCTACACTCTCAAAAATGTCAGTTTCAAATGAAGATAATATTCTTCGTATAACATTTCTACATCTTAAAAAAAATTATCAAATGCACCGCTTCACTTCTCACAACTACGCTTCCAAAAGCTTCTCTTCTCCTAAGAACACAACACTTTAAATTCGCAGGTACAATGCAGCAACGGCCAGACAGCATACGGCCGTAAGCGCCGCGCGATCAGCTCCGCAGCTGACTCCAACAAGGTGTACGAGGTCTCACTCACTACCTTCATCAAGGTCGACTACGAGGAGGGGCAGAAAGAGGCAGGTTTGTGTATCTTAATATTCCTCTACATCTACTACTTAAGCTGTTGGAACATGAATTCGCCAAAAGCTGCACGCGCAGGAAGCTGTGTACAGACTGAGAGTTGCACAAAGAACCATGGAGCTTTTCATGCTCGGCATATAACTGATAGATCCAGTTCCTTATTGGCAATCGTGTTACGGAATTCAAATGCAGTTGGGCCGGACGCCTAGCAAGGCGATACCAGCTATCTTTCAGCAAAAGTTTCTTCCCGTTAAAACGGTCCAGCCGTTTCTGAGATTAGTCGAAACTGACATACAAAAAATGAAAACAATGTGTTTGTTATAAGTGCCGTATGTATGTCCATAAGTAATCAGTAAAAAACTGTTATTTTGATATTAAAAACAGACAGCTCAGTTTTATTTATTTATAAATATTCCATGCACCAACAACAATACAACAACAACACAATGGTAAACAATGGAATGCATGGTGGCAATGGTGGTATTATGTAGATATAGGTGGTACTAGTACCACCTATACCTACATAATATTGTAAAACACACACAGTGCATGGAATAAAATTAAAATGCAACATTCCCTAGGGAATGTTCCATTTTAATATATTTTATACTGGACTACATGTTGGTATTTAAAAGCCTCCCTGAATGATGAACGAGTTAAAAGCCGCTATCAGCGTGGTTTAATATTTATTACTGTAAAAGGGATTTGAGTGGGATATATATCATACTGAAATTAAAATGGATGGCTCTTTGTATATTCCTGGGTTTTGCAGTAACCTAGATAGCTAAATAATTGCTTGATTTATGTGACCACCTCTTGCTGGTCTATTGGTCACAATAGGGTAGTACACTGACAAAAAAATATGATTCTGTTTAGTCTGTCAGTTAGATTATCGAAAAATATTGGATACGTGTTTTTTGTTTCGTCAAATTAATAAAAATTGACGAAGATAAAACGTGTCAAAGATCATGAGTGGGGGGGGGGGGGTTGACGTCACTTTCTGGTAATAAACGTACTATACTGTGACGTCACACGACTTTTCAAAGCAATGTATCGTCTTCATTTTTTGTTTACGGGAAAAAAGAAAAAATATGTGTCCAATATTTTTTGGAAATCTCATCATCATCATCAGCCTATAATGTTCCCACTGCAGGGACTCAGGCCTCCTCTCTAGAAGAGGGATGGGCTATAATCCACCACGCGGGCCCAGTGCGGATTGGTAGATGTCGCATATCTTCGAATTTTTGGTTCTAAAATATGCCGATTTTCCTTTGGAAATCTATCTGATGGAATAATTACATTTTTTAGTCAACTAACTTATTGCGACTGCTGAACGTGAAGACCTGGGTTTTTCTACCAGGAATATCTCAGGAACAGCCTCGGAGTCCAGGCTCCGCAAATTCAAGGCTAGGCTAGCTAGATGATGAACTGCACTAAATATGGAACAACTGACTTCTTCCTAATGTCAGAGCGGTCCTAATAGTTTATCAGGCTCCTTATTATGGAGCCAACAACTCAAATAAAAGTTTTTTTTTTTTTGTTAGGTGCTCAACTGCTCACATCATAAATCATTTTATTAATATGATTCTATACGTGGGGATTTATAACCTGGCTTTCTGGTGACTATGGGTTTCTTTTTTTTTATTATTTTAATTAGCTGTAAGTCCTCCATGTACTCATCACCATCTGCTTCGCCTTTTTCCAACTATGTTGGGGTCGGCTTCAAGTTAAACCAGATTCACCTGAATGTGCCAGTATTTTTAATTTGAGCGACTAAAACACGACATGCAAGCTAAATTCAAGATGAAACCACGTACTCTTTATTTAGCCTACCATGTTAGGTCTTTCATTCGACCCCTACTCAACAACACATCTAATACTTACCTATCCTTTTCATTTTACAGAAGACGTACTGGCCCTTCTAAGAAACTTGAAAGTAGCAAACCAGCGTCTAGGAGACATGGACGGAACCCCAGCGACTGTCGCCGAACACACTGCGAAAAACGTACTAGTTTATGAGCAAGAAACCATCACTGAAAGCAAAGCGAGCGTTCTAACCAGTAGCCTATTAGTTCTCATTAGTTTGCTCCTTCTATTCAAATAAAAATAAGTTTTATTTTTTAACATGGCAATAATAAGAAAAGCCCTACAGTCGTTTCACGTTTTATCTCTGATAGCCAGAACGCAACAACAAACTTTAAAAAAAATTGGGATCTTTAAAGATCATTGTAACTTTGACAACGATGCATAATCAGATGTAATATTGTGAAAGGACTGTCGAGGAATCTAGAAAAAAAAATTAACAAAATTGTTGTTGACTGGTAGTTTTTCAATTATAAAAAAAATGCAAATTAATTTGACACTTGACAGTTGCTACTAGCGCCATTGACAGTGCATTTGGAACTATTTTCGAATCCGTCCAATCGAAAGACTTTTAATATAAAAATAAGATTTTTACTCTTGTGGTCCATTTTGTAACTGTTGTTTTACGTACTTATTATTTTTGCCAAAAAACTTAATAAGTTATACTACATTTTTAGTACATAATTGCTCTGAACCATTCCGTAGAAACTTAACATCGAACTTAGATTAAAAATAAAGTGATTTAACTATAATAACGTATTGCTAAGGACGTAATTAATTTAGTTTAGATTTTAATGATTTAATACCAGTGTAAAGGTAGGCGCACATTATTTAAGACAACTGCTGTTATCTACATACTGCTCTGGCCAAATATTATGCCATCTCTGGCAAAATATTATTCCATCTCTGGTAAAATATTATGCAATCTTTGTTAAAATATTATGCCATCGCTGGTAAAATATTATGCCATCTTTGGTAAAATGTCAAATCTAATTTAGATTTTTACTATACCATGTGTATGGAATCGTCTCTGGGTAAATATTAAGCGAACTTTGGCTCATGTCAACATATTATTTTGTAGATTTTTCAGTAATGTGCGCTTCGCTAAATCGTAATGCAGACGCATTAAGTCCACTAGTCTTATGATAACTGTTCCATAGATAACCTCGGTCCATTAATTGTGAATATTTAACATAGTGCACTTACATCTGTAAGAGAATTATGCCTTTTTTGAGTTGTGACTTTTTTCTAAAAGCATAATAGTATTTTAGAATCTTCTCAATAGCTTTTGCTAAATATAATTAAATCGAAATCAAGTTTTATGTCTTCTTGAATTCAAGTACAGGCAATTTTTTATGCCAAACTTTAGTGACTATTTTTTTTTAGATTATGGCGAAAAAAAATTATACAGATTATATGTATTTTCAGAAACTCTAAATCACAAAAGATTGAATGTTTACTTCAAACAAAAAAAAACTTTAAAGATTTTTAAAAAATCTCTATCATCGGCCATATTTTTAACTTTTTTTTTACTAAATAGATTTTATTTTTGGTGCTTGCAATAACTCTCACTTTTTGTGATTACAATTTTAATTAAGCTTTTTGGGACCCTTTTTACAAATAGTATAATTTTCTTTTGAATGGCTTTACTTCGAGTAGTACATGATTAGTTTTTTGTACTATTTGTGAGTAGCCTGATTGGGCCTGGTTGATTTATCATCATCTTCATCTTAATCTTGCTCTTGTATTAAGATGTTTTTTCTTCCATTCTCCATCTGTCGTCACAGTATCATTTCACTAGGGTATGGTCTATGCTTTAATTATTAAGTTCAATAAATAATTCACAAGACCAAACTATTTGGTAAGATATTAGTCGTCCCATCGGACTGTGAGAGGAAATGAACAGAGAGTGCACCTGTGCCTGCGCACACACTTGTGCACTATAATATCTCTCACGCAGTTGGCTAATCTCCGCTGGGATTGGCCGCCGTGGCCGAAAAACGGTCAGGAGGACTATTTTTTTTAAGATAAGTTCAAATCAGCTCATGATAGAATAAAATAAGGGGTTGAATTCTAATAAACTGTTTGTAAGTTAACTAACATAACGGGAAAGGTATTTTTGGGAAAATCAAAATCATCTTTATTCACAAGGTTACTCTAAATCAATTCATTATCATCCTAAAATAGAAATAAATATTATCAATTTGTAAAGAGGGTCCTTTGCCTAACTTTAAGTTTAGGAGTTAAACAAAAATAAAAAGATTATTTCGGAATTGGCTGTAGTTTTATTTTCCGGCCTTCTCCTAAAGTCGCAATATTAACGTTGTGGCAGCGACATCTACAGCTCCAAATATGCATTATGCATCAAACTGACTCTATGGTGTCCGAAGCAGTTAACCTGACATTGTCGAGAAGGGATAAATACGCCGCGAATTAGAACTAGGCGTTGGCTATAGATGCTACCACTATTCAAGTTTAATATGAAATTATGTGGCGGTTTAGTGCGTAAGAGCGCATAGAATTTCTTTCAGTTGGACTTTTGACAGGACTTATGAATGGCAAAAAAAAAAACAGTCAAACTACATTCACAAGGTATAAGTGATAATAACTTGTGAAAGTAACTTGTGTAGTTGCCTATCGAGAAGAATGGGGAAGAAACTCCATGGACACTCTTAAACCTTTAGACCGCCACAGCCAAGTATAGACGACAAGTGAAAACGTGTCCAATACGCCACCGACGTCTATAGACGACAAAAACCGTATTTTTTTTTAACTTTTATCTGTTGTTAGTACAAAATAGTGTCAAATAATAATGATTTTGTAGATTTTTGTGCCTTGGCGTGGGAGGTTCGCCATGCGTCTAACGCTCTGGCGTTCAAAAGGTGAAACAATGCCCTTCTGCCCATCTTGCGCCTGGGCGCTTCTGCTTAACTGGATTTGTAAGGAACAAAATCGAGTAAAACCGTAAGGAAATAAATAAAAAATCAGTAAGATTTCAGTCTTTTAATAGAACCGTTATCAATAAATGATCTAACAATATAGGTACATAGCAATTAAAAGTAGTCTTATGTCAATTTAATAGTAAATGAAAATCACAACTATATTCATACACATACTTTAATAAATTTTACATTTAAAGTAATAATTCCTCGAGTTTTTATTAAAAATAGTTAATAATATTATCGAAAAAAATTGAGGAAACATATCTTTTTGGGTTTTGAAGACATTTTCATAATAAGTAAGGGTGTATTCACATCTGCGTTGATGACGTCACCATGACGCGGCGTAGACGTCGTGTCTACGCTGCGTAAACGTCGCGTTTACACAGCGTGCGACATACGTAAACGAAAATAGATGCGAAAGGTACCCAATAGAACTTTATATAATTTAATCGAAAATTTTCAATATCAGAATTAAAAATGAGTGATTTTTTCATACAACATTTGTATTTAATGCAAATAGTCAAAAATAACTTAACATCTAAAACTTTTATTACCGCTATCACACTTATAGTACGAGTACAACGAATATACACAAAATGTTCAAGTTATAGACAATTTGTTTACAGGATGTTCAAAAAGTTGTCCAGTTGTCATTTACACATGGGTAAGGAATGTCAAAGATGAAAATGACGTGATCATAGTTTTGACATCTATAGGTAGGTATCCTGAAGTGCTCCATATCTTTCTATGGTCTATGGTTCCAGCGATTTAATTTTTAATGTATGAAATAGGCCTACGTTTGACCTCAATCTTGTCCTAAGAATAAATATGAGGTCGACGATGAAACGAGCTAATCCGGGATAAACTTATTAACTCATGACTTATATAGATTGGGGTCATATGAACAGACAGAGAATTCAACTCCTTAGCTGAAAACATCTCATAATCGTTTTGAACAACCTGTATACATTATAATATTAAAACAATTCCATATTGGCATTACAGTGACAAATCTAGTAACTACGAAATTGGGGTGCAGTAACATTTTAATGGAAGTCAAATATAATTTTACGTTAAAATTATGCTCTTTAATGCTAATAAAACTATTATTTTTTGTAGTTTTTAATAATGGGACAAAAATATAATAAATTCGAAAGTCAGAGTCATTATGACTTTTGGATTTATTATTTTATATTAATTTATTATTTATGCTTTAAAATATTACTGCACCCTGTATAATAATAACAGACAAAAAATTACACTACACATACTTATAATTTTATAAAATATTTACACAACTTATTGCTTTAAATGGAATAATAAAATAAAAAGGAAACCTTTATGGCAACATTTTGTTTGATAAAAATAATACTTTTTATGGACTGATGCTGTAAGCTATTTAATTAGGAAAATTGCTATTTGCATATATTAAGAGGTACCTGTTTCTATGAATGGAAAAAAGACATGAACGAATGAATGAATGATGAATGAAAATAACGATGACCGAACAGAACGGTTATCCATTCCCTGGTAATTTTTAGTTCAAATTTTTATTAAATTCATTTGTGAAATTGACCAATTGAATTAGCCCTTTTTGTGGAGAGACCCTATTCAAAACAGAACAAAATACTTAAATAAATACGTAGTGAAATATATGATGATGAATGAACTAATCAATGAATGATTAACAAACAACAAATAGGTGGACGGATAAATATAAAAGTACATTTTAGAGCGGAACGATAACAAAACATTACAATATAACATAGTAGGTACATTTGAAAAGAACTGCTTTTACGAAATATATAACCAAGTATATTTCGTAAAAGATACTTAGTTCTTTTCTTAGGAAAACATCGTGTTTTAGCAGTAAGCGTTTAAAATAGAGTACCTCATAGAAACAATACAAGGTCTAAGGAATCTATAATTTGGTCGCTTTTACAATAAATCAGTTTTTTCATTTAAAATTAAACTAATTTTTACGAAACATCGCTGGCAGTTATTTTTATAGTCTCGCTGGTTTTGATATACAATATATCAATATATTTTTTATAGGTATCGTAAAACATGTGATGCTACATGTAATTTTTTTTTTTTATGTAGTTTAGCTAGCTGGTTTAGGGAGGCATAAGAAAAGAGCACATGGTAGGAATTATAGGTGGCCTTTGCCCAGCAGTGGGTCAACACAGGCTTATAGGCTAGCAAGCTCGACACACAAAATTGCATTAAAATCAAACAAGAAAACTCGGTAATCACCCTAAAAACTTCTTTCATCATTCACAAACATCAATGTATCGTAAAAGTAGTTTCATTTCGAATAATTACATGAATTTCAAAAGTTGAAAGTTATATTCTACTTGGCACAATTACTACACATCCACGTTTACGCAAAATAGTAAATTATTACTCGAAATACGAGTATTGGCAATACTTGGCAATTTTGTTCAAGACTATGGCAACCCCGAGCTATTTACAGCTATTTTAGGATTGTATAGGGCAAGAATTTTGAAATTTAAGATACATATAAGAACGCACAACATTAATTATGTCAAATATCAGACATAATAGTTCTAATTCAGTATTATTTTAATAGTTCTATCATTCAAATAAAGTTCTTTTAAAAACTTTCCTACTTGATCTACAAATTCGAGTTTTTGATTACAAATAATAATCTCAATATCTTAATATTTAGAGAGCGTTATTAACACACCTACTTATAGTTTTTTTTACATAATTATTTTTAATAACAAATTAATAGTCCAATTCGGAAAACGGCAAGGTTTGAAGTCAAAACGCAGTAATACGTTGTATTTATTCCTTTGCAACACAATTCACTGACTGAATGAATGAAATATGAATGAATGATGAATAAGCGACAAATGAATGGATGTTCAATAAAAAAATTAGGGTGAATGAAAGGTGAATGATTAATGAATGGCAATGCGATGAACGAATGAATAAGTTCCTCAGTCAATGAATTATTATACAAGGAATATTTAAAGGAAAATTCTAGGTTTTATTTTATCCTTGATTGTATAATCTATCGTATCATAATTATATAGTAAATTCCACAAACACGACAAAGTGCAGTAACAATGTGGACGATTTAGTTAGAATCTAATAATAAGTCTATAATTTTACAGTAATTCCATAGTTTTAGCACAGCACATAGAACACTCGACCGAAGACAATATGGAAAATGATTCTTTTACACTTCATTTAAGTTTACGAATGAATGAACAACTTTTATGCAACTGTCAAAACTTTTATTCAACTTTTAAAATCAACTCATAAACAGAATATCCACCATCTTGTTTTTCACAGAGACGCAGACATTTTCACTATTATTTTAAAATCAACATCGCCTACGTCAACGCCTTTCAAAAGCCAAATCCTTGCAGCTATGTACTCTTGTTAGGCATTGTGGACACTAAAGAAGGCGAACTCGCGCAAAAACCCCTCATATCTCATTTTTAGTCCCATAAAAATACAGGAATAGGAACGTGGCATGTGTAGTTTCTCCGTAACCCTCATGAGCCGATAGGTTTAATATTGTGTATATTTAAAATAGAGAAACATATGTTATGATTGGTGACCAAATAGTTACAGTTTCAGTTAAAATAATAACTTCCCTGTTTTTCAGAATCCTGTGTCTAGTCTGTAACCTGTTTCTCAGAGCCACTCTGCCACCCAGAGTCCATAGTATTAGTATCACTATAGCAATGATGATGATTTGTCTTCAAAATCTCCTCTTTGCCATCCCTCACTGGTTCATACTGAGAATCAGGTCCCAGGCATTTGGAGGTCTCAGGATCGTTCGAATATACTGTGTCCTGAGGCCTGTCATCATCAGACAACAATGACTCCTCAGTATTCGGGGATAAAGGTGAGATTTGCCTAAAATCAGGCTTGTTTGAGTCCGAACTCGACTGCCTAGGATGGTCTTTAGGTACGTTTTTGGGGCTAGATCTAGCAATCCTTAAAGGACTTATATGTGAACGCATTTTTGGACTACCATCGATTCTGACGCTTGAGTTTAGCTCGCTCATTCGTTCGAGTCGTGAGTCATTCAGTCGTTCAATACGGGAGTCGTTCATTCGGTCACTGTGGCGAGTGTCGCTTCGGTCACTCAGTTTGGACTCGTTCATTCTTTCCATTCTCGCTTCAGCCATTCGCTCGCATACGCGTGAATCGTTCAGACGTTCACTAAGTCTTGTTTCGTTCATTCTGTCACTGATTCTGGAGTCATTCATTCTTTCTATCCTCGGGTCCATGACTTCACAACTCCTCGAATCGTTTAATCTATCTCTAGAATCGTTCATCCGCTCACTGATTCTAGTTTCATTCATTCGGTCACTAATGCGAGTATCATTCATTCGGTCACTAATGCGAGTATCATTCATTCGGTCGCTAATGCGAGTGTCATTCATTCGGTCACTGATGCGAGTATCATTTACTCGGTCACTGATGCGAGTATCATTCATTCTGTCACTAATACGGGAATCATTCAACCTCTCCATTCGCTCACACCCCCTTCCATCATTCAACCGATCTCTTGAATCATTCATTCTCTCACTCAACCTCGTTTCATTCATTCTATCGCTGATCCTTACATCATGCATACGTTCTCTATCATTCAGTCTGTCCCTCGAGTCATTCATCCGTTCACTCAACCTGGTCTCATTCATTCGTTCTCGTTCGATTCGTTCATTCATTCTCATAGAGTTGTTCAGCTGCTCTATTTGATGTTCTGTCAATCTTATTGAGTTATTGAGTACCTGTCTCATTTTTTCTTGGTTTTTCATATGTTTGTCTGCTTGCCTTGGTCTCCGTTTAGAGCCAACTTGTGGTTGGGGGCGCTGCTGTCGCGTTAACGTGAAGGAGCCGGTGTCTGACTCTGATGTAGACTCGGGGTGATTCTCTATGGTTCCTACTAGAGCTGAGACGTTCGCGTTTACGCAGCAGTCGGCCTGGGGAGAAGAGATTTTGTTAGTAAATAGTTTTGTGTAAGAATATGCAGGGAGACTTTACCAGATTGATTTCAAAGTAACTGTCTAACAGTCTAATTGGAAGAAAGTTATACGGCGATGATAAAATAGCATTAAACAGCCATTAATTTTCCCACTGCTGGGAATGGGCTATAATCCACAACGCGGGCCCAGTGCGGGTTAGTAGATGTTACATATCTTCGAGTTTTTGGTTTAAGGACATGCCGGTTTCCTCAGTTCTTCACCATTTTGAGAGCAGTGTTGATGAAGCTGAGTACGGCTGTCAGTTTGCGGCTGTCCCTTCATAATCCAAGGCTCGACTTCACCTTCTGCTGGGTTTAGGCCCCTCTTTGTCTGTGCCAAGCTTTAGCTGTCCCCTATACCCTGCACATCTCCAAAAAAGCTATATCACCTGGTAGGTCAAAAAAGCAGTATACCTTAACACTCACGTTGCAACAACTGGACACGTCAGCGAAGTACACTTCAGACTCTGCGTTCTGATTGCTGACCGCGCGACAGTCCTGCATTGATGACCTGGAGACGAAACGAATTATGTGAAAATTGAGGGTAGTGGTAAATATCTGGGGTAGAAATAATGTGGTTTTAAATAATATAGGGGTAGAAATTAACGTTTTATTTCATCACATCAGCAGAAAGATGACCACAGCTGGAAGTAGACATCCTACAAGCATCATCTGCTCAGCCTTTTCCCAACTATGTTAGGGTCAGCTTCCAGTCTAACCGGATGCAGCTGAATACCAGAATTTTACATGGAACGAGAGCCTTCACAACTCAGATATAAAACACTAAAATGAATCTATATAAATAAAGAGAGAAGTCCTGACTGACTGACTGACTCATCAACGCCCAGCCCAAACCCTTGGACCTAGAAAGCTGAAATTTTGCACAGAGGTTCCCTTTATAATGTAGACAAGGAATAAGGAAGGAGTTTTCGAAATTCAACCCCTAAGGGAGTTAAATAGGGGATGAAAGTTTGTATGGAAAATCGTCATTTTCACGCGGGCGAAGCCACTGGCAAAAGCTAGTATAGAATAAAATTCATTTAATTTATGTTTAAATATGTTAATTTTGCTAGATACTTATTAATCCAAACGCACTATAAATTCTCTGAAACCTATTAAGTAATTAAGCATTACATTCAATAGTAAATTCTAGCCAAAAGAAGCTCAGACTCTTTCCCTTGCCCCATGCTAACTTACATAAGTATACTTTTTTGCCAAACTGGGTAATAAAAAAATAGTAAAATTAGTTTTGTTCTATTCTAACCTAACAGACAGATGTGTTGTTGTGGGAATTTGTTCCGCCACTTCTACTTTCCAGCTAATACAGTAGGAAGTGTCGAAGGGTGGGCGTTTTGGGGGACTGTCGCTTGTAATTATACTTTATACTACACCTGCTTGGAAAGTACCTTGATACTTTATCAAATTTACGGTAGAAAGTACGTCATTGCATATCGAACAAATATGCGGGGAGAAAACGCATCTGAGCGGGAGAGAATGGATTTTCATACACTTTTCTCTCCCGCTCAGATTACAATTTGAAAAAAGAACATGTGACAATTGCAGACGCCATTGGCGCGATTTTGAATTTGAATTAGAATTTTAATTTAGTTTTTTATTTTCTTCGTAGGTGTAGTATAAAGCACTATGTATCACTCGAGAGAAAGTGCGATTCCCGATCTCGGGTGTTTTAAAGCCCTTGCCTACGGCTTCGGGCTTTAAACGACACCCTCGACGGTAATCGGTCACTTTCTTCTCTCGGTGAACAATGTACTATTATAACCCAATATCTTTGTAAAAACAATAAAAACTTTAATTACTTACAGAAACGCAGTCGAGTTATTCTACCCTTGATTAAAATAACTTATAAAACAACATTCTGTGCAAAGAACATTTTACAGAAAAAAATTAAGGGGGGAAAAAAACTAAATAAACTAACTAATTAAACTAGGGCGACGTTATCGATAAAGCCCTTTAAATAAAGAAAAAAAAAAAAAAACTTTGACGTTCGTAAAAGTGCTGATTATCAGCATAATTTAAATAAACTCATGACTTGAATGACTTAATACTGCTGTAGCTATGTATGATAACTTACCTCAAAGGAGAATGTTTGTCATTCTGGAAGCCAAGGTTTTCCTTGCCTTGCTTCTGGCAGGAATCTGTGCTTTGTTCTGAAACTGGACACACAACACTATTAAATCCAGATTATAATTATACTTATTAATAAAGAAAGAAAGAAATACTTTTTCTTTCTTTTCTTTCTTTATTTATTAATTGACAATATTTTTAATGATAGAGCTAAATTAAAGTAACTGAATTAATTTTTAAATGGCTAGAAGAAACACAGCATCGTAAGAAGAGGAAGGAATGGGGGCAGGCCTTTGCTCAGGAGTGGGACAACCAATCTAAATAAAATAATTGCATTCAAATGCTGTTGAATATTTAAATTTAATATAATTTTTCGAGCGCCACAGTCACGTACGTATAAACGACAAGCCGAACAAGCAAAAAAGTACTTTTTGGCTTGTCGTCTTCAAATTCAAATCATTTATTGTTTGTTACATGTCGATAGAGATGTTATATTTATATTTTTAGTAACAATGTAACATACCTATAAGGTGTACAATATTTATGAAGCTTTGTTGTATAGTTCACTTCAATAAAAACATTATTACAATCAATTTACTCATTCTTTATATTAATACAAAATTGCACCTTAATAAATTACTGAAAAAATTAATTTGAATTCTTAGTCAAGTTATACATTATCGAAAGTTATTATATATTAGTCAATTTAGAAATTATTCAAATTATACATTAAAAATTACACATGTCAAATTATACTACATCTTACTTGACTGTGGCGGTCAAAAGGTAAAATATTATTATAACGGCACCAACCTTTACTTCCAGTCTTCTGATGTAAGCACTCAATAGCCACGGTATCATCAATCCTGCAATCTCTATGGAGGTTACTAGCACTCATGCCCAACCGCTGACACCTGTACGGAACCAAATGTCCCCTCAACGTGTTAAACCTTTCCGGTGGCATATGAGCCAACTCTGCTTGCAAACGAGCCATTTCAGCCACATCTTGCGGGTACATCTGACCCATATGAGCTAATTCCGGGTTTAATCTCGCCAATTCCGGGTTCAAACGCGCTAAATCCGGATTCAATCGTGCAAATTCGGCTAATTCCGGGTTTATTCTTGCCAATTCCGGGTTTATTCTGGCCAATTCCGGGTTTATTCTTGTCAATTCCGGGTTTATTCGGGCTAGTTCCGGGTTGGTTAGTCTGATGTCGTTTGGCGGTATGTGTTGTTGTATGAGGTAGCTGTTCCGGGCGCATGTGTGGGGTTGTATGGGAGTTGTATGGTCGTGTATGGTGCGGTGCTCCATGTGGTGGTGGTGGAGTAAGGTCGCCGCTGCTGGGTCTTGGTGGTGGAGGTGGTGTCTGGAAAGTGGAAATAAATGATTTTAAAAACACGTTTTAATTATGAAAAAGGCGTAATCACACGACATCACCACGTTTCCTAAAAGTGTATTAAAAGTACACTCTCTAAAATTAATTACTAGGTTAGATATTATTTTATTTGTGCTACCTACTATGTTGATTTCATTTTCATGTTACCTATCGAAACTAATATTTTGGTACCCATATTATCTTAGTAAGTCATATGAGTATCTCAAACTTGCACTCGTTATTTCACGTGAAACTCGCATCTTAATTTTGCCACTTGTATAATTATGTTACCGCTGGATGCGAGACGCACGGGACCGGTCGATGTGGCGACACTTAGGGGAGGCCTATGTCCAGCGGTGGACGTCTTTCGGCTGAAATGATGATAATTATTTCACCGTAAAATTGTAAATACAGTTAGATTGTAAACTGTCGAAAAATTCAGAACCGTTGCATACTGTTTACAATTTAACACATTATTTTTCGGTAGATTATAATCTATCGAAGTAAAACCGTCAGATTGTGAAATGGTATGCGACCGAACGCACCTCGCGCGCTGATTGGTTGAATCAGTGTGCGTTCAATAGATTATAATTATACGGTATTTACAATTTTACGATTACATGTTATCATACTAGCTGATGAGCTTTCGCATTTATAATATACTAGCTGATGCCCGCGGCTTCACCCGCGTGGATGTCGTTCAAATTATATACTAAAACCTTCCTCTTGAATCACTCTATCTATTAAAAAAAACCGCATCAAAATCCGTTGCGTAGTTTTAAAGATTTAAGCATACAGACAAACAAACAAATAAACAAACAAACAAACAGACACGACTTTGTTTTATACTATGTAAGGATAAGGAAGTAAGGATTAAGGATTATAATGGACAAAAATAAGCCACATAGTTACCTGCTGCCACTCCGTCCCTGTGGGCTATAAGGTGGCGGAGGTCCCCACTGACCGGTGGCGACATCGAAACTTCCGCTCGACTCAGCGAACGTCTCGCCTGAGAAGTTGGCCTGAGGGAAGTTGCCGGATGCCTGGAAACATGGATTATAAATCAATATTAATCGGATGACTTGTGCAACTTTCACTGACTTTTGCAAGTCTTCCAAATCTTAGCTGAAGTCTCTATGGGGAAGTTAATATCGTACCCTGCGTGTCCTCCAGAAACTGATGGACACTACCGAAAGCGCCAAACTAATAGCTCAGTTCACCATTCAGATTGCCACCATTTATGGCAGACATTTCCTTTACCGTTTTGAGAGCAGACATCTCAAAACGGTGAAGGAAAACATCGTGAGGAATGTCTTAGAACCCAAAAAATTCGAAGACATGTGACATCTACCAACCCACACTGGGCCCGCGTGGTAGAATAGAGCCCATCCCTCTCCTAGAGAGGAGGCCTGAGTCCCTGCAGTGGGAACATTATAGGCTGATGATGATGATGACGGCAGACATGGCGATGGCAACTCCTGTCGCGACTCACAGGAGAAAGCGGAAAGAGTTGAACAAAACCAACGACTGTTAGTCCACGGGGCAGGCGGGTTGCTCAGCAATGGGACGACACAGGCTAACAGTAGTATAAGCCAGCGAGTGCACCAAGAAGATTAGCAATAAATCTGGCCTTGACGGGTCCTAAGTTGTTCCAACCTAGACGCTTCTGAAGCGTCTAGGTTGGAACAACTTAGGACCCAGTAATATATCCGTGGTGCTAGGCAACTGGGCTTATCCCAGTTGTATACGTCCCTGTGTGCCTATTGACCTTGTCATGCTTTGTCTCCTGCTGATATGGAGGGAAGTGGAATTTTTTTTCCGACTCCTCCGATATTCTTTTCTGATTAATTTCGTTGCGGGATCCAAGACAGTTAAATCATTTCTCTGGGACTTCGTCGAGCTTCATTGTCTCGGCGGTTTTCTTGTGGTCGCCACTGTTGATTCTGGCTAACAGGAGTTACAGTGGTTTGGGAATAGTGTGGCGGGCTAGAAGCGTCTTGGTTCCTTGAGGGTTTATATGCTAAAGAGTGTATATTTGTATGTACTTCTTTCAGTCAGAAATGGAGCGACGGATCGAAGTCTTATTATAGTGTATGAACGAGAAAAGAACATACGTTTCTTTTCATCCCAGAAAAACCCATGGATTTTATCTAAATCTGCTGGAAACACAGTACAAACCTGCACAAAACTGGCCGATCCTTGCGCAAAGTTGGCCTGTCCCTGCGCGAAGCTGGTTCCCTGAGCGAAGGTCCCCGACGTCTGGGCTCTTGTAAACGGGGGCTGGTGGAGCGAGTGCGGGTAGCTGTCGTCGTAGGGCTGCGGCTGTTGGGGAGGGGGGGCTTCTGTGTCGCAGAACCCGTACGCGCTGTCGCCTGACTGAGGGACGCCCATGCGGCAGCGGGAGCTGGTGGGAGAAGGGAGTTATTAGTAAAGCTATTGAAAGTGATACTAAATTGTGGTTTGACCTAGGTCCATTAGTCACTCGTTTGCTCAACTGAATAAAATCTACAATCCCCACAATAGTGGATTTTACAACAAGTGCACAAAACGAACCATTTTTATCCGAGACATTTAGCAGCCCGACCCGAAGGCGAGGGCTGATAGTAATGTCGAGGATAAAAATGGTTTGGTGAACGAGTTATAAACTCTGCTTTTCACTTCGAATGCGAGGAAATAAAACAGTAGTATAACATATTTCTTTAATTAAAATTCAAAGTAAAATTTGTACAGTTTTGAATACTGAAGGAAAATGGTTTTTTTTTAATCTTACAAAATTGATTTTGTAAGATTAAAAAAAAACCTTGTATTTAAAAAAAAAATTGGCTTGCAGACCTATACAGCCTACTATTAAATTAATTTTGTAACAATAATTTTCATTAATTAATTAAATAACTTACCGTACTTTTTAAATTTTAATATCTTTTACGTCTTAAAAACACTTATGGCAAATAAATTAAAGTAAAGATTATAAAATAACAAATTCTATCTGATCTATGAACTTCTTATTGTATTTGGCTGTATGGCTCATTTTCTTTGCCTTAATAAATATACATTTATGAGTAGATACGTTAATGCCCTTGTGCACAAAATTCGATTTTGTGCAGCCTATAGCCTGCACAAATAAGCACTTTCAGAGCATGAGAAGTGAAAAATATATTCCCAGTGTGTTTGCGGGCCAAGCCAATGGCTGATCTGATGCACGCCGCGGAACACTGGGAAACTTGGCAATCAGTTTTAATGACCAGAATCTTGCAACATGAGCCATTACAACGCTTTGGAATGGGCAACTACAGTACACTCATGAGTTATTATGCCTTGTGACTGGGACTGTAGCTTAGTTTATTTAGCTGCATTAGTTAGTAGTTTACTGCCGCACTCGGATAGCTTCAGTGGTTGCTTGGGACGTCGCTTGGTAAGGGTTTTTGGCAGTTTAAAAGTATGTCAGGCCTTTGCTGAGTGGCGGCTTGAGTAATCGTTGGATATCTCTGAGTGCCGCAGTTAGTTTAAATTGACTATTCAAAAGTGCATGTTACTGGCCTTCTTGAAATAAATGTTTTTGACTTTGATTACGTTCAACTAGCGAGATATATGAGTGTGACCATGGAACCTACATCGTAAACGCGAAAAATATTCCGCTAATCGCCGAAACGGCTGGGCCGATTTTGACGGGTTTTTTTACTATAAGGAATAACTTAGTCTACTTTTATTTTAGAATAAAAAAAGTGTTCTTCGCAAAATCCTAGTAGTTCCCATTTTTTTTTTCTGTTAACAAAATCCGATTGAAGTAATGTTTATATTTGTATTTAAAAGTTTAAAACAGAAAGTTTTGGAAGGAGAAAAAGTGATATATTAATAGTTCCATACTTACTTCTGACTGTTACTCCTGGGCCACGGGAACCAGCTCCAAGCAGAAGTCTTTCTGCCGGTACCAGGGTTCGGAGAGTACAGGTTGCCTATACGACCTGTGGGTAATAATACAATTTTGTTAGTCATATTTTTCTTCTTTGCAACCTTAGTACACTTATTACACAGCTGGACAAAAGCAGGAACAAAGGGTGGTTTCCTGACTAAAACAAATATGATTCTGTTTAGTCCGATGTGTTTCTTTTTAACGTGAAAAAATAAATAATATGTGTCCATTATTCTTTGGAAATCTATCTGACGGACTAATTAGTTTTTTTTTTGTCAACTACTCTATAAGAGAGCTAATGATGTGATACTTAGTTCGAGCTGTGTCGTTGGTCGAGTGGTCGCAAGCGCGACTGCTGAACAAGAGTTCCTGGGTTTATTCACCAGGAATTTCTTAGTAGCTGCCGCGGATTTGTACCCGGGTTATTGCAATACCTTCGCCACACCCCAGACCATTTGAATGGAACCAAATGTATTGAACAGTCGCTTTTTTAGCGTGTGTTAAAGATTAAAAAAAAGAAAAATGGGGGCTCCAAATGATGTGGCAGAAATTTGTGCACCGAAAATGAAAATGAAATTTCAACCTGTATAATTTGATTTTTATGCTGAAAAAACATATTATATTATAAAAAACTCACCTGGTGCCCAAAACCGGTGCTGAAGACTGATGTCCCACGCAGGCTGGGCGGGGTGGCACTGGGCACAACAACTGCAGTTGCTCTGTAGAAGATAGTTAACAGTATGAGACACGCGAACATGAACGTACACTTTACTGTATTGATTTCATTTTCATCATAAAGTAGGAAATATCTAAAATTTTTAATAATAATTATTTCATGAGAAATTCGTGTTTGCACTTTGCCAAGTGTAAACATATTATTGCTCGTAAGGGGACATCTCTGCTTATGCCTGGCTTACGCGTATTTTTAGTAGGCAAATAGTGAGCGGCTAAATGTTCACCTTCCTATGTATTTAAATGGAGTGTCTATACAGCGCGTATTACAGCGAAATAAGCGAAAAAAAGCGACGAACTATGCTTGATATTCCACCAGCAAAGCAGCTGAGTTTGCTATCTTCGCTACACTTCGCTGAATCAGCGCTCATGTGACATAAGTGGCTAGCTTATTATTTTCTGTAGATTAACAGATTATTTTTTTATGATCACTTACGCCCACAGAGAGTAAAGTTGGTCAGCTAGTTCCGTAGGTTACACATTCTAATAACGACGGCGAAGTGACAACAACTCCTAACTTACATTTTTTACGAAAACGACTTATGAATGCAGTTTGATAGAGAATGAAATTGCGCGTCTACTCATAAATGAATTAAGTTGAAATTCGCAAAATTGACGTAGCTAGGCACCGAAGAAACATCTCCTATGTTTAGGTCTAAAAGGAAATAAAAAACGGTTTTTTTCGCCTCCTTTAAGTGGTAAATTTGGTTTTTGTAAGTTAGGAGTTGTTGTCACTTCGCCGTCGTTAAGTGGTATGCATGTAGTACCTGCACTTGTCTCCCGGCAGAGGGCGCGGCCTGTCCTGTCGAGGGTCTGTACAGAGACCTGCAGCGAAGCTCCAGCTGCTCCCAGTACATCTTCTTGCGTTCATGACTGGAACAAAATATTTTAATAAAGTATGGTACTCTCAAAAACGATGAAGGGAACATTGTAGGGAAACCGACATGTCCATGAACCAAAACTTGAAATCTGATAAGATACTCTATACGATTCTTTGTACAGTGTATAGATTTAGAACCTCTTTTTATCCCTGACTTTATAAAGATGACAGTTCATAATAAAATTCAACCCAAATAAAAAACAAACGTCAGTCACTTACAAACAACACTAATTCTGACAGTTGAATCTATTTTATAAATAAAGTCGGAGCAAAGACATTAATATAATTTCCGAGCGATTCTTACAGATTATTTGATTAAAAAATGTCTGCCAGTACCCAAAGTCTGTATGATCTACACCAAGTAACCGATGCCGAATTAGTAAGAAACGTCGAAGCTCTCAAGAAGCAGGTCAGAATTCTTCGCTTAGAGAATGAAGTCTTGGAAGCAAGCATAATGAGACTACAACCGTCGCTTATGACCGGGGCTTCTATGGAATCCGCAGTCAGATTCCAGCAAATTATAGAATCGAAGTCAGCTAGCCGTACTGTGAGCAGGTGTTCAACAAGACTCGGTCTATATAGCACTGCTTTAAGCACCATAACTATGGCGAAAAGCAAAGACAAAATTTCTTTTGTCGGTTCATTGAAAACGACCAGATCAATTCTTGGCAGTCCAGGACCAAAGATCAATATTCAAGAAAGATTGGAGCTCATACACACCCTAGTGGAAACTCAAACGAACGATTTAAAGAAAGCTGGTATCGACGCTAAGAAGAAACGTGCTCTCTTTACTGCTCAGTTAGAAGAACTTGAAATTCGGAATAAAGACATTGAGAAGTTTGCTGCAGATTTTGAACATCATGTTGTGATTGAAGGTGTAGATCCTATGACTAAACGAATACCAGCCGAGACATGGATCGCATTCTTAAAAGATAACGGTAAGAAACTAGATATACATATAGAAAAGATGCGGCTCAGAGCAAGTACTACAAACTCACATTACATAAAATTAAAAGCAGATATAAAAATTAAAAAGGATCTAGCAGGACGTCTTCTACCAGTAGACTTTGAAGTGGGAACAATAGAAAAAAAGAATAAACTTACAACCATTGAAAAAAAAACTAAAGAATTAATTAGTCTGAAAGCTATGGCTGGAGACGCAAACTTGAACCTAACTAGACGCAAGTATGATTTAATGGACCTAACCGACTACCTACACAGAGTAGAAAAACTGAAAATACAAAGGAAACGCCAAACTAAAGAATTTAATTCTGAAACGGATAAGCTAGCATTAGATGTAGAACACTTACGGCTTGAGCTAAATAGGATTCAAAATCTAAGAGAAAATTATTTAGTTCCAGATATTTATGAATATATAAGTGTTAAGCTCAAAATTTGCGGATTTAATCATGACATTCAGCGCTTGGAGACTAGTCTCAGTATTAAAAACTACGCATTAATTAATTTTAATAAGAAATTATGGAAGTCTAAGATGTTAGCTAGTAAGGTGGATAAGGGAAGCAAGGAAGAGCCGTCAAACTTTACACTGGATGTGGTATCACTATCAACTCACTCTTGATTTCTATACAGATTCTATACAGATTGTTGTAACGCCAGTCATCTTCGCATTCCACAAATAACATGGGTTAAGGGTAGGAAGATGATGGTGATAATGACTTGCTATACAAGAACGGGTGGAAGCAACACAACCATAATTACTATTGATTATTTCGGAGCAAAACAATCCATACATTCAAATACATTGTACAGTTATACCCCGCTTTACGCGACCCCGTTTTGCACGGTTTCACTATAACGCGAATTTCAAATTTCCCGGTCAAATGCCTCGCATTTCGGGAATCCTCGCTTCCTCTGAAAATTCTGATTGAAGAATTGGGGATTCCCCGTCCTACGACTTTGTCCAATGGGGATTCCCTCGTTCGTTTCGTTTGTTCCGTCGTGTTTAGCTGGGCTGGCAGTCGTGCTTTAACATTTATTGGAAATACATAGATATGTATTTTTTCGTACACATTGTGGAATGCAAATAAAGTTTGAGTATTGAGTAAAAAATAATTAGTAGTACTGCATAAAGTGTTCTTAAAATTAAAGTGAGTGATTCGTACTTTTTTGTATTAATTTTTGACTACCTATATTATTTCATTTATTTCTTTATACGCGAATTTCAGTTTTCAGTTTACGCGATTTTTTCCGGAACGTATCCCTCACGTAAAGCGGGGTATTACTGTATTATGGACCTTGTGCTTTATACGGCCACGATTAAAACTTTTATCGCAAAAGCTTCGACCAGGAAGATAGTTTTGACCACAAAACCGGGAATCCGACAGGTTTAAACCAAGATAGCATCCATTCATTAAGTATGGTGCTGACTTCGATAAAGATAAAAAGATAAAGATAATTTTATTTGTTCAAAACATGAGTATACACAACACATGGCATGCAAGATGTTACATCAATAACCCGATGATCGAAGGGTGCTGAAATAGTTTTTATACAAGCTTCTTTTACATTACATTATATTATTTAAGCGTTATGTTAAGTGTGTCTCCTTACTTGCATTTTTGTATAATCTTAGTTATATTATTTTATGTTAATGTGAAGACTAATTTAGTTTAAATAAAGAGTTAACTGTAACAATTTTGTGGTTATTAATTTGGAGCGGAGTTACAACTTACGGTCAGTTCCGATAGAACAGAAAACATCTTGCATAATATCCTGATAATTGAAAATATATGAACGTGCTCGTGGCTAGATAATAACAACCGCTCAGATCAATCTTCAGGCTAAGCCGCGCTTGCCTAGGTTGGTCTGTGAATGGGTGAACCATCCCCATTACATACCGAGTTTCCTCAGTTAAGCTGTTGGTCCCCTGTCATTTGTAGATCTCTGGCAGTCGTAACAGTTAGTCCAGTGGCAAATCTGACAACAAGTCTAACCAAGGGGTATCCATATTGGAGAGGCTCTTTAGCGCGTGCATGGAAAGAGGCCAGTTCCCGCTTCGTTGGAAGACGGGGAAGCTGGTCCTCATCCAGAAGCCGGGGCGCCCTGCGGACTCGCCGTCTGCATACCGGCCCATTGTGCTGCTCGACGAGGTGGGCAAGCTCTTTGAAAGAGTAATTGCAAACCGCCTCGCCGAGCACCTTGAGGGAATGGGTCCGGATCTTGCGGATCAGCAGTTCGGCTTCCGCAAGAGGCGCTCGACGGTGGACGCCATCATGCGCGTGAGAGCCCTCACGACGGGGGATGCCGTCTCTCGGGGCGGTGTGGTCTTGGCGGTGTCTCTCGACATCGCCAACGCCTTCAACACCATGCCCTGGAGCTGCATCAGGGAGGCACTCCGGTATCACCGGGTGCCGGCCTACCTTCGTCGTGTAGTCGGGGACTACCTGTCCGACAGGACTGTAATCTACCCTGGTCAGAACGGAGAATGGAACCGGCGAGAGATGTCGTGCGGTGTTCCACAGGGTTCGGTTCTGGGGCCGCCCCTGTGGAACATCGGTTACGACTGGGTGCTGCGTGCCAACCTCCCTGAGGGCGTCAGCGTCGTCTGCTACGCGGACGATACGCTGGTGCTGGCACGGGGGGAATCGCACGAGGCGGCGGCCGCGAATATGACACGCGGGGTTGCGATAGTCGTTGAGAGGATCCGGCAGCTGGGTCTCGAGGTGGCACTTCACAAGTCCGAGGCCATGTGCTTTCATGGGCGTGGGAATGTGTCACCGTCGGGATCCCAGCTAACGGTGGGAGGGGTTCCCATCGGCGTCGAGTGTACTATAAAGTACCTCGGACTCGTCCTTGACAGCCGGTGGAACTTCGTGGAGCACTTCCGACGTTTGGCTCCCAGACTGGAGCGGGCTGCGGCTGCCTTTAGGTGGCTCTTGCCCAATCTGGGGGGGCCAAACGCCTCCTGCCGTAGGCTGTATGCGGGAATCGTGCGGTCCATGGCCCTTTACGGGGCCCCGGTGTGGGCACGTGCCGTGAGGAAGCGGGCCGTCCACTACCTGAACGCGCCCCAAAAGGTCATGGCCGTAAGGCTAGTCCGCGGGTACCGCACGATCTCCCGCGAGGCGGCGAATCTCCTTGCCGGATTGCCGCCGTGGGATCTGGAGGCGATAGTCCTCGCGCGCCTACACGAGTGGCGCGCGGAGGCGCTACACCGGGGGGCCACTCTGCTGCCGCGGCACATTGCTGCGCGGCGGACAGACCTCCGGTGCGATCTCATGGCGGTATGGAGACAGCGACTGTCGCAACCCCGTGCAGGGCACGCCACGATAGTGGCGGTAAGTCCCCTCTTTGAGGAGTGGCTAGAGAGGAGCCACGGCGCCCTCACCTTCCGTCTGACGCAGGTCCTCACCGGACACGGATGTTTCGGGAGGTACCTGCACCGAATTAGGCGGGAGGAAACGCCCGGATGCTTCCACTGCGAGGATCGACCGGAGGACACGGTGGAGCACACTGTGGAGGTGTGCCCTGCTTGGGCGGAGCCCCGCCGTGTTCTCGTAGCGGCGATCGGCGGCGGTGACCTCTCGCGTCCGGCCCTGGTGCAAGCCATGGTCCGGGGCGAGGAGGAATGGGACGCCGTCGCCTCCTTCTGCGAAGCAGTGATGCTAGCGAAGGAGGAGGCGGAACGAGAGAGGGAGCGATCCTCTCAACGTCCCAGCCGCCGCGGAAGGCGCGGAAGGCGCTCCGGGCGTCGGGGGCCACGTGATGGCTTCCGGCCACCGTAGACGCGGGCCTGTGGACGGTGAGTAATGGGCTAGCTCGCCGTCCGGCCGTCGTCATGACGGCAACAGACCGTGTCGGCGGCGCGTTCGTGTTCCACGCGCGCCTCAAAGAGATGTCAGCAAGGAGGGGCCCGCAAGGGCCGACGCCCGTCGGGGCCGCGGTATTATATGTACTAGATTACGTGGCCTCGGCGCAAGGGCAAAGAAGGAACATGGGTTCGGTTTTTAGTCAGTAGAAGTCTGACACTCCCCTTCGCTCTGCCCAAGAGCGGGGGGGGTCATTCGATGATTTTCCACCCACCAAAAAAAAAAAAAAAAAAAAGGGGTATCCATATTGGGCTAGCTCGCCGTCTGGCCGTCGTCATGACGGCAACAGACCGTGTCGGCGGCGCGTTCGTGTTCCACGCGCGCCTCAAAGAGATGTCAGCAAGAAGGGGCCCGCAAGGGCCGACGCCCGTCGGGGCCGCGGATTTTTGTACTAGATGACGTGGCCTCGGCGCAAGGGCAAAGAAGGAACATGGGTTCGGTTTATAGTCAGTAGAAGTCTGACACTCCCCTTTGCTCTGCCCAAGAGCGGGGGGGGTCATTCGATGATTTTCCACCCACCAAAAAAAAAAGGGGTATCCATATTGCCCCGTATTTACTGAGTTTAGTGGAGGTCAGATAGGCAGTCGCTCCAAAATTTTAGTATTCAGCTGCATCCTATTAGACAGGAAGTCGACCTCAACATAGTTGGCAGAAGTTGATGTTGATTGTAAATAATATCATAGTAACATTATGCGTACCTATGTCAAAGAGTAGAATACTTTGGCGTTACCACTAGCTACGTATAAATTAACGTAGGCTAAAGATAAATGTTCTCCCGTCTCATCCCGGTCTACGCTGGCCTCTAGATATAAAGATATTCGAGTGCTTTCGACAAAAATAAATACATAACTATATTCCGTTTGTCGAAGCCCCATAACCATAAAACGATAACCATATAACCCCATAACCATAGAACGAACGAAACAATAAATCGTATAAACTAGAAGCCTTCGTCTATTTCAGTCACGAAGCCTAGAAAAACTATCACTTTTCGTGTTCACCCCTCATAAAAAACCTCATTGTAAGGTCAAACACCAAACTACATTGGCCAGAAACACTTTCAATCTGACACGTCCTTCGAAAACTATCACCATAGCAACGGTTGCTAGGCTACCACATATTCTCCACATATGGCAGGTGACAAATCCGCCAAAACACTGACAAGTAACAGAGCTATTTTTGTGGCTTTTATACTATTTTATTTGTTGCTAACCGTTTTGACGAACCGTTACAAAAATGTCTACAACAATAACTGGAGGAGGACGGAGCTTTGTTTTGAGTCAAAACTCTCGCTCGCTGAGCAACGCACGATGGGAAAACGACATGGATACACTCACTGACGAGGAACTCTTAAAACTAGTGCAGGATCTCAAAGAAAAAGTCAACATACTGACCCTAGAAAACGAAATCTTAGAGAGGACTATCATGAGATTAGAACCATCGCTGATGGCTGGTGTGTACCAAGCCGTGGAGTACGTCACTAGGATCCCTTCCGGCACTTCAATGAGCGTGATGAGAGGAGGCGTCACATCTAGGTTCGGCCTCAATGACCCGCTCAACTTCTGCCCTTCGAGACTGCTGCAAAGCCCTTCAAGATTCACGACTTGCCCTTCGAAGCTTCTATCCAGCCCTTCTAGAGTTTCCACGAGGAGAGATTCCAAAACCAAACTCAGCGGCGGCACCATCATTGGAGGCGGCCTCGCGAGGATCAACGTCCTAGAAAGATCTGAACTAGTAAGCAAAGAGTTGGAGCTACAAGTCACTAACCTGAACAAGGAAAGGCACAGAGGAGCCAAGCAACGTGCCCTATTAAAAGCAAAATTGGAAGAAGTAGGATTGAAAGAGACTGAGATTGAAAAGTCTAGTAAAATGTTCAATCAGGAGGTGTTAGAAGATGGCTGGGATAAAATAGCTCAACGAATCCCGGCTGAAATATGGATTAGATTCATGACGGAATGGATGAAGATATGCGACAGCCAGATAGGAAAGCTGCGGTTAAGAACCAGTACGTTGAACACTCAGTATAGTAAACTGAAAGGACAAATAAAAGTGAAGGCCGAGCTTAGCGAAAGCCTCCGCCCAGTCGACTTCGAGAAACTCCAAATAGAGAACGGTGAATGCTTCAAATTGATAGACCACAAGTTCCAACAGTTAGGAGAACTGAAAAAGATGACAGGAGACGCTAACTTGAACCTCACAATCCACAAGAAAGCAATGATGGAGCAAAACTGTTACTTGAACAAAGTCCTATCAACGATCAAAAATAAAGAAATCTTGACGGTGCAACTGGATAAAGAAAGTAAGAAGATCCAGGTACAAGTAGACGTTTTGTCACAAAAGTTGAAAGAAATAAGGAAAGTGAGGTTGAAGTACCAGGTCCCTAATGTGATGGATTATGTAGAAGTGAAATGGATGCTGACAGATCTAAGACATACGAATAAGATCTTGGAGACCAGGAGGCATATACAGCAGATAGCTTTGTCTTCTATTAATAGGAAGCTTACAGAAATGAGGAAGAATACAGCAACTGATTGACGATTTTAATCTAAGGCGCAGGCCACACATAAATGGCGTCAGGCGCGGACATGGTGCGGGCGGCGAAATAGCGAGTTATATCCACACCCGAGCCACGTCATTCCGTGTACCGACAAAGCGCCCGTGACATGTCCGCGCCCGACGCCATTTATGTGTGGCGTGCGCCTAAATAACGTTTATGGGACGGGAGAAAGTTATGTATAATATCATAAAAGAAAACATTTCTCTTCTTCTTCAGGACTTGTTGTTTAAGATTACTTTGTTTTTTTCATTTTAGATTCTACATAATATTCTTCTTTTGGTGGATGTTTCGTGTAAAATCATAGAACGTTATGCGTTTTAGATATATATTGACGAAGTGGCATTGAAGCTTTTTCGATCATTATTGCAGGGATTATGGGTAGGTACGTTTTCTGTTTGTAATTATCTTAATAGTAATTTCCAATTAAATATATATTTTGTCATTGCATTTATACTTAACTTATTGATTTATAGTATAAAACTTGAAATATATGTACATACAAAAATCTGCATTCGTGAAAAGGTAAATAATATTGTTATTGGAACTTTCACGAATTATTCCTACATGGGGCTATTTTAGTCTAACTACTGATCAATCATTTTACGTGGACACACCACTACGCCCAATTCTGTTACGCAGCGAAGAAGTGTTACATGATAATTTGAAACTTGTAGCTATAAAAGAGTACGACAATACGCTGCATACTGAGAATCTTTTCTCAGTAACTGTCGTAGTGTGCCAATACGCCGCGCACTGAGCGACAGAAGGAGCAAAGTCTTACCTGAGCAGTTGATACGCCAGCATGCAGCTAAAGATGCACACGAGAACAGCGCTGACCGACAACGCGAATACGCCGCGTAGGCACCAGTACAACGCGCCGTGTACTACGCCGCATTCTGATACGCCTTCGAATACGCAGCGTACGCCTGTGAAAAAAATAAAGGAAATTGTATTACAGAGATTACTAAACAACTATTTTTTATTTTTTGGTGCGTTTACAAACTCACATACACAAACCAAACACCCACACCCGGAACAACTACCTATGTCTTACGTAGGTCTTACAAATATTTGTTTCGTGCGGGAATCGAACTCGCGACAAGCATCGCAGCAGTTAATCGCTCAGTCACCGACACCACTTTCAGACTTCCTCTCATGTACTCATTTCTTGTGGTTTGGGTTCAAGACTAATACATATCTCATACAGTTTGTGCTCATAAAATGTTCGAAGACTTACCCTCATCATCAGCCGCGTCATGTTGCGTGTCGGGTGGCATTGAGAAGCACGTACAAGTGCGAGTTAGCTTCGTATACTCGCAGAACTTCAGGGTTTGGAGTCTGTAACAAGATTCGTGGTAGAAATATTTGTCCAATTAGGGTGTAAAAGTCCCTGTAATGAAGTCGAAAGGCAGTTGTTCTCCAGATATAGCGATATTTGTACATGTAGGTATAAAGGGTGAAAAGTACTCTTAACGAAATCGAAAGGTAGTACTAGTTCTCGCCGTCATCGTTACTGCGATTTTTTTTATCATACCTGGCACCCCTTCTTGTTAAGGAGATATTGGTCAAAGTTCCACCTTGTTCGTTGTTCGCAAGATATTTTTTCAGCTCTAGTTTTTAATTTTTAACTTTACTTTAAATAGCTACACAACCCCATCAGCACAGTATTTTAAGTTCGTTGCATTGACTTTTATCACTCCTAAAAAAAAGTGGTTTCCCAAGAATAACTTTTGCGTAGCGTAACATTTTTTTTAATATTAGATAGTTCGTCTCTTTTATTTAAATTTTCATAGATTTATCTACGAGATACAATGCAGAAAAAAGCTTAGTTCACATATAAATGTCATTTTTAAATACTCACTTGTTCATATGTATGACGGTGGTGGTGATGGTGACGAGCACACAAGTCAGTGCACAAACCAGGCAGCAGGCGCCCACCACTTTGATCTGGTACAAGAGAACGTAAGGATGTTAAATGGTGATGTATGGCCGCCTCTGGTGTTGAGGACTAAGAATACGTGAATGAGGTACACATTGAACATGGGTGGTTTTTAGTCAGTAGCGCTCCGCCCAGAGCGGAATATATACCCCATATTTGATCAGAGCGAGAGGAGAGATTTCCCACACTCACACACAAAAAGATTGTTATTTTTCGTAACATAGTATTAGGCCTGTTAAGCCCGTAGTTTAAGATAGAAATGTACAGTCAGCATCAGAAGTAGCTGAACATTTCGGAATTTTAATTCTTTTATGTACAGGACTCTGGCTATTATTTTTAATGTTTCAGAAAGTTATTCGTTAAAATAGTCCTTATACTCCAATAACATTTAGTAACCAGTAATATCTAACAAGTTTTTATTTAGAAAACAGCTTCGAAACTTTGAGTAATGTTAATATACTTCTGATGCTGACCGTACCTACCATAAAGGCACCCACATTTCGCCAGTTTTGTTCAAGTCCTATGTAATAACATGCAGTAGCATAATCAGACTATAATGTTCCCACTCAGCAGTGGTGGTTCCCATTGCTGGGACACAGGTGTACTCTCTAAGTGTATGAAAAGGAATGGAGTATAATCCACCACTCCTCCGTGACTGCCACTTAGAAATTCCTGATGGACAACACAACAAAAATTTTACGCAACCGGGGAATCGAACCCAGGACGTCACGTCACGCACGGTAGTCGCGCTTGCGACCACTAGACCAACGAGGAGGTTTTTGTTTGTCTTCATCTCTTCTTCTCTTTTGCCTTCAGCGCGAAAACATAACATAACGCCTACGCCTTTACCTAACTTTTCGGGTGTGTTTTTTTTTCTGGCGAAGTAAAGGTGTACTAGAGGGTACACCCTCTAGTACACCTTTACTTCGCCAGTTATGATTAAGCGGAAAGATGCACAATTGTCACCGAAGGGATTAAAACGTAGGACTATATTTAGAAAAAATGATACTTGCACTACAGAAGTTACACTAAAATACAAGCTATAGGTATAACGATTCCGTTAAAGAGACAAATAACATAATTCTGAAGCATGAAATTAAGCAATTGACATTAACAGTTATTAGCGTAGTACACGCAAAGTTTACAGTAGCGTTGTTATTGCTTTATTGACAATTTGACATGCGATGGGTATACTGGTACCAGGCGCGGATCCAGCCCTCAAAAAAGGTTGTGGGCACAGTCACAGTCAAAATCGGTCAAGAGCGAGTTGAAGTATGAACTCGATAATGATCGATATAGTGACCTATAAACCTATCGTGTATAATATTAAATCATCTATTGATATACCTAATATCATCGACCTTTATCAGGCACGGTCCTAGCCTACGACTTATTGGTTAGAAGGGGTGGAGAGGATGAGTTAACCACAAGTAGGAACTACTTTTGAAAATCGAAAGTTTTCTGAAACAAAACGTTCATGGGCGCCGACAGGTTTATTTGGGGAGCATTTTAAGTTTACCGAAAAGAGCTCTGAGTCTTTAGGTTTTGTATGTTGAGATAAGACAGGATTCAAGAATCAGCGTAGTGAGCTCCTAAAGGTTATAGCACCCTGTTTGAAATAAAGAGGTCTTCTTACCTGTTGTCTGAAATTGTGCCATGTCAGGACTCAGGAGTTATCAGAGTCAGCCAATACGATAAAATTGCGAGAGCGAGCGGAGCGAGCTCGAAAAATTTTCACGTCCTTGGACAAATTAGATTCTTTTCATTCATACAGAATTGAGAATAGAAGGCACTTGGGCAGTTTTCTACAGAAACCACCAACCAGATAGGATGTATTCGCGAGCGCAGCGAGCGAAAAATTTTTTAGAGGTTCGTCTCTTATCAACCTAGATCGCTTCGATTTCGGGGAAGGTGAGAAGGTTCCCAGAGATGAGTAAGAATTTCAAATATCAAGATGAAGACAACACAAGAGCGAATGGAGTAAGCGAGTACTCGAAAGGATTAGGTTCCTCTTCATAATAGCAGAATGCAAGAGCGAGGCGAGAGAAGGGACCTTAAAAATTTAAGCATCCCGCCTTCGATCAATATATTGGGATCTTTTTGTTTGTTCATACAGAGATGACACCAAAAGTAAACGTCAACTTATAAAGGGCAAAATGAAATAGCAAACGTAGCGAGTTTACAATTGGAATTAGTTGGAATAGTTAGTTTCTATTGTGCAGAAAGTTAATAATTTATCAAATTTTCAAAAAAATTGCGATTATTTGAAGATCTTGTCGGGGTCATGACCCCTGTGACCGTAAAAGTGTGTCTATTAGGGTTGTGGGCATGCCCATAGTGCCCACATAGGTGGATCCGCGCCTGACTGGTACCAATAGCGATGGTCTTATGATGCCACTTAAGTTTGGCAATTCTTCTTCCTAATTTTTGGGATAAGTCAATTTGAATTGTCATCGACACGCTAAGAAGAAGAAGCACAATGTTTTGATTGCGGTACATTGAGTTTTATCAGGAAACGTGTTTAGTGACGGTACTCTAAAATATCTCCCAAAACCATAAAACTGTAGTTCCGAAGCACTCATTATAGGTGGTCCTTCGAGCCGGATGATACGGCGATGGAGTTGAAAGCTCATGTATTGCTCAAAAACGACAACACGCACTTATAAGCAGTGACAATGACATAATTCATAAAATACCATACTCTACCTAAAGCATGAAATTAAGCGATTGATATAAATTAACAGTTATTAGCGTAGCTCACGCAAAGTTTACAGAAGCGTTTTTATCGCTATATTTACATACGATGGGGATTTATAGCGGTACTGATGTCGTGATGATGCTATAAAATTGTATTTTAGGGGAAACGATACTAAAACAATGATTGTAACAGTTGATTAGTATTGATAAGAGGATAATCGTATCAAATATCTTGTTAACAATCCACTGGGTCAGACACAAGTTGGCCGAAGCAGTACCTGTTCAGGTAGAAATTTTAGTAAGATAAGGTTATCTTACTAAAATTTCTACCTTTTTTTTTTTTTTTTTTTCTACGTTTATGGGGCAACACCACATTTACACTCCATTGCAGGTGCAATGGAGTGTAAATGTGGTGTTGCCCCATAAACGTTAGGACACTTGATATCGTGTTCTGTCTGTCCTATTATTTGCACATCACAGGAGCAGATGCTACTGGAAATGCCAAACTCGTCGCCAAATTTTAGGCTGAGCCTAGAAGAAGAAGCACAATGTTTTAATTCCGCTACATTGAGTTTTACCGGCAAACGTGATTAGGAACCATACTTTAAAATATCTCCCGATACCATAAAACTATAGTTCCCAACATACTCGGTACAAGTGGTCCTTCGAGCCGGATGATACGGCGATAGAATTGAAAACTCATGCAGAGGTTATTTATATTTTTAAGGTTTTAATAACGTCAAATAAACACATTTTTCTTTATTTCTTTCATGCAGTGCTCAAAATCGACTAAATAACATGCAACAGGCACCAACAAGCAGAGATAATGAATGACATCGAACATACTTTTCTTACCATATAGCGGGCAAAAGCAAGTAAAACTATAGATCCCAAGCATGTCACGCCACTTGCCCTCTTCTTCTATATATACGAGGGGTCAGATAACGCTGAGCACTGAGTCTACAAGTGGTCCTTCGAGCCGTATGATACGGTGTTAGAGTAGAAAGCTCATGCAGTGCTCAAAAGTCAAAACTGTGCTATGTGCTATGTTATGGTAAAACTAACTAATAACATGCAAAACACGCTAACAAGCAGTGATAATTAATGACATCGAACATACTTTTCTTACCATATTATCTATTGCGGCGGCGCGCGGGCGAGGCTCATTATACAGACGCCTGTTAACACCATCTGTTCGTACAGTCTCGAAAATATCTTTTGAGACAGTATGAATGAACTCAAAGTCAAAGCATTTAAATATCTCCCGAAACCATAAAACTATAGATTCCAAAGCCACTCGGCGACTCGGCACAAGGGGTCCTTCGAGCCGGATGATAGAGTTCAAAGCTCATGCAGTGCTCAAAAACTACAAAGTAAATAAGTAACATGCAACACACACTAAGAAGCAGTGATAATGAATGACATCGAACATACTTTTCTTACCATATAGCTGTATCTATTGCGGCGGCGGGCGAGGCTCATGATGCAGACGCCTGTTAACACCAGCTGGAACAAGATACGGTTACTTAGTATGTGATTAGGGGTTAAACACAGAATGTTTGGGTTAAATAGGGCTGGTTTATACTGACAAATGTAAAATCAGCAGCATTATACTGATTCACGTGGCGAGGGGTGGTTTTACTTGTCTGATTTTGTATTGGCTTCGCTCATGAACTAGTCTAGTTCATGACCTAGGATAGTAGTCTAGTTCAACTAGACTACTATCCTAGGTCAGCACAGCTCAATGTACTACGTGTTTGTGCACCCAAGCAGGTCGCTGCAAATGAATGCAATCTGGCAAAGTGGGGTATTATTGGTTCCTCCAACACCGAGTGCGAGTGCGGCGTTCCGGACCAAACAATGCCCCACCTGCTCGTAAGTCGTATGTCCCAGGTGTCCTTTACCTGAACCCTTAATGACCTGAAACCATGTAATATGGAAATAGGATGGATAGGAAAAGAAGAAGAAAATCGTACCATAGCGGCCGGAACAGCGGCGGGCACAGTCTCCAGATGTTGCGGAGAAGCAGTGTAAGCCCGCAGCAGGATGTGTTGAGCTGCCAGTAGACCGCCCAGCGCGGCCGCCAGGGCTCCGCATCCCACACACCACCAGGCGTACTTACGCCGACGGCACGTTCCCTCATTGCCTGCTCCATTACATCCGACCGAAGCTGGAATGAGAAGATAATTGTTAGACATAGTTATTGCACTGTGCAAAGGACGATATTTTCTTTTTTTGAGTTTCCTGTCCATTCTTCTCCATGAAGACCTAGGTTTGCTGGATGTAGTTTGATAGGACAAGCATAATTCATCATCAGTCTATAATGTTCCCACTGCAAGGACTCAGGCCTCCTCTCTAGGAGAGGGATGGGGTATATACGCGGGCCCAGTGCGGATTGGTAGATGTCACATGTCTTAGAATTTTTTGGTTCTAAGACATGTCAGTTTCCTCACGATGTTTTCCTTCACCGTTTTGAGATCAGTGGTGATGAAATAAATTACACAAAGTAATGCGCCTGACTGGGTTCGATCCCTCGACTCACTGTTCGTAAGTCGAGGCCGCCACCACTGGGCCACCACAGCTGCTCCGCAAGCATAATTACCAAAATTAAATTAATAGTCTTGTCTTTCAGATACATTCAGACATAGTAAATAACAAGATATGGGAAGAAGAGAGCGACAGCCAAGGAGTGGAACACCCTGCCTGCGTCGGTTTTCCGAGTTCATATAACCCCTATCTTTGTTCTGTTCTATTTAAGTCGCGAGAAAAAACCCCCCGCCAAATGACCCCCCCCTCCCCCCGCTCTTGGGCAGAGCGAAGGGGAGTGTCAGACTTCTACTGACTAAAAACCGAACCCATGTTCCTTCTTTGCCCTTGCGCCGAGGCCACGTCATCTAGTAAAAAATCCGCGGCCCCTCATCTCTGCCCTTAGGGCAAGATTGAGGTCAAGAGTAAGCCCATTTAACATAAAAAAGAGAGGTGACTGATGAGATGACGAGCATATTATTATAGAGAAGTAGAATAACAGCACTGGATAGGGATAAGTGGAAAGAGGGAAGGGAGGCCTTTACCAACGAGAGACACAAATGGCTTATAATTTTGGGCTGACGCATTTGAAGTGAGACGGCATGCGAGATAAACCAAGCGTAAGTTAAGCCAGGTTTAACTTTTTTTTATTAATAAGGCCGTTAAAATTTTCAACAAACTAAAAAGAAGACTGGGTTCGCGTGGTGGTTATTTTATGAATCCCACTCGTTCTCACGGAGATGAGCTCTGAATCCTAGCAGAGTTGCCGAGGGACTCTAAGAAGTGCCAGATAAAACTCGTGAAGTGGAGGTGTGGGAATCCGCTGGAAGCGAGATGCAATGCATACCACCAGTCAATGTGCCGACACTTAGGGGAGGCCTATGTCCAGCAGCGGACGTCTTTCTGCTAAAATAATAATGATGACCACGAAATCGTTAATCCGGCCCCTGTTAGTTACTAGTTCATCAAACTACAATAAACGTGAACTACTCCTACAGTTAAACTTTTTTACCAAAACCGACAAATCGTTAATTCGCCGTGGCACTGAAATTCGACTATTTTACTTTGATAGCTGTTTAACTTCGGGCTCACGAATCATAAATACTTTAACCACGAAATCTCTTCAACGTCTGGTTTTTTTTATTGTCGTTCAAAAGTTGTGGCAAGCGTGATCAGAAGCGGAACTTTTTTTAACATTACAAGCCTATTTTTGTTTAGTCGTTAAAGAAGTTTTGATAGTGGTGTATAAAAACTTAAGTATGAGGTATTTTAGATAGTAATATTAAGAGCGATGGGCTGACAACATTGTTGCCATTGCAGGAATACCCTAGATAGGGCAGGCATAAAAGCATGGATCTTGGCGCAAGCAGAGAAGCCAGCAGTGGATGAACCCGGGCTGCGAATGATGATAGGAATATTTGGAACACAAATGGAGTTGGGCAGGACCTATCAAGGTGCAGTGATGAGTAGGACAGGCTGTCACCGATTGGCGTTCAAGAACTGGTAACAGAAATATGGGTCGCTCGGCGGCGACATGGGCCGCCAGTTGCCATCGGGGGAAAAACCTGAATGAGGCTGGCACAGGACCGTGAAGATTGGCACAAGAAAACAAAGGCCTATTTGGTTTTACATGTCGTCGAGAAATATCTCTCAGGCATGTTGGTTTCCCGTCGGGGCTGTGGACCCCGTCGGGGTCATGAAGGAACATGGGTTTGGTTTTTAGTCAGTAGAAGTCTGACAGTCCCCTTCGCTCTGCCCAAGAGAGGGGGGGTTATTCGATGATTTTCCACCCACCAAAAAAAAAAACGGCATGTTGGTTTCCTCACGATGATTTCGTAATAATTTGTATAATTATTAAGTAGGTACCTACTTCCTTCGGTGTACGAACATGAATTCGAAAAATCTGAGGTGCGTGCGTGTCTTGGGTTTGAACTCGAGACCTATGACTTGATAGTTCAAATAAAAAAACAGCAAAGCACGTCTTATAACTTTATTGGCTATTTTCATTTTCATTTTTTTTTTTTTGGTAGCAAGGTATTTTTATTTCTGTCCACAATGCTAATTTTCAGCTGAACCGGTTTTAAAAGGATATTTTAAATGCCGATTAGTGCAGAAATAACTTTTACTCGTGTGTAACAGTCATAAACAGTTAAAATACTTAATAATAATTACCAAAGTATGGTGGGGGCGGCACATAGTGTTGAGGTACTTCAGCAGCTATTGCAGATCTCGGAGTGGATACCTGGTATTGTACAACTTGCATAACACCACAAGCTTGCATCACAAACCAACCAAATACTCATCCATTTTAATAATTCCAATATTCACTAAACAACAATAATCCAGTCAATTTAAAACAAACAAAAATTAAAATTTCACTATTTTTTATTAATGTCAGATTTCCCGCCCTGTCACTTGTTTTTTTTTTAAGTTTTAATAACACACGCACAAGTCACACCGTTCAAATTCCACCGTGAACTTTCAAATCTCGCGCCTTTTCTATAAAATCGATATTTACACCCCAAGCTAGCCGTGCGTAAAGAACAATGACCTCTTTAGTTATAATAACAACAACCGTTTTTACAAATCACTGGCTGATTTTAAACTCGAAACTTCCATATTTTGATTGAATTAGGAACGTGCCAATTCCTTTAATTTTAATTCCATAAATTCTCCTTTATTTTTTCGTTCGTTCTTTTGTTTTTGTCACTATTTAACACAATACACGTTTAGTTTTTGTCAAAGTATCTGTTTTTGACCACAAATATTAGTAATTCACGTTTTATTTGTATTTATTTTCACAATAAACAAATTCTCGTTGGATTACTGAGTTTACGTTGTAAGGTTATGTGATTTGACAATGGCCGTTTCGCGCAGAAGCAATGGGATCTTTATACGGCTCAGGTAGAAAGGTCTTAAATTAAATATATGGGAATGTGCCTTAGAGATTTTATTGTGTACTTAAACTGTATTACTTTGGTAAAGATACAGGGATGTTTTTTGTATGACTTGAACAGGTAGTTTTGTGCAAAAAGGTTTGATGTAAAGATTTTTAGAATCTTTTGTTAATCATGACATTCGGTCAGGTTTTGGTGGGAACTTATCTCTCCCACATATTCAATACATTTCTTTGGACTATAACAATAAGTTTCACGTGTTTTTTTATTAAGAAATCGACGTCAAAAACTTGGATTGATGTCCGGAAAACATTAACCATTGCTTTAACAATAAAATTCTTTGCACCTGAATTTCGCAACGCCTTTCAAACAACATTAGAAAAGAAATCTATTCTGCAAGATTCGTTGACATATTTGGGCCGATTACCTGTCATGATTTTAACTGCTTTTGCGACAGGTATTTTATTGGTGAATAGAATAAATTTCCCGCCAGTCAAAATGTCACTGAAATTCGAAATCAGAAACTCAAATGCCTTCAACTTTTTGCACGACATAAAATAGGTTATAAGTACTACTTTTCCTACAATTATGAGAAACTGATTTTTGATAAAACCCTAGGCCTAGCCCGCGTCATCCCACAGCTGGGCAAAGGCCTCTCCCTATGACGTCCAGTAGTTTCAATAATTCAATGTGGACCATTAGTCGTTGGGTTTAGCCAACTCGTTCCGCTTTTACGAGGACTGGCAAACGAGCATAAACAATCTTGAACATTGCAAAGGTTACACTACGACCAATGACCATCACCACCCTGTGTCTCTGGAAAGGGTAATCTGGTCTGTCAGCAATCACCCTCATTATGCTGTTGTCATTACCATGCAGGTGCTGTAATAAGGGGGCCGCTTTCTTTCGCATGATGTCGTTCGTGGAAGCCATATGTCACCATCGTATATCTTTAAGCCATCGAACAGCGTATACTGAAGACGATATGAAATTGACCGGTCCTGGTTTCTTTGGCCTAACTTTGGTCAACACTCCATCATCGTTCTCTTGCTATCATCCCAAGTATTTTGAGGTTGGTGCAGCCTGCCTTCTTCTACGATCATGAAGGTATACCTTCATGTCTACGATACGTCTTACTCGTCATCTGATCAGTCACCTCCTTTCCTGCCATAACATCCTTTATACAGTCGATTCATCGTTTCTTTGATCTTCCTCTAATCTTATACCCTTCCACATTCATACTCAAAACTTTTCTCACGAGCTTTTCCTCATTCCTCCGAATCACATACCCCATACCACGACAACCGATTATCAACACTCCATCAATTAAAAAAAAAAACCCGTAAAAAAAAAACCGTGTACGCCCATTCCCATACCCGCAAAACATAGTACTATTCGAACAAAAACCTCATTCGTTTTATAGTAGAATTTTGTAAGAGGACGATTTTGTACTATCTTGAATCGTAGGACTAGTGGAAAAAAAACCCACTAGATGCACCGTAGGACTGTTCAGTAGAAATAGTGGGAATGAAATGCTGTTTACAGTTTGGCTAGGACATTGCAGGCTTTAATCAACTGATTGTCTGATAAAAGGATGATTCCGTGCTTCGGAAGCATGAAGGCACGTATAAACCGGTGTCCCGGCCGCCAAATGGCGGTCGTCAAATCATGTCAGAGGCCCTTGCGGCGGTTTAGAAACTCTGACACTAGGGTGTGTGGGGTCGTTAGACCATAATGCCCACACGATAAGAAAAAAAAGAAGATTCCTTTATAAAACTTACTATTGTTCCTCCGATTAGTGGCAGCTAGCACGCTGGTCGGTGGTCTCGGAGGCAGCGCGGGGGGTGTGTCGGTCTTCGCGGGGGGAGGGGGCCCTGGGTCGTCCGCGCATGCGTACTGTGCTGATGCTGGCTTGCAGGTGCATGCTACTTGGTACTGGAAATGACAAGGATATATGTTAGATTGTGATAGTAGGTTGCCTGTTAGATAACAATTTCATTTTTAGGTACTACTTGGTACGACTTGTGAATACGCGGGCCCAGTAAGGGTTGGTAGATGTCACATATGTTCGAATTTTCGGTTCTAAGATATGCTGGTTTCCTCACGATGATGTTTTCCTTCACCGTTTTGAAAGCAGTGGTGATGAAGTAACGTAAAGAAATTACACAAAGTAAAGCGCCTGCTCGAGTTCAAACCCTCGACTTATTATAAGACGGGCTACCAACACACACAGTGGCGCTCAATAGTCATCATCATCATCATTATTTCAGCCGAAAGACGTCTACAGATGGACATAGGCCTCTCCCAAGTATGGCCACATTGACCGGTCTCATGCGTGTTCCATCTAGCGGATCTCCGCAACCTTCACCTGTTCATTGGTCTACTTAGTCTTCGGTAGACATTTTTGTGTTGTTATTAACGTAAACTTTGCTGCTCCTGGGCAAAAGTTTCCCTCCATTCCTTCCAATTTCTCGGTGTTGCGCCTCTTCTTGCCAATTAACGCGAAAGTCATCCAAGGCGTCCTGCCATAGATACCGCAGCCTCGGCACAAGGGCTAAGAAGGAACATGGGAGGAGTCATTTAATGATTTCCCTCCCTCCAAAAAAAATATTAAAGGCGTCTCTCCATCTTCTCCTAGTCAATAGTGATACCTTATGTAAGTCCGAAGTGACTGAAGCGCTGGTGTCGCACTCGGGGCAGGCCTCGGGCGCCGGCGAGCTGCGAGCCGACGTCACGTCACCCAGTGACATCGCTCATGTGATCATGCTGGAAAGAGAGAGAGAATAATCTTTAGCTTACATTCAAAGTTATGGGGAAAGCGGTAGCAATAGTTGCCAGTGCCACAAAAGATGATCATGTTTACAAGACATCTATGACATGAAGCTAATACACACGGAGACACATCAAGCCATACTTTGCCAGTATAACATGGCCTCGCTTTGTACAGATTTCCCGAACAATGAGAGTTCCGTATAAACTGCTCAAGGACGTTGGTCTCTATTGTTATTCCGATCCGAAAACCTGACAACTAGTCTTACCAAAGTGGTGTCATCGTATTTACCCAGTACTAACTGGCTTGTGAAGGTGATATGAGCAAGATGAGCTGCATCCTTAAGGACTGGAAGCCGATTCCAAACACAAATGAGAAAAAGATCAGTAGAGGATGAATAGTCTTAAATCTTTTATACATTTCCTCAGTCTATCAACTTAATTGTACTCAGAATCAGGAACACAACGTCACTAACAGCTTTCCATGAATGCTTGCATAGTCGTTGTAAAAACTAAAGCATATTTTTAACTCCAATAAAATACTAATTAAAAGACAAACCAAAGAAACTAGTACGATCAAAACAATAAGATAACTTCCACATGCCACCACCATAAATACCTTTGCCATACTCCTAACTGGAATGGCGAGCAAAAAACAAATGCCCGCGCTCTATGGCCGCAAAAACAACAGTTAATCCATCTACATCCGGCCTCTATGGCTACATCCGGCGCGTACAGCTGTTTTATCCAACTTTACAACAAAAGAGGTTCGTGTTGACAGCTGTATTTTATTGAATGGTGAATAAAAATAATGGAAATTAGTTATTCAAGTTTTGTAATCAGTTTTTTTTGTTTGATATCGATATTCAAAGGAACCATTTCTTTGCATATGGCGAGATAGAATGGGTATAAGAGTAGAGGAAGGCCAAAGAAACGATGGATGGACTGTGTGAAGGATGATATGGCTAGAAAGGAGGTGTCTGCTGACATGACGGGAAATAGAGAACTAAGGAAGAAGAAGACATTCTGCGCCGAACCACAGAATACATAATAGTAGGTATATATACTACGTAGCCGAACCTAATAAATTAGGTTATGGGCAGAAGAATGACGATGATGATGGCGAAATAGAATAAGACTAACTAAATGAAATTCAGTAAAGATCTGACAGAATTAATAGATCTTCAAGTTTATCGCGGAAGCATTTGGTTCAAGGTTGATTGGGAAATGTGACGTCTGTCTATTGGCAGTGAGCTAACTTGATAATTGACCACTATTATACTTTATGAGATAGGGCAAGTCTTTTATGTGAAGAAACAGAAATGGTCCAAAAATTTAACCCTGGGGAACTCTTACTATGAAAACCGTGCTATTACTATAAGCCGGTGGTCCCGGCCACCAAACGGTCGTCAAACCATGTCAGAGGCCTTTGAGGCGGTTTAGAAACTCTGCCACAAGGGTGTGTGGGGTCACTAGACCTTACTGGCCCACACGATAAGAAGAAGACTACAGGTCCGGTACATCGCCGTCCGGCCGTCGTCATGACGGCAACAGACCGTGTCGGCGGCGCGTTCGTGTTCCACGCGCGCCTCAAAGAGATGTCAGCAAGGAAGGGCCCGCAAGGGCCGGCGGCCCGACGCCCGTCGGGGCCGCGGATTTTTGTACTAGATTACGTGGCCTCGGCGCAAGGGCAAAGAAGGAACATAGGTTTGGTTTTTAGTCAGTAGAAGTCTGACACTCCCCTTCGCTCTGCCCAAGAGCGGGGGGGGGGGGTTATTCCATGATTTTCCACCCCCCAAAAAAATAAAGTGCAGATTATGATGATCCACTGTATGAGAAATGTATTGCTTAAGTTTGAACTAAGAAGATTCAGAGGGGCTGCTAAAAACCTTTCCATTAAAATCACAATCAAACCAATTTTGGACATAAGCCATAATCATCATAATGGCCTTAAACATTACTGGTGAAATGTGGGTGTACTAACTACTAATGGATACACCTCTGCCTAACCCTTCGGGGATTACAGGCGTGATGTTATGTTACGTGTTCGACTGACCAAATAAGTCGACAATAACCTTTTTTAGAACGTCTCAGTACGCAGATGGCATTTATAGAGATCAAAATGAGGTCAGACTATCTGACTTGACGATCTAATAAACTGTATTGTCCTGTCTTTGGTGTAAATGTCATTGGGTGGCGGATTTAGTAGTGTAATTATATTTAATTGTCTGTCTGTCTATGTGGCGATGAAGGCCGCAGTCCCTTTGGTGGTAATGTTATGTTAGTCTTTTGGTAATCCATGTTACCATTAGCACACATTAATTATAAGCGTCAAAAATATTGTCTACTGCGGAACGTGTGCGACGAGTACGACTCGCACTTGGTCGGTTTTTGGTTTTTAGGTATAAGTTGCCAAATGGTCTTCTTAAGGCCAGGTTGCAGTACTTTGTTTTTATGTACGCACGACCTCGCCCCCCGCCCTGCCTAAATTTTGACTGTTTTTTGCTTCTTGGAGAAAAACTATAAAGAAATTATACAATCTGTTTTCACCATTTACTTCAGAATAAAAAGTTCTATCTACTGATATAAGTAACTTTCATATAAATTCATGATGAAATGTCTTAGCAGTACACGTTTGAAATTGTGATTTAGAGTCATGTTTGATAAAAAAAAGTATCGAGCCGATCATTCTAAATCGCGTTTCTATCTTTACGATTTACTAGAGAGTATGTTCAATTTTGATGTAATGATTTTTATTTATTAAAAAACTCGTATTTAGTTCTGTGTTACAGATTTTTATAGGTTCAAAAATCTTAAAATTACTGCAACCCGGCCTTTTCTCGACCTAACTGTAGCTTTGTCTATTACGGACAGGGACACTAATTATCATCATTCTCTTGTCCTTATCCCAATTCGTTTGAGGTTGGCGCAGCATGCCTTCTTCTTCTATAGGTACCTACTTTCCTATTACTCGTCATCTCATCAGACATCCGATCCTCCTTTCTTGCCATATTGCTTTTTTCATTCTTTAGATAGAACATCCATCCTTTCTTTGGTCTTTCTCAATCCTTATAGGTACCTCTCTCATACTCAAAGCTACCAAAAAAATGATTCTTAAAATATCCTTCCTCTTGGGCTTTCGCCGCAGTCGGTTAAAAAACCACAATGCAAATCTTATAACATCAACAAAAACTACAACAAAACAGCAACCAACAAAATAATAATTAGCAAAAATCTTATAACGAGCGAATCAAAACATCTTTACGAACGACCATCGACACAGATCGTTCACTCAGTGAATGAATGATTGAACGATTACGCGCGGTCAATGACCTCCGCGAAGTGGTTTGTCAACAATTCGGAGTGATTTTTTTGTTGTATTTAAGCGTGGGAAGACGAGATAATGCCTAGTTGTGTATGAAGGTTTTAAGGCTAGATTTTGGGCTAGATTCTTGTTTGGCCGAATGATTCATCTTATTTTGTTTGAATGTGTTATTCTAGCACCCTAGTAAGATATTATTATTCTGCTTAACATAATGACTTGATTGAGGAACTTGCTTCTAAATAATTACAGCCGCGCTTGTGTAGTTTGGTCTGTGGATGGGTGGCGAACTGGCGACCACCCATTTCATACCGAGTTTCTTCCGTGCCCGGAAAGCTCGCTACGGTGTTGGTTCCGGCTGTCATTACTTAATTTGTAAATCTTTGACAGTTTTTCAGGTAAAATTAAAATAGTAACTTTCTGGAGTCCCGAAACAACAAAATGACGTCGCGGTAGACCTCATAAAAGATGGCGGGACGATCTGGACACGGCTAGCGACCAGTGGTCCACATTGGCCTTGGATCGAAACCGGAAGTCATGGGGAGTGGAGAGGCCTTTGTCCAACTGTGGGAAGACGCAGGCTAAACGTCTGTCAGTACCTATCATTAAAAGAGAAGTGGGTGTATCAAAACTTTGCTGCTTGTTTTTATGAGGAATAATATCACAATTCAATTTGCACTGTGACAAAAGTACAGTTCCGTCAAGTATCTGAACGCTTGTCAATAACCATGGTGAAAGGTAATATAGAGGTACTGTATAATTGTATAGTCGTGCCTGTTAAAAATTGATTTCTTACAGCTGTCGTTATTAACTCGTATTGCCTTTTTTGGCGGTTTTATGGCTTTTGACAACGACCGGTGCTAAAGTTAGGGTGGAGAGCATGCCATGTTAGACCGCGAAATTCAAAACTTATGTTTTTTGCAATTTGCAGGTCAGTGTCATAAATATTACCTACATTAAATTATTGAGACAAACCTGACCCACTATTCCTACTCCTGACGAACTATTGCAACACTATTGAGTTGCAATAGTTCGTATTGCAACTCCTTGTAAGCCTGAATTAACAGTGGTGACCACCAGGAAAGCGCTCCGACAATGAAGCTCGACGAAGTCCTAGATAAACAACTGTCTGATCCTGTCTGTATAATCCTAGTTATGGGATATCAAAAAACATGTAGTATAGTTATCTTTATCTATAGTGCCATAAACTAGTTCTTTAGTCGATTCACTGCCACCAGACTAGGAGGCTTTTTACACGCACTAACTCGTTCGGCTACCATCTGGCCTCCGCAACCCGATATTGGATGCTAGACCGGTTCCCAGACTTTCGGGCTGCTCACTCTACACGTAACGTTACTTGTTTTTAGGTCCAACAGGTTTTAAAGTAGGTGCCTAGGTGTTTAACAATCAGATTATTTCGTATTTTACGATACCGAAACATGAGGAGCTCGTGGCTAACTACCGCTAGGGTCGATCTTTAGGTTAGGCCGTGCTTGCCTAGGTCGGTTGTTGGATGGGTGACCAAGTGACCACACATTCGCAGTCGGTTTCCAGCCAAACCGGATGCAACTGAACACCAGTATTTTACAAAGAGTGACTGCCTATCTGACCTCCACGACCCAATTAGAATAGGGGATCGGACTGACTCAGTAAAATAGAATTCTGTTTAGTCCATCTCAGTTAGATTATCGAAAAATATTGGATAATACGTGTTTTTTGTTTTATCAAATCAATAAAAATTGACGAAGATAAAGCGCATCAAAGATCATGGAGTGGGGATTGAAACGTCAATTGAAGGTACAAAATGTACTAGCTTATGACGTCACACGAGTTTTCGAAACACTCTTCTCATCTCACTCGTCTTCATTTTTTGTTTACGTGAAAAAAGAAAAAATATGTGGTCAATATTTTTTGAAAATCTATCTGACGGACTAATTAGTTTTTTTTTGTCCGATCCCCTATTGAGTAATATTATCCCCGTAAGTAAGACTGGTCGTCAGACTTTCAGGCCACTGACTACCTCAACGACTGTCAGCTGTCAAGTAAGCTGTGAACGAACTGTATCTGAGCTACGAGACGTACGAGACCCATAAAATTAGTTGAGTCACGTCGGCTAGGTAATCGAGAAAGTGTTACCCTGTTACTCAATCATTTGTTTCACTTCCTGGCTCATTTTGTTAGAAACCACATTGTGGTTGGGATGGTGGCGTGTAAATGAAAAGAATGTCTAATTCAAGGTGCTAGGTATAAATTGGTAGAGAAGTCAGCATAGTAGACGGGGCCCGTTAGGGCCAAGGGAATTTGTTCGTTCGTTCGTTGATTTTGTCAGACCTTTTTCAGTAGGAAAAACGTCATCTCATGGATACCGTCCGTCTGAGACAAGCGGAGGGTTAAGTAAGACGTTACTCTAACCGACTAAACACCCACTATTCATACTCAACCATGTGCCAAAGAAACGGATTTCTCTTCAAGAAAAATCCTGGAATCCTGTCATGTGCACTATTTCTTCAGCGATCAACACCCAATTGAAGATAATTGGGTGGAGCAGAAAACATTCTGCTCAACCCGAAAATAATATTAAAAAAACCGCTAGTCCGATTTAGAAAAAAATATATGGGACCATTTCGAAAGTATACCCTTTCCAACAAAGAAAGAATTTTTCAAATCGGTTAGCAAGTGACGGAGTTATGCCCGAACAAACATAAAAAAAACATCCGAATTGAGAACCTCCTTCTTTTTTTAGAAGTCGGTTAAAAAAGAAACATTTCATTTTTTGTGCTATTTGAAGAATAATAATGATAGGTTACTTTTAGACTAAGAAAAAAAATGGACCGTTTACCTGCTCCAAAATATATCTTTTGGGACGGTCCTTTGCCATTACCTAATTTTTCGCCTTTTATAAGTTTCACCGCTATTATAAATACTTTTATGAATAGCGGCATTTCTAAAAGAGTTTAAATTGCCTTAGTTATATAGTTTATTTTAACTGCTTTTTTGGCCGCTGGGTCTTAGAACAACGAGTTGGGATGATCTACGGGTCAGGCAACATCTAGTCGTAAGTAAGCCTAGGGACCTAAAACCGACTTGAATGCCGTGACGTTGACGTGCCGTGGTATCAGAAGTAAGTAAAAATTCCGTCGGGGCAGCGGGTTGTTCAAAAGAGATACCGCGGCCTTTACCTTACCGCGGGTTGTTTTTAGTCAGTAGAAGTCTGACACTCCCTTCCGTTCTGCCCAGAGCTGGAGTGGTTATATTTTGATGATTTTCCAACCGCCAAAAAAAAAAGTAAGTAAGAATCATCCTTTTCCCAATATTGTTTTGGAATGATTGTCAATCTAGATTTACTTATGTATTCCGTTTTCGTTTCTACGCTACTCAAATTAGTGATGTAGTTAGGTCGTATGCAGATTTGATCAATAGATATCGATATACAAGATAGAAAATAACCCTAAACTATTAAAGCTGACAATTACCCGCCAATTTGGTTCATTTTACGGAACCCAAAGAACTTCATGCTCAGCAGTCGCGCTGGGGACTACTAGACCAACGAGGCAGTTTATGTTTAATCCATAAAAATGTGTAGAAAGTGATTTGACGAATGCCTCGTTGATCTTATTTAAAAACATAAGTACTCATGTCATAAAATTCATAAAATCACGCATGAAATCTCCGAAGGCCACCCAGTGAACACTGGTCAGTCCCTCACTCATCAGTTTCAACAGTTTTGCTGATTTTAAACAGTTCTGTCAACTCGATAGTTTCCATAAGGGCCTTCAAATTAGGGCGTTACCAGCGCGGCAGTCGCGCGGCTGCAGTACATTTTTATAATAACAGCCGTAACAACCCGTTGATAATTGTTTAAGGCTTGGGCACACCAAAAGCAGTTGCAGTGCGGCAGCAGTGCGTCTACGTTAGTAAATAATGTAGTTATATGAGGGATGTCACACTGAACAAACGCGGGCCCGCTGATCCTACCGGCTCCGCTACTGCGCCGCGCACGCACTGCTCTTCTACAAAACTTTTGGACGGGAGCAGCGCAGGCGCGGGGCGGTGGCAGCGCAGGCGCGGGGCGGCCGCAGTGAGTACGCGTTGTATTACTACGTCCGCCATATTGATTAGTCACACCAACGCAGTTGAGCGGGACAGACGCAGCGCAGGTCGTAAACGGTTGTAATTTTTTACAACTTTACCATGGCGACTAATGAAAAATTTATTGAGTTGGTGAGAAAATATAAATGTTTATATGATTTAAAGGACCAATATTATCGAAATACGGTTTACAAGATGCGACTATGGGGGAAGATAGCCTTCAAACTGCTCTCTGACTGCTCATGCTTCTGGTGTGACATGAACCGCGGCGCAACTGACCTGCCCTGCTACCGTGCTGCGCCTGTCCTGCTTTTGGTGTGCCCAAGCCCTTATAGTCGCGCGACTGCCGCGCTGCTAACGCCCTAATTTGAAGGCGCCCTAAAAGCCTTCTTTAATGTTCTCTTCTAATACCATCCCATTTAATGTTCTCTTCTAATACCATCCCATTAATTAAACTACTCCATTAAACCATTAAATCCTTAAGGGGCCGCTCCGAAAATCGAAGGTTGGGAATGTCATAGAAATAGATAGAAAACGATGCTCCACAACCTTGAAATAAATCACACAGCTAGCCAATGAATGTAACTTGTTATTGAAACTTTCGAACTTAAGATAATGCTTATGGATAAGTGTAAAAAAAAATCAGAAAATCACTAAAAACGAGTAAATCGCACTCCCGTATTGTAACAACTGAGTCGTAATTATTGAGAATTTTTAAATGAATTTTATTAAATAATTAAGTTAAAAGTATAAAGAAGTCACTGAAAGCTTCATTTTTTAATAAACATACTCTCATTTTGTGTAAAAAAATCACAAACTTGCCCATATTTTTCGCTCAAAATCTTCATACAAATTACTATGAAGCGGAGCGCTTTCTTAGCAAGCTTCGACGGACTCACTCGTGGCTCAGTCTGCCACGCGCCTCCAACGTGAGAGCACGTCGGTTTGCGCCGCATCGGCAGATCGCAGTCGAACCGTGTACGTACACAAACTCAGTGCACAGTGGTCTCGTGACAAACTTTTGTGATACCATAATAGTTTGGAAATTGAGTAAGTATACTTTTTATATTATTGTGAATTTGCATTTATTACTCGTAAATTAGATAGTAGGCAATGTACTGGTAGGTATGTGTGTATTATTGTGTATTTGTGTTTTTTTGTGTGCGTCTGATTTGACATTACATTTCGTTTCGTATTAATAAAAATAATAAAAAAAAAACAAATTATTCATAAGTTCACGACGAAAAATATCTCAGAAACTATTTATCTCCGCAGCTCGAAACTTTACAAGAAGACTTTCATCAGGCCAGAAAAATTACTGACTCAGCTGAGCGGGAAATAAAGTATAGTTGCCAAAATGAGTACTCAGAAGTACAGCGGTAAATTCGCCTGTAGTAAAAGCGTACATTGGACAAAAAAACGCAAACGGTATAGGTCAACTTTTTTGGCGAGTGTAGTTGTAGTAGGTAGTTAGATCGACTATCGACATCGATGTGACTTTTGAAAGTATACAATGCTAGAACATACTACACAGTTTTAGACTAATAAAATGTTATTTAATGTTATTATTAAGTAAAGTTGGACCAGTGTAAAAAAAAAAAAAAAAATTTGGTGATACGTGATTCTCACTTAAATATCACGGGGGTGGCAGAGGGGGGTCAAAATTTTGGTCCTTTTTTGTCTAGGACGCTCCGTTTTCGAGATATTTCAATTTCAATTTTTTTTTTTACAGAAACTTTGAACGCCCATAACTCTGAAACGGTGCATTGTAGGACCGCAGCGCGCCACCGCTTGCTACTTATTATAATAATATCACCCCGTTCTGGCCCGTTGGTATTCGTTGGGCGTGTTGTTGAGTTAGACATTATAATGATAACACAGCGTCGGTTTATCAAACAAATAAAAATTCATTATGATCGATCACAAGGACATAATAGGTATAATTCGATAACAAAAATCATTCTTACCTTTTCAAAATTAGTAGAAAGTTTAAAACACAATATCTCCGGTTTTGATGAAGCCGAGTTCAAACACCCCTATACGTTCCCGGCATTTTAAAAAAGATTGGAGGATATTTCAAAAAAAAACTTTTACGTAAACTAATCACTAGTTTCGGCGCGGCACGCACAACTGAGAGCACTGCGGTGTTCGCTAGCTCAGCTAGCTGGCCCTGTCGATGCGCATGTTTGTGTGAGTGTGCGGTTCCGAGCGTTTGTAGGCAGTTTCCGCACTGTCCATATTAATTACTAGCTTTTGCCAGCGGCTTCGCCCGCGTGAAAATGACGATTTTCTATACAAACTTTCATCCCCTATTTAACTCCCTTAGGGGTTGCATTTCGAAAAATCCTTCCTTATTCCTTGTCTACATTTTATAGGGAACCTCTGTGCAAAATTTCAGCTTTCTAGGTTCAAGGGTTTGGGCTGGGCCAGGGCGTTGATGAGTCAGTCAGTCAGTCAGGACTTCTCTCTTTATTTATTAGATATTGTGCTACTATGGCGCACAGATATAAGCCGCGCGCGGTGCGTTTGTTTGTATGTATGAAGATACCGTACTTCCCCCTTTTTAGAGTTCCGTAGTCAACTAGGAACCCTTATAGTTTCGCCATGTCTGTCTGTCCGTCCGTCTGTCCGTCCTCGCTTAATCTCTGTGACCGTTAGCACTAGAAAGCTGAAATTTGGTACCAATGTGTGTATCAATCACGCCGACAAAGCGGTAAAATAAAAATTGGAAAAAAATGTTTTATTAGCCCCCTATATGTAAAGTGGGAAGTGTTTTTTTTTTTAATTTCAACCCTAACGTGCGATATATTGTTGGAAAGGTATTTAAAAATGAATAGGGGTTACTAAAATCATTTTTTGATAATGTCAATAATTTCGGAAATAATCGCTCCAAAAGTAAAAAACAATGTGTCCCCCCCCCTCACTTTTGAACCATAAGTTTAGAAAATATGAAAAAAAGCTGAAAAGTAGAACTTTATAAGGACTTTCTAGGAAAATAATTTTGAACTTGGATGGAAACAACAGTTTTTGTACAAAAAAGACAAAAAGTTGCACAAAATAATTTCTGGACTAAGTTTGTAGTATAATCGTATATGCAAGCATTTTTTTTTTACTTCGTTTACATATTTTACGGACGGACGGACGGACGGGAAACTACGGAACCCTACACTGAGCGTGGCCCGACACGCTCTTGGCCGCTTTTTTATACTATGGTTAAACGTATCAAATTTTATTTGTGAATAACAGTGTAGGCATTTATCGCTGTAGCCCTGTAGGTCCGGCCGAGTGGAGGAGCCCTGGACATGGTCCGCCTTATTACAAAAGGTAGTTAAACCTGGTTTAACTTAGACCTGGTTTATCTCGCGTGCTGTCACTTTCTTTTGAATATTATTGAAGTGAGACGTCATGCGAGATAAACCAAGTCTAAGTTAAACCAGGTTTAACTACGTTTTGTAATAAAGCGGGGTGTGTGTGTGTGCTTGTCTGTCTTCATTTTATTTCATTATCTAATATGTTATATTTATTGCAGAATCAAGAATATCCGGCACTAATCATGGAACCGGAGCTGCAGCCTGATGAACATGAACTGGTTGTTGGCCGCAGATTGGTCGACGTTGACTTTGTTTTTAAGCAATTGCAAGATCTGATTTACCTATACAATTTCATACTCAGGATCATTTATTTGACTCCACTTTGATATCAAATAAAGTTTACAAACGTTTTCAGTACAATATATTAATAATAATATCAATATATATAATATTATGTAAGTACATTATTAATCTCGCTATGCTAATAATCACATATTTGACAACATATCAAAATCAGTGACAATAAAGTTACAATTTAGTTGGCGAGTCAAAGTCTGACGTGGCGACCCACTGTGCATACGTACATGTGTGCGTGTGCGGTGCGCGAGCCTCGATCGTTGTGAGTGTAGCGCTAAAAACCTAAACTTCGCGCGGCACGTCCGCGAAGCCGGCCCTTAAACAACGTAGTCCCCATAAAAACCGACTTTCACCGACCTCTGACATGCGAACTAAACCGCCATTGTACGAATTACATCTACATTGCAATTACTACCTTAATAACATAGGTTAAGAGCACTTTCACTGAGGAAGGTAAATGTTTTTAAATGCAGATTATGTAGTTGGCGCTGAAATATGGGCTTTTAAAAACAATGTTTGTGGGAAAAACATGATTAAAATTGGGATAGGTGATTTAAGAAACAATAGAACCTAAATTTTACTTTTCCCGACTGTTAGGGACGCTTTCAGTTAAACCGGATTTTACATGAAGTGACTGCCTATCTATACAACGTTAGGCCAAAGAAACCAGATACCAGATAAGGTACGCACAGAACCGGGAAGTGTGGCGGAAAAAGGGGAGGCCTATATACTCAGCAGTGGGTGGTTCCGGGCTGACATGATGATCATGATGACTGCCTATCTGATGCAATGACAATGTTATGTAGGAGCTACCGACTCAACTTTTTTCCTGATTTCAGGATGGGCCAGCAGTAAAAGTTATTCGCAATGGCCCATGAAGTGGTTTAGTGAATGTAAACTTTAATGAGCTGGATTATCAACCACACTTTTGCCAACCACTGCTACTTTTGAGAGACGAAATTAACATCACAAAGGTGTCGAGGCAATTAAGCTTGATAAATCCCGGATTCAACGTGTACGAAAGTGAATCTATAAGGAACTCAAGCGAGTGTTTTTCAAAAGAGTCTCTACGAGGAAAGTGTATCTACGAGGAATAATTCGTTATTTCTATGATCTGAGGATTCAACTCCTACAAGGGCCGCGGTATTTTGTACTAGATTACGTGGCCTCGGCGCAAGGGCAAAGAAGGAACATGGGTTCGGTTTTTAGTCAGTAGAAGTCTGACACTCCCCTTCGCTCTGCCCAAGAGCGGGGGGGGTCATTCGATGATTTTCCACCCACCAAAAAAAAAAAAAAAAAAAAAAGAATTCAACTCCCTCTTCAACACGATGGATAGACTGTCTGATATGGCTAGAAAGGAGGTACCTACTGAGATCGAACCTGAGATCGGGAGTCACCCACTATAAACAATTTCGAAAAAGTGCAGGAGTATGATAATGAGCCAGATTTAGTGCGCGATTCATTGTAATTGACTTGTTTCTACTACAAGGGAAACTCTTTAACGTAAGTAGCTGATATAAGGGCATTTCTCTACTAACTGGAAAATCACTGTCCCAAGCTAATTTTACGTTGTGAAATGTAATATTTCTCAGATAATTGTATCAATAACGACATAGTATTACGTATTCTTGGAATGCAACTGCGTATTCAGCAATTTAATAATGTAATATTTGAGAAAATGAACCTCAAACACCTCAAAAAACAGTCCTCTGGTGCGTCCCTATTCCAGAATTACAAATCTTGTAACAAATATTTCTTTTTTTGCTGTTGATAACTGAATAAAAAATATCCAAATACATTACACATAACAGTAAGCATCTAATACATAGCAATTATATTTTTACGATTGAAATTAAATCAAAATATCTATGTGCGAATGCTGTCCTTATATTATTGAAACAGTCCCCTGTTAAAATTTGAACACCACGCTGAAGTCAAATTTTGTTTTAGCGTGATGCATTTAGATCGTGATACAGAAAGTAATCGATGTGAATTTTGTGCAGTTGTGGAGCTAAGCGAGAAACTGCCATTTTTTTAGTGCTACGACAGCGTCTGTAGGTGAACTACACATCCAAGACCGTTACGTAAACAGTCCCCTGGCTAGCTTATTTTATACTATTTTAAGAGTTAAAATTATGAAAATTTGTTAACAAGAATTGATTATCTAGGATGTAGCCACATCTGTTTGGTTAATCTGATATGTTTAAATGATTTTGTTTTATTAAGTATTCATGTAAAAAAAACAGTCCTCTGGTGAACAGTCCCCTGTCATTTTTTAAAATGAAAAAAATATATATATTACGAATTACAAAGAAAAATAAAGACTAATTACTTTAAAAAACAAAATCCTTGTTAAAAACAAGTATTTTTGATTATATGGGGCCTGTTTTTCTGTACAAAAGTAGAGAAAAACAGTCCCCTGACACGGTTTGCTTAGGACAGTCTTGTATGGACGATTTTCCAGTTAGTGGAGAAATGCCCATAATCATCATTCGCTTACCCTTATCCCATTCATTTGTGGTCGGCGCAACATGTCTTCTTCTTCCATACTTCCCTATTTCTCGTCATGTCAGCCAGCAGTCACCTCCTTTCTAGCCATATCATCCTTCACACAGTCCATCCATCGTTTCTTTGATATTCCTCTACTCTTATACATTCAAACTAAACACATTTTTCTCACAACATTTAAGTAGCTGATAATGATACCGAAAGTCGTCACATCACTGCCAACTTCTCCTAGAAATACAGATTTCCCAAGATGTTCTTGTTGAAGTCCTTCCCCTCTCTTGCCCCCCCGAGGCCACTGGCCTGTGTGTGTCTACACAGTGTGGGTCAATTAACACCACGAGACAATTGGCAGAATGGTGTCACATTACCAACTGTCACTTTCGAATGAGAAACAAATGGAGCAGAGTTTAAGAGCCATTATGATTTTCAACGTGTGGCGTGTAAAGTAGAATGTAGAATTGTTGTTGTGGGTTTAAGTGATTTATTTACATAGCAAAGGAACTTTTGGAAGTCAAGATTTTATTTAGAGATTCTATTGGTTTCCTGTCAAACCAGATGTAGCTGAAATTCTCTCGTATCTTCTTCTTCAACCTTTGGCCACCCACTATGAGTGAAGGTCTCTTCCAAACCACTCCACTTTTGGCGGTTTTGTGTCATGACTATCCAAATTCTTCCGGCCACCTTAATAGGGGGCGAGCCTATTCCCATCACAACAAATTACTGAGTCCGTGGATGGCTACTGTAAAATTTCTTATAAGTAGTTAGCCCAATAACACTTTGCCCGATCCGGTAATCGAACTCACAACTAGAGTAAAAGCGATTGGCAGCATAAACGCTAAAGCTTAACAAAGAATTTGCAACACTGCACACTGTAGAAAAGTAAATTGCCCTTGGACTAAGAAGTACCTACTCATTTTAAAACTTTCCACCAAACATTGCATTCGAATCCTAAAGAAACTTAAAGAATGCCTTGGCACTGTTTACTGTTGAATTTGGTGAGAATATTTCGAAAACAAAATGCAGTTGTCCATTACCTTTACGGGAAAGTTCGGCAATTCGAGATGTTGAGAGTTGCTTTTTTCGTTTTTCTCATTACCCTTCACAAGCCACCACCTAAAGTCTAAACTGTATGATATAATTAGTAGTAGTAGTAGTAATAAACCTTTTTAGTAAACCTTTTTTTTATAAAGCACTGACAAATGCCTAACGCATACCGCACCGTCCGGGGAGACAGTTGGCAGTTTTGCACCCACTTCAAAACACCGCCGTGAGCCTTGGCGGATAGGCCACGAGAACTGCTATGCATGACATCCCCCACCCATCCAGAACAGACCGCTTCTGGGCTCGTTTGGCGATGTCCGGGCTCACCTCTGAGACCTAAATAGCCACCACTCATAAATTCATAAGGGAGGTGCAATGCGCTGCTTAGTAGACCTAACTAAACCAACCCCAAAAAAGTCTAAAATTACTTCTTACTTTCGGAAGTCGAATCGAGTGGAAGTCGGCAATTTTAATTCTCTAAGGTACTATACGAACTTCACAATTTGCCATTGTAGAAACATGGCTTCACAAGGTTTTTTACATCGTGAGCAAGGTCAGCAAAATATTTCTTTGTGTCCACCTTGTGTGACATTCCATTGTAAGTAGCAAAACGCTTAAACACAATGTTAAGAAACTTTGAAGCTTACGCAATGTACACACAGAAGTTAATTTTGATTAAACAATGGATAGTAAACTAACTAAAATATTTTGAAATACTATTGTTTCAAGTAACAACAGGTTGCAAAAGGAAGCCATGTTTGTTAAAACAAATGTGCTAAGTAAAATTATCGCTTCATCATTTCAGCTGAAAGACATCCACTGTTAGACATAGGCCTCCCCCAAGTGTAGCCACATTGACCGGTCCTGTGCGTCTTGCATTCAGTGAATTCAACAGGTCATCGGTCCACCTAGTAAGAGGCCTTCCAACGCAACGTCTTCCACTTCGCGGTTGCCACTCCAGAACTTTTCGGCCCTATCGGCCATTCATTCGGCGAGCAATGTGCTCTGCTCACTGCCACGTAAATTATTGCTAACTTGACGTTCATTTATGCGTCATCCATACTTAATATAATATTATAAATGCGAAAGTAACTCTGTCTGTCTGTCTGTCTGTTACTCTTTCACGCCTAAACGGCTGAACGGATTTTGATGAAATTTGGTACAGACATAGTTTGGAACTTGAGAAAGGACATAGGATAGTTTTTTTTTTTTTTTTCGCGAGATAAACCAAAAATCTGCCGGAAGTCACTACCTATTCCACGCGAACTAAGATTATTTTCATAAATTCAAACGTAACAATTGTAATCGAACCAAACAACAGATGTTTGATAACCCGAGGGCCTAAACAAAGAGACATTTCATCAGCTATAACATCATATTCCTGCCCTTATCCCGTTCAACTTTTTTTTTTAATTATAAATGGGCCTGCTCTTGACTTCAATCTTGAGGATCAACCCTGAGGGCAGAGATGATGTCGACGATGGAACGAGCTTACGCAGTAGAAGGGTTATATGAACTCAGGGGTCGGTGCAACCCATTTTTTTCTTCCAATCTCATCCTTCATGTTTCTTTCTTTTTCGCCTTCCGTATTATAATCACATGCGTTTCATCCTCAGATCACAGAAACAACAGTAAGTATATCTATGGTTTCATACCATGTGTCATCATTTCCATACCAAGATAATTTTTAAACTCGAGAAGACAATAATTATAACGGCATAACGACTTCAGGCTCGGTTAATTTTAGAATTGATTCAACAAAGCGCATACGGCCGTCTGTCATTCCGCACTAATGGTCCTGTTAACGTTTGCCACACTACCACTGTCCGTAGTTTCGTAACTTTTAATTGCATATTCAAGAACTTCATCACTGTTCATTTAAATTAACAAAATAAAAAGGGCATATTGTCTTGTCGGATCCAACTTGTCCTTTTTGTTTGCTTTCCCACCGGCTCGCACACAGATTTTCAGCAATTGCAAGTGTTAGTAATTCTATTTTGGCACTTCCTATTCCAGTTTATTTAGACTCTCATGCTAAGTACTACTTAAATCATGAACTTGGCGACATAACTAGTATATATTTACTGCTACTTTTCACAAAGGTGACTATCGTTTTTCTGCATTAGAACTCAAGAAAGACTCCTCCTTTCATGCCTCCTTTCTTAACACCACATGGAATTCCGCCACCCAAATTCGCACAAGTCTAAGCATCCGTTATTGATAAAGAGAGGGGTCTCTCAATTTATCAGGAACTGCTACTGAGGACCCTCTGTTCAATACAGTGAGCCGTTGTTATTGCGTCATTTAATCTTCGGGGTCAGTAACTGATGTAATAAGAGGTAAGATGATAGTTTACGAAAGTACGTTAGGAGATATGAATTTGATTAATTAAAGCATAAGACTTTAAGGCAAGTTCGATACAAAATAGTATATTTTTAAGGACCAAACACAATGAAGGCGAGGATATTAATGTTGATAAATGGAGAGGGAGAGGAAGTCCAAAGAAAAGAAGGATAGATTGAATGAGAAATGATATGAAAGAGAAAAGAGTAAATGATGCCGTGACATCTGACAGGGCAGAATTGTGGAAGAAAACGTGTTGCGCTGACCCCAAGTAGATTGGGACAGGAGCAGGAAGATGATGATTATCCTCTGGAGTGAAACATGCTGGTATTTTACTACCCTCTCCTAGAGAGGAGGCCTGAGTCCCTGCAGTGGGAACATTATAGGCTGATGATGATGATGATGATGATGAAATAGTAGGTGCTATCGAGTCACGACTCGACGTAACAACTGCGGGATCATATTACACAATGTTTCTGAGGAAACTACATGAACTTGCGGATAGTTATTGTAACTATCTTGAATCGTGTGACCTCCGATAGAATTTGTAGTGATATCGGTTTTCTAAATCTGAGTCTTCATTGTCTAGTCTAGTCCATAGGACAATTTATTTGGAGCCGATGCAGTTATTCTTCTTCTTCCTAATTATTTATTAGACACTTCGCGTGATCGGGCTGGCTCTTTCTTTGGCCAAAGAATGAGCATTGCCATTCAACGTGGCAATGATGCCAGTATTCACGTTCCCGGTTGGCAGTGATGTGGAGAAGTACTTGACTGCCATGCATTTCCCTCGCTAAACTCTTTAGAAAACATTCCCCAGCCCCACACATTCCATTACTGAACTAAGTCATGCCCAACAGAAGGCAACGGCCGCACTATTAGTTCCAAGCGAAGTAACCCAACACTTAGCGTTTGATGACTGTGAGAACGCAGCCATAACGTTTATTATTATATCAATTGCAATGGCGCGCGCAATGACAGCGAGCGGCGGCCATTGTTATTTGTTTTTTTTTTTTATTTGGCAATATTTGGTTGTTGCTATAGTACCTAGGGTATGATTTTTTTAAATTATTTTAATAAATTTGAATGTGCTTTAATAACTTTGTTAAGATAAAGAATGGACTGATAGATTTATTAAATGTATTTGAATGTATGTTATTTAGGTGATTTTAGGCTTAATTTAGGTATTTACAGTAATTAATAAATGTGCAACCAATTGATAGGCAATTAATTATTTGGTTTTGCGTTTCTAGAATTAACCTGAATGTGTTTTAATTATTTGGCACCAAGATATTATATTACTCTTTATCTACTTATAACCTGAGCCAGCTAGTGTACATTGCACAGAAGATTGTGTAAAATATAAAGAACGCCATTATACTGTCGAAAAAAAACCACTCAAATCAATCATTCACAGTTAAAAAGTGGAATGGAGAACACAGGAAGTCTTGGGTAATCAACAACAATGGTAAGTCATATTGTGACAAAACAAAATAATCTAAAACTTCTCTTTGTAACGTAACAACAATAAATTGTACAGAAGCACAGGGCAGGCTCTTCAATGCCTATTGACAAATTATACGGTGACGATCTTCTTGAACTTATCTTAAGATTTGTACTAAACTTTAAAAGTGTGGTTACTAACAAAAATGCTCTAAAGTCCTCTCACAGCTTTGTCACCGCTTCAGTCCAACAACAACCTTACGATCACGACAATAAAGATCACTATCATTTGACAGGCTTTTCAGTGATAGCCACCTAACATCTTCTGCCTAGCCTTTTCCCAAGCGATAACGCAGCAAGGGAGGAAGTACAATAACATTAAAAAACCAGGGATGGCAAAAACCTCTATAAACTCAATGGGGTACGTGAAAAAATTCGCCCTTAACTTAACAAGCACCCACAAAGAAAAAAGATAGGAATTTTGACCAGCATCCCTTGTTAACAAAAAAAGTGTTACCTGCTGCCATGATAATTTAAGTAAGATTCAAAGTTATGTTACAGGGATGATACGGGTAGACAACGTGAAATTGGGATTGCGACGGAAACCTCAAGCGGCGCGGGCGTAAATGTACGTATGAAGGTGTGTATAGCTTTGTGAAAACTTTTACGAGCTGTTTGGGGTTGAAACTCTGGGAACGTGGGGTTGGGCATTTCGAAAAGCCTTGTTAAATGCGTGCTTCAATACGTTTCAAATGTATAAGTTCCAACTGACAGTGTACCTGTACCCCTGCTCGAAGATAACGGGACACGATTCAATATTAGCAATCAATGATATAAAGTCATGCTATACGGTATATAATATGTCGCAGGTTTTTCATAAAATTAGGTTTTTGATCAAAAACCTAAGGGATTTGAACAAACCACGGAGGAAGATAAAATAACAACACGGTTTTATCATTTCCTTAAACAAATCTAGTGAATTGAACAAATCCCAGTAGTACTCCGTGACGCGCGCTCGCTTCGCTCGCATATTATATAACACTAATATCTTCTGTCCCCAAAGTGCCGGGCCTCCGCTGGCCTCCTTCGTCGGCCTACGGCCTGGTGCCCATGCCGCCCATAAAGGATATGGGTCAGGCCGTAGATTTTGCCACATTAGATGTAACTTAACTCTCCGCTACATGAAAAAAAAAAAGTATAAGACTTATACGTTTGTCAATCACAGCATCGTATTGCTTATGAAGTGGTGAGCCGCGGCCACTAAACATATTTGATTATGTTCATAAACTTAGAAAATTATATGACATTTTTCTACAAAAAGTGACGAAATTTTCATTAAAAACGTGAATCCGCTTTGGTAGGGGTGCACTTACGCCATCAGCAAAATATTTTTTTTTAATGCTTTTTGGTAATCTGTTTGATTTAATGTTATAAAATAATAGTTAGCTAGCCGCGTTTTTAATATCGGGTGGTGTTTCCTAAGAAAGTACATTAATTTTCACACATTTTTAAAACACTAAAGAAAGTAAATTCTTTGCGCTACTTCTATTGCGCACCTATTAACTGCCCATTTTGTGGTGTTAAGACATTAGCAGGGTTTGTATCTGAGTAGTGGCAGCACTAAAGTAACTTTCTCTATGGTCAATACGGCGTTGGCGGCCATATTTTCTTCAGTCCGATGTCAACTTCGTTCCGAGTAAAAAGTGTCACATTTTTCGAGGAGTGCATTTTTTTAGATTATAAAATAAGTTTACAATTTATATATATTATTGTTATTGCGCATGATTTAATAGGCTGTGTGTGATGTTTTAAAGGCTAAACTAACCTGAGAAAATAGCTTATTGTCGAGTTATTATAGATTTTATTTGCGCCATGGTTACGCAGAAACTACATTATGTCACTTAGCGATACCAGAGTGGCATAGAATTTGCGCCACTTTTTTACGCTATCTTATAATGGTGCATGCACATTAGAGATTACTTGGTATTGATTATGATGATTTTTCATTTTGTTTTAATTATTCATTTCATATATTTTTTAGAGTAACTGCGAGGTTCTTGTAGGTTGCTAGTCAAAATTTCAAACCACTCAGACCACTTGGCTGGCTTGCTTGCTGGCTTGGCTTGGCTTGACTTTCAGATCACTTGGCTATGCTGCTGAGTGCATTTTTATTTATTTATGTATTAAAACTTTATGCACAAGTAAAAACTGTACACATCAGGTGTGCGCACCCCTTATATTTTGCGTTACTATTTTACGTCACTTTGCGCGACCGACTTACAGAAGATTTTGCGTCACCTTTGCGCTATTTGTGGCAAAATCTACGGCCTGACCCATATTGGATTATGAAAAACCTAGGTTTTTGATCAAAAACCTAATTTTATGAAAAACCTGCGACACAGAACTTTATCATAAACCCAAACTAGTTCAGGTTTTTGATAAAAATCTGAACTAGTCTGGATTGTTACAGGTTTATGATGAAATTGAGTTTAAAATGTGTCATCTTCCGGTTTTTGATGAAAAACCTAGGTTTTTGATCAAAAACCTAATTTCATGAAAAACCTGCGACATTATAAACTGCCACAAGTTTCTTAATTTTAAAAATATATCACGAGATTATTAACTTTGTCCGTCGCTATGTTTAGAGTTTACACCCCCAGAACATCGAAAGGACATTAAAGTTCATTTACGATTCTTCTTCGTTTTTAATAGTTTAAACAACCATAATAAAATTATATATACAAAGACTCTGTGTGGATGTTTTGGAACTTTAAGAAAACTTCCTCTGTTTACGTAAACATCTTTTAAAACAGTATTTGGAACGACTGCCTGACTGCCATTTAAAAAACCAGTAACTGCTCAACGTTGTCCCATGACAACCATTTCATACTTCTATATCTTCTACAACTGCATTCAAACTCAACACTCCGTCTGTCTGGAAGCTTAAGCTCCAAGTAGCAACAAGATGACTTGGCGTATAAAACAACGCAACATGGATGCAGTCCGGAATGCGTGCAGCAATGCGTACGGGAGCTCACAGCTTGCAAGGAATGGCAGATGATAAATACCAAAGTTTTCTTATTAGTTCCACAGAAATGTTAATAAAAAGTTGTACTTTACAAACAACTAATTGATAAGGATTGTGGTTTAGGAGACGTTTCTGACATTGGAGCGTTGATCTGAGAACAGCTGCTGGAGATGATAGATGGAGGATAGAATTTCAAGAATGTTCCTCAAACGACGGACCTATACTTGTGAGGTTTTGTTATGAAGGAACACTGTATTTTGAATTAGTTGAAGCTTTTTATTACATTACGATCAATCTTTTCGTAGATGAATTTGAAGTGTAGATGGGGACGATAAGTTTTATTCACGTGACTCAAAGTCATCTTTTCAACTGCAAAACACGTGTTATAATTAAACAGCTTAGCCAGCCGGTTACTACTAATAAATTTCGGAATCCCGCAGGGTAGTATTTTAGGATCGATCCTGTTTCTTAACAAAGACGACATTCTTGACAATTTTAGATGACTGAACCCTGGTATAATTCTTGTGGAATGAAATAAAACATAGTTGCATTTTAAAAATGTTACAGTTCAGCCGTAGATATAGTCCATCCATATTTATCATCTGAGTTTGCATCACAATAAGTATTAGGTATTATCAGTGTCATTCTTCTTCGTGTAAAAGACTTTAATTTTGAATGAGACTTCTTTTTTCGGCTAAACACTGACTAAGTTACAAAGATTGACAATATTGCACAGAAGCTATTAGAAACTTTTTGCGCTTTATAAAGTTTATAGGCACCATTCTGTACGGCTTTAGAACTAAAACTATTAGCTGCCATAACTGTTTCATGGTCCATCAATATCAAGAACATAAAATATTTGGGCATTTCTCCACTAACTGGAAAATCACTGTCCCAAGCTAATTTTACGTTGTGAAACGTAATATTTCTCAGTTAATTGTATCAATAACGACATAGTATTACGTATTCTTGGAATGCAACTGCGTATTCAGCAATTTAATAATGTAATATTTGAGAAAATGAACCTCAAACACCTCAAAAAACAGTCCCCTGGTGCGTCCGTATTCCAGAATTACAAATCTTGTAACAAATATTTCTTTTTTTGCTGTTGATAACTGAATAAAAAATATCCAAATACATTACACATAACAGTAAGCATCTAATACATAGCAATTATATTTTTACGATTGAAATTAAATCAAAATATCTTTGTGCGAATGCTGTCCTCAAATTATTGAAACAGTCCCCTGTTAAAATTTGAACACCACGCTGAAGTCAAATTTTGTTTTAGCGTGATGCATTTAGATCATGATACAGAAAGTAATCGATGTGAATTTTGTGCAGTTGTGGAGCTAAGCGAGAAACTGCCATTTTTTTAGTGCTACGACAGCGTCTGTAGGTGAACTACACATCTTGACCGTTACGTAAACAGTCCCCTGGCTAGCTTATTTTATTACTATTATAAGAGTTAAAATTATGAAAATTTGTTAAAAAGAATTGATTATCTAGGATGTAGCCACATCTGTTTGGTTAATCTGATATATGTTTAAATGATTTTGATTTATTAAGTATTCATGTAAAAAAAACAGTCCTCTGGTGAACAGTCCACTGTCATTTTTTAAAATGAAAAAAATATATATATTACGAATTACAAAGAAAAATAAAGACGAATTACTTTAACAAACAAAATCCTTGTTAAAAACAAGAATTTTTTATTATAAGGGGCCTGTTATTCTGTACAAAAGTAGAGAAAAACAGTCCCCTGTCACGGTTTGCTTAGGACAGTCTTGTATGGACGATTTTCCAGTTAGTAGAGAAATGCCCATTTAATCTTTAGAAAGACCGTTACAATATTGAATTCTCTTTTTGAATTTTGTTCAACATACAGTTTTTCTTTTTTTTACGGTGTATCATTACGTTGATTATAATTGGTTGCAGTTTCTCATACCATAACATCACGCCTGTAATCCCCGAAGGGTTATGCAGAGGTGTACAGCCACAGCCACACACATCAGTTGTGTTTTTCAAGTCCCATGCAATAGAGGGCGAGTCTATTGTCATCAACCGGGCACAAATTCAACCTCCGTGAGTGTCCGTGACTGCTACAGAGAAGTAGGAACCTGATGGGAGAACCTATAGCACTTTGCCAGATCTGAAATTCGATCTCGGAACCTCGTGTTCATCAGCCGTGCTTGCAACCACTAGTACTTACTGAGTTGTAAAGGCCAGATAAGCAGTCAAGAATATAGGTATAGGTGCTGGTATTCTGTTGCATCTTGGAAGCCGACTCCAACATATTTGGGAAAAGACTAGGCAGATGATGACTTGAAATAAAGTCGTTATTGTCATGCAGGATGACGACAGCTGCTAAAACATCCTCTCCACATTCAATTAGGACAAATTTGACCTTAGGACCTCACCACAGATTAAATTAGCTCACCAAATTGCACTGTGAAGCGTTCTCAAGAGAGGAGGTTAAAAATTGTCGAGAAAAGAAGTTCAAACAAAAAGTTTTTAATCACAATCAACTTTGCAAATTCAATACACAACTTATAATAACTTTTCATGTTATTAAAAACAAGTTCTAGTAACAAATATAATGTAATACAAACATCAATGTAGTCAATTAGCTTACAATGACATATTCATGTAGAAATATGTTAAATGCAAGCCATTTTACCGCCCACAGCAACTTTACTTTTTCAACAACAAAAAAATGAGGCAAAGATCCTACACAAAACATCCTCGTTAGTGGTCCACTTGAACTAACGAAATATGCCGCTTACTTTCAAAACTAGTTTGTTACGTTTTCTTTGTTCTTCACCGGTCATACGTTTAAAATCACACGCCCAACTAAATCTAAGATTAAACTTCAAATTATAACCTAAAACTTACCATAAAGTTTTAAAATGAACACAAAATCCTGTTTTCGAAACGTAACAGCACTCCTTTTGCACACCACACAACTATTTTGAATTTCGAAACTGATTTTATAAATGGGAACACATGTCTGACAACTCACGGCCTCACAAACACTGAGTTCAAAACACGCGAAAGTAGCATTTATTTGTGAATTTTTCATTGAAAACTATCATTTTTAGTTACAAAACTATTAAAAAGTTTTTGTCAAGACGCGTACGAACCGCGCTGCGTCGCATTTTCACTGGATTTGAGTCGAGATATTTTTACCTGTGATGGCAAAAAAAGTTTCGTTCGTACTTTGAGCTTAATTGACTGACTTACCCAACTTTTAACCTTATCTTTGTAGCAGTAAAGTCCAGTTCCCTTTGAAATTGACAAATTGCATTAGTGTGAATGTAGTTGTGAATAATGCCGTTCAAATATGTGGTCTATTGCAGAGCATTAAGGTTGAATCTTGTTTGGTTATTAGCCCAAAAGCTTCATTTTGAATCGTATGCTTGTAGATATATTGTGGGCAGTTGGTTGGACACAAAGTTTCTAAAAGTTTTTTTTATTACCAATTCAACCATTTTGGATTCGGATGGTTTAATTGCCACGCTTTGGGAGGCGGACGCTAGAATTTCGTTTGTTAACTAAATATACAAGTTAACAAAATAACAAATTATTAGTAGGTAGGTACCTACTGAATGCATTTGCAAGAAGGTATAATATTATGGTACTTCTACAAGTACCTTACTGTATTTAATAATATAACATCACGCCTGTAGGCCCCAGAGGATTTGGCAGAGGTGTACCATATATTAGACCCACATTTCGCCCATGTAATAGGGGTCGAGCGGTGAGCCTATTCCTACAAATCCAGACTCCGAGGCTACTACTAAGAAATTCCTTTTGGAAAATCAAACAACACTATGCCTGACCCGGGAATCTAACCAAGGTCCTCATGCTCAGCAGTCGCGCTGGCGACCGCTCGCGAGATGTGGGTGGTACTATATTGGGTGCACCTCTCCCGATTACAACTATTGGAGGATTCCAGGCGTGATGTTACGTTAAACTAGCCAATAATTGCACAACACCACAGCAGACATTATTTTTTAAACCTCGTCATTACACAAATCAAGCTATACATATCCAACATAAATTATGGCCTCGTTTTATATAGATCTTCCATACAATGAGAGATCAGCATAAATTGGTTATAATATAACCAATTTCCAACCCTCCAAAAAAAAATGGTATATATTATATACCATTTTTTTTTTGGAGGGTTGGAAATCATCACATGACTCCTCCCGCTCTGGGCAGAGTGGTAGGGAGTGTCAGACTTCTACTGACTAAAAACCACCCATGTTCCTTCTTAACCCTTTGTGTCGAGGCCGCGGTATACCTATCTTCCGAACAACCAGCAATGGTTCTGTATACCTTCATTGGTCGTTCTGCGTGCCTACTATATAGTTACCATTATCGGTCTATTTATAATTAACTACAACAGTTGCACCACATCCGTCGATTTCCGTCTAAAAATATCTAAACATCAATCAATGTCTCGTTATATAGGACACAGATGGACACAAACCTCAAAGCGAGAACGGAAGTCAGTGCAATAAATATTATCTATACTTTTTACAGAGGGAGTGCAGCGGTGGTGGCCCCGATTTACGAACAGTAATTCGTGCGTTCGAACCCAGGCAGGCGCATTTTTTTTTGCTATCCTTCTCCGTCCCACTCCTGGGCAAAGGCCTCCCTCCACTCTTTCCACTTCTCGTGAATCCGCGCGTCCTTCCAGTTTTGACGGAACCAATCTAGTTCATACCAGCAGACGCATTACTTCGTGGCTCAAAAAACTCGAAGATATATCTACTGTGTGAACTATAGCCCATCATCCCTCTTCTAGCGAGGACGCTTGCGTCCCTGCTGTGGGAAGTTGAGAACATATACTTAGGCTGATGATTATAGGATGATGATAATGATAACTTTTCACTGTAAAACACTGTATTTCCTAAACCGTCAGTGGCCCGAAAATCTGACAACTAGTCTTACCATCATCTGCGTAGCCTTTTCCCAACTATGTTGAGGTCGGCTTCCAGTCTAACCGGATGCAGCGGATGTACCTGTATTTTAAATAGAGCGACTGCCTATCTGACCTCCACAACCCAGTTAATACTAGGTAATACTATACCCTTTGGTAAGACTGGATGTCAGAATTTCAGGTCACTGACTACCTGTAACGACTGCCAAAGATCTATATATATGGCAGCCGGGACCAACAGCTTAACGTGCTTTCCGAGGCACGGTGGAAACTCGGTATGTCGAGCGGTCACCCATCCACAGACCGACCTAGGCAAGCACAGCTTTACCTAAAGATCGACCTGAGTGGCAGTTCTTATTTAGCCAATAGCTCCTCTTAGAGAGACAACTAGGCTTACCAAGGGGTATCATATCATATACCCAATAGGTACCTACCCACTAATTGGGCTCTGGAGGTCATAGGCAGTTGCTTCCTAAAACAGTCGCTCGGATCAATCTTCAGGTTAAGCCATGCTCGCCTAGGTTGGTCCTTAGATGGGTGACCACCCATTTAATATCGAGTTTACTCTGTGCTTTTTGGAGGTCAGATAAGCGGTCGCTCTATGTAAAATATTGGTAATCAGCTGCATCCAGTAAGAAGCTGTTATTTTGAAATTACTAAAAATCTTCAATTTTATTTATTTGTATCTAGGTGTCCATTTAGTGTCTACAGCTATGCGTAACAAACACATAAAACCAAGACCCTCCTTTTTAAAACGTCGGTTCAAAAACTTTGAGCGCCACTTGCCAGGACCCGTGGCAGTGCAAACAGGTTTAAAGTAGAAATAATAAGCGGCGCATGATACGAATTAAACCGTTCCCAATGCTATCTACACTCCGCCACGCAGATCCGACAGGCTTGCTAGAAAAACAATTGATGTCAGCTGGATGACATAAAGACCGCGAATTTCATTGAGGTTCTAAGTTAAAAGGCTTTTTCTTGTAAGTGCAGGAGATTGCTTATACAATGGCAAAACTGAAAGTAAGTGGTGATACGAATTAAACCGTTCCCAATGCTATCTACACTCCGCCACGCAGATCCGACATGGCTTGTTAAAAACAATTCATGTCAGCTGGATGACACATAGAATACAGACCGCGAATTTCATTAAGGAAAGGGTTCGTTCTTGTAAGTGCAGGAGATTGCTTATGCAATGGCAAAACTTAAAGTAAGTGGGTACAGAGTCAGACCATTGATCGTACAGACCCAAATTAAGCTATCCGAACCTGTTAAATTCTTTTTTTTTATGAACCTTGACCCTAATGAATTAGCGATAAAGTTGAAAATCTACTAAGTAAAGTTTGACAGATTATCGTAGCTTGATGTGTCAACCTAATAAAAGCGTGTTTTAGCACCAAACATTATCCAAATCATCACCCTTTCACTATCGGACTACCTGATGTACTGCTTCGGCGGCGCGGCGTACCATCCATACCTCCGTGGTCGAGTGGTTTGGATGTTGCCTTGTGACCCGGTGGTCGTGGGTTCGATTCCCACGGGAAGCATACTTTGTAAAGTTGTTTCCAGTTTGGTTTGTGGTTAGGACATTTCAGGCTTGAAGCACCTGTGACCTGATTGTCTGATAAAAAGATGACTCCGTGCTTCGGAAGACGTGTATAAGCCGGTGGTCCATGCCGCCAAATGGCGGTAGACGAACCATGTCAGAGGTCTTTGAGGCGGTTTAGAAACTCTGACACTAGGGTGTGTGGTCATCAGACCTTACTGCCGACACTGAAGAAGACTCACTGACTGACTGGTGAATTAATTGTTAAGCTGTTTGTTGTTATTTGTTTATGTATGTGCTGCTCTTTTGTGTTGCTGCTGTCCATTAACGAATAAATACATATTCTATTCTATTCTATTCTACCAGCCACACTTGGTTTAATCTCGAGTTCCCGAAGAGTCGATGGTACATTAGCTCTTCTCCACGTGTCTGCTAACGGCATCTTTGTTCCTTCCCACATTTAAACCGTCTGCCGTCAAAGCAAGAGTGATCAGTCATCTCTTGGGCACACTCGTTAGTTCGTTACATCATAGATCTCATCCGTCGTTTTTTGTCAGGCGTGGTCGAAGTCAAGAGCTGGACCATTTGGTAACAAAACAAATACCTCAACAAGCTAATTCACATCATCATCAGCCTATATTTTTCCACTGCAGGGACTCAGGCCTCCTCTCTAGGAGAGTGGCCCAGTGCGGATTGGTAGATGTCACATGTCTTCGAATTTTTTGGTTCTAAGACATGCCGGTTTCCTTCACCGTTTTCAGAACAATGGTGATGAAATAAATTACACAAAATAATGCGCCTGACTAAGTTCGAATCCACGACTCACTGTACGTAAGTCGGGTTCGCCACCACTGGGCCACCAATGCTAATTACACATTTCACGTAAAAACTCGACTGACTACCTACGTCAGGTGGTGGTGGTAGGTACCTATAGTACCTACTACCGATGAGGTGTCAACCGGTTTGTCATTACGAGACATTGTTACCACTTACTTTACTAAGTTGTCGCCGTGAGAGCTGCATAAAAAAATACCCGTTTGCTTCGCTCACTCAGATATTCTGCCGATCGAGTATTGCCTACAGAAAGACGGTTATTCGCGGGTGACAAATATAATTCAAAAGTCATTTATGCAAACTAGACTTTCATTTCAACTAGAATCAGTACTTTTCGAACGTCAAAATTTATTTACAAACTAGCTTTTGCCCCCTTTTGCTTTAACTCCCTTAGGGGTTGAATTTCGGAAAATCCTTCCTTATTCCTTGTCTACGTTATAAAGGGAACCTCTGTGCAAAATTTCAGCTTTCTAGGTTCAAGGGTTTGGGCTGGGCGTTGATGAGTCAGTCAGTCAGGACTTCTCTCTTTCACTCAAACTCAAATATTTTATTTCAATTAAGCCATAACAGGCACTTTTGAATGTCAGAAGGACGGAAGAAGAACGAAACTACGAGTGCAATACGTCATTCCGAAAGACACCACGCCGAACCACACGCCACCGAATGCCCGCAACAATGAACACTGCGAGCACGAAAGCACGCAGCGACGCAAACCGCAACAACGAATGCTCGAGACCCCGAACCACTGAACAACGCATGCACGCCGCAACGTGCAACCGCCGCCCCGCGACCCGGAGCCCCGCACACCCGCCGCCACGGCACACGCCGCCGCGCGCCGCGCGCCCCCGCACCCACAGCACTCGCCGCCGGTAACATCCGGCGCCGCCGGATTTTTGATTTTTGATGATTTTTGATTATTATACTATATAAAGCTAAACTACCACTCACTGACTGACTGACAGAATTGTTCTCCCAGATGGTGGATGGGGAGGTGGGTATATTTTGACAGATTCGTAAACAATCAACTCTGGTGAGTATGGGAAAAGTCCGAAACCCCCCCTTTTCCCCCCCCTTCTCCCCCCTCCCTATCGTATCTCGGAAACTACGAGACCCGTATTTTTATTTTTTTACGGATTCGTATAGAGGAGGCTCGGTAAGGTAAAAATCATTTTTCAAAGTGGCCCCCCTTTTCCCCCTTCTCCCCCCCTTTAGGCGAATCTCGAAAGTTAAGAGACTTGGAACGATTTTTTTTTCAGATTCACTTAGAGGGGCCTTTGCGTTAATCGAAATTATTTTTCGAGACTCCCCCCCTCACCCCCCCTTCAACCCCCCCCCCCCCTTTTTCACCTTTTTTTTTTTTTTCTTACATAAAACTATTGAGGGGCGTTGAAACCTGTCCGGTGGTGGTACAGCGGCAAAGCGAAGGGGGGAGCGGGCGAGCGAAGCGAGCCGGCGACCCCCGTAGCGTAGGGATAATGTCATGATAGCTTTCCGGTGGTAGGTAGGTCCTGAGTGGAGCGAAGCGAGCCGGCGACCTCCTTAGCGTAACGAAGGTTGAGTGGGTGAAGCGTAACTCAGGGGCGACGACAAGCAAACTTTAGGGTAATGTTCTTTTAGTGGTAGTAGGAGGTAGTAGGTAGGTGGTAGGTAGTAGGTAGGTAGGTGTAGGTAGGTAGGTGTAGGTAGGTAGTAGGTAGATGTAGGTAGGTGTAGGTAGGTAGTACCGCGAGCTACATTGTTTTTTTTTTTTTTTTTCAGATTCATTGTGATTGTGAGGTGCAATGCGTTAGTCAAAATCACTTTTCAAAGCTCCCCCTCTCCCCCCCTTCACGCCTCGCGAGCTGCGCGCAGCTCGCGCACCCACGCAAATACTAGTTATACTATATAAAGCTAAATTACCACTCACTGACTGACTGACTGACTGACTGACAGAATTGTTCTCCCAGATGGTGGATGGGGAGGTGGGTATATTTTGACAGATTCGTAAACAAGTAACTCTGGTGAGTATGGGAAAAGTCCGAAACCCCCCCTTTTTGCCCCCACTCCCCCCCCTCTCTATCGTATCTCGGAAACTAAGAGACCGGTATTTTTTTTTATTACGGATTCGTATAGAGGAGGCTCGGTAAAGTAAAAATCATTTTTCAAAGTGCCCCCCCTTGCCCCCCTTCTCCCCCCCTTTAGGCGGATCTCGGAAATAAAGAGAATTACGTGTTTTTTTTTTAGGGATTCGTATAGAGGAAGCTTGGGGAAGTAAAAACCATTTTTAAAATTTGACCCCCTTGCCCCCCCTTTACCCCCCCCTTTCGAATCTCGGAAGTTAAGAGACTTGGAACATTTTTTTTTTCAGATTCATTGAAAGGGGCATACAGTTAGTCGAAATCATTTTTCGAACCCCCCCCCCTCCCCCCCCTTCAACACCCCCCCCCCCTCTTCACCTCTTTTTTTCTATTTTGTTTACGGATTCGTATAGAGGAGGCTCGGGGAAGTAAAATGGTGGTACCGGTAAAGCGAAGGGGGGAGCGGGCGAGCGAAGCGAGCCGGCGACCCCCGTAGCGTAGGGATAAAGTCATGATAGCTTTCCGGTGGTAGGTAGGTCCTGAGTGGAGCGAACCTGCGAGACCGAGTGGAGCGAAGGGGGGAGGTGGCGAGCGAAGCGAGCCGGCGACCTCCTTAGCGTAACGAAGGTTGAGTGGGTGAAGCGTAACTCAGGGGCGACGACAAGCAAACTTTAGGGTAATGTTTTTTTAGTGGTAGTAGGAGGTAGTAGGTAGGTAGTAGGTAGGTGGTGGGTAGGTGATAGGTAGGTAGTAGGTAGGTGTAGGTAGGTAGTAGGTAGGTGTAGGTATGTAGTAGGTAGGTGTAGGTAGGTAGTAGGTAGGTGTAGGTAGGTGGTGGCATACGTGAGATTCATATAGAGGAGGCTCGGGGAAGTAAAATCCGTTTTTCAAATTTGAACCCCTTGCCCCCCTTCACCCCCCTTTTAGGCGGATCTCGGAAGTTAAGAGACTTGGAACATTTTTTTTTTTTCAGATTCATTGAAAGGGGCAATGCGTTAGTCGAAATCACTTTTCAAAGCGCCCCCTATCCCCCTCTCCACGCCTCGCGAGCTGCGCGCAGCTCGCGCACCCACGCAAATACTAGTTATTATACTATATAAAGCTAAACTACCACTGACTGACTCACTCACTGACTGACATAGGTAATTGTTCTCCCAGATGGTGGATGGGGAGGTGGGTATATTTTGACAGATTCGTAAACAACTAACTCTGGTGAGTATGGGAAAAGTCCGAAACCCCCCCTTTTTGCCCCCCCTCCCTGTCGTATCTCGGAAACTAGGAGACCCGTATTTTTTTTTTTTTACTGATTCGTATAGAGGAGGCTCGGTTAAGTAAAAATCATTTTTCAAAGTGGCCCCCCTTTTCCCCCTTCTCCCCCCCTTTAGGCGAATCTCGAAAATAAAGAGAATTTTCGTGTTTTTTTTTAGGGATTCGTATAGAGGAGGCTTGGGGAAGTAAAAACTATTTTGAAAATTTGACCCCCTTGCCCCCCTCCACCCCCCCCTTTCGGATCTCGGAAGTTAAGAGACTTGGAACATTTTTTTTTTCAGATTCATATAGAGGGGCATTGCGTTAGTCGAAATCATTTTTAGAAACTCCCCCCCTCTCCCCCCCCCCCCCCTCTTCACCCCTTTTTTCTGTTTTGTTTACGGATTCGTATAGAGAAGGCTCGGGGAAGTAAAATTGTGGTACCGGTAAAGCGAAGGGGGGAGCGGGCGAGCGAAGCGAGCCGGCGACCCCCGTAGCGTAGAGATAAAGTCATGATAGCTTTCCGGTGGTAGGTAGGTCCTGAGTGGAGCGAACCTGCGAGACCGAGTGGAGCGAAGGGGGGAGGTGGCGAGCGAAGCGAGCCGGCGACCTCCTTAGCGTAACGAAGGTTGAGTGGGTGAAGCGTAACTCAGGGGCGACGACAAGCAAACTTTAGGGTAATGTTTTTTTAGTGGTAGTAGGAGGTAGTAGGTAGGTAGTAGGTAGGTGTAGGTAGGTAGGTAGTTGGTAGGTGTAGGTAGGTGTAGGTAGGTGTAGGTAGGTGTAGGTAGGTGTAGGTAGGTGTAGGTAGGTAGTAGGTAGGTGTAGGTAGGTAGTAGGTAGGTGTAGGTAGGTAGTAGGTAGGTGTAGGTAGGTAGTAGGTAGGTGTAGGTAGGTGTAGGTAGGTAGTAGGTAGGTGTAGGTAGGTGCATGTTTTTTTTTTTTTTCAGATTCATTGAGAGGTGCAATGCGTTAGTCGAAATCATTTTTCAAAGCGCCCCCTCTCCCCCCTTCACACCACGCGAGCTGCGCGCAGCTCGCGCACCCACGCAAATACTAGTTATTATTATACTATATAAAGCTAAACTACCACTCACTCACTGACTGACTCACTGACATCATTGTTCTCCCAGATGTTGGATGGGGAGGTGGGTATATTTTGACAGATTCGTAAACAAGTAACTCTGGTGAGTATGGGAAAAGTCCGAAACCCCCCCTTTTTGCCCCCCCTCCCCCCCCTGCCTATCGTATCTCGGAAACTAAAAGACCCGTATTTTTTTTTTATTACGGATTCATATAGAGGAGGCTCGGTAAAGTAAAAATCATTTTTCAAAGTGGCCCCCCTTGCCCCCCTTCTCCCCCCCCTTTAGGCGAATCTCGAAAGTTAAGAGACTTGGAACGATTTTTTTTTCAGATTCATTTAGAGGGGCCTTTGCGTTAATCGAAATCATTTTTCGAGACTCCCCCCCTCACCCCCCCTTCAACCCCCCCCCCCCTTTTTCACCTTTTTTTTTTTTTTTTTTCTTACATAAAACTATTGAGGGGCGTTGAAACCTGTCCGGTGGTGGTACAGCGGCAAAGCGAAGGGGGGAGCGGGCGAGCGAAGCGAGCCGGCGACCCCCGTAGCGTAGGGATAATGTCATGATAGCTTTCCGGTGGTAGGTAGGTCCTAAGTGGAGCGAACCTGCGAGACCGAGTGGAGCGAAGGGGGGAGGTGGCGAGCGAAGCGAGCCGGCGACCTCCTTAGCGTAACGAAGGTTGAGTGGGTGAAGCGTAACTCAGGGGCGACGACAAGCAAACTTTAGGGTAATGTTCTTTTAGTGGTAGTAGGAGGTAGTAGGTAGGTAGGTGGTAGGTAGTAGGTATGTGTAGGTAGGTGTAGGTAGGTGTAGGTAGCTGTAGGTAGCTGTAGGTAGGTGTAGGTAGGTGTAGGTAGGTGTAGGTAGGTGTAGGTAGGTAGTAGGTAGGTGTAGGTAGGTAGTAGGTAGGTGTAGGTAGGCAGTGGGTAGGTGTAGGTAGGCAGACCCGCGAGCTGCGCGCAGCGAGCGCAGCCACGCAAATACTAGTTTATTTATATAGATAGAAGACAGTCCCCCAAAACCCCCACCCTTCCACACTTGTTTTAGTAATTTAATAGGGGGCGAGCCGTATTGCCGGACACAAATCCAGACTCCGTGGCTGCGACTGGGAAATTCCTGATGGAAATCCCAATAACACTTTGCCCGACCCGGGAATCGAACCAAGGACCTTTTATGCTTAGCAGTCGTGCCTGCGACCACTAGACCAACGAGACAGTTCAATGACCGCTATTGACATCTTAACTGGCAGCAACTATAGCTTACAGATACCGGCACGGTTCTTGAGCGCTCGGCGGAAGAGTGGGGATCGCTGTGCGCATCGTACACTTTATGACAAATAAAACGCACACCCGTTTATTATTCATTGGTCGTGAGGTAAGTGCAGCAGGAGTAAAGAACAAATCCCGAGTGACGGCTATGACGCGATGCGCTACGGACCAATCACTGCACTTTCCCCGCCCCGCGTCTCACTTCATACCACCAAAGGGACCCAATAACTCACTTTTGCGTCAGCGCTCAAGAATCGTGCCGATGATAATACCTACATGTTCATACTGATTAAGAGCTCGACTAAACTATCAGACGATAGATGGTCTGCAGTCCTCGAGGACTCCCTAAAATCAATCAAATAAAACAAAAAAATCAACAATGAACTGAAAATATGATTTATTTCAAATTCTCTACTTACAACTAAATCATAAATATATATTCCACTGCAGGTGTAACGTTATTTTGCCATCCACCTTCTCCGGAAGGCCTAGGCGCTCTTGTTGGGGTTCCAGGGCTCCACCTTGGGCCGGGTGGTGCTGTAAGGAACATATTGACCGGTGGTTCCTGACATGTTCTCCGTGAACTCTGCCATCCACTTGTATTTGGGTCTGCCGGGGTCCTGGAAGGTGGATAAAAATATCAATCAGGGGGAGTATAATCTTGGTTAGGTGCGGTTAACTCAAAATATTTTTGTCTGAACACTGAACACAAGAACTCAGCAGCCACACTCCATTTTTTTTTTAATTACTAATAGGGTATTTCACCAAAAAAATCTGATTAGTCCGTTAGATAGGTTTCCAAAAAATAATGGCCTCATATTTTAATTTTTTGACATAATCAAAAGATGAAAATGATACAGTGCTTCGAAAAGTGGTGTCAAGTCGCGTGACGTCACAAGGTTAGTACTGTCACAAACTCACAAGCCCCCACTCATGATCTTTTTTTTTTTTTTTTGTTTCTCTTTTTACTACAATCTGTCTCCTTCGTGGGACATTCAGCAGTATGTTGGTTGGTGCTATTGCTGGCGCGCTCAGTATGTGACCTGTGTCACAACCTCATTGTTTAGACAGTATGTTTTACTGTGATTAGGCTACATTATCTTGCGGTATTTTTCGCTTTAATCGTCGCGCTTTGATGTGGTTCTCCATTAATGGCCGAGCTAGAGCATTTGGATGTTTTTTGATGCGTTCTTTATAGGATTTAGTGTGGCGGACAATTTCTTGCTTTACAGTGGGTATTCGTAGATCACGATGCAATAGTTCGTTGGGAACAAACCAGGGAGCGTTGGTTATCATACGCAGGGATTTATTTTGAAACCTTTGTAGGATTTCAATGTTTGAGTTAGATGCGGTGCCCCATAATTGGATCCCATACGTCCAGACGGGTTTCAGTATTGCCTTGTACAGGAGTATTTTGTTCTCAAGTGAAAGTTGAGATTTTCGCCCGATAAGCCAGTAGAGTTTTCGTGTTTGGATACCAAGTTGCTTCCTCTTAGTAAAAATATGTTTTTGCCAGGTAAGTCTTTTGTCTAAGTGCAATCCAAGATATCTCACATGATCTGCCTGTGGGACTTCAATGTTATTCAATTTGACTGGAGGACAAGATCCTCTTCTTAAAGTAAACGTTACATTGACTGATTTTGTTTCGTTCGCTTTTATACGCCATTTTTTGAGCCAGTGGGATATGCTATTTAACCCTTTTTGGAGAGTATGTGAGGCTTTTTCCGGGTCACTATGCGCAGCTAATATGGCAGTATCGTCAGCAAAAGTTCCAGTAGTTAAGGATTCAGATGTCGGCAAATCTGCAGTGAACAGTAAGTAGAGCACGGGGCCCAGTACGCTACCCTGTGGAACTCCTGCTTTTATTGGACGCAGTTCAGACAGTGCTTCCCCATTTTGTACTATGAAATGGCGCTGCTGTTGAAATAGTAAAAAAAAAAAAAAAAAATTTGAAACTATTTATTACATTAAGCATTCAATAATACAGCAACAAAAACGCTCAATCTTAATCAATGATTTTAGTATTCCGTACAGGTGGTCTGGCAAAGCAATTCTTAATTGAAAAAGCAATCCTTCATGCCACACGCGGTCAAACGCTTGGGATATGTCCAGGAATGCACTAGCACAGTAATATTTTGCCTCCAGTGATTCCATGATCTTTTTAGTTAGTCTGTGCACTTGGTCGATAGTGGCATGTTTACTGCGAAACCCAAACTGGTGTTCAGGAATTAGCTCTTTTTCTTTGAGTATAGGTAGGATTCGTTGCAGCAGTAAGGATTCGTATATTTTGGATGGAATAGGTAGCAGGCTTATGGGCCTATATGATTTTGCCTCTTCAGGTTGTTTATCTGGTTTCAGCAGCATTATAATTTGTGCGACTTTCCACTCCGGGGGAAAGAACTGCAGTCTGGTCATGGCGTTGAAAAGTGACGTAAGGAAAGTTATGCCAGATTCTGGTAGTTCTTGTAGTATACGATTTGTTATAAGGTCGTATCCTGGTGACTTTTTTGGATCCGACTTTCTTATAATTCGGGCAACTTCAGCCTTTGTAAATTTAAAGGGCATTTCCTCCATGTTTATAGGAGTATGTAACTGGGCAGTAATTTCTGCTGCATCTTCTGGAGAGCCTTCATATGGGTGAGGAATAAAGACGTTTGAAAGATGTTCTGAGAACGTTTCGGCTTTCTCTTGGTCTGTCCGTGCCCATGTACCGTCAGATTTTCTTAAGGGGGGAGATACACTAATAGGCCGTTTTAGTTTTCTGGTGGCCTTCCATTAAGAATAATCTGAGGAAGCAGTAGCATCCAGGCCATTGATATAACTGTGAAATCCGTCATTTCGATCTTTGTCTAGAATGTGTTTCAGCTGTCTGGTGGCGTGATTGAGCCGTTTCTTCGCCATAGGGTCTCTGGTTTGTTGCCAGTGTTTCCGTATATTCCTTTTTTGGGTTACTTTGTCTACTATGTGTTTCGCTACATAGTTGTCTATACTTTTATGTGGTACAGGTGGGGTTGAACACCAGGCTGCATCTTGCACCTTTTTATTGAAGAATAGGACCGCTTCTGTTATTTCGTCATTTGTTTTTAGACTAACAGGTTCCTGGAATGCCTGATCTATGAGCTCTCGAAATAGAGCCCAATTCGTTCTTTTGGTATGTAGAACGCATTTTTTGACGCTTTCTTGAGCGGTAGTGTGTAGTTCTACAATGATTGGAGAGTGGTCTGAGGACAGATCCCAGCAACTCCGGCACGAAACATTGTTATTTGCGATTCCTTTGCTGACACAAAAATCGATAACATCTGGGATTTTTCTATTGTCTGTTGGCCAATAAGTCGGTCCACCAGACGATATCACGTTCATGTTTTTTGCTTGGATGCATTTAAGAAGTTCTCGCCCTCTGGGTAGGATAAGTCTCGAACCCCAAAACGTATGCTTGGCATTATAGTCACCTCCTGCAATAAATCTGTTTCCAAGGGATTGAAAATAGTCATTGAACTCTGTCTCCTTAATAGCAAATCTTGGTGGACAGTAGAGGGCCGATATTGTAATGTCACTGATCCAGTCTGTTATTACGATGTTTGTAGCTTGGATATAGTTTTTACAGTAATTTTGTAGTACATGGTGCTTGATGTTTGACCTGATGAGAACGGCCGATCCTCCATGTGCTTTGTTGTCTGGGTGGTTAGTGTGGTACAGATTGTAGCCTGGTATCCTGAAGTAGCTTTTAGAGGTGAAATGGGTTTCTGAGATCAGTAAAACATCTATTTGGTGGATTTTAACGAATATTTTTAACTCTTCCGAGTGATTTGACAAGCCATTGGCATTCCATACGCACAGCTTTAGTGATGTGAATGTGATGACATTTTTGAAATTAGATCGGTTAACGTTTGGGTCATAATTAACATTTGGTTCATCAGGGCAGCAAGTGTTTCCCTAATGGCTTTGAGTTCGTTAGTTTTTTGGTGTTCATCCTCAACGTTGGGTGTTTGCGTCGTAGGTTGTTTGGGGAGTTCTTTTGTGACTGAGGCATACGATTTTCCGTAATTTTTTGTTTTATTTGTAGGTTCTTGTTCTTTTATCGTGTATCCAGGTTTTGTTCTTTGTTTGGTGATTGGAGGAGGATATCGGACTTTCAGCAGCTCTTTGTAGACTATGCAGCCTTTATAGTTAGCTGGGTGATTTCCCTCGCAAAGGACGCATTTAACCTGGTTTGATCTTTCTTTCCGTGACTCATGATCTTTGACACGGTTTATTTTCGTAAATTCTAATTCATTTGTTAAAACAATAAACACGTATCCAATATTTTTCGATAATCTAATTGACGGACTAATTAGATTTTTTGGTGAAATACCCTATTGATAAATTTTTCAGATTGATGTAATAATTCAGTGTTCAGGAATAGTCTGAATACTAGTATTTAACATAGACTAACTGCCTATTTTTATCATTATCTTCGGGGACGCCGGCAGACACCAGGCGGGCGATCAGTCCTTTCGTTGTGGATTATTTCGCCCAGACTAACTGCCTATCTAACCTTGACAACCTTGATTGAGAACTGGGTAAAACAATACCCAGGTAAATCTAGTTGACAGACATTCAGGCCACTATCTATAAGTCTATGACGACTGTACAAATGATAGCCTGGAGCCGGCTTAAAGTGCTTTCTGAAGCATGGAGGAAGCTTGGTATGTAATGGCTGGTCAGCCATCCACAGACAAACCTAAGCAAGCGCGGCTTACCCTGAACATTGATCCGAGCAGCAGTTATCATTAGCCATGAGCTCTTCCATAGATATTTCTATAACAGTCAGTCAGTCAGTGGCAGTAGAAAAACTAAAAGGTTGATCAACCAGTTTTACTGCCAAACAGCTTGTTGAAGAACTGCAATAAGCCAAACGAACAAATGGCGGTCGTCAAATCACGTCAGGTGAGTGAGGTGGTTTATTGACTCTGACACTAGGGCATGTGGGGTCATTAGACCTTACTGCCCACACGATAAGAAGAAAGAAACTGGTGAGTGTAGGTTTTGATTTCAGGCTTACCAGGTGGGGAGGAAGGTCGGTTTTGTAGTGGAGCCAGCCGTACCATTCAGCTGAGACCTGTAACACAATGTAAAAAACAGCTTTAGTACATCAAGTTGTGAAAAGTATAACTCAGAAATCTAAACTCCGTGGCTGCAACGGAAAAATCTTGATGGAATAACTCAATAACACTTAGCCCAACCCGGGAATCAAACTCAAGGCCTCATGCTCAGCAGTTGCACTTGCGACCACTAGATCTATGAGACAGTTCTAGTGTACAAGTAATATTATTATGTTAAAGTGTAATTTTTCTTCAAGGAGTCCTTGAACATCAAATCACAATAATTTTTCTATGGCATTTTATGAAACCAACACATTAGGCTGCCAGAAACCTTGAACCTAATGCTTTACTTCACCATCTATATAAATAAAAAGAGAAGTCCTGACTGACTGACTCATCAACACCTAGCCCAAACCCTTGGACCTAGAAAGCTGAAATTTTGCACAGAGGTTCCCTTTATAATGTAGACAAGGAATAAGGAAAGATTTTTCGAAATTCAAATCCTAAGGGAGTTAAATAGGGGATGAAAGTTTGTATGGAAAATCGTCAATTTCACGCGGGCCGCTGGCAAAAGCTAGACAACAATAAAACAAGAACAAAAATGGAAATAAAATAGAAAGTATTCTCACCTGGCTACCATCATAGTTCAAGAACACCTTGTCATTGTACTCCACCCAGCGGTTCCTACCGTAGAAGAAGCGAGGGTTCTCAAAGTATTTGTTGCCGTATTTATCCTCTCCGACTAGCGTGCCGTCTTTCAACTCATCTTGTCTGGAAAAATGAGTTTTTCACATTGAGTTTTACGATTGGTCGATTTGCAAAGCCTTTGCAATACTTGCAAATGACTTTTGCAAAAGTCAGTCTCTGGATGGGTGACCTTCAAGGCTCGGTATAAGAGCAGAGCACAAGTGGAGATGAAATTCCATTAGCGAGCGCTCGGTCGAGACTTCTAAGTTAGTAGCATGCCAAACCCTATCTCTATTATGTATTATCTATTGAACAGGACAGGCAAAAAACTTGTGTCATATGTCCTCCCTGTCATACACAAAAACCAGCTCCCTGCAAGACTTAAATGAGGCTAACGACATTGAGCTGTCCAACTCGACTGAAGGAATTTACACTTTTACGCACAAAAATAATAAACTATTAGCGTAGTATTTTTTTAAATTGCAATAGCAAATTTAAAGCAATGAGAAGTGTTACACATGCATGTTAGATGTAAATCAACGCGTAAATAGAAAAACTGCGTAAAAATTAACTACGAAACTATCAGCTGAGTAAAAACCCGAAATAAACATAACCTTAAAGAAAATTACATAATAAATGAAATTATTCCTTACCTGAACAGTTTGTACAGTGAACCTCTAACTCCACCATTCTGGCGGATGATGGTGAAGAAATTTGACACTTTATCAAGCGCAAATATCTTCGTTATGGACATTTTTAATCACTTTTTCGTATTTCACTAAAAATATTGACAACTTTGACAGACAGAAATTTTGGTGTGGCAAGTAATTTAAATCAATTTCTACTAAAACTCCTATTAACCTAATGGACGGTTTGCGGTTGAATTTCGTTGATTAGGTACCAAGATTCTCTACAATCCCATGAGCGTATGGACTGCGATACAAAAGTTTTCATCAGATCAGTAATAAGCCATCTACGTTTCAATTACTTTCAATTCAATTTGGAGTTTTCAAGGTTGATTATTAATAATTATGTGCGTGTGCGTGCAACAGTGTAGATAATAATAATACCTAATCTACAATTCTACATATTTAGTCTTCCTTTACGTAAACTTTCATACTACATGGTTTGGGGCACAGTAGGTATCTACAACCGTCCACCTACTTAATTATTAACTACCTATTGTATCGGATTGGTAAGAAACAAAACCAAACTTTTATAAAAATTGTGCAGTTTAATCATTTTAATTTTCCATAACTTTATAATATTACGCTATAATTCAACACTTTTATCCTTTCTATTTTTGCTTTTTTTCTTAGTTTTAGTTTCGTTACTTTTTACATTTTCTGTCTCATTTGTTTCCATTATTTCTGGTATTTCATCAGTGTTCCTTTCTTTCTTTTTTTTCTTGGGTTTCGAAACATCTTCATCTTCCTCGGGAATAATTTCGACGTCACGAAAATCTTTCTTCTTTGACTTCTTAGATTTTCTACTAACTTCTTTTATCACACTGGCAACACTTTCATCGTCTGTCACTTCACTTTTATTTGGCAAAGGTAGTTCCTTCGATTCAGCCAAGTCTGTAATATTTTTACCAGTTTTTTCGTTACTATTACAACGTCGCCTTTTCTTCTTTTTCTTTTTGCGTTCCGAGATATCAGAGTCACTATTTAAGTTTATATCTTCAACTTGTTCTTTTAATTTCTGGGCATGTGAATAGCCACTGTACTTTGACTGGGAAAGTAGTAATGCCTCTTGCTGAGCTATCCTTGCTAATTTTCCCGTAGCTTTCAGACCATGGCGAGCGCCTCTGAAAAATAATAAAATAAAAATATAAAGAAATTGGGTACCTAGTGCAAAAATTTTCATTTTTAGAGACCAAATCATATTGGGGCCATGGGTTTGGTATCTAGATGAGGTGATGGCCTACTTGGTTTCTATTGCAACCTGTGTAGATTTGTGCATGATTGATGATGAAAGGCTTGCCCCCTAAATCTATGCGGTATAATAGGTGGGTACAATGTTATTTTACAAAAAGGAATACTAACTTATGAGCCGTCCGTCCTTCACACTTCGCAAACAATTCTTCATCGGTCATCTTAAATACTTCTTTCTGTTCCGCTTCATCTTCCGACTCTGATGCCCTGACCCTCTCCACACTACTAGCACCGTTGGTTAAAACCGCAGTCCTGACGAAGTAGTCAGCATACTGTTCTTCACTCTCATCATCTTTTGGCTTCTTGTTCAGCTTCCAAGTGCTGTTGGTGATGATGAACTCTTTCTCATCTTTCGTTTTGATTTTCTTTGTTTTACCGTTTTTTTCTTCGACCTGGAATGTTTAAGTTTTAATTTTAATTAACACTTAAAATAATACAGTATCAATTATAAATTGTGCGACTGCTGCGGTTTGATTCCCATGACACGTAAAGTATTATTGAGTTTTTCCATTTTTTTCCATCAGGAATTTCTCAGTAGCTGCCACGGAGTCATGTTTTGTGCCCACCATAATCTGTCCCCAGCCCTTTCATCCAGAAAATATAAGCTACTAGCTTTTGCCCGCGACTTCGTTCGCGTGGAATAGTGACTTCCGGCAGATTTTTGGTTTATCTCGCGAAAAAAAAAAATAAGAAAAAAACTATCCTATGTCCTTTCTCAAGTTCCAAACTATGTCTGTACCAAATTTCACACAAATCGGTTCAGTAGTTTAAGCGTGAAGCAAAGACAGACAGACAGAGTTACTTTCGCATTTATAATTAAGTTAGGATAGTTAGGATTAAGTCTTAGTTTCACAGAAATAAATAGGTAGATGTTGATTATGTCACATAAGAAGATGGCAGCAGAAAACAGAGAAACATATCATTTTTGTAACACCATCTTTTATCTGTCACTATCCTCATGAGGAAAGCCTTCAAAATAATCGAGAATTGGTGTACGAAACACGAACTGTCGGTTAACCCCACTAAAACAGAATTAATAATGTTCACTAACAAAAGAGTCCTTGGACCACACAAACTTCCTAGTCTTTTCAACACCGAACTAACACTCAAAGAAGAAGTTAAGTACCTGGGAGTGATTCTTGATAGCAAATTGCTCTGGAACAAGCATCTTGACTACAAGCTTAACAAAAGCACAATCGCCCTATACCAATGCAAAAAAATGCTAGGAAAAACATGGGGGCTATCTCCAAAGATCACACGATGGCTTTACACAGCGGTGATCAGACCAATGCTGACCTATGGCGCCCTGGTTTGGTGGACGAGAACTGAATTCTCGACCACAGTCTCCAGGCTCCAACGTTTCCAAAGGATGGCATGTTCCGCTATCACAGGCTGCATGAGGACAACCCCAACTGCAGCAATGGAGATAGCCCTTCAACTAACCCCACTTGAGCTGTACATACAGCAGGAGGCAGCTTTAGCAGCCATCAGGCTTATGCACTTGGGCATATGGGGCAAGAATCACACAAGTCCCCACGCAGGCATCCTGGACCGTGTGATTGAGTATCAACCTCTCATCGCTGCCCCGTGTGATAGGACACCTAACAAACCTATGTTCAACAAGAGCTATAGCATACAAACAACAGAGGAATTAAGAGATCAGTCAGGAGTCAATGAAGTACGCATCTACACAGATGGCTCCAAAACTCAAAACGGCTCAGGGGCTGGCGTACACTCCCTAGACCTCAACATTAACTTTCACCTACCACTAGGCGAACACAGCTCGATATTCCAATGCGAGTGTGTCGCCCTAACACAAGCTGCAACAGCCGTAAAGCGTCTGAAGATTCACGGCCACGCAATCAGATTTGTAACTGATAGCCTGTCTGTGCTTAAAGCCCTAGAAAACAAACAAACTAACAGTAAATTAATATTTGAATGTCACCTCGCCCTGGAGAGTATATCGCTGTCCAACAGTATCACCCTCCAGTGGATTAAGGGGCACAGTGGATCCCTGGGAAATGACGCCGCAGACGAACTTGCTAAGAGAGGGTCCGAGATGGCAGTGCTTGGCCCGTACCCACTCCTTCCCTTACCTTTCTCACAGTTCCGTACATGGGTTCGCCAGAGATCAACTGAACTCCATAACAGCAAATGGTCACGGTCTACAGACTGCAGACAGTCAAAAATGGCGATGCCAAGTCTACATCCGCGGCTAACAAAACGACTGCTTAGCCTAAGTAAAAATAACCTTAGAATAATAATAGGGACAATAACGGGCCATTGCCCCCTCAATAAACATCTTTTTACCATAGGCGCCACGGACAGCCCACTCTGCAGGGGCTGCTTTGATGCCGAAGAATCAGCCGCCCACGTCATCCTGGAATGCGAGGTCGTGGCTACTCAACGCAGACAAATCCTCGGAACGGTGAGGTCGCTCCGCGAAGCCTGTGAAGCTCCCAGGAAACTTCTGTGCTTCTGGGCGGAGCTAGGCTGGCTATCTTAGCCAGGACACCTACGCACAACGGACCGATCAAGAGTCTAAGTGCGGAAAACGGAGTCCCCACTCTACTCTACTCTACTCTGTCACTATCTGTGTTCTTATGAATGTATTTAATTTGACACGGTAGGTTCTCCAAACTGTTGACTTAAAGTTATGACAAAGTAGGTACAAACCTCCACATTAGCAGCAGCCTTATCATAAAGTGTGGTCCACCAGTGCTCATTGAACTCAGCTGCAGCGTCATGACCGACCCCAGTCACACTGCGCTTTAGTTTCGGCTTCAGTGGCTCTGACATGCCATTCTCATGTTTACCAAGTCCTTTGCCTGAAAAACAATTGAGTTTGTTGTGAAATGGATACTACTTGAGCCTCTTAGTCTTACACACACACATCCATTGTGAATGAATAATGGATAAAAAAAAGAAATGAGTAAACAAGAGAAGGGCAGAGAAAGTGGTGCCAATAATTGAAAATTTGTAGGCTATTCGGTTTTCGTGGTATGGGCATGTGGTCATATTTGAAATGGCTTTGAGTTTAGGCATGGCAGAAGCAGGAGGATATGAGGAGTGAGATAGCATCGTATCATAATTGTATAGTACTTAGGTTAGTTTGTTGGTATTACAGACTAAGTGTAAAACAGTGAGTTGCAAAAGCTTGTTATTCAGATTGATTTATGTACAGAAATAGATTCTTCACTGATTTAGCAGTAACTCTAGACTATTTAGGCTTTGAATTTCATTAAGATCAGTGAATACTCATGATGTAAACAAGGCTAAGAAGTAAGAATAGTAAAACTTAAGAACCATAAAAACCAAATAACCAAATAATTACCATCGGTCCAGCCGTATTTCTCTAGCTGCTTACGGGCGAAATTCATTATTGGTTGACGTGGAGTACTTTTACCACATTTGTTTCACCTAATAGTAAGTAAAACAATCAAAATAATCAACCAAAACAGAATCTAAACATAACCTTGCGAGTTGCGAAACATTTGCCGTCATTTGCGAAACATGCTTTCAAAAGACAGCTGATTAAAAGCATAGATAATTTATGACAGTTGTCACCACAGGATAAAAAAAATCGGTAAAATAAAGTGTGACCGACCTTATTCGCATTGCTTGGCCATAGAATCGAGCAAATTACCACCTCGCCAAAATTCAATTTCTCCATGCAGGTATTTTAATTGTTTAATAAAATTGTTAGGGTCTTGCCACAGGATGTTGCGGATAGAATAGAATAGAATAGAATAGAATATGTATTTATTCGCTAATGGACAGCAGCAACACAAAAGAGCTGCACATACATAAACAAATAACAACAAACAGCTTAACAATTAATTATACAGCTCAACTGCGCTGAGCATGCCCATAACGAAAGGGATGCGGATGCGGCATCGGCACGGTACACGGTGCTGCTGGGGTGATGCGACTCAATATCATCTGCCTTTCCCCAACTTTGACTGGTCTGTTGGTCTAGTGGTTAGTGACCCTAACTGCTATGCCGGAGGTCGTGGGTTCGATTCCCACCCAGGACAAATGTTTGTGTGATGAGCACGATCATTTGTTCTGTGTCTGGGTGTAATTTATCTATAATATGTATGTATTTAGAAATATATAAGTATGTTTATCAGTTGTCTAGTACCCATAACACAAGCTCTGCTTAGCTTGGGACTAGATGGCGTTGTGTGATAGTTGTGGAATATTATTTATTATTTATTTATTATTTATTTAACTGTGTTGGGGTCGTCTTCCAGTCTAACCGGATGCAGTTGAATACCAGTATTTTCTATTGATGCGACTCAATAAATATAAGTAGTTAGGTGAGACAGTCTCATGCTGTACATTCCAGCGTGCCCAGAGGCGTCTCTAGCCCATGTAGCGCCCGAGTGCAAACATAACCCTAGAGCCCCCTAGTACGCACGCGGTCAAAATGGAATGGGTACACACAGGGCTGGGCAAAATACATGCTCTGCTTTAATTGAAATACAAATTACAAAATACAGTATCGCAAGTAATTAAATTACAAAATACAAATTACATTTAAGTAAGGTATTTAAAATATAAAATACAAAATACAGTATTTTAGCAATTTTTAATTGAAATACAAAATACAAATACTTTAAAAAAAAAAAACCGCCTTCAAAAACCATCAGAAAAAAGTGTAAAGTAACTTTCTTTCGGAAGTCGGTCGCAAAAATGAATTAAAAATAAAATAACCAACTGTTTTTATTTTAACCTTTTTTGTTAAAAAATTTAACCCAAAATCTTGTCAACAACCAAATTGTTTTACACGTGCAAAACTAAACCGTTATGACTTGCCATCTTAGCTTGACAAGTTGACATTGACAATCAACGTACATTTTTTTTGCGTTTCGTTGGCCAATTTTGACCTACATAGAGTCATATCGTTCAGTATAAAACAGGTGCAGTGTTGCTAGCTCTAATAACTGCTTTACCATCATTGCACTCTCGCCTCGCACTCACACTCACGATCGCTAAATGAAGGTATAAATGTATTTTTGTTAAAATGTATTTTGAAGCCTCAAGTATTTGAAATACTAATTACAAAATACTTCGTCGTCAGGTATTTGAAATACGAATTACAAATTACATTTTAAGGAAGTAATTGAAATACAAATACAAAATACGTATTTGTATTTCAATTACGTATTTTAATTACAAGTAATTCAAATACTGCCCAGCCCTGGGTACACACAACAGGACAAGTACAGCAGCACATCAAGTTGCCACAAACTGTCAAACCCCAATCTGTGGTGTAGAGTGAGTTGTATCGTATTTGGTCGCCCCCTTTATTTTCATCATTAGTCAAGAAAGGTAGCAAAAAGACCAAATCCTTTTTTTGATTTATTATTTAAAAATGTAGGGTTTTATTATTTTAACATACTGAAGACGGTCAGAGAGATAACTCGAGAAGAGTTGAAGGAATTTTGGGGTAAATAAATCCTATGGCCGACAGCTGGGTTTTGATCTGTACACTGACGTACCGATTAAGTATCGACTCAAACACCTTGCCGAAGGCGGATAGAACAAGGGTGGCTTTACCTTTGGGTACAGGGGAGACACGTGAGAAATCAAAATCAAAAGTCATTTATTCAAAATCAGCACTTTTCGAACGACAAAATTTATTTTGCTCAACTTTACTTTACTTAATAACATTTTGTAAGACAGTCCCCCTGTAGCGGATCGTTGCTGGGTTGCATGTGAAAGGAAACTTCGAATTATGAAACTGAACTGTGGGGTAGCTGCGCGACGACTCCGCTGCGCATACGCGGCCGTCCCAAACGGCGTGGTGTCTCACTTGCACAGAACATATATAGGTACTCTAGGCTCACTTGCGACTCTCGGGCGACTCTCGGTGGCGGGGGCGCGCGGAATTGCCAACCATTCTGCTCCGTCGCGCCACCTCGCGCATTATTATTGGTATTAAAGATGTACGATTCGCAACGAAGTTTGCAACGCAACCACCCCGCCTTTTATTAATATATAATTCAAAACGTTACAACTTGGTTTGGGTAACAATTAGGCACAATACAATAAAACAATAAATAAAAAGGAAAGGTACAATATTACAATTAAGTAGGACCGATATTATTATTTTAAAACTTAAACCTAAAAGACCGCATCGAGCCGTCCATCATCGCCAACATCCTGCCCCTTAGTGTTGTCATTACGAGTACGACACTCACGACACTCATCATCACTCTGAAGTAAAGCTATACGCGATGCTGGACGCTTCATGATACCGGTTTTTGTCCTTATATCTAAGGCCCAGATTCAGAGACCACACTTTGACTTTACTACACTTTTCTTTTGTAATTATATCTTTTCAAGATATAATTACAAAAGAAAAGTGTTCTTGTCCTGTCAAGCTGTTCTTTACTTTCCAAAAATCATACTTTACTTAGTAAAGTCAAAGTGTGGTCTGTGAATCTGGGCCTAAGACTCGAACCCGTCCGTCAGGCCCGGGGTAAATTGTCTGAACGATGCCCTTCGGCCATACGTTCCGCGGTGAAGCGGGGTCTACCACTACAACAAGATCTCCTACCTTCAATTGCGCGCCTTCGCGATTCCACTTTTTACGCGGAGCTAAGGTAGGTAAGTACCGTTATGTTATACATAAGGGCTATGCTCGGAGTTTCTTTGTGCGACAGAATCCGGAATGAGGAAATTCGCCGAAGAACCAGGGTCACCGACATAGCTCGCAGAATATGCAAGTTGAAGTGGCAATGGGCAGGCCACATCGCTCGAAGAACGGACAACCGATGGGGAAGAAAGGTTCTCGAGTGGCGACCACGAACCGGAAGACGCAGCGTTGGCAGGCCTCCCACCAGGTGGACCGACGACATCGTGAGAGTCGCGGGCAAGTACCGGTGGATGCAAACGGCAGGCTGCCGATCTTTATGGCGTTCTATGGGGGAGGCCTTTGTCCAGCAGTGGACGTCTAATGGTTGATGATGATGAAGGTAGGTAGGACCTCTTTCATCCACCTAGACCAGAATAAATCGGCCAACCGTTGAGCTATACGCCACTGCTTTCGTAAGAGAAGATCTTTGTCGTCGAACCTGCCAGGTTGCGGTAAGTTTGACGATGAACCTATAAGGAAATGGTTTGGCGTCAATGACTCTGAGTCAAAACGCCCACTTATCGACACTTCCTAGTGTTTATGATCCATGTTATGATTCATATTATGATCCGTGTTATGATTCATATTACGATTCATATCATGATTCATATAATGATTCTGTTGTATACGTGGGTAATTATAAGTAAGCGCGCACTTGTACCGTCAAGCCAGTTCTAATATACGCTCGGTTCGAACACACGTCTTTTATTTAGCAGTGGCGACGAGGATTAAAAAAAAAACTGTTCGGTGCAGAAAAGTAAATAAGTGGTGTAATCGTGGACAATCGTGACAATGTCTGTGGGAAAAATCAAAGACTTTGATGTGAAAACCGGTAACTGGTCAGCTTATGTGGAGCGGCTAGAAATGTACTTCGTGGTTAATAAGATAACGGACGAATTAAAGTTACCAACATTAATAGCGATAATCGGGGAACAGGCTTACGAATTGTTGTCTACATTAGCGAGTCCAAGTAAGCCATCAAGCTTATCGTATACGGTCGCGGTGGATTTACTGCGTGCACATCTGCAACCGACACCTTCAATCTTGGCGGAGAGATATAGATTTCGTCAAAGGCGGCAAGTGGCAGGCGAATTGATAGCGGACTACGTGGCTGACTTGAAAAAGATGGCTAGGTACTGTGAGTTCAAAACGAACTTAGAAGAAAACCTACGGGATCAGTTTGTGTGCGGCCTGCGGAGCGATTTTATTCGGCAGAGGTTATTCGCAGAAAATAATCTAGACTACAATAAAGCACTACAGTTAGCCAATACCCTGGAGGCAGCCGAGCGGGACGCTGGAGCTGTCGAGGGCTCGCGGGAACAAGTTCCGGACCGGGAACTCAGCGAGAAAATGCACCAGTTAACAATCAGAAATTGTTCAGCGTGCGGTGGCAAGGGACATAGCCCGCAAAACTGCAGGTACAAGGATTTTCAATGCAGCTACTGTGGAAAAATTGGCCATTTACGAAGAGTATGTATGAAGAAGGAACTCGAACGCCGTACGACATCGGCTCATTCAAACTCCAACGGCACGCGAGGAAGGTCACGCAGAGGTCGCGCGCACGGTCCGAGCGGCCACGGCGGCGCGGCGGAGGACGGCGGGAAGCGACGCAGGGGCGCGGAGGCGGCGCCACGCGGTACACGCGACCGAGGAAACGCCGCCAACGCGACCTGCGACGCTGCCGGCGCAGCGCACTGGCTACGCGAACCAGCAGCGGATGACAGCTCCGAGGAGGAACGGGAAGCGTCGGGTGATGACGAGGAGGCAATGTACCAGATGTCTTTAGCGAAGTATAGACCGGTGTGTATGACAGTTAATATTAACAATAAACCATTAAAAATGGAAGTCGATACCGGGTCGGCACTATCTTGCATAAGCTACTCAACATATACTAAATTGTTTAAAGATATACCTCTGGAAACGTGTAAATTAAAGTTAAAGTTTTACGATGGATCAGCTGTTTATCCGATAGGGTACTTGGAAATAAATGTTGAGTATAAAGACAAGGTGAAAAAGTTAGATTTATATGTAATAAATAAGGGTAGTACTAGTCTATTAGGGAGACAGTGGTTGTCTGAATTGTGTATAGAAATACCTAAGTTAAGTAAGTGTACAGAAATTCATAATATAATAACAAGTAAAAATAACTTGCTAAATGATTTCATCTCCAGGCATGAGAAACTATTTGACGGCACATTGGGCAAGTATACGGGGGAAGAGGTCAAGCTATACGTGCGGCCCGGGACGCAGCCGATTTACTGCCGCGCGCGCCCGGTTCCGTACGCGCTGTGCCCGCGCGTAGATGCGGAGTTGGACGCAATGCTGCGTGCCGGCGTCATCGAGCCCGTTGACCGGTCCGACTGGGCCACGCCGTTGGTCATAGCGAGGAAGGCGGACGGCGGAATACGACTGTGCGCGGATTACAAGGTGACACTTAACAAAGCTTTGTTGGTTGATAGGTATCCGGTTCCAAAGGTAGAAGATTTATTTAGTGGATTGAGTGGCAATCATTATTTTACCAAGCTCGACCTATCACAAGCTTATAATCAGTTAGTTTTAAATGAAACGTCTAGAAACTACACTGTCATTAACACGCATAGAGGACTGTTTAAATACAACCGATTAGTGTATGGTCTCTCTTCTAGTCCTGGAATATTTCAAAAATTAATGACAAATCTCTTTATAAATGTCCCTGACGTAATAGTATTTTACGATGACATTTTAATAAAAAGTAAATCGCTGGATTCACATTTAAAAAGTGTAGAACAAGTATTTCGTATTTTGGAAACGAACGGCTTAAAAATTAAAAAAGAAAAATGTGAGTTTATAGCTGACCAAGTGAAATATTTAGGGTTCATAATAAATAAAAAAGGAGTACGAGTAAATCCGGAAAAGTTAAAGCCAATATTAGATATGCCTCACCCAACTAATATATCGGAATTAAAATCATTTTTGGGCATGGTTAATTTCTATGGAAAATTTATTAAAAATCTAAACTCTCTTATTAACCCTTGTAGGGTGCTTCCCTTACATAAGTAATGTCAATGCAGATGTAAACTGTCAAATTTAAACTTAAATGCAGAGAATGTCAGTGAATGCTCAACGGGATGAATCTAAATAAAAATGCAAGTAGTCCGACTCAAACCACGTCTAATTGAACACTAAAATGTAATATACATGAAATGCATAGAATAATGCAATATGTCAGTGTCAATGCACTGCCAAATGTAGGTCGCGTCCAAAGTGCAAATACGCGAGCCTACTGGCTAACTTATTGTAACAAATATATTTTAAAACCCATGTACGTACACCGTACATATTGCCACAACACAGAAAGAGAATAACCAAATAAAACAATCCCAAAATATGTAAAACAATAACATAAGAATGTAAAAAATAATGTAAACAATGTAAAAATGCAGGACTCTAATGTAAATAGTATTGACCTACGACTACTATGAAGAATGTAACTAAAGTCTATAAATAGAATGTCACCATAATAATAAATTAGCACACATCACTATGTTTTTCAGTGTCAAATTTCACTTCACTTGAGGTAGGGCTAGCACACGACACTTTATTCACTTTTGAGTCCCGTTTGTCGATCTTGCTGTTCCTGTCCTCGATGTCATCATGATCTTCTTCTCGTCTGCTTCTACTTCTCGCGTCTTGCGGACCCTCCCCGTGTCTTTGGGTTGCCATCTTTTGCCAAAAGTACATCGATGTTACAAACAGTGCAATGCTAATCGCAACAACCACATATATTGCAATGTAGTGATGAACGTCGTGAGAGGATAAGGTGTCTAGCTTAGACTGTTCTTCTATAGAGCGTAGTTGCGTGTCAATCTTCTTGAACGTCTCTTCGTGCGTTTCAATATGTAACGATGAGTTGCGAATCGAGGTATTGATAATGTTATTGATTGGAGAGATCGTGGGCACGATCATCGCATATGGTTCATTGACTAAAATGTCACTTGTATGTTCCATGTATGCGTGCAATGTGAATGAGTCGCCTTGCAGGGTGCATCCTTGTTTCAGCGTTATCAGACCCGAGTGACGTAACGTCTCCGATGCCATTTGAGTGCCGCACACTAATTGTACTTCGCACGTGTCACAACAATAATAGAACCAGCTGTTTTGTTTATATAATTTGACCCATTTGTCGGTGCATATTTTTATTTCCGTATGGCAATAAACGCTGTGTTCTTGGTTGTCTCGAATCAGCTGTACATCGCAAATAGATTTGTGACGATCACCGGTGTTGTATATAGGGTGATTTAGTTTGCACAGTAGAGTTATGTCATGTAATTTTTGGCATTCTTTAACGTCATACTGTTCTAGGGGTATAAATGAGTATTGGTTGGCGTTAAATGCTATTAATTCAGAGTTGGGAATAACATACATTACCCGATTTATGTCAATACGTTGAGGAATGCTGATAAGTCTGTTAAGCTCGTATAGGGCATCACTTAGGATCGGTACTTTTATTTCCATCAACAGGTAGTGCTGTGTTATGCGTGCATGTATTCTGAACAGCCTGTAGATGTCTCTTATGTCATTACGAACTTCAGGTAGTGTAGAATCGCGAGGTAGTAGTCGAGCTACTCTATCTAGTTCGCTTTGCATTTGGGTTGGTGATAAAAGATGTACGTCCATATGTCCTTGGTACATATTTGTCAGGGTGTTGATGAGTGATTCTTGAATATCTTTTAAGTTTTGGGCCATTCTTTCTGCAGCTATGGCCGATGTAATGATGTAGAATGCATGTGAAGTCTCAAGTTTATCTTCGAGCGTCTTGTTTTCTAGGGACGTGAGGTGACCGTTGATTAAAGTGAACTGTTTCACCATTGTTGCTTCGTTACGCTGTACAATGTTGTTCTCGGTTTCCAGAATACTTGTCTGGTTTTTAAGCAGTTGGAATAGGTGATTTTCATTATGTTGGATTGTGTCGATATCCTGTTCATATTGTTCTGCAAAATGTTGATCTAACACTCCAAATAACGAGTTTGCAACATATCCTACTCCGTTGATCAATCCTCTTTTGAACCTGTGTTGAATTATCCGCTGGGACCTCAGTAATTCGTTGTAATAGTTTATTTCACTTGTGCTTTGTTCAAGTTGGTTAATCAGAACGTGAAATTGCATCAACCACTCTTCGCAACGAGCTTGCTTTAGATGAGATACGAATACTTGCAGAGTGTCCACATTGCGCCAATAATTTGTCATATTGTAATAGAATACCAGTTTCCATTCATCTCTAATTTCTTGTAAATCTGCAATCTTGTCAAAGTAAAGTGTTTGATTTTTTGTCAGTTGAGTAAGTTTCATATCTTGCTGGACAGTAGGTGATATCAATGTCATAACTAGCATCAGCATACAACATACTAAGCTGCTCCAGCTAAGCCTTTTAGCTCGGTTTCGCCTGTTTTTGGGGTTTAGTTTGTCAGTGTCAGGGTTGTATTGTTGCTCAGCCTCCACTAGTGGTACTAGTTTTGTAATAGGTCGTTTAGTTTCGCCTTTTGCAGTTTGTAATGTCACAACTCTAGTGTGGCCATCCTTTCCGGGGTGTAACTCCGCTACACGACCCAGTGCCCATTTTCCTGCAGGTAACCTTTCATCTTTAATGCATACAATGTCATTTTTCTTTATGTCAGTAATCTGTCGTTTCCACTTTAGTCTTGCTTGTAGTTGTTGGAGGTACTCTTGCGACCACTTCTTCCAGAAATCCTTGCTAAGTTGTTGTACAATTTGCCATCTCGTGTTTAAACGGTAAGTATTGTCCATGTCGGGTTCTGGAATTGTCATGAGTGATGTGCCGGTTAAGAAATGTCCTGGGGTTAAACAGTTTATCTCTTCGGCGTTCTCTGAAACGGTGCATAGTGGTCGTGAGTTCAAGCAAGCTTCTGTCTGACATAGCAGAGTTGTAAATTCTTCGTATGTCAGACGTTGGTCTCCAATGACCCGTTTGAGGTGATATTTCATGCTCTTCACTGCGGCTTCCCACAGTCCGCCTGCGCTTGGCCAGACCGGGGCATTGAAGTGCCATTGAACTCCCATCTCTGATATTTTTCCCAAGAAGAAGTTGTCAAAGGTTTCTACAATGCATTTGTATTGTTGCAATAGAATCCGATTTGCACCCACAAAATTCGTGCCGTTGTCGCTGTACATGTCCCGTGGCGTACCTCGACGTGCGCAGAAGCGCTTGAAAGCCGATAGGAATGCTGTACTGGATAGTTCTGATACCAGTTCTAGATGAATGGCCTTCGTTGCTAGACAAACAAATACTGCAACGTACGCCAGCAATGTTCTGACGCCTCGGCCTTTACTTGCCTTGATTTCAATGTGTCCAGTAAAATCGACACCTGTATGTGTGAACGGGCGAGATACTGTCACTCTCGGCTCTGGTAGATCAGCCATAATCTGGTTTGTTTGTTTAGCATTAAATCGGCGACATGTTACGCATTTGTGTAAGACCTTTTTGACGGCGCGATGTCCTCCTACGATCCAAACTCTTTGTCGTAGATGTGTCAGGGTTAACTTAGGACCTCCGTGTAATGTTCTTCTGTGAGCTTGCCAAATTAGTAACTCTGTCAGTTTATTGTCATGTGGTAGAAGAATTGGATGTTTAGTGTCTTCGGGTAAGTTTGAGTTGCGTAACCTTCCACCTACTCGCAGAATGTCATGTTTGTCAAGGACTGGATTTAAACTCAAAAGGTTACTTTTTGTGCTCAAACCTTTGTTTTCCTTCAATCTCATAATCTCGTCATTGAAGGCATGCAATTGAATATGTTTCATTATTATGTTTTCAGCGCTTTGTAGTTCTGTAGATGTCAAATAAGTAGTATGGTGAGTGTCAGTGTTCGAACAGCTGTTTATGAAACGTTTCATCCATGCAATGACCCTTGTAATACGGGTCAAATCGCTGTGTCTGTCTAATAACTCAATTACTATTGAAGACGGTTCACATTTCACAACATACGTTTGCATTTGTTTTTGTTTTGATTCGCATGTTGTCGGTGTAATTGTAACTTTGTCAAAAGTGTCTTCACTGTAATTTTTCATCCAGTAGGGACCTTGCCCCCACAAAGAATGTTGCAATAGTTGAGAACAACTGATTCCGCGCGATGCACAATCTGCAGCATTTTCCTCGGACTTGACATAGCTCCAGTGCTGTTTTGGAATTACGTAATGCACTTGCTGTACTCTGTTGCTGACGAACGACTTCCATTTTGTGATGTCCCCATGCAGCCAGCCTAATACAATCATTGAGTCCGTCCAGGCGTATGTATTTTTGTGCACATTGTCCCATTTAAAAGCTGTCAGGACCTTTTTCATGAGCCGTGAAAGTAGTAGCGCTCCACATAACTCGAGTCGCGGTAGGGTCAATTTTTTGTTAATTGGCGCTAACCTTGATTTTGCAGTGATAAGTCTAGTCACAGGCTCGTTTCTGTCATTTGTTGTCAGCAGGTATATAACGCATGCGTAGGCCTTTTCGGACGCATCGCAGAACCCATGTACTTGGAATGGTTTTGTAGTATCTCCCAGCCATCTGGGTATTTCATATTCGGTTATGTTGTGTAAATCGCTAGTAAACTGCTTCCATTCTTCTTGCACGCTGTCAGGTAAGGTTTCATCCCACTCGCATCCGGATAGCCAGACGCTTTGGAACAGCAGTTTAGCTTTTACTGTCAAAGGTGTCAGCCAGCCCAGTGGGTCGAAAATCTTCGAGATGTCCGATAGTAACTTTCTTTTTGTCAATTGGTTTTTGTTGTCAAATTGTATTTTGTTTGTAAACGGAAATGTGTCAGTTGTAGGATTCCACTGGACGCCCAGGGTTTTTGTCATTCCATCGTTTGTAAAATACATTGTCGTTTGGTTAAGATCTGAAGAAGATAAACTTTCAATTAAGGCCTGGTCGTTGCTTGACCACTTCCGTAGTGTAAGGCCAGCTCCACTCAGCATGTCGATGAGTTGCTTTTGAATTTCTTGTGCTCGTTCGATGGAGTTGCTGCCACTTAGGACGTCATCAACGTACATTTCGTTAGCAATGACATCCGCTGCTAACGGATATTTTTGTGCATCATCGTCTGCAAGCTGTTTCAGCGTTCGAAGAGCTAGAAATGGTGCTGTCTTGGTGCCGTACGTCACTGTGCATAACTGGAACTCCTTTAAAGGACCTTGGTTGGATTCCCTCCACAGGATCTTTTGCAAGTGTTGGTCTTCTTCATGGACAAGGATCATGCGGTACATTTTCTCACAATCTGCAGTAAAAACGTACTTGTATAGCCGCCATCCTAATAATAATGTCAATAAATCTTGATGAAGCTTAGGGCCACACTCCATCAAGTCATTCAGGCTGTAACCTGTGTCAGTTTTCTGGGAGGCGTTAAATACCACCCTCAATTTTGATGTCACTGAGTCCTGTTTTAGGACTCCATGATGAGGTAAGTAGCATGCCGTGTTGCAGTCAGGTTTGCTCTCCTTCATATGTCCCATTTCCAGGTACTCTTGCATAAATTTGATGTAACTATCTGATAATTTGTCATCCCTGCCTAATCTCCTTTCTAATTGCATAAACTGTGCTACAGCTCGTGGCTTTGACTTGCCCAGCAGCTGATTAAAATTAGGCTTCATTGGCAAACGAACTGTATATCTGCCATCACTTAATCGCTTGGTTGTTGCAGTGTAGAACTCCTCACAATATCGTTCCTCTGACGTCATAGAATTGCATGCATCTCCATTGATGTCTTCCACTTCCCAGTATTTTGACAAGTCGTTAACTTCATTAACTACGACGTTGCAATTAAATGTTTTGGTGACATTGCCTGACAATATCCACCCCAACCGTGTTTGTTGAGCCATGGGTTCATTAACCTCCCCTTTTACTAAGCCATTCATGAGTATTTCGGAAAATACGTGTGCATCCAGAAGTATGTCAATAGGCCTAGATAAGTTGTAATCTGGGTCGGCTAGTGTGATGTCTGTCACATGAGCCCAAGGTTTCTTTGCAAATGTAACGTTAGGCAGACTGTTAACTACCCGTGTCATGATTAACGCTTCCGTTGTAAACTGGAAGTCGTTATATAAGGACTTGCAGGACAGCTGGACCTTTCCTTTACTCCTGTTGGATAAAGTACCGATGCCGCTTATGTTTGCACTCAGCTGTTGACGCTTTATGCCCAATCTTTGAGCTGCATTCTCCGTTATCAAGGTAATTTGTGAGCCTTGATCAACTAGAGCCCTTAATGTAATGTAGTCACCTGTAGCTGTGGCTACTTGCAATAATGTTGTTGGTAATAATATTTCATCATCATTGTTTGATGCGAAGTTGTTTTGCAGATTTTTATTTGACCTAGTTGAAGTCGACGACGACGATTTAGGTGCTGTTTGTGTTGCTGAGGGCGTTTGCGCTGACTTCACAATATCGCTGTGCAGAAGTGTGTTATGTTGTTCGTTGCAATCTCTGCATCTTTTCTGTGACGCACAGTAACCCTTTGTATGCACATACAAACAATTTTTGCATATTTTATTGTTTTCTATAAATGCCATTTTTTCCGGACTCAGCATGTCAGCGAATTTGGAACATTGAAATAATGCATGATTCGTATTGCACAATGGACAAACAATCTTGCTGATTTGTCCAGCGTTTGACGTATGAGAATTGCGAGAATAGTTTGTTGAACTTTTATTAGGTTGTGACTTGGAATTTTTTCCGAACGGATGTGGCGTCTTAAAATGTGGTTTTGATGCAAGTTTATCAGCGTTTTCTGGCTTTTTCCTGTGCAATGGTTCTAATGCCATAAACTTATTTTCGACGAAATCCATAAAATGATTGTATGTTGGTATCTCGCGCGGGTCCGACCTGGACTGCATGTATTCCGAATACGTTTCTGAGTCTAATTTTTCGCACAACACGTAAACTAGTATCGGGTCCCATGAGCTTGTATCAATGCCCAAGTTATGTATCGCGTTTATGGTTTCGTTTGTAGTGTCATATAACCGCTTGAGGTCGAACGCAGATTACATTTACAAATTGATGGCATATTAGAGGGGGATTCTCAGGACTATTATGACGAGTTCTTTCGTCACGAAAATGCGTTTACACATATGAAAAGGGCGCTGAACACGCCTTTACGACTCTTGCCTTTTCGTCTTTACGACTTACTCAAAAAGGGAAGACACTGGAAATGGACAATGTCACATACGAAGGTTTTTAATATAATTAAAAAGCTTCTGTGTAGTACGGAAGTTTTGACACATTTCGATATGTCGTTAGAGAGCATAGTAACATGCGACGCGAGCTCGCGGGGGCTAGGCGCGGTGCTGGCGCAGCGCGCGCCCGGCGGGGCCGACGGCGAGCGAGTGGTGGCGTACGCGTCGCGCGCGCTCACCACAGCCGAGCAACACTATAGTCAGATTCATAAAGAAGCTCTCGCGATAATATTTGCAATGGACAAATTTCACCAATATTTGTTTGGGAGAAAATTCACTTTACGTACGGACCATAAACCGCTGGTAACAATCTTTGGACCGCATGCCGGTATTCCCAACACGGCGGCTAGTAGACTACAGAGATGGGCTATCAAATTATCGGCTTATGACTTCCATATAGAGTATATTCGCACGGACAAGAACACAGCGGATGTGTTGTCTAGGTTGATTAGTAAGCACAAGGAGGGGGTTGGTAAAGAGGAATTAGACACCCCAGAACAAACATATTTGCATTTCGCTGCGGAAGCGTTACTCTTAGACTCACATAAATTAAAAAAAGAAACAGCTTCGGATAGTATATTAAACAGAGTAGCTAGATATATTAATGACGGATGGCCGGACGATGTTGAAATGAGAGAACTAAAACCATATGTTAATAGAAAAAATGAGTTATACTTAGAATTAGGTTGTGTAATGTGGGGACATAGGGTCATAATTCCAAACTCGTGCAGAGGTAAGGTAATTACGGAGCTTCATGAAGGCCATATGGGGGTAGTGAAAACAAAGGCGTTGGCCCGGAGCTATGTGTGGTGGCCGGGCATAGACGAGGCAGTAGAAGCAGCGTGTCGTGCCTGCACCATATGTGCCGCGGTAGCTGACGCCCCTCCGGCGCATGCACCGCGCCCCTGGCCATGGCCGGACCGACCGTGGACCAGAATACACATTGATTTTTTGGGCCCCATAGCGGGCCTAACTTATCTCATTGTAGTGGACGCTCATTCAAAGTGGATAGAGGCAATTAAAATGAGTAGCACTACAGCAAAAGCTGTAATAAAAGAATTGCGGGAAATGTGGGCTAGATTCGGTCTGCCGAAACAAGTGGTCAGTGACAACGGTCCACCATTTTTCAGTACTGAGTTCAAACAATTTTTAAGCACAAATGGAATTGAACAAATATTTTCAGCCCCTTATCACCCGGCTTCGAATGGGGCGGCGGAAAACGCCGTTAAAATATGTAAACGCAATATAAAAAAGGCAATTAAGTCCAAAACCGACATACACGCTTCCTTGTGTAGATTCCTACTAGCTTACAGAAATACACCACACTACACAACCGGCGCGAGTCCGGCGAAGATGTGCATAGGGCGCAATTTGCGCATGCGTCTAGATTGCTTAAAACCAGATCAGAAAGAATTAGTAAAGGCTCGCCAGAAGCAGGTAGAAAAGTCAGCTGGGGGATCGGTTAGACAATTTACATCAGGGGACGAGGTCTGGTTTAGAGACTATCGGGGTTATGATAAGTGGACGGCGGGGACAGTTATAGAGAGGACAGGTAGTACGGATTACAAAGTTAGATCTATCAATGGAACCGTAGAACACAGACATGTCGACCAACTAAAGCTTAGAGTGTCAGACGTAACTAAGTTAGTAAGATTAACACGTAACAACGGTGACAGTCACCCTGTACGCGAAAGACCTGCAAAACGGTTCCGCCCTTCGCTAATTTTCCCAGTAGACAACGACCAACAGGCCGGTACGTCGGCGCCGGTTGAGGGCCCGAGCCCGCTCGCGCCAATGGCAGCCGAGGGCGCATCACCACAACCCACCGACGATACGGACATTGTATTAACAGCAACCCCACTAAAAACGACTAGCGTGCCCAATGTGCAGGAAATAGATAATCATGGCTCGAACAATAATGTACCTAATGAACCGCCTAATGTTCAGCGTGTACGTAAACCAGTGAGACGATATGGTATCGAGGACCGTTACAAGTAGATAAGGAAATAAATTATAAGTTAAGTATATTTAATTAGACTTAGAAAATTGTTGTTATTTGAATAATTGTCGATTATTTGTAACAGTGTAATAGTAAGTAAGTTTTAGTAATTAGTTAGTTTTAGTATTGTGCTAGTAATAAGTATTGTAGAAATTAAGGGTGAAGGTGTTGTATACGTGGGTAATTATAAGTAAGCGCGCACTTGTACCGTCAAGCCAGTTCTAATATACGCTCGGTTCGAACACACGTCTTTTATTTAGCAGATTCATATTACGATTCATATTACAATTTATATTAAGATTCATATTACAATTCATATTACGATCCATGTTATGATTCAAATTAGTGTTGCAACAGAACTCTGCTTCCGCTTCCGCTTCTGCAGAAGTTCCGCAAGCTTTACCACTTCTGTTTCCGTTTCTGGTTCCGCAACTTTATAACAGAACTCTAAACGGAGAATACAGCGCGGGGGTGGGGGCGCTTGAACGACTGGACATGACGGAATCGGCGCGTGCGGGGGGCCGTTGACGGGGGCCGTTGACGGGGGCGGTACACAAACGTGTCCCGAGTTTGTTTATCATTCTATTTTCTGTCTGTTTCATTCTGCGCATCACCGCGCCTCGTGCGTGACGTTTAACGTAATAACGTAAGCTCGTAATTCTTCTGTTGATTTTTTCTTAAGTTTGTTTTGTTACTTCCTAAACGCGCACAAATACCCCCACCCTTTGCCAATAGTTCGCCAATACTTATCAGCTCCACCCTGCAGCGTAGCCAGTGAGCAATTATTTAGTGGAGCTGGTTTAATATGTATGAAGAACACCGAAACAGACTCAAAGGTGTAAAAGCGGCCAAATTACTTTTTATTAAATATAATGAAGTAAGTATAATTAAGTACTAAAAGTACAAAATACAAATTCTATTAAGGTTGATGTTCACGGTAGGGCGCGAAAATTCAAATTTTCTTACGTTTTTATCGATTTGCAGGCCAGTGCTAGGTTGTATGTTAGTGAAAATATGATTCGCGGGTGTAAGACGTATGCAGTTACAGAATTATAATCATCAAAATCATCATTACAACCCTCCAAGTTCATGTAACTCTCAAGAATGACCTTTTGATGAAATAATCATTCTTGGGAGTTACATGAGCTCGGAGGGTTGTATTAATGATTTTGATGATTATAATTCTGTAACCACATATGTCTTACAGCCGCGAATCAAATGTTCATCAACATACAACCTATCACTGGCCTGCAAATTGCAAAAAACTTAAGAAAATTTGAATTTCGCGGGCTGGTTGAAGGATTCACCTTAAACAAATCTGAAAAAAAAAATAAAAATGTGTTTTTTCTTCATAGTATTAACACTTTCGGTTCCGCTTCCGCTTCCGCATCCGTTAAAATTTACTTTTGACATCTGTTTCCGTTTCTGCTTCCGTTAAGACACTTCCGTTGCATCACTAATTCAAATCATGATCCATACCAGATTGCAGATGCATATTACGATTTATATCATGATTCTTAGTACGAGTAGGAACCTATTCGATACTGAATAAAACAGCCTAAAACATTGTTTCAAAATATTTATTTGATATCAAGTGTAAATACTGAACTTATCTAATAAAAAATAACACTCTTTTTTAAGGCAGTCATGTAAAAAAGGTCACTTTTACTTTAGGAATGCATGTTTTACTAAGTGTGTTTTACTGTTTTCAATATTTTGGCGGGAGGCAAAAAAACGAAGCCCCTGTCCAATATGAATAAAAATAAAAACATTCAATTTATTTTGTTCCGTTTCCGCTTTTTTTGGGCAATACATCATCCAAATCATCCACAACGGACACATTGTTGCTAAAAAAAAAAAGAAATCTAGGTGAAAAAAAAACAAAAAATTAAGGAGTCTCACACGTCAAAGCTGCGGTACGTATTCAGTCATGGAAATGACGTCGAGATTTATAATTCTAACTTATATTTACTTTTGTCAAATGAAATATCATTTGACAAAAGTAAATATCATCATCATCCACAGCCCGAACTCACCCACTGCTGGGTATAGGCCTCTCTTTTCATGTGCCATTCTCCACGGTCCTGTGCTAGCCTCATCCAGGTTTTGCCCCCGATGGCAATTATGTCGTCTGCCCATCTCGCCGCCGGACGACCCACATTTCTTTTGCCAGTTCTTGGACGCCACTCGGTGACAGCCTTAGTCCACCTGTCATCACTGCGCCTTGCTAGGTGTCCTGCCCAACTCCATTTGAGTTCCGTAACGCGATTTCCAATATCGAAAACCTTTGTACGTCTTCGGATTTCGTAAGTAAATATACTTAAGTAAAATTAAAAAATTAAAAAAAAAATTTAAATTAAATTAAAATTAAATTTCACATACTTAGGCATAACCAATAATAATTAAAATAATAACAAAACTATTCAGACATAATTTAAGTACTATTTTACAAATTATACTATTCAAATTATTTACTTTCCTTCTTTTCTTTTGAACTCTTTCTTTTATTAATAAATAAATCGGTCTTGGACTCTGTCTTCCATTTGGAAGCTTTTCTGCAAACGTAAGAGAATATTGTAACGATATTTTTTATTTTATCATCAACATCCACAGCCTGAATTCACCTACTGCTGTGTATTTATAGGTCTCTCTTTTCTTGTGTCAATCTCCAAGGTCCTGTGCAAGCGGTATCCAGGTTTTTCCCCCGATGGCAACTATGCCGTCTTCTCATATCGCCGACGAGCAACCCACATTTATTTTGCCAGTTCTAAGGGCCATAACATAATAGCGGTTTGGAAGCGACTGCGGGGCGGAGCGGACGCGCAGCCAATGCGTCGCGAACACGCCGTGGCTGCGCAGCGAGGACGTCGCGGACGCGTGGCAAATACATTACGTTTTCGTCGCGTGTTTGTAGCAAATTATCGCCGTACAATACACTCCGTAACAAAATGGATTCCGACGAGAAAACACTCCTGTTGGCTTTATTACTTCGAAGATGCCGGAGACGAAAACGAAAGCATCGACGAATTTGGGAATATCCATTATCAGTTGCGCGTCCGCAACGAATTCGCTGCGCATGCGCTTCGTGTTCGTTGTGTGTCCGTAACGAATTCGTTGCGCGCCCGCTCCGCTTTGAGGACGTTCGCAATCCGCTAGTATAAGGCCCTAAGAAAGGCCATTCGAGGCCATTCGATAACAGCCTTTGCCTTAGTCAACCTGTCATCGCTGCGCCTTGCAAGGTGTCTTGCCTAACTTCATTTTAGTTCCTTAACGTATATTTTAATTACCTAATTTAAATGCCATTTTACATATGTTTTAATTAATTGGACTCCGTTTTGACTAATATAACGTCCATTTCCTCTGCATAAGAATCTTCAGTTTCGCTGAAAAATAAAGTTTACAGTGACGAACGCAATTTATTTTTTAATTTTTAACCGTAGGTACTCGAAGGGCGAAAAACAATTATTGGACACACGGCGACATCAAGCTATACACATTTTACCTCGCTTCGTATGAGCTTCTTGCACAATTGAGCGATCAGCTTAATTTGGTTTCGTAATATCTTGATTAGTCATCGTGCGTAGAAGCATGTTTTCTTTTTACTTCCCTTTTGTTGGTGTGTGTGTGAAAGAGCTCTTAATAAATCGCAAACCACCAGTACACAGGAAAAGTTCAGTAGATCAATATTTTCAAATTTTTAAAGAAAAGTAAGATAGGTAGGTACCTATTTCAAATCATAGGTTTTTTTAATCAAAGCAGGTTCATAAAATTATTTAACCTGGCAAGACTGACAACTTTAAAGTGAAAGCGCCAATGTGGCTCGCGAAATGTATACTTTCTTGCGTTTACGCTGATTCTGACATTCAGTTTATAGGTGTCGCTTGGTTTAGTGAATAACGAGCATTCGAACACGATTCGAACTTAACCAATTCTCTGATTACCCCAAATAAAACTAAAAAACTCCACCGAATAAACTACTGAACTTTACCTATACCTACTGTTCAGGAAAGGGATCAGGCCTAACTGCAGTTCTGTGGTCATATGAGGAATCTCGTTGAGACCTGTCCATGTAGACCAAGCCGTGGGAGCCTGCGTTGCTGTAGGAAACAATCCGCGGCCTCTGTAGGAGCTCACGTTTGAAGTTCTTCAGGAAATATACCCAGCATTCCAATGTCCTGAAAATTTGAATTACCACATAGGAAAGAAAGAAAAAAGGACCATTTGTCGCAGATATACCTATTATGACGTGACATGCGCGTGACGTAGTGTTTTTGCAATTTCATATAAATGACAAAGAAATTAAAATTGTGCTTAGATTTATAGCTTATCATCATCATCATTATCAGCATAATGTTCCCACTGCAGGGACTCAGGCCTCCCCTCTAGGAGAGGGATGGGCTATAATCCACCAGTTCCACCACGCGTGCGCAGTGCGGGCTGGCAGATGTCACATGTCTTCGAATTGTTTGGTTCTAAGACATGCCATTTTTCTCAAAATATTTTCCTTCACCGTTTCGAGAGCAGTGATGATGAAATAAATTACACAAAGTAATGCGAATGCCTGGAAATTTCGAATCGAACCCATGACTTACTGTTCGTAAGTCAGGGCCGCCACCACCACTGGGCCACCGCTGCTCTAGCTAGCTAGCTTATAGTGTGTATTTTTTTTTCTTTTTTTTTATTGTTTGTTGTGTGCACTTGTGGCATATTGTGCTAAATAAATGTTTTCTTTCTTCTTTCTTTCTATTATTAACATCATATTATAGACCATGGTTTGAAGTTAGGTGTTTATTAACTATTTATTTTTACTTACTGATCATCTTTAGTTAAGATTTCATCTTTTTCCCGTATATAATAAACTGGGTGATCCTCTAAAATGTCTAGTTTGCTGAGCATGTTGTCGTCAACTTCATATACTTCACCTGGAAGACAAGGGTTCATTATTATCTACATCCCCACTCCATCCAAATTTGGGCCAGCTGACAGCAGGACCAGGACAGTCCTTTACTGGATTTGATTGGATCATTTGGATCAAGCAAAGTGATTTTGGGGTTTTTCATAACAGAATGCCTGTAATAGTACACCCAAAGGGGATAGAACCGATGTGGCATAACAACCCGGCCGCCATTTTGTTTTTTTATTTCGAAATCGAAATCGCGGCTCACGATGAAAGTGGTAAGTATGTATGAATAGAGGATATTTAGACGAACAAAAAAATGTCATGAAACTTGGTACCTAAAGTGTCACGTTATCGAGATATTTGAAGGTAAATATCGGTGGCGGTGGGTCGATATTGCCATCTCCAGTTCCCATACAAAAAAGTTCAAACCCCTTTCACCAGTTTTGTTTAAGCCACATGTAAAAGGGGTCAATCTTATTGCCATCACCCAGGTATAGTCGACCAAGAAATTGGTTTACCACTTTTGATGACATCTCCCAGTAACATAATTATTCGCTAAGGATGACAGATTGACAGATTCTGACGTGAAAATAGCACTTGATGTTTTGTACGTGCAAATGATATTCAACCTTAGAGTGGTAAACCAATTTCTTGGTCGACTATACTTTAGACTCCGGCTGCTACTGACAAATCCCCAATGAAAAAACCTAAAACACTATTCCGGAGCCAGGGAACGTAGCTGGACCTAATGATCAGCAGTCACTTGCAACCACTCTACTGATTAGGCCGTTACGAACATCTCAGTTAAATGTAAAAATCCTATATCATCCCTTAGCTTACAAGTACTTACAACACCGCATAAGTGAAATTGGCGGTTCACATTTCTATGCCTTTAGATGGGGCTGCTCATTGCGAGTCTAACCATTGATCACAATCAAATATTATATTTTCAGCCAATCAGAAGCCGTAATTCGACAGCGCGCAAGAGTCGTTTGGCCTCTCGAAACGTTACAGTTTTTTTGTCTCCTGTATAGTTGGTAAAAATGACTTTTGCCGTGTTGTCAGCTAAGGGACGATATTCAGCTTGTCCTTACCTTCAACATTGTGCCCTTCTCCGGGTTCATGCAACAGGAATGGTATATTATACTTAGTTGCGATAATGAGAGGGTATTTAGTCTTTGTCTTTCCGTCAGCCAAAAATTTGCCAATACCATTCTTTGTATCTTGCAACCAATAGTGGTTTGGCTCACCTCGCTTCAGTGTACCGTAGACAAAGACTTTGTGCATCATCTGAAAGTTGGAGAGTATTAGTTAATGTCTCTGAATCTAAATTTAAAAAAAAATACAGCGGCCCTGCAACACTGTTGCAGGGCCGCTGTATTTTTTTTAAATTTTAATTATAAGATTAGAAGGCACGTGGGTGGTTTTTAGTCAGTAAAAGTCTGACACTCCCTTATGCTCAACCGCCGGAAGAAACATTTGATGATTTCCCACCCACCAAAAAGTTAAGGGGTCATCATAGTTTTTATAAATAGTAGAGTAGTATTTAAAGAATGAGGCGGGGAACAACATTCACAAAGTGTGTGCTGGACTTCAATGCTACCAATGGTACTAGGCACATACTGTGTCTTCGGTCTAATGGTGCTTACATAAGCAAACAGGTTTTCAGTATGGGCGGATCAGTACCGTTCGGAGTAGGTATAAATTTCTAGCAGAGCAGCGGTGGCCCAATGGTGGCAGCCCCGACTTACGAACAGTAGGTCGTGGGTTCGAACCCAGGCAGGCACATTACTTTGTATAATTTATTTCAACACCGCTGCTCTCAAAACAGTATAGGAAAACATCGTGAGGAAACCGGCATGTCTTAGAACCAAAAAATTCGAAGACATGTGACATCTACCAATCTGCACTGGGCCCATGTGGTAGATTATAGCCCATTCCCTCTCAAAAAGAGAGGAGGCCTGTGTCCCAGCAGTGGGAACAATAATAGGCTGATGATGATGATTTCTATGTTATCTTATGCACTCACTTACAAAGAAACAGGTTTAAATTGATCTGTCTCCCCCTGCACCGATTTGTCTGTACCTGAAACCAGGGTGCTTACTCTCGAATATAATTCCGATAGATCGACATTGGAATTGTCAGTCAAACGTCAGGCATTGGCTGGACTCACTGAGTCTAGCCAATCCCTGACGTTTAACTCAACCAACTGACGTTTGACCAATGTCGATCTATCGGAATTATATTCCAGAGTAAGCACCCAGCTTCTTTATGTAAGCACTCTTTATGGTTGATTCCTAACTTGGCCAAGGCTGTTGAGTTTTTCCACCACTTAATGTTCCAAATGTTCCACCAATTATTGATGAAGCGATATTGTTAGTGAACAATCTCGCACAAGACCTACAAATACCAACCTAATGCTATCACCAGATAGATTGCATTAAAAACATATAAAAAAAAAAAGGTAAAAATTTCCATTAAGACCCAAATTTTAGAAGGGGGAGGGGGTGGGGGTGGGGAGGGGGGGGAGGGGGGCTACCCCCCAGTACAACTCCCATTCCTCGGAGCCCCGTGGTTTCCGAGATATCCATGGTCAAAGTTTTGAGGTTAGAATAGCGCTAAAACGCGAAACGGGTACAAATTTTGTGTCGTTTGACAGGGGAAGGGTGAGGGGGTGGTGCCCACTGTGCCCTGGCACCACTCCCATGTAAAGGCGACGCACCATTCTTGAGAAAAATTCATTTTTTGGAACCCAGTCGACGGAGCCCCGCTTCGCGGGGCTCCTACTTCTGGGTGGTTTTTAAAAAAAATAACCACGAAGGGGATGGCGGGGTCTATTCGCTCGCTTCGCTCGCTCATTCGACCCCGCCATCCCCTTCTAACCTAACCTGTCCGTGTCGGGGTGCCCCAAGTCCCGAGCTCGCTTCGCTCGCTCTTGCATCCAAGTTTTCCTAGTTACGTGTTCGGTACCCTACAAACCTAACCGCCCCGCTGTTTTTAGTATTATAATACAGCAACAATTATTATGCACACTCTTAATACATCCAAAAACACAACAAAAAAAAAATTAAAAAAAAAAAAACTGTTACTTGACAATTTGCAAAAAGCTTTCTAATAATGAGTACTATCTACAAAAAAAATATGAACTTCCTAAACTTTGGGTCTTAATGGAAATTCTATCCAAAAAAAAACTTATTGTTCAGCACGGAGAGACCTTCCAGCATCCATGGCATTAGGCCTTGTTCTAACTAGCAAAATGTGAACTAAATACATCCCCACAAAACCCTTGGGATTAGAGGTGTGGTGGTATGAGGTAGAGGTATAATGCTATGCTACCAATAGTGTCAATGGTAATGATGAGGAGAATGGAGGCAGGAATCAGGAATAGGATAAGAAGAGGACTCACGGGTCTTCTTGTATGGAATTGGAAACATTTTGGCTTGATAAAGGGGAGCTTCAACTTATGGACGGGGAACTTCAACCTATACATTGGAGTAGCGTTTTATTTGCTATCCTATCATTCTAAATCGTAGACAGAGAATTCTCTGTCTACTCTAACTAAATGTATTTTCAAAAAACTACCCTTTCCTTGGAAGAAAATCTATCAGCTGTCACTTGACAGGAACACAGCAGTGCACTTTTTGACTTTTTGTCATGTTTGTCATGTGTGTCCACAGAGTACATTTTTATTTAGGCTGTATTATATCACCTGTAAATGACAAATCATCAACGGACCAGCAATAAAACTTGTTATTAGTATTACAAAAGTAAAATGCCCTGTTATGCTGCCACATATTTTTGTTTTCCTTCAATCGTGTTAGAAAATCATCCCTCTCATCCCGGTTAAAATGAATACTATTGAATAACATAACAGTTAAAATATTTCATCTGTATTTGACATTTTGACTGCTAAAACTAACACACAATGCTGTACTTACGAAATTATTTTTGTACTCGGTAAAAATGGTGACAAATGAATGATGTGATTTTATCAACTTTTAATAATGATAAAATATATACAAGTAGCAAAAAGAGAAGAATTACAGGGCGTCAAAAAATTCGTCCACATTAATTGCTTGAAATAACAATGAAAAGATTTCGTAAACAAAAGCAACAAAATTAAAAATATATTATTTGTTTTTACAACACTGAAGATCAAAGGTCACGCACGCACGTACGTCATTTTATAATATAAAAGCTTGGGAAACGGGCAACACTGGTTCAGTCGAAAAATTTTCTCTCCGCGTAAAGTCGTAAAGTCAGTGCCGGTGAAAAACTTGATTGTAATAATTTTTAAAACATGTGTTCTAATCATCTGTGACTGTGAAATTGTTTTGTCGTGGAAATATAACAGTTAATCAGTTTGTAAACGTTGCTAAAAGTTATTCAAGATGAGGTTAGCGGGGGCTATTTTCTCCAATGTTACGAAAATGCTTGATTTTTACTCGCAATTCAACCCTTCGCCGCTGTCTATAAAACAATTTATAGACTTTGGTAAGTAATTTACATAATTTCACTAATAAATTATGCTTTAGCAATAAGTTTGATGAGTTTTCAAGGTCAGTCCTACCGATTTTCGCCTGACCTTATTTATTTGTGTTTTTTCGTCAAAATTGCGTTTCGTAGTGAACTATCGATGATCGGACGTCCTGCCGTAATTTTAAGGCTTCTAAAAATCATTCTGGAAGTTTAGAAAATGTGAAGTACTCTAAAATCAACTTTGCGCGTTGGTTTTGTGTTGTTTTTTTCATTATTTATGTTTTCTGACCTTGGCATACACTGCAGCCGGTTGCATTTCGCAAGACCAGTCATTTGAATCAAATTATTAATAATTCATACGCAGTTTATGTTCTTATCGGCGTCACTAATGGTTAAAACGATAATAAAATTGTAAAATATTCTTTGTATGGTTTAAATCTAATTTCAAGTAATATTGTGGTCAGAGTTTACGTTTAATTGCTTTTTAAATTGCCTTCTTGTTACAGTTTAAACTAGGTACAATAACTCATTATTATTAATGTCCAGGGTTGGGAGACGATTCCACTTTTTGGTTTGCAATCAGCTTTACCATAGCCCTCCCTACTCCTGTGTTGCTTTTTCTGGGTTTTGAGTTTTCTTTATCTAATCATAAAACTGCCTGATAATTAAGTAGGTACTTGTTTTTTAGTCTTTTTATAATAACAATGGTTGTGTACAATAATATTTTTTCCCGTAAGACGACCTATTGACCGGATAGAATTAAATTTTTTGTAAAGAATGTAAAAAGAACCTGATAATCAAAACAAAACTGGCTTGAGTTTGGGGTGTGGTAAAAAAAATATACACTAATGTTGCTTTTTCAATTTACAGTAAAGTGTCAAATATTTTTGGAGTTTAATTAAAAAATTTTTTCCTTCCCTCCTTTTTTTTCGGGGTGTTGGGACATCATCAAATTTTAATAACCCCACCCACCGAAGAGAGTGTCGGACTTCTTTTTTTTTTCATATTTATTTCCAAACATGCGATCGGTTCTTGAACCATAAGCAGTTGTTTTCCATGTCTTTGGCATGTTAGGCTTGCCCTCCCACTGTTAGGCTGCCTTTGGTTATTGCCTTACTCTAAAGTACCTATATTATCCCAAGTGTGCAGTCTTTTAAGACGTCTTGTTGGCAGTGATTCACTTAGAGCCTGAGCAAGGCTGTTTTCGTGATTTATTATCCTCTCTGTAAGCTTTTGTCATAGTTTTGATTTCCTCTTTGATGGTAGGAACTTTTAAATATTCGTGGATTTCATCCATTCTTGAGTCAGACTTCTAATTCTTCTTCTTGGTGTGTTGAGGCCGCGGTATCTCTTTCGAACAAGCCGCAGCCCCGACGGGACCCGCAGTCCCTCCTGAAATGCTATAATTTACCATGATAGAATACCATCCCATGGTACAATTCTGACAAGAATTGTAAAAAAAGAAAAGTAGTCCTATGCTTATACTTGACTCCATTAATTGCCACCAACATCAAAAGATAAAAATAAAAGTTCTCGTAAAATATTATGTAGGCCACTTAAGTACAAAGTGTGGTACTAAATTAGGTGGCTGACTCACTGCAGTACCTGTTTTGTTACGTATCATGAACAACTGCATGCAACTGGATAACTGGACCAATTTAGGGATGCCAGTAATTTTTTCACTAATATTTTAAAGATGAAAACATGTTGAGCCGACCCCTATTAGAATGGGACAAGGGTAGGAAAAATGATCATCATTTCAGCCCAGAATCACCCCCTGTTGGGTTCACCTTTCTGCCAGTCACCTATATTCTGTACATGAGTACATCCCTCATCGGATATGGTTGGTAAAGGAAAATTATGAGGACTGAAAATTTCGCTTTTTTGAAACAGCGTAACGCATGGCGGATGTACCGCCATGCGTCACGCTTAAGAATCACTCTTATAGTTTACGTAATGTCGAATTGACTTACAGTATAACATTACATCACGCCTGTAATTCCCGAAGGTGACGCAGATGTGTACCTAATATTCCACCCACATTTCGCCAGGTAAGTTTAAATCCCAAGCAATAAGGGCTAGCCTATTGCCATCAACCAGTAGATATGTTGTGATTAAAATGAACTCTGATGTAAATTCTGTGAATCAAACCGCATCTAACACCTGATAAGTTGTATTGCCACGATTACGAAACTCACAGCCGCCATTCGGAAATTGTGTTCCGTTTCTGACTGAGCGACTGGCAATTTGAACACTTCCCGTGCACAAATTGCTCATCAGTTAACTTTCTCACAAGTCAAATTACTGCTTTTTGATGAAAATCTACTATTTAGAGGACAAAATACCTCAATGACGCCGCGATTTACGTGACCCGCTGGGCCCAAGTAATCAACACAAGACGTCAACCATGGATACCATAGAAAATGATAAAGAAATATCGTAGAATACTTACTGTAGTAGTATGTCTTGCTTCTCTAATATTTAATTTGGAAGAACTTCTCATCTTCTGCCGACCCTTGTCCCAGCCATGTTGGGGTCGGCTTCCAGTCTAACCGCAGCTGATTACCTGTGTTTTATGAAGCGACTGCCTATCTGAGCTGAACAACCCCCTAAGTGCTGGGTAATATGATATCCCTGGGTAAGCCTGGATGTCATAATTTCGGGCCGCTGAGTAGTGAGTACCTGTAACGCCTGTCTAAGATCTACAACCACTTAGTAGAACTTTTATTACCCCCAAACAATACAGAAACTACCGAAAAACACATCTCCAGTTTTGATAACCCTGTTTTTACCGAGCGCAACTTGGTACAGACCTATTGTTACAAAGTCGCGTTTTGGGCCACCATTCTTCTTTTCTGCACCATTCTTCTCCGTATCATGTTGCATTTGCATGCAATACGATCTTATACTCCTTTGTCAGTTTGTTACTGATAAACATTATCATTATTATGACTTACAACAAAGGTTTTCGTTTATTATTATATTGTAAAGTAATAAAGTTTTATTGGACAATTTATACACATTTTTAACACGTGAAAAGTGATTCATAAGTTGTAAAAATCGTGAATAAATGGTCTGATATCACGCAGTAAACAAGCGTGGTTTTCCTCCTTTCTGCTCTTCTTCAAACCGGCTGGGTGTGGGCCAGAGGCCCCGGATCAAGGTAGAGTGGTGTGCGATCATTTTTACACGAGAAGAAGACAATATCTTCAAAGGAAAGACACAAGTGGAAATTATGTTTTTCCAACCCCTCGGCTATTCTTTTATGATTAATTTCGTTGCGGGATCTAATACAGTTAAATGTTTTCTCTGGGACGATCTTCATTGTCTCGGAGCCGCCATTGTTGCTTCTGGCTTTCAAGAATTGCAGTGATTTGGAGATAGTGTGGGGGGCTTGTCCCATAAAAAAAAGAAAAGACCTAGACAAAGGCACGACTTGAGACAGCAGTTGAGACCTTAATACGCAAACAACACGAAAATTTTTCATATTTCAAATATCCCGTCGTCGAAAACTACTCCGTATTCCAATCAACATAAAATATAACTTGGATCAATAGGATTTTGAACGAAGGTCACAAATATGTGTTCCAAATATCAGAATTGGAACTTTCAATATACTCGTAGTTTTATTCTTGAGGACAAAAACGAAATATCAGCAGAGATATGAAACGAAAGACAAAATGTAATTGAATTCTCCTGGAATTTGGGACGACTTTGTCTAAAACCTCATTGTACGAATTACTTTGTGGATGTCAACGTCTACCCTTGGGATATTTTGTTTTTAGGGATTATTGTCTGCAAAAAAGTAAGCAATTTCCGACAAACATCAGATCCTTCCCCAGTAGGCATCTTAAGGTGATTAAGGGATTATTCTTATCTTGAAAGAATTCTGAAGCTGCCTTCTTGAAAACAAATCTAAAGAAAACCATTCAGAAAATTTACGCCGATTGAAACCGACTACACTGAAAAGAAATTGTGAAACAAATTCAGGCGACAAGGACTCTTTAAAAGTTCAAGAATTGTTTTGAGCCTTTGACTATAGAAATCATACAACAAACTCAGTTGAGGTATGTCTATTTAATAAACTCTAAGTAGGTCTAATCTTCTTTCGCCACATTGACCGGTCCCGTGCGTCTCTCATCCAGCGGGTTCCTGCAACCTTGACCAGGTCATCGGTCCACCTAGTGGGAGGCCTTCCAACGCAACGTCTTCCGGTCAATGTGGCGACGCCTGGGGGAGGCCTATGTCCAGCAGTGGACGTCTTTTGGCTAAAATGATGATGATGATGATGATGAATCTTCTTTCAGACAGATACTGATTTCAGAATTATAGAAAAACCCACGGTAATATACATACCATAGCTCTTCTTACTCTTCTTCCTCTCGATGACTTAGATTTTGTTCGACCAGCACGTAGCGGTCTGTTAGCCTCTAAACCAATGATATTATAAATAAAAAACCGATTGTCCGATTTCGAAAAAAAAAATATGGGACCATTTCGGAAGTATACCCTTTCCAACAAAGAAAGAATTTTTCAAATCGGTTAGCAAGTGACGGAGTTATGCCCGAACAAACATAAAAAAAAAAAAAAACAAACATCCGAAGTGAGAACCTCCTTTTTTTTAGAAGTCGGTTAAAAAGAGGTAGGTAGATATCGCATTAGCACGCACAAATTGTTGAGGACAAACTAGCAAAATGGTGCAGTTTAGTAACTAGCTATATCTCTTTTTATCTTAAACGTTCCGTATTATCTATCCCTGTCGCAGAACGCAACGATATCTGAACGCCATTCAGTATGAACATGGCGTATCTTTCTTTATAATATCATTGCTCTAAACACATTCATTTAAGATCGATATAAGAAGCATGACGAGAAGACAAGGAGGCGACTGCTGAGATGACGAGCAATGGAGAAGTTTGGAAGAAGACATATTGCGCCGACCCCGAACAAAATGGATAAAGATAAGAGAATGATAATGACACTTATTGAACATCCTCAAGTCCTGAGACACAAAAATCATTCTCTACTTTTTAATAAATGTCTGTAACTCATAACTCTAGCTTAATAAATTCACTAATTTCCCTTACTATCTAAGCGAACCCTCCATGATATTATCACTTACGCAGTTCTTTACGTAACTTAAAGACCTAGTGATTCTAAAGGTCACATTACGTAACGACCAGACCGTTCGTATTAGTACGACTGAATCGGGTTAGTCCCGCTATGGTATGGTCCCGGTATGGCACCCTCTTAAAATACCTATCAAAAAGTCCCGCTATGGTACCCATCTTTTAGATCTACGTTAGACAATAGAAGGTACAACTGAAAAGAAAAGTGTATCTATAAATAAATACTTTTAGGAGTGTATCAATAAAACGTCTGTTTGCGATATTAAATCAGTCTTTTATTAATTCAAAATATTTATAAAAAAATATCAAACACGAAATATTAATTGCAATGTAATTTTTAAAATAATCAACAATATTAATTACCAATAATCAACAATAAAAAAAATATAAAAAATCCACATCTCAGAAAAGTATTACTGTAAATATTATAAACTACAAATAAAAACAACATCCAGACATAAATATTAGTTACAAATAATCAACATTGAGAAAAGGCAGTAATTGTAAATTTATATAAACTACAAAAATAATCAACAACCAACTAGACAAATATATTAATTACAAATAATCAACATGGAGAAAAAGGCGCAAATTGTAAACATAAACTACAAAAAATAATCAACATCGAGAAAAAGTATTAAACATTTTAATAGGCTAAAAACAAAATTAAAATAAACTATTTTTTTAAATGTTCTGATCGAAATGTTGACTTTGATATGTTAATCAGAAAATCACCAATGGAGATAGCTTTATTTTCGTAACTTTTTGTTAGCTTTTGAATCTGGCGGTCGATTTCTATACTTGTTCTTTTTCTTGAATTTATAGGTGATCTTTTTAGTCGAAAGCTATAACAAAAATCATCAGTTATTTAAGTTAAGCTATATTTTTTTCAGTAACCGTCTGTAATAGAAGGCGACAACCAATAATATCTACCAAAATAAATAAAATCAAATCCATTTTCAAATTCTTCTATGTACTCGTATTATGTAAAAAAATATATATCTGCTTTTAAAAATATTATATCTGCTTAAAAATATTGTCTAAAAAATACAACTTACTTGGCTTGTTTTATATCAAAGTGACATGTGTCGTTGCCAATTGTTTGCAGAAACAATAATAAACTGGGATTTTTTCCAATAATTTTGTTGAATCTGCCATTCCATGATTCCGCCAAGTTAGTTGTTCTATGGCGTTCATTATGGCAACACCAAATGAGGTCTGGATATTCAAGCCACTGAGTGACAAAATAGTCATTGAATTTGGTCATAGCTTCATCGTCGAAACTGAAAAAAATACTTATTAAACGTTCGTACTTGTAAAGCAATGAAATTAACAGGTCCTTACTGATATTGTTGTTCTTTACTTTTTTGCCATATAATTAGAGTTAAGTACTCAAACATCATTTTGGAAAGTAACCAAGATATTATACCTATTTTCCATTATATGCAGCCAGCCGTCTTCAATATCTTGTTTTGGCAAAAACGCCAAGCCTATGCATTGCTTAACATGGTTCGAGGACTCTTCGTGTTCCATGAGATTTAAAGATTTCGCTTTTTTGATAACGTTCTTTTGAAAATGTACTTTACATCCATTTATTTTGATATCAGGAAAAATCTTCGCTGCTGCATTTATTACTCCTATTTCATAATCGAAGGTAAATTTCGATGGACGCCATTCAGGCAAAGTTTGTTTAATCAATTCGAAAACTTTTTCATAAGTTTTCCCTTCTTTGTTTTTTAACAGAATATAAAATAATGGTGCTACATTCGTGGATAACTCAGTGCTTCCCATGTCTCCATGAATGACATAAACTTGTTCGAATGTAGCACCAATCCTCGCCGTCGGCTGTGCCTCGGCTCGGTTAGACATTTGTCGAAACTCTTTGCAATGACAGGCTTTCCGCACTTATATTGAAATATACTATTTTTATTTATACTATTTTTTTCTTAACGCATTGTATAACTTTTCTTTACAACAGTACCAAAAACTGAAGGGTACCATAGCGGGACTTTTTGATAGGTATTTTAAGAGGGTGCCATACCGGGACCATACCATAGCGGGACTAACCCACTGAATCTATATCCATAGTTCCATACAAATAAATAAAATTGAAGTGTCTGTTTGTAATATCAAAATTACACATAAATAACCCTCATTTTGGGCTTCGCCGCCGTAGAAGAAAACCACATTTTTATCATTTTTTGTTTGTCTTTCTGTCTGTTTGATCCAGCTAATCTCCGAAAAGACAGGACCGATTTAGACGGACGACTTTCAGTCGAAGATAGTTGATACTATAAGGTCTAACATAGGCTACTTTTTTTTAGACAAACATTTAGGCTTCCGTGCAAAATAAAATAAAAAAAACCTTGAAATTGGTAATTAAACAAAATCGGCGAACGAAGGTCACGGGGCACAGCACAGCTAGTACTTATGTAATAAAGATTTAAATGCTTCAAATTCAAGAGCTCATCATGAAACATTGAACAAAGTTGGGCTACTTAATTTTCTGTGTTAATATTTTCAAGCTTTTCCGACCTGCATTATTGTTGAAAGGTTTTTGATTAGTGAAATTGGATTGATCGTCGTGTTTACTGTCGGATGTTGGTTTTTTTTTTAATATCAATTACTTGATAGATCTATAAAGTTATGGAACCTTGCTTTTACTGTTTAAAAATTGGATGAAGAAAAAATATTGACGTTAGAAAATGAGGCGGTGTAACTTTTTGGAGTATCCATCCAGCTGAAACTTCAAATAGTAAATCTCATGCACAAAAACGATTAAGTACTCCGGGTAAAAAATACTGTTCTTGGAAATTGGGAAGTGAAATTCCAATTCCCAATTCTGGGTAAGGATCGCCAACGCATCAAGATTCTACAATCTGCGAAATATTATAAAACTGAAGACTTTGTTTGTTTGGTTGAGGCTATATTTCACGCGAACAAAGTCGCGGGCACAAGCTAGTAAAGAATAAGAGTAAAATAATGAAGGTCAACGGTGTCGTAGATTTTCCTTTCTCCGAATTCTATCGAAGATATCAGGCTTCACAACTTATGAATCACGGCCCAAATTACTTTGCTAACATTTCGTCAAATTGATCTTGAAGAAACTTGAGTCGGCGTTAGTCAAACGCTCTTTAGTGCTTTGATTTTTAGAAAGATTACGACTTGAAAGACGTTTTTACGATGCCTTGTCAAGTTGTCAATATGCTATCACTACATAGTATAAAACAAAGTCGCTTCCCGCTGTCTGTCCCTATGTATGCTTAGATCTTTTTCACCCGTGCGAAGCCGGGGCGGGTCACTAGTTGAAGATATAACTTTAATGGAAGGGCCTTAAGATTACGAACCCTAAACACGTAGGTTTGTCTAAATTGTCTGGAACAGAATTTCGTAATAAAATTATCTTTAAAAGTTGTTCCGTGGAATGTGACGTTATTTTACCTAAAAAGTAAATTCTAGGAAAAAGATTATTATTCAAGATGTTACAAACAACAAGTCTGTTATTGATTCGGCCGAAAAACATCATATTAGGACGTCTGTTTTTCGCTTTAGGTCTTGTTCCGTATCTTGTTTAATTTACATAATGTGGCTAAGAAAGCACGGCTTCGCTCGCATTTTGGTCGGAAATTATTCCACGGTAACGTTTTAAATATAGCCTATGACACTCGGTAATAACAAAGCTGCCGATTAGTGAAAGAATTTTCAAAATCGGTTCTGTAGATCCAGAGTTTACACCCTACAACCTCACAAAGTCACAAACTTGACTATGAGCTCCCGATATTTAATTTTTGACACTGATGCAAGCGCCATGATCGCGGGATGACTTATGGATGAATACGGAAGATATCCCGTAAGTAACGCTAGGTTTATTAGGTACCTATTCATTTTCTTACAAGCTAGATTGCTTTGCTCTATAATCAGATCAAAGTGCTTAGCAAACACTGGACTGCATTTATGACACACCACTCCTTTAGAAGTAGAAGCCCAAGAGATTGTCATGGGGGTATCGATTCGATTGACCAGTTATACACTTTGCAAGAAATATTGATGCTGTTTTCTTCGTAATTCTAAGATGTTTTCGCAAATCTTTAGATATATTTACGATTTTCAAGAGACAGATGACTCATTTAAAATTATTCTTTATTATCATACAAAGCCCGACTTCACCCGCTGGGTATGTGCCGCTCTTTGCTTTATGCCAAGCTCCAAGCTCTTGTGCTAGCCTCAAATATTGTCGTCTGCCCATCTCTCCAAATTCCCCTTACTTCGCAAAAAGAATAAAAATACCTACAGATTCAGCAATCTATAGTTTAATAAAACGCCTGAAATATCGTTGTAAATAGGTTTATAGGCACTTTGTCACTATTAAGCTACTACACAAAGCTTTTACGCTGAAGGTCACACTAAGGCTTTGGTTAAAGTTCAGTACAAAATACTGTCGACCCGACCTTGGTTGGAGGTCATTAAGACCGTGGGAATGGGAATATAGGTTAGACTGACATGTGTGGGCTAGACAGTTGAAAGAAGTTGGCTGATACTATGTGTGTTTAAGTTAATGGGGGTAGGCGAACATTATAATAAGCGTTGGGGTAGAAAATGTCATGTATTATCCGTCGAAGAGGATGGAGGAGAGGGCGAATCTGTTACGTATATTATTATTAGGCCTATTAGGTACTTGTCGCTTGTCGAGCGTCTGTCACATTAGTGAATATGTGTGCCTGTGTGGTTAGTGTCAGAGTTTTTAAGGGCGGGTAGACCAAGCGAAATAGGCTCGGTAACGTCCCGTGTGTGTGAGAGCGAGAGCGAGAAGCGACGCGTGGATCGAAATTTACTTGAAATAATCGTTAAAAAAAAAATTATAAATTCAATGAAAAAACGATCGGGTAGAATCGATTCTAAAATGAATTACCTATAAATTGATATTTTTTGTAAAATATGGTGGTTTATAGTACTCGTTTAAAATGTAATTTACTTGTAAAAAAAACTGCAAATCGAAGTTACTTCAGTATTTTTTTCTATCGAGAAAATTGTATTGCATCGTGTTTTGAACGGGTACATGGTAAAGAGAAAGAATGTATCCTAAATATATATTTATATCAGATTCAAAATGTTATAATTTGCCTACCAAAAGTGAATTCTAAAACAGGCAAAACCGGGAACACATGGCCTTAAGCCGCCCATGGGCTTCTGAGGACTTTTGATGTTGTCGAGAAACTGAGGTGTGCTGGTTTCCTTAAAAGATGTTTTCCATCACCGAAGCAGGTGATATTATACAAAACGCACATGGATTTGAAAAATCTGAAATTCTAACTCGAGACCTGACTGTATTGTAATCCGACGGTAACACCACTGGGCTATTACTGCTATAATATGGCCGATATAAGATCTTGAACATCGATTTTTAGCAATCTCCCTCACTCTTTATGCATTTACTTTGACAATGCTTCATTGCCAGTTAAACCACAAACTACATACTTCCGCAATTGTAATACAATACGGAAATGCATGAATTGTTTTCCTGTTCGCTCCGAGATTTCTCCAAGTTTCTTGATTGTACAGAATCAGATACTAAACTGCAGATCGAAATGTCTTTTCAAAACAAGGTCCTGTAAACTTTTTGCTAAAGTGATGTTCTGTGTCAAGATCCATTCGATTTGTACCTTATAGCTAGCCACTGCTGGGCAAAGACCTCTCTATGCCTTCCAACGGTCACTTCTTTCCAATTATCAAGGAAACCATCCAGTTGGTCCCACCATTTCTTGCACAGCGGTTTGTAGCTTTGTCTTTGACAAAATATCAAATCGAAAATAAGGTTTATCGTAGTTTAGTTGTCAGTTAACAACTTGACAAAGAACTATAATATCAAACAATGCCAGAAAGTAACAAAGAATACCAAAACGTCGCATCCACAATAAGTTACACAGACACTTTCGCAGTATTTTGGCGGCATGCCGCCATTTTTGGCACAATGCCACACGTCATCTCTAGGTCAATGTTGCCATTGCATCCATACCAGACTTCTATAATTAGACATGCTTCCTGTATAATTATATAAAGAATGATTAAGATGGTAGTGACGGAGCTTGCTTTTTAACCGACTTCTAAAAAAAGAAGGAGGTTCTCAATTCGGATGTTTAATATTATATATTTTTTTTTGTTTGTTCGGGCATAACTCCGTCACTTGCTAACCGATTTGAAAAACCCTTTTTTTGTAAAAAAATATGGGTCCATTTGGGAAGTATACCCTATACTTCCCAAATGGTCCCATAATTTTTTTATCGAAATCGGACAAGCGGTTTTTGAAAAATCAACAAAACTCAAAAAAAAAAAACATTATTGTCCACATTATGACCCATGAACATGAGAACCACTAAAAAGTGGAAAATAAAAACCTTTTAACAAAAAATAAAACCGACTTCAAAAAAAAACACAAAAAAGTCAAAAATTCTGAAGTCGGTGGCAAAAAAATTAAATCAAACAAACAAAAGTCACCGACTTCAGAAACTGATTTATTTTTGACTTTTTTGTTTTTTTTTTTGAAGTCGGTTTTATTTTTTGTTTAAAAGTTTTTATTCTTCATCCTTTATTATTGTTGATTTGTGGTCCACACAACATGTCAATTGTCATCTTCAGGCACATAATCACTTAGGCCTAATATCAGTTCTTTTTATAAATGAAACTAGCTGATGCCCTCGGCTTTACCTGCGCGGATATTATTACTAAAACCTTCCTCGAGAACCACTCTGTCCATTGGTGAAGACAGCATGACAATCGGTGCAGTAGTTTTTGAGTTTATCGCGAACAGACAGACAGACGCGGTGGAGGACTTTGTTTTTAATAATTACTAGCTGATGCCCGCGGCTTCACCCGCGTGGATGTCGTTCAAATTATATACTAAAACCTTCCTCTTGAATCACTCTATCTATTAAAAATCTATTAAAACCGCATCAAAATCCGTTGCGTAGTTTTAAAGATTTAAGCATACAGACAAACAAACAGACAAAAATAGCGACTTTGTTTTAAACTATGTAAGGATTATGCTGTAGTGATGAATTTAAATAAACGAATACCGGTACGCTAGTAACTTAATAAGTAGTGGTATTTAGTTTAATTGTTTGTTAACAATATTGATAGTTGCCTTAGAACCGACGCGTTTCGAGTGAATGAACTCGCATTAGAATAAATGTGTGTCAAGCAGAGTACACCCGCACTACCAATCAAACTTCGCAAGACCAGTTTACGCTGATCTCTCATTGTACGCGAAATTCATACAAAGTGGGGTCACGTTATACTGGTTGTGTATAGATTGATGTGTTGACAACAACAACACTCGCAGAAATATCAAAGAGACCTTTTTTCCCCCCGCTCTTGGGCAGAGCGAAAGGGAGTGTCAGACTTCTTCTGACTAAAAACCACCCATGTTCCTTCTTAGCCCTTTGTGTCGAATCCGGGAGGAATCATTTGATAATAAGAACTTCATGTACCTGTCATATATACGATGTAATATTAATAACGAAAATAATAAACGATTTCTAGAATTAAGAACGATTCATTTTTTAATTTTCCGGTGGCTATTGTTTTCTTGGAAAATATATTACTCAGAAGTAAGAAAGAGCCGGGTAACAAAAACAAAAGCGGTCTACACTACACACATTTCCTAGACTTTGCGCCGTCATAAAGGCGCGGCCCCACCGCGGTGCACGGAGAGGCTACGCACGTGTACTAAGCTTCGCTTTGTAAGAAAATGTATGTGGTTGTGTCCACTCTCCACTGCAACCCACGGAGAGGCTACGCATGAATTGACGTCATTGATACATGCGTGGCTTGCTCGAATAGGCGGTTACATAGCTCAACGCTGTCGACGTGGGTCTACGTTTCCACTGAAGTACACGCATATGACCCACGACTATGCACAGCTCGCTTATCGATGTACAATCGCTTATTGTGTTATATCGTAGCCTCTCCGTGCGCAGTGGCGTGCAGTGGTCTCCCACGGTGGGTAGGCCACGAAATATTGACAGCAAAAAAAAATTGTCACATTTATAAAAATAAATAAGCCTGTAAAAGTTATAGGTACCTAAATACAATTCAAAAACTCACCACATTATTCAAGGGTGCAACTCATGATTTTCTAACGATGCAAACAGAAGAAAGATTCGGCCACCTTAAATATCTCATCCAAGTGAGTGGGTGATAGGTAGTTACAAAAGTACAAAACACGTCACTTGCAAGATAATATCCGAAGTGGCTTTCACACATCTACCTTTAGATACAATTTGCACCTTATCATTACATTACTTATACGATAATATCATAATTGAGAAAACTTATTACCTTTATCATCTAGCAAACACACATTAACAGCACAAACTTCACTTGGTTATTATTTGTGGGAATAAACAAATAATACACAACAAAGCTAATATTTACCTACACTACTGTTAATAATGTTATCTAATACTGACAATATCTGTACGTTTTCGGTTTCAAAACAAATCGCGCTATAAAACAACAATGAAACAATAAATAATAATGGCTTCCTCGCGTAAAATATAATTTCTAATTTGCCGATAGAAAAATACTACCAAATAAAATTGCATAATTTTCATATCGAGTTTGTTCACAACAGCGGTCAACAAAATTTTGCAGGATTATACGAAAACGATCAATGAAATGTGTTGGCAGTGCTGCACTCTATCTGTGGACGGAAGAGCGAAGACCGCTAAGCGCGAAATTCAAATTTCTTAATTTCCTTACATTTTTGCAATTTGCAGGCCCGTGCTAGGTTGTATGTTGATTATTAAAATATGATTCGCGGCTGTAAGACGTATGTAGTCAGTATTCAAGCTAGCACTGGCCTGCAAATTGCAAAAAACGTAAAAAAAAAAAACAAATTTGAACTTCGCGCCGAGTTTGTGGGTTCAAGATGGCCGCCCAATCGTGGCCTTGTATTGTTGCAGCCAATCACAGGCCGCCTCCTCTCGGTGGAGCTGACATGCATGTGTGCGGTTCATATACACGAAAATATGCACCGATCATTCTCCGATGTGACGCTGTGTGCGTAAAATTATGAATGGGTTTTAGGCTAGTCGAATGCTAGCCTAAGCAAGCCTGTAACTAAAAGATTCGTACGCGAAAAATTGCTCTAAGTATTTTAACAGGAGTTTGAACTTTTTTATTATTATTTTGTACATGGTGTTATTTTATTACATGGTTAATTAGTTATAAGAAATGCTCAGTTGGTAAGGTAGGCTAAGCCTAAGAGCCTTAATAGAGCGCACGCCACTGTCCGTGCGCTGTGCCACGCTATGCATAGTCGTGGGTCATATTCGTGTACTCCAGTGGAAACGTTGACCCACGTTGCCAAACAAATTAATACACGCAGCTAAAATGCGCCGCGTGCCCGTGCACAGCATGCGCCGCGGTGGGCCCGCGCCTTAACTCAAACAAAGATTCATTATTTGCAAAGACTACATTTTGTAAACAAAACTATGACATGCATCGTACATCGTGTAGTCACCTCTTTAACCAGTTGGCAGCAGTGTAAACTATTCCTTTGTCTAAAATTGTTTGAAAGTAATCTTTGTGTTGTAATAATAATTTCGCTTCTTAGAAAGGTGCCTCGTGTCAAAACTCAAAGCATGTAGAAGCAATACTTTACGTTCCATAGCAACAGATTTGAGAATTTAAAACTTTGAAACTATGCCAGCATTATTTTTTATTTAAATTAGTGTTTATCAACATAGAATTCTCATAAAAGAATCGTGGAACAGACGATTCATAAAAAAAAAAACTAAAGTATCGTGGAACAGGTCATTCATAAAAAAAAAACAAAAATACTGTTTGGTTTTTCCAGCCAGCTTTTCCGTATTTTGGAAGGTAAAACTATTAAACTATCCTTCTACATAAGATCAATTAATTCAATTCACAATGTTGGTACAGTCGCCGGCTCTACCGAATTAGCCAACTATCTAATTTCTTTCTTCGTCTATTGTCAAACGATTTTAAACCATACATTATAAATTGTTAAGTTCAAAATCGAAAGACTAAAGACAGTTTACAGGTAACCTGATGCGATGCCGGCTGTACCAATTAATTGGTCATTCATTTCAGACAAATTGTCAGTCCACTTTCGGCAGTTTCCACTCCTGGAGTCGAAAGTCATGGTCGACGGCCATTTTAAATTGCTAGAGAATAAAAGTTACTTGCAGGCCAATAAAAATGAATCAATTTGACAGTTTGCAATTGGTCTAGAAATAGTAGCCATCATTGTTAGTGGCTGCTTCCTAGTTAAGAGGTCCTGTTACGAGGTGCATGGGTTCCTAATGTTCCTATAGACGTAATGCAGGGTTTTTGTGAAACGGGCCTGCGGGACTATTTGAAAGAGATACTGCGGCCCCGGAATACAAAGGCCAAAGTGATAAGAGTTTAGGAAAGAACATGAAAGGGTTTTAGTCCATAGAAGTCTGACACTCTCTTCTGCTCCGCCCAGAGCGAGAGGGGTAATTTCATGATTTCTCATCCAAAAATAAAGGGATTTTATAATAATAAAATTCATTGAGATATCCTTTGGAGAAATGAGTATATGTAGAAAGAGGAAGTCTGAAAGTGGCGCCGGTGACTGAACAGTTGTGTGGTAATCGGTTGTCGTGGCTTAGTAGGCGACTCGGCCGCTGATACTCGCCCGATCCGGCCGAGACAGGAATTTCATGGTATGGGCGTGTGATGCGGAGGATAAAAGGAAAATGACGTGACGAAAGTTTTTAGTGTGAGAGTGGATGGATATAAGAGCACATCAGGGCCGGCAGTCTCTACAGAGATAACGACAAAATCGCTAACTTTCGATTGCTAATTACCAACGAATAAATTCGGTTGCAATAATGATGCTTGCGAGAAACGCATCTTGGATGTAGAGACTTGCTTTACTTGCAAGCATCATTATTGCAATTGCAACCGAATTTATTCGTTAGTAATTAAGGATTGAAAGTTTGCGATTTTGTCGTTATCTCTGTCGAGACTGCCAGCCCAGGATCACCAAAGAAACGATAGATGTACTGTTGAAAATGATGATATGGCAAGAAAGCATGTGTCTGATGATAATGTTACAGAGAAGCACAGAAGAAGAAGACATGCTACGTACACCCCAAACGAATTAGGATAAGGGCAAGAAGAATAATGATGATGGATGTATGGAATTAAATTAAATCGACGCAACAATATTAATGAAGACTAGAGTACTTGTACTACAATGTTAATAAATCCTATTGGCCAACACGAATGACTGCGGGAAGTCACGTAATATATTATATCACAAATAATGTCTGTTGACACCCGCCATGTTTATAAACCTCGACCTTTTTGCACTCTGCTGATTATATTGCTCTTGGTGGTCTGATCCTGATAATATTGGCTGTTATAAATTGTAGTAACTGTACTATTGATTGACTTGCAGCTTTATTCATCATCATCATCAGCCTTTAATGTTGCCACTGCAGGGACTCAGGCCTCCTCTCTAGGGGGCGCGGCACGCGGGCCTTGTCATGCGGGTTGGTAGATGGTCACATGTCTTCGAATTTTTCGGTTCTCAGACATGCTGGTTTTGCTCACGATGCCGATGTTTTCCTTCACCGTTTTGAGAGCAGCCTTATAAGGCCCTGAGCCAGTTTCAGTGGCCCAAAAGTATGACAACCAGTCTTACCAAGGTGTATCGTATTACCGAGCACTAACTGGATTGTTGAGCTCAGATAGGCAGTCGCTCCATGTACTGGTATTCAGCTGCATCTAGTTAGACTAGAAGGCGACCCTGACATAGACAAAGGCTAGACAGATGATGAATGCTAGTTTCAGCTTTTAGTGGCAGTATAACTGCAGAACAAGGTTGCTGGAACTGATTTCGTAGTTTTTCGTTTGCTCTGTGGTAAAAATAAGACAATTTAGGCATGACTACGGCGAACCGGAAGACGTTGCGTTGGAAGTCCTCCTACTAGGTGGACCGATGACCTGGTGAAGGTTGCGGGGACGCCGGGGAGCCGCTGGATGCGAGACGCACGGGACCGGTCAATGTGGCGACACCTGGGAACGGTCTATATCCTGCAGTGGACGTCTTTTGGCTGAAAAGATGAATGATGGGGCATGACTCTGCCACTTGCACGTACTAAGTAGTAAGTAACACACACAGGGATAGTATAGTATGCAAGTTCTAGAAATAACCAACACAAGCGGATGGCTAGTAAGTACCCTTCCTACTGATTAGCAGGCGACCTCGCACGATGTATTTGTTTACACGTCGCATTTGCAATACTAAATAGTTAGGAGCTTGTACGTGGAATGGGCAGGATAGATTCGTCATGGGAATATTTACTATTAATAATACTTAGACAAACAGTATTCTTTCGACAGAGTTTCGGTCATAGCCGCTCGTCTTTCCACCTCCCCTATACCACGTATGCTTACGATGCTCAACGCGCTCGTGGAGACCAACTCTGGACTGCGCTTGTTTGCTGATGAATGGAAGACGATTATGTTGGAATGTTTGTGGTTCTGTGAGAATACCGAGTAAAAGATTTTAGTATGTCTGGCTTATGCTGTATTAAATAAATCCTAACGCTGACTAGCCATGTACTGTACGTAAGTGCATAAGGGCGCCTTCAAATTAGGGCGTTAGCAGCGCGGCAGTCGCGCGGCTGCAGCACATTTTTATAAGAACCAGCCGTAACAACCCGTTGATAATTGTTTATAGTCGCGCGACTGCCGCGCTGCTAACGCCCTAATTTGAAAGCGCCCTTAGTCACAAATGTAATCTCCTCTCAGTCTGACTTCCAATCTTCTAATCATTCCAGGGTACCTACAGCGGAAAAAATCCAATAACACTTAGCCCAATCTAGTTTGCTAGACCAATGAGTCAGATTTAATGGAACATTCTGGAAAGATATGACCTCTAACTAATAGGAAACACGTGTGATGTGCAGTGGTCTAGAAAATTAATTAGGCTCGTGCAAGGATGTCATTGGTTATGGCACAGTGATGGTATTACGGGCATCCTCCTGTCTGATAATAAAACTGCGAACACCAATCAGACAATATCATGACAAAAGGCGATTGTTTATTTCCCTTACCTGTGCAGCCTCCCAAATATTGCCAGGTACGCTTATCTTGTGCCATTTTCATCCAGTTATACCAGACAGAACCAGTCAGTTCCATAATGTTCCTACCGTGTCGAAGGCAATCTTAATAAATTGTGTGCCCAGAACTGAACTACTTTTTTGGGGTTTTCAGTAGCATCCATCAGTTCTTGTAGTGAACAAACAACCGGACGTGGGTGCACCATCGTTTGTGGAACAGCACCACATTTTTACACTCCAGGGCAGAGTAATTTAATACAAGACTTCATTTAAGACACCTTGAATACTCCAGCCCAAACAATGGTCTACTTACCAATGTTTGGTCGGGACTCGGGAGCATTGCATTGAAACCGAGTATCGGAAGGCTCTTAAATCCTCCCCATTTTCCCGATTGTGTTTGAATCTATTCGAGTACAGATTAGAATTAAACGGTCGTGTTTTTAGAGTACCCTATTATCTTGTACCTGTATAACGACTTTATGAGTAACTTCATTACCATATTATTACGATTCTCCAAGTGAATTTTCATTAATGTTTTTGTTTACAATGCAGCTCTGCGTCATTGAATTTAATAATATTATTATAACAAAGCCTGACTGGCTTTAATAATATTCCTATCATCCTCGGAATCAGTTGGTTTCATCTGCCACTTCCTGTTTATTTCATACGCCATATTATTTAGTAGAATTACGCAGATGCTGAATCTAATATCTATGAATATCACGTCAATCGTGAGTTGGGTCCAAATATAACTGTGAGATTAAATATATATTTATATATAAATATATATTTATTTATTTATTTATATTTTTTTTTTTTTTTTTTTTTTTTTTTTTTTTTTTTTTTTTGACAAGAGTAGTCTTATTTTTATTTCAATTGTAGTTTAAAAATGAATTTTGTTTTATGAATTTATGAATAATTTATTTTATGATTATGAATTTTTTGGTAGTATGTGTTGTGTATTGGCCTTCAATTATTGTGATTTTTTTTTTTTTTTACTAACACTATTCTGTATGTACCTACTAACAAAAATATGGATCAGTGTTGTCTATTTTGAATAAATAAATTATTATTATTATAGATGCCAATCTATATAGATAAAAAGAGAAGTCCTGACTGACTGACTCATCAACGCCCAGCCCAAACCGTTGGACCTAGAAAGCTGAAATTTTGCACAGATGTTCCCTTTATAATGTAGACAAGGAATAAGGAAGGATTTTTCGAAATTCAACCCCTAAGGGAGTTAAATATTGTATGAAATGGAATGGATGAAAGTTTGTATGGAAAATCGTCATTTTCACGCGGGCGAAGCCGCTGGCAAAAGCTATTTTGTAATAAAAATAACTAACGGTAAAACCGTTTGGTAATATCAAATAGAATAAAACTATGTGAGGTGTCTCATGAGATGACGAGAAACAGTGAAGTATGGAAGAAGAAGACATGCTGCGCCGACCTCATATGAATCGGGATCGGGATAAGGACATGAGAATGATGATGATGTTTACTCTACGTGAGGGCCGTTCCCGGGTCGGGCAAAGTGATATTAGGGTCTTCCCATTCCCAGAAGTAGTCACGGAGTCTGGTTGATGGCAGTAAGCCCGCCTTTTTTTTTTGGTGGGTGGAAAATCATCAAATGACGAAGCAAGAGCGGGGGGGGGGGGGGGGCCGCTCTTGCGCAGAGCGAAGGGCAGTGTCAGACTTCTACTGACTAAAAACCGAACCCATGTTCCTTCTTTGCCCTTGTGCCGAGGCCACGTCATCTCGTTCTATAATCCGCGGCCCCGGCGGGCGTCGGCCCTTGCGAGTAGCGGGCCCCTCCTCCTTGCTGATATCTCTTTGAGGCGCGCGTGGAACACGAACGCGCAGGCAGTAAGCTCACCTCCTAATACATTGGATAATGGATTTAAACATAACTAGCGAAATGTGGGTGTACTATAAATTAGGTACACCTCAGCCTAACCGTCCGAGGATTACGTGGCCTATCATCATGTGATTTTAACCGTTTCACGGAGTTTCCTCTAATGCTTAGATCGGTTCGAGATGTTTTTTTGGGATGAAAAACATGACGAAAAAGATATGAGCCTACAAATCTTAAGATGACGTAATCATACTATTTACGAGTATCTTCTTCATCTCGGATCTTATCGTTCAAAAATAAGTCCAAAGTCCTCCACATTGAGTCGTTATCAATTGCGGATACTTGTGCCGAGTTGTGCCTGATAAAATGAATGGCTTTATAAGTGCTCTTCAACCGAATCTTTTGGTAGGGCTGTCAGTATGCCCGCAAGGGCTGCGGGTTGTTCGAAAGAGATACCTCGGCCTCGGCACAAAGGGCTAAGAAGGAACATGGGTGGTTTTTAGTCAGTAGAAGTCTGACTTCTCCAGTTAGCCCTTGCATTGCGATCAGGTCTGAGATCTTGAACTGCCAAATTACGTACCTAAACAAAAATTACAACGTACTACGGTCGTATGATCATTCTTAACCTTCTCAATGATTATGACGCTTAAATGCCTGTTCCCTGTCGTTTAGGATTCCAGAATATCTTGGCAGGGAATTAAAACGTCATTAGCTTTCAAATGCTTTGGCTTTTTCACTAGGTATGCCATGCATGTGTCATGTGCTGATTTTACGGCTTATATTCACCAGTTGCCAAAAATAGTGTGCACGTATTACGTCAAAATTGATATTTAATTTATCAAGTTTCAGAGCAACGTTCTAGAATATGGGCTATTATGTTCATTCCTTTACCGTCATCAGTTCTGCTTCCAGTCCAGCCTATCATAAACTGCTCACTGTTACTGTTAGCCTATGTCATCCCACTGGAAAGCAAAAGCCTCCCCCCAAAACCTTCATATCCTTGTAGCCAATATGGAACACTGGTTGTTGGTTCTGTCCAGCTCATCTCACCATCTCCTGTGAGGTCTACCACGTCGCCTTCTGGCTGTGTCAGGGCTCCACAACGTGGAACTGCTATTTTTTCAACCGAGTTCCTAAAAATTAGGAGGTTCTCAATTTGATTGAAATATAATACTTATAGTTTTTTAAGAATAGAGTCGACTTCACTTTATTATTGAAACTGGTAACCCTAGATCTTTATAGCAATTGTCGCCTGCAGCCTAGCAACAAGGTAATTGCGATCGCTAGACACAATAATAGTTCGCAAAGTAATGACTTGTTCGTGTATCAATCTGTTTCCGTTTCATTTAAAATAGCCACTTCAAGCCCTGGTAGTGTTTATTTTAGATTATTTTATCATGAATCTATATTATAGCTAGCCCATATTTTCCACTACTGGTCAAATGCCTTCAATCTTTCCAACGGTCACGATTCTGTGCAGCCTCTTTCCAATTCTCAATAAGGACATCCAGTTCAGTCTTTGCGATCCTGTGTCACTGTTTGTGAATCTATAAGTAAGGATTGAGTGTGAATGTAGATAGATCATGGCTATAAGAGTTGAGGACGACCAAAGGAACGATGAATTGATTGTGTGAAGGATGATATGGATAGAAACGAACGATGTGACTACTGATCTGCTGACAACGCACTTAAGAATCAAGTTATTCTTGAAGAAACGTAATTTCATTGTAGACTCAGGTAATCATCATTCTCCCTTCCTTATCCCAATTTATTTGGTGTCGGTGGAACATGTGTTTCTCTTCCACACTTCTCTATTACTCGTCATTCATTCATCATCATCAGCCGTAAGCCGTTAGTCTGCTGGATAAAGGCCTCCCCCATAGAACGCCAACCTGCCGCTTGCATCCAGCGGTCATTCATTCAATATTAGCCTTCAAGCACTAGTTTGAGCCTCCTATCTTTTGGCCTATACTTATGCTATCTACTTCATCATAGAGCCCTTACCCCAATTCATTCGGTATCGGCAGCATGTCTTCTTCTTTCATACTTCTCTGTTTCTCGTCATCTCATGAGACAGCTCCTTTCTTACCATATCATTCTTAACACAATCCATCCATCGTTTTCATTCACATTCATAACCTTCCTCACGACATTTTGTCTCACTTATGCTATCTCATCATCATCATTTCAGCCAAAAGACGTCCACTGCTGGACATAGGCCTCCCCCAGGTGTCGCCACATTGACCGGTCCTGTACGTCTCTCATCCAGCGGGTTCCTGCAACCTTGACCAGGTCATCGGTCCACCTAGTAGGAGGCCTTCCAACGCAACGTCTTCCGGTTCGCGGTCGCCATTCTAGAACTTTTCGGCCCCATCGGCCATCCGTTCTGCGAGCAATGTGCTTATGCTATCTACTGAGTACTACTGACTATATAATAATATGTATGTCAGTTTGCAGCCAGCGCGTGACCATTCACCTTGACCGCTGATTATTTCCTTCCGCGCCCTAGGTATAACTATATAAATACTTCCTGGTCTCACTTTATCATGTTTACGACGATTTTATAACAAGAGACGCTGCTATTTTTAGTTTATAGGCTTTTATTTTATATATTCTCTGACTTGATTACCTATTATAATCATTATTTTAAGGCAAATCTTACCACCAGTCTTAAAACTTCTTTTGTCGAACTTCACTTATGAAAGGGAACACAACAGCGCCTATTCATCATTCTCCTGCCCTTATCCCAATTCATTTGGGGTTGGCGCAACATGTCTTCTTCTTCCATACTTCCCTATTTCTCGTCATCTCAGCAGTCACCTCCTTTCTAGCCATATCATCCTTTACACAGTCCATCCATCGTTTCTTTGGCCTTCCTCTCCTTTTATAGCCAACAGCGCCTATTGTGTATCATAATTCTCCTGCCCTTACCCCAATTCAATTGGCGTCAGCGCAGCATTTGTCTTCTTCTTCCATACTTCTATATTTCTCGTCATCACATGAGCCACATTTACACATGCATTAGGTGAATGCACAGCTAAGCCCCCACATGGCTCAAATATCGCTAATCTGACATTAATTTCATATCGAAACATCAAAATAACATACTAAATCTACGCATTGGATAAAACTATCATTGTCAGAGTGATAGCATTTAAAAGATTTACGATAACCGATAGCAAATAATATCAAAATACGAAAAAACATTGTTATTTTAGAATTTGAGCCGTAGTTCATTGTCCTTGATTTCTGTGATCATTTGAATGATAAGAATTTATTATACTTATAGGCGAATCAGCTGTTAATGCTTGTTGTTGATGAATTTTTAAATCCCATCACGTGTTAAGTAAACATTTGTAGATCTTTGGCAGTCGTTACAGGTAGTCTGTGACCAGAAAGTGAGACAACCAGTCTTACCAAAGGGTACCCAGTAATAACTTGATTGTAGAGGTCTGACAAGCAGTCGTTTCATGTAATATACTGGTGTACTGGGGCTGCAGTCTCTACACTAATAACGACGCTACGAATGTCGTTAAGTCGAAAAATAGTAAACTTTCTATACTAGATTTTCAGCTATAATTCAACAGCATAAGGTTGAAAATCTATTAAAGAAATTTGACATCGATACGACTTTGCGACAGATTTTTAACGATATTTAGTGTAGAGACTGCAGGCCCTGGTCTGGTGTCCTTTTTCGGGGCCTGCTCCCATACTGACTACTATACTAAATTTGAGTCATCTTAGTGTAAAGATTCGTTAGGTAAACTCGTTAACCTAACTAATCTAAACCATCCAGGTTGCTGTGGGCGTCTATGATAGTTTGTTTATATGTAGGGGGTCATCTCCGAAATTAATGAACCATTTTCAAAAATGTTTTCTCTGATAGAAAGACACATTGTTTGTGGGTGCTCTCATCATCATCGTCATCATTTCAGCCAAAAGACGTCCACTGCTGAACATAGGCCTCCCCCAGGCGTCGCCACATTGACCGGTCCCGTGCGTCTCTCATCCAGCGGGTTCCTGCAACCTTGACCAGGTCATCGGTCCACCTAGTGGGAGGCCTTCCAACGCAACGTCTTCCGGTTCGCGGTCGCCATTCCAGAACTTTTCGGCACCATCGGCCATCCGTTCTGCGAGCAATGTGCCCTGCCCATTGCCACTTAAGTCTGGCGATTCTTCGGCCTACGTCGGTAACCTTGGTTCTCATGCGGATGTCCTCATTTCTGATTCGATCACGCAAGGAAACTCCGAGCATAGCCCTCTCCATTGCCCTTTGGGTGACTTTGAGCTTTCTGATAAGGCCCATTGTGAGCGGGTGCTCTAGTCTATAAATTATATAATCACAATTTTTGCAGACAAAGTGCTAGTAATAGATAAAACACTAATTAAACAGCACTTGTGTGTGACTTCTATATCGATAAGTGCATGCGTCTGACGGCTGTATGGATGAATGCTGTGGCCATGTGTTAGAACACGTGGAGTGCTGTTGGTAAATATTACGTAAGAGCCTGTTGTGATAGTTACATACTTAGATGAAACAAAGGTTTACTAGACATAGTGTTTCAACTAGGAACAAATGGCCGGTATCGTATGCATTTACTAATTAGATCTAGTAAACAACGATGAGACGCTGTGGTATTTCACACTGGCAATAGGTTCGCCCCTGTTACATGGGACTTTAACATACTTGCCCAAATGTGGATACACTATTAGGTACACCTCTGCCTCACCCTTTGGGGATTACAAGTCATGATGTTATGTACAATACACTAACCTTCAGTGTATGTCCTTGGGCGTCACCTCCAGACCTTTTGTTAGTCACATTCCACTCAAATCCCCTAATTAAAAGGAAAAAAAAACCCACACATATGTAAATTCTGTCTATCCCCGTAGAAAAAATGCGTTAGTTTATGTATGTGAGTACTTTTGTATGTAGTACATAACTGTAGTCTCAATTTGTTCTCATTACCGATGCAGGTACCGCTACAAATACATATCTAATGAGTGTGAGATAAAATTGTCACTAGTTTTGGGGTCAAAGCTACTTCTGACTTGATTTTAAGCTAACATTCTAAATGAAAATTGAAAACTGTATTACGAGTTTCCATTTATTTATTCACAGATACGAAATCTTAGTCTTCACTGAGCAGACGAATTTTTCTAACCAATCATCATCACCTGCTATGTCACCTGCCTAGCGTTTTCCCAACCTGATGCAGGTGAATACGAGCTTCTGTCTATTTGACCTCCACAACCCAGTTAGTACTGGGTAATACAAAACCCTTGGTAAGACTATGTAGTTTTCAGACTTTTGAACCTCTGACTATCTGTAACGAACTAACGACTCCGACTATCAAACATGTAAATATGACATCCGGTACTAACGGCTTAGCGTACTTTCCGAGGTACGGAGGTAACTCGGTATGTAAAGGGTGGTCACCCATCCACGGATCAACCTAGGCAAGCTCGGCTTAACCTGAATCGAGCGGCTGGTATTTTGTTTCAATAAATATACTATGTTTATGTTATTTATTTTTATATTTGTTATGTTGTTGCTACTTGCGACATCCTTTATTGTTAAGAAGATGACTAACACCGCGCTGTGCGATGCACCGTGAGATCCGCCGTCTCAGTAATCCGACCGTGGGATCGAAGATTGGGCAATGCCAGTGACAAGTGTTAATTTTAGGTTTAGTGCTTCACTCTTGTTTCTCACATCGATCAATTGTCACGCAACTTAGAATTACCGATTTAAATGACTGTAATTTCTCCATTAATTAAATTTCATAAGTAAATTATATCGGTTTTATTTGCATCCTCGTCTGCAGCCGAACGTAATTTATTGAGTTATGTTATGCATATTAGCCGAGCTATCATATTTTTGCAGACGAAATGCTATCACTACTCGTATCACAATTATAATAAAACAAAGTCCTTTGCCGAGTCTGTCTGTCTTTTGTTTGTGTTTTGAGTTTATCGCGAACAACAGCATGAAAACCGGTGCAGTACTTATACTGCACCGGTTTTCATGTTTTCATGCTGTTTTCACCAATGGATAGAGTGGTTCTCGAGGAAGACTTTACTATAAGCAAAGCCGCGGGTATTAGCTAGTAAGTAATGAATAAATAACGCTAAAGTCACATGATCTGATGCACTTAATTTATTTACTTTCTCTTTCACTCATTCATAATAAGTTGTTGACCTTACTCTGCTGTTATTTCTTGCGTCATCAAAATTGACCTCCACTCCATTCTTACTCATTCATAAATATTTATAATATTTTATTTTGTGACGAAAATTAGGTATAATTTTATGCAGATTTGCATTATCGAAGTTTTGTTTACTAATATAAGAGTATTTCTGGTTGTAAAGTGATGTATTATGTAAACTTGTTAGAAAGTAGTTTGACAGGCAATTTGACAGGTTCGATTTTTTTGTTTTTTTTTTATTTGCCTTATGCGATGGTTCTATTGGCGCGTTGTCATAGACGGGTTCACGGGTACTACTAACGCAACAGGTTTAAAAAAATAAAATCCCACAAACGTGTGTACCATGAGCGCCCAAACGTATGGATCCAAGCTCCAAGAGAACGAAACGCCCGGATGCTTCCACTGCGAGGATCGACCGGAGGACACGATGGAGCACACTGGAGGTGTGCCCTGCTTGGGCAGAGCCCCGCCGTGCTATAGCGGCGATCGGCGGCGGCGACCTCTCACGCCCGGCCCTGGTGCAAGCCATGGTCCGGGGCGAAGAGGAATGGGACGCCGTCGCCTCCTTCTGCGAAGCAGTGATGCTAGCGAAGGAGGTGGCGGAACGTGAGAGGGAGAGAACCTCTCGTCCCAGCCGCCGCGGAAGACGCTCCGGGCATCGGGGGCCACGTGATGGCTTCCGGCTACCGTAGACGCGGGCCAGTGGACGGTGAGTAATGGGCTAGCTCGCCGTCCGGCCGTCTCATGACGGCAACAGACCGTGTCGACGGCCGACGGTGCGTTCGTGTTCCACGCGCGTCGGGGCTGCGGATTATCGAATGGCATAACGCGGCCTCGGCACAAGGGCGAAGAAGGAACATGTTTTTTAGTCAGTAGAAGTCTGACACTCCCTTCCACTCTGCCCAAGAGCGGGGGGGTTATTTGATGATTTTCCACCCACTAAAAAAAAAAGCTCCAAGAGAACGAAAACGCTCTCATTAGTAATGTTTACTGGCTCTCATTAAATGGGACTGCTTCGTTGGTTGAGTGGTCACAAGCGCAACTGCTGAACATGAGGTCCTGGGTACGATACCCCGCAAAGTGTTACTGGGTTTTTCCATCAGGAATTTCTCAGTAGCAGCCACGGAGTCTCGATCTGTGCCCGGTTGATTGCAATAGGCTCGCCCCTATTACATGGGACTTCAGCATAACTGGCGAAATGTGGGTGTACCTACTATTAGGTGGATCTCTGTGTAACCCTTCGGGGATTACAGCCATTTACAGGTGTGGTGTACATCTAATAAATAAAGAGAGAAGTCCTGACTGACTGACTGACTGACTGACTGACTGACTCATCAACGCCCAGCCCAAACCCTTGGACCTAGATAACTGAAATTTTGCACAGAGGTTCCCTTCATAATGTAGACAAGGAATAAGGAAGGATTTTTCGAAATTCAACCCCTAAGGGAGTTAAATAGGGGATTAAAGTTTGTATGGAATAAATAAAGAGAGAAGTCCTGACTGACTGACTGACTGACTCATCAACGCCCAGCCCAAACCCTTGGACCTAGAAAACTGAAATTTTGCACAGAGGTTCCCTTCATAATGTAGACAAGGAATAAGGAAGGATTTTTCGAAATTCAACCCCTAAGGGAGTTAAATAGGGGATGAAAGTTTGTATGGAAAATCGTCATTTTCACGCGGGCGAAGCCGCTGGCAAAAGCTAGTTACATGATATGGAATAAAAACAGTAAGTATAAAGGCTATCTGACTGCAGCTTTCCTACTCCAGTAATGCTACTGATCATAGTACAACAGTTTTTTTTCTTAAGTAAGTTTTTCTAGAATAGGTAGGGTACTTCTAAGATTGCGAATTAATTACAAAACGGATGTTTTTTCGCGTTGTCTTCAACTTGATAACGACATGAGTAAATTGTAAACAACTTGATACTCGGTTACTACTCAACATTTGTTTTATACAAATATCTGACGTATTTCAAAGTAAATATTATTGTTACAAGCGTCGACCAGCATATTTTGAACTGTCATGACGCTGTCAAATAGACCTACAGATAGTTGTTCCGGGTCTGGGTATTTGTGTATGTGAGTTTATATGTTTGTGAACGCACCCACGATACAGGAGAAATTCCTAGTGTGGGGCAACGTTTTTTAAAAAAAAAAAAAAATGTCAACGAACTGTCAAAATTTGTTCCTTTCTTGCCGCTATTGTCGATGAGGTAATATAAAAATTAATGGAGAGGGAGAGGAATAATATAAAAGTGGAAGGAGAAACTGATGCAACGGCGCGCGGCGTCTGACAGGGGAGGACGGAAGAAGATTACGTGTTGCACCGACCCCAAATAGGACGGGAAAAGGGCAGGAAGTTGATGATGTATCTTAGTATACTGGCCGCCTGTTCAAAGTTTTAATCTTTGTCTTTCATCATCATCATCATCATCAGCCATTAGACGTCCACTGCTGGACAAAGGCCTCCCCCATAGAACGCCATAAAGATCGGCAGCCTGCCGTTTGCATCCACCGGTTGCCCGCGACTCTCACGATGTCGTCGGTCCACCTGGTGGGAGGCCTACCAACGCTGCGTCTTCCGGTTCGTGGTCGCCACTCGAGAACCTTTCTTCCCCATCGGTTGTCCGTTCTTCGAGCGATTTGGTCTGCCCATTGCCACTTCAACTTGCTTTGTCTTTATCTCTTGTTTGTTGTATAAAGATAACGGGCCACAGGGGAGAATGGCTATACAAATACGAAATGTAATAATGGCAAACATTCGTAAGCATGAGAGATAAGTTCTGGCAACTGAATTTTGAAACAGTTATTTGCAACCGATTGATTGAGTTGAATATTGCATTCACTTTTAGTTTGGATGACAATGCATGGTTAGCTAAGTGACGTCTTGCTAAATCCAATATGACGGACTCCTAAAGAAAGAGGGTTCCGTGCAAAAAAAAACCGTTGAAATTGTTAACAAAATTCGATTCAAATGGAATAATCCTCCGCCGCGTCTGTTCGTCTATTCGCGAAAAACTCAAAAACTCTTGAACCGACTCATGCTGTTTTCACCACTGGATGGTGTGTGTGTGTGTGTGTATATATATATATATACCTAGTAGAACCTTCTCTGAGAACTCAAAGAAGGTTTTAGTAAGTATATAATTTGTTGCGGGCGAAGCCGCGGGCATCAGCTAGTAAGTATTTAATAATTTCACGCCGAGGTCGCAGGCAACAGCTAGTATTTCATAAAAGTGACATAATTTCATAGATAAGGTTTTAATCACCGTTGTTTTTTTAAACATTCAAAGAACGTGTCGTTCTGATAAGATTGTTTATACTTCGTAACACCTTTCAGGGTTATTTGGTGTGGCGATAACAGCAGTTTTTTATGTACTAATACAATATTACAAGCTTCTATTCGAGGAAAGAGTAGGCTGAGGTATAAACATAACATCCACAAATTTCACCCTTCTCCAGGAAAGCAGTAAGGACACCCGTAGGATCATTCCCACTACTGCACAGTCCTACGATAGAACTAGTGGGAATATTTTTTGCCACTAGTTCTACGATTCAAGGTGGTACGAAATCGTAGAACTAGTGTTAACAAAAAGTCCCATCCGTCATTCCGACCGCGCCCTACGACGACTTCCCTGTCCTTTTTTGACCTTCGCTGAACCAGTCATTTTAAATCAGCCCCAATAATTATTCCAATTAAATCCAGCCTGTCCCTTGGCCGACTTCCCCAGTAACACCCTAAACCGAGACCCGTACCCCGCCGCAGCGGTGCCTTGAGCGCGCTGTCACTTAGTTTTTAAGTTTTAAGCCCTGACTGGAGGGCTTACGATGCATGTACATAGATAATTAATTACATTGTAATTAAATGCGTAGTAAACAATGATTTTTTCACGTCACCGGTTGACCTTATAATCATGATGCAGCCTGCATGCGCAAACGCATGCGAAAATAATCGTTTCATTATCATGATCTGTCAAGAACTCAAGAATCAATCAGTCAGTATCATGTCTTTTCCCGACTATGTTGGGGTCGACATCCATCATAGCCGGATGCAGCTGAATACCAGTAATTTACATGGATAAATTGCCTATCTGACCTCCACACCTCAGTTAGTACTAGGCAAATATGACGATCCCTCTTGCAAAGACTGTTGTCAGACTTTCAGGCGGCTTAGTAGGCGACTCGGCCGCTGTAACTCGCCCGATCCGGTCGAGACAGGAATTTCACTGTTCTGACGCTGACTACCTTTTACGACTGTCAAAGATCTAAACAGGTACTGACCAAAAGTTTAACGTGCTTTCCGAGGCACGGAGGAAACTAGGCAAGTAATGGGTGGTTCCTGAAGAAAACCACATAGTGCTTTTATAATAATTTCGCGCGGACAAAGATTGCAGGGCTCCGCTAGTTGTTTAAGGGCAGATTCAACCAAACTAGAGTAAGTTTTTACTCGAGTCGAGAGTAAGCTACTGCTTTGTATGACAATTTTTATTCTTGAATAAACAATTGCATAGTAAGTAGTAGTTTACTCTCGAGTAAAAACTTACTCTAGTTTGGTCGAATCCATCCTAAATACAATAGCAATTCCCTATTCCCTAGCAAAGTAAGTAGTAGTTTACTCTCGAGTAAAAACTTACTCTAGTTTGGTCGAATCCATCCGAAATACAATAGCAATTCCCTATTCCCTAGCAATACAATTCAAAATCCTTCCGATTGTCATAAAAGCGTGTAATAGAAGGTTATTAAAAGACCGCATTGTGGTGTGACAGCTATTGAATGAACAACACTTGTCATTCATCCTTCGCTCAAGTATTTGTTTGTGCCCGTTTATCTGCTTAACCTCAAATAAAACAATGCTACTTGATGTTAGAGACAAACACATACCCCCTTATTAATAAAAAAAAGTTAAGCCTGCTTAAACTTACGCTTGGTTTATCTCGCATGCCGTCCCTTTCATTTGAATATTTTTGAAGTGAGACGGCATGCGAGATAAACCAAGCGTAAGTTTAAGCAGGCTTAACTTTTTTTTTATTAATAAGGCCGTTAGAAGTTATAAACAAAGGGGAGATTAGATAACCCAGTCTGATGATCGGAGAAAAACATAATGTTATTGTATTAAAATGGCCATGGATTCAAGATACGAGCGCGTAAAACAATTGATTTGACAATAGTAATAACTAGCTGATGCCCGCTGCTTCGCCCACGTGGATGTCGGTATAGCGCGACAAATTATATACTAAAACCTCGGAACCACTCTGTCCATTGGCGAAAACAGCATGAAAATCGGTGCGATAATTCTTGAGTTTATCGCGAACAGACAGACATCCAGCCAGACGCGGCGGTGGACTTCGGTCCAGTCAGCCGCGTTTTGGTTTCTTGCTATTTGGTATCCACTGTGTGATAATTTTTGCCCATTGCTCCTCCGACTTGTGGCAGATATGACCAGCCAGTTCTATATCATCCTAGCAACTGTACTGCCAGCATCAGCTATTTGGGGTCTGATGCCAAGTATGGACTTTTTGATGCAGTTCTTTAATATTGACGCCAGGATATACTTCGCTCTATAGTTGGTTGGCAGACCCCAAGTGCGAATTTCTGACGTCTTTAAACGACCATTTTTGCGCTCCATAGGTGAGGGTAAGGAGAATACACAGTCATGCTCATTTGCTCATGAGCTTTCTTTTAAGTGACAAAAGGAGAGATCCCTTCATTAAATGTTTCGTCGACCAGTAGTTTTCCAGGCATTATCCCAACAAGGAGAACTTTAAAAGCTTGTTACGACATAATGATTTTGTGATAAGAGTAGAACAGACTTTTGATAAAATTGAGCCATTCCAAATTGCATCAATAATTATGCATTGCATAGTCGCGTGCCCCGATGTGATATCTGTCTATCTATCACAGCATTTTGGTTCTATTATACATGAATGACATGCTATTAAACGCTTTTCCAAGGGAATATCATGTATTATTGTAGTACTTGACTTTGATTGCTAATAAATCTAAGTAATAAAGCTTTATGTCCTCATCATCTGCCAAACCTTTCCCAAACTTTGTTGGGGTCGGCTTTCAGTCTAACAGGATGCAGCTGAATACCAGTATTTTACATGTAGCGACTGCCTATCTGACCTCCACAACCCAGTTAGTACTGAGAAATACGACAAGACTGGTTGTCAGAATTTCTGCCACTTACCACCAAGTGACAGTCAGGACCAACGGTATATCGTACTTTCCGAGGCACGGAGGAAACTCGGTATGTATGGGTCCATGGGACCATCTACGGAGCAACTTAGGCAAACGCGGCTTCATCTGAAGATCGATCCTAGCGTATGTTATTAAAAGTTATACATTGCATAATTGCGTGCCCCACTGTGATCTATTTGTCTCTATAATACTACGACTCATGTCAAACTAGCGAATGACATGCTATTAAACGCTTCAAGGGAATATAATCATTATTGTAGTACTTGACTTTGATTGGTAATAAATCTAATAAAGCTTATGTACTTGTGGTCGTACTTTTCGTAAAGTGCCGTGTTATTAGGTACAGACGCCCGCACATCAAGCTCGCAATAGGGTCGCCCCTTATTTTTTTATAGTTAGCCCTTTTTGTCCCACTCCTGAGTCCTGGGCCCCGAGTCTGCTATTCAATAGTGTCAGAATGGTCGATCATTGATCTCATAATGGTTGATTGACGACAAGCCAAAAAGTACCTTAAGTCGACAGGCATAAGGTACTTTTTGGCTTGTCATAAATCAACCATTATGAGATCAATGATCGACCATTCTGACACTATTGAATAGCAGACTCGGGGCCCTGAGCAAAGACCTCCCCCCATTCCCAAGCACTAATTATAACTTTGTATGTGAAGCAACACTGTGCCTAAATGTACACCTTATTGTATTATCTTTTTTCTTAAATAAATTATTCTATTCTTACTCTATTCTTATTCTTATTCCTTCCACTTCTTACGATGGCATGGTTCTTCGCGCCAGTTGGTGAGAAAGCCATCAAAGGCGTCCCGTAATCCTCTCCTCGATCTGCCACGACCCCGTCTAGCTGTATCAGGGCTCCAGCCTTGCTGCGGCGCCCTATTACATGGAATTTAAACATAACTGGAGAATTATGATAATTAGCTACACGTCTGCTTAACCCTTCGGATTTAACAGACGTGTTGTAATATTATGTTATTACTAGCTTTTGTCAGCGGCTTCGCCCGCGTGGAAGTCGGAAAACATCAAAAATTACGATTGTTCATACAAACTTTCATCCCCTATTTAGGGGTTGAATTTCGAAAAATCCGTCCTTATTCCTTGTCTACATTATAAAGGGAACTTTTGAGCAAAATTTCAGCTTTTTAGGTCCAAGGGTTTGGGCTGGGTATTGATGAGTCAGTCAGTCAGGACTTCTCTTTTTATTTATATAGATTATACTTCGAATACTTTATTTATGTAACTAAAACTTCGCACCCATCAGTTAAATAACCCTGTTATTGAGGAATAGACGTCATATTTACCTAAAAAATTAGCACCTGTATCAATGGTTTCTTATAATAAGCACAAGTGCAAAAATACCCATTTATTTGTTCTCTATTAACACCTGTGACGTTTCATGGTAATATTTTGCATAAATATTATTTAAATAAATTAGCTTCAGACCATCCTCCATTTTCATTTCGTGCTGTAATAACAAAATTGTAAATATAAACGTGTCTGGTAGTATTATGGTTACTGTTACTAAGAATATAACGTGATATTGACAAAAGTTCTCTATTAAACTCGTCATCTCATCAAATACCTACTTATCTCTTTTCTAGCCGTATCATCTTTCAGTTTATCCATATTCTTTGGTCTTCAGCTACTCTTATGTACACAACAACTCCTTTGAAGAAAGAAGAAGGTCACAATTGCCCTTATCCCATCCCAATTGGTTTGGGGTTTCTCTGTGTCTCGCCTTCACCTTCTCCTCGCACCTCCTTTCTCGTCATATCATTCTCAACACAGTGCATCCATCGTCCTCGTCATCATCATCACTCTTATAGAGCCTACATTCCTATTCAAAATGTTCCCCACTTCAGTTTGCTTATTCTTCCGCATAACATCCGCATCAATCGTGTACGAAAAACAGGATATTTACTCACGCGTTTGATACTCTATTTGTTAATTGATCGTTTTGTTTATCATTTTTTATAGCAAAAAAAACTAAGTCGCTAGTCGTAACTACTCGTAACTGGTAGTCCGCTTGGTAGTCATATCATGACAGCCCTATTTGGCCTCCTAATACGTTGCTACAATGGACGATGATGGGATATTCCACAATTAGTTACGTCACTTAGCAAACGGATTAATGTTCGTAGTTCATTTTTATGATTCTATGCTATTGCCATTATCATCAACGAACTCCGACTGTAGAATATCGACTAATCATTATCGAGAGTTTCTCGTGTTATTCTCCTCCTATTTGCCTAGCCTTCTCCTAATTATGTTGCTGCGGCTTCCATTCTCACCGAATGCAGCTAATTACCAGTATATTACATTAATCAACTGCTTATTTGAACCCTAGTTACTGGGTAATAGGATACCCCTTAATAATACCAGTTGTCAGACGGTTTCGGTCTTTTTTTACTACCCGTAACGACTTTCAAACACAGTGTGTATCATAACGTGCTTTCCGAACCATAAATGGTTTTTCTTAGGTAATGTTATCCTTGGTCCATTAGTAACTAATCAATAATGTATAATCCTATTAAGCAAGTTAATTAAAATCGACACGTGTACTACCAGTTAAACCCGGTCAACACTTGATAGTCGACCTAGTGCGAAATGAACGGCATTGTTATCCAGTAGATAATAGTAACGAGGTTCTGATGTTATTGTGAACAACACAAACGGGTTTACTGTACTAGTTGTGTTTGTTATAATAGCCGTATGTTATTAGTTTAGTGCATAGATGTAGATAGACTTGTGTTTGTGTCCGACCGCAGGTCGATTTCTAACCGAAGTCTCATCAACATCATCAGACGTCCACTGCTGGACGAAGACCTCTCCATAGAATGCCATAACGAACGGCAATGTGCGCAGTGCGAATGTTGTGTGTTGCCAGGGCCAAAGTCCGTTGAGGGTGGTAGCGGGACATCTGCTGGGGATTCTTAGCACCCCCTGCTCCAGTGTTAGCCGAAGTCTATTCCACTCCTATTCTGTGCTGCCAGACAAGGTTCAGCTCTAAAGATGAAATGTTTTTAATTTAAACCCATACTGTATTGGTGTTACATGCCATGCGAGAAATACCTCTCCGGCAACCAAGTGATAATTGTACACATGAATCCGAAAAATCAGAGGTGTGTATCATGGGTTCGAACTCGAGACCACGCGACTAGACTAGCACTGCTGCACTGCTAAGTAACTTAGTAAACCTCATTACTCCACAACTAGGTCTCAGCTTACGCTATCATTATCCAGTATCTTTTCGATATTACAAACCGCAGGTGTCGCTTTATATTACGGTATCGTGTTCAGTTTGGTATCAAGTCTCTTGGTTTTAACACGAGAAGAGTATTATTTTTCGTTGTAAATCTGTCTTTGGGTGTCGCAACTCTAGGTATAGCTAGGAAGACTTTATTAAATCTGTGGATTGGGAGGTAGGTGGTCAATCTGAAAATCTCTTAACCGATTGCAGACCTAGGTTGGCCTCTGTAGATATTATCTGGCCAAATGGGGTATCCTTGATATATCCCAAACAAATTGCCAGTGTGGAGCCTTTCTGCAGGCTATACGCCACCTTCTGTTCTGCCCATCCTGCACAACCACTTTCAGGATTTAATCGAAGTAAATGTTTGCTTGCATGTTTGCATGTTGCTCTCAAAACGGAGAAGGAAAACATCGTGAGGAAACCGGCATGTCTTAGAACCAAAAAATTCGAAGACATGTGACATCTGCCAATCCGCACTGGGCCCGCGTGGTGGATTATAGCCCATCCCTCTCCTAGAGAGGAGGCCTGAGTCCCTGCAGTGGAAACATTATAGGCTGGTGATGAAATGTTTGAGCTGAGCAGGTGGTTACATACTGGTCTGGCACAGTTTGAGTTCATCGACACGTAGGGAAGAAGATCGTGCTGAACTTGACAAAGTCATTTAGATTATTGGCAAGTCGAGAGCAGTTTTTGGCAAACCCATACAAAAGAACATCAACAGTCTGGTTTGATGATCGTCCCTATGCTTTTTGGCCTTGTTCTGGTCTATCTCCTGCTGATATTGGTTAGTCTATCTCCTGCTGATATTATAGAGAAGAGGAAATTAAGTTTTTCCTACTGCACCGCTAATCTTTTCTGATCGCGGGATCCAAGACAGTTACATTGTTCCTCTGGAACTTCGTTAACTGTCTTAGCGCTTTCCTGGTGGTCGCCGCTGTTGATTCTGCTGGCACACAGAAGTTGCAGTGGTTTAGGAATAGTGTGGCAGTTTGGTCACAAGTCTATATAGATAATTATATTTATGATGTAAAAGAAAATACTTTTCTAACCTTCAACTTAACAATGGCAACCTTTACGCTATTGAAACGTCACAGATACACCGGTGATGTGAAAGTGGCGGGAATTTTGGCGGGCTGTCAACGGTCGCCGGCAAAATGGCGTCGCGTCTATTACGTTAGTTAGATGGTTCGCGTCATAGTGGAAACGTTTTTGGAGATGATTTATAGGTACAGACGTTTGCACATCAAGCGACACGATACTGGTAAAATTTCCCGATCATACTATAATAACATTATAAGTACTAACTACTAATAAATAAATACAGGGCAAATGCGTGTTACTACTTTACTAGAGAGTAGTTATGGTACAAGCCCACCACACTATTCCCAAACTACTGTAACTTTTGAAAGCCAGAGTCAAAAGTGGCGACCACCAGTGCAGCACCAAGACAATAAGTGCTTGGCCAGACTGGCAGCGCGGCGCGGGGAGCGGCGCGGGTGCGGCAACGCGCGCGATTTGCCTGTCCGCACTGGACCGCGATTTCGTTCCGAGCGTTGTCGCGTTCAACTGTTCGTCCAGTGTTTGTCAAAATATAATATGGATGACGAAGACTTGTTTTTATTGGAAAATTCTTACTTTAAATGGCAAATGCTAAAAGTGAAAAATGGAGTTAATAAAATTAATTTAACCAGAGAAAATGAAGGAGAATTTTACACACTGTATGAAAGATTGCGAGAGCAACCTCAAAAGTTTTTTGAATATACAAGAATGTCAATGGATACGTTTGACTACATATTACAAAATATAGAAAATTATATTATAAAAAAAAATAACAACTTACGCCGAAGCAAAAAAAAAGCAAAAAATTTTTTGGTAAGAATTTTAAAATTCGGTTATTTTAATTAATTGGATACTTCTATAAATAATTATAAATAATTGGATTAATTTCTTAAGCTTTAACTTATAAAAGTTAAAGCTAAATAAATAAATCCAATTTATCTGGTTATCTGGCGCAGACTAAAGTTTGAGATACGCCGCTCCCGCGCGGTTTATCGCTTGCCGCCCCGCGCAGTCACTGCGGCCACTTGTATGAACGAGCTATGGCACGAGTTGCCCGCGCGCTCCCCGCGTAAAGTAGCCCGCGCCGCTTCCCGCGCCCGCGTGCCCACTACGGACACTCAAATGAAGTTCCATACGTTTAAGTTTGTCGCGCCGCGCCCGCCCCGCGCCCGCGTTTGCAGTCTGGCCAAGCACTATAGCTCAACGAATTATTCAGCACAAATATTTCCTCTCATAGAGACGATGCCTGTACTGTATCCCATCAGTGGACTGAGGACATGGCCGATTATACAAGCTTCCATTATCTGTTCTGCTAACGTTATTCACTATCAGCATCAGCTGTTTTTCATGTAAACCTAGGTACGTATAGTATGACAGTCTGTTTTGATATAATTTATCGGGAAATGGGTTATCGCTGTGTCAAAGTGGTCAAGTTACAAGTTAGCCTATCACTAATGCTGATAAAATTAGCTGTTTTAGTAATCCATAAATGGCTGTAAATGGAGGAGCTCGTGGTTACAGGCGCTTGGGTCGATCTTCGGGTTAAACCACTTTCCATCCAGATTATTTTGGAGTAATAGAGAAGGCTTCCCACTAGGTCTAATCGATGACCTGGTGAAGGTTGCGGGAATCCGCTGTATGCGAGACGCACGGGACCGGTCAATGTGGTGACACTTAGCTTAGGGGAGGCCTATGTCCAGCAGTGGACGTCTTTTGGCTGAAATGATGATGATGATGATGAATAGAGAAGTATGGAAGAAGAAAACATGCGTCGACCCCAAATAAATTGGGTTAAGAGAGGAGAATGATGAAATCTCAAGCTCTCTCGCGTGAGCTGCATTCGTATTTGTTTTAGACCAGGTTTCGAAGTTATTACCCGACTACGGCAAAGCCAAAGGAGGGTTATGATTTTGACTGGCTATGTATGTATGTATGTAGGTATGTGTGTATCTTCATCTGTTCCCTCATAGCTTCTAATCTTCTTATCGGAACTCGACATATTATGAGGTATCGTTAGAACCGTCTTAATTTTCCGCTGAACATAGGCTACGTGACGTGTCACAAAATGAGATTTGGCGCCCTCTAGCGGACAAAAAGTAAGGCTTAAAAAATAAAAATGGAGGTAAAAAAAAATATTTAACACCAAAATTGTTTAAATAAAAAAAAGTAAAAAACTAAAACCCGACTACGACAAAAAAAACGACGCTGAAAAAGTATGAAACAAGATTTTTTTTATCACTGATCATTTCATCATCTGTTTAATTTTCTCCCAACTATGTTTGGCGGCTTCCTGTCTAACCGAAAGCAGCTGAATGGCAGTATTTTACGTTCTTATCTGACCTCCAAAAACAAATTAGTATTTGATAATATGATACCCCATGGTCCGACTGGTTGTCAGACTTTCAAAGATGTCCAAATCATCAGAGTCAACAGATTAATGTGTTTTTCGAGGGACAAAGGAAACTCAGTCTACAGATAAACAAACAACTTTTCTATAGACATAATGAAACCAGAGCATAATTTGCATACCTTTATCTAAGTTTCTAACTTTATGACTGAAATGAAAAACTCTCCGCTCGATTTCCATTTAAAAATACTGTCCATTTGGTGTTGTCGATATGTGCCTGTAAATAACAGCTTTTGTGGGAAAAAAATTGCCATATTATACAAAAAAAATCTCAAGAATATTTCTATGATACACAAACGCTACAAAACAATTTAATTTGATTCACGTGTTACGGTCTTTCGAACCCAGATAAACCGGAATAAAATTTTCTGGTTTTCTTAAAATAAGTCATTTATTTTTAGGTGAGATTTTGATCAGCTGACATGCCTATAAAACCTAACCGGTTGTTTGTTGTGTATGGTCGTTTCATATATTGTTGGTACACACACAAACTTTTTGAAGAATATATTTCATCATCCTAGCCTTTTCCCAAGTGGGTCGGTTTCTAGTCCAACGGAATAATAATAATAAATTTATTTACTCAAACAGACAGATTGTAGTAGGTATACATGGTAATAGTAAAGTTCTTTCATAATAACGTTAAGTAGTCTACAGTCGAGTGGGTGAAGCGCTGTCCTCCTCGCTAGGTTACAAGATAAGCTGTGTTGAGGAGAAGCAGTCTCGGTCCCCTGTGCTTAAGGCGGGGTTGCAGTAATTTTAAGATTTTTGAACCTATAAAAATCGAACTAAATACGTGTTTTTTAATAAATAAAAATCATTACATAAAAATAGAACATACTCTCTAATAAATCGTAAAGATAGAAACGCGATTTAGAATGATCGGCTCGATACTTTTTTTTAACAAACATGACTCTAAATCACAATTTCAAACGTGTACTGCTAAGACATTTTCATCATGAATTTATATAAAAGTTATATCAATAGATAGAACTTTTTATTTTGAAGTAAATGTTGAAAACATATTGTACCTATAATTTCTTTACAGTTTTTCTCCAAGAAGCAAAAAACAGTCAAAAGGCCAAAGGCAGAATTCGTACCACCTATTTTTTTTTTGTTAAGTGATAGAATTTGTACCACTTATTAAGTCAATTAAACCATTCATTTTCATGTAACATTAGTATTTTTAGAAGTTCGGATTCATTAATTATATCAATCAAAAGATTTAAGTAGTTAAACGTAATTAATCTTAAACTAAACGTAGTTATGTTTTTAGAAGTTGCCATTTGTAAAATATCACGAGGCTCACAATGATAAATAATTATTTAAAAATAGAAATAACAGTAAATATAATTAACCAATTACACATTATACCATAAAATGAATAATTATTGCATACAATCTTAATAATTAACTATTTAATGATAGGAATTATTTTCGACATCAATGTTTTTTTTTGTATTGGCAATTATTTTATTGACAGGACAGGAAAATCTTTCCGAGTCTCTGTTCGGTTCTTTAATGTTGTTTTGGATTGTTGTTTGTAACTGCATCTGAGCAATTTAGCAAATTATCTGGCCATTTTTACGTTGAGTCGAGCTACTGCTCCTCCGTACTCTATCTGTTGATAGTTTTTTCGCGAAAGGACGGTTTATTAATTGTGCTGTGTGTGTACGTGCTTCTAATTAAAATGACGAGTTTGCAATGCATAAATTGCAACGTTCGCTTGTCCCGAATAAGAAGGCACGCTTTATCGGATGAAAGTGAAGATCTCGTCAATACTATTCGGCTGTGGACATATCCTAGAGATGTAAGTAGTTTCAAACATAACATTTTGCGTACGAGTGTGTCAGTTACGAAGTGATAACTTTTACGTGTTAAAAAGTAGTCCTTATCATTTAAACTACACGATATCATACTAAAATAATATGTGTGTACAAAAACTAAACTAAACATTATTTGAAAAAATAACAAACACCATTGTGGTTGTTTAATTAAATATTTACAATTTGTCCTATATAATGTACAAACACATAAGTGATCGTTTTGCATGTGTTGTTTACTTGCCTAAATAACACTAATGTCTTCTGTCCCCGAAGTGCCGGGCCTCCGCCGGCCTCCTTCGTCGGCCTACGGCCCGGTGCCCATGCCGCCCATAAAGTCATACTGCCGCGAGACGGTCGTAAAAATAACACTTCTTGTTTGCCTAACACTGTTATAATAGTTATTACTCTGTTAGTATGACTGTTATAGTGTCATAGTCATATAAAGCAATGTTGAGCCGTACACAAAATCACTTCTTTATTTCCAGATAACACCTGCTGACCATGTTTGCCGTGCATGCTGGCAGCTAGCTAGTCATCCCCGTTTTCTGATAATATGCCGAGGAGACGCTCAGGCCATCAAAGTGTTTGTGTTGTATGTGGGCAATCCATACTACGAATCAGTCAACGCAGGATTTTGATTGAAGGTGCAAATGAAGACGAACAAAGAATGGCTAACACAGTTGCTACTTGGATCCAACCACGAGAGGTATAACAACACATACATACCTAATATAACTTGTATCAATTAGGTGTCTTGATTTGATGTATGTGTTAAAACAATGTAAATTATTTCCCACTAATACCATGCATTTTTAAATGCAACCTTTTCTTTATTTATATATTTTTTATTTTAGCTTCGTTCTGAGGATGAAGCTTGTGTGCCGTGTTGGCTAAGAGCTAGAAGAACTAGGGTTGTTTCACCAAATGAAGATATTCAACCCATTGTACCTGATCATTTGGACGGTGATCATTCTGATTTGATGTGTGCTGTATGTGGTCAGAGTCTATCCGACCCAACATCAGATCAAGAATGGAATCCCGACAACACTGCTCGTTTGATGGAGCACCAGCAGGTATATGAAATATATTTATAGTAATTAGCTTATAATAATGTGTCATGCAAAGGGCAATTACTATTTTATGTTGCTAAATCTGGGACAATCATGATGGCTCTACTAACAACAAAAGGGTACTGGTTTTTCCATTGTCACATAGCCCTTCTCTCTCATATTAACACAACATAGATATTTTTGGTAAAGATTTTCTGTAAGGTGAAAACTGAAAACCAATCATTTTATTTATTTATTTAAACTTCATGCACAAACGTGGTACATAGGCGGACTTAATGCCACAAGGCATGGGTTTGGGTTTTTATGTCAAGAACTATTCTGTAGCTTGGTCATGTTGGGCACAATTTATGTCTGTCAGTGTTTAATTTGTGTTTCATCAATGTTATTTATATTTACAGATGTCATCCATGAATGAAGTTTGTGGAGTTTGCTGGGGCCAAGCTCGAGATTAATATTATTTATCCATGGAGAAATTATTATTATTTGCTTGTGGTATAGGTACCTATACCAAATTCGCCAGGCTCGTTCATATGTGGGTGAGCATTTTCGGTTTCATGGAGTATATACATTAGAGGTATCTCGAGAGAGAATACATGGCTTAGAGGGAATAAACCCAATGTTGCTTCGTGCTAAAATAAAGTCCCGCCATTCTTCTGCTAGAACTTATTTCGTTTTCATAGTTACAGAATCAAATATGAATGGTCGGGACGCAATCAAAAGTTATTGTTGTAATTGCATTGTAGGTTTAAGAAGTGGGATGCTGCTCACACGTTATAAGTATTATTTGGTACCTTAGCCATGAAGCATGAAGCCGCTCGCCATGAAGGTATGACCCGACCTGCCCCTTGCTTAGATGAAGTAATATTAAGAATAATAAAATAAATGTTAGATCCTACAAAAACAAAGTTGTTTTATTTAACCACACTTAAAACTCCATCAGCACTTCATCATTTATCATCATCATCATCAAACTATTGCAGACCGCTGCTGGACGCAGGTCTTTCCTAAAGCACCCTACTGAATAGGTACAATTCTCATGTCAATTTGCCAACTTATTGATAAAAACACTACAAAGATAGCACCAGCTATCTAGAACATATTATTATCCTTTTTCACCAAAAAAATGTTTATACTACTACACGTAATCCATACTAAGTAATATTATTGTTGAAGCAGGTGTTGTGATTTGGCAATGGAATGGCGTGTCAGGCGTGATCAACCAAATTAACTCTTCGATAGTATTTATCCAGACTTTTATTTGTCAAAATACAAGCAGATATTACACGTCCATTTTATAGTATATATGATGAATTAAGATTAATTAAATTGGACAATATTGGAGACGACACAAAACGTACACAGAGAGCCGTGAGCAGGAAGTAGTTGTCAACGTCAAAAACAGTAGACAGGTGACAGCTTCAAATGTCATATAAATATGGCTGCGTTAAGCTGCGTTCATGTAGAGCTTACATAATTCCTAATAATTATAAATGCGAAAGTAACTATGTCTGTCTGTTACTCTTTCACGCCTAAACGGCTGAACGGATTTTGATGAAAGGAGAAAACCAAACTCCATAGAAACTTGGGCCTGGCGTTACAGGGCTGAATTTTGGCCATTCATTAAAGAATCTAGGTAGGTTCCATGAGCCCAATTTTCACGTCTCCCAGTGATGGCCAAATTGATAATATCAGACAATGACATTTTAGGTTATTTAAATTATTTGAGATATTATATGTATAGATAATAAAGTTAAATAACATGATATTTTCGAGGCTTTGTTTCCTACGCAAGTCTAAAACCCCCATGCGCTGTGCTGTAACATAGCACTATGAGGTTTCAGGTAAGTAGATACCTACTTTCCTTAAAAAGTGCTTACGGGGGTGACTTCAGATTTAAATTATTGATATCACTGAAAACATCAGCTGAAAACTATGTTTATTAGACAAGGCCCACTTACCTAACTACTGGCTGATATTTGTTAGGATTATATCTGCTGGGGGATTTTTAATAGATTGTGATACCCAATAAATTAAAATGTAAATAAAACACATATTTATGTTAAATGGTTTTTTAATCATCTTCTTCATTAGGATTATCATAGTATAATAATACAGTATCCAGAAACTGTGCAGGAGGCAATTGATTACCTTGGTGCCGTGCCCAACTAAGATACCATATTATGCTCATGGTATGGGCACAGCAACCAACCGTTCTTTTTCCTATGATACAGGTGCAGTAATATTGAATTATAGCATCCCTTCCACTTAGAGAGCTGTAGATTCATCCTACTACTAATATGCCTGGATTTCATCCTTCTCTTAACATCCAGGTTAAGTCCGATGTAGATAGCTCTTGCTGTAGGTCACCGTCCACCTCCCTACACACTTCTATGACATATGAGCCATTTTCTTTTCCTTTTCCTGAATGAAAATGCCGGGATGCTCTATTTGCTCATACCCAACACGAGTGACAGACAACACTTGAAGCGCCCACCTGAAAATAATTTATCTACATTAAAGTGTGCTTTTACACATGCGATGTGTTGTGTGTGTCCACTTTAAAAATACTGATCTAAAGAAATCCTGAGGAGCTCGGAGCTTGACCATTATCACACCATTATCAATGTTTTAGCATACCAAATAACATTTTTAATGACCTTTCAAAACCAAAAGCTAAACTAAAGAATGTTAATAAAGCATCAATAAAGCAAATATACTGACCGTGCGTGGTAGGATCAATTCTCTTATAACTTCGTGTATTCTGCGTTCTTGCACGGTACTAATCCTAAGTGTATGACAACGAACTCTTCTCAGAAGAGAATGTCCACAGTGAATACACACCCGTCGGTGTCCCATAGGTGTCTGTTCACTTTGTTCTGGTATATTTCCATCACTAGATATAGCATTGGCATGATTCCAGCAAGCCAGGCATATAAAGTCATTTTCATTTACCTGAAACAAACATTTGACTATTAGGGTCTAGCAAGACTAGCATTAGCATTTAGCAATAAACATCTGGGTATATTTGGGTAGACCTATGCCCCTCATTACAATCCCACTGCAGGGACACAGACCTCCACTCTGAGAGAGGGAATAATAGGTTGTAATTAACCATGAAGGTTCAGTCCGGTTTAGCGATGTGATGTCTTCAAATATGAATTTATTGCACATTATGCTATCATTAAAATACAACTATAAACAGACAACTGAACATGAGCGATAACACTACTTAGTTTGTTTACATTAAATAATTACATATGATTACAAAAACGTTATGTTAAATAGAAATATCGGATACTAACCGTTTGAGGCGCTACCCATTCTTGAACAATTGAAAGAATAATCTTCCAATCTTCGCCTTCCACATCATGAGGACCGCAACAATGCAATGTTGCGGTCCTCATGATGTTGAACCCAGTCGTCAAATGAGCAAAGTACAAATACGGTTTTCTAGCAAATGTCAGCAGGGGTGGCAGTTTAGAAACGGTGTCCAATGTTCAAGCGAGGGTCAGTCAAAAAGCAATCAATTTCGGAGTCCAGTATTCGATCAAAGGTCTTAGAATAATAAAATCTCGAGAGATCTGGAAAAACACATTCACTTGCACACCAAACGAAAAGCGAATGACATGACAATTGACTTGACAGCCGTTGACATTGACACTTGCGTTTACTAGTGCATTCCGTGGTGCAGCCGATTTTATCGATTATTTATTTGGTTTTTTACAGGTTACGTTAAAAATCAATTATATGACAGATTTTAAATAAACATCTATTTTAATAAGTAAAAAAGTGATAATACATAATGATAATGATTAATAAAGATAATGCAATGAAGTATTATTTAATTATTTGTAAGAATATCGATATCCACTAAGTCGATCTTATTCTTAGGGTACGCTCTATTGATATAATAACAGCGTTCGTGAAGTTAGTGACAAAAAATGAAACAAGTGTTGTAACGGTTTAAAAAGACACAACCTCAAAAATAAAACTGGTTATAACTTTAAGGTCCTAACTTCTAAAAATCTATGAATTTTAAAAGGGCTTGCCTATTGTATTGACTACCAATTAAAACAAAAAGTATCCCAAAACACGACATTTTATTAGCGGTACGAAACTCCCATACAAGGCTGCCTTTCACCTTTAGGCATTATATCGCTCGCGCGGCAGGGCGGGGGGCGAGGTCGTGCGTACATAAAAACAAAGTACTGCAACCTCGCCTTAATGGTACAGTGATAAATACATAACATAGTACAATTTAGAATTTGGAATGCAGCTGAATGCCAGTTATCATCATTCGCCCGCCATTCTCTTACCCTTATCGCAATTTATTGAGGTCGACGCAACATGTCTCTTTCTTCCATACTCCTCTATTGCCAGTATTTTCATAGTATTTTACATAAAGTGACTGCCTATATGACCCCCACAACCTAATAAGTATTGAGTAATGTCATAACTCATATCCCTTATGGGCCTACCACACGCTCAAGCTTCACCACACTCTTGGTTCACACTTCACAGTACATCGCGCGTATGGTTGGTAAAACTGTATTACCATTACCTACCACACGCACGATGTACTGTGTGCACCGTGTAATCGCGCAGGCAAGACTGTGGTGAAGTGTGAGCGTGTAGTAGGCGCATTAGTAAGACTGGTTGTCAGACTTTCGGGCTACGACTACATGTAAAGACTGTCAAAGATCTTCAACGGCTTGGCGATGCACGGAGGAAACTCGGTAGGTATGTAATGGGTAGTCGCCCATCTACGGACCGACCTAGTCAAGCGCGTCGACCCCGAGCGACTGTTATAATTTAGCCTAGCCTAGCTCTTGAAGAATATTTTTAATTCTTACCATTCCAAAGTTCACTCACTATTTTAAACTCTTCTTCTTATTTATAAAAATAAAATCTAAATAAGACGTGCTCGTGTACGTTTTAAAGGTACAAAGTCCAATGCGGTCGTTCCCAGTGCTATAGCTGTCCACGTGCCAATATATTTAGTCTGTAGAGATAGTTGGAGTTTCTGAATCATCTGCTGGGAGCAAAATTTCATCATTTTTGGGACGTGGTGCTGATAGATTACTTTCTTTATCGTCTGCCGAGCCTTTTCACAACTAGGGGCTTGCTAGTCTAACCGAAGCATCTAGATCCAGTATTTTACATGCCTATCTGACCTCCACAACCCAGTTAGTCCTTGGTATTACGATACCCCTTGGTAAGCCAGCTTGTAAGACATTCGTGCCGTGCCACCGGCCACTATTCAAGATTTATAAAAATTGAAATAAAATCTAAATAAGCTGGTGTACGTTTTAAAGGTACAAAGTCCAGTGCGGTCGTTCCCAGTGCTATAGCTGTCCACGTGCCAATATCTGAGTCTGTAGAGATAGATGAAGATTCTGAATCATCTGTAGAGAGGAAATTATCATCATTTTTGTGCGAGCTTCTGCCACTGGATTACTTCAACCACACAGTTCATCATGATCTGCCAAGCCTTTACCCAACTATGTTGGGGCTTCCACACTTATAGGATGTAGCTGAATACACAGCGCAGTTAGTACTGACAGCCTTGAGCCTAGACTAACGGCTTAACGTACTTGTCGATCTTTACCTTCAAATATCTCGGTATCGCGACACTTTGGGGAACCGTGTTACGGGACATTTTTTGTACTCTATAATATAGAGTCATAGAGTGTTATGCATGGATAGAGGACATATTATGTCCTCTATCCATCACTTTCATCGTGGGCCGCGATTTCAGCAGGTTGATATGCCACATCGGTTCTATCCCCTTTATTATATTACTTACCCCGTCTGTCCACGTTTATCCAGTTAACCAATAATATAGGTTAACCGTTCCTGGGTCAAGGCCTCCCTCCATTCCATCGTGGTCTGCCGCGACCCCGTGTCGCTGTTACAATCTCAAAATTAAATATTTTAGTAAATTAATGAAAAAAAATTGAAATTGTTAATTAATTAAAATAAATTATTATTATTATTATTATTAATGAATTCTTTATTGCCATAAAAACACATTACTGCTCCAGAGCTAGGTACAGAGTACCTGTATTTCAGGAACAATGAATGAATCCATTCATTCTTTATTTATTCCAAAGAATTATGAATTATTTATTATCTCTGGTTGGATCAAAATAAATAAAGGTCATAGTGAGGTCTTAGCCCAGCATTGGAGTACCAAGCCGATAGTAACACCAGTTTTTTTTTTCAGATTAAAATATACCACATCGTTCTGGCACATGTTATATTTTTTTATTTCAACTAAATTCTACCGTGAATCATTCTAGTCTAAATTATTGCATCTATTACTTTCCGAGCAAAGTCTAGGAATTTTTTGTCAGCCACAGCCACGGGTGTAAACAGAATAATTGGAATATTCCGTTTTTATGTTGCTACGGGATTTATTTAGATTTGAACCTTCTTTCCTCTTCAGTAAGGCTTATCTTTGTCTAAGTCGAGTTGCGAAAATCTGAATGATAGCTTGCGCTTCTTTCGAAGTTACGTCTTCAGTGTCAGTGTCAAGATCACTAAACTCCTATATTAGCTCTTGGTGTTGCCCTCAATATTCGCCCGCGTGAAATTATCATAAAAATATAACTTGTTTGAATTAGATTTTATTAACTATTTCAAGGGTTTTTAATCTTTTTTCATGGCACCCAAATCTTTTTTCTAGAATAAAGTAGCCGAAATAAAGTAGAGAACAGTGGTGGCCCAGTGGTGGCGGCCCCGACTTACGAACAGTTGGTCGTGGGTTCGAACCCAGGCAGGCGCATTACTTTGTGTAATTTATTTCATCACCACTGCTCTCAAAACGGTGAAGGAAAACATCGTGAGGAAACCGGCATGTCTTAGAACCAAAAATTCGAAGATATGCGACATCTACCAATCCGCACTGGGCCCGCGTGGTGGATTATAGCCCATCCCTCTCCTAGAGAGGAGGCCTGAGTCCCTGCAGTGGGAACAATTATTGGCTGATGATGAAAGTAGCCGAAGTTATTCCTTATAACATCAGCTATATGCCAGTAAAAGTCTCATACAAGTTCAGCCAGTCAAGTAGTATTCGGAGATGGCCGGAACACGCCGACATTTTATTTATTTGTCAAAATTACAACGATCTTTATTCTTGTAACTGTAAAGTTGCTCTTAGAATACAGCTATTTATTACAAGTAAAAGGCCTGTATTGTTGACCTTGTTTTGTCTTACGCTGCATTGCCCTATCAGTCAACGATCTAAGTTGATCTTGACCTCAAATGTTCTGTTTGGCAGAATAAAAGAACTCCGTAGACGAGGACGTTGCGTCGCGGCGCGGTCGTTGTGCTTGCTTTTGATATTGTGATACATTGCACCTGACAAAAAAGGAATAAATTATGGCCTTACTTTTGATATGAAAGAATGTAATGAAAAAACCTTTTGGCGACAACCCCAAGTAGGTATCATAACTTCATGAGACAAGCGTGTATGAAACTTTCATCATTACAGCCGAAAGACGTCCATTGCTGGACATAGGCGTCTCACAAGTGACTCCACACTGACCGGTCCCGCTCGTCTCGCATTCAGCGGATCCCCGCAACCTTCACCAGGTCATCGGTCCACCAAGTGGGAGGCTTTTTAACGCAACGTCTTCCAGTTCGCGGTCGCCACTCCAGAACTTTTCGGCCCTATCGACCATCCGTTCTTCGAGCAATATGATTCACTAAACAGAATTTCTAACGGGTTTTAAACAACCTTGTTCTTGAAATTAACGCAGTCACCTATTCTAAATCATTGCGGAAATCCCAACTGTTTTAGTTTTACGACTTCGGCATATCGCCAAACGGCACTCGTAACGCTATTGGCACAATGTACGACAAATAATTCGAACATGATTTTTACTGTACGACCACACACACCGCACTTGGTCTCTGCTAAATGTTATTTAATTTCTTCTCCTCTAATTTGTAGTATAGCATAGCCAGCCAGCTGGTCAGCTCTGTCGCTAGCTTAATTCAAGTCCAACTCCACACTCGCATTGTATCCGAGATGGGTAGATTATAACACCCTATCTAACCAAATTATATCGGCGGAGGCCAGCTTGAGTACGCAGTCTGTTCAAAGAATTCCTTAGCGGCCACTGCAGTTCGGTTCGTGACCATTCCATTTCTTGAGCACCTAGCATCGTCTATTACGTTTGTTACACGGGTTTCCCCATCCAGATGGGTAATTGTATAACACACTTGCAGAGGCAATACCGATAATTTTGGCAATCCAACAACGTTCATAAATTTTACGTTTTTTTACGTTATTGAGTAAACTTATTTTACGCACATTCGAAGCAAGCTTTACCGAAGGACGGAAGGATATTCCCACGGACTGTGATAAAGAATCTGTTACACAATTCGGGTCAAGGTTAACTCTTAATGCGTGACCCACTCGCAATCGCTTTAATTTTGACAGGGATCAAAATCCATTTCGCACTAAGGTCACTGAACAGTTTGATAGACTTCGAGGAGCCTGAAATTGCTGCTTTCGCAGAATAGTAACGGGATAATAATACGAATTATGTTCCAAATGTTACTATTCGTTTTAAAGAATTTTAACATGATTCATATTATTAACCAATTAAGATTCTACTGAAACGGCCATTTTAGAACCTCTAGTTGTCTCAACCTTTCAATAATATATTGTTATGGTCTCACTAAACATTACGATTGTTATAACTACCTTTATGACGGACGACCGGAACTAACAGCGCACTGCATCATCTCGGAGTATAGAGAACGGGAAAATGATCATTCATACGTTCACTTAAGTTCAATCGGTGCTTTCGAATATTCTGGAACAATTTAACAATAGGTAACGACTTTGTTTTTATGGGAAAAACAAGGCAATTAGCACGATGATTAAACGTTTACTAGAATTAGTGAATTTAGGAGAATTAACTGCCTAGGTCAAATGAATTAAATCATCAACATGTTGATATGTAGATTTGACGTTTAAATTTGTTATTAGATGACCGCCCAAAAAAGGGAGTGTTATGTTTTTAATTTGTCTATGACATTTGCCCATAGATCATTTGCCAGTAATTTGTATCCTGTGTTGACAGGTGACGGAAGCAGGTTTTGCTAAACATAACCTGTCATCATCTCCTCATCATATCCAAGTTAACCGTCAAAAATAACTAAAATATCTCAGGTAATTAACGTTAGATACACGTCTAAAAATATCAACCAAAACATAGTATATTAAACTAATTTTATACCGTGGCAACTTTCCAGTTCGCGCCAAAACTAGCCGCGGACAGCTGACTGCAGTGCTATTCTCTAAAAGACAATTTCATGGCTGAAAGCTGTGACGAGCTCGTCGTCGAGACAGCCTTGAGATCGACCGAGCGTGTAGCGCTGATTTTATCTGTATTCACTCACGTGGCTGTGGTCGTCGACGAACTCTAGGCTGTTTCCTCCCGCCGCTGTTTCGTAGACGAATTAGGGCTTGCAACAAATTCTTTAAATCATAATCGATCAATCTCGACTGAGAGTTATAAGGGTTTAAAATATATATTGAAGGTCTAACTTGAAGTAAAATACTTGCTTTACAGAAATAGAGCAAAACTCTAAACATATTTCATAATTTTATAAATTTATTCCATATTTCTTATTACCTACATTTTAAGGCTGAATGACTATTCCTTTGCCTATTTCGATAACGCGACTCGGCAGCACGGCAACCAATCACCAATCGCCAATACAAACAAACGTCAAAACACTCGACTATCAACAAACGACGACGCTGTCAAAATCACTTGAATTTTTAATTTTAAAACTTCTATGATGTGCTTTTTATATTTATTTGTAACAGAGTCTACTTTGAAGTCACCCATCGACAGAACTCTGAAAGTGAAGACCCACTGCTTCCAAAAACACTACAACATAGAGCTCATATTAGAGGAGTGGTGTGAATACTCAGGTACAAGAGAGCTAAGGATTTACACTGAAGGATCAAAAACCGACGATAGCACAGGCGTCGGGGTGTTCTCCGACAACCTTAACATTAAGATATCCAAACCACTTGGAATGCTCAAGTCTGTTTACCAAACAGAGTGTGTAGGTATTATCCAAGCGGCACACGCTATAGAGGCCATGGAGGTTACGGATACCAATATTCGAATACTCTCCGACAGTGCATCAGTTCTTCAATCCCTAAAGAGTAATCAGATCACGTCGAGACAGTTACTAGAATGCCACAAGGCCCTAGAACGTGTGCGTTACCCCAGCAGGAAAGTTGTTCATAGACTGATGTGAGTGGAACGAATAATTAGTTCTCAATCTGCTGTAAATGTGCGCAAAATAAAAAATTTGTGCTCTTTGTCGTTTTGTGAAAAATCGGAAATAACGAATTCTGCTGCAGTAACGTTCTTCCAGCAGGAAAATTCTGAACGAATGATCGGAGAGAGAAAAATTGTATGTGGGCAGATAGCTTATGGTCGTGTAAGAATGTGCGCCGAATATATAATTTGTGCCACTTCAGGTTTTCGAGATATTGCATTTGCTGCTGCAGTAACGTTTCGAAGAATCGTGTATCTCGAAACCCATTGGATGTGCGCTTGTAGAATAAACATACACGAGTAGCTCTTAATTTGTGCCAATTAGTGACAGAATAAGATTTAGGAAAATATTTACAGTTTTCAAGTAATCGGGCGTTTATGAAAACCCGAAAAAATATCGTAGCGCCTAAATGAGATTACGTATGAGCTTGCTGAAAACTGTATTCGGTCCTTCTTGACGCTTATAATAAACATACAAATTTTCAAAAGTGCACACATGCAAGCGTTATTGAATAATATTGCTAAAAGTCAAAACTAAAGTGTAATAACTTTGATGGCAAAATACATGAAACCGGCTCAACCCAAGATGTGTAGATGTACACTAACAATATGTGCCGTTACTCAGAAATATATAGCGAAAATTTTCAGCTTGGAATGTTTCGCATTCAGGAAATATAAACAAAAAACAAAACATGTACACAACGACTGGCTATCCGACCAATTCGGATGGATACAAAAAAGCGGCGGATTGGTACAATGGGTGACCTTCTTTATTTGACGTATTGTATCTAAACGTTTTCTGTACAGTCGCGTTCAAATGTTTTAAATTACCTTATTTTTGGGAGCTATAAATAAATGAAAGAGCTTGTTGATGTGGAAATTATTATTATTCTGTAAATATTAATTCTTAAAGTAATTATGGCATTAAATGACAGATCAAATTACCTTTCTATAAATATTAGAACAAAATTATACCCTGTGTAGTCATTATTATTTAAAATCACAGATCAGTTTTCCATTTAAATAGGTACCTACTTATTAAAATACCAACAGTCAGGGGCGTATTTTGAAATTTGGCGCCCCGGGCCAATAACTTTTGCCGCCCCAGAAGTCAAGAAAAATACCATAATTTCTTTTTGCTTTTTTTTCTAGGGCAGTTTCGAGTAAGTACCTAGTTAATCAATGAGTCGTAGAGCTTGGAAACAACCTCAACTTCTGTGTCGACCCCAGTTTCGTGGCGTGCTTTTTTGCCGCCGGGAGTCCACCCTAATTTCGCCGCACCTTCTAATTTCATTAATAGCCAAGAAAACTAGCTCTAAAAGTCAAAATACTTTTTTTTATTATTTGAAAATTTTACACTTCGGGTTTATTTCTAAAAGTAGTAGTAATAAAAATAAAAATAAAATTTTTGCTTTTGTTTGCCAACATAGCTAACTAATAGTGTTTTAAGGTTTGCCGTTCCGAAAATAAATAAACAAAAACAGCGAACGAGCTCAAACAATTTTGACACATCGGATAAGTTACATCTTGTTTCAACAATTCATATGGATACATAATTTTTTAAGAAGATATGCATGATCCAGACTTGAGGGCAAATGTAAGAGCGAGCGAAGCGAGCTCGAAAATTTTTGCCGCCTGCCTCGGAAACGTAACTGCCTTTTCTTTTTAATGTTCAAAAAAATACTTAACTTACTATTACTACTAATGCATTGATGGATTGAATTGGACAATGAAGAAAACTCGGTGGCAAGAGCGAGCGAAGCGAGCTAGAAATTTTTAGCATTCCAGATAGGTTAAATTTTCTTTTTACCGAGAATAGCATGCGGTGGGCGGCAGATTAGAAGGATATATTGCTTGTTTACTTGCTTTTTGGGGCGGTATATGGCAGATTGGAATATACGTAAGGCTAATTCGATAAACCGCCCCTGGGTGGCGACAAAAATACGCCTCTGCTTGGTTGTCCCAATTTTTACAACGTCGTATGCCTGGTTTTGTTATGTAAACTTGAATTGAGATTGTTAAGAAAATATAAAAAAAGGTGAGAATTAAAAGTGGAATCATGGAATGAATGGCGCCAAAACCAAAACAAAATGTAATTGGCCAGGGGCGGCTGGGTGGCTACGCCGCCCCTGGCGTACTGGCGCCCCGGGCCATGGCCCGGATGGCCCTAGGGTAAATACGCCCCTGCCAACAGTAACTTCGCATAATCACACCTATCCTCACCACCACCACCTATCAACTTTTTTTTTTTGCGTGGCTTAAAACGACAGTGACCTTGGCGTCATAACTGCAACCAAACTGCAACTAATTAGGTGAAAACCATTGATATAAAAACTAAAGATACGGTCGTCCGAACATTTTGCTCGATGCGTTCCCCATACAGAGAAACACTAACGTCATCTATAAGAACTAATCAGGCTGCTCGTAAACGTAACCTTGTATGAGCGGCGTGGCGTGGTATTATCGAGGTATAAAGAAATTAAATAAAGCTCCATTAAAATGTTAAAAAAAAAAATTTTGACATAATAAAACCCAAGATACACACTCCGCGTCTCAAAACCGTCCGCTTAAAATGAGTTCACAATTAACTCATTTCAAATAGTCTCGCGTCGCTCGCGTCTCTGCACGGTCGTACAAAATACTTTTTATATTGCTTTTTATAACTGCATTGTAAAAGGAATCTGCGTAAGGTTGAATTTGCCAAAAAAAATATGTTTATAGTGACGATAACTACATGTAGTAGTGCGTGTATTGGTGAGTTTTTGGCGACAGCTTCGACTGTTTGTTTTGTTCGAGACTGTGCATCTAGGGTTTTATTATATCAATGAAAAAATATGTTAAATTTTAATTTTTAATTTTCATTTTCTTTTAAACTTCGGTTTAGTTAAGACCTATTTGGGGCCAAATTCGAGGCGTCATTTTATCATGCGGTCTGCCCAGTCCTTACGCAGTAATATATAAGTCAATGGTGAAAACCCAAACGAACATCCTAGTAAAAAAAAATACTTCGCATGATTGAAGATAGAGAAACGTTTATGTATCTGTCTCTGTCCCACTAATATAATACCGCACGCGTGATTGCTGTCTCTGTCCTGCAAGCTAGACAAAACGACTCCTTGCGACGCGATCACGCGATGTCAGCGAACGGAGCGCCGCCGCCAGCAGAGGTAAGTAGCGCTGGGGTGACCGTAAAAAGGGAATCAAAATCTTGAAGGCTTAGTGCATGTTTACGTACGCGCGGGGAGGCGTGCGGCTGCGCGGCCCGCATTAAATTCAAACATATGGTGGTGTATGAGTGCGTTCACGGAGAAGCGATTTTATATGCGATTGCTTTAATTTGAGGCGGTGCCCGCGGCGGCGCTTGCAGCGGCAATTCTCGATAAAGCTTTTCTTCTTTTTTTTTTAGTTTTATTTGAAAATCGCACAACGCAGACGTAGTCACTGTCACAGTAGAATACGATAATAATAATGATCAAATTTTTTCAATCTTGAAGGTGGTTTTTTGTTGGGTTTTCCGTCATGGATGTCGTTTTCATGGTTTTCAGGGTCGCTGATTACGAAAATGAGGTCAAAATGAAAATCCAAGATGGCGGCCAGGTATATTTTTGGTTTTTCCGTCATGGGTCACTGCTACCATGTTGGAAATTCCGTGGACTACTCAATAAAATACCATTTTAAACTCCAAAATATATTGTGCATCCGCACAGGCAAACGATCAGAAGAACAAGCACGTTTTTACATATGTCATCTGTCTAGATAACTTATTCTATAGCACCAGAGTTTATACTGGTTTGTATATGTGTCCCAGTTCAACTTGTAAACTTTATCTTCTTGGCCTTTAATCTTGTAGCCCTCTGGCTGTTCCATAAAAACGGTTTCTTTTAAATTAAGCGAATGTGCGAGTATGGAGGCATACGTTAATAAGGTTATGGATACATCGCAATAACTGAGCGACATCGGAGCGGCTTTGGAAGATGACTTCTAGAGCCATAATTAACGGGTCGTAATCGCTTGTCAAACCGCTGAGTAAAATCACGGCCACGAAGTCATCTTTCAAAGTCGCTCCGATGTCGCTCAGTTGTTGCGATGTATCCATAACCTTATTAACGTATGCCTCCATACTCGCACATTCGCTTAATTTGGTGGCGAACAATGTGCGAAGCAATCCGAGCCGTCGTGACAAGCCTCGATCCTCGTATGCCTTCTGAAGGTTGTTCCACGCTTTGCGAGCCGTCTTGGCATTTCTAATTTGTGGAAATACACAAGGATTCACGTTTAAAGCGATTTTTGGAAATTTCGTGGACTACTTAATAAAATACCATTTTAAACTCCAAAATATATTGTGCATCCGCATAGGCAAACGATCAGAAGAACAAGCACGTTTTTACATATGTCATCTGTCTAGATAACTTATTCTATATCACCAGAGTTTATACTGGGACACATAACAAACTCCATGATGTGTATTAGGCATATTAAGTTATTTCCAACAACACACACACACCAACAGACTAAATAGAAATAATAAATTCATAAACTTTTAACTTTAACTTCTGTTTAATAACATGTTACACTAATAGTAAGATATAAAAGAGCGGCGCCTCCTGGCACAGGTATCTATATGCTTAAAAGGAGACGCCACCAACTGTATAATATATGTAAACATGTAATAAGAAATAAAACATTTTGTATTTGTATTGTATTTTTTTGTCTAGTATAACTTATTAATATTTATTTCGATTTCATGTTTAACAAACCCATTTTATGTATTACCTACTAAAATAAAATATATATGATGGGTGCAAAACACCTCTTAACGAAGCTGAAAGGTACTTGTTCTCCCCATCATTGTGATATTTTTTTTGTTTTACGCCATACCTGGGAACCTTCTAGTTACGGAGATATTTGGGGTCAAAGTTAAACATTTTTGACAAGTTTTTTTTTATATAGAAGTTTTTAATTTAGGATTTTTATTTTAAACACTTACCCCCGTACTATTCAATCCATCCATCAGCACAATTTTTGAGGGCGTTACATTGAGTTCTACCACAAAACATGATTTTCTACCCCAAAAAAAAAAGTCGTTTCCCAGCAATAATTTTTGCGTAAAGTTACTTAGTTTGATGTACAGAATGCTTGGTTGACGGCTTCGTGATGAGGTGGATTACACCCTGTATAGTTAACATTTGAAAACCGAAGGGTATCCTTTGCCCTGCAGTGGGACATAAATGGCTCAGCGACCTCGAAAACCATTAAAATGAAAAACCAAAAATTTTCCTGGTCGCCATCTTGGATTTTCATTTTGACCTCATTTTCGTAATCAGCTACCCTGAAATCCATGAAAACGACACCCATGACGGAAAAACCAAAAATTTTCCAGGCCGCCATCTTGGATTTTCATTTTGACTATATTTTCGTAATCAGCGACCCCAAAAACCATAAAAACGACACCCATGACGGAAAATACCAAAAATTTTCCTGGCCGCCATCTTGGATTTTCATTTTGACCTCATTTTCGTAATCAGCGACCCCAAAAACCATGGAAACGACACCCATAACGGAAAAACCTAAATTTTCCTAGCCGCCATCTTGGATTTTAATTTTGAGCTCATTTTCGTAATCAGCGACCCCAAAAACCATGAAAACGACACCCATGACATAAAAACCAAAAATTATCCTGGCCGCCATCTGGGATTTTAATTTTGAGCTCATTTTCATAATCGCGAATTCGCGACCCCGAAAACCATGAAAACGACACCCATGACGGAAAACGCAAAAAATTTCCTCCTTCAATTAATAACAAGCGTGATGTTATGTTTACTCTACAGAGTAAACTTCAGCGGCCATTAAGGCGCGCAAAAGTCCAGTCGCGCAAGTGTTCATTCGCGCATCTGTCCTTTCGCGCAAAAGTCCATTCGCGCAATTGTCTTGGCGCGCAAATGTCCTGGCGCGCAAAAGTCCAATCGCGCAAAAGTCTGTGGCGACTAGCGACATCTATCGCAACACCTAGTGCGTACTAACAAACGATCGACAGAAGTTCCTACATCGCGCTATCAACATTATCCGCGACATAAGCCTATATAGGAGTTCCCGACTTACAACTGTCGGGCAGTTAGCCCGCCGGACACAACACCCGTCCGGTCGGAGGATCCTCCCTTTTCAATGGGGGATGAGGAACTTTACACCCTGTTCCTCATACCCCCAAACTGGTGACCCCGAGCATGAACGTCAGCGCAGCCTTCGTGCAAGCACTTCATACGTCGTCATCCCTTCCCCTTCGCCTTCGAGCAGCGAGTCATACCGTCAGCCAGCAGCCACGGCTTCATGGGGTATCCTGTCCACCAGCATGCAGCGGAAGCGCATTCCTGGACATCACCGCCAGCCTCATCAGCGACTTTGGCACAGCACACTGCACTTCGGCCGGTCAGCAAGAGACGCACTTCTCTCCTGGTCGACGCAGCAGCCAGCCACAACGCAGCACTGCATCACTCCGACTCACTGGAGCTAATATGCAGCATCACGGCAAGCACTGCATCACTCCGACTCACTGGAGCTAATAATATGCAGCATCACCCCGACTCACTGGGGTATCACCGCAGACAGTTCCGACTCACCGTGGACTATGCGGCATCCGGTTCCGACTCACTGGAACCTTCCACTGGCTGACAAGCGCCAAGACTTAAGAGGAAACGTGAGTGGTCTTTTCTCCATACAAACGCTCTCGCCTGTTTTCTTTTTGGTTAATGACCCTAGAGCAATGGTTTTTTACAGAATAATAAATATTAACTATTTCTATGCCCCTATGTTTTCCTTTTTGGTAATAAATTATTTTTATAAGCACTAGAACCCTCAAAAAATGCTCAAAATTGCTTGTTTAGATCGCTGTTAACAGAGTCCTAGTGTACAAATTTGACAACTATTAACGAAAAAAGAAAAACATAGCGGCGTAGTATATAACCTCCTTATTCATTGTCTAAAATATCTTTTAAATTGGTTCAATATTGGAGGAGGAAATAGGCGAGAGCCAAACCTCGAATTCTAACTTTTTTCTATAGTTGTCCTTATCGCACGAATTTGAGGGCAGGAGGACGGAGAGAGACAGCGATAGTAGAAAGAGACAGCACTCGCATTTCCTCTTAACCTGCTTTCGACCTCCGGTCTCGGAGGGGAGTGATGTGGCGACTAGCGACATCTATCGCAACACCTGCGTACTAACAAACGATCGACAGAAGTTCCTACATCGCGCTATCAACATTATCCGCGACATAAGCCTATATAGGAGTTCCCGACTTACAACTGTCGGGCAGTTAGCCCGCCGGACACAACACCCGTCCGGTCGGAGGATCCTCCCTTTTCAATGGGGGATGAGGAACTTTACACCCTGTTCCTCATACTCCCCAAAAGTCCATGCGCGAGTTTGTCTTTTCGCTCAAGTGGGTTTGCGCAAATGGCCTTCGCGCAAGTGTCCTGATACCCTTTTGATTAAATTAAATAGTCAACAAAATACATCACCGCATCACCACTTTAACAGCAATACCTAAAACTAGTCGGTTTGATTGAGAACGTCGCGTGCTTTGCTACCCGCTTGAAAAGTCGCCGAGGGCGCCACCGCGGGCACCGCCCCGCGTCTCTATGAACAACGTCGTACATTGCCATACGTTTGTGTTTGCGCGTGCGATGATATCTGCCGCTGCACGCACCGCCTGTCCGTAAACACAAAAATCGCACGACGCGTCGCCGCACGCGCCGCGCGCCGCCCCGCGCGTTCGTAAACATGCACTTATGCATGTAGATACTACACTTACGTATAATATGTCATTATAATAAACATTAAAGCATTTTACTTATAAACTGTATTCGTCACTCACTTCACTACATATTTTATACCTATTTAATTTATAAAAAAATAAAAGCTTAAAAATAATCGCTAATCCAATGTTTGGTCTTAAAACCTTCATACTTTTTTCTACGAATATTATAAATGCCAACGTCTAGATGTACTGACCTATGCCCTCCGTTCAAACAACATACTGAATGTATTTTAATGAAATTTAGAATTAAAAAGATACTTACTTTATATGTTGGCATAGCATTTAGGCTAGGTACTTTTTACAATGTACATACCTACTTATTTATGTACAAAGTCACGGAAACAGCTAGTAGAATTTAATCTAATCACACCGTTTATTTTGTTACTTCTTTTCTACTTCAGTGTACTCAGGCACTACACGTTTCAACCGGTTGGTTAGTAAAGTTAAGAAGGTCATCCATTGTACCAATCCGCCGCTTTTTTGTATCCATCCGAATTGGTCGGATAGCCAGTCGCTGTGTACATGTTTTGTTTTTTGTTTATATTTCCTGAATGCGAAACATTCCAAGCTGAAAATTTTCGCTATATATTTCTGAGTAACGGCACATATTGTTAGTGTACATCTACACATCTTGGGTTGAGCCGGTTTCTTGTATTTTGCCATCAAAGTTATTACACTTTAGTTTTGACTTTTAGCAATATTATTCAATAACGCTTGCATGTGCACTTTTGAAAATTTGTATGGTTATTATAAGCGTCAAGAAGGACCGAATACAGTTTTCAGCAAGCTCATACGTAATCTCATTTAGGCGCTACGATATTTTTTCGGGTTTTCATAAACGCCCGATTACTTGAAAACTGTAAATATTTTCCTAAATCTAATTCTGTCACTAATTGGCACAAATTAAGAGCTACTCGTGTATGTTTATTCTACAAGCGCACATCCAATGGGTTTCGAGATACACGATTCTTCGAAACGTTACTGCAGCAGCAAATGCAATATCTCGAAAACCTGAAGTGGCACAAATTATATATTCGGCGCACATTCTTACACGACCATAAGCTATCTGCCCACATACAATTTTTCTTTCTCCGATCATTCGTTCAGAATTTTCCTGCTGGAAGAACGTTACTGCAGCAGAATTCGTTTTTTCCGATTTTTCACAAAACGACAAAGAGCACAAATTTTTTATTTTGCGCACATTTACAGCAGATTGAGAACTAATTATTCGTTCCACTCACATCAGTCTATGAACAACTTTCCTGCTGGGGTAACGCACACCCCTAGAACGAATCACGGTAATAAACCACAACACGGTAACGCTACAATGGATTAGAGGTCACAGCGGATCACTTGGAAAGAAGACGGCAGTCACAAATGGCGAGCGTGACTGAACGGATTGTCGCCTTTGAGAAGAGGCGTTTGGAAAATGAAAGACTTTTGATCGACAACCAGCAGAGGATGTTACAGATTTTTATGGATAAGTGAGTCATAGTCAAGGCAGAGGAGGCGAGGGAGTTAAATTGAACCAACTATGTATAGAATTTAAGTATACTTTTAAGACATTAAGTTTAATTATGATAGATTTTAAGATAAAATGTTGTTTTGTGGTAAATAAAAGAAGACATAATGTAAAAAAAAAAAAAATGTTGTATATTTCAACAATATTAATACGTGGTTTTATTTTACAAGCACTTTCGTTTTTAATACATTTTCGACCTCTTCCTAGATGCAAGAGCCCACGTGGTAGGTCCTTTTTTAGGGGTGGAACTCCCATGTAATAGGGGTGACCCTATTGCCATCAATCGGACACAAATCCAGGCTCCGTGGCTGCTACTAGAAATTCCTGTTATATAAAGAAAATAAAAAATAAAATAAAAATTTCAAAGAAAATCAGCATTGTTTTAATTAATATGTAGTTAAAAAACTTTCTTTTTCGCGATTTTTGTGAATACACAGTCACGTTGCATGCCCCAGCAGTAGTCAGCCATCATATGCCAATACCATCGGCCTTGGGACCTCTCCCCTATCAGTTTTAGGTCCTGGTGAATCCGCTCCCCTTGTTCTTCGCTATAGGGTTCAAGATTCTCTGGAAATTGATCAAGATGACTGTGGAGGTATCTAGTTATTTCGAGGATAAGGCTTTGCACAAGGGCCGACGCCCGTCGGGGCTGTGGTTTGCAATGGTTTTCCAACCGATTTAATGCCATTTTTTTAACGTTATCGCCACGCAAATAAACACAGCAGCAAAACAGTCATCGAAGTGATCTTTTTATTTCTTCCATTGCATAGGCACTCCGAATTTCATACGGCTTCTTTGACCACTTACTTAGCGTCTTAAGTGTTCACAGTACATTTTACAATCAATTTGAGGTATCCACGGCTTGTATTCTTTAATAAGACGTGCTCGCCATAATTGCACTAAATCTCGCCTACATTATTTGTTTCGCCTGTCGAGCTTTCCGCAAATCATCACATTTCTTTGCTTGTTCTAATAAATGTTGAATTATAAGTAATCGGGCTGCCGTTTTTTCAATTACGTAATTTATTAAGTACAATTTATTATTTTTGACAAGAGTACGCACGATTATTGTTCCTTTTGGATTTGACAGTTGTAAGCGAGGCTGCGTGCGAGGTCGTAAGTAGGGCTTGCGATCCGGATATCCGTATTATTCGGATATCCGCAAATTTTCAAATCCGGATTTTACTCACACTACCAATCGTATTTTTCGGATTTTACGGGTAGTTGTATTTCTCCTTTAAATATTAAATGAAAAGCTGTCATCTGTTTAAAGTACATAACTATTGCATTAGTTCGATGCAAGCTCGAAACCAGCGCTTGTGATATGGAATCCTCAAGAGGTAACGTATCACTGCTGAAAAAGGTGCAAAAGGTTTTTCTCTGATACCTCTACAAACGTGTGTTTGGATATTATCCTTTTTAATAATATGTCGCATCATGGGTGGCCGAGATGCGAAACATCGGGTCTTCTTCGTGATCTGACATAGTATTACTTAGATGTGGGCACTGTTGTGGGTACTCGAGCGAAACAGAATTTAAATCAAATAACTTTATTTTAAATAGGCTGACGGTTTTACATTTTACGAGAAACAAACACGTGCGTTGGTATTACTGAGCGTCTGCCTAGCTAGACTGTCGGAGTTCATTCAAGTGAGCGAACACTCCGTTCTTTCGCCAGTCCTCGCTGCATCCCCTCTACCGACGATCGTGTCCAAGCGGTAGGGCGCGCTTGCGTTTCCGATAAAGATTTATTTAGTTCTATTTAATCCTTATTATCCGGATAGTAAAAATGAACGGATAATGCAAGCCCTAGTCGTATCGTAAGCGTATTAATTTCTCTAATGACAATTTCATGGCTGTAAGCTGCGGCGAGCTCCTCGTCGAGACAGCCTTGAGATCGATCGAGCGTGTAGCGCTGAATAAAACGGTATTCACTAACGTGGTTGTGGTCTTCAACGAACTCTACGCTGTTTCCTCCCGTCGCTGTTTCGGTAGACGAATTAGGGCTTGCAACAAAATCTTTAAATCATAATCGATCAATTTTGACTGAGAGTTTTAAGGGTCAAATATTATATTGAAGGTCTGTCTTGAAGTATTTTAAGTAATAGAGCAAAACTAAAATCATACTTCATAATTTTATAAGTTTATTCCATATTTCTTATATAATTTTAAGGCTGAATGACTATTCCTTTGCCCATGAAAAAACTCGAATACAAGTGACGCTGTCAAAACCATTTGAATTTTTAATTTAAAACCGTTTACGTGCTTTTTATATTATAACTAGCTGATGCCCGCGGCTTCACCCGCGTGGATGTCGTTCAAATTATATACTAAAACCTTCCTCTTGAATCACTCTATCTATTAAAAAAAACCGCATCAAAATCCGTTGCGTAGTTTTAAAGATTTAAGCATACAGACAAACAAACAAATAAACAAACAAACAGACGCGACTTTGTTTTATACTATGTAAGGATTGTAAAAGGTCGCTGTTGCTTTGAACAAAGGTTTCTGTGACTAAGAGGATAAATATACCTACTGTTATGTGAGTATTATACGTTTACTGTTATTGGTTATTAATAAAGTTACAATATTATTATTAGGTATATTTATTATCAGCCATTTGTGTCCCACTGCAGGGCAAAGGCCTCCCTCTCCCTCTCTCCCTCCCTCCCTCCTCCAAAGTCCAACTAGTGTCCTAATTGACAACGCACGATCGTTCGACTTAGAAGAAAGAAAACGTTGACCACTTACTACACTTTATAGATCCAGAAGTCAGCGAGGCGAATTTTCATGAGATTTTTTTATGTTTGTTGTAGCACCTCGTAGGCGTCGAACGGTACGACGACGCCGTCTGATGCAGCGCTCACCACCTTCTCAAAGGCAGTCACAAATGGCGGGTTTGACTGAGCGGTATATTGCCCTTGAGGAGAGGCGTTTGGAAAATGAACGACTTATGATCGACAACCAGCAGAGGATGTTAGAGGTTTTTAGGGACATAAGTGAGGCATTGTCAAGGCAGACCCAGGCGTTGCAGGATTTGTGTGCATCCATGAGACGAAGGAGTTAAATGTACCTAGCTTCTGACTTTCTTATGTGCTGTATGCATAGGTTTATGTAAAATAATTTATTTTGATTTGTTTTTTTGTGGTAAATAAAAAGAAGACATAATTAAGTAGTTATAGATCTATTTATTTTAATTACTCATGCCCCATACCTATCCACATTATTAATAATCACAACTAATTTAATTACAAAAAGGCAGACCCCAAGTGCAGATCAATTATGGTGAGTATAAAATCAAAACTCATTCAAACTAGGCTGATAATCAACACTTTTCGAACGTCAAAATTTACTTTACTTATTTACAAGAGAGAGTCCCCCAAAACGCCCACCCTTCGAAACTTCCTAGTGTTTTAGCTGGAAAGAAGAAGTGGCGGAACAAATTCCCCAGAAACACATCTGTCTGTTAGGTTTGTTAGAAGAACCAGACTCGATACAATAGTAAGGTGCAAGTTAATGACTACATACACAAATCTATAATTAAAAAGTATAGGTACATATTATGCTTATAATAATAAAAATTGGAATATTAAATATGACGTGCTCGCCATAATTGATTAACTAAATCTCGCCTACATAATTGCCCACTGACTAAGTCATCATGTGTTGGGGCTGGCTGTGTCAGGATGCCAAGTAACCTAGATTCTTCATCTACGTCATACTGGTCCAAGTTAGGCGCTGGTAGCCCAGCACGATTACACATGTTGTGTAGACCACAGCAAGCTATCACAATTTTTCCCACTGTTATTGGGTCATAGTGCAATACCCTGTGAACCAATAAACATCTAAATCGGCCTTTCAGTACTCCGATAGTCCTCTCCACGCTGTTCCCCGAGCACTACTATGCAAGTTGTTGTAATGGCTCTCTGGAGTCCCAGTTTCTGGATTACCACAGGGAGTCATCAAATAAGGCCTTTTAGGATATCCTGAGTCACCTGAAATTAATGAATGAAGCTGGAATTATGACGGCAGTCGATTGCAGACTAAAATCGTTGAGTATCTAAGATTTGAGTAGTATTTTATTTACGAAGGGGCTAAAACATGGTAAATGGGGGGAAATGTTGGTACTTTTATTACTTTCCTTGACTTGAGCACTTGCCGATCATTCTGGTTTTGCGGAAATCGAATACCGTATATTTATTAATAATGTTTTTGTTGTTATGAGCATCAACAACTTCGTGGATTGCCCTAGAGGCAAAATACTGTGATATGTATGTGTCCACATTCTCGCCGATGATTTTCTGGTAACTTCCATTTGCCAAAAGTGATAGAGTGCATAATATTATTAGGAAACCAATAGGCTTTTGTTGGTGTGTGGTCCCATATCATAAAAATCAAACTGTAAACAAACCTTTAGCCTCTTGGTCAAACCACTGGAACGAACTCGTTGACGCATAAACGGTGCTAAATCGTTTTCTAATATATTAATTAAATCCTCAGAAAGCCTGTACCTACATATGAATCAAATCTGAATCACGGGATATTGTTTCAATCTTCCTTATTTGTTTCGCGTGTCGAGCTTTCTTCAGAGCTTCAAATCATCACTTTTTTTTTGCATGTTCTAATAAATGTAGCTTTATTAGTAATCGAGCTACCATTTTTACAATTACTTGACTAAAAGAATCGAAATATGTAATATATTTGTATTGAGTACACGCGATTATTGTAGCTTTTGGATTTGACAGTTGTAAGCGAGGCTGCGGGCGAGGTCGTAAGCGTATTCGTCGCTGTTTTTTCTTAGTGAATACCAAAATGTATCAAGAACTGTCAATTTGCCCTCCGTACTACTCCGTAGGTTAGTTCTAACTCACGGCCGTCACAGCCTTGAGCGCTAGTGTAGCTTCATTCAACTAATGCTGTGTACACATCGAGCCAACGAACGCCAACGATGGATATTTATCGTTCGCTAGCGTTTACCTAAGGATAGGGGTTTACCAAAACCTTGGTAAACCTAAACCTACTTAACGTTTAGGTTTACCTACCCCTTACCCTAAGCCCCTAAGCCGTCCAGATTGCAGCAACGAAGGTCAACGAAACCCGTTCGTTCGCGTTCGTTTGGCCTGTCTGTACAGGGCTTTAGTGACACGGCAGCGCTGCCAACAAGGCTGTTTCCTTAGAGAATACCAAAATGTATCAAGAACTGTCAATTTGCCCTCCGTACTACTCCGTAGGTTAGTTGTAACTCACGGCCGTCACAGCCTTGAGCGCTAGTGTCGCTTCATTCAGCTTAGTGAATACCAACTGAAGTCTCACCGCTGCGGCAGCGCTGCCAACAAGGCTGTAATCCTTAGAGAATAGCATAGCTGAACATTGGACCGCCATTTTGTGTTTCGAATTTGAAGGACACGTGTGTTTATAAACTGTGCCGGTCCAAAGTGCGTTGTCCGATTAGCTCGGGTGTTAGAAAGAGATGGACATATAGAATTTTTGTTGTATTTGTGTCTCGTTGCCAAGCCGTTTGGTCCCGGCTGTCATATAAAGACCTTTTACAGTTAGTCAGTGACCTGAAAGTTTGACAACCAGTCTTAGCAAGGGGTGTCATTACCCAATGCTAATTTAGTTGTGGAGGTCAGATAGGCAGTCGCTCCATGTAAAATACTGGTATTCAGCTACATCCGGTAATCCGGTTAGACTGGAAGCCGACTCCAAGATAGTTGGGAAAAGGCTAGGATTTTGTTTTTTTTTTTTAAAAGTACAGTAACATCATCATTCTCCGTCCCATAATGATGCATGATTTCTTCTCACATATTTTTCTATTTATCACATTTTACATATTTTTTTTATTACTCGTCATCTCATCAGACATGATCACCTTTCTTGCCATATCATTCTTCACACAGTCCATCCATTGTTTCTTTGATCTTCCCCTACTATTAGAGCCTCAATACTCAAAACTTTCCTCACGACATTTTTCTCATTCTTCCGCATCACATGCCCATAACTCTTCGGTCTTATGTATTCATTTCTTATTGTATTATTCGCGTAACATAATAATATATTGGTACATATGTACATTTTTATTTAAATGAAAATTTTGTACTTGCCTCGTGCCTCGTAAGTAAACAAATATGAATGAGATTAAAAAGAATGGAATTTGAGATTGAAATTGTTGGCATGGTTTTGCCCTGATTAGCATCATAGAACTGAGTTTTCTTTTACATTTTTTCCGAGTAGGTATGGTGGAATGGGTGAAAGGGTGGAAATTAAATTGAAACACATATAAGTAGTAAGTATTCCAATTTATCATTCTCCTCAAAAACAGAAAAGCTGCGTCGACCACAAATAAATGGGAATAGGTGCGAATGGTGATTTTGCTCTTCATAAAATACTGGTTGATATAAAACTCGCTCGTTAATTGTTCGTAAATTAATTCCGAATGTTTACAATTCAAATACATGATTATCCATTATTTATCAGCTGTGCTATTGTTTGAAAGGTTATGTTGACCTACTAATTAAAATAAAATGTCACTTTGTCTTTCTGAATTACGAGTTTACGTAGGTTTTTTTATCAAAACGACTGTTTTGGTATTTGTTGAATCATTCTGTTGTTTTAAACAGTAATTGGTATTATATGTGTTGCATCATTCTGCCACGCCCCCCTTTATTTTGTAAGTATACAGGCTCAAATTGGCTTTATGTCACGTTTGGTATTTAAATACTATTGAAATGGTGTAGTAATATGTTTAGTATTAAGTTAAGTTATCAATTCTCAAAGGACAGTGTTAATGATAAGTGCCAAACTCGTCGCCATTTGCCTGACTGCCGACATTTTATTTTATTGTAAATAAAAATAGCCTCCACTAATAAAATCTACATTAATCCATACCGCATCGATACAAATAAGATAAACCGTTCTAAAGTATCACGTATCCGAGATACGAGCAAAAGTCCATTTTACTGATGGCATCTTCAGCACAACTTTGATTTGATTAGCTACAATCTTTATCGATCGATAACTGAAATCAAAATAAACACTGGAGATACCGTGGATTAAAGTCCATCCTTTGATAAGATTTGTTTCATTTGTTCCATTATCAAAGTGCATGGAACTACTGAGAAAAAAAAGTCTCACTAGTTCCATGGAACTAATTGCTGGTGGAACTAATGAGAATGATCCAGAATTTTGACTTATGTGATTTCTCTGAGAAATTTTGTTTGGCCGTAGTTCCTCATAATCAGCCTCTAATGTTCCCACTGCTGGGACACAGGCCTCCTCTCTATGAGAGGGAATGGGCTTTAACCCACCACGCGGGCCCAGTGCGTGTTGGTAGATGTCACATATCATCGAATTTTTGATTTTAGGACATGTCGGTTTCCACACGATGTTTTCCTTCACAGTTTTGATAAATATCAAAACGGTGAAGTTAAATATATAAATCGGGATAAAAACTATCCTATGTGTTAATCCAGGGTATAAAGTAGTATAAACTATCTGTGTACCAAATTTTATCCAAATCCGTTCAGTATTTTTTGCGTGACAGAGTAACAAACATCAATCCATCCATCCATACATAAATACTTACAAACTTTCGCGGTAGGACAAACACAGATTTCATTGTTGACACCTTAGTTTAAATCAGTCCTTATTTCATAGGCATATTATTATACAATCCATACTAATATTATAAATGCGAAAGTAACTGTTCTCTGTCTGTCTGTCTGTCTGTTACTCTTTCACGCCTAAACGGCTGAACGGATTTTGATGAAATTTGGTAAAGACATAGTTTGGAACTTGAGAAAGGACATAGGATAGTTTTTTTTTTTTTTCGCGAGATAAACCAAAAATCTGCCGGAAGTCACTATTCCACGCGAACGAAGTCGCGGGCAAAAGCTAGTACAAAATAAAAATGTCCACGTCATGTGGTTGCATCGATTGCATAACAAAATAACATGATTATCATTCGTATGGCGACCCGATCACCTTGAGACTGCGGGCCAATTTATTTTTACTTTAGTTTCTGCCCGCGACTTTGCCCGCGTCAACATCGTTCTTTCTGTCCCTATTCCAATTTACTGATGATTCCCAGTGTCCACTACCGGCTTGCCCACCGGTGGAGGACTGTGATTGATATGACTATTTTTAAATATCCTCACTGGCTACCACTGGTGGATAGTGGCTCAATTTTAAACATGAGTATCCTACTCTCTGTTCACCAATGACGGACAATGAGTGACTCAACTCATTAATGTTATTCCAAGTAACCTTTTATTACTTTACCGGAGGACTAGTAGTAAATACCACCCATACTATACTTCCCGGTGGTGGACACTGGGAAGCATCGCAATTAATTTGGGATCGGCGCAGGCGCAGCAAGTCTTCTTTTTCCATACTTTTCTATCGTCATCTCAGCAGTTACCACCTTTCTAGCCATATAATTTTTCAGACAGTCTATACATCGGTTCTTTGGTCATTTTCTATTCTTACAGGCACAAAGGTCAACTATGGGGATAAGAACTATCCTATGTTTTAACCCAGATCATAATCAATCCTTTTGCCGTTTTTCTTCAAAATCGGTACACCTGTTTAAGAGCGTAGACGGGCTGCGTATAATATACGTATATTTATCTATTGTCGTCGCGCTGCGCTCTAGCAACCGGGCGGTATCAATATGTGAGTGCGATAGAGACAACTGCAGCTCAGAACGATTTTACCTATAAAAAACCTTGACCGATCGACGTTTCGTATTCTCCTGTTTTCTCCTCGAAACCTAAGCCAATTAAATTATATTTGGTATCAAAATTTAAAGGAAGAATAGATCTATGCCCCTATTACTTGTTTTTATTTTAAAAACTTTTCAATTTTCTTTGGTAGTCATCTGATTACGTAGGTAAAAACGGGGTATTTTTTTAGGTTTTTGGTAAGTAAGTCATATTTATTTTTGTAATAAATTTTTTGAAAAAAAAAATGACAGGGGCATGCCTTCAATAGACCTGGATTTTTATAAATAAAAACGATTACTCTAGAGGCATTATCCAGGAAGAGAATAGGGGAATACATTTGTATGGAAAAATGCAGCCCGTCTACGCTCTTAAGCGTGAAGGTGGCACAAACAACAAACCAACTCTTTATAGTATTAGTTTGGTCAAGTCACAAGTAGTACCTTACTGGTTAGTATATGATTGGTTTACTTGGCAAGTGACTAACCGGTCTGATAAACGCGAAAACAACACACCCAAGTTTGAACGCAAAACTAAAACATGATTAATGTTGATCTTTGTTTTTTGTTCGGCAATCAGCGACCGTAATTTTCGTTTAGTCCAGTCTCGGCCCCTCGCCGCCTAAACATAGTCCACTTTCGACCCCCAGGGGGTGAGTTTGATTTAGTGAATTTGACTTGGCTTTACATGCTGTAGAGAAGTATAAAGATATTGTCAGGCATGCTGGTTGCCTGGTTCCCTCACAATGTTTGCCTTCACTGAAGATAATTTATACAATACAGTACATGAATCCAGATTTGCGTGTCATGGGTTCAAATTTCAAACTCGAGACCTGCGACATGACACACCTCTAGGATATCATTGCTACCTGTGTTGGTGACCAGCAGTGAGAACATTATAAGCTGCTTAGTATTACCATTGACCACTTCCTCTTCTTCTCGAATCGATGACGCAGATTTTGTCCAACCAGTACGTGGCAACCTGGACAGCTCTGTCCACCACCATCGTCTCTGTCCTCTGTCCACTATATACCGTTTTCTAATCTAGACTAAATACTCTAGCATGGCTACATGTAGGTAGCTATTATGCTACATGTATATATACAGTCAGTTTCGAGAATCAAGACACCTCGTCTAGCTATACAAGTGTGCCTGTACAGTGTACATACTTATAATGTAGATAGCTTCACTCCTGTTTGCAAATAGGACGTGAGCAGAACTTTAAGTGCCGACAATGTTGTGTTTACAGATAAAGTACTTTGTTTACCTGTGCGAACTGCGAAGTTCTATAGACATCAGTCACTTAGTTGTATAAACTACTAAGAGCGACTTCGACTTTGGAATCTTCAAGGTTAAGTAGGGCTTGCTAAGGTCGGTGTTTGCATGGGTGGCCGTCCCTTACAAAAATATCGACATTCCTCCGTGCTTCGGAAAGTACGTTAAGCGTTGTCCAGGCTGTCATATTTTGTAGATCCTTGCCAGTCGTTACAACTGCTCCAAAGTAGATTGAAAATCCATTCCGAGCTAGTAATAAGTAAATGCATGAAGTTCAACCTTTGTTATACGACTGCCCAAGAAAGAGTGTTACGTCTTTTTCTTCAGCTCGATTGCGTGTCACACTCTCAATTCCCTTCGTATTTCGCCTTACGCCAAGACATACTTTTACACGTACAGCATCATCATCGTTGTTTCAGCCGAAAGACGTCCACTGCTGGACATAGACCTCCATAGGCCTCCCCCAAGTGTCGCCACCGTTGTGTGCGTCTAGCAGATCCCCGCAACCTTCACCAGGTCATCGGTCCACCTAAGATCGCGCGATCAAAGTTCATTTCAAGTTCATTCTTATTTTATCGGTCAACAAACAACTTCTTTTTGAACTATTTATCAAACCACCGATAATGAAAGTAATTTTAAAAACAAGTTCTGCATTGGGCATATTATAAGTAAGCGGTTTGACGGACACACCTACTTTTTATCAAGAGTCGTTTTACTTTAATGTTTTAGTAATGAGATTATCGATTAGTAAGTCAAAACTTGAGATCCTCATTGCTTATCGCCAGCTTAGGTGAAGTTAAGTCAAAAGAAAAAAAATATGAAATGTTTTTTTTTTTGTTTAGATATGTTTGGTTAGACCTACTGGACGGGACCTTAAATACACTGGGCAAAGTACAAACGCAAACTTCTCCTGAAATAACGATTGCAGCTTCGAAATGCGACCTACTTTATTATAATATGGGTTCCAAAATGTTAGTTTCGTTACCTAACATGAAAATGAAATTAATACAGTAGGTACGTGAAAATTACTTCTAAACGTTGTTAAGTTTAAACATAGTACACGGCTAGCATAGTAAACAAGCGTCACATTAAAAATACAATGTCATCAACCTAATCAGTTGTCATTGGTGAAAAACCCAGTGCAAATAATTATCACAGCTTCGGCACGGCTTCGGGAAAAATATTTACTTTATTTTAGTTGTGTTTGGTAAATTGTTTGATAACGAACATTAACTACAATGACAAGCCGCAAGTCCGCAACTGTATTGCATAACACCACGATCACTTTCGGTTTCAAATTGATTGTTCAGCGCGATCGCTATGAATGGTCAACTTGAAAGTAATAGCATAGATGCCAGCTTTCATTGAGCTACTGTCAGTTTTCATTGGGTAACAGTTTGTTTTCATTGAGCCACTGTCAGTTTTCATTGAGAAACTGTCAGTTTTCATTGAGAAACTGTCAGTTTTCATAGAGTAATTTTGCTTGTTGAGTTCTCCTCAGTGGCCTTTACGTGTCTAAAGCATTTACTCCTTTGCTTACTAAATAGAACAACTTAATAATTATTCCCTTTATACTATTGACAGCGTTGTAGACTTTTCGGGGGCGGGAATAACTTAAATATAAAAGTACTGTAATTATAATTACATCAAGCAAGTACGTGAAATAGGTCGGAGTAGAAAGTTCATTGACATTTGAAGTAGGTACTTTGTAATATGTACTATGTAATTACACTAATAAAGTATTGACATATTATACTTTCTGGGTCACGCCATACTTCTTTACAAATAGTTCAAATCGACCAAGTTACGTTTGAATAATTAATTAAAATACTCTTTTGTACTACCTACGACAAATTCTAACCACCAATCTTACTAAGTAGATATGAGTGAACCAGTAACTTGGTTCTGGAGGTAGGTTAGGCAGTTGCTCCGTCTAGCTGAGGATCATGGAAGGCGTACTAGTTCCCATGATTGGGAAGTGCAAGTGTACCCAGTCTCCCCTACCTGTGTTGTGTATGGTCGGGATTTTGTTGTATAGTTTTGTAAGATGGTTCATTGTTTTGTACAAGACGTAACGTAAAAGTTTGGCGAGTTTAGATCTAAGTAAAACCTATGTACTATAAGGTCGTTAAATAAATGATTAAAAAAAAAAAAGTGTAGGAAGGGAACACCGGGTTGGTTTTTTGTCAGTTAGAGTCTGACAGGCGTATGGGCTTACCGGCTTAGTCAGAGTCTGACAGACCCCTCCACTCGCCCCAGGGCGGAGGATATTCATGAGTATTTTCTACCTCGGAAAAAAAGGCATTATCCGTGTAAAATACTGGTAGGTATTCAGCTGCTTTTGATAATGAGAGAATGAGAAAAGGGTAGGCGGACATTGATGAAAAATAAACTTAACATGTACTCTAAATAAATTATACGAAAATCAGTCAACTGTCACATGAAATTAAGTACAAAATGGAACCCCATTCCGTGGGCAGAATGCGTAGGTGTACCCGAAATTCAATCTAAGTAATAGAACCTCATTTCTTTATCCTTTAGTTCCAGTTAAATGATTATTTACTAGAGCTACGAATTCTCTATTACACCCTACAATGCGTCACCATTTTCTGAGCCGACGAATCGGATATTTGTTCGCAGATTTAGAGTAAATTGGAAGTGCTTAAGGCTATTCAATATGTCTGCAAAAAGCTGATAACAGGTCTCCATTTCAATTTAGATAGTTCATTTGATATAACAGCACGCTTGTAATCCCCGAAGGATTAGGCAGAGGTGGACCTAAAGGTACACCCACATTTCACCAGTAATGTTTAAGTCTCACGTAATAGGGGGCGAGCCTATAGCCGTCAAATGGGTACAAGTCCAGAATCTGTGGCTTCTACTGAGACTACTGAGAAATTCGTAATGGAAATCCCAATAACGCTTTGCCCTACCTGATAATCGAACTCAAGCCTCCCCTTCTTTCATTCTTCCCTGTTAGGCCTAAAACACACACAAGCGACGTAAGGCCTAAAACACACACAAGCGACGTAAGGCGCAGACACGGGGCAGACGCAGCGCAGGCGTGGCGCAGGCATGCGCCGCTTCAAAACGATTTCATACAAAATGTATGCAGGCGACGTTTTTGAATTATACTGAAGCGACGCGGCGCAGACACGCCGTTTCGTACTTTCGTTGTCTGCGCCGCGTCGCTCGCTGCGAGCGACGCGGCGCAGACAACGAAACGGTGTGAGGTTTGCACCGGAGCGAGATTTCAACAACCGATTGAATTCACGTTTCTTGCCTGTTCCATGCCTCTTCTGATATAATTCAAATCGCGTCTGCGCCGTATCTGTCCCACGTCTGCGCTGCGCCTGCCCCGTGCCTTCGCCTTACGTCGCTTGTGTGTGTTTTAGGCCTAAGGCGCAGACACGGGGCAGACGCAGCGCAGGCGTGGCGCAGGCATGCGCCGCTTCAAAACGATTTCATACAAAATGTATGCAGGCGACGTTTTTGAATTATACTGAAGCGACGCGGCGCAGACAACGAAACGGTGTGAGGTTTGCACCGGAGCGAGATTTCAACAACCGATTGAATTCACGTTTCTTGCCTGTTCCACGCCTCTTCTGATATAATTCAAATCGCGTCTGCGCCGTATCTGTCCCACGTCTGCGCTGCGCCTGCCCCGTGCCTTCGCCTTACGTCGCTTGTGTGTGTTTTAGGCCTTAGGCCTTAGATGTCATGACATCATTTACTATTGTATCTTTCATGTTATGGATTACTAGCTGACCCGCGCAACTTTGTCTGCGTCACACTGAAGAGAGAGTGTGGTTTAAGAAACAATCTTGTTTTTGCAACATTTTCAATTTATGATCGCTCCTATTGGTTGTAGCGTGATGTTGTTTTTGTTATAATCTTTCCCGATAAATGGACTATCCAACACAAAAATATTTTTTCAATTCCAACCAGTAGTTTCTGAGATTAGCGCGTTCAAACAAACTGCAAACTCTTCAGCTTTATAATATTAGTATAGATCTATTTACTAATTGTTTTCTTTTCATTGTTTCAGGTTTAAATGCTTGCGAAAGTAAATCATTTCTCTTTCTGCGGAAAGAGCTGCCTGTCAGGTAAATATGTTTTATTATTATTTACTTTGTTAGTACAGATGCCAGCAGTTTTTTTTAGCATCAAGTTAGGTACCCAAAGCTGTCAAATTTTTCTCAATTAACCTTGAACCTAATGGGCTGGCGATAAAGTTGAAAATCTATTATAGAAAGATAGATTGTAGTAGCTTAAGCTACCTTGCCTAACTTATGTGCTGGCATACCTACGTGGGTCAATCAGGATGGACAGTCGTTACAGATAGTCCAAGGTCGTAAGTCAATCAGGTAGGCTCCAAAGTCTGACAGCCAGTCTTACCAAAGGATACTGTAATACCCAGTCGCTAACTGGGTAGATAGGTATCACTTCATGTAAAATTCGATCGATTATAATCTACAATCATTTACCAAATAATCTTCAAGAATTATCGATGACGATGTTTAGAAAAATAGTTTTCAAACTGTAAGTATTACTCTGTTAAAGAATATTTAGATGACAAGTCAATAGAACCTGTAAATTGCAAGCTAGATTAATCGACTTCGCTCCTATTTCCTATTGTAAGAAATTTGCACGCCATGTCATGGCAGGATATGCTGAAACAAATCTACTGTAACATCCATAATGTACCATATTCTAGCAAATAAAATATTTTGATTTGATTTGAAAATATTGGTATTCATTCCGGTTAGACTGAAAACCGACTCTAGCCCAGTTGGAAAAAGGCAGGCAGGAGATGATAATAAATTCTCATTTGCCATAATCTATGCAAAACCCCGACTGATGCTTTATTTGCGTAAAAAGTGAATATACAAAAGAGTACTAACAAGGATTAAATAAAATAACGAGATCATAAAAGCGTAAGACCTGTGTTTGTTTTAGTATTCAACGACTTCTCTAAACAATGAGTGATATTGTTTTAATCTTTTTTATGACTGCTACCATAAAGACAAACGGTTACCAGTGTTACCACCTGTGTGCTCCATGGTTACCACGCACATTCGGTACAGCCACGAGCAATAACATGTACACACTAGGGACAGTACAAATGCGAATTTCTCGTGAAATAATGATTGCAACTTTGAGATATGGCCTACTTTATGATAATGTGAGTTCCAAATATTAAATAAATGAAATCAGTGCAGAGGGCGAATATAGCTTCTAAACGTTGATGAGTGTACACACGGCTACACATCAAGCTATACAAAACCAGTTAATCTTGGCCTCACTTTACTAGTTCTTTTCTTACAATGAACGATCAGATTATACTGGTTTTGTATAGCTTGATGTGTAGCCGTGTGTACATGTTGGTGTTCATGACTACATCATTTTAAACACCATTTCACCGATAATTAAAATAAACGAATTCCATACATTTTTACGGTGTAGCTATTGCAGTTTTGTAATCACCAATGAAAAAATACGATTTCTGGGGTTCAAAATTATGTACTGATTAAAACTACAGATTTGAATTCTCCCAAACTCCCAACCAACTTATAACGACGTGTTACCCTTACCGTCTTAGAACATCAAGAAACGCCAAAGAAATCTAAGAAAAACGCACAATTTTTTTTGACAAAAGATTTAATTTGACCCACTTTTCTGCATTCATATCAGTATCACAGACACGTCAATAAAATAATCCATACATCGATAAGCCAATACAGAATCTGCCTTCCATTATATCTGTCACCACGTGGGGTATATAAAGTGTTCTGATAGGATCTAGAAGGTTCGGGGCAGAGCCTTGAGATAATAAGAGTATGTTAGGGTGAGGACACAGTGATGAGGGCCAGAGCGATTTGACATCAATCTTAAAAGTAAATGCAAGTTAGCTGGCTGTATACTTATTAGCTTGTTCGACTGTACGTGTGTTGGAAATGGCCTATACAGAACAGGAGAATGATGTTTTCAAATTTTGTGTAAATTAGAAAACAACTGTCAAGGAATTAGAGGCTTTAGTGCTTTTTACATGGTCTAAAATATGACAGATGTGTAAAATATATTTTTTATTACGCTTTATATTCTGTAACTAAAAATAATACAAAAAGTCTTACAATATGTGGTCCACAAACATAGTTTCGAAAATATAATCCAGACTCTCGGTACATAATATAGTTATTTAAGTTTAATTGAATGACAAGTTATTCGTTTTCACTCGAACCAATCATTTATATTTTAAAGCTAAACAAATGCAACGTTATCATATTTCACGTTAGGGTGTTACAGAAACACCCTGTTGTGTTTAGATCAATACGAGTCACGTCTCCTTTTCAGAAATTCACTGGTTAATTTTTTACCCTGTATCGCATAATTTTCTGAACCCAGCAATTAAAATTGCTACCGCTATCTCTCATCACCGTACTACAGCCGCCATGACACATTGTTTACGTGCGAATCAAGGTCCCGCGTGTTGTTATAGTCACGTAATCTATGATAGTATATACCCACCTATTTAAATCGCCCCCGCGACCGCTCACGCGTTCGCTAGCTCTCATCACCGTATCTCGGTCACCATGACACATTGTTTACGTGCGAATCAAGGCCCTGGTGTTGTTATGTATGTCGCGTAATCTTTGATAACAGGTTCGTTACGATAACAACAGCGCGTGCAGCGTCAAGACATGGCCTAACAAGGTGACAACGTGCCCCGTCGGGGCTGTGTGTTGTTCAAAAGAGATACCTCGGCTTCGGCACAAGGGCTAAGAAGGAACATGGGTGGTTTTTAGTCAGTACAAGTCACTCCCTTCCGTTCTGCCCAGAGAGGGAGGGGTTATAGCTAAGATAAGATTGATTTGTGACTGCCTATGTACTGAAACTACTTCATCATCATCATCATTTCAGCCGAAAGACGTCCACTGCTGGACATAGGCCTCCCCTAAGTGTCGCCACATTGACCGGTCCCGTGCGTCTCGCATCCAGCGGATGCGAGCAATGTGCCCTGCCCACTGCCACTTAAGTTTGGCGATTCTTCGGGCTATGTCGGTAACTTTGGTTCTCACGCGGATGTCCTTATTTCTGATTCGATCGCGCAAGGAAACTCCGAGCATAGCCCTGAAACTACTTGCCACGAAATTATAGAATTGATGATAGCAATTTGTTTTGTTGACCTTACGCAATTTGGTTTGGAGCCGCTGGGAAGATTTTGAGTAGTATTTTAATATCTATACTAATATTGTTACGACGGTCATCTAGAATCTTCGACAAACTTCGCTAATAACTGTGTAGTACCTAGAAAAGACGAGTAGGTACGAGTTCATTTTTTTAGGTATAGTTACATTGTATTCAAGGTCAGCCGACGCGCGGCGTCAGCGGCAATTGTCATTGTAATTTCGACCGTATGCCGAGGGCGTAAGGTAACTTCTTCCTTGTCGGTTCTTTTATCTTTAAGTTTATTTTTTTATTAATGTTTTTTTTAGATGCTTTCTTGAATAATAGAGAATTATCTCGAATTTCTTTTGTTTGTTTGGGTATAAAAGGACCGATAGAGGACGGAGTCAGTTAGTTCACTTTTAAGCGAGACAACGGAAGGTTCGAAGAGTTATCTAGTGCGACAAAGTGTTCAGTACTGTTAAAGTGATTGTTATAAGTGTTTAGTGAGTAATAAAGTTTATTCGTGTGTTTATTTGGTAGTGTTTTTATTTATCCCATACCCAGCTCGTAACAATTTGGTGTCAGAAGCGGGGATAAATAATGCCGATTCTACCGAAGGACGACACGGATAGTATCCGTACGAGGAGTCAGCGGCAGCAAGGTATGGACCAAAGGCGATTTGGGGACTCCCCGACACAAACACCGGGCGGTGCCCAGCCTACGTCAGAGCCAGTCGCTGGCCCATCTGGAGCTACTCCAGCGGCGCCTACTACATCAGCGGCGCCTGACTTGTCTGCCTTAATGGCACTGCTGCAAGACCAGGCACGTCGTCAGGAGGAGCAGGCCCGTCGGTTGGAGGAGCAGTTGCAACGGGACAAGGAGGAACAGGTCCGACGCCAAGAAGAACAGATGCTCCTGATGAAGGATCTTCACGCATCAGTTGGGAAAGAGCTGAGCGTGGTGAAGGAGCAGGTACAGCAGCACGACAACCGTATCGCAAAGGCCGAAATTCAGATCGCCGATGTGAAGAAGGCCTTAAGTGAAATTAAGGTTGGAGACGGGTCTGTAACTTCAGTGATTGCTGCCCCTTCGGTGCGTGGGTTTAAAGTGCCTCCATTCGACGGAACATCTTCATGGTCGGCCTATAAAATCCAATTCGAGGCCGTTATGAAAGTGAATGGGTGGACCAAAGCGCAAGCCATGACCGCGCTCACCTTGGGTCTTCGAGACCAGGCCCTTAACATTCTTGAGGCCCTCGGCAAGGATGTGACCTACGAACAGCTGCTGGAGGCATTAGAGTCCAGATACGGTGACGCGCACCTGGAGCATGTTTTTCGTGCCAAGTTAAGGGATCGCGTTCAACGTAGTGCCGAGAACTTACAGCAGTGGGCCCTGGAAGTTGAAAAGCTGGTTCGGAAAGCATACCAGTCCGCCCCTGCACTTATTGATGGAAATCTGGTACAGGCGTTCATCGATGGAATACGCGACTTGGAGGTTAGAGCCGCTGTGAGACTTGGGCATCATGAGACGCTGAAAGATGCCTTGGCCCATGCCTTAGAAGTAGAGGCAGTGAGGCAGGACCACCGTACGCACCGGGTCAGGGAGGTTGTAGCGTCACCTGCACGCGACCGCCCGCAAGGATACAGCCCTAGGTGCTACACTTGTGGAGAAAGGGGTCATCTTCGATCAAGCTGTCCTAAGCGCAGCTCACCAAGAGAAGACCAACCTCAGCAGGGAAAGGTGGCTGAAGTGGCTGCCCAACCACAGCAGGGAAACGAGTAAATGCCAGGACTGGGGGGCGGGTGCTGGCTGGTTTTGAAAGAGCCCCGAGGATTTCGATCTCACAAGCACATGACGGGAACAGCCTGACTATCAACGGCGAAGTCAACGGAACTCCATGCAAACTGACGTTGGATACTGGAGCTTCTCACACGGTCGTCAATTCTCACCTGGCGAATCGGTTTCTTGGGGGCTACTTCAATAACCGCGACCACCTTCAATTATTAACAGCTACCGGTCAGCACATAACCGTCCGAGGCAAGAAGGAGGTGGAGTTAAAATTGGGTGATAGAATTTACCGACACAATGTCATCGTGGCCGACATAGTCGACGATTGCATCTTGGGCTTGGACTTCATGCGGAAATATCGTTGTGAGATCGACATTGACCAAGGAGTGTTGAAATGTGGTTCAGAGGAAGTCTTCATGGAAGGTGCACCATCAGGGAAAGTGTACTGCCTGAAGGAAATTGTTCTTCCTAGCAGATCAGAAACGATCGTGCCAGTTAAGTTACCACAGAACTCTGGACACAAAGATCGAAGTGTTCTGATAGAAAGGGTGGACAATGAGTTTTCATGGAAGATGGCACGAACTCTGGTAAAGGCCAACAACATCTCAGCTGTACGAATCCTGAATCCAAGTAACAAGGAGCAAGTAATCAAGAAGGGCACCTTGATCGGCACTTGTGAGGAAGTAGCTTGGATGCGTCAATTGCAAGATCTACCTACCGGAAGCAAAATTAGTAGTGCCAAATTCGACGTGTCAACGCTTCTTGAAGACTGTCATTTAAGTGAAGGAGAAATGAACAAGGCTAAGAAGATGTTACTTCAGTACGCCGGTATTTTCTCTACGGGTGATGCTGACATAGGAAGAACTGGACTGGTTCAGCACAGAATTAATACAGGCAACGAGTTACCTATTCGTCAGCGACCAAGGAGACTGCCAGTTGCACGGGAAAAAGAAGTGGAAACCATGATTGAGGGTATGGTGAAGGATGGTGTCATAGAGCCTTCATCCAGTCCATGGTGTTCTCCTGTGGTCCTGGTAAAGAAAAAGGACGGCAGTATGCGCTTCTGTGTGGACTATCGACGACTGAACGACGTCACGAAAAAGGACAGCTATCCACTGCCTAGGATCGATGACACACTGGATACGCTGGCGGGAATGAAGTGGTTTACCACACTAGACCTGAAAAGTGGTTACTGGCAGGTAGAAATAGACCCCAGGGATAAGGAGAAGACTGCATTCTCAACAGGAAAAGGATTGTGGCAGTTTAAAGTTATGCCTTTCGGTTTATGTAATGCTCCTGCAACGTTTGAAAGGCTGATGGAGCAAGTACTTGCCGGGTTGATTGGGGATGCATGTCTTGTCTATCTAGACGACATAATCATTGTGGGCCGTACGTTTGAAGATCACCTTAGAAACCTAAACCGAGTGCTGTCGAAGATCCAAACAGCAAACCTGAAATTGAGTCCGAAAAAGTGCTCGTTTTTCAGGAAACAAGTGAGCTTTTTAGGACACATAGTTTCGGGGGAAGGTGTTCAAACAGACCCAGAGAAAGTAGTCGCCGTCAAGGATTGGCCAGTTCCGAAAGACAAGACACAGGTCAGAGCATTTTTGGGTTTGTGCTCCTACTATCGCCGGTTTGTGAAGAATTTCGCCGACATTGCGAAACCTCTACACAGACTCACTGAGGAAAAGCAACAATTCTGTTGGAATGAGAACTGCGACGCCGCATTTCAAGAATTAAAGGGACGTCTGTGCAATACTCCTATTTTGGGATATCCTGACACTGAAAGTGACTTTATAGTCGACACAGACGCAAGTAATACTGGAATTGGGGGCGTGTTATCTCAACGGAAAGGAGATCAGGAGATTGTTATAGCTTACTTCAGCAAGTCTTTATCCAAACCAGAAAGGAATTACTGTGTAACGAGACGAGAGCTGCTCGCCGTAGTGAAGACATTGCAGCACTTCAGTAAATATTTGTTGGGACGGAAATTCCAGCTACGAACCGATCATGCTGCATTGAAGTGGCTATTACAGTTCAAGAATCCAGAGGGTCAAGTGGCGAGATGGATTGAACTACTGCAAGAGTTTGACTTTGTAACCGAACATCGCAGTGGGAGAACTCACGGTAACGCAGACGCCTTGTCAAGAAGACCTTGTCCTGAAGACTGCAAGCACTGTGCCAGGCAAGAGACTAAGGAAGTAGTGCCCGTGAGGATGCTTAGAACGGATCTCAGCGATGAATGGAAGGAGACTCTACAACAGGCTCAACAAAGTGACTCGGACATCAAGCCAATCTTCGACTGGGTCAAAGCTGGTGCTCCGAAGCCCAAGTGGAGTGATGTGGCTGCGATGAGTTCCATCACAAAGAGTTATTGGGCACAATGGAACAGTTTGGAGATCCAGGATGGAGTCTTGTGCCGAAAATGGGAAAACGCTCGAGGGGACAACTGTCATCTACAAATGGTTGTCCCTAAAGCTAAGGTACCGGATGTTTTACGGCTCTACCATGATGGATGCTCAGGAGGACATATGGGGGTAAAAAGGACTCTACTGAAAATCAGAGAGCGCTTTTACTGGATCCACTGTCGAGATGATGTGGAGGACTGGTGTCGCAAATGTACCAGCTGTGCGGCTGTGAAAGGACCTCACACACGAAGCAGAGGTGCATTAAAAGTGTACAACGTGGGAGCCCCCTGGGAGCGGATAGCACTGGACGTTGCGGGGCCATTTCCAGAAAGTGATAGCGGAAATAAGTACTTCCTGGTTGTCATGGACTACTTCACAAAGTGGCCAGAAGTCTTCGCCATTCCTAACCAAGAAGCTACAACAGTCGCAGATAAATTGGTTCAAGAAGTTTTCTGTCGTTTTGGGGTACCCTTAGAAATTCACAGCGATCAAGGAAGGAATTTTGAATCGCAAGTTTTTCAGGAGACTTGTCGATTGATGGGTACCCACAAAACTAGAACCACCTCTTACCACCCACAATCCGATGGAATGGTGGAACGATTCAACCAGACGTTGGAAAGATATCTGGCAAAAGTTGTGGAAAACAGGCAAAGGGATTGGGACAAGCACATACAGCCGTTTCTTCTGTCCTATCGGAGTGCAGTTCACGAAAGTACGACTGTAACTCCAGCCTTCGCGAACTTTGGAAGGGAATTACGGTTGCCTGCAGATTTAATTACTGGAACTCCCCCTGATGTCCCACGCAGTGTAACGGATTACGCGAATGACCTGCGTAACAAGTTAAATGATGTGTATGAGCATATCAGGCAATCCGGACAACAGATGTCTGAGAAGATGAAGACTCGTTATGACCGGAAGGCAAACAGTCGTGGTTTCGACGAAAGTTCGCTGGTGTGGTTGCATAACCCAGTGCGGAGCAAGGGAAAGTCTCCGAAATTGCAAGCAAAATGGGATGGACCATACCGAGTTGTGACCAGGATCAACGATGTCACCTACAGAATACAGAAGGGTCCGCGAGGTGCGCCTAAGATTGTGCATGTAGACCGATTGGCGCGATATTACGGGACTAATGATGCTCGGGACGAGCATGTCTAAGGAGGGGGCAGTGTTACGACGGTCATCTAGAATCTTCGACAAACTTCGCTAATAACTGTGTAGTACCTAGAAAAGACGAGTAGGTACGAGTTCATTTTTTTAGGTATAGTTACATTGTATTCAAGGTCAGCCGACGCGCGGCGTCAGCGGCAATTGTCATTGTAATTTCGACCGTATGCCGAGGGCGTAAGGTAACTTCTTCCTTGTCGGTTCTTTTATCTTTAAGTTTATTTTTTTATTAATGTTTTTTTTAGATGCTTTCTTGAATAATAGAGAATTATCTCGAATTTCTTTTGTTTGTTTGGGTATAAAAGGACCGATAGAGGACGGAGTCAGTTAGTTCACTTTTAAGCGAGACAACGGAAGGTTCGAAGAGTTATCTAGTGCGACAAAGTGTTCAGTACTGTTAAAGTGATTGTTATAAGTGTTTAGTGAGTAATAACGTTTATTCGTGTGTTTATTTGGTAGTGTTTTTATTTATCCCATACCCAGCTCGTAACAATATTATAAAGCTGAAGAGTTTGTTTGTTTGTTTGTTTGTTTGAACGCGATAAACTCTGGAACTACTGGTTGGATTTGAGAAATTCTTTTTGGACTGGATAGTTCATTTATCGAGGAAGGTTATAGGCTATATAACATCACGCTACTACCAATAGGAGCGGAGCATAAATGAGAAATGTTGCAAAAACGGGAAAAGAACATTCCTTTCTGAGAGCTTCCGTTGCGTGCGCTGCGAAAACGGTTTAAGTTACGAGAATATCATGTATGAAGTAATTATTCGTCTTTAAAAGTTCTAAAAAAAAGTCCGCGACAGCATCTGTCTATCTTTTAAGATTGACTCACTGTAACCATTTTTTACTATTAAAATGTTAGGTTAAAAAGCATTATTTTTTGCGAAGCTTATTTAACCCATATGGTATTAATCTATATCTAAATAAATGTGTTCGTAAGAACGGAAATTTAATATAGAATATTTGTGCTCTTAAGTGCTTGGCCAGACTGGCAGCGCGGCGCGGGGAGCGGCGCGGGTGCGGCAACGCGCGCGATTTGCCTGTCCGCACTGGACCGCGATTTCGTTCCGAGCGTTGTCGCGTTCAACTGTTCGTCCAGTGTTTGTCAAAATATAATATGGATGACGAAGACTTGTTTTTATTGGAAAATTCTTACTTTAAATGGCAAATGCTAAAAGTGAAAAATGGAGTTAATAAAATTAATTTAACCAGAGAAAATGAAGGAGAATTTTACACACTGTATGAAAGATTGCGAGAGCAACCTCAAAAGTTTTTTGAATATACAAGAATGTCAATGGATACGTTTGACTACATATTACAAAATATAGAAAATTATATTATAAAAAAAAATAACAACTTACGCCGAAGCAAAAAAAAAGCAAAAATTTTTTTGGTAAGAATTTTAAAATTCGGTTATTTTAATTAATTGGATACTTCTATAAATAATTATAAATAATTGGATTAATTTCTTAAGCTTTAACTTATAAAAGTTAAAGCTAAATAAATAAATCCAATTTATCTGGTTATCTGGCGCAGACTAAAGTTTGAGATACGCCGCTCCCGCGCGGTTTATCGCTTGCCGCCCCGCGCAGTCACTGCGGCCACTTGTATGAACGAGCTATGGCACGAGTTGCCCGCGCGCTCCCCGCGGAAAATAGCCCGCGCCGCTTCCCGCGCCCGCGTGCCCACTACGGACACTCAAATGAAGTTCCATACGTTTAAGTTTGTCGCGCCGCGCCCGCCCCGCGCCCGCGTTTGCAGTCTGGCCAAGCACTTACTCTATACAGTTTAATCAAATATCTTAGAAGATATCGCAATGTAAAAATACCCGCGCGGAAAAATAATTACGCGGGTTGCGTCGCAATGTAGGTACGGGGGATTCTGCCTGGCCTCCGGGAAATTCAAATTCAAACAAAATAGTGTTTACAAGTACAGGGTGTTATCGACATCGTATATTTAACAGTAAGAGATATTTATAGTAATTCTCATTTTAGTATAATCTTAACTAATATTTTAAAGAGGAAAGATAAAAATTTTGTTTGTTACGATTTAACTTAATAATTTTGGTTGGATAGTTGATTTATCGAGGAAAGTTATAAGTTACCTATATAAAGATGTTGGTCTGAGATAGAGACGCAGACAAAGTTGCGTGGGTCAGCTAGTTTAACTAATAAAATCATGGAGCTTTTGGCAATCAATGTATGGAGAGAAATTGTTTGAAGAACAATAGATTTGGAGCTCCTGGGAACAAGCCATTTGATGATTTCCCACAACCCAAAAAAAATAAAACAATGTGTCAACGTGCGCAAAAAAATCTGAACATAACATCACGCAAATATGAATGGACTGTGTAAAGAATGATCTATCTATATAAATAATAAAAAGAGAAGTCCTGACTGACTGACTGACTGACTCATCAACGCCCAGCCCAAACCCTTGGACCTAGAAAGCTGAAATTTTGCACAGAGATTCCCTTTATAATGTAGACAAGGATTATGGAAGGATTTTTCGAAATTCAACCCCTAAGGTAGTTAAATAGGGGATGAAAGTTTGTATGGAAAATCGTCATTTTCACGCGGGCGAAGCCGCTGGCAAAAGCTAGTATGGTTATAATTATAAAGGAGGTGACTACCTGCTGAGATGACGAGAAATAGAGAAGAAGAAGACATGCTGCGCCGACCACAAATAAACTGGGATAAGGACAGGAGAATGAGGAGCTCGTGGCTTAATAAGAACTGCCACTCAGGTCGATCTTTAGGTAAAGCTGTGCTTGCCTAGGTCGGTCTGTGGATGGGTGACCGCCCGACATACCGAGTTTCCTCCGTGCCTGGGAAAGCACGTTAAGCTGTTGGTCCCGGCTGCCATATATATTATTAGGAATCAGAAGTGAAATACGTGAACAAAATAAACAATGTTTAATATCTTTTGAATTACACTTTTACAAAAATATCAAGACAAACATTTTAAACAATAATCAAATAGAAATAGCACTAGCAAATGGAATAATCAGTACACGAGCAAAAACATAAACCAAAATTAGCAAGCACACGAATTCACACGATAATAGTCGGGTAGCAAGTCCTTTCCGAGCGCCGTCCAAGCAAAAAGTGACCGTTGCACCGCCGCTCGCCTCGTTTTATGAACTTCTGTCGGTTGCCGCACGTCGACCGGACGCTAACCACACGGCTACTGGCTGATGTCGTGACTTTGAGCCAACAATATATTATAGATCTATGGCAGACATGGCAGTCGTTACAGGTAGTCAGTGACCTAAAATTCTGACATTCAGTTTGATGTTTTTTTTAAGTCCCATATAATAGAGGACGAGCCTATTGCCATCAACATCTCTCAAAAAAAAAATTGCCTGACCGAAACCGGGAATCGAACCCAGGACCTCGTGCTCAGCAGTCAGTCAGTAAACAATAAACAGAACTTAGACTCAAATCAGAGATTTGTTAATTGTTTTTTTTTTAAATGGGCTTGCTCTTGACTGCAATCTTTCTTGCCCTATGGGCAGAGATGATCCCGTCGGGCTGTGGATTATCGAAAGGATAACGCGGCTCCGACACAAGGGCGAAGAAGGAACATGGGTTTGGTTTTTAGTCAGTAGAAGTCTGACACTCCCCTTCGCTCTGCCCAAGAGCCGGGGGGGTTATTCGATGATTTTCCACCCACAAATAAAAAAAAACGGCAGAGATGATGTCGACGATGGAACGAGCTTACCCAGAAGAAGCCTGTTTACTCGCGACTTAAACAGAATAGGGTTATAATATGAACTCGGAAAAAAATTGTTATTGCTTTGTGTGCCGATGCGTCATGTTTGTTATTCTGAGTGGATTTAACATGGTTTGAATAATTAAAAACAAGTTTCTCAGATGCAAGAGAACTTATGTTTTTATCTCTTTAGCATGTATTTGAAATATTATTCTAAGCTCTTAGGGCTCGTTTACGGAGACGCGGGGCGTTTCGCGGCGCGTGCAGAATGCTCATCTCGTGCTTTTTTATTAATTTATACTGAGAGACGGCTCCACCGCAACAAACGCTGCATTTTAAACTAACGAGCGAAAAATCGCTTCTTGTAGATCGACGTTTGAAATCTTAAATTTTATCATACATAGAATAGAATAGAATAGAATAGAAAAACATTTATTCGAAACAGACACAACACAACAGCAACAATTACAAAGGTAAAAAAAAAAGGTACATAGAACGGAAAAACATGGACATCGCCATGTGTTTTAATTAAAAACGCAGCACGCGCCGCGCGACGCCCCGCCTGTACGTAAACATGCACTTATAACTGATCTACTTCCAATTCAACATCATTTGCGTACCATTGTCCCATGGTACCTGGGCCCCGTGGTAATGGGCCCTAATTGTTGATTTTGACAAGTAGTACCTGTCAAAATCAACAATTATGAGATCAATGATTGACCATTCTGACACTATTGAATAGCAGACTCGGGGCCCTGGTGTCGGCGCAACACGCTTTTTTCTGCCATACTCCTTTGTTAATCTTTACGCTATCATTTATTTTATGCTTTCTTCTTTCCTATCATTCCTCACACCATTACTTCCAATTAATGGGGTTAAATAAGGGATGTAACTGAAGAACTTCCGAACGAGGAAAGTCGTCATTTTTAACCAATAAAAAATCCATCCATAAAATAAGTTTCTAAGAACCGGTAAGAACACAGCAGAGATAATATTTTTATTGTATTTAGCTTATTAGCATATTCTCGGGGAATTCTGAGTTCTAAAAAACAATAAGACCTATTTACTAAATTGACGTAGTAACATCGAAGTATGTATTCTTATATTAATTTATCCACCTTTTTAAGCTATAAAGTAGCTAGCACTCAGGTGACAATGAATCAGCTAAGTTAATAAACAGTATTACGTAAAAATATACAGGTAGCGCTTAGAAGGCTTCGGTTGATAGTGAAAAAAGAAATCAACATATTTTTTTATTTCTGGGTTCGATTCCCGGGTCGGGCAAAGTGTTATTGGGTTTTTCCATCTGGAATTTCTCAGTAGCTGCCACGGAGTCTGGATTTGTGCAGGTTGATGACAATAGGCTAGACTCCTATAACATTTACCGACGTAGCCCGAAGAATCGCCAGACTTAAGTGGCAATAGGCAGGACACATTGCTCGCAGAACGGATGGCCGATGGGGCCGGTAGGTTCTGGAATGGCGACCGCGAACCGTAAGACGTTGCGTTGGAAGGCCTCCCACTAGGTGGACCGATGACCTGGTCAAGGTTGCAGGAACCCGCTGGATGAGAGACGCACGGGACCGGTCAATGTGGCGACGCCTGGGGGAGGCCTATGTCCAGCAGTGGACGTCTGCCGGCTGAAATGATGATGATGATGATGACACCTCTGCCTAACCATTTGGTGATTACAGGCGTGATGTTGTGTGTAGGTATCTAGGTTCATTGATAAATACAATTCATTCATGAAACTACACCGTTGTCATATTTCACGGTAGTAAAAAAATAACTAAAATATCGTTCGGTTTTTACCCGACTGCGAGAGGAGGATTTTGTTTTTTATATCGCATTGTTTAGTTAATAAACAAAGCATAATTGCTTAGTTTATACATTTTTTTTTATATTTAGTGGGAATTTTCATTGAAAAATCGTCTATTGTTGTCTGTAGTCAAACGATCAAAATAAGAGCAAAGTTGTCGAAGTTTCAAGGCCCATATTTTTACCCGACTACGGCAAAGCCAAAGGTCTCCGTAAACGAGCCCTAACAGGGAAGAATGGAAGAAGAAAACGTTTTGTGCCGACCCCAATGAATGGGATAAGGGCTGGAAGACGATATGATGATCATCCTTCACACAGTCCATCCATCGTTCATTTGGTCTTCCTCTACGTTTATAGCCATCTACATTCATACTATACTCCATTTACTATAGACTAGCTGACCCGTGCCCACTTCGTTGGGCATAATTAGTCGAAAGTGTGCTAATTAAGTTTTGAAAAATTCAATTTCGGGGCCGTCCGCTGCGTAAGGAGCCGACCACGCGACTGAGCCGCGCGGGTACCTACCTCTCCTCTCAGATCAGAATATCAGATGTAAAAGGCCACGCCCCTTTCAGCACGAACGCGAACCGAATTAAACCCGAAACCATCCCGCGCCCTCCGCTGCTTTGGCTTTTTCTCCGATTCACTTTGCAAAATGGACTAACACGTAAAGCCTTTTTTCACATTTTTTCTTTCTTTCAATTTGCAAACAATGGACCAACGACGCAAAAATGGGTACCTCGACCTAGGTATAAAATATTAACTAGGCAATTAGGCACATTACATAATCCCTGTATATACAGACAATGTTTATTTCCTCATTAACTTCAGGATGTTGCAATTACGTGCACACACATATAAATAGTTTCAAGGTGAAATGTTGTGTTTACAGCCATAAACTAGAAATATTCTGTAACTATGATCGTAAAACATAAAACAAACAGGTACTTTAAATAAAAGCGAGCGCAGAAACAATGGTGGGGGAACTATAATTCATCATCATCATAATTATCAGCCCGGAATCACCCACTGTTGGGTTGGGTATAAGCCTCCAAATGCCTTAAATAAACCTGTAATGCTTCCACGGCTGGGAACACTCAGATCCAGCCTGTCCTCTTGCTGTCCTAAGCCGAGGCTCTCCTGCTGATATGGAGGGAAGTGGAAATTATGTTTTTTTCCTACTCCTTCGCTATTCTTTTCTGATTAATTTCGTTGCGGGATCCAAGACAGTTAAATCGCTTCTCTGGGACTTCGTCGAGCTTCATTGTCTCGGCGCTTTTCTTGTGGTCGCCACTGTTGATTCTGGCTAACAGGAGTTACAGTGGTTTGGGAATGGTGTGGCGGACTTGTCCCTTAAAAAAAAGCCTACAGGGGGTGCCTTTAGCGTATAGTCGCTTAGTTTGTTTGTTTTTGCCCTGCCTGGATGCGTTTCACTCATGGCACCCACAGGATAGTCCGATTAAGCAGAGGACAACCTCCTGGGTTGAACTGGAAGGTACCACTGTTACTGTTGGCTTGTATCAGCCCACAGTTGGGAAAAGGTCTTCCTCCATGACCTCAAAATCTTTAGTTTCAAGAGCAATGTGGACTGGTCGTTGGTTCTGTCCAGCTCATCGCGCCGTCGGGGCTGCGGGTTTTTCACAAGATAACGCGGCCTCGTAATAAAGGGCCAAGAAGGAACATGGGTGGTTTTTATTTTTAGTTAGTAGAAGTCTGACACTCTGGGCTTTCGCTCTGCCCAAGAGCGGGAGGGGTTATTTGATGATTTTCCAACGGCCCAAACAAAAAAAAGCACAGACATCGTATGTAAAAAAGAACGCTCTTTCAATGTTTCAATGACATTCACATTACGAAAGCAAGTGTATTCAAGAATCTGCTTTTCATAAGACATTAAATACAGTATACCGAAATAACTATATTGTACTGCAAATATAATTTACGCGAAACTAAAATAATTCTGTATCTTATTCAAATATTAGTATTCAGAACAGTTGTGAACGAAGTTTGTGAAATTGATAGGTAACAGTTTAGTTTGTAACTACACTGGCGAACTAAATCCTTTGAATACTCGTGATGTTTCCGAACTACGTTTACGTATAATATTATTATGTATGCTGCGGGTTGTTTGAAAGAGATACCGCGGACCCGGAACACAAAGGGCTAAGAAGGAACATGGGTGGTTTTTAGTCAGTAGTGTCAAACACTTCCGTCCGCTCCATCCAGAGCGGGAGGATAAAAAAAAAATCAGCCAGTGTATTTGATTTCATGTTCGTGCTACATAACGAAACATGTATTTTTTAACCCTTAATATCATGAAGTAGGTCATTTCTGAAGGTTGTAATTTCACGACACATTCGAATTTGAACTTTGCCAATTGGATACATACTTATAAAGAAAGAAAAGAAAGAAAAGAAAGAAAAGAAAGAAAAGAAAGAAAAGAAAGAAAAGAAAGAAAAGAAAGAAAAGAAAGAAAAGAAAGAAAAGAAAGAAAAGAAAGAAAAGAAAGAAAAGAAAGAAAAGAAAGAAAAGAAAGAAAAGAAAGAAAAGAAAGAAAAGAAAGAAAAGAAAGAAAAGAAAGAAAAGAAAGAAAAGAAAGAAAAGAAAGAAATATTTATTTGGGACAAGCACAGGAACTACAAAAAAGAATATAAAGCTAATTATGAGAAAACCTGTGCGAGGCCAAAAAGGCTCTATCTCAGCATGATGCTGCGATAAATGAAAACAAATACCGCAGCGCTGGTATGGTAATGGTGTGGTAATGTTTACTTGATACTATTGCTCGTGACTGACATAAACTCACGACTTTCTCCCATGGGGTTAGGCAGATCAACAGAACGCCACTCGCTACGATCTTTAGGTAGGTACTATCCGTTCACCTCGTCTAAGTACAATTTTTTATCGATTTATCGTGTTCATGTTCGTGGCTTACGTGGTTAGAAAAAAATCTTGTTAAATATCGTCTACGTGGGTTATTTTACTAAGTAATTATCATTCAAATAATTAGGATTCCATACTGCAATTTGTATCAATTACAAATTATGTACTTATCTGATTTTATCATGGATAATTATTACGTATAGGTATCTATTTATGATTTTCCTTCCTGTGTAGGAAACCCAGATAGATTTCTACCTACACCTTTTTGCAATGTTTTCCGGGATACCAATAGGCCAATATTTGTTTCCCTCTATCTCCAACGGAAATAGGAAGTACATCTTCCTCATCATCAGCCTAGGTTTTTGTAGGGTGCTTCCCTAACATAATAATGTCAATGCAGATGTAAAATGTCAAATTTAAACTTAAATGCAGAAAATGTCAGTGAATGCTCAACGGGATGAATCCAAATAAAAATGCAAGTAGTCCGACTCAAACCACGTCTAATTGAACACTAAAATGTAATATACATAAAATGCATAGAATAATGCAATATGTCAGTGTCAGTGCACTGCCAAATGTAGGTCGCGTCCAAAGTGCAAATAATACGCGAGCCTACTGGCTAACTTATTGTAACAAATATATTTTAAGACCCATGTACGTACCAGGGATGTTGCGAATATTCGAATCCGCATCCGCAAATGCGGAGCTTCCGCATAGATTTGAACATTCGCATCCGCATCCGCATCCGCAATAATCATTGCGAATATTCATGCGGATGCGAATGTCATACAAGTTGCGGCAAGAAAGAAATTGGGCCAGGCCGGCGAATGGCGCGTGCCGTTTCGCATGTGACAAATGACAATGACCAATGGGAGCGAAGAAAATGGTGACAAGATCCAACGCGTTTGTTGTGGTGCATCATTTGTTTCTTGTAAATAAATTTTTACGTGTTTGTTTGCGCTGTATTAATATTATTATTACCGTCGTATTGTGTCGTTTGTCGTATTAATTGTCGTGATATTTCGAGTGTTGTAGTGAGTTGTGAATTGTGATTGTGATGCAGTGATCATGTGTAAATAATTATTTTTGGGAAAACTTTATATTAGTCACACTAATCTAAGACTACTGTAGGCATAGCTCAGCTTGTTTCAATCGCCAGGTCAATTCCATTATTTTACACCGATAATACGTTTTATTGTTGATAAAATTTATTATTATTTTAACAAAATTCTTAATTTTTTAGCGTGGTTCCCGTAATTGATAGATTACCTAACTAGTTTAAAAGAAAGTTAATGTCACCACCGACAAAAAGTACCTAATCTAGGGAATCTAATTCTTCATTCATATACCTACTTATTTTTATTTTTTTTACTTCATTTATATAATTTCTTAAACATTCGCATCCGCATCCGCATCCGCGGATGTGAGGCTTCAAAACTCCGCATCCGCATCCGCATCCGCGGATGTCAAAAAATCGGCATCCGCAACATCCCTGGTACGTACCAGGGATGTTGCGAATATTCGAATCCGCATCCGCAAATGCGGAGCTTCCGCATAGATTTGAACATCCGCATCCGCATCCGCATCCGCAATAATCAATGCGGATATTCATGCGGATGCGAATGTCATACAAGATGCGGCAAGAAAGAAATTGGGCGAGGCCGGCCGGCGAATGGCGCGTGCCGTTTCCCTTGTGACAAATGACAATGACCAATGGGAGCGAAGAAATTGGTGACAAGATCGGACGCGTTTGTTGTGGTGCATCTTTTGTTTCTTGTAAATAAATCATTACGTGTTTATTTGCGCTGTTGATTACTTGTCGTATAGATTGATATTTCGAGTGTTGTCGTGAGTTGTGATTGTGATCATTGTGTGTAAATAATTGTTTATGGGAAAACTTTAAGTATATTAGTTACACTAATCTAAGACTACTTTAGTCCTAGCTCAGCTTATTTCAATCGTCAGGTCAATTCCATTATGTTTCACCGGTAATACGTTTTATTGTAGGTAATAGTACATTATCATATAAGTGCGGTAAGTTGAAAATTACAGCCGAGGCGATATTGCTAGCCCGAGCCGTATAGGCGAGGGCTACAAGAGAGCAGAGGCTGTAATTATCAAAGCGCACGTGTGTCATACGACGTTTTATAACACATTTGCGAGGAAATAAATAAAACTCGGACTTTCTTAAACGAATAAATCTTTTATTTGTTCACAAATTAGCGATGCGCGGGCATCAGTGCTTTTTTTTTAAGGCAACGGTACAAAAACAGCCAGTATTACTAATAAAGTAAATTAATATTTTTTTGTTTCTGTTACAGATGTAATTTACTGTCAAAATGAATTATTAAATTAAAGAATTAAATGTTTATTTTTTATATTTTATCTCCCAAAGTTAATTTTATTCATAAAATATTGACCACTTTTCTGACATAAAAACTTTTTGATTTGCTTTCTTTGCTTTTTTTTTCTTAAGATTTAAAAAAGTACCGTTGGTTTTAGACGGAGCATGATAAACCGTACGTGTTACCTTATTAGAAAGAAACTCGTGCGTTTTACTTTACGATTACGCACAAGTACGTAATGACATACATTACGATATTGAAATTGGTGAAATAAGAGGCCCTTTACGAGCAAATGTGTTATAAAGTTTATTATAACATTTTTTTTTTTTTCAGCGTCTAGTTAATTAACAATGTCTCCACCGATACAAAGTACCTAATCTAAAGAATGTTTTAATAATTCTTAGTTCATATATACCTAGGTACAACTTCATTTATTTTTTTTACTTCATTTATTAAATAATATCTTAAACATTCGCATCCGCATCCGCATCCGCGGATGTGAGCCTCCAAAACTCCGCATCCGCATCCGCATCCGCGGATGTCAAAAAATCGGCATCCGCAACATCCCTGGTACGTACACCGTACATATTTTCTCAACTATGTTAGGAACGACTTCCAGTCTTACCGCATGCAGCTGAATACCAGTATTGTACATGGGGAGTCACCCCATATATATGTCGCAGGTTTTTCATAAAATTAGGTTTTTGATCAAAAACCTAAGGGATTTGATCAAACCACGGAGGAAGATAAAATAACAACACGGTTTTATCATTTCCCTAAACAAATCTAGTGAATTGAACAAATCCCAGTAGTACTCCGTGACGCGCGCTCGCTTCGCTCGCATATTATATAACACTAATGTCTTCTGTCCCCAAAGTGCCGGGCCTCCGCCTCCTTCGTCGGCCTACGGCCCGGTGCCCATGCCGCCCATAAAGGATATAAAATGTGTCATCTTCCGGTTTTTGATGAAAAACCTAGGTTTTTGATCAAAAACCTAATTTTATGAAAAACCTGCGACACAAAACTTTATCATAAACCCAAACTAGTTCAGGTTTTTGATCAAAAATCTGAACTAGTCTGGATTGTTACAGGTTTATGATGAAATTGAGTTTAAAATGTGTCATCTTCCGGTTTTTGATGAAAAACCTAGGTTTTTGATCAAAAACCTAATTTTATGAAAAACCTGCGACATATATACAGCCTATCTGACGGCTGACCTCTACAACCCATTTAGTACTGGGGTAACATGATTCGGTCGGGCAAAGTGTTATTGGGTTATTCAATCAGGAATTTCTCAGTAATCGCCACGGATTTCAGATTTATGTCCGGCTGATGGCAATAGGCTTGCCCCTTATTACATGAATTTAAATATAACTGGCGAAATGTGGGTGTACCCTGTGGGTGTACCTATCTGTTTGGTAGGACACCTCTGCCTAACCCTTCGGGGATAACACGGCGTGATTTATGTTAGGTTCATTATCTTCTAAGTTTATTATTATTCGATTTTTTTGCTGCATTTTGTACCAATTACATTCTTATTTAATTTTATCATTGTATTTTGTAGAAATTGTTTGTACAAACAACCTACAACCTAATCCAACCTACTGACTTTCGAGATACAAACAGGCATTTTTTATCATTACCCTCATTTTTGGAACTACGTTTTTCTTTTTAATGTAAGCTGTTTTAGAATCACTTAAAATAATAAATTCAAAAAAAATAAAAATAACAACTTTTTTAAACTTTTATTTGGCATTCTTTGACTTACTGTCAACTATCTGTAACATAACTGTAAGTTTAAAGAAATAAAATAAATAATAACTGGCAGTTGTTATTCGATCAACCCATTCAAAAGCAACAATAACTATAAGTAATCAGACTAAGTCAGAACTGGCTAAAAAGATCTCTTCAAACAAAGAAACCCTTTCCAAAAAATGTGAACATCCAAAACTATATCCATCCCTTTCTTTTTTCCAGGCTAGCGAACATCATGAAAGAGATAGCGCTCCTCCCAGAGAACCTGCTCCGGATGCCGTCAGTCGGACTGGTGAACCAATGGTATGAGAGGTCCTTCGAAGAGATCATACAGTTTGAGCGAATGGAACCGGATCCTACGATATTGAGTTCGTAAGTATTGGCGTTGAACCTGAACATCCTTCTTCTTTAAGCCTATTGTTGGGGGCAAGGAGTCCATAGCAGAAATTCATCGGGATTCTGTCCATCAAAGCACTCAAGTTAATCAATTGACAGTCCAGGAATGTACACACACACACACACACACGCATTCCTGGCCTTTCACTTGTCACCGAGATCTGACCCTGAAGTTCCCGAAGGAGTAATAAACTAGTCGGAGGCGTTAGAACGAGTAAATCCTTAGAACGGGCCAATCCAGACTCAAAACAAATATGCACTGTACTTTCATCATCATCATAATTTCAGCCGAAAGACGTCCACTGCTGGACATAGACCTCTCCCAAGTGTCGCCATATTGACTGCCACCGGTCCCGTGCGTCTCGCTACTAGCGGATCCCCGGATACAATCCCAGATAATTTAGTCGTGTAAATTCTACAATTTTTTTATTATTTCCAACATAAAATGTGGCCCTATAGGATCACACGATCAGAACTCGCACTTGTAACTTCAAAATCTACAAGGCGGGCGAGTTCAAGAGACGATGATTGCGATTCAAATTAAGTCAAAAGAATAGCATTGTAAGCATGCCTCGTAAAGTCTGAATCAATGCCACGTGTTCAAAAAACTCCCAGAGTAAATGAACCTTTGACCTCCACGCAGTTGTTACTCAACCATGAGTTCTGATGATAGTACTGTTGCCAGCACATGAAGTTACCACAATCTTTGATAGGTTTCAGACTTTATCGTGCTAAAGCATTAGGGTCAAGTTTGAATGGAAAAATTTGGCAGTTTCGGGGAGCTAGATACATGCTGGCGAGTGTACAAAACTATGCTCTAATATCTCAAAACGTGTGTATCTATAATTCTGCCGGTGCCAACACGAGGTGCAATGTGCATAGCTTCATGCTCTCTTGAAACTAAGCCAACTTTGGTAATCCGTTACACACTAATTTGGCATAGTAGGTGTACTTGTGGAGATAGATTTTGCGGCCTTGGGTTTGTAAAAAGGTGGATATGCGGGAGAATTTAATTTCTTGTTTAGGATGCTAAGATCTGAGAGCTGAAGACGATCTTATCTGAAGGAGTCCGCCTTATTGGTTTAGTGGTGGTCGCAAGCGCGACTGCTGAGCATATGGTTCCCTAGCTTCGATTCCCGGGTCAGGCAAAGTGTTATTGGGGTTATCCATCTGGAATTTCTAAGTAGCAGCCACGGAGTACTTTTTGTATTTTCTTGGTTAGGCCGATACTTCTGGAAGTGCCCTCGTACAAACCCTTAAATATTTCCCATGAAATCAACCATTCTCTTTTCCTCTACCAGATTCTGCGAACGCCTAGTCCACATTCGCAACCGCCACGTCGACGTGGTCCAGACCATGGCCCAGGGAGTCCTAGAGCTGAAGGAATCCCACGAGGTGGACCCCAGCACCGAGAACTCCATACAATACTTCTTAGACCGCTTCTATATGAGCCGGATTTCCATCAGGATGCTTATCAATCAGCACAGTGAGTCTTTTTGCATATTAAGCTGATATATGGTGAAAGGAATGGGGAAACTGTTGAGTATTAATGTAGATGGCTATAAGAGTAGAGGACGACCTAAGAAAGTAAAGAAAGACTGTGTGAAGGCTGATATGGTGACTATTGAGATGACGAGTATCAAGAGGTATGGCAGAGGAACATATTTATGCTGCGCCGACCCCAAATGTATTGCGATAAGGGCGATGATGATGGATGATAAAAGTATTGATATTTTGCTCTCATAAATCCATGCCCATAATTAGGTGAACAGACATCCCGCATTCCAGGCCAACATTTATTCGTAAATGCTGGTGTATCTGTTAGGAAATTGCTAGGTTAAGAACATAGGGCGATAGGTGTTAGCGCATGAACGGACTGTTTGAGGTAGACCTGTGTTAGAGCTGCTTTTAAAAGGTGATGAATCAATGGATGGATGTTTGAAGGGAGTGACCAGACTTTTGTGGAGCTGATCAGAGAGAACTGTATGTCCTTACAAAAAAAGCGGGGTCTTTAAGTAGACTCTGGAACCAGGTTGGTCGCAGCAAGGAAAACCTGCTCAGGTGGACGTTCATTAATGACTCTGTCCTGAAGTGTGACTATGGTGCTGTTCCACAAATAATGGGGCATTTAATATTGTGTCCTGCGTGTCCTGTTGTTAGTAACTTGCAAGTTAGAAAAAAGATCAGTAGGATCAATGCATGCTACCCGAAATAGTAGCTCACGACATGCATTCCTCATCATAAAATAACACGCAATTTTTTTGTCCCAATTCTAAGATTCCATCTTCCCTCCCCCAGCCTTACTATTCGGCGAACAAATAGGTACTGGTCCTCGACTGGCTTCTGTCACTGGGATGGGGGCTGGTGGCCGCCATATTGGGTCCATTGACCCCGCCTGCGACGTCGCAGCTGTCGTACGTGATGCGTACGAGAACGCCAGGTTTCTGTGCGACAGGTACTACCTGGCGTCGCCCGAGTTGCAGCTTTTGCAGGACGGAGGTGAGGGTTCGTTATTTTTTTTATTATTATTTGTCTTTTATTAGCTTTATTGTAGTATATTTTTGTAGCATAATATAATGCATGGAATTCTTTAGCACCAACATTTCACCGGTTATTTTTAAGTCCCATGTTAAAGGGCGAGCCTATTGCTATCTACCGGGCACACATCCGAACTTTTTGTCTGCAAAAAAAATATTTTGAAGTAGTCATCACTGGTACCGAGTATCAGAAGTGCCGCCTTGGAGTTGAGAAGGCTGCTAGGCTTAAGTGGGTTTGAACGGAATACGTCAGCCGCCTGCACGATGACTGCTGGGCCAAAGTCCACGCCATGGTTGACGGAAGATGGACTGTGTGCCGTCATGGCAGGGCCAGAAAGAGGTGGCGAGAGAATCTGGACGGCTGGAGGGCTGGTTCGAGAGAAAAGAGCACATGGAAAGAATTGGGGAGGCTTTTGTCCAGAAGTGTGACAGTACCGGATACTAAACTGTCCTACTCCCGCCCTGATCCCATTTTAAGAGGAGATTTAGAAGTAGTAGTAGTTTTTTTTCCCACAATATACTAACTCCATATTTTCTCTCAACAGTATCATCAGAAAGACCGATGCCCATCGTCTACGTGCCATCCCATCTCTACCACATGCTGTTCGAGCTGTTCAAGAACTCCATGAGAGCCACGATGGAAACCCATGAGAGTAGTCCTCCGCCTATTACTGTGAATATCACCAGAGGTCAAGAGGACGTGTCTGTTAAGGTAAAATATACTCTTTACGGATACATATTGGTACTAAAATTCCTTATAGCTTTATACGTGGGATACGTCGGAAGTTCTTTAACGTCTATAGAAAAGGGAGGATCCTCCGACCAGACGGGAGTTGTGTCTGGTGGACTACTGCCCGACTGTTGTGGGCGGGTTCTTCTTTCGTGGATGACTTGTGCGATTTGCCTAACTATATTTAGGTACTTTTGACCAACTTTATATACTTTCGCCATATTATTTATGTTCAAAATAGCGGTCACTGAGAAACTTATATTAAACTATAACAGACATCAATACAAGCAAGTATTGGATTACAAAAAATCCTCTAAAATGACACGTTTCCGAGATATGATATAAGTCATTCTTCGCCATCATCTAAAGCGTCAGCATAATTTCGGAAATAATAGCAATAACTTATTTATAGCAGAACCGGAAAAAATGTCCGAACATTTTTGTGGACAATTTTATGATGTACAATTTTGCGAAAAATGCGAATGCGATGCTATTTACTTTTGGCCTCTAATAACTTTTTTAGCACACACGGGATTGGTGGGTACTTTTGACATTTCATTTATAATGGTGTATTCAAGACCACCAATTTTTAGCTCTCCGTTTGAATTTTGACTGGACTATAAACAATTATTTTAACATAACGTATATCTACTCCTCAGCTGTCAGACCGCGGCGGTGGTATCCCGCGCAGCGTGTCAGACCTGCTGTTCAAGTACATGTACAGTACAGCGCCGCAGCCCTCCAAGTCTGACACACACGTCAATGTACCGCTGGCCGGTGAGTTATTGTCCTTATTATTTGAAGTAAAGGAAGATAGAAAAAGTTTTAGTAGTCTCAGTTAGAGTTTTTTGTTAGTCTTAGTTGTGTGTGACAAATTGGACGCAGAAACCACACAGAGGGAAGAGTGGAAAGTGGCTGATAAACACACAGGACAAAACAAAATGATAACAAATAAACAATCATCATCATAATATCAGCCCGGAATCACCCACTGCTATAAGCCTCCCCTTTATTCTGCCACAATAAATTAAAATAATTAGAAGAAACCTTTAAAATGAGACATACATTAAACTAAGATTGGTCCTGGACTCCTGGTTGTCTAAAATGACCAGTTTATATAGCTTTTTATTTCAAATTCTAAATCGACTATTATTTGCTTTCTGTCAATTTTATTAAAAAAAAGCATTATTTTGAGGAATGGTTTGTATTTTTATTTTAAATACGTATTGTACTGAAAAACACTGTTTTAAGGCTAATATTAAGATGATTTACAAATTAAACTTCCGCATGCTCTTATATTTATAAATAAATATTTACTTTGTGTGGGCACGGTTGGCGCAGTGGCTGAGCGAATGGCTGATGTGTTATTAACTGGTAACATATCTTTTTTTTGTAGGATTGGCTTTAATAACAGGTTCGATTCCCGCACACACATAAAATATGCGGGACAGATTGCTTTAGTAGTTGATTTAGTAACAATGCGATAGTTTTAAGTTAATCAGTGTGCCATGATGCTCACGCGTACCAAACGATGTTTTCAGCACTTTTCGAACAAGTGTGTTGAAACAAAGGTTTAAATATGTCCTTTCTTTTTTGTTTTTATATTTGCGCAACACATCAACTTAGTACAACTACAATCTAACACATTTCTAGATTTTCAACTTTGCTAAAGCAGGTTGATTGGAATAAATTGACAGTTTAGGGTAGTGATTTGATATGCTGGCTCTACCTACTGACCCAACCTCACTTCAAACCTATTTCGAAGGTATTGACCCTACCTATGAACTAATCTTAACGTGTTCCCACCAGGTTACGGGTACGGGCTCCCGATCTCCCGTCTGTACGCGCGCTACTTCCACGGCGACCTGCTTCTGGTCTCCTGCGAGGGTTATGGCACTGATGCTGTCATTTATTTGAAAGTGAGTATTCACTTGTATAAAGTAAAGGAGTAAAGCTGTGACCGAGCGGCGTCCAAGGAATGGAATGAAGACGACATGACACAAGAGCATAGAGCTTGGAACAAGCAAAGAGAGGTCTATACCCAGCATTGGGTGAAGTCGGGCTGTGGATGATGATGATCCATCTTCTTCTTCTTCTTCTTCTAATAAATAAAGAGAGAAGTTCTGACTGACTGACTGACTGACTGACTCATCAACGCCCAGCCCAAACCCTTGAACCTAGAGAGCTGAAATTTTGCACAGAGGTTCCCTTCATAATGTAGACAAGGAATAAGGAAGGATTTTTCGAAATTCAACCCCTAAGGGAGTTAAATAGGGGATGAAAGTTTGTATGGAAAATCGACATTTTCACGCGGGCGAAGCCGCTGGCAAAAGCTAGTTTCTTAAATTATAACAAGGGGTGTAAAAAGACCGAGGCGGAAAGGCACTTCCGTCTATATAATTGCGATGGTTGTTATGGTCCGTTTTTTTGTTTAGTTTGTACCATACCTAAAACTCTGTAACTATAAGGTTCCCTTCTAGTTAAAAATTTGCCTACTCTTGACCTGAATTTATTTTGAGGACAGAGATGGGTTCGACAATGGAACGCTAACCCAAAACAAGCTTATAAAGTTCCGAACTCAATGTTTTTATTTATCTATCCACAGGCTCTATCAAACGAAGCGAACGAGCTCCTCCCAGTCTTCAACCGAACATCGACGAAGTTCTACCGACCGGTGACCCAGCTCGCCGACTGGTCGGGCTCACTAAACACCGCTAGCAACTCTAACTGCAACAAGAGAAAAGAAAAGGTGTCCCCACTCTCAGCCCCCGTGTCCCTATAGTCCACACCCGAGGAGTGAACGTTGCCACTCCTAAAAAACAGGTATTTTTTTCGTTACCTGGCAATACTTTGTTTGAAACGTCAAACTTTGCTTGAGTTTCAAAAGTAGTACCTGTTTCTGTTTGACGTTTGTTTATGGTAAGATGTAGAAATTTGTGAAAACCAGTGCTTTTTAGTTCAATTTGATTGTTGTTATAATATAGTTTAGTTTTTAATTGGAGGTTGTTAAGAAGTAATAAATAGAGGGGTCGTGAAATTAATGGATTTGGAGCGAAATTTTTGAAATGAAGTTACCAACTTGCAATACTCGAATAAAATTACGATTTTATTTTCTTTTTTATCTTGAAAATATCGGTGTTTGAAGTATTTTTAACTATTTGTCATCAAGTAAACATATATAAAAATATTATGAGTTTACTTAGGAACTACCGTAACTACTTAATTATTTTAGTTTGGTAACACATATTTATATAGTGAAATATTTCACACTAACGTCATCAAAAGTTCTCTCCAATACTTCCATTTATTATTTCCCTTCAAAAATTCGCCTAACAATTTGTGAAAAGAAATTATTATAGCAATAAAAAAGCACTAAAATTGGCTATTTGTTAAATAAGTAAAAGATTGCCATTGAAAAAACAAGATGGTGTACAATTTTTGTTAGAATGTTATTATATTTTTTTGTGATACTCGGCGTATAAAGTTAGTTAATGTTTTGGGCTCGCAAATGGACTGATAAATAAATGAGCTCTGTGGTTGTTTTGTGGTTTTGTTTTAAATTATTGAGAACATAACGAAAAAAATAAGCAAAAATCTAAAGTGATTCACATTTTAATTCAACATACTCCGAAATCGGAGTACGTCATGCCTTCAAAACGCTTTAAATATACTAAAGAACATTTTTGAAACAAAATCATAAAACAACATAGTTCAGGTAACCTACCATTGCCTCTTTAAAATGTACTGTTTTAAGTGATTTTAAATTTATACAGTTTTAGTAGGTAATGGTTAGGACAAGGTGAAGAGGAAGATAGCTAAATTGTCTATCTATAAATGTTTTAGACTTAGTACAGATATCATAGAATAGAATTTAGTGTAAGACTGTGTAAATGAGAAGGAGTTTGATACTTTTTATTATAAAAATGTTATTTACGTTCCTCTAATTTATTCAAAACTTTTTGATCGTTTTATGTTCTTTATTTTGTGTAATATCTTTTTTGACATTTTTTTTTGTAAGAGGGTTGTTTGTTCATTTCATGTCCAACTTTTTAATGTTACCAATGGCGAAGACCGGTCAAAGTGCATTGTATATGGTGTGACCATAGAAGTCCTAATCTGACCAAAGACAAGCTATTTTGAAAGATAAAATTACATTGACAGGTACTCGACCAATGACAATTTTGGAACTTTTTTTACCTATTACTGATAATTTATTTATGAATAAAAATAATCAAACTTCAGTATAACGGATGTTTGCTATGTATGAGATCTCGTACGACATTGTATATCATTACGATACGATTTAGAAAATAGTGTGCTAACTAAATTGTTTTTATGACAAAAAAGAATGAACTTTTTTTCGGAATAAAATATATTTTTGAATAATAAACTAAAATTCATTTAGTGTGGACCTAAGAATAGTTAATACGGGAATCTAAAATGACTAAAGTGTCGTGAGTTAAAAAACCGGGTTGGAGTAGGTAAATTATAATTAAGATGTGATTTATGTACACAGGACGACCAATCTCAACCAATCGGCTATACAAAACCAGTTTATGTGGATCTTTCATAGTACGGGAAAGCTTTACAACGCGAGGCCATGTTATACTGGACATGTATAGCTTGATGTGTTACCAATTTACCATGTGTACCAGCTATTAACGATAAAACATCTTGTTTAAATAAAACGTGTATTTTCGTCTAGACAACACGCCCAAAGGAATACCTAAATATTATTGTGCTGTTAGAATTTCAAGTCTATGCGATTTTATTTAGGTATTATTTTGAAGTGCCGTTTACTGATAGTAAAGAAACATGCTTCAGTGTTGATCAGTTTTAGGCATATTCTAAATTGATTTTATTGTTTTTTTCGTATCTTGACTCAATTTCAATAATTGATCTTAATAATGTGTAAAAACAACATTAATTGTTAATTGCAGTTATCCTCGCTATGTAAAGTACAATATTCCGAACAAAAATAATTAAAGAATAAACAAATCTTCAATATAACAGAAAATGGTTATTATTTTGAGATAAATATCTACCATTTATTGCTGTTAGCAATTTGACATTACATAATGTCAAAACATCATTGTCATTTACTTAATGTGAAAACTTTGTGAATGATTTATGTAATTTTAATATAAATAACTAGAAGCAATAAATTAGTTGTAGTTAACTTGTAATATATGTTACTTCCTCTTATTACTACAATATAACAGTTTTGTTTTCAAAACTTGTCTTACAACTTTTGTTAAAAATTACAAAGCGAATTTTGTATTTTTCATAATAAATAAAACTGTATATAAACGTAGGTTCTATGTTTAGAAACGACACATTGCTATGCTGGACAGCCAGAAATTAACTACGAAGCTGTAAAAAAATAAAATAGCAATATTTTACTCCTAAAATAACTTGAAGCAATAAAGAATATTTTAATATCTACCACAAACTGTTCTGGAAAACCCAGGCGATAGTAATACAAATAGCATAAATTAAAAGTATTTTTGTAAGAATAAATGTACTTTAATACCAAACTAAGGTTTTATAAAAAATCTTTGATTTTGTAAATAAAAATGCAATGCAATAGAAATAATCCTATTTTCGAATAATTATGCCTAACTCTTGTGTCTACACGTTTTTTGTACCTGGTGGTATTCTACTGAATATTATTACTCATCTGCATTTTAATCTTTTTTCTTATATAAGTTTTTATTCCAAAATCGATTAAGTGTAATTTAAATATAGTGATTTAATTACGCGTAGATATGAAATTTAGTGAAGAAAAAAATATTTAATTTTTAATAAAAATAAACTTACGAAATAGAATCTGTGTTTTTATTTTATTCATGCTTTTGACACAAGTTATTTGTAGTTTCATAAAGGTGAACCGTTTTCACATGTCAATGCCAGCAGCTCACTGGGCATCAAAAATTCATCAACCTCACTCGTGATCATTACTCGAATTTATAGCTTGAGCTTTGGCGGGACCTGCTTAACCCCCTGACGGCATCGATTCGTCTCAAAGCTGCATATGATGGACATACTTTGCCGTGGTCTACTTGGAAATCTCTAAATAGACTCCGAACCCAGGTCGACAAAGCGCTAAGACAATCTCTCCAGATCATGGACGGCTCAGACCTATACCGCCTTATTACTAAAGGTAGATAAACCTGGTTTAACTTAGACTTGGTTTATCTCGCATGCTGTCACTTTCTTTTGAATATTTTTGAAGTGAGACGTCATGCGAGATAAACCAAGTCTAAGTTAAACCAGGTTTATCTACCTTTTGTAATAAGGCGGCAAGTGTGTATGCGACGTATCTCCACAGACAATATCCTACCTTCTATCTTGCGGTGCATGCCCTGACACCTGCACACTTGACGACCTCATGTCTGCATCAGCGAGTGGGGTTTGCATAGCTGAATTATGGCCGAAAATTATTTGATGAAAAGCCATCGACACGTTAAGAAGAAAGAAGAAGCGCAGCATGTTTTTTGCTTTCATGCTTTTCTACTGCTCGTCATTTCGGCAGTCGCCTTCTTTTATCAGCTTCAGTACCCGAAAGGCTGACAGCATTGCCATTTTGAATGGCACTTACTAATTCCATGAACACAGTTGTTTTGTTTGAGAAATTCTCCTATTGATTTTTTAAACAATGAAATGAACAGGTCCAATATAATACATACTACCCAACCGATGGCGGAAGCAACGCATTAATGTTTATATTCTACAATTTGAGGTGATTTTGTATCTAATCGGAGTTCAAAGCTGTCATTCATCTTTGCTGTCACCGCTGTCAACGTGTGCAATGTGCGCGTTCCAGTCACTCAATTTGTAAACTAAAGCACTAAATGTATATCGTTTTCCTTCTAAAACAGTGTGTATGAAAGAGAAAGACAATAATGTCATTCCCAACTTCAACATTTTCGCAAAAAACATTTTCTGCCAGCTGGGTAGCCTGTTGAGGTTATGGAAAATTGTTATTGATTTTAAAATTACGTTTAAGACTGAAAATTGTATTAAAATGAAGATTTACACAAACGAAAACAACACTTCCACGTTAAAGCTGCTTATTGCGGCTAACTTAGCGGGAAAGAAAGTGGATCTTGTTAGTGCATCCTTTGAAGGTAGGTGCATTTTCCTCATAGTTATTAGAAAATCATTACCTAAATCTCTGTAAATAACGTCTCTCATCTGTAGTTATGTCTATATTTGCATGCAGTTTATGTTGCGGTAAACGGTACAATTCATATGTGTAATAAAACAGTTGAAATATACAAAAAAAATACTTTTTTCTACTAAGTAATACCCATTCTTGAGAACTGAGTCATGCTTTTAGAGTTGCTACCATGAAGCATGCTCACCATATTTCTCTATGCTCAATTCTGTTTTGAATAAATAACCATGTTTATTTTCTGAATATCCTAAAATGCCTAATCATCAATTAAATTTTATTAAGCAAATCATTTATTTCATCAATGGTGTGTGTATTGCATCAGAAAACATTTACACTAATATTGTTTCTATAGTTTTTCCTTGTAAAACTAATATCTCAATTAAAATGGTGGGTTTTTCGTAAACTAAACTTTTTTCTAGTAAGATTCTTATTCTTCCTTAACATACATATAGTTTCGCCTTTTTTCCGTCTGCTACAACACCAAAATACTATTTACTCCTTTTTTTCATTCACATTCTATAAATCAGGTTTCATTCCTGCCATTTTTTGTGACTCGGTAAATAACAGATGAAATAAATATTTTGTAGGTAGTTTGTTTCTATTTCTAGGCCTAGGATGCTGTTGTTTTATTTAGGAAATTTTACTATAGCCTGCCTCGTTAGTTCAGTGGTTGTAAGTTCTACTTCTGAGCATGAGGTTTTGAGTTCAATTCCCGGGTGGAACAAAGTGATGTTAGATTTTCCCATCAGGAATTTCTCCAAGATGTGCCTAGTTGATGTCAATAGCCTTCCCGTCTATTACATAGGATTCTATTCTACATCCTTTTTCTTAAATAGATAAACATCAGCTATCAACCAGTTAATACTCCTTTTTTTTTTTTTTTTTTTTGGTGGGTGGAAAATCATCGAATGACCCCCCCCCGCTCTTGGGCAGAGCGAAGGGGAGTGTCAGACTTCTACTGACTAAAAACCGAACCCATGTTCCTTCTTTGCCCTTGCGCCGAGGCCACGTCATCTAGTACAAAAATAATAATTAATAATTTTTATTTTTTTTGTACCAGTTAATACTCCTTTAGTTTTATTTTGATTGCATTCAGTAAAAACCTGTTACTTTGTAACTAGCTGACCCTGAACTTTGTCTGCGATTTTTTTTAGAGCTTGAAAAGAGGAGTAATTCCATCATACATAATATTTGCATAATTTGAACCGCTTACGCAACACTCGCAACAGAAGTTCTCAAAAATAAAATTTTATATTTTGCAACATTTTTATTTATACTCTGGTCCTATTTGTCGTAGCATGATGTTATATAGCCTATAACCTTCTTCGATTAAGGGACTATCCAACACAACAAGAATTTTTCAATTCCAACCAGTAGTTTCTGAGATTAGCGTATTCAAACAAACTATAATATTAGTACCTATAGATAAAAAACACACAGCTCCATTTTATTTATTTGTACAGATCAAATGTATGTCACAGAAATAGCAAAAAAAAATGCTGATTAGTTATTTTGGCCAATTCTCATACAAAAATAACATCAACAAAATATTGCCTGATAACAATATTGACACTTACTTAATAAAAGCTTATCTCGTCTTATCACAAGGTGTTTTATAATGTTTTTAATATTGACGTTTTTATCTAAAAGCTATCCATGTTTATAAATAAAAAATGATAACATGGATTATCACTGTCACTTTCATTTGTTGTGTATTTATGATGAGGTTTTCTTAATAATATTACATAATTATGTATCTAAAATATAAATGGATGCAGCTAAATACCAGTATTTTAGTATTTTTACTAACAACCAATCTTTTATTACTAACAACCAATCTTTTATTTCATTACAAAGATGAAAAAAATACTGGGGGATTACCCTCAATTTAAAAATACTAGGGTATTCCCTGAGTATATTTTTAATTTAAAGGCTAGTATCGACATGGATGAGACAGAAGGAGTATTTAAGGGCAGTAGGTGATAGTCTGTAGTTCTTCCCTACCCTCATGGGATTTTACATATTACTAGCTGACCCGGCAAACGTTGTTTTGCTATATAATATATTAGGTCTTTACCTATGAAATTGGCGTTCTACAGTACTGGCCATTTCAAATCAAAATAATTTTTGTTAAAGAAGCTGATGATACACAATCTACGGCTGAATTAGCAGCAGCTTTCGACGTTAGCGTCAAAATAATATTGGTCCATTTGCGTCAAATTGGCAAGGTAAAAAAGCTTGACAAATGGGTGCCCCACGAACTCAATGATCGCCAGCGCGAAGTACGCGTCGAGACGTGCCTTGCACTGCTCAACAGGCACACAAATGAAGGAATTTTGAACCGCATTGTTACCTGCGATGAAAAATGGATCCTGAACGATAACCGTAAGCGCTCAGCAAGTTGGTTGGATCCTGGTTCAGCACCTAAACAATGCCCTAAACGAAAACTTACCCCTAGAAAAGTGATGGTCACTGTTTGGTGGTCTAGCGCCGGTGTGATTCATCACAGCTTCTTACCAAACGGGGTGAGCATTACTGCAGATGTGTACTGTGAAGAACTGAACACAATGATGGAGAAGCTGGCACATCTCCAACCAGCATTGGTCAATCGCTCGTCTCCGCTGCTCCTGCACGACAACGCGCGACCTCATACTGCACAGCAGACGGTCTCCAAGTTGCAAGAACTGGGATTGGAAGCTCTCCGTCATCCGCCCTACTCACCAGACCTTGCGCCTACAGACTACCACTTTTTCCAGAATTTGGATAACTTCTTGGCGGGAAAAAAATTCAATACCCGAGACGCAGTACAAAATGCCTTTGAAGAATTTGTTGCCTCCCGACCAGCTGATTTCTTTAAGAAGGGCATCAATAAACTGCCACTGCGTTGGCAAAGATGCATTGATTGCATGGGTGATTACTTCGATTAATACAAATAAAAAATACATGAAAAAAAATCGTTTAAATTTTTTCAAACGAAACGGCAATTTCATAGGTAAAGACCTATTATATATATATTTTTTTTAAATAGATGTTGGCCGATTCTCATAGATACCGGATAAGCACAAAAAAAATTATCAAAATCGGTCAAGCCGTTTCGGAGGAGTATGGCAACGAAAACTGTGACACGAGAATTTTATATATTAGATTAATAATTATTATGCATGTAATTTAACTAATTCCTTTAACACCTTCACAAAATCAATCAAAGCCAAAGCATTTATTTCAAGCACTTTTCAATATTCGAAACAAATCACTACATAGTATAAAACAAAGTCGCTTTCTCTGTCCCTATGTCCCTTTGTATACTTAAATCTTTAAAACTACGCAACGGATTTTGATGCGGTTTTTTTAATAGACAGAGTGATTCAATAGGTAGGTTTTAATACCTTTTTTGCACCCGTGCGAAGCCGGTGCGGGTCACTAGTACAAAATAAAAAGAAGCTGCAGTCCGAGTCCCGGGGCATAATAAGTGTGAGTGTACTTTAGTTGCCCATTCCCTAGTGTAGATCTCTATGGAGAAGAACGGGCAAGAACCTTCACACTATCCATTTTCCATCATCACCATAAGTTTTTACAGCTTTCGGTACTACTTTCAATCTACTGTCAGACCTCCTACTTAGTTGTTGTCATTGTGTTATCAATGATTACAATCACAACAGCTATGGGAGGAGTGTCGGCAGATACTATCATCTTATATTCACTATCAGGCTTTCTGAGGTCAGTGTTTCTTGTTTTTCTGTTTCATCATCATCATCATCATTTCAGCCGAAAGACGTCCACTGCTGGACATAGGCCTCCCCTAAGTGTCGCCACATTGACCGGTCCCGTGCGTCTCGCATCCAGCGGATCCCCGCAACCTTCACTAGGTCATCGGTCCACCTAGTGGGAGGCCTTCCAACGCAACGTCTTCCGGTTCGCGGTCGCCACTCCAGAACTTTCCGGCCCCATCGGGCATCCGTTCTGCGAGCAATGTGCCCTGCCCACTGCCACTTAAGTTTGGCGATTCTTCGGGCTATGTCGGTAACTTTGGTTCTCATGCGGATGTCCTCATTTCTGATTCGATCGCGCAAGGAAACTCCGAGCATAGCCCTCTCCATTGCCCTTTGGGTGACTTTAAGCCTTCTGATGAGGCCCATTGTGAGCGACCACGTTTCGGTCCCATATGTAATCACTGGCAACACACACTGGTCATAGACTTTCGTCTTGAGACATTGGGGTAAGTTGGACGAGAAGATACTTCTCAGCTTCCCAAACGCTGCCCAGCCGAGTCGGATTCGACGATTGACCTCTTTCTCAAAGTTGGACCTACCTAACTGGACTGTTTGTCCCAGGTAGACATAATCGTCTACAACTTCGAGTGTAGAGTCTCCGATCTTTATGGGAGTGGGTGTAGCATGGGCATTAAACATGACCTTGGTTTTGTCCATGTTCATTTTTAGACCCACTCTTTCAGAAGCTCTACTGAGGCCATCGAGCATTGTACTGAGGTCCTCCATGGTCTCAGCCATGACCACTATATCGTCGGCAAATCGAAGGTGAGTAATGTACTCGCCATTGATGTTGATGCCTAGTCCTCTCCAGTCCAGAACCTTGAAGATATCCTCCAGTACAGCGGTGAACAGCTTCGGAGATATGACGTCTCCCTGTCTCACACCTCGCTGCAGAAGGATAGGTTTCGTGGTCTGGTCCTGAAGCCGGACTGACATGGTGGCGTTTTTGTATAAACACTTCAACACCTCGATGTACCGGTAGTCAATTTGGCACCTTTGGAGAGACTGCAATACGGCCCAAGTTTCGATCGAATCGAAGGCCTTCTCGTAGTCCACAAACGCTAAACAGAGAGGCAGATTATACTCTTCGGTCTTCTGTATAACCTGCCGCAGCGTATGTATGTGGTCTACGGTGCTAAACCCTCTTCGGAATCCGGCTTGTTCGGGAGGCTGAAAGTCGTCGAACCTGCGCGCGAGACGATTCGTGATGACTCTTGAAAACAACTTATAGACATGACTCAGAAGTGAGATGGGCCTGTAATTCTTAAGTCGGGTATTGTCGCCCTTCTTGAAGAAGAGTACCACCACACCTCTGCACCATGCCTGCGGCGTTTTTCCCTCGAGTATGACGGAATCGAACAGCTTCTGAAGGGCCTTAAGGATTGGTTTGCCACCCGCCTTCAGGAGTTCGGCCGTAATTCCGTCATCACCCGGTGCCTTGTTGTTCTTAAGTTGTTTCAGAGCCATCCTAATCTCGTACAGGCTGACATCCGGGATGTCTTCGGTATAGTGTCGGGTCAGTCTAGCTCTGGGGTCTTTCGCTAGATCTTCAATGGGTTTACTGGTTGACGTGTACAGCTTCTTTTGTGTACAGCTTTTTCTGTTTGTTTGTCTTTTATGTGGTTTGGTGTGGATGCCGTGTATTATATTTATTGGGTCAATAACGCAAATATTTTTTGACTACCTACTATGACGTCATAAGCACTATTTATAGTTATTTTACAAAATAGACTACGTTTTTGTTCTCTAAACGTTGTTACTTTAAACAAATTAGCTTGCTGCTTTGTGGTAACCAGAGTTACCGAGTGGTATCTCTAGTTACCACATAGAGTCTTAATGGAATTTCTAACTGCTTTAAGGCCCGGTATCCACTAAAGTGGAGACGAGCAAAGCGGATGTGCGCCAAATTCGACCAATCACAGAAAGATCGAGGAAAGACCGGATGTAAACTTTAACTAATGTGATTGGCCGATTCCCGCACATCTCCCCTCGTCTCCGAATCTCTCCGCTTTGGTGGAAACCGGACCTAACACTTGTCTCATTCGGTAACTCCAGCTTCCAGCTTCTCTAACTCCTCTCTTCTCTTCTTCTACTAACTCCTGGGTAACGGTGACTGAGCGTCCGTCTGTGATTGCAGACGATATATTCGCAGGGCCGCGCCAGCTACCTCTACTGGAGGTGGCAGACCACGTCAGCTTCTTCTCGAGCAACGCCGCGGCGCAGTACTTGTTTCCTGTGCTGGATCTGTCTGATGATGGACAGTGGTATGTGTGTTTTTTTTAATTATTTTTTTATTGTTAAATGGGCCTGGTCTTGACCTCGATCACGCCTGATGGATGAGGTCTATGACGGATTGAGCGTGCCCAGAATTATGCTACTCAAGAGATCCGATTCTGCTTTCTTCAGTTTTTTTTTTAAATTCCTAAATTAAATAAAAGTATTTATGAAAACTAAAAAACCCGACAAAAAAAGCATACTTATTTGAAAGCAGACTGTTCCATGGGTATGTCTTTTTGCGGAGGGGCGAAGCCGCGGGCAACGTGTAGTTTAAAGTAATTCATAGGAAAACTAATTGATGATGCATGTTTTGTTTGACTACATGTTTATGCATAGCAAATTTATTGAAGCACGTATGTCTGTAATGAATACAAAAGAGTCCATCCATCTTACCTAGGATGCGCTTTGGCGGATTAAATACAATGGAATAGGAATATAGGGCTCGTCCGGGAGAATGTCTGAACTCTGGATGTAACTTACGCATACATATTTTTTTACAAGGTTCAGTTTTTTTTTTACAAGCAATTGTGAAGAAGTATAGACGTGCATGCACACAAAAACTTGCACATGGTGTTCATTGATATAGGGAAAGCGTATGATAGGGTACCTCGGGATGTGTTGTGGTGGGCCTTGAAAGAGAAAGTATACCTGGCAACACCGACGAATTCAGACAATATAACAAATCCAGACTCCGAGGTACTTTGCTCGACTAGGGCAATCGAACTGTCGAACCCAGGCCTTCATCATCTTCATCATCCAGGATCTTCAGGAGTCGCGCTCGCGAACCACTTTAAAAATACTCACAAAACATTTCTTCAACCAGCAACCAACTACAAGAATGGGAAGCCACACGCCTCCACCCTGCCGTGGCGTCAGTACTGACTGCCAAGACCGTCGCCTCTGATCTCAAGCAGTCGCTGCAAGCGTTGCTGTCTACTGCCAACGATATGCTGGAACAACACAAGTTTCTGTTGGGGGTGAGTTGTTATTCTGTCACTAGCATCAGCTACAAGAATGCACCCTGCCGTGGCGTCAGTACTGACTGCCAAGACCGTCGCCTCTGATCTCAAGCAGTCGCTGCAAGCGTTGCTGTCTACTGCCAACGATATGCTGGAACAACACAAGTTTCTGTTGGGGGTGAGTTGTTAACAGACAGTAGATGAGCAGTGTACGAGAGAACTACCAGATGTACCTACCATTTTAAATGTATAACTGCAATCCAATAGGGTAGACGACTGACTAAAAAAAATATGATTCTGTTTAGTCCGTCAGTTAGATTATCGGAAAATATTGGATACGTGTTTTTTGTTTTATCAAAATAATAAAAATTGACGAAAATAAAGCTTGTCAAAGATCATGGAGAGGGGGCTTTTGACGTCATAGTCTCGTAAAATTGGACCAAGCTGTGACGTTGCACGACTTTTCAAAGCGCTGTATCGTCTTCATTTTTTGTTTACGTGAAAAAAGAAAAAATACGTGTTCAATATTTTTTGGAAATCTATCTGACGGACTAATTAGATTTTTTTAGTCGTCTACCCTATTTAATGCATGACAAAGTGACGGTAAAATGTGGAGATCTTTATTATAAACGAACATCTATGTGCCTATTACCCATTAGATGCTATGAAATATATTTAGTTTTAAAACTAAATATATTTCATAGCATCTACTGTCATGGATTTCCGCAAAGTAACGCCTGATTCCATAACTTACCTATTACCCATGTTCGCAAAGCATTAAATGATTGATATGACCAATATCTCCGCAACTAGAAGGTTCCCAGAAAGGAATGGATCATGCTTCATATGTCTGGAACAAAAAAGAAACGCAATGAGGGAGAGAACAAGTACCTTTCAGCCTCGTTTACGGGGTACTTTTGAACCCTATAAAGCATAATTTGTTCAGTAAAAAACTGTTATTTTGAAATTACAAACAGACATTTCTAGGGCAGAGGTGTACCTGATAGTAGGTACACCCATATTTCACCAGTTATGTTAAAGTACCATTTTAAAGGGAGTGAACTTATTGCCAGCAACCGGGTATAAATCCATACTCTCTGGCTGCTTCTGCTGAAAAACCTAATTACACTTTGTTTGATCCGGAAATCGAACAAGGACTTGCTCTGAAACAACAACTTATCTCCCTCTTCTCTCTCTTTCTATCTTCTAATTTTATGAATTGCTCTTTCCAGGACAAACTGACCCCTGTAGATATCTCAGTATGGAGCACACTGTACCCGATCTACTACAATCCAGACTTGAAGCAGATTTACTTAGCTGAATGTAGCCATATCGTGAGGTGGATCGAAGAGCTGGCCAGCTCTAAGGCTATTCAGGTGAGGAACTGAGAAGTATCATCATCATCTTGCTCGAGGCTTCGAGGAGATCGTGGCTTAAGGCGGGGTTGCAGTACTTTTTAAGATTTTTGAACCTTTGAAAATCGAACTAAATATGAGTTTTTTAATAAATAAAAATCATTATATAAAAATTGAACATACTCTCAAGTAAATCGTAAAGATAGAAACGCGATTTAGAATGATCGGCTCGATCATGTTTTTTATCAAACATGACTCTAAATCACAATTTAACCCATTGACCGCCACGGTCAAGTAAGACGACAAGCCAAAAAGTACCTTAAGCCGACAGAATTAAAGCACTTTTTTGCTTGTTCGGCTTGTCGTCTATACGTGACTGTGGCGCTCACAAGGTTAAAACGTGTACTGCTAAGACATTAATTCATCATGAATTTATATGAAAGTTATATCAGTAGATAGAACTTTTTATTCTGAAGTAAATGTTGAAAAACATATTGTATAATTTCTTTATCATTTTTCTCCAAGAAGAAAAAAACAGCTCGCGCGGCAGGGCGGGGGGTGAGGTCGTGCGTTCATAAAAACAAAGTACTGCAACCTCGCCTTAATAATAACTGCCACTCGAGTCGATATTTATGTTAAGCGTCGCTTGGGTAGGTTGTCCTGTGGATGGGTGACCTCCCATTACATACTGAATTTCCTCCGTGCCTCGGAAAGCACGTTAAACTCTTGGTCTCGGCCGACATTTGTGTTGTGTCTTAACAAAGAGTATCGTAGTACCCAGTATAAACTGGGCTGTAGAGGTCAGATAGGCAGTCGCTCCATGTAAAATACTGATATTCAGCTGCATTCGGGTAGACTGGAAGCCGACCCCAATATGAGTGTAGTCGCATCGTAATCGACAATCAATATAAATAGAGTAAAACGTCCGCAATTTCTAAAACGAAAGAAAAATAAAATTGTCAATAGCAAATCATATTTTTAATCAAATTAACCTTAATAAAAGTGTTAATGTATTGTTACTTTGTTTGCAGGAAGCTGTAAAACAGTGGGGTGGATCAGCCAAAGGTCCGTTCGGCGCGACGTCAGTGTTAGGCATTCCACAGGGACCCAGTATTTCCACACCGGTTGGGTAAGCCCTAGACTATAACACTCAGGTGCTAGATTAGCAATTAGTAAAATCAAGTTACTTAATTACTACTCCAAAAGTCCAAACTCAAGGTTTGCCAACGTGCTATGCAGTACAGTATCTTAGATGTAAAATTGACAGACCGTTTTCGCTCGCTACAAAACGCAAATCGTTGATGTGGCTCAAAAGACTGCCCAATTGGGCCTTTTTGGCGCAGCCAAACTGTACTGTACTGTACTGTGTAGTACTGTAGCGTAGGAGTGCAATGCGTCGTTTCGGGAGTTGCTGCGTCGGGCTGCGCGGCGCCTGATGTTACCGGCGGCGAGTGCTGTGGGTGCGGGGGCGCGCGGCGGCGTGTGCCGTGGCGGCGGGTGTGCGGGGCTGCGGGTCGCGGGGCGGCGGTTGCACGTTGCGGCGTGCATTCGTTGTTCCGTGATTCGGGGTCTCGAGCATTCGTTGTTGCGGTTTGCGTCGCTGCGTGCTTTCGTGCTTGCAGTGTTCGTTGTTGCGGGCATTCGGTGGCGTGTGGTCCGGCGTGGTGGCTTTCGGAATGACGTATTGCACTCGTAGTTTCGTTCTTCTTCCGTCCTTCTGACATTCAAAAGTGCCTGTAATGGCTTAATTGAAATAAAGAATTTGAGTTTGAGTTAGAGCCGTGAAGCACACAGTGGGACGATTTGTTTAGTTTTAAGTTCTTTTTATATTATTTTTGGTTTTACTTTGTGTGTACTTGTGGCATTTCTGAAATGGGACTGGGCAGGACATGTCTGTCGCATGCCGAACGAGCTGTGTGTGCCCGTAAAGCTTAGGATTGGAGCCCTGAAACTGTGACACGGGGTCGCAGGAGACCACAAAGGAGATGACGCATGCCGGGACGAACTGGATGTCTTCCTTGATAATTGGAAAGTAGCTGCACGGAATCGTGATCGTTGGAAGGAATGGGGAGTGGCATTTGCACCGCAGCCGATGTAGAATAGAATAGAAATAGCCTTTATTAACAATCTTATAATTTAGTTAAGTTACACATTATTTATATAATAAGAAAAAATACTCTTCAGCCATCGGTTTCCGAAGATTGTTTTGCCGTAGCATAGGCCTCCCCCATATTCTTCCACGTTTCTCGATCTAGGGTTTGCCTTTGAAATGAAATGAAATGAAATATATTTATTTGCCAGAATATAGGTACATACATAATAAGATGGTAAAATAATTTTAGTCTCACTATATTCGACTCATCAGTCGTGCAAATATTTCTGGTACATGCATAACAATAATACATAATTTACTTTTCCACAATGACCCCGCTGTCGCTTTGAGATCGTCGTCCCACCTTCGCGTCGGGCGTCCTCTGTTCCTTTTGCCTTCTCTTGGGTACCACTCAGCTACTAATTTAGCCCATTTCTCTTTTTTATCTCTTATTAGGTGACCGGCCGCCCATTTCCATTTTAGCCTTTTTATCTTGTGTGATACGTCTGCTATTTTTATTGGTGTTTACCACTGTGTTTTTCTTTACGTTTTATCACAGAACACTGAGTTTGTTGAGAGATCACGCTTATTTAGTCCGTGTATATCAGGTCTATCACTATTCACGTAATTTCAGTCCTTTAACTGAGTTTTGTGATAATGTAGGCTAGCTATAATAAAAAATGATCAAAAAATGAAAACGACTTTAAAAAAAAACGTCTAAAAATACGTTTATACATATCCTTTTCCATAGGTCACCAGATTCAGACAGCTCATCCGAGCTAGGTCCGACTCCGGAAGAAATAGAAGCGGCCAAAGACAACTGGAAGGACGGACTTAAGAAACTACAGACACCTCTACTACCGGGAAAGATAGTGTGAGTATAAATTATAGTTAACTAGCGGACGTCCCGCGGTTTCACCAGCGTAGATCCCGTTCCCGTGGGAATACAGGAATAAAAAGTAGCATATGACACTCAGCAATAATGTGGCTTTCTATTGGGGAAATAATTTTTAAAATCGGTTCAGTAGATCCCGAGATTATCCCTTACAATTTAACAAATATACAAACACACAAACTTTACTTCTTTATAATATTAAGTATAGATAATATTAGTGTAGATATATACATAGTCCCGTCGGGGCCGCGGATTTTTGTACTAGATGACGTGGCCTCGGCGCAAGGGCAAAGAAGGAACATGGGTTCGGTTTTTAGTCAGTAGAAGTCTGACACTCCCCTTCGCTCTGCTCAAGAGCGGGGGGGGGGGGGGGGGTCATTCGATGATTTTCCACCCACCAAAAAAAAAGATATATACATAGTTCATAAAAACCTCTTTGGTTTAGGCGATGCAAGCACGACTGATGACTATGAGGTCTTTTTGGTTTTTCCGTGAGGGAAATCATCGAATGCTAGGGAGCATTCGACGATGGTGCCGCTCTGGGGGGAGCGGGAGGGACACGGCGATGTTCCGCGCAAGCATAACAGACCTCTACGGTCTACTCTACCGTGTCCTCCAGCCGATCCTCGCAATAGAATTATATAAATTTATTTTAAATTATTAGTTTTTTTTTTCATTTATAATAAGTATAAGGTCCTGGGTTTGGGAGGAGCTCGTGGCTTAATAAGAACTGCCACTCGGGTCGATCTTTAGGTAAAGCTGTGCTTGCCTAGGTCGGTCTGTGGATGGGTGACCGCCCGACATACCGAGTTTCCTCCGTGCCTCGGAAAGCACGTTAAGCTGTTGGTCCCGGCTGACATATATATAGATCTTTGGCAGTCGTTACAGGTAGTCAGTGACCTGAAATTCTGACATCCAGTCTTACCAAAGGGTATTGTATTACCTAGTATTAACTGGGTTGTGGAGGTCAGATAGGCAGTCGTTCCATGTAAAATACTGGTATTCAGCTGCATCCGGTTAGACTGGAAGCCGACCCCAATATAGTTGGGAAAAGGCTAGGCAGATGATAAGGTCCTGGGTTTGGTCCCCGAATCAAGGAGTGTTCTTGGGTTTTGCAGTATCAGTAATTAGCAGCCACGGAGTCTGGATTTGTGTCTGTTTGATGGCAATAGGCTCGCCCCCTATTACATGGGACTAAAACATAACCGGCGAAATGTGTGTGTACTAATGGGCCTCTGCATAGCCCTTCGGGGACTACAGGCGTGATGTTATGTTTGAAGTATTTATTCGTTTGATTGAGTTTTAGTGTGACCGGGGCTTATTCAAATATTTTCCCTTTATTGTTGCAGTTTACCAGTAAAAGACCGCAAGAACATCCTAATCACATCAGCATTGCCGTACGTCAACAATGTACCACATCTGGGCAACATCATCGGTTGTGTGCTCTCTGCTGATATATTCGCTAGGTAAGGACAGAGATAGCCATACATCTACCATGTCGCATAAGGTATGGCGGATAAATAGTAGTTTTTGCGTAAAAGAGTATCAAACATACATCCATCTATGCATCCATCCATCTACCCATCCATCCGTCCGTCCGTCCATCCATCCATCCACCTGTGGCGACTAGCGACATCTATCGCAACACCTGCGTACTAACAACGATCGACAGAAATTCCTACATCGCGCTATGAACATTATCCGCGACTTAAGCCTATATAGGAGTTCCCGACTTACAACTGTCGGGCAGTTAGCCCGCCGGACACAACACCCGTCCGGTCGGAGGATCCTCCCTTTTATATGGGGGATGAGGAACTTTACACCCTGTTCCTCATATACCCCCAAACACCCATGCATCCATCCATCCATCCATCCATCCACCGACCAACAATGCATCCATCTACCCAATCATGCATCCATCTACCCAATCATGCATCCATCTACCCAATCATGCATCCATCTACCCAATCATGCATCCATCCTTGCATCCACCCAACCATTCTCACAAATTTTCGCAAGTATAAGACAAGTTTCAGTAGTAATGTAATTAATTGATAATGAATGTAATAGTATATTTCATTATAAGTGCGGAAAGCCTGTCATTGCAACGAGTTCCGACAAATGTCTAGCCGAGCCGAGGCACAGCCGACGGCGAGGGTAGACAGTCGGAACAAGTTGCAATGACGGTTCCGCACGTGTACTGAACAACTATTTTTAATACAGTTGCGAAAAAATGAAGCAATTTAATAAAATAATAAAACCGTAATTAAACTCGCAAAGAACATTTTTGAAAATGGCGCATAACGTAAAAGAATCGCAGAGATTTTTTTTTCTTTACCTATTCTGGGTAGGCAAAGGGAACTATGCCCATATACAGCCAAGTCTTCAGTAGATTTTTTTTATTGATATGAAATAAAATAAAATTTAATGAGATGAAATGGAATGAAACCTTTAACTCATTGAATCAAATAATTAAATCTGATGTTGAAACAAATTAGTAGCTTCTTTAGAAATATTTGCATGAATCATAAAAACTTCTATGATTTTATTTAGTAAATACTTCGTGGTTGTTTTTTTTTTAATGGACATTATTTTGACAGTTGGGAAAGAGAACGCACGAGTTCGGGAAAGGTAAAGAAAAAGCACGAGTACGTAATAGCCCACATCCCGAACGCTATACGTCCCTGCAATACGCCACTTTTTGAGCAACTGTATTAAAAATGTATTGTTTTGTTTGCCAGGTATTGTCGATTATGTGACTACAACACCCTATACATATCTGGTACAGACGAATACGGTACCGCCACGGAAACTAAGGTGAGATAAATACTTTATTAAATCCTCCATATCAGCAGCCTCTATGTCCAGCAGTGGATGTGATGATGATAATTTATAATCAGCAGGATACAGAACAAAACAAGGCCAATAGGCATAGGGACATTTAAACTGGGATTTGAAAAGAAGTGGAAACTATGTTTTTCCTCTACTACTTCATCTTAGCGTGTCGATGGCAATCTAAAAAGGGGATCGGACTGGGTCAAAATAATATGATTCTGTTTAGTCCGTAAGTTAGATTATCGAAAAATATTGAATACGTGTTTTTTGTTTTGTCAAATCAATAAAAAATGACGAAGATAAAACGCGTCAAAGATCTTGGAGTGGGGCTTGAAACGTCACTTGTGTCGTCAAAATGTACTATCATATGACGTCACACGAGTTTTCGAAGCACTGTATCGTCTTCATTTTAAGTTTACGTGAAAAAAGAAAAAATACGTGTCCAATAATTTTTGGAAATCTATCTGACGGACTATTTTTTTTTTTGTCCGATCCCCTATTGTGACGGCCAATTCAATTTCAAGAAGCTCAATTCTGGCTACTAGTTTGGCGCTTTCGGTAGCGTCCATCAGTTCCTGTAGTGAATAAACAATAGGACCCACAGGACACGATATTAAGTGCCCCATTGTTTGAGGAACAGCACCACATTTACACTCCAGTGAAGATTTAGTGACTAGTCATTTATGTATCTCCACCTCAGCAGGTTTTCTTTGCTGCGACCAACCTTCGTCTCACTTAATTGTCTCGGTGCTGCACTGGAAAGAAAGAAAGAAAAAGTGTTTATTGGTTTCCCAACAGGAGAAAACAAATTGACAAAAAAAAAATAAACGTTATCAAAGTAAACATTATGATAAACACTTAAAATTTGGACATAATATATACATTACGTTGTCCCGTGCGAAGCCAAAAGGCCAATAACTCAGCATGTTGCTGTGACATTTATGACAAATGTCACATGCTGGTATTCTGTTACGGCCCAATGGTGACGCCACGTTCACAGAAAAAATCAACAAAAATCTAAATTAAAACAAAAAATGGAAGTCGCTACTGTTGATTCTAGTTTTCCAGGCTGTTATTTGTAGATCTTTACCAGTCGCTACAAGTAGTTAGTCAATCTGAAAACCAGTCTGACCAATGGTTATCATATTATCCAGTAATAACTGGGTGTTTTTTTTAACAGACTTGGTCTTTGACTAACATCCAGAAGTCCAAACTCAAGGTTTGCCAACGAGCAATGGAACGCAGTATACTAGGTGTTAAATTAACGGATCGTGTTCGAAACACAATACTGCGTTCCAAAACAAAAATAGCTGACGTGGCCCAAAAGGCTGCTCAACTCAAATGGGACTGGGCAGGACATGTCTGCCGCATGCCGGACAAACTGTGGGCCAAAATAGCCGGAAACTGGTGCCCTGAGACAGTGAGACGGGGTCGTGGCAGGCCACGAAGGAGATGGCGGGATGAGCTAGATCGGTTCCGTCAAAATTGGAAAGAGGACGCGCGGGTTCGTGAGAAGTGGAAGGAGTGGAGGGAGGCCTTTGCCCTGGAGTGGGACAGAGCAGGCTAGAAAAAAAAAAAAACTGGGTGTTGGAGGGTCAGATAGGCAGTCGCTCCATGTAAAATACTGCATGTATTCAGCTGCATTCGGTTAGACTATACAGTGAACAATAATAAGTTGTTTTGCTCTCTTCCAGGCGTTAGAAGAAGGCATAACTCCGCAAGAGATCTGTGATAAATACTTCGACATTCACAACTCGGTGTATCGCTGGTTCAACATCGGATTCGACTACTTTGGACGGACCAGTACACCACAACAGACTGAGTGAGTATTAGAACATTGCCCTTACCTTACCTTGCCCTTATTTTTTTGTGGTCGTTGCGGCTGTTGTGTTATTATGATAACAGTAAACTTTCAGTGACTTCTATACCGTACGCGTAAGGATGGCACTATAAGCAAAAAGAATGTTACAATACCGACTGTTTACTGCAGCTGCATTTTGTCTTGCTGTCAACGTAATAGAGTTCACAATCGGTTGAACGGACTGTAAAAACGGTTAACTTAAAATTCTAATCTTATAGCAAATGGAGTATAGTCCACCATACACACAAACCGTCGGAGGATCCTCCCTTTAATGGGGGGATGAACTTTACACCCACGTCATACTCCCATGATTCATTGTACTCATAGAATAGTATATTTCATTATAAGTGCGGAAAGCCTGTCATTGCAAAGAGTTCCGACAAATGTCTACCCGAGCCGAGGCACAGCCGACGGCGAGGGTTGACAGTCGGAACAAGTTGCAATGACGGTTCCGCACGTGTACTGAACAACTATTTTTAATACAGTTGCGAAAAAATGAAGCAATTTAATAAAATAATAAAACCGTAATTAAAGAACATTTTTGGAAAATGGCGCCTACCGTAAAAGAATATAAGCAGAGATTTTTTTCGTTTTCTTTACCCATTCTGGGTAGGCAAAGGGAACTATATATACAGCCAAGTCTTCAGTAGATTTGTTATATTGATATGAAATAAAAATGAAATTTAATGAGATGAAATGGAATGAAACCTTTAACTCATTGAATCAAACAATTAAATCTGATATTGAAACAAATTAGCAGCTTCTTTAGAAATATTTGCATGAATCATAAAAAACTTCTATGATTTTATTTAGTAAATACTTCATGGTTGGTTTTTTTTAATGGACTTTATTTTGACAGTTGGGAAAGAGAACGCACGAGTTCGGGAAAGGTAAAGAAAAAGCACGAGTACGTAATAGCCCACATCCCGAACGCTATACGTCCCTGCAATACGCCACTTTTTGAGCAACTGTATTAAAAACTATTTTTCTAACACTACAGCGTTAGTTTTCAACGTCTAGATATCAAACCGAAGCTGCATTTTAAATATTATTGTCGAATAAATAGTATTCATTTGAAAATGTCTCGTGGGAGTGCTCCTAATTGGAATCAATGCTCTTGTGTGTGTGTGTGTGTGTGTGTACTTGCACCGCCAAATGTATATGTGTGCTACCTATCTAGGTTTTTGAACTCAATCGTGCTGGTGTAATATCCACACTTTCGATATTTAGTGGTGGACAGGAATGAAATCTTATTACAAAAAAATGTTGTTTTTCAGAATAGCACAAAGGCTGTTCTTAAAGCTACGGGACAACGGGTTCGTGAGCTCGCAGTCAGTTGATCAACTGCTTTGTACAAACTGTGACCGATTCCTAGCTGACAGGTAAGATATATAATAATTTATTTATATAATAAATGTTTCCCTTCACCGTTTTGATAGCATTGGTAATGAAATAGATGACAAAGTAACGCGTCTGCCTGGGTTTGTCGAACCCACGACATAAGTCGGGGCCACTTAAGATACATTTGATCGTTAAAAGTACCATTGCCAACCAAAACTATTAACGAATACGATTTTTTTTTGGTATTTTCGCATTCATTGGCTTTGTTTCTCCCACCAGATTCGTAGAAGGTACTTGTCCTTACCCTGGCTGTGGCTACGAAAGTGCCCGAGGAGACCAGTGCGACAAGTGTGGCAAGCTCATCACTGCCACAGAACTTGTGGCGCCTAAGTGTAAGGTGTGCGGACACACGCCCGTCATACGGCCTAGTGAGCAGCTGTTTATTGAATTGGGACAGGTGAGATATATCTATACCCTGGCTGCGGCTACTCTAGCGCGCGAGGAGACCAGTGCGACAAGTGTGGCAAGCTCATCACTGCCACAGAACTTGTGGCGCCTAAGTGTAAGGTGTGCGGACACACGCCCGTCATACGGCCTAGTGAGCAGCTGTTTATTGAATTGGGACAGGTGAGATATATCTATACCCTGGCTGCGGATACTCTAGCGCGCGAGGAGACCAGTGCGACAAGTGTGGCAAGCTCATCACTGCCACAGAACTTGTGGCGCCTAAGTGTAAGGTGTGCGGACACACGCCCGTCATACGGCCTAGTGAGCAGCTGTTTATTGAATTGGGACAGGTGAGATATATCTATACCCTGGCTGCGGCTACTCTAGCGCGCGAGGAGACCAGTGCGACAAGTGTGGCAAGCTCATCACTGCCACAGAACTTGTGGCGCCTAAGTGTAAGGTGTGCGGACACACGCCCGTCATACGGCCTAGTGAGCAGCTGTTTATTGAATTGGGACAGGTGAGATATATCTATACCCTGGCTGCGGCTACTCTAGCGCGCGAGGAGACCAGTGCGACAAGTGTGGCAAGCTCATCACTGCCACAGAACTTGTGGCGCCTAAGTGTAAGGTGTGCGGACACACGCCCGTCATACGGCCTAGTGAGCAGCTGTTTATTGAATTGGGACAGGTGAGATATATCTATACCCTGGCTGCGGATACTCTAGCGCGCGAGGAGACCAGTGCGACAAGTGTGGCAAGCTCATCACTGCCACAGAACTTGTGGCTCCTAAGTGTAAGGTGTGCGGACACACGCCCGTCATACGGCCTAGTGAGCAGCTGTTTATTGAATTGGGACAGGTGAGATATATCTATACCCTGGCTGCGGCTACTCTAGCGCGCGAGGAGACCAGTGCGACAAGTGTGGCAAGCTCATCACTGCCACAGAACTTGTGGCGCCTAAGTGTAAGGTGTGCGGACACACGCCCGTCATACGGCCTAGTGAGCAGCTGTTTATTGAATTGGGACAGGTGAGATATATCTATACCCTGGCTGCGGCTACTCTAGCGCGCGAGGAGACCAGTGCGACAAGTGTGGCAAGCTCATCACTGCCACAGAACTTGTGGCGCCTAAGTGTAAGGTGTGCGGACACACGCCCGTCATACGGCCTAGTGAGCAGCTGTTTATTGAATTGGGACAGGTGAGATATATCTATACCCTGGCTGCGGCTACTCTAGCGCGCGAGGAGACCAGTGCGACAAGTGTGGCAAGCTCATCACTGCCACAGAACTTGTGGCGCCTAAGTGTAAGGTGTGCGGACACACGCCCGTCATACGGCCTAGTGAGCAGCTGTTTATTGAATTGGGACAGGTGAGATATATCTATACCCTGGCTGCGGCTACTCTAGCGCGCGAGGAGACCAGTGCGACAAGTGTGGCAAGCTCATCACTGCCACAGAACTTGTGGCGCCTAAGTGTAAGGTGTGCGGACACACGCCCGTCATACGGCCTAGTGAGCAGCTGTTTATTGAATTGGGACAGGTGAGATATATCTATACCCTGGCTGCGGCTACTCTAGCGCGCGAGGAGACCAGTGCGACAAGTGTGGCAAGCTCATCACTGCCACAGAACTTGTGGCGCCTAAGTGTAAGGTGTGCGGACACACGCCCGTCATACGGCCTAGTGAGCAGCTGTTTATTGAATTGGGACAGGTGAGATATATCTATACCCTGGCTGCGGCTACTCTAGCGCGCGAGGAGACCAGTGCGACAAGTGTGGCAAGCTCATCCGTTAACTGGCAGGGTGCATTTAGCTTCTTCTTTTGAATTTTAATCATATTTAGATAGATTTCGATTTTAGAAATTTGAATCATTCCACCGGAATTTTTCTCCGATCTCTTTTTCAGTTGCTTTTTATCAATGTAAAATTACATTCTCTGTCTCAGAAATTGTATGTAAATAATGCGGCTAAAATCAGAAAACCAACTATGGATGTTCACATTTATTACTAAGAGATATTTATTTATTAAAAAATACAGTTTTTCATGAAAACATTTTGTAACGAACGACGCGTTAAATCAGCTGTTCACTTGCTGCCTAGCTACAGAGTTTAACGAACTCGACGTTGCGCTTGCCGTTCGCTACATGCATTTCGCCACGGCGACGGTATTAGATTCCCTAAACGTTCTTGAAATAAATTCTTGTACCGGTCATCTTAGTATTATAATATACTTAATTACAACGATTAATAATAAAATGAACTCCTTCCATTTCTCCAACAGCTGGAACCTTCAATCCGCACCTGGATAAAGTCAGCAGAGAAGAATTGGTCCCCGTCAGCCCGGGCAGTCTCCCGCGCCTGGATGAGAGAACCGCTGCGCTCTAGAGCTGTCACCAGAGATCTCAAGTGGGGCATTCCTGTGCCCATTGAAGGGTATACTAATAAGGTATGTACTATTAAGGATACTCTTCAGAGGGGTAAAAGGGTAAAAGGGTAATCATAAAATTAAGTAAAACTGTGGGTTAAGAGTTGAGCTACACGATAACTGACAAATACTTGCACTAACTGGACTGGTCCACACATATCTGTGTGGTGCTTTCTGCAAAAGGCCATCTTTCACAGAGACACTAATCTGCATGGTCGTCATAGGACTCGACCTATGTCTGAACTTTAAAAGAGACTGACCTTTTTTTTTGGATGTAAGGAAATCATGAAATGATTAGACAGAGCGGTAGGGAGTGTCAGACTTCTACTGACTAAAAACCACCCATGTTCCTTCTTAGCCCTTTGTGTCGGCTGTCTTTTCTCAGAGTATTAGGCAGGTACGAAACACTGGTGAAAAAAGAAAAACGTGTGGCACTCGGAGACTGCCGCGGTAAAGCTACTGCATAGCATTTTTTTTATCAATTATTTAATTTGACAACCTTGTTATTTTCCGTAACCATAGCAACCTGGTTGAAAATTTTCGTTACGGAATTTCTGGATTCGCTCTCCACGCTCAAGGCCCGCGATAGAAGCTATGCAATAGCTTAAAAATCTAGTTTTAATAAAACCTAAAATGATGTAAAAAAATAAATACCTATGTTTTGTGATACAAATTATGTTTAGGTATTCTACGTATGGTTCGACGCACCGATCGGCTACCTCAGCATCACACAGAACGCGACCAAGGAGTTCGAGAAGTGGTGGAAACCTGACAAAGAACATGATGTGAGTGGATTACATTGTACTTTTAACTGACCTCCTTGGAGTAAATGTTGTGGTTTTGATTGTGATTTTGATCAAAGCGCGTATGTAACAGTGTCCGAAAAGTTTTATTTTTTATTAAACACAAACTTCAAGGAGTCTCAAGCTCAAATTTGATGAAAACTAAAATCGCAATATATGTAATATAACTCGGACGTATTTCTCACATATATGTATGATCTCAACATGAAAGATGTAACCAAAATTGGGTAACAATATATTGATTTTAACCTTTTGAGCGCCACAGTCACGTATAGACGACAAGCCGAACAAGCAAAAAAGTGCCTTAAGTCTGTCGGCTTAAGGTACTTTTTGGCTTGTCGTCTTATTTGACTGTGGCGGTCAAAAAGAGTGTCCCTGTCCATGGAGTTTCTTGCCCATGCTTCTCCATAGCGATCCATTCTTTGGAAGGGGCAACTACAGTACGTTCACAAGACGTTATTAATGTGATTTGTGACTGTAGCTTCGCTTTCTTTGTTTTCCTGACATTTAAAAGTGCCTGTAATGATCTAATTGAAATAAATGCTTTGAGTTTGAGTGGTAATTATGCAATACGCACATGAGTCAGAGGTGGCGTGTCTTGGGTCAACTCGAGATGTATGACTTGCCTGTCTGGTTACACAACTAGGATATACGAATAGGGATGTTTCTTGACTAAAAAAAATATTATTCTAATTAGTCCGTCTGTTAGATTATCGAAAAGTATAGGATACGTATTTTTTGTTTTATTAAATTAATAAAAAATTCCGAAGATAAAACGCGCTAAGATCATGGAGTGAAACGCTTGGCTAACGAAATGGCTTGAAACGTTACTTGTAGGTTTGAAGCACTGTAGCGTCTTCATTGTTTGTTTACGTGAAAAAAGAAAAAATACTTATCCAATATTTTTCAACCGACTTCTAAAAAAGAAGGAGGTTCTCAATTCGGATGTTTGTATTTTTTTTTTTTATGTTTGTTCGGGCATAAAGCTCCGTCACTTGCTATCCGATTTGAGAAATTCTTTTTTTGTTGGAAAGGTTATACTTCCGAAATGGTCCCATAATTTTTTTATTGAAATCGGACAAGCGGTTTTTGAAAAATCAACAAAACTCAAAAAAAACTACATTGTCCACATTGACCCATGAACATGTGAACCACTAAAAAGTGAAAAATAAAAACTTTTTAACAAAAAATAAAACCGACTTCAAAAAAAAAATACAAAAAAGTGAAAAATAAACTTTAGAAGAAAAATCAGTTTCTGAAGTCGGTGGCAAAAAAATGAAATCAAACAAACAAAAGTTACCGACTTCAGAAACTGATTTTTCTTCTAAAGTTTGTTAAAAAGTTTTTATTGGTTATCTATCTGACGGACTATTTTTTTTGGCAACAACCCTTTTACAATAAAAGCCGTGTTCCTTACCCCCAGGTGAAGCTATACCAGTTCATGGCTAAGGACAACGTGCCGTTCCACTGCGTCATGTTCCCGGCCACACTCATGGGTGTCAACGAGGGCCACGTGCTGGTCAGCCATCTGTATGCGACAGGTACTCTATCATCATCATCTGCCTGCCCTGCGCCGACCCCAAATAGAATGGGATACCATTCTCTGGGGGGTCGGCGCAACATGTTTTGTTTTTCATTCTTCCCTGTTAGACTTCATAGGTACAGATACTCAATAAACCCCCCAAAAATATGACAAACTAGCTTTTGCCAGTGGCTTCGGCCGCGTGAAAAAAAGCGACTTTCCATACAAACTTTCATTCCCTATTTAAATCCCTTAGGGGTTGAATTTCGAAAAATCCTTCCTTATTCCTTGTCTGAATTTTTAGTATATTGAAGGTCCAAGAATTTGGGCTGGGCGTTGATGAGTCAGTCAGTCAGTCAGGACTTCTCTCTTTATTTATATAGATTAAAGGCAAATCTGCGAGGATCGAACGAATCCTTGTGAAAAATTTGCTTGTTTAAAATGGCGTAGAAAACACCAATATTGTTAACGCTTTTGTTTGCTAACGAATACTGTTGCTTAAGATTTAGACGATGATTATAAGTACTTTCGATATTCTTAGACCTACAGAAAGCGTTTGACACAGTCTCTGTTCCTACTCTCCTGTCGAAATATAAAGCTATTGGCATTCGAGGAGCCGCGCATGAGCTTTTCAAGAGGTTCCTCTTAAACTGGAAACTCCGTGTCAAGATCGATTCATACACTAGTGATGAAGAATTTATCTCATACGGGGTTCCGCAAGGCAGTGTATTAAGGCCTACGCTCTTCCTAATATATTTAAACGATCTTTGCACACTAGCACTCCCCAACACTAAGATATTTACATATGCTGATGATACTGTAATCGTGATGGTTGTTGGATGTGAAATACCTTACAGAACAATCTTTACATATGCTTGTGATTTGGCTGCAGAATAATCTTTTGTCACTTAATTTGGCTAAATCATGCTTGTGTGAAATGAACATGCTTATGTGAAATTTTTCTTCGCATTATACACAAAGGTATTTTGTGTCAATGAACTTATTTTTATTTTATTTTACATGTATATGATTTTCTTTACCGTCACGGATCAGACAGGGTTTTATATAAGTACTTGTTGTTTAAGAAATATTATTTTAAAAAATCACAATAAGTTACAACATAGTATTTTTTTTTTTTTAGTTAGTCTAATCTTTCCCACTCCTGAGCAAAAGCCTCCCCCCATTCCTTCCACTTTCCTCGTTGTTGCGCCTCTTCCCGCAAGTTAACGAGAAAGCCATCCAAGGCGTCCCGCCATCTCCTCCTCGGTCTGCCGCGCCGCCGTCTAGCTGTCTCCGGGCTCCAGTTCTGAGATATGCTGGCCCACAGCTTTACCGGCATCCGGCAGACATGGCCTGCCCACTCCCATTTTAGTTTGGCAGCTTTATGAGCTACGTCAGCAATTTGAGTTCTGGAGCGCGCAGTGTGGTATTCCTTAGTACTTATAGAATTATTTAATTAATGATGTTCTCTTTTCCAGAATACCTGAACTATGAAGATGGAAAGTTCTCGAAGTCTCGTGGAGTTGGTGTCTTCGGAAGTGATGCTCAGGTAAACTGTCTAACCAACTAATTATTATTTATAAGCTTTCGCCCGAGGATTAGCCCGCGTGGAGCTCGGTAATTTGACCCAAGGGATCGTAATACTGGTATTAAAAGTATCCTATGTGTTAATTCAGGTTATAATATGTTTGTGTGCTAGATTTTGTCCAAATCCGCTCAGTAGTTTTTGCGTGAAATAGTTACAGCATCCATACATCTGATATATCCAGACATCCTCACAAACGTTTGCATTTATAATATTAGTAGTACTCTTCTAGAGAAGGCGGTCCAAAATGGCGACTTTAGCAGATACAGGTTATCACCGATACCTAGTCGACATTCCACACATTCGAACGAAGCGCTTTGCTAAGTCCTTTATTATGCGCACAGCAAAGGAGTGGAATTCCCTGCCTGCGTCGGTTTTTCCGAGTTCATATAACCCTAATCTGTTTAAGTCGCGAGTAAACAGGCTTCTTCTGGGTAAGCTCGTTCCATCGTCGACATCATCTCTGCCCTTAGGGCAAGATTGAAGTCAAGAGCAAGCCCATTTATAATAAAAAAAATTATGAATTGTCAATTTTGCGATTTTTTACGCAATCCATATTATCCAATTTGAGGGTCCCCCAGATTGTTACGTATCCGATGACTGTTGGAGGGTTCCATACCATGCCGTGCATACTTATGTAATTAAATTTACCCACCATCCCAGGATACGGGTATACCTTCAGACGTGTGGCGGTTCTACCTGGCTAGTATTCGACCTGAGACCTCTGACTCCAGTTTTAGCTGGGTTGAACTGGGAACTAGGTAAGCCAAAATCTTTAACTTTTACTGATTTATAAATGTGTAACTTATTTCAGACTATTATATTTTTATTGATTTGTTCTTTAGTAATTTTATTTTGTATTTGTTTTTTTTTATAAATGTTATAAAGTACCTTTGGGTGGAACATATATAAAGTCCCATTAATATAGGTGGACAAATTTTAACACAGCGTTCAGTAGGTCTAACCAAACATATCTAAACAAAAAAAACATTAAATAAAATTATTTATTTTTGACTTAAAATAATAAATTGCTTATGCGATTTTCTTATTTTTTAGGGTTCCGTACCTCAAAAGAAAAAAACGGAACCCTTATAGGATCACTTTGTTGTCCGTCTGTCTGTCTGTCTGTCTGTCTGTCTGTCAAGACCTTTTTTCTCAGGAACGCGTGGAGGTATCAAGCTGAAATTCATATCAAATACTCAAGTCTATGGTCTCTTAGAGCTGTGAAAAAATCAAACTTCTAAGTCAACGCGATCAAAAGATACTCCCGTTTATGCCGCAAATTTTCGACACTCGCAAGGGAATCAAAACCTACAGGGTACTTCCCGTGAACTCAGAATCTTGAAATTTGGTACGAAGCAACGTCTTATAGCATAGATAAAGGAATAATTACGAAAACCATAAATTTTTAGTTACATCACATAATATATTTTTTTTACGGAACCCTCGGTGCGCGAGTCCGACTCGCACTTGGCCGGTTTTTTTTTTACCATCGTCCTTATTTTGGTGGTCTGAATGATTTCTGAAATTTTGTCCACCTATTTTAATGGGACCTTATATGTACGAAATATTAATTATTGCGATGCATGCATGCATTGACAAATAAAATTATATTTAAGCAAATTCAAAGCTGAATGAACAACTCGTTGCCATGAGTTGAAACTATCAAATTTTCTCAAGTAGCCTTGAACTTAAAACTTGAGCGATAATGTTGAAAATCTATTAAAGCTATTTGACAGGTTCGCGACACACTGCAGTTAACCTTTTGAGCGCCACAGTCACGTATAAACGACAAGCCGAACAAACAAAAAAGTGCCTTAAGTCTGTCGAGTTAAGGTACTTTTTGGCTTGTCGTCTGTGGCGGTCAAAAGATTAAACATTAGGACCGGCCGCACCCGGCGCACCAATGGAAGAGCATCTCTTTAGCACCGTAGCGTAGAAGCAAACCACACGAGCATCAGTTATTTTATGTATATGTATACCTGGGTATCTAAAATGGCCACTTTAGCAGATCATCATACGAATTGCGTTAAAACGCGTAAAATGATCCTTTAATAATAGTAACTGCGTCTGTGACCATTTTACGATTTTTAACGCAATTCATATTATTTTCTTATTATGATCTAAATTCCTAAATGGTCACGGACGCAGTTACTATTAATAAAGCAATTCATATTATGATCTGCTAAAGTGGCCATTTTAGACCCCCTGTTCTGGTATTCTTCCAGGAACAACTCAGAGCTACTAAACAACCTGGGTAACTTCTGCCACCGTTCGCTGACGTTCTGTGCCAGCTCGTTCAGAGGAAGAGTGCCAGACTTGGCGTTGACTCAGAATGATTATGAGCTGATCGCGTTGGTCAATAGAGAGGTTATTGGTAAGTCCTCTTCATCAGACTCTTTTGCGAATAGGACATCATCAAATGACCTGATGATGATTTCAGTAGTTTACTGCCGCACTCGGAGAGCTTCAGTGGTTGCTTGGGCCGTCGCTTGGTTAGGGCTTTTGGCAGTTTTGTCATACAAAAGTATGTCAGGCCTTTGCTGGGTGGCGGCTTGAGTAATCGTTGGATATCTCTGAGTGCCGCAGTTAGTTTAATTCGACTATTCAAAAGTGCCTGTTACTGGCCTACTTTAAATAAATATTTTTGACTTTGACTTTGACCCCTGCCGCTCTAGGCGGTAGGAAATCATCTATCGGAGTGACTTGTACTGACTAAAAACCACCCATGTTCCTTCTTAGCCCTTTGTGTTCCGCGCCGCAGTATCTCTTTCGAACAGTCGCGCAGCCAAGTCATCATCATCTGCCTAGCCTTTTCCCAACCACATTGGGGTCGGCATTGGGGTTCGGGGGTGGGATCTATCTATATAAATAAAGAGAGAAGTCCTGACTGACTGACTGACTGACTCATCAACGCCCAGCCCAAACCCTTGGACCTAGAAAGCGGAAATTTTGCACAGAGGTTCCCTTTATAATGTAGACAAGGAATAAGGAAAGATTTTTCGAAATTCAACCCCTAAGGGAGTTAAATAGGGGATGAAAGTTTGTATGAAAAATCGTCATTTTCACGCGGGCGAAGCCGCTAGCAAAAGTTAGGCCAATATAACCGGATGCAGTTGAATACCAGTATTTTACATGGATGTCTGCCTATCTGAGTGCGCGTCACCCAGATATGCAAGGAAACTCTTGGAACACCAAGATCATTTGCGTATGTCCCGAAAAGTCGGGGAAGTGTGATCGATCTCCTTCTGGAGGGAGGTGGGCTAGGATTTTAGTCAGTACAGGCCTCACACCCTTACCACTCTGCCCAGAGCGGGAAGGGTCGTTCAAAAAAATTACAAACAAGTTTAAAAATCTAAAACCCGACTACGAATAAAATATTGGTTTGTTATTTACATAATACGAGTAAATAACACAGATTGCGGTCAAACAGTTCTACCGCAATCTAAACGTATATTTTAGAAGTTAACATCATACATAATGTCTCTGTACTAAAAATAAGTTTTTGAACATATTAATAAGTCCTTTGGAAGTGTAATAGTGCAAATTGTCATAGAAAACAGTGCGAAAATATCATGTATTGGGGACCCGGTCCAAAGTGTTAAAATAACATCAATAAACAACAAAATCCAGGGGTCGATTTCATCAACAGTGATTATCCAATTTAAAGACAGGATACCTATCAAGTCTCATAATCTAAAGTGTATAAGTGCCAGTAAACGTAAAATAAGCTAAATTATCAGTAAAAAGCAATCCTAGTGTATGTTTCCGATAACACGAATAACCTCAAAACGAAGTGAGTTGCAAATTCGATCTGTGAGACAAACCTTTAAAAACATGAAAACAGCGCCATCTATCGCAAATCGCCAGAAGTAGTTCGTTATCAACGGCAATCAAGTGCGAATCGCACGCGCATCGTTCCAGAGGCGACGTAGTGTAAACACCTAACACGAGAGGGCAACACTAGTATCAAAACGAAGCAAACCGCATAAATATCAACCATGGAGGAAATTATGAACGCTCTTATACATATTCAAAAAGAACTCAACGATCAAAAAATAGCAATTAGAAAAAGCGGAGAGGAAGTAGCGAAAAAGGTTACAGAAAATATCAACAAAATATTGGAAGCAAGGTTCGACAAATTGGAGGAAAATCATGAAATACTGAAAGAAAAGGTAGAAAACCAAGAAAAAAGAATCTACTTTCTAGAAAAACATGCGAGGGAGAGAAACCTGGTATTCTTTGGAATTGAAGATAAAGAAGAACCCTATGACGACTTACAAACCAATATAATTCACTTTATTAATGATCGCTTCAATACTACCCTAGATGTTCGAGACATACAAGAGGTTAAAAGAATAGGGAAACGGGGAGATAGACCACGTCCAATAATAACAACCTTCGCAACCCTAGGCCAAAAAATTAATATATTAAAACAGAAAAGAGTTTTGAATGATACCCAATTTTACGTTATGGAAGACTTCCCAAAACAAATATTAGAGAAAAGAAAAGAGCTGCAAGAGCAAGCAAAACTAGAGAAAGTGAAGGGAAATAAAGTGAGAATAAAATACGACAGACTAGTCATACAAAAACCTAACACCAAAAGGCCACTCCCTGTGTCACCAGCTAATTCTTCCAATGCACAAAACAACGTCAGTACACAGGCCATAAAGAAAAATAAAACACTGGCATCACACGCACCCATACAAAGAGCCAACAGCGTGTCTGAGGGTATTGTAAAACCAAGCATGCTGCAGTTCCTAATCAACAAGAACCCAAACAGCACTACACAAGGGCCGACCACTGAAAATAGAGAAAATAAAGCATAGCAATTAAACCACCCCTCTCGCTCAAACTATATACATGAACAAAACCAGATAAGCAACAACAACCATCTTCCAAACCGGTTGGTCACCGTGGAAGATCAAGACCAAAACCCTCCAAGGAAAACAACAAACGTAACAAACGAAACAAACGTAAAAACTCTAATCTTTGGAGGAGGCCTTTACCCGTCAGGGGGTCCCTGTAGAGTAAATAAACTAAATAAGCTATAATATTATATAGATAAATAGTTACTAACAATTAAATTTAAGATAAAGTATTAAATAAAATAATACAAACATGCTTAAATAACCAAACAAACATACCTACAATGTACAACACTAAAATAATAATATACTAACAATATATAGATACTAATATACTATAATTAAATTTAAGATAAAGTACAATACCTACTAACAGTTAAAACAATACCTACAAACATGCTTAAATTGCTAACTACTAAAACTATAATGTAAAACACTGAAATAAGCATATATATATTGCCAGCTAACGATAAATAGAACTGTAAAATATGTCGTACAATATTGTAAACTGCAATCTACAGGAAATAAATAGGCTTTTTATTTTTTATTTTATTTATTTATTTATTATTTACATAATACGAGTAAATAACACAGATTGCGGTCAAACAGTTCTACCGCAATCTAAACGTATATTTTGATAAAAACTATAAAATGATATACATATGTTTAATGTGCTCGCCAAGACCTTTCATTTGATACCAAACATGTTATGATTATCTTAATCTAATATTTTTTATGTAAGTTTTTGACATTTAAATTCCGTCATAAAAATAATTTATAAAATGTATATCGCCTATGTCACCCGGGCTATTCTTACGAATCTATTGACACCTAATTTATTAAAATCCGTTCAGTAGTTTAGGCGCTACGGTGGAACATACATACATACCCTTCCTTTTGGCTTCGCCGTGGTCGGGTAAAAAAGAGACTCTGCCACTCTTTACATGGGGCTCGTAACACCTCTGTCTACCCTCCTCAAGCGTGATATTATAATGAATAACATTTTCCCCTCAGCCTACGCGAACCACATGGAGAAGGGTCGTCTGCGCGAGGCGTTACGTCACGTCCTGTCGATATCTCGTCTGGGCAACCAACACATGCAGTTCCAACAACCCTGGGTGCTGCTCAGAGGTTCTGATGATGAAAAGTGAGTTGTTTTAACATAGGTGATGATTACCTGTGTTTCTCGATTTAAGCATTTGTTGGTGAAAAGCTATTTCACGAAAAGTAAATCTTTGCGTCTAAATCATTACGTTTTTAGTTTGTATATATAGTCTATATTTTCGATTGTATTATTTTATTTCCTTACTAGCTGATGCCCGCGGCTTCACCCGCGTGGATGTCGTTCAAATTATATACTAAAACCTTCCTCTTGAATCACTCTATCTATTAAAAAAAACCGCTTCAAAATCCGTTGCGTAGTTTTAAAGATTTAAGCATACAGACAAACAAACAGACAAAATAGCGACTTTGTTTTATACTATGTAAGGATTTATGTTATAGGTTTTTTGTACCTACCTTTTTTGTTGTCTTGATCGTGTTATTTTGTTTCTGGTGTTTATCAGTGAAAACATGTAAATAGGCTTCGAATGCATATTGTTTAGAAACTGTTTGAACTCGTTGTGAAATCCCCAAATACAATGAAATAAAATTATGAAATTAATTATCTGACGGTGATTAGTGTCATCGGTAGGTTTTATTTTATAAATTGCTTTAAGGGAGATGTTTAAAATCGGGCCAGCGGGTGTAAGGTTATTCATCCCCCAAAGAAAAGGAAGACCTCTTCAGTCTTAAGCCGCGGAAAACTTAAACGCGCGATTGCGCGATTTAGGCTTTTTTTTGTGCTACAGTTTTAAATGATTTTTTTTTATTACAGAAAGCGTGGCGCGACCGCAATAGGTCTGTGCTGTCAGCTGGTCGCTCTGCTCTGCGTGTTACTGTCTCCCTACCTGCCAGAGACCTGCAGGAGACTCAGGGAACAGCTCAACGTCAAGCCGGAGAAGCTGAGGATTAACCCTGAGTAAGTAACTAACGCCATAGGTCTGTGCTGTCAGCTGGTCGCTCTGCTCTGCGTGTTACTGTCTCCCTACCTGCCAGAGACCTGCAGGAGACTCAGGGAACAGCTCAACGTCAAGCCGGAGAAGCTGAGGATTAACCCTGAGTAAGTAACTAACGCCATAGGTCTGTGCTGTCAGCTGGTCGCTCTGCTCTGCGTGTTACTGTCTCCCTACCTGCCAGAGACCTGCAGGAGACTCAGGGAACAGCTCAACGTCAAGCCGGAGAAGCTGAGGATTAACCCTGAGTAAGTAACTAACGCCATAGGTCTGTGCTGTCAGCTGGTCGCTCTGCTCTGCGTGTTACTGTCTCCCTACCTGCCAGAGACCTGCAGGAGACTCAGGGAACAGCTCAACGTCAAGCCGGAGAAGCTGAGGATTAACCCTGAGTAAGTAACTAACGCCATAGGTCTGTGCTGTCAGCTGGTCGCTCTGCTCTGCGTGTTACTGTCTCCCTACCTGCCAGAGACCTGCAGGAGACTCAGGGAACAGCTCAACGTCAAGCCGGAGAAGCTGAGGATTAACCCTGAGTAAGTAACTAACGCCATAGGTCTGTGCTGTCAGCTGGTCGCTCTGCTCTGCGTGTTACTGTCTCCCTACCTGCCAGAGACCTGCAGGAGACTCAGGGAACAGCTCAACGTCAAGCCGGAGAAGCTGAGGATTAACCCTGAGTAAGTAACTAACGCCATAGGTCTGTGCTGTCAGCTGGTCGCTCTGCTCTGCGTGTTACTGTCTCCCTACCTGCCAGAGACCTGCAGGAGACTCAGGGAACAGCTCAACGTCAAGCCGGAGAAGCTGAGGATTAACCCTGAGTAAGTAACTAACGCCATAGGTCTGTGCTGTCAGCTGGTCGCTCTGCTCTGCGTGTTACTGTCTCCCTACCTGCCAGAGACCTGCAGGAGACTCAGGGAACAGCTCAACGTCAAGCCGGAGAAGCTGAGGATTAACCCTGAGTAAGTAACTAACGCCATAGGTCTGTGCTGTCAGCTGGTCGCTCTGCTCTGCGTGTTACTGTCTCCCTACCTGCCAGAGACCTGCAGGAGACTCAGGGAACAGCTCAACGTCAAGCCGGAGAAGCTGAGGATTAACCCTGAGTAAGTAACTAACGCCATAGGTCTGTGCTGTCAGCTGGTCGCTCTGCTCTGCGTGTTACTGTCTCCCTACCTGCCAGAGACCTGCAGGAGACTCAGGGAACAGCTCAACGTCAAGCCGGAGAAGCTGAGGATTAACCCTGAGTAAGTAACTAACGCCATAGGTCTGTGCTGTCAGCTGGTCGCTCTGCTCTGCGTGTTACTGTCTCCCTACCTGCCAGAGACCTGCAGGAGACTCAGGGAACAGCTCAACGTCAAGCCGGAGAAGCTGAGGATTAACCCTGAGTAAGTAACTAACGCCATAGGTCTGTGCTGTCAGCTGGTCGCTCTGCTCTGCGTGTTACTGTCTCCCTACCTGCCAGAGACCTGCAGGAGACTCAGGGAACAGCTCAACGTCAAGCCGGAGAAGCTGAGGATTAACCCTGAGTAAGTAACTAACGCCATAGGTCTGTGCTGTCAGCTGGTCGCTCTGCTCTGCGTGTTACTGTCTCCCTACCTGCCAGAGACCTGCAGGAGACTCAGGGAACAGCTCAACGTCAAGCCGGAGAAGCTGAGGATTAACCCTGAGTAAGTAACTAACGCCATAGGTCTGTGCTGTCAGCTGGTCGCTCTGCTCTGCGTGTTACTGTCTCCCTACCTGCCAGAGACCTGCAGGAGACTCAGGGAACAGCTCAACGTCAAGCCGGAGAAGCTGAGGATTAACCCTGAGTAAGTAACTAACGCCATAGGTCTGTGCTGTCAGCTGGTCGCTCTGCTCTGCGTGTTACTGTCTCCCTACCTGCCAGAGACCTGCAGGAGACTCAGGGAACAGCTCAACGTCAAGCCGGAGAAGCTGAGGATTAACCCTGAGTAAGTAACTAACGCCATAGGTCTGTGCTGTCAGCTGGTCGCTCTGCTCTGCGTGTTACTGTCTCCCTACCTGCCAGAGACCTGCAGGAGACTCAGGGAACAGCTCAACGTCAAGCCGGAGAAGCTGAGGATTAACCCTGAGTAAGTAACTAACGCCATAGGTCTGTGCTGTCAGCTGGTCGCTCTGCTCTGCGTGTTACTGTCTCCCTACCTGCCAGAGACCTGCAGGAGACTCAGGGAACAGCTCAACGTCAAGCCGGAGAAGCTGAGGATTAACCCTGAGTAAGTAACTAACGCCATAGGTCTGTGCTGTCAGCTGGTCGCTCTGCTCTGCGTGTTACTGTCTCCCTACCTGCCAGAGACCTGCAGGAGACTCAGGGAACAGCTCAACGTCAAGCCGGAGAAGCTGAGGATTAACCCTGAGTAAGTAACTAACGCCATAGGTCTGTGCTGTCAGCTGGTCGCTCTGCTCTGCGTGTTACTGTCTCCCTACCTGCCAGAGACCTGCAGGAGACTCAGGGAACAGCTCAACGTCAAGCCGGAGAAGCTGAGGATTAACCCTGAGTAAGTAACTAACGCCATAGGTCTGTGCTGTCAGCTGGTCGCTCTGCTCTGCGTGTTACTGTCTCCCTACCTGCCAGAGACCTGCAGGAGACTCAGGGAACAGCTCAACGTCAAGCCGGAGAAGCTGAGGATTAACCCTGAGTAAGTAACTAACGCCATAGGTCTGTGCTGTCAGCTGGTCGCTCTGCTCTGCGTGTTACTGTCTCCCTACCTGCCAGAGACCTGCAGGAGACTCAGGGAACAGCTCAACGTCAAGCCGGAGAAGCTGAGGATTAACCCTGAGTAAGTAACTAACGCCATAGGTCTGTGCTGTCAGCTGGTCGCTCTGCTCTGCGTGTTACTGTCTCCCTACCTGCCAGAGACCTGCAGGAGACTCAGGGAACAGCTCAACGTCAAGCCGGAGAAGCTGAGGATTAACCCTGAGTAAGTAACTAACGCCATAGGTCTGTGCTGTCAGCTGGTCGCTCTGCTCTGCGTGTTACTGTCTCCCTACCTGCCAGAGACCTGCAGGAGACTCAGGGAACAGCTCAACGTCAAGCCGGAGAAGCTGAGGATTAACCCTGAGTAAGTAACTAACGCCATAGGTCTGTGCTGTCAGCTGGTCGCTCTGCTCTGCGTGTTACTGTCTCCCTACCTGCCAGAGACCTGCAGGAGACTCAGGGAACAGCTCAACGTCAAGCCGGAGAAGCTGAGGATTAACCCTGAGTAAGTAACTAACGCCATAGGTCTGTGCTGTCAGCTGGTCGCTCTGCTCTGCGTGTTACTGTCTCCCTACCTGCCAGAGACCTGCAGGAGACTCAGGGAACAGCTCAACGTCAAGCCGGAGAAGCTGAGGATTAACCCTGAGTAAGTAACTAACGCCATAGGTCTGTGCTGTCAGCTGGTCGCTCTGCTCTGCGTGTTACTGTCTCCCTACCTGCCAGAGACCTGCAGGAGACTCAGGGAACAGCTCAACGTCAAGCCGGAGAAGCTGAGGATTAACCCTGAGTAAGTAACTAACGCCATAGGTCTGTGCTGTCAGCTGGTCGCTCTGCTCTGCGTGTTACTGTCTCCCTACCTGCCAGAGACCTGCAGGAGACTCAGGGAACAGCTCAACGTCAAGCCGGAGAAGCTGAGGATTAACCCTGAGTAAGTAACTAACGCCATAGGTCTGTGCTGTCAGCTGGTCGCTCTGCTCTGCGTGTTACTGTCTCCCTACCTGCCAGAGACCTGCAGGAGACTCAGGGAACAGCTCAACGTCAAGCCGGAGAAGCTGAGGATTAACCCTGAGTAAGTAACTAACGCCATAGGTCTGTGCTGTCAGCTGGTCGCTCTGCTCTGCGTGTTACTGTCTCCCTACCTGCCAGAGACCTGCAGGAGACTCAGGGAACAGCTCAACGTCAAGCCGGAGAAGCTGAGGATTAACCCTGAGTAAGTAACTAACGCCATAGGTCTGTGCTGTCAGCTGGTCGCTCTGCTCTGCGTGTTACTGTCTCCCTACCTGCCAGAGACCTGCAGGAGACTCAGGGAACAGCTCAACGTCAAGCCGGAGAAGCTGAGGATTAACCCTGAGTAAGTAACTAACGCCATAGGTCTGTGCTGTCAGCTGGTCGCTCTGCTCTGCGTGTTACTGTCTCCCTACCTGCCAGAGACCTGCAGGAGACTCAGGGAACAGCTCAACGTCAAGCCGGAGAAGCTGAGGATTAACCCTGAGTAAGTAACTAACGCCATAGGTCTGTGCTGTCAGCTGGTCGCTCTGCTCTGCGTGTTACTGTCTCCCTACCTGCCAGAGACCTGCAGGAGACTCAGGGAACAGCTCAACGTCAAGCCGGAGAAGCTGAGGATTAACCCTGAGTAAGTAACTAACGCCATAGGTCTGTGCTGTCAGCTGGTCGCTCTGCTCTGCGTGTTACTGTCTCCCTACCTGCCAGAGACCTGCAGGAGACTCAGGGAACAGCTCAACGTCAAGCCGGAGAAGCTGAGGATTAACCCTGAGTAAGTAACTAACGCCATAGGTCTGTGCTGTCAGCTGGTCGCTCTGCTCTGCGTGTTACTGTCTCCCTACCTGCCAGAGACCTGCAGGAGACTCAGGGAACAGCTCAACGTCAAGCCGGAGAAGCTGAGGATTAACCCTGAGTAAGTAACTAACGCCATAGGTCTGTGCTGTCAGCTGGTCGCTCTGCTCTGCGTGTTACTGTCTCCCTACCTGCCAGAGACCTGCAGGAGACTCAGGGAACAGCTCAACGTCAAGCCGGAGAAGCTGAGGATTAACCCTGAGTAAGTAACTAACGCCATAGGTCTGTGCTGTCAGCTGGTCGCTCTGCTCTGCGTGTTACTGTCTCCCTACCTGCCAGAGACCTGCAGGAGACTCAGGGAACAGCTCAACGTCAAGCCGGAGAAGCTGAGGATTAACCCTGAGTAAGTAACTAACGCCATAGGTCTGTGCTGTCAGCTGGTCGCTCTGCTCTGCGTGTTACTGTCTCCCTACCTGCCAGAGACCTGCAGGAGACTCAGGGAACAGCTCAACGTCAAGCCGGAGAAGCTGAGGATTAACCCTGAGTAAGTAACTAACGCCATAGGTCTGTGCTGTCAGCTGGTCGCTCTGCTCTGCGTGTTACTGTCTCCCTACCTGCCAGAGACCTGCAGGAGACTCAGGGAACAGCTCAACGTCAAGCCGGAGAAGCTGAGGATTAACCCTGAGTAAGTAACTAACGCCATAGGTCTGTGCTGTCAGCTGGTCGCTCTGCTCTGCGTGTTACTGTCTCCCTACCTGCCAGAGACCTGCAGGAGACTCAGGGAACAGCTCAACGTCAAGCCGGAGAAGCTGAGGATTAACCCTGAGTAAGTAACTAACGCCATAGGTCTGTGCTGTCAGCTGGTCGCTCTGCTCTGCGTGTTACTGTCTCCCTACCTGCCAGAGACCTGCAGGAGACTCAGGGAACAGCTCAACGTCAAGCCGGAGAAGCTGAGGATTAACCCTGAGTAAGTAACTAACGCCATAGGTCTGTGCTGTCAGCTGGTCGCTCTGCTCTGCGTGTTACTGTCTCCCTACCTGCCAGAGACCTGCAGGAGACTCAGGGAACAGCTCAACGTCAAGCCGGAGAAGCTGAGGATTAACCCTGAGTAAGTAACTAACGCCATAGGTCTGTGCTGTCAGCTGGTCGCTCTGCTCTGCGTGTTACTGTCTCCCTACCTGCCAGAGACCTGCAGGAGACTCAGGGAACAGCTCAACGTCAAGCCGGAGAAGCTGAGGATTAACCCTGAGTAAGTAACTAACGCCATAGGTCTGTGCTGTCAGCTGGTCGCTCTGCTCTGCGTGTTACTGTCTCCCTACCTGCCAGAGACCTGCAGGAGACTCAGGGAACAGCTCAACGTCAAGCCGGAGAAGCTGAGGATTAACCCTGAGTAAGTAACTAACGCCATAGGTCTGTGCTGTCAGCTGGTCGCTCTGCTCTGCGTGTTACTGTCTCCCTACCTGCCAGAGACCTGCAGGAGACTCAGGGAACAGCTCAACGTCAAGCCGGAGAAGCTGAGGATTAACCCTGAGTAAGTAACTAACGCCATAGGTCTGTGCTGTCAGCTGGTCGCTCTGCTCTGCGTGTTACTGTCTCCCTACCTGCCAGAGACCTGCAGGAGACTCAGGGAACAGCTCAACGTCAAGCCGGAGAAGCTGAGGATTAACCCTGAGTAAGTAACTAACGCCATAGGTCTGTGCTGTCAGCTGGTCGCTCTGCTCTGCGTGTTACTGTCTCCCTACCTGCCAGAGACCTGCAGGAGACTCAGGGAACAGCTCAACGTCAAGCCGGAGAAGCTGAGGATTAACCCTGAGTAAGTAACTAACGCCATAGGTCTGTGCTGTCAGCTGGTCGCTCTGCTCTGCGTGTTACTGTCTCCCTACCTGCCAGAGACCTGCAGGAGACTCAGGGAACAGCTCAACGTCAAGCCGGAGAAGCTGAGGATTAACCCTGAGTAAGTAACTAACGCCATAGGTCTGTGCTGTCAGCTGGTCGCTCTGCTCTGCGTGTTACTGTCTCCCTACCTGCCAGAGACCTGCAGGAGACTCAGGGAACAGCTCAACGTCAAGCCGGAGAAGCTGAGGATTAACCCTGAGTAAGTAACTAACGCCATAGGTCTGTGCTGTCAGCTGGTCGCTCTGCTCTGCGTGTTACTGTCTCCCTACCTGCCAGAGACCTGCAGGAGACTCAGGGAACAGCTCAACGTCAAGCCGGAGAAGCTGAGGATTAACCCTGAGTAAGTAACTAACGCCATAGGTCTGTGCTGTCAGCTGGTCGCTCTGCTCTGCGTGTTACTGTCTCCCTACCTGCCAGAGACCTGCAGGAGACTCAGGGAACAGCTCAACGTCAAGCCGGAGAAGCTGAGGATTAACCCTGAGTAAGTAACTAACGCCATAGGTCTGTGCTGTCAGCTGGTCGCTCTGCTCTGCGTGTTACTGTCTCCCTACCTGCCAGAGACCTGCAGGAGACTCAGGGAACAGCTCAACGTCAAGCCGGAGAAGCTGAGGATTAACCCTGAGTAAGTAACTAACGCCATAGGTCTGTGCTGTCAGCTGGTCGCTCTGCTCTGCGTGTTACTGTCTCCCTACCTGCCAGAGACCTGCAGGAGACTCAGGGAACAGCTCAACGTCAAGCCGGAGAAGCTGAGGATTAACCCTGAGTAAGTAACTAACGCCATAGGTCTGTGCTGTCAGCTGGTCGCTCTGCTCTGCGTGTTACTGTCTCCCTACCTGCCAGAGACCTGCAGGAGACTCAGGGAACAGCTCAACGTCAAGCCGGAGAAGCTGAGGATTAACCCTGAGTAAGTAACTAACGCCATAGGTCTGTGCTGTCAGCTGGTCGCTCTGCTCTGCGTGTTACTGTCTCCCTACCTGCCAGAGACCTGCAGGAGACTCAGGGAACAGCTCAACGTCAAGCCGGAGAAGCTGAGGATTAACCCTGAGTAAGTAACTAACGCCATAGGTCTGTGCTGTCAGCTGGTCGCTCTGCTCTGCGTGTTACTGTCTCCCTACCTGCCAGAGACCTGCAGGAGACTCAGGGAACAGCTCAACGTCAAGCCGGAGAAGCTGAGGATTAACCCTGAGTAAGTAACTAACGCCATAGGTCTGTGCTGTCAGCTGGTCGCTCTGCTCTGCGTGTTACTGTCTCCCTACCTGCCAGAGACCTGCAGGAGACTCAGGGAACAGCTCAACGTCAAGCCGGAGAAGCTGAGGATTAACCCTGAGTAAGTAACTAACGCCATAGGTCTGTGCTGTCAGCTGGTCGCTCTGCTCTGCGTGTTACTGTCTCCCTACCTGCCAGAGACCTGCAGGAGACTCAGGGAACAGCTCAACGTCAAGCCGGAGAAGCTGAGGATTAACCCTGAGTAAGTAACTAACGCCATAGGTCTGTGCTGTCAGCTGGTCGCTCTGCTCTGCGTGTTACTGTCTCCCTACCTGCCAGAGACCTGCAGGAGACTCAGGGAACAGCTCAACGTCAAGCCGGAGAAGCTGAGGATTAACCCTGAGTAAGTAACTAACGCCATAGGTCTGTGCTGTCAGCTGGTCGCTCTGCTCTGCGTGTTACTGTCTCCCTACCTGCCAGAGACCTGCAGGAGACTCAGGGAACAGCTCAACGTCAAGCCGGAGAAGCTGAGGATTAACCCTGAGTAAGTAACTAACGCCATAGGTCTGTGCTGTCAGCTGGTCGCTCTGCTCTGCGTGTTACTGTCTCCCTACCTGCCAGAGACCTGCAGGAGACTCAGGGAACAGCTCAACGTCAAGCCGGAGAAGCTGAGGATTAACCCTGAGTAAGTAACTAACGCCATAGGTCTGTGCTGTCAGCTGGTCGCTCTGCTCTGCGTGTTACTGTCTCCCTACCTGCCAGAGACCTGCAGGAGACTCAGGGAACAGCTCAACGTCAAGCCGGAGAAGCTGAGGATTAACCCTGAGTAAGTAACTAACGCCATAGGTCTGTGCTGTCAGCTGGTCGCTCTGCTCTGCGTGTTACTGTCTCCCTACCTGCCAGAGACCTGCAGGAGACTCAGGGAACAGCTCAACGTCAAGCCGGAGAAGCTGAGGATTAACCCTGAGTAAGTAACTAACGCCATAGGTCTGTGCTGTCAGCTGGTCGCTCTGCTCTGCGTGTTACTGTCTCCCTACCTGCCAGAGACCTGCAGGAGACTCAGGGAACAGCTCAACGTCAAGCCGGAGAAGCTGAGGATTAACCCTGAGTAAGTAACTAACGCCATAGGTCTGTGCTGTCAGCTGGTCGCTCTGCTCTGCGTGTTACTGTCTCCCTACCTGCCAGAGACCTGCAGGAGACTCAGGGAACAGCTCAACGTCAAGCCGGAGAAGCTGAGGATTAACCCTGAGTAAGTAACTAACGCCATAGGTCTGTGCTGTCAGCTGGTCGCTCTGCTCTGCGTGTTACTGTCTCCCTACCTGCCAGAGACCTGCAGGAGACTCAGGGAACAGCTCAACGTCAAGCCGGAGAAGCTGAGGATTAACCCTGAGTAAGTAACTAACGCCATAGGTCTGTGCTGTCAGCTGGTCGCTCTGCTCTGCGTGTTACTGTCTCCCTACCTGCCAGAGACCTGCAGGAGACTCAGGGAACAGCTCAACGTCAAGCCGGAGAAGCTGAGGATTAACCCTGAGTAAGTAACTAACGCCATAGGTCTGTGCTGTCAGCTGGTCGCTCTGCTCTGCGTGTTACTGTCTCCCTACCTGCCAGAGACCTGCAGGAGACTCAGGGAACAGCTCAACGTCAAGCCGGAGAAGCTGAGGATTAACCCTGAGTAAGTAACTAACGCCATAGGTCTGTGCTGTCAGCTGGTCGCTCTGCTCTGCGTGTTACTGTCTCCCTACCTGCCAGAGACCTGCAGGAGACTCAGGGAACAGCTCAACGTCAAGCCGGAGAAGCTGAGGATTAACCCTGAGTAAGTAACTAACGCCATAGGTCTGTGCTGTCAGCTGGTCGCTCTGCTCTGCGTGTTACTGTCTCCCTACCTGCCAGAGACCTGCAGGAGACTCAGGGAACAGCTCAACGTCAAGCCGGAGAAGCTGAGGATTAACCCTGAGTAAGTAACTAACGCCATAGGTCTGTGCTGTCAGCTGGTCGCTCTGCTCTGCGTGTTACTGTCTCCCTACCTGCCAGAGACCTGCAGGAGACTCAGGGAACAGCTCAACGTCAAGCCGGAGAAGCTGAGGATTAACCCTGAGTAAGTAACTAACGCCATAGGTCTGTGCTGTCAGCTGGTCGCTCTGCTCTGCGTGTTACTGTCTCCCTACCTGCCAGAGACCTGCAGGAGACTCAGGGAACAGCTCAACGTCAAGCCGGAGAAGCTGAGGATTAACCCTGAGTAAGTAACTAACGCCATAGGTCTGTGCTGTCAGCTGGTCGCTCTGCTCTGCGTGTTACTGTCTCCCTACCTGCCAGAGACCTGCAGGAGACTCAGGGAACAGCTCAACGTCAAGCCGGAGAAGCTGAGGATTAACCCTGAGTAAGTAACTAACGCCATAGGTCTGTGCTGTCAGCTGGTCGCTCTGCTCTGCGTGTTACTGTCTCCCTACCTGCCAGAGACCTGCAGGAGACTCAGGGAACAGCTCAACGTCAAGCCGGAGAAGCTGAGGATTAACCCTGAGTAAGTAACTAACGCCATAGGTCTGTGCTGTCAGCTGGTCGCTCTGCTCTGCGTGTTACTGTCTCCCTACCTGCCAGAGACCTGCAGGAGACTCAGGGAACAGCTCAACGTCAAGCCGGAGAAGCTGAGGATTAACCCTGAGTAAGTAACTAACGCCATAGGTCTGTGCTGTCAGCTGGTCGCTCTGCTCTGCGTGTTACTGTCTCCCTACCTGCCAGAGACCTGCAGGAGACTCAGGGAACAGCTCAACGTCAAGCCGGAGAAGCTGAGGATTAACCCTGAGTAAGTAACTAACGCCATAGGTCTGTGCTGTCAGCTGGTCGCTCTGCTCTGCGTGTTACTGTCTCCCTACCTGCCAGAGACCTGCAGGAGACTCAGGGAACAGCTCAACGTCAAGCCGGAGAAGCTGAGGATTAACCCTGAGTAAGTAACTAACGCCATAGGTCTGTGCTGTCAGCTGGTCGCTCTGCTCTGCGTGTTACTGTCTCCCTACCTGCCAGAGACCTGCAGGAGACTCAGGGAACAGCTCAACGTCAAGCCGGAGAAGCTGAGGATTAACCCTGAGTAAGTAACTAACGCCATAGGTCTGTGCTGTCAGCTGGTCGCTCTGCTCTGCGTGTTACTGTCTCCCTACCTGCCAGAGACCTGCAGGAGACTCAGGGAACAGCTCAACGTCAAGCCGGAGAAGCTGAGGATTAACCCTGAGTAAGTAACTAACGCCATAGGTCTGTGCTGTCAGCTGGTCGCTCTGCTCTGCGTGTTACTGTCTCCCTACCTGCCAGAGACCTGCAGGAGACTCAGGGAACAGCTCAACGTCAAGCCGGAGAAGCTGAGGATTAACCCTGAGTAAGTAACTAACGCCATAGGTCTGTGCTGTCAGCTGGTCGCTCTGCTCTGCGTGTTACTGTCTCCCTACCTGCCAGAGACCTGCAGGAGACTCAGGGAACAGCTCAACGTCAAGCCGGAGAAGCTGAGGATTAACCCTGAGTAAGTAACTAACGCCATAGGTCTGTGCTGTCAGCTGGTCGCTCTGCTCTGCGTGTTACTGTCTCCCTACCTGCCAGAGACCTGCAGGAGACTCAGGGAACAGCTCAACGTCAAGCCGGAGAAGCTGAGGATTAACCCTGAGTAAGTAACTAACGCCATAGGTCTGTGCTGTCAGCTGGTCGCTCTGCTCTGCGTGTTACTGTCTCCCTACCTGCCAGAGACCTGCAGGAGACTCAGGGAACAGCTCAACGTCAAGCCGGAGAAGCTGAGGATTAACCCTGAGTAAGTAACTAACGCCATAGGTCTGTGCTGTCAGCTGGTCGCTCTGCTCTGCGTGTTACTGTCTCCCTACCTGCCAGAGACCTGCAGGAGACTCAGGGAACAGCTCAACGTCAAGCCGGAGAAGCTGAGGATTAACCCTGAGTAAGTAACTAACGCCATAGGTCTGTGCTGTCAGCTGGTCGCTCTGCTCTGCGTGTTACTGTCTCCCTACCTGCCAGAGACCTGCAGGAGACTCAGGGAACAGCTCAACGTCAAGCCGGAGAAGCTGAGGATTAACCCTGAGTAAGTAACTAACGCCATAGGTCTGTGCTGTCAGCTGGTCGCTCTGCTCTGCGTGTTACTGTCTCCCTACCTGCCAGAGACCTGCAGGAGACTCAGGGAACAGCTCAACGTCAAGCCGGAGAAGCTGAGGATTAACCCTGAGTAAGTAACTAACGCCATAGGTCTGTGCTGTCAGCTGGTCGCTCTGCTCTGCGTGTTACTGTCTCCCTACCTGCCAGAGACCTGCAGGAGACTCAGGGAACAGCTCAACGTCAAGCCGGAGAAGCTGAGGATTAACCCTGAGTAAGTAACTAACGCCATAGGTCTGTGCTGTCAGCTGGTCGCTCTGCTCTGCGTGTTACTGTCTCCCTACCTGCCAGAGACCTGCAGGAGACTCAGGGAACAGCTCAACGTCAAGCCGGAGAAGCTGAGGATTAACCCTGAGTAAGTAACTAACGCCATAGGTCTGTGCTGTCAGCTGGTCGCTCTGCTCTGCGTGTTACTGTCTCCCTACCTGCCAGAGACCTGCAGGAGACTCAGGGAACAGCTCAACGTCAAGCCGGAGAAGCTGAGGATTAACCCTGAGTAAGTAACTAACGCCATAGGTCTGTGCTGTCAGCTGGTCGCTCTGCTCTGCGTGTTACTGTCTCCCTACCTGCCAGAGACCTGCAGGAGACTCAGGGAACAGCTCAACGTCAAGCCGGAGAAGCTGAGGATTAACCCTGAGTAAGTAACTAACGCCATAGGTCTGTGCTGTCAGCTGGTCGCTCTGCTCTGCGTGTTACTGTCTCCCTACCTGCCAGAGACCTGCAGGAGACTCAGGGAACAGCTCAACGTCAAGCCGGAGAAGCTGAGGATTAACCCTGAGTAAGTAACTAACGCCATAGGTCTGTGCTGTCAGCTGGTCGCTCTGCTCTGCGTGTTACTGTCTCCCTACCTGCCAGAGACCTGCAGGAGACTCAGGGAACAGCTCAACGTCAAGCCGGAGAAGCTGAGGATTAACCCTGAGTAAGTAACTAACGCCATCATGGAGTTATGTAAAGGATGGTTACCCATCCACGAACAACCTTGGCAATCGCTGCTTTACCTTCAATATCGACCCACCGCAACCTTTTATTACTTACTAGTGACCCGCCCCGGCTTCGCACGGGTTTAAATAAGATACTAAAACCTTCCTCTTGAATCACTCTATCTATTAAAAAAAACCGCATCAAAATCCGTTGCGTAGTTTTAAAGATTTAAGCATGCAAAGGGGCATAGGGACAGAGAAAGCGACTTTGTTTTATACTATGTAGTGAAGCCACTACCTTTATCATGTATGAACGTGGACGAGACAGGAGTATGACTAAGGATTGTTGCAGACAGGTGGTTTCTGCCTACCCCCATAGGAAAATATCGTGAATTTATGTATTGTATGTGTTTACTATTAAACTGTAATAATTCTCCTCTTTGTCACCAGGAACCCATCCCTGATACAATACCTGCCATATGGGCACGTCATCGGTAAATCGGAACCTCTGTTCGCGAGGATCGAGCCGGAAGTGTTGGAGAAACTTCGCGCTAAGTACGCGGGCACGCAGAGTGACAGGGCCAATCTGGTGAGAAAGAGACATGCGAACACCTATACACGCACACGCACCCATACATACCACACATACACTCATACATACCACACACACATACATACCACACACACTCATACATACCACACACACACACACACACTTGCACTTACATACCACACATACACACACACATACACACACACATACCACACGCACATACCACACGCACACAGTTGTAGAAGTCCCAGTGTGCCTATTGGCCTTGTTCTGTTCTGTCTCCTGCTGATATGGAGGGAAGTGGAAATTATGCTTTTTCCTACTTCTCCGCTATTCTTTTCTGATTAATTTCGTTGCGGGATCCAAGACAGTTTCTCTGAGATTTCGTCTCACTTCATAGTCTGGGCGCTGCAAAGTAGGCCACTGTTGGTGAAGACACACACGAGTTGCACTGGAGAGGGAATAATGTAGCGGGCTTGTCCCAATAGGGATGTGTCCTGGGTAAAGAAAATATGATTCCGTTTAGTCCGTCAGTTAGATTATCGAAAAATATTGGATACGTGTTTTTTGTTTTATCAAATTAATAAAAATTGACGAAAATATAACGCGTCAAAGATCAGGGGGTCTAAAACGGCCACTTTGGCAGATCATAATATGAATTGCGTTAAAAATCGTAAAATGGACCTCTCTTAATAGTAACTGCTTCTGTGCCCATTTAGGAAAATAGATCATAATAGGAAAATAATATGAATTGCGTAAAAAATCGTAAAATAGTCACAGACGCAATTAATAATAATAATAATATTCCACAACTATCACACAACGCCATCTAGCCCCAAGCTAAGCAGAGCTTGTGTTATGGGTACTAGACAACTGATAAACATACTTATATATTTCTAAATACATACATATTATAGATAAATTACACCCAGACACAGAACAAATGATCGTGCTCATCACACAAACATTTGTCCTGGGTGGGAATCGAACCCACGACCTCCGGCATAGCAGTTAGGGTCACTAACCACTAGACCAACAGGCCAGTCGTATTATGAATTATGAATGGTTCATTTTACGATTTTTAACGCAATTCATATTATGATCTGCTAAAGTGGCCGTTTTAGATGCCCAGGAGTGGGGGCTTTTGACGGCACTACGTGGTAAAAAATGTAGTGCGATGTGACGACGTCACACGAGTTTTCAAAGCACTGTATCGTCTTCATTTTAAAAAGAAAAAATACGTGTCGAATATTTTTTGGTAATCTATGTGACGGACTAATTAGTTTTTTTTGTCAACTACCCTATTAATAAAAAACAACACACACACACATTCTTCTTTCTTTATCGCGTGGCCTATGCCATGGGCCTATAACTTGTTGTTAACCAGAGACACAGTTTAATTTCTGTTTATTTTTCCAGCAAAACGGATCAGCTGTTGCGGAGCTTGAAGAAAAGGTGAAGCAACAGGTAATTTACAAATTATTTTTAACCGACTTCTAAAAAAAGAAGGAGGTTCTCAATTCGAATGTTTGTATTTTTTTTTAATGTTTGTTCGGGCATAACCCCGTCACTTGCTAACCGATTTGAAAAATTCTTTTTTTGTTGGAAATATTTCCCAAATGGTCCCATATATTTTTTTATCGAAATCAGACAAGCGGTTTTTGAAAAAATCAACAAAACTAAAAAAAAAACTACATTGTCCACATTATGACTCATGAACATGTGAACTTACATGAAATGTGAACCACTAAAAAGTGAAAAATAAAAACTTTTTAACAAAAAATAAAACCGACTTAAAAAAAAAACACGAAAAAGTGAAAAATAAACTTTAGAAGAAAAATCAGTTTCTGAAGTCGGTGGTAAAAAAATTAAATCAAACAAACAAAAGTCACCGACTTCAGAAACTGATTTTTGTTCTAAAGCTTATTTTTCACTTTTTCGTGTTTTTTTTTTTGAAGTCGGTTTTATTTTTTATTTTCTAATGTTTTTTTTTATAAAAAATAAACCCATTGAAGAGGGGTGTTTAAATGCAATGTACTTATTCAGAAATAAATACTCTTACAATAGTAATTAGCATAAGCATGCATCACATCATCAGCTTTTATTGTTCTCACCTCTGGGACATAGGCCTTCTGTTTAGGAGAGGAATGGGCTATAATCCACCACGCGGTTCCGTGCGGGTTGGTAGATGTCACATGTCTTCTAATTTTTGGTTCTAGGACATGCTAGTTTCCTCACGATGTATTTCTTCGCCGTTTTGAAAGCTAAAGGTGATGAAATAAATTACACATAGTAATGCGCCTGTCTGGGTTTGAAAAGTGGAAGAAATATTTATTATTTTTTGTTAATTATTTAATAAAATTCCAGGGTGAAAAAGTCCGCCTACTAAAATCATCAAATAAAGAAAAAGCCGTGTGGCAGCCGGAAGTCACCAAGCTGTTAGATCTTAAGAAACAGCTCGAAGCAGCTCAGAAGACACAAGCTGCTAGCAGTAAGTCTGCTTCACCACCGAAGACTCAAGCTGCTTCAACTGCTAATGGGGATGGAGATGTCAGTAGCTTGGAGAAAGCTGTTGCAGAACAGGTGGGACTCTTTTTACCCAACTGCAAAGAAAGGATTATGTTTTTCGCGCCTATCTTTGTTTGTAGCCCCCTTAATCTTTTATTTTTGTGTAAAAATCGTAACTTTGTTTACAAAATACGTCTACCTACCAAGTTTCAACTGTGGAGTCTTAATAGTTTCAGTTGCTGTGATGACATACGGACGGACGGACAGACAGACAGACATGGCGAATCTATAAGGGTTCCGTTTTTAGCCATTTGACTACGAAACCCTAAAAATTATTGCAATGGCGGCGAAAAAAGGACCCTCAACGATGCCTTTCGGTTTCGTTAAGGGTACTTTACACCCTAAAATGTAGTTAGTGTAATTATTTGTTTTGTTTAAAATAATTCTCTCTCTTTCTTTCTAGGGTGAAAAAGTCCGCCAACTGAAATCAACAACTAAAGACAAAGCAGTACTGCAGCCGGAAATAGCCAAGCTATTGGATCTCAAGAAACAGCTCGAAGCAGCTCAGAAGACTCAAGCATCAACCAGCAAGGCTTCACAGAACAGTGCAGCTGCTCAGGGTGGGGGTGATGTCAGTAGCTTGGAGAAAGCTGTAGCAGAACAGGTGAGCTCATGGGTAGTTAGTGGTCTAAATTGGTGATAAAAGGGATACACTAAAATCCCATCCGGCTCGAAGGACCACTTGTACTGTCTCTTCGGATGGAGGTTCATAGACGGCTCAAATCTCAAGTGTGTATGCAGCGTATCTCCACAGACAATGGTCCACCTTCCACTGCATGCCTTAAAACCTGCACACTTGACGATCTAACGCTATAGCAAGTGGAGTTAGCGTAGCTAAAGTCAAGTCAAATCTCACTTTTCTTTTTCTTTCCTTAGCCTTTATTGTCCCACTGCTGGACAAAAGCCTCCCCCATAGCCTTCCACTCTTCCTTCTGTGCAGTATACTTCGCCCAATTAAAAAAAAAACACTATAATAATAATAATAATATTCCACAACTATCACACAACGCCATCTAGTCCCAAGCTAAGCAGAGCTTGTGTTATGGGTACTAGACAACTGATAAACATACTTATATATTTCTAAATACATACATATTATAGATAAATTACACCCAGACACAGAACAAATGATCGTGCTCACTAGTAGATCAATTCGTTTTTATTTTTCCTAGGGAGGCAGATAATTATTTGTTTTGTTAAAAAAAAAAAACCATTCATAGATCGACTTTTCATAATATTCCAGGGTGAAAAACTCCGCCAATTGAAATCAACAACTAAAGACAAAGCAGTATTGCAACCGGAAATAGCCAAGCTGTTAGATCTCAAGAAACAGCTCGAAGCAGCTCAGAAGGCACAAGCTGCACCAGTCCCACAGCCCAGCGCTGGGAGTAGCGCTGCAAGTGGTGATGTCAGTAGCTTGGAGAAAGCTGTTGCAGAACAGGTGAGACTCTTTTTTGAATAATCATCATCATCACCAGCTTATATTGTTCCCACTGCAGGGACTCAGGCCTCCTCTCTAAGAAAGGGATGGGCTATAATTTACCACGCGGGCCCAGTGCGGGTTGGTAGATGTCACATATCTTCCAATTTTTGGTTATAAGACATGACATTTCCTCACGATGTTTTCCTTCACCGTTTTGAGAGCAGTGGTGATGAAATAAATTACACAAAGTAGTGCGCCTGCCTGGGTTCGAACCCACTTACTACGACGACTCGTAAGTCGGGACCACTAGGCCACCGCTGCACATTTTGTCACTAACGTCAAATTATTTAATTAAATTAGCTTCAGAATCAGTGTAGTTCTTAAGAATGCTCTTGGGATTGATGACAAGCGCTGGCCCAGCCTTAGAGCTTCGTTCTTTTTACATAAAATAACAATTAAAAAAAAGTACCTGTAACCCCCGAAGTGTTAGGCAGAGGTATACCTTAGTAGTAACCCACATTTCGCCAATAGGGGATCGGACTGGGTCAAAATAATATGATTCTGTTTAGTCCGTATTTCCGTAAGTTAGATTATCGAAAAATATTGAATACGTGTTTTTTGTTTTAACAAATCAATAAAAAATTACGAAGATAAAACGCGTCAAAGATCTTGGAGTGGGGCTTGAAACGTTACTTGTGTCGTCAAAATGTACTATCATGACGTCACACGAGTTTTCGAAGCACTGTATCGTCTTCATTTTAAGTTTACGTGAAAAAAGAAAAAATACGTGTCCAATAATTTTTGGAAATCTATCTGACGGACTAGTTTTTTTTTGTCCGATCCCCTATTATGTTTAAGTCCCATGTAATAGGGGGCGAGCCTATTGCCATCAAACAGACACAAATCCAGACTCCGTTGCTGCTACTGAGAAATTCCTGATGGTAAAACCCAATTACACTTTGCCCGACCCGGGAATCGAAGCCAGGACCTCTTGCACAACAGTCGCGATTACGACCACTAGACCAACGAGGCAGTCAAACTATATTAACCGACTGTCAAAAAGGAGGAGGTTCTCTATTTTCTCTTTTTCATTACAGGCTGAGAAAGTACGGTCCTTGAAGGCTTCAACGAAAGACAAGGCCATTCTGCAGCCCGAGATCAACAAACTATTGGACCTCAAGAAACAACTCGCCGCGTTGCAATTGAACAAATAAATTATTACTTATTTATTATAATTTATAACTCTACTTCTTACTAATTTTGTGTTTTATTTTTATCTAACCCGAAAGAAACGAAGATCTTGCATCATCTTTTTGCCATTTTCCCATGTTACAGATATATCTCTCTGATCATTCGGAATTTTCCTGGTGGAACAATGTTACTCCAGCAGAAATCTATATAAATATTATAAATAAAAAGAGAAGTCCTGACTGACTGACTCATCAACGCCCAGCCCAAACCCTTGGACCTAGAAAGCTGAAATTTTGCACAGAGGTTCTCTTTATAATGTAGTGTTAACAAGTACCAAATAGTAAAGCGACGGTTATGACGTAGTAGTTACTTAATTATTCCTAAAATACTTTTAAATGTTCTCATTAATATCTAATTATTATTATTTGTATTTATTTTCTCGCCTAAGCCATTTATTTGATTTTTATAACAATCATTTAGTATTTCGTATCATATTGAGTACCTAATTGACAGTTGATTTGAATATGGCGGTTAAGTGTATAAATAGGGAGGCAAATCATTTTAGCAGACATTATATTGTGAACTAGTGATAAGGACGTTACTCTGCCCAAATACAGACTGAGTGTGAATTATAACTCGTATTTAATTGTGTAAAACCTGCTACTGAACAACACTTCAGAAGTGGGATAGTGATAAAATGTCAGGACCATATTTTCTCGGTTTGGGAAAACGCAAACGAAAATGCAGCGAGGCAACCAGTTCGCAAGATGACAATAGTGATTTTTTTTTCCCTGAAGACCTTCATAAGACCACGTCGCACAAAAAACGACATGTTGCTCCCAGTGATGCCGAAGTTATTCCTAAATTTCGACCCGAAGACAACAGCAGCAACGTTATAGGTTGGCTCCACAAAATAGACCAACTAGGCGATGTCTATGGCTGGGACAACACCGATCGAACATTTATCATGCAACTGCGGCTGCGTGGCGCTGCTCGAGAATGGTACGACGACCTTGACAACTACAATTTCACATGGGATGGCTGGAAGGAAATGCTTCAGGTCGCTTTTCCTCGATCAACTGACTACGTGGACAAATTGGAACGTATGCTGGCAAGGACAAAGGAAGATAAAGAGACGATGACGAAATATTATCACGAAAAATTATCCCTACTGAAGAAATGCAACATAGACGGTGAAGATGCTATTTCCTGCATAATACGTGGACTACCTTCTGAATTGAGAGCTAATGCCAAAGCATATAGTTGTGGAACTCCTGAACAACTATACTTTGGCTACCTATCTTCATTAGAAAATTTTAAACGAGTGGAAACTGCGCGGAAATCGATGAGTACGTGGAGAAGAGGAGCGAGCACTACCATGCAAAGCTCAACATCGGGTCATCAGCTTCAGCCGAAGATATGCTACACGTGTCGGCGGCCGGGACACGAGGCGCGAGACTGCAGACAGCGGCAGCGCTGCGAGACCTGCCGGCGCAGCGGGCACACGACGGCGGATTGCTGGTTTGGCGCCGGGAGTTCGCGACAGCAACCACAAAAGGTTTGTAAAGTACTGCATATTACCTATGATATTTATGTTGATGTTTACAAAAGAACTGTAATGGTAAATGGACAGGAGCTCAGAGCTTACATAGACACTGGCAGTAAAATCAACATGCTTTGTCTCACACAAGCTGAAAAATTGCAAGTTAAAACGGAACCTAGTGCAACCGTCATGAAAGGTTTTGGAGGAGCATGTGTAAACTCACTTGGTTCATGTTGCCTAAGTGTTTTGATAGATAATGTAAAATTAGATGGAATAGTCGAAATAGTTAGTCATATTACATCAGATATTGAGCTATTAATTGGACAAACAATGATTAATAGTAAGAATGTCAGTTTAGTCACTTCTGCTTCTTCTGTCCGTTTTGTTCCAACTGAAATTATACAGGATATATTTACGGATATAAAATTACATTAAATGGACTTTATTGAAAAATTTCCAGTTTATATAAAGCATAATGTTATAATACCAAAGCAAAATCAATTATATATAGAAGTTTATGTTGACTGCAGACAAAACATTGGAAAAGAGCACACATTTTTAACGCACACAGTATGGATGCAGTTAGGTAATTTAACGTATTTAATACCTTCAGCTATTATTAATTCAAACCATTCTTATTTAAAAGTTGTAAACCTAGGTCATGTTAATGTCGTTTGGGAATCTCATAGGTTGATAGCTAGAGCGGAGTTGGTGGCAATACCAGCATTTAGTAGTGAGTCTAGAGTACTAGCCATAGATAGTCCAGACACGGATAATATACAAATTAGCTTAACAGATATTGATAAGGGCCACCTTAGTGATAATGAAAACAAACAATTACTAGAGCTTTTAAATAAGTATGCTCACTCATTTGCCAGAAGTACTAAAGATTTAGGTTGTACTGATCTTATAAAGATGCACATTCGTACAGTAAATAACCAGCCTGTTTTTTGCAAGCCCTATAGATTGTCGCATAAAGAAAATGAAATTGTTAAGGGAAAAGTTAAAGATTTATTAGAAGCTGGTATCATTAGAGAGTCAATGTCTGATTACGCTAGTCCAGTAGTACTGGTTAAGAAGAAGGGTGGGGATTACAGGCTTTGTGTTGATTATAGGGCATTAAATGCTAATACTGTGAAAGATAGGTATCCTTTACCGCATATCGAAGACCAGGTTAGTAAGTTATCAGGCAAGTTCTATTTCACAACCCTTGACCTTGCCCAAGGGTACTATCAAGTCGGCCTTCAAGAAGACTCGATATCGAAGACTGCATTTGTTACTCCATCAGGCCAATATGAGTTTTTGAAAATGCCCTTTGGTCTGGCCAATGCCCCGGCAGTATTCTCTCGCTTAATTCAAATGACGCTAGGTAGAATCGATCAAAACATTGCCCTGTACCTTGATGACGTCATGGTACCCACAGAATCAATTCAGGAAGGGTTTGTGCTTTTAGAGAAAGTATTAAAATTATTGACCCAGGCAAATCTAAAACTAAATTTACGTAAATGTTCTTTTCTTAAACGTAGTGCTACGTACTTAGGCCATGAGATTTCAGCTGGTACAATACAACCAGGCCAAGCGAAAATAAAATGTGTCGCAGAATATAATAGGCCGCGTAATGTACATGAGATTAGGCAATTTATCGGTTTGACGTCATATTTTAGAAAATTTATTCAACATTTTGCCCAAATTGCTCGCCCTTTAACAGAACTCACGAAAAAGGATGTCAAGTGGCATTGGGGTTCTGATCAAGAAAATGCATTTCGAAACCTCAAGCAGCGTTTGATAGAAAGGCCAGTTTTAGGTATTTACAACTCTGATGCAAATACTGAATTGCACACAGATGCCAGCAAAATAGGTTTAGGTGGGATTCTTATGCAATATCAAACAGATAATAGCTTAAAACCCATTGCTTATTTTAGTAGGGTGACAAGTAATGAAGAAAAGCACTACCATAGTTACGAGCTTGAAACGCTCGCTGTCGTTGAATCTCTTAAGCGATTTCGAATATATTTAACAGGGATTAAAGTCAAAGTCATTACAGACTGCTCAGCATTAAGAACAACTCTTGTAAAACGAGATTTAATTCCACGAATTGCTCGTTGGTGGCTCACAATACAAGAATTTGATCTTGAGATTGAATATAGGCCAGGGGAACGCATGAGGCACGTAGATGCGTTAAGTAGGAATCCCGCGACTAATGCAATACTTATGATTGAAAATTCCGATAGGTTAATAACCCTACAGATACAAGATGATAATATACAAAACATTATTTCTAGACTTCGTGATAACTCCGATTCAAATTTATCTGCAAATTATATAATAAAAGATAATATAGGTACTCTATAGGAAAACTGTCGCTGGAGAGCGATTTGTCATTCCTAAGTTAGCTAAATACGGGTTACTACAAAAACTTCATGACCAGATAGGCCACCCCGGTCTTGAAAAATGTGAAAATTCTATTAAGGCTCAATTTTGGTTCGAAGGCATGACTAGATTTATACGAAAATATATAAACTCTTGCTTACAATGTGCGTTTAATAAGGGCAACTATGGTAGGTTGGAGGGCGAATTATATCCAATTAATAAGCCAGCCATACCTATGCATACGTTGCATGCTGACCATTTAGGTCCTTTTGCCAAAACTCGTAAAGGAAATACTTATATCTTGGTGGTTATCGACGCTTTTACCAAATTTGTATTTGCCCGACCAGCTAAAAATTGTAGTTCAATAGAAACCATTCAATTACTAAAAGAAATAATTATGCAGTTTGGCTATCCAGTTAGAATAATAACAGACCGAGGTAAAGCTTTTACGAGTAGATACTTCAAACAATTTTCCGAGGAAAATCAATTTAAACATATATTAAATGCTATAGCCAGTCCTCGCTCCAACGGGCAGGTCGAACGAGTAAATCGCACATTATTAAATGGTCTTAACACTATATCCGATAGCGAATGTACATGGGATAATAAGTTAGATGATGTAGTATGGGGAATCAATAATACACCCAATGCTACTACTGGCTTTTCGCCATTTAACCTTATGTTCGGTCATACTAATTCTAGGTATCCATCCTTCCCGTCTGACGCACCCTCTACTTCTGAAACTCAACAAAATCAACTACAGGCCAATAGGGAAACTGCTAAGCTCCGTATCGATAGAAATATGAATTCCATGAAAACGCGATTCGACAAAAAACATAAGAAATGTATTAAGTACACCGTAGGTCAACTAGTTCTTTGGAAAGGTGGTGTAGCTAGAGATGCAACCACTGGGGTTACTAGAAAACTTATTGGGCGATATACAGGTCCCTACAAAATATCTAAGGCCGAACAGTCGTTGGACCGATATACGATTTCAAGTATAAAGGGTATGAAAGGCTACAAAAAGTTTAGCGCAGTAGTTCGTGGAGAAACTCTTCGGGCATACAAACCAACTATGTCTGACGACGACAGCTCAGGCAGTGACCGAGAAGTAGACAGACACGATTTGATTGATCTTCTTGAAAGTTAATTAAACACCATATACTGATCGTTACACATGTGAGACTCTTCATTATTTGAATCTTGTATTATCTTATAGCTAAGTTTAATGAACCAAAAAGTGTAAGTAAAGTTTCCTGAAAAAAATAGTTATTTCTCTGAATTATACGATTTATTCTTTGTTCGTCCCACCGTGTTTTGGCCCACGTAACAAAATCCTGGTTCGTACCAAACAACTCACTAATAATCATTTCACAATTTCACTGTGTGACAATAATTAATGGCAACAAATCCACGTACGTATATAACGATATGATACCATGTAGGTAAGGACAGCTGTGTGATCAAGTCCATCAGTAATTTTTATGACTACGTGATCTAAAATCCATTAGTAAAGACTGCTGTGTGATTTAGTTAATAATTATAGGGATGGCTATGTGATCAAGTCCATAATAATAGAGGCAATTGCGCTGTGTGATCAAGCTGTGTGTACAAGTTCATGATAATGGCCGCTGTGTGATCAATAGGGACGGCTTTGTGATCAAGTCCATAACAGGGACAGCTTTGTGATCAAGTCCATAACAGGGACACGGACGGCTTTGTGATCAAGTCCATAATAAGGACGGCTTTGTGACCAAGTCCATAATTATGTTAGCTGTGTGACCAAGACTTCATTTGTAATGATAGCTGTGCAATACTTCTAAAAATGCGAGATCTGACCTATATTCTACAAAAGGAACTATATACATTATCTGGACAAATAAAATAAAATCAAGGCTGTGTGTTATGTGGAAAATAATAGAACATAAACCAAAGTCATTAACTAATTATTAAACCATATTAATAATTAAATTTCACAAACAACAAGTTACTGCTGTACATTATTTCTATTCCAGGACGCCGGACAAGCCGCTGCAGGAAGCAACGAGGGCCGTGGGACACGGCCTATGCAGGATGGCCGAGTGTTAACAAGTACCAAATAGTAAAGCGACGGTTATGACGTAGTAGTTACTTAATTATTCCTAAAATACTTTTAAATGTTCTCATTAATATCTAATTATTATTATTTGTATTTATTTTCTCGCCTAAGCCATTTATTTGATTTTTATAACAATCATTTAGTATTTCGTATCATATTGAGTACCTAATTGACAGTTGATTTGAATATGGCGGTTAAGTGTATAAATAGGGAGGCAAATCATTTTAGCAGACATTATATTGTGAACTAGTGATAAGGACGTTACTCTGCCCAAATACAGACTGAGTGTGAATTATAACTCGTATTTAATTGTGTAAAACCTGCTACTGAACAACAGTAGACAAGGAATAAGGAAGGATTTTTCGAAATTCAACCCCTAAGGGAGTTAAATAGGGGATGAAAGTTTGTATGGAAAACCGACATTTTCACGCGGGCGAAGCCGCTGGCAAAAGTCGTTTTATAAGCTTATTTTTTTTGCCGTGCTTATTGTCTATTGGTCAATTCTTGCAACTGAATTTCAAATCAGTCCCCCCCCCAAACCGATTGAGCTGATTTTTTGCAAACATCCTTAGTTCTGGTTAAAATACATTTTTATGAAAGACTGCAGCTAGAATCATCTCCTCATGAGAGAACTCCTCAACGGTTAATAGCACGGACACAAAATTTTGTATACGCGTCCAATGTTGAGAGATGTAGGTACCTGATATTCTTCTTTTCATTATAATAGGTTTTTTTTTTAACGGCGCACCTCCCACGCCAAGGCACAAAAATCTACAAAACCATTACACTCTAAAATTTTAGGTTTCAGTTGAAAACCAGCGTCGGGCACTAGTTGCCCGACTGTATTTTGCTAAACTGGGCCTTTTTGGCACAGCCGTGAGGCACACAGTGTCACGATTTGTTTAGTTTTGAGTTCTTTTTTCTTTATATTTTTTTTTTTGTTTTACATTGTGTACCTATGTCATTGAGCCAAATAAATGCATTTTCTTTCTTTCATTATTTTATTTGACACTATTTTGTATTAAACAGCAGATAAAAGTAAAAAAAAAAATACGGTTTTTGTCGCTTAGAGACATCGGTGGCGTATTCGACACGTTTTCTTTTGTCGTTTATTTCAGTTATTTTCACAGCAGGTATTACAGTGTCACTGACTCTGGCAGAGCCACCATCAGGGATTTTCATTTTGAAAACACAAAAAAATTGTCGCTAATTAGTCGAAATTTGTCGCCAAATATCAGAATTTGTCGGTCACTGGTTCAAAAGATATAAGGGTTTATAGGTGGCCGATCTGGAGAGAGTCTCCCCAGCAGGGCCACATTTATATCTCAAAAACTAGGGCACCTAGCAAATATCTCTTTTCTCCCATAATTTGTCGCCAATTAGTCGGAATCAGTCGCCAAATATCAGAGTTTGTCGGTCACTGGTTCAAAAGATACAAGGGTTTATAGGTGGCCGATCTGGAGAGAGTCTCCCCAGCAGGGCCACATTTATATCTCAAAAACTAGGACACCTAGCGAAGATGTGTTTTCTCCCATATTTTGTCGCCAATTAGTCGCAATTTGTCGCCAAGTCACAGATTTAATCGGATCTTAGTTTAGGAGATATAATGAGTACAATTAGTAAGGTATAGTCCAAGAGCTAGGTCGAAGAGTTCACGAAAAATACCAAGAAAAAAATATTTCTATTAATATGTGTAATATACTTCTAGTTTTATCGGTCTAAAGTCTTTAGAAATGTCCGAGAGAGATAAATTCTCAATTTAATTCATGTTTTTATGTTTTAAATTACTAGGTTAGAGTGGCTTAAACTTCTTTGAAAACATTAAACCTTGCTCTTGGTCTATTTGGTGAAAGATGTACAGTCGCATGCAACTGTTTTACCACTTTACAATGTTAAGCTCTAATTAACTTTAGAATAATAAATAAATGTCGTACCTTTAGTAAAATGTTTAAAATACTTAAACGTTGAAAAAGTATTGTCAATTGTAATCAAATTTTATTATATAAAAATGAATTTCCATAAAGTTCGTTTGATGTGTGTTGTGTTGGTGTGTATTTTGAGGTGATTGCGAGTGTTGTGTTGTGGGTATGGACGGGTTGAGTTTTTATTTTATCTTAATTGAGGTTAGAATAATAAAACTTCTGTTGTCGAAATATAAAATGATTTATTACCTTAAAATTATTGTACTTTCAGAAAATGTTACAAATAGGTATTTGTAACATTTATAAGTAGGTACTTATTCAATATTATTAACAGATACAGTTTGTGACTTTGGATGTTAGGGGTAATCTCCGGTAAAACTGATCCGATTTTGATTTTTTTTTCACTTTTAGTCTAGGCTAATAACATTATGACCGATAATATTATGACGTTATGACCAATAGGAGCGGAGCCTCAATGAAAAATGTTGCAAAAAACGGGGAAAATTATTTCTTTGGCTCTATATCTCTGTGACGCAGACGAAGTTGCGCGGGTCAGCTAGTTAGGTACCTATATATGGATTATATCTCTCAATAAAAAAGACGTCATAGATACTGTCTAGAAACTACATAAAGTATTTTGTACTCGCTTGTACCACTGTATGGGGAAATTGAATTCTTTAATATCTTTTTAATTACACACCGACTAAATCTGTAACTTTGCGACAAATTGCGACTAATTGGCGACAAAATATGGGAGAAAACACATCTTCGCTAGGTGTCCTAGTTTTTGAGATATAAATGTGGCCCTGCTGGGGAGACTCTCTCCAGATCGGCCACCTATAAACTCTTGTATCTTTTGAACCAGTGACCGACAAACTCTGATATTTGGCGACTGATTCCGACTAATTGGCGACAAATTATGGGCGAAAAGAGATATTTGCTAGGTGCCCTAGTTTTTGAGATATAAATGTGGCCCTGCTGGGGAGACTCTCTCCAGATCGGCCACCTATAAACCCTTATATCTTTTGAACCAGTGACCGACAAATTCTGATATTTGGCGACAAATTTCGACTAATTAGCGACAATTTTTTTGTGTTTTCAAAATGAAAATCCCTGATGGTGGCTCTGCCAGAGTCAGTGACACGGTATTACATTATTTATACGTTCCACTCATATCACTTTACGAGCCACTTTTTTGCTGGGGTAACTCTACTCCTTTCTTTCCTGATTTACTTCGTGTAGTTTCATTTCACATCATATTGATTCGATCACTAAACCGGAAATTCTTATAATATAAAAAATATGGAAGAAAGGAGATGGCGGGACGAACTGTATGTCTTGCTTGAGAATTGGAAAGAAGTTGCACAAGATCCTGGCCGTTGAAAGAAATGGAGGGTAGCATTTGGCCAGCATTGGGAACAATATGGGATAGCTATAATAATAAAATAAAAATATGCATTTTAAATTCGTAAAAGTATATTCGAGTATTCACATTTCATCAACATACATAAAACACAAAATAATAATTCTTAGCGTGTCGATGGCAAATTTCTGTTAAATCGTTTTGGCCCAAAATTCAGCTATGCGAACTCCACTCGCTGATGCAGTCATAAGGTCGTCAAGTGTACAGGGCCCCTAGTCTGCTATTCAATAGTGTCAGAATGGTCGATCATTGATCTCATAATGGTTGATTTATGACAAGCCAAAAAGTACCTTATGCCTGTCGACTTACGGTACTTTTTGGCTTGTCGTCAATCAACCATTATGAGATCAATGATCGACCATTCTGACACTATTGAATAGCAGACTCGGGGCCCAGGTATCAGGGCATGCAGACATTATCTGTGGAGATACGCCGCATACACACTTGAGGTCTGAGCCGTCTATGAACCCCCATCTGAAGAGATTGTCTTTGCTGCGGCCGACCTGGGTTCGAAGTCTATTTAGAGATTTCCACGTCGGCATTTTTAAATAATAATTATGTTACACAGTCACTTAGGACCCTCGCCCACGGCGACTTTTTGTAGCGATGATATCGCGCGTTCACATCGATACAGTCACGATGCGGTCGCTAGCTGTTTGCCTTTGCCTACAAAACGAACGTGCGTTAGTAGCGATGCTAGCTGCGTTTAGGAAACGCGCGACAAAATCGCTACAAAAAGTCGCCGTCGGCCTTATATAAAACAGTTGATTTCATTGGTATTTACAAATTGTGTAAGTTGGTCTAGCCAGCATAATTTTCAAGTTTAATCAAGATTTGAACAGATAGCAGCTAAGTAACATAACATAACGCCTATAATCCCCGAAGGGTTAGGCACAGCACAGGTAACTCTATTACACACACATTCTGTCAGTTAAGTGATTTGAAATTACGATGTTAACAGAGTAAAATTATATCCATTTTGATTATTAATAACAGACACTAAACATATAACTAAATTGGTCCCAGTATAGATTATAACCTAATTATCCGATTATTACAACTTATTTAATTTGTAAACAATAATACTTATGTTAATACATGTCATGAGTATAGCTTAAGGGGACGGTGAACGAACATTCTCCATACAAACGTAATACCAAAATCATTCGCGATACGAACATATTACCAACTTAAAATAGGGTAGTCGACAAAAAAAAACTAATTAGTCCGTCAGATAGATTTCCAAAAAATATTGAACACGTATTTTTTCTTTTTTCACGTAAACAAAAAATGAAGACGATACAGTGCTTCGAAAAGTCGTGAAACGTCACAGCTTGGTCCAATTTTTACCCGACTGCGCAAAGCAAAGAAGGGTTATGTGTTTATCAGTCTATGTATGTATGTATGTATGTATGTATGTATGTATGTTTGTTCCTATGTGGCATTGTAGAGGCCAAACGCCTTGGCCGATTTTGATGATCCGTACGTCAATCGATTCGTCTTGACCTCGCGAGTGTCACTAAAAACATTACAGTAAACAATACTCACTATAGTAACAACTAGTCGCCATATTGTCAAAATGAAAAAAAAAAAAAACGACGCACCACGTCAAGTGGGGTATCGTTGAATAGGTATTTGAAAATGAATATTAGGCTTCCTTTATCATTTTTCATTTTATAAAACCGTTTAGGATATATAACCATTTAAAGTTATTAGAACAAACAATATCGCATTTCTTACATAAAACGGTTTTTTTTACGTGTACGGAATGAATATAAAATCGAATCGAAATCTACCGTCTTATAATAGTAGTAACGAAGTTAATGAAAACTGACTAAAAAGTGTTAAATAAAAAAATGTAAGTAGTTAAAAAACTAAAAAACCCGACTGAAAAAACGGAAAAGCAAAAAACAAGCACATTTTAAATTAAACAAAACTTGGAAGCAGGCGGGGTTCATTTGAATATTAAATTATGAAATGAAAATAGAATGGACCCCGCCTGCTAACAAGTTTTGTTTAATTTAAAATGTGCTTGTTTTTTGCTTTTCCGTTTTTTCAGTCGGGTTTTTTAGTTTTTTAACTACTTACATTTTTTACCTAACTATGACGTCAAACGCCCCCTCTCCATGGTCTTTGACAAGCTTTATTTTCGTCAATTTTTATTAATTTGATAAAACAAAAAACACGTATCCAATATTTTTCAATAATCTGACTGACGGACTAAACAGAATCATATTTTTTTTAGTCGGTCGACTACCCTATTATGTTATTCGGATACAGACGATATTTATCTAGGTTCCTATTAAACTTTTTTTTTTAAACATTTACTATTTACGAAATGCAAGCGAATTGCTATTTACTATTGACGAAATGCAATTCGCTTGCATTTCGTAAATAGTAAATGTTTTAAAAAAAAAGTTTAATAGGAACCTAGAATGGTCATTAACAAAGCGTCAAAAGTCCGCACTCGGGGTCTGTCAGCGAGTAATGGAGCGTAGTATCCTCGGAGTCAAGCTTACAGACCAAATAAGGAACTCGATACTGCGTTCCAAAACTCAAATTGCCGACGTAGGTCACACGGCTGCCAAGCTTAAATGGAACTGGGCTGGCCACATCTGCCGCATGCCGGAGGAGCTGTGGGCTAAGCTAACCACACAATGGGTCCCAAACAGCAGCAAACGACAACGCGGCAGGCCCAGAAGAAGATGGCGGGACGAACTCGACTCTTTTCGCAGGGATTGGCAAATAACATCATTGGATAGGGATAAGTGGAAAGAGGGAAGGGAGGCCTTTGCCCTGCAGTGGGACACGGATGGCTAGTAATAATAATAAAATAATAAGGAACCTAGATAAATATCGTCTGTATCCGAATAACATAATTTTACGCGGGCACGCGGGCTACCCTGGAACATCAAAAATGATAACATAGCAGCACGCCTGTGTAATCCTCGAAGGGTTAAGCAAAGGTGTACCTAATAGTACATTTCACCAGTTATATGTAAATCCCATGTGATATGGGGGTGAGCTGATTGCCATCGACCAGGCACAAATTCAGACTCAGTGGTCGCTACTGAGAAATTTCTGATGGATAAACCCAATGTTTGTTGGACTCGGGAATCGAACCAAAGACCTCATGCTCAGCAGTCAGTCAGGTCAAGGCAGTCATAAAATATAATTCATTTAAAAATTTATCGTTATTATGCATTGTTTTTTTTTATTTTTTATTTTAATGTCCCTATAATGGTTTAATTAAAAAAAAAGGCTTTGGCGTTGAGTTTAAGTGTAAATAGCGAAATTCTATTAGGGGTTTTACAGCACACCTCTCCCTACCCTCATCTTCGCCTTTGTGGAGTTCGGACCTTATTCTAATAACACACACGGGCGAAGTCGCTATATTTCATGAACCAGTCACTGTTCCGCACACTGCATTCCATTCAACATCACACTAACCCCCTGCAGCAAATTCCCCGACTCCTTCACATGCATCTTAACATGGCTCTTCAATCCTGAAGCTTTTCTGAATGACTGACCGCATTGACTACAAATATAGGGCTTCTCACCCGTATGACAACGAATATGAGAGATCAAATCATTGCGTTGGACAAAAGCTTTTTCACAGTACGAGCATTGGAAGGGCCGTTCACCGGTGTGGGTTCTCCGATGGTTCTTCAAAGTCCCTGATGCAGCAAACCTCATCGGGCAGAGGTCACATTGGTAAGGTTTCTCACCGGTGTGAATTCGACGGTGTTTTACTAAGGCGCTTGACGTTGTGAAGCCGTTCCCACAGTCGTCACAGACGAAAGGGTGTGCTCCGCTGTGTTTGCGGTTGTGGGCGTCGAGTTCGCCTTTTGATACAAATCTGAAAGGAAGGATAAGTGTTTTTTTGTTGCTAGGATGTGATGTGCATACAAAATTAAATAAAAACAAACAGGATGGCACATAAAAAAATGTTTACAGCAGTTAGAAGAGAAACTGCAACAACCGGGTTACCACTAGCGCGTTAGCATGATGCTATGCTGTGGGGAGCCCACAGCACAGCCCTTGTGAAATGTGTATTTTTTTTTGAGTTAAGAAAAAACAAACCTAGCCAAAAACAATATTCTACTCCGGATTCTTAAATCGCCCCTAAGACGACCCACTGACCGAAAAATCTTATGTGTTTGTAGAAAATGCCTACGGCAAACTCAAACTCAAATATTTTATTTCAATTAAGCCATTACAGGCACTTTTGAATGTCAGAAGGCATTAAGTTCTCGTCTATATTATACAGTCGGGGGTCTTTTGAAGTCTTTCCCATCAACTGGGCACAAATCTTGGCTCCGTGGCTGATAGAAGATACAGATTTCTGAAGGAAAACCCAACTACACTTTCGCCAACTTGTGAATGGAACACCGCACAACACATGCACAGTAGTAGGTAATATAGCAGTGATTTCTTTTTTACTTCACACCTAATCATACTCTGGTTATGTTCTAAGTTCTAATTAATAGTATGGTTCTAATTTCGCCACAGCCCACAGTGTCTAATCACGAATTTAGACTCCGCGGCTGTTACTGGGAACAATTCCCGATGTAATAACCCAAAAACACTGCCCAACCAGGTAAGCAAATCTAGGAATTGCAGTTTAAAGAAAAACAATCATAGCTCACCTTTTTTCACAATTCTCACACTTAAAAGGCTTCAATCCCTGATGTCTTCTCATGTGCTGAGCCAAATTAGTCTTCTGGCTAAACCCTCGCCCGCACTGCGAGCATAAGAACGGTTTCTCACCCGTATGTGTCCGCATATGTTCCTTCAGCGTACACAGCATAAGAAAACCTTTATTGCACACCGTACAATGGTGCTTTTTTTCATTCTTATGACTGCTTTTATGCAATTCTAAACTGTCTTCGTTAGAAAAACTTTGCGCACAAACGTCACAACTTATACCGTTCTTTCTTGAATGCATCGTTAGTATGTGGTTTTCTAAATAAGCTTTGTATTTAAATTCTCTTTTACATACTTTGCAGATGTGTTTTATGTTGTCCGTTTCTTCGTGGCGTTGCATGTGGGCAGTTAGGGAAGTCTTATTCTTGAATTTACGTAAACAGAATGAGCATTGGTATGTTTCCGTTTTGCTGTTTATGGTTTTCTCATGTTTTAGAATGTGAGTTCTCAATGCTGCCTCCGTTTTGAACTGACATAAGCACAATTTGCAAACATGCAATAGTGATTTGCTTTCCGATAAGTGTTCATTGCGATGAGTTTCTTGGTGTATCCTCCACGCATTTGGAGTTTTGAACTTTTGATTACATTCAATGCATTCTATCTCATTGCATTCTCTCTCTAATTTGTGTTTTTTAACTTTTTCAAAGATTTTTTGTAATTTTTTGTATGTACAGTTTTCTTGCTTTAAATGGCTTTTATACTTGTCTTCAGTAGTAAATGATAGTCTACAGCAACATGTGTACTTCTTTGCTGCAGTTTTTAAAGGTTCTTCTTCCTTCAGTTCTATATGTAATGTGTCACAAGGTGTTTCATCATCGTAGTGATCAGGAAAGCCTAAATCATCATCAAAATTCAAGTTTATCTCTTCTTTGACAGGTTGTTCAGGGTCTTCAGGTACCACAGAGTCAGTAAGCTTACAAAAACTAGCGTCGGCGATAGGGTATAATGTAACATCTTGTGTAAACACATTTTTCTTATCAAAACTGTCTTGGGAACTGAAATTAGTAATACTTGAAGTCTCAAAACTAATATAATTGCTTAATTTTTCGGTCATACCCCTATTTTCATCTTTTATCGAGCATTTTTTGTCAATACTCGAACTTTTACTATCGGTCAAGGAGTTTTGGTAGATGTTGTTTAGAATCGTCTCAGAATCCATACAGCGGCGTTTAAATGCATCAGCCTTGCACATGACCGACTCACATTCAACACAAACCTGTTTTGGCAGACTATCCTCGAATTTAACATTAATATCAGCAGTAAATGCAAGGATATCGAACAAGTTGCGTTTTTCGTCGTCCATCTTTGTAAATAGAGACTTCATGTCGGAACATTCTATTAAACACACTCGGCATATTCTGTCGAATGTCTGAACAGTTATTTCCATAGTATTTTTAATTTTAGATCGATTATTTTTTGCTGATTTGATGAACCAACTGACAACTACTGACAAGTTGACAACGGACGACAATAACTCCAAGTGACGGCAGTGACCATGAAGAAATAGATAAATATGGAGGCCACACTTAGAACAAAAGTTTGAGTCAAATACCATGAAGAAATAGATAAATATGGAGGCCACACTTAGAACAAAAGTTTGAGTCAAATACCTACGATTCTCTATCTCACTCTCTGTGGGCTTACCTCTCTTTCTAAGGTGGACGATAGTATTGCTATCTCGTTATTATAATCTCCTTATTCATTTTTAAAAAGAGTCACCACACAAATGTAATCAGAAGCTAAATACTGTCAAATAATGTGCTAATAAATAAAAAGCTAAACTAAGATTACTGAAATTAAAATTCCAAAATAGTATGTCACGAATGCTTGACAAGGTTGGCGAATCAGTGAATTATTTTCCATTTCCTAAGGATGTGGTAATGTGGCAACATTGGCCCCACATGTCAACATACATCGTACCAATATGGCGGTTGTTTACTTTACGGTTCACAGTTTCGTTTGAGATATTTGCCTGTAATCAAAGTTATAATTGAGAAAATGGTGCAAACTTGTGTAGTGCGTGGTTGTGGTAGTACGTGGTGTCCAGGAGGTGATATAAGATTTCACGCGTAAGTGTTTAAATCGGGATTTTTGACACTGAATAATTGTAAACATATTTCTGCATATTTCTTTGTATTTTCAATTAATTACTTCATAAAAGCTTGACCTATGATTTAGTCAATGATAACTTAGATAACTATGTAAAGACCAAACAGTTTTACATTGAATTTCATGGACTTTCTGCAATTTTATTTGTTTTTGTTTTTAAGGAGTCATACTGAAGTAGTGTGACCATATTGGGGATATATCTGGGACTTTCCGTGGGACCTTCATTAATGTAGTCATTATCATACTCGCTTTATTACATTTTATTACTTTTTTCACACACCGTGTTATTTCTGTTAGTTCTTTGAAATAACATAACATTTTCGTGAATTTTTAACAGTAGTCAAATAGCCAATTACTATTTAAATAATACAGTAAATGTAATGAATAATAAAAAATTATGTTCTGATTTCACACTCTTCTAGTTTTAGGTCAACAGCGAAGCCCAGGTCTCTACGAAGATTGATAGGGGCGTACAGGTGTAAATAAAATCAACTGAAGAAAAAATACTGCAGAAGAAATCTAAGATTCTTAAGCAAAGAGTTTTACGACAGACTAAAAAAATCAGGACATGTCTTCGTAATATAATAAAATGATTTTAATTTAGAAAGTGTTTTTGTTTCTTTTTGAGGTTTTATACATAGCCCCGTATTTAGATGAAAATACATAATATTAAAAATTCCACAGTGGTAAAAAACCTTAACACTGACTTACCCAGAAATCTTTAAAAAAAAATCATCTTAGATGTATCATTTTTGGACTGGCCTGTTGGTCTAGTGGTTAGTGACCCTAACTGCTATGCCGGAGGTCGTGGGTTCGATTCCCACCCAGGACAAATGTTTGTGTGATGAGCACGATCATTTGTTCTGTGTCTGGGTGTAATTTATCTATAATATGTATGTATTTAGAAATATATAAGTATGTTTATCAGTTGTCTAGTACCTATAACACAAGCTCTGCTTAGCTTGGGACTAGATGGCGTTGTGTGATAGTTGTTGAATATTATTATTATTATTTATTTTCATTAGTCTACAAAATAAAAGAAACATCTAATTTCTTTTTTGTGATTTCATGATTTAGAGTTGTACTGGGCAAAAATCTCTCCCAAATCCTTCCAGATTCATTATCTTGAGCCACCCCACCAGCCCTTGCGGTAGGCAACCACCGTGGTCGTGTCACCCTCACCACCTCTTCTGTCATTATCATTTACTAGCTTTTGCCAGCGGCTTCGCCCACGTGAAAATGGCGATTTTCCATACAAACTTTCATCCCCTATTTAACTCCCTTAGGGGTTGAATTTCAAAAAATCCTTCCTTATTCCTTGTCTAGATTATAAAGGGAACGTCTGTGCAAAATTTCAGCTTTCTAGGTCCAAGGGTTTGGGCTGGGCGTTGATGAGTCAGTCTGTCAGGACTTCTCTTTTTATTTATATAGATAGATAGAAGATCATTAATTTCGTATTGCTACAGGAACTAAAGTTTTATACTGGCCATGGTCTATATTCTATTTCTGTGCGAAATTACGTAAGACTTTTTTGCGTGATTGAAAATGACAAACTGCCAAAAAAAATCAGGAACTTTCACACTGTAAGCAAACAGCTTCTTTCGTAATTTATCATTGGCATCTTTCATCAATCTAGAAGTGAACAGAGATGTGGATATATTAATTTAATCAAACACAAGTTATGAAAAGGAACTATGTAATGTCCTAGGTAAAATAAAACAAAGGTTACCCTACTTAGAAAGAGAGGGTCAGCCCACAGAGAGCGAGATAGCGATGCATAAGTTTTGCTTCAAGTAGGTATTCGAAGTGTGGTCTCCATATTTATCTATAACTTCATGTCAAATACCTACGATTCTCTATCTCACTCTCTGTGGGCTTGCCTCTCTTTCTAAGGTGGACGATAGTATTGCTATCTCGTTATTAAAATCTCCTTATTCATTTTTAAAAAGAGTCACCACACAAATGTAATCAGAAGTTAAATACTGTCAAATAATGTGCTAATAAATAAAAAGCTAAACTAAGATTACTGAAATTAAAATTCCAAAATAGTATGTCACGAATGCTTGACAAGGTTGGCGAATCAGTGAATTATTTTCCCATTTCCTAAGGATGTGGTAATGTGGCAACATTGGCCCCACATGTCAACATAAATCGTACCAATATGGCGGTTGTTTACTTTGCGGTTCACAGTTTCGTTTGAGATATTTGCCTGTAATCAAAGTTATAATTGAGAAAATGGTGCAAACTTGTGTAGTGCGTGGTTGTGGTAGTACGTGGTGTCCAGGAGGTGTTATAAGATTTCACGCGTAAGTGTTTAAATCGGGATTTTTGACACTGAATAATTGTAAACATATTTCTGCATATTTCTTTGTATTTTCAATTAATTACTTCATAAAAGCTTGACCTATGATTTAGTCAATGATAACTTAGATAACTATGTAAAGACCAAACAGTTTTACATTGAATTTCATGGACTTTCTGCAATTTTATTTGTTTTTGTTTTTATGGAGTCATACTTAAGTAGTGTGACCATATTGGGGATATATCTGGGACTTTCCGTGGGACCTTCATTAATTATATAGTCATTACCATACTCGCTTTATTACTTTTTTCACACACCGTGTTATTTCTGTTAGTTCTTTGAAATAACATAACATTTTCGTGAATTTTTAACAGTAGTCAAATAGCCAATTACTATTTAAATAATACAGTAAATGTAATGAATAATAAAAAATTATGTTCTGATTTCACACTCTTCTGGTTTTAGGTCAACAGCGGAGCCCAGGTCTCTACGAAGATTGATAGGGGCGTACAGGTGTAAATAAAATCAACTGAAGAAAAAATACTGCAGAAGAAATCTAAGATTCTTAAGCAAAGAGTTTTACGACAGACTAAAACAATCAGGACCATGTCTTCGTAATATAATAAAATGATTTTAATTTAGAAAGTGTTTTTGTTTTTTTTTTGAGGTTTTATACATATGTATTACCGTTCCTATTATAGCCCCGTATTTAGATGAAAATACATAATATTAAAAATTCCACAGTGGTAAAAAACCTTAACACTGACTTACCCAGAAATCTTTAAAAAAAAAATCATCTTATATGTATCATTTTCATTAGTCTACAAAATAAAAGAAACATCTAATTTCTTTTTTGTGATTTCATGATTTTATAGTAAGAGTTGTACTGGGCAAAAATCTCTCCCAAATCCTTCCAGATTCATTATCTTGAGCCACCCCACCAGCCCTTGCGGTAGGCAACCACCGTGGTCGTGTCACCACCTCTTCTGTCATTATGATTTACTAGCTTTTGCCAGCGGCTTCGCCCACGTGAAAATGGCGATTTTCCATACAAACTTTCATCCCCTATTTAACTCCCTTAGGGGTTGAATTTCAAAAAATCCTTCCTTATTCCTTGTCTAGATTATAAAGGGAACGTCTGTGCAAAATTTCAGCTTTCTAGGTCCAAGGGTTTGGGCTGGGCGTTGATGAGTCAGTCTGTCAGGACTTCTCTTTTTATTTATATAGATAGATAGAAGATCATTAATTTCGTATTGCTACAGGAACTAAAGTTTTATACTGGCCATGGTCTATATTCTATTTCTGTGCGAAATTACGTAAGACTTTTTTGCGTGATTGAAAATGACAAACTGCCAAAAAAAATCAGGAACTTTCACACTGTAAGCAAACAGCTTCTTTCGTAATTTATCATTGGCATCTTTCATCAATCTAGAAGTGAACAGAGATGTGGATATATTAATTTAATCAAACACAAGTTATGAAAAGGAACTACGTAATGTCCTAGGTAAAATAAAATAAAGGTTACCCTACTTAGAAAGAGAGGGTCAGCCCACAGAGAGCGAGATAGCGATGCATAAGTTTTGCTTCAAGTAGGTATTCGAAGTGTGGTCTCCATAATTATCTATAACTTCATGGCAGTGACGCGATCAAATTGTCAAACAATCTATTGATAGATGTCAATGTCAGTGGCGTTTAGGGTTTTTTTTTTTTTTACATAATTATAATGATAGTCGATTACTCGCCTAAAAAAGAATAATGACATTAATCTATTAAACGGTTGGACTACCCATTTGAAAGCTGGTAAGAGGATGATCTAGAAAAGTTGCAAGTGTAATAGGTCGTCGCTGTCATAAATGACTTTTTCATCAAATAGTCGTAATAGCAAGACACGTCTTATTATAATTATGAACTGAGGCGGTTGTATTGTATTGTTGGGCTGTGGGTTGTTTGAAAGAGATACCGCGGCCTCGTCACAAGGGCTAAGAAAGAACATGGGTGGTTTTTAGTAGGTAGAAGTCTGACACTCCCTTTCGCTCTGCCTAGAGCGGAATAACCCCTCTATTTGATGATTTCACATACACCAAAAAAAAAGGCGAGTGCAGTGGTGATTTTAATCAGTAAAGTCACATGTAATACGGTCGCGAATCCTATTTTATTTAACATACAACCTGACACTGACCGGCAAATTGCAAAAAACGTAAGAAACTTCGAATTTCGCGGGATACCTTATTGCATTCACGTTAGGGTGGCGGTTTTTCATGCTCCTATCCTTTTCTCTCGTTCAGAACCATAATTTGCTAGAGTGAAAAAAATAGAACTGCTAAGCGCATCGTGAACCGCTAGGTATATTGTGTTCTCTGATCGTGAATGCTGACTTAGCAGAGCGTGATGCCGCGTAGCGCTCCCCCTCTGTTTCTCGAAAAAAATGCGTCTGTGATAGATAGATAGAATACTCTTTATTATGTACACCAAATTACAAAAAAAACAATCATCATTTCAGCCGAAAGACGTCCACTGCTGGACATAGGCCTCCCCTAAGTGTCGCCACATTGACCGGTCCCGTGCGTCTCGCATCCAGCGGATCCCCGCAACCTTCACCAGGTCATCGGTCCACCTAGTGGGAGGTCTTCCAACGCAACGTCTTCCGGTTCGCGGTCGCCACTCCAGAACTTTCCGGCCCCATCGGGCATCCGAAAAAACAATAGTAAAACATTTTACAAGGGGTGACACAATGGGCGGTCTTATGTCTGTGATGCTAGATGAGGCGTGACCCGTAATCTTTTTCCAGAATGTGAATTGAGATGGAGCTGTACAGGACTGTAATTCCCATCTCTTTCCCTCTCTATAAAACAATACTGTTTTATGGCGTCAATCACTCTGAAGAAGTAAAAAATAGGTCAGCGTTTCTTGTCTATATTTTTAGACGCTGCTAGATCACGCCCACCTACCCGGTTCTTTTCCATTTTAAGGCTCTTAGGCATAAGAGCCTTAAAATGGCTCCCATTTAATACGATTCCCGACCCTAGGCTTCAATTATTGTCGGTATCGAGATATAATGTTATGTGCAGTCACAGTCAAATTGTCCTAATTGCATTTATGACATGCTCCCCCAGTTCACTGGGAAAAGACGCTCAAAATTGTCGCCTATAACATTCAAAAGTTGTCCGGTTAGGAAACCCATCTGGACAAAACAACACCTTAGGCTGCGGTTCCTCTAAGGCGGAGCCTAAGGCCCGTTCTCCACCAAAGCGGAGACGAGCGGAGGGAAGAGGAGACGTGCGGAAATCGACCAATCGCATAGCTTAAAATGTCCGTCTGGTCTATCGCTCAGCCTGTGATTGGTCCAATTGGGCACATCCCCTCTGCTCGTTTCCGGTTTGGTGGAGCCCGTTCGTAAAAGAGACATGGAAGATGAAATACTGCACCATCCCCGAAATAAATTAGGATAACGACGACGGGGAAAAGGGGACAGTGATGATGAGTCTGATAATGAAACACATCGGAACAGAAAATAAATTCTTTATTTTAATAATATCCAATTTCATCAGATTAACGTAGACGTTTTGATTAATAAAAAAAATGTATTTTATACAGTTGCAAGTTTTCTTTTCTAAAAAATTTCACACAAAGTTTTGTCGGAGGTAAAAAAAATATATTTTTTTAATCTGTATTGAGATCGTAAAATACATCACAATGTTACATTGCCATTTAAAAATATTTTTAAAAGTATTGCCATGTTTTGAGGTGCTTACACCTATTTTTATTGCCACATTCGACAACTAAAAGTTCGAATTAATAATTAAATAATAATTATATTTACACATTTTTAAATTTAGTATTGCCAGACGATGGGTAATAATAATTTTGTAATCTGGCAAATAAAATTGCTTGAATGCGAAAATTATTAAAATTTGAAGGTGTAAGTCGCCCTCGTATAAAAAATTTCTAAAATTTTATTTTACATCTAAACCTAGTTATTTTATTTATTTACAATACACTGCACTGAGGTAACGACTTCTATTACAAGTCTTTGTACTGTATTATTATTTCCTGTCTAAATGATTAATATTAATAATATCATCATACTGTCCAATATTTGTTGTCTAAATTTTTTACGTATCTAAAAATCTATTATAACAATATCTTATATATGTAATAACTATTATTATTATTTATTATTAACAATGGTTTTCGATTATTGGCACGTCATTGACTCGAAATAGTAATTGTATGGAATAGTTACGACCGCATCGAAAACGGTCCATCCAAAGCGTTTAGGGATTTTATATCTATGGATATAAAAGATAAAGCTTCATTTAAATTATCATTTCCAACATTCTATATCACAACTTATTACTTGACCGAAGATGATGCGGTGCCTACAAAGAGGTAGATCAGAATTTATAACTTTAATACTAAAACTATGGCAAGAAAAATTTAAAAAAGCGACACCAAAAAATGTCTTTTATCATTAAAAATAATTAATTTTGTAATAATTTCTATTTTCCTACTTGAAATACTGAAAAACCTATCTCTTTGCTACAATAGCTATTCCATACAAATAATACAATTTTTAAGACTAGGTTAATTTACCTTCGTTTTGTTTACAAACATTATTTACAAATATTGAGCATGTTATTTATTTAATAAATTTTTTTTCTACAATCTTTCTAAAGACGACACTAACGTTACTATTTTCAAGCTAAGTTTTGGAAAGATCATTTCGACACAATTTGAAACCGTGACGTTATTTCGTTTTAAAATAACGTTTGTAAGCAAAACGGCCATCATTATTACTGATACGACACTTGAAACGTCCTCGAATTGTAACTCTGTTCATGCTATATTTTATAATAGATAGGCAGATTGCAAAAACACATGTTAGAAATATCGACTAAAAACATTAATTAAATATAATGTTTTGTAGTATGTTGGACAGCACTAGGCATGTCATTCTTTCCCGCTAAAATTGTTTTAAAACCAAGAACGTTATTTTAAACAAATATTCAATCACTATTTCAAGATATTTTCGGATGGTAAAACATTATTCATCATGTCTTATATTATATTGGCCTACTCCATTTAAAATATGTCATGAAAATAGCTACTGCCCCCGACGATATAATATAATAATATATATTTGACAGACTTGCGGCCCCTAAGTACTACTTTAAAATACCGTATTGCGATACTTAATTTGGCAGTAAGTTTTATATTAATTTGTATCAAATATCGAAGATTCGGCGCCATTCTTTTTCAACAATGTTTTTTTTTTAATTATTATTCTAGACTAGATTTTATTGTCATTTAATTAAAGTCTAAAAAATGCCATAAAATGAGGCTTTAATTTACGTGAGGTCATTTTGAAAGTCATTAAAAATAGCCGCCGAAATACTTTTTAATATTGCTTTGTCTTTGTTTCACAAATCTTCAATATTTGATACAACTATCTTCCATAATTATATTATAAGCTGCCTTGGATAATACTATAATCGTAGCTTTTACGAACTTAAGCACTTTCCTTAGACTAAAGAAAAAAAACATAAAAAATAAGCTATAAACAAATGTATAACGAATACAAAAATAACTTTGTAATCACATTGAAACCCGGCCTTTTGAGGCCATAGATTAGAGTCTTTTTTACGGCCATAAGGCCTTTTAGACTTATGGCCTACCCACACATCTTTGTTCAGTTAAAGTTGTCTATTTTTAACTTTGGCCTTAACATAAGTCCTTTTTAAAAAAGGCCCAACAAGGCCACTTTTTATATAAATACTAGTTAAGGCGGCATCTATCTTAATATTGCTTATTCATCGTTGTTTTTTATTAAGGCCCGACTCCAGTCCATGGCCTCAAACGGGACTTTAAGGTCTAAAATGTCACAGCAATGAATGTAGGATAAGGCCCAATTGTTGTCTTCAAAATCACTTGGACAAAATTGGTCCTTTATCCCATTTTTAAGTATTATTGCAGACATTTTTTAATATCTCTTTTTAATGATTGTTTAGTAGTTTGACTACTTTAACTCAAACCAAAGGATTTAATTCGGTAACTACACGATAGATGGCACTTTTTAAAACTAGATTACACTCGGCTGTGCGGCTTGTTTCCTTTGCTCGTTGTTTTTAAAAACAAACGGTTGGATGACGTCATTTCCGTATGCAGCGCTGTCTGGGGAATTAAAAATATATTATTTAAGAGGCGATTAAAAGATGATTATTTTTATTGCCAATTAAAATACAAGTACTTAAAAGATTATGTGAGTACTATGGGCAGTAGCCATGCTCAGTGTGCTATATTTTAAGCTTTTGCATAGCTTCTATCGCGGGCCTTGAGCGTGGAGAGCAATTCCGGAAATTCCGTAACGAAAATTTTCAACCAGGTTGCTATGGTTACGGAAAATAACAAGGTTGTCAACTGAGGTTGTCAAATTAAATAATTGATAAAAAATGCTATGCAATAGCTTTACAGCGGCAGTCTCCGAGTGCCACACGTTTTTTTTCTTAATTTTGCAGTGTTAGCCCAGTGGTGTGGTCGTTGGACTGCCAAAATCATGTAGCAAGTTTAAATCCAAAACACGGATCTCTGATTTTTCAGTTCGAGACTAAAATCTTTCCCGAAATTTCGCCAATTATTTTTAAGTCAATTCTCAATTCTCAATTCTCAATTCTTTATTGCGTACCATAATGTATACAGTTGGTGGGAAAACAGTTACATCAGTCTCAATTATGGACCCTGTCGGGCACAGCATAGATAAAAGTAGGAGAGAGGAGGAAGAACGCTTGGCGTTTAATAAGTCAAACTATGAGTTTATACATGTATTTATTAAAAATATGAGTAATGTTGAAAAATATTAATTATTGTTTTATATACTTATTATTAATTTTATTTATTATGTCAGTAATTTATTAATTATTAGTTTTATCAATTATTTAAGGTATTTTGTTATTATTATTTTTATTTACTACCTACGTAAATAATTAATTATACTATTTTATTATATTTAAAGTAACTTTATTCCTACAGGGGTAAGTCATAAGTCATTTCATATTTATAATTTATCATCTAAGTATTCGCCTATACTATAGTAGCATTTACTTTCAAGGAAGATTTTTAATTTATTAATAAATATATTATAATTATCTAAATTCTTAATTATTGCGGGTAACTTATTATAAATTTTTATGGACATGACAAACGTACTATCGGAGTGCATTTTTAATCGCGATAGTGGTAAGTTTAGTCTGTTTTTGTGTCTCAGAGCAATTTTCTTTTGAATGTCCTCTCTTTTTGTAAATAAAACCGGGTATTTACGCACGAACTTACAAACCTCAAATATATACAAGCATGGTAGGGACAAGATCTTTAGTTCCCGAAAGTGGGGTTTACAGCTATCAGTGACTTCAATATTTACTAAGATCCTAATTAGTTTTTTTTGTAATGTAAGTAACGTGGGCGCGTCAGTACTGTTGCCCCATAAGATGATACCATATTTGAGCCATGCGTGGGCATACGCGTAGTACGTTACTAATGCTGTTTTTAGGTCTGTGGTTTTTTTGATCTCGCGGAGGGCGTATGAAAATTTTGATATTTTTGATCTTACTTTCTGGATATGAGACTTCCAATTTATGTGTGTATCAATATCTAAGCCTAGTAGGGTGAATTTATCAACTACGTCTAATTTATTATTATTGAAGCTAAAGTTAATATATAATGGGGTTTTTTGACGTGGGTGAAATGTAATTATTTTAGTTTTATTGAAATTTATTTCTAGATTGTGTTCAGTCATCCAATTTATTGTAGAATCTAATATGGAGTTTAATTTATCATTTAAATTGGTGTTATTTTCGCATGAGGTAAGTATAGATATGTCATCCGCAAACAGGACACATTGCTCATTTATATTTTTTGGAAGGTCATTTACATACACCAGAAATAAGAAACACCCCATTACGCTTCCTTGCGGTATTGAGGCGGTGATTTGTTTGCTGTGAGATCTGATTAATTGTATTTCATTTGTACTATTGTTGTAATGTTCGATTTCAACTACTTGTTCCCTATTTTTCAAATAAGATACAAACCAGTCGTAACATTTGCCGCGGAGTCCTATACTATATATTTTATTTAATAATATTTCGAATTGTACCTTGTCATATGCCTTCGTCATATCAAGCAAAAGTCCTATCGCGTACTTTTTATCATTGATGATATCAAGGGCTTTTTGAATGTATTTGTAAACGGCCAAGGTAGTGGAGCGGTTTTTTCGGAAACCGTTTTGGCAGTCATTAAATATATGATATTTTTCACAAAAAGCATATACACGATTGCACATGGCTTTTTCGAATATTTTGGAAGCTGTCGGTAAGAGGGCAATGGGGCGATAATTATTAGGGTCGGTTTTATTATTCTTTTTATGGATTGGTTTTATGAGGGCTTTCTTTAAAAGATTGGGAAAAGATCCTTCTTCAAATGATTGATTTAATAGTTTAAAGAATGGCAATGTTAATTCATCTGCACATTGCCTTAATAAGGTAGGTGGTAGTTCGTCAATGCCATGACTTTTTTTATTTTTTAAGTTTTTTATTAATGAATTAACCTCGTAGGGATCAATTGGACTGAGGAAGATTGAGTTTTCTGTAGGGCATTCGACTGGAGAGAATCTTTTCGGTGTTCCGGTCGAGTTGTTCGTGGCCTCTCCGATAGAAGCGAAAAAAGTGTTAAATATGTTAGCTACCTCTTTGGGTTCAGAAGTCACACTATTTTTTGTTTGAAGGGTTATGTTAGATTTCTCACTTGTTATTTTTTTATTTGTACGTTCATTTACTATGCTCCACATTGTCTTAACTTTATTATTAGATTTGGTCATTTTATTTTTGTAGTGTAGTTTTTTTGCTGTCGTTACTGTCTTCTTTAGAATTTTTTCATAGTTTTTGTAATGTCGAGTTAGTATAGGATTGTCTGTTTTAGTTGTTAGTATTTTTAATAATCTTTTATTTTTGCAAGATTTTTTTATGCCAACGGTAAGCCAGTATTTTTTATATTTTGGTTTTAACTTTAGTTTTTTTAATGGCATACATTGATTGAGAATGTCAATGAGGGTGCCACTAAAAGCCTCATAATTACCGTTCATGTCTTTTCCAGTAGTAATGATATTATTCCAATTTAGTTCTTGTAATTTTGACTTAAATTTTAAAATATTTGTGTGATTGAAAAATCTTTTCTTGACATACCAGGTGATTCTTTTTGTTTGGTTGGGCAGGTATAAATGTAAAATGACACTATTATGGTCTGAAAATCCTAGTTCTTCTACAGTTGTGTACATATTTCTGAAATTAAAATTTGTAAATATTAAATCCAAGCATGTAGTTGTATTTGGCGTTACGCGTGTTGGGCTTTTTATGAATTGGGTAAATTTATATTCCTGCATTAAATTTATGAATTGATTTGATTTAACGTTATCTATTAGTATGTTAATGTTAAAGTCACCTCCTATAATTACGTTTAGTTTTGAATATTTATCATTTATATATTTTAGAATTAGTTTAAGTTGTTGATAAAAAACTTCTTCCTCTCTTCTATTCCAATACATAGTTATAATTAATAAGTTTTCATTAGGTAATTCAGTAGCACATAACTCTAGTACATATTCTATAGATTTATCTGTTATATCACTTCTATGTATATAGTCTATATGTTCTTGAAGCAGAATACAGACACCGCCACCTGTACGGGTACTGCGACAGTATGATGAGGCAAATTTATAGCCGCTAATCTTAATCAGTTCTAGTTTTTCTTCCGAGAGCCAGGTTTCCGAGATACATATTGCTTTGTACGTAGAATTTTGGTTGATGAAAGCTTCAAGTAAGTGGTGTTTATTATTAAGACTTTGGAAATTCTGAAATAGTATTTTAAATGGTAGGTCTTTGTTTACGAAATGTATGATCAATTGATTCATTCGGCATATCCATCTGGTGGGATGTGTTAGTGATGCTCATCGTTCTCGTATCGCTTTCCTGGTAAGTTGAACCTTCATGTTGAGGTTTCGTGTTATAATATTTTTTGTTAACGGATTTTCCATCTATGTATAGTTGGTTGTATTGCGTGATGTCCGTTTTGTCTAGCCTTAAATAATTGTTCTCTCAATTCAGCCCTTTCCTTTCGTGATTTCGCGTCTAGAAACTCTGAAACACCTAGTCCAGTTCCCTGGAAACATTGGAAGCTGCTGACAATATACCTGGTCATTCTTTTACTGAGCAATTCTATTACGAGCGGTCTATTTTTTGTGCCTTTTCTTCCTACCTACCTAAGTCCCGAATCGAGTCGAGCGTATTGCCATGAATCGGGCCCAAATCCACACTCCGTGGGTAATTCGATGTTTCTGGAAAAACCCAATAACACTGCCCGAACCGGGAATCGAACCCAGAACCTTATGCTCAGCAGTCGCGTCTGCTACGACTAGACCCAAGACTTGAATAAGTACAATTTATTTACGGCACGGTTAGCGCAGTGGCTCAAGCAATGGACTGCCGCGCTGCGTGTCAAACTCAAACTCAAACTCAATTCTTTATTTCAATTAAGCCATTACAGGCACTTTTGAATGTCAGAAGAACATTTCACAAAAAAAAAACGAAACTACGAGTGCAATACGTCATTCCGAAAGCCACCACGCCGAACCACACGCCACCGAATGCCCGCAACAACGAACACTGCGAGCACGAAAGCACGCAGCGACGCAAACCGCGACAACGAATGCTCGAGACCCCGAATCACGGAACAACGAACGCACGCCGCAACGTGCAACCGCCGCCCCGCGACCCGGAGCCCCGCACACCCGCCGCCACGGCACACGCCGCCGCGCGCCCCCGCACCCACAGCACTCGCCGCCGGTAACATCCGGCGCCGCGCAGCCCGACGCAGCAACTCCCGAAACGACGCATTGCACTCCTACGCTACAGTCACAATCACAAGGCATAATAACTTGTGAAAGTACTGCAGTTGCCAGTTCCCTAACGTAGATCTCATGAAGAAGAACGGGCAAGAAACTCCATGGACACTCTTTTAAATTAGAATTTGTTACAAAATCTTGGTACATTTTATCATTCATGTTGAGATGGTATATTATGTGAGAACTATGTAGCAAGACGTGCAAGTTAAGAGCGTCCAGAGTAAAAAGATATAATAAACAAATCAAAAAGAAAAATATATTTACACCATGGCAACTAAGGAATGACCAGTCTCCACTGACAGCGCCCGTTCACGAACATGACGCATGGATCAGCACCATCTAACTCAACCATTTTGAAGGGAACTAAATGATCCGACACACCCGCCACCATCAGCGAGACATTTGAGTGAGCATGACATTCTCTCAGCCACCAGGGCAACGTCACTAAAATATAACTAAATGTAAAATGTAAAAAGGGGCTTTATAGTACATAGTACTCACACATGTGCCATGCAATTATACAATATTAAGACATTGAGTCTATACAATGCAAAGATATTTTTACAATTTTCTGCAGCCTCTACAATAACTTCACATGATAATCGATTTAATTGCCCCTATGGTTGTGGAGCAGGACCAGCATGGAGCCAAGCATTTTTATCATCAATGTAATCCCCCTACTTATAGTAAGCTTGCCTACATAGTGTGCGTTTAATACAAGATTTAAATTTTGTCTCATTTAGTTGAAGAATGTGAGGGGGTATTTTATTGTAACATTTTAAACAGTACCCCATGAAAGATGAGTCTACTTTAGCTAGCCTGAAACCTGGCTGAACCAGTTGGTCCCTATTTCTCGTATTATAGTGGTGTCTATCACCTCTTTTGCTAAATAAATGCAGATTTTTCCTGACGTACATGATGTTTTCATAGATGTATTGACAAGGTACTGTCATGATGTTAATTTCCTTAAACAGCTCTCTCAAAGAATCGCGCCTTCGTAGACCATATATGGCTCTAATGGCTCTTTTCTGCAGAATAAATATAGACTCGATGTCTGCAGCCCGTCCCCATAGTAAAATACCGTATGACATAACACTATGAAAATAGCTAAAATAGACTAGTCTCGCGGTATCTACGTCAGTAAATTGACGGATTTTCCTAACAGCATATGCTGCTGAACTCAGCCGTCCTGCAAGAGATGTTAAATGCGGACCCCACTGCAGCCTTGAGTCAATCGTTATCCCCAAGAAAACAGTTTCATTGACAAATTCTAGTTTCTCTTGATTCAATACTATGTCACAATCAGTACTTTTGACATTTGGTAGAGCAAACCTTATGCACTTCGTTTTTTTCCCATTTAATACTAAATTATTAACGGTGAACCAATTATGAACCTGCAGTAAGGCGTTATTTACGTCATCAAGATTCGTGGCACGTCTGTTTACCTTAAATATTAAAGAAGTATCGTCGGCAAACAATACCATTTCAGGTTGGTTTTCAAATAAATGGGGTAGATCATTAATATAGACTAAAAAGAGAAAGGGACCTAATATCGAACCTTGTGGCACACCCATGCTTACTTTTAAGCCCATTGAATTGACACCATTTATTTGTACTTGCTGATGTCTATCGCTTAAATACGATTTCATTAAACTGAGCGCAAGATTCCCTAAACCGTAATGTTTGAGCTTTATGAGAAGGGTTTCGTGGTTGACGCAATCAAATGCTTTAGAGAGGTCACAGAAGATCCCTATGGCATCTTGTGACTCTTCCCACGCAGTAAATATATGTTTTAATAAGGTGACACCGGCGTCAGTCGTACAACGTCCTTTGGTGAAACCATACTGTTTCTCATGTAAGATTTTGTTGGTGTTAAAGTGGATGAGCATTTGATTAAGCATTACCTTTTCAAACACCTTGCTGAAAACTGGCAAAACGGATACGGGTCTATAATTATTGGTGTCTTTACTGTCACCGGATTTGAAAAGTGGTATTACCTTGCTGTATTTCATAAGGTCCGGGAAGACTCCCTGGTCCACACACAAATTAAATATTAAGGCTAAGTACGGAGCTACAGTCTCAATAATAGCTTGACAAACTTTAATCGACAGTCCCCATAGATCCTCGGTTAATTTGACTTTAATTTCCTTAAAAGCTTTAATGACTGCTATGGGGTTTATATGTTTAAATTGAAATTCAACCGGACAGGCTGAAACGTTCGCTCTTAATAACTCAATAGAAAGCAAGGGTGACGAATTTAAGGTTTCAGTAGTTTTAAGTGGGATACCAGTGAAGAAATCTACAAATTCTTGAGCAACTTCGTTTTTAGAACTTAAAAGGCCACGTGAAGTCTCTAGAGTGATATCATTATTATATTTTTTATTTCTATTCGTTTCACTATTGATAATTTTCCAAACCGTCTTTATTTTGTTATCGGCGGATTTAATCTTGTTACTAATGAATAAGGCTTTAGCTACTTTGCAAGCGTTTTTAAAGATTTTAGAGTAACTTGCAACATATTTATTGAAAGTTTCTGAGTTAATGTAGGGCTTAAGACCGTACAACTCAAACAATCGCTCCCTACTTTTCCTAATGCCCTTAGTTGCCCAGTCACTGAACATAAACTTAGGACAAATAGATTTAGTTTTCGTTTTTATTGTATTATTGAACTCCGTGTGAATCACCGAAAAGAATTCTTCATAAAATAGATTTACATTGTCGATAATCTGGCTTGGAATGCCTAAATTACTAATTAAATTATCATTAAATTTATTTAAATTGCTGGGTGTTACCTGCCTAGATTTTATTTGGATTTTTTGTACTGGTGTGTAGGATTCAAACACAACGACTTGACCGCTGTGATCCGAAGGAAGGTAATTTACAATGAATTTATCCAAGTAGTCGCAGCAACAAAAAACATTATCCAGACATGTAGCAGTATTTGTAGTAATTCGGGTTGGATCCGAAAACACGTTTAATAAATTAAATGATTTAAAAAGATGCAAAAATCTACTGCTATTTGAATTTTTATCTAAAATATTAACATTAAAGTCGCCACATATAACCACTGATTTATTACCAGTTACAAGTTTTGCTAAAACATCTTCCATTACTGACTCAAATGTAGAGTAGTTTTGATAATTTGGGGGCCTGTAAACGCACACTATTACATGCTTATCCAGCTCAACACAAGATAGCTCAATATTATGTTCAATCGATAGTTTAACAATATCATCACGAGTTTTGAATTTAATTGAATTTTTAATTAAGATTAATGAACCTCCTCGCAGCATCGATTTACGGTTAAAACAGCTACCCACCGTATAGTTTTCATAATTAATAAGCATTTGGTAATCCTTAAGCCAATGTTCAGTAAAACAAATAATGTCAAACATACTTTTCTCTAAAAACAATTCTATTTCTAATAATTTGGAAGAAATGCCTTGGATATTTTGGTGGAATAAATTCAAAGTGTTCTGCTGAGGCCCTTTTTTACTAACTAATTTAGAGCAAGAAGATACCTTTCTGTTGATATGTTTAACAATACTGTTAATGGTACCTTCTGTTGTCGTACTTCCTAGTTTAAACTAATATTAATATCTGGAGTGAGCCCAGAGTCTCCTGTGCCATCACCAGACAACAAGATACTTGTTCATGCCAACCGCTGGCGCCACCTATCACCGGCGCGCCGAACTTGGTGATCGCTGAGCATTCACGCTGGCACAGGGGTTCATACATTCATCACCACCACCAGGCGGAGCCAGTGTCGCGCGGCCCCTTCCACGGATTGCAACATCGCTAGCTCACCGCAGCTATAAAAACTTTTTGTTTGTATAGAATCAGTCCTTTTTACCTTCTCTCTTCCTTCAACTCACATCCAACATTCATACAGAACCCACAGTGCAGTCTGTAATTATGTAATTTTTATATGAAGGAAAATATACGTCTCAAATCATCACGCCTATTCAATTTTTACACCGACGGAACAACTGATCCCCAACATTTTGGTCCTACGAGACGGATCTACAAGAATACCAGCCGGAAGAAGACTCCACATACACGGTGCCGACCACGTTGCCGGCACGTTGCGGACTTTGACTCGGACTGGAGCCGGGCGCTGAAGACAATAGCTAGCTGTGAAGACGATCGACCGAGTGCAGCGATCATCACGATCGACCGAGTGCAGCGATCATCACAGCTGGTCCAGTGATCCAGCAATAACATCATACAAGAAGAAAAGGCAAAGGCGTAAGAAACGTAACGGTCAGGTCTCTGTTCCGTCCCGTCAATCCCACCCATCACATCCATATAGTTGCGATTTGTGTTAAAGCTGTGTTTCGTTTCAGTTCACGCGAGTGTGGCAGCCACGTGGACCAGGTGATATTTGCATGTGAGTAACCACACCACATCACACCACACCACATAACGCTCATCCATATTCCGTCAGAATGTCGGTCAAGGCAGTGGACGAAGTTCTTTCCGAATTAAAGAAACGTAGGGGTAACATTAAGGGTCGGTTAACCCAGTTTAAAAATTACGTGGAATCGTTCGCGGGAGCTCACTTAACAAGCTTACAAACAGCTGAGTTAACTTTACGTGTTCAAGCCGCGAGTGAATTATACGATAAATTCGACAACGTAGAAAATGAACTCGAACTACTCCTTCCGGAATCCGAAACAAACGCGAATCTACAATACATAGAAGCATTAGAAGATATTTATTTTACGGCAATGGCCAGTGCAAAGTGTTTAATTAAAAACGCGGAAATTACAAGTCGACTTCCAATTGCATCGGAACCACGTGTCAATATTAAATTACCAGACATAAAATTACCTGCCTTCGATGGAGCCTATGATCACTGGCTAGAATTTAAACATTCATACGTAACCATGATTCATAATCGTTCCGATCTAGACGAGATCCAAAAATTCCATTATTTGCGGTCAGCACTTAGTGGAAGCGCGTTACAGGTGATAGCAGCTTTGGAATTCAGCCCAGCCAACTACGTTCACGCCTGGGAGTTACTAGAAAACCGTTATCACAACGAGAGGTTATTAATCAATAATCACGTAAAAGCGTTGCATAATATTCAATCATTAAAACAAGAATCGCCATCGCAAATAAGGAAATTAATCGATACTATTTTACGTAACCTGCGCGCCTTAAACTCACTAAATGAACCCACAGTTAATTGGGATACATTAATAATTTATTTAGTGGTCAGTAAGCTGGATTCGTCTACGGAACGTGAGTGGGAAAGCCACATCGGTGCCACGTGTTTGGGTTCACGAGAGAAAATAAAACTTAGCGATTTAATAACGTTCCTCCGAAGTCGAGCGGACACGTTGGAAATGATAGGTATTAGCCACATAAAGGAAAAAACACCTCATAGCGATTTTAAACATCAAAACGTGAACGAAAAACGTAATTCACATCGAGTACACAGTTACTCTGCGACTAAAGCGGCACGTTTTAATAATTTCCGTGGTGCTATAAATAAACAATGGGAGTTACCCAAGTGTGTCCTGTGCGATAGGGAACACTCATTATACGCGTGTACAGCCTTTCTTAACATGTCCGTGAGAGACAGAATTAAATTTGTTAGCGATAACAAGGTATGTGCAAATTGCCTGCGAACCGGTCACGCGCTAAGTCAATGTAAATACGGATCGTGTAAACAGTGTTCAAACAAACATAACAGCCTGTTGCACTTAGACGAGAGGGGTAACAGCGCGTGTGATCGTGCGCCGGCAAGCGGAGCACTCGAACAAGCACACAGTTTGGCGACATCAACAGTGCATTCACGCGACTCGGCTACTACTGTTGTGTGTGAAGCGAACACTACCGAATTCAAGTTAATAAGTACTGTTTTGCTCTCTACGGCGTTAATTGAAGTAGCTGATAATAATAACGTGTATCATACGGCCCGCGCGCTCTTAGATAACGGAAGCCAGAACTGTTTCATAACAGAAAAATTAGCAAAAAAAATAAATGCGTTATATATACAGTCCACTATTCAAATATCGGGTGTGGGACAGTCAGTCTCGCAATCACAGCATTCATGTGACGTCACAATACGTTCAAAATTAAGCGATTTCAATACCAAGCTTCGCTGTTTAATCTTGCCATGCATAACATCCAGTTTGCCTACGATAAACATCGAAGCCGGTAATATATATATACCTGAGTTCTTACAATTAGCAGATCCGACGTTTAACGTAAGTTCAGAAATTGACTTGTTGATCGGCGCGGATAGATTTTGGGATCTTCTAGAAACAGACAAAATACGTCTAGCAAGTGGCCCATTCCTACAAAATTCAAAATTAGGATGGTTATTGTCCGGTCCTGTGCTCGCGAGGAGCCCAAAACCTGCTCACGTTCATTGCCACTTCAGTCAGGAAATCGATAAACAACTCCGGCTGTTTTGGGAACTCGAAAACATTCCTTCATCATCATGCGCACCCTTAACAGATGATGAACGCACTTGCGAAAACATATTCAATAACACTACAAAACGCGTTGAAAACGGTAGATTTTCGGTTCGTATACCGTTGAAAGAGGCACCAGATGCCCTAGGTGATTCTTACACGTCAGCAACGAAACGATTTTTAACCTTGGAGCGTAAACTCGATCGTTTACCAGAGCTTAAACATTTATATTCTAACTTCATGCGTGAATACAATGATTTAGGTCACATGTCCAAGTTGGAGACTTGTAGTCAACCAAATTATTATCTTCCACATCATGGTGTTGTCAAGGAATCTAGTTCAACAACAAAACTACGCGTTGTATTTGATGCTAGTGCCGTCACTAGCTCGAATAAATCATTAAACGATATTCAGTACCCGGGACCCGCGTTACAAAACGATATTTTCTCGATTTTGTTACGATTTAGACAATATAAATATGTAGCTTGTGCAGACGTGGAGAAAATGTTTCGTCAAGTTCTTCTCCAGCATGACCAAAGGTCACTACAATTAATATTGTGGCGGGATAATCCTTCAGATCCGTTAGATACATATCAACTAAATACAGTCACGTACGGAACTGCGTCAGCACCATATTTAAGTATGCGCTGTATTAGACAGTTAGCATTAGAGTGCGACGATGACGTCATCGCTCGCATCATCACGGAAGACATATTCGTGGACGATCTCATCACCGGTGATGATGATCTAAACAACTTGCTTCAAATATGTCAAAAAACATCAGACGTGCTCCAATCGGGGTGTTTTCCTTTGCGCAAGTGGACCTTTAACTCAGATGCATCTCACAACAAAGCCACAGAACGCTTCATAGGCGAACATGCGCAAACCAAAACACTCGGATTGGGTTGGCATAACACTAGTGACGAGTTACACTTCGTTACAAATATTGAGAACCAAGACAACAATTCACGTTTAACTAAGCGAATAATGTTATCAGTAATATCACAAATATACGACCCATTGGGTCTTCTTTCGCCGGCAGTCATGATTTCAAAAATGATTTTACAAAAATTATGGCTGAGTAAAATTGACTGGGATACTCCGGTCTCTCAGGAAATTGCTAACATTTGGAAACATTTTATTTTTACGTTAAGATTTCTAAACGATATTCGCATCCCTCGCCACGTAATAGGCGATCATAATCAATACACAGAGCTTCATATATTTACCGACGCGTCTCAAGACGCATACGGCGCGTGTACCTATATACGTACATTTAGCAATATCGGTGACGCAACCGTTCGACTATTGTGCGCCAAGGGCAAAGTTGCACCTTTAAAAACAATCAGCATCCCGCGCTTAGAGCTGAGCGCCGCGCTTCTGGGAGCCCAGCTATTTAATAAAATAATTAAATCTCTTAGATTGCAGTTCAGTAAAGTATACTTTTGGACGGATTCCACAATCGTTATGGGTTGGATTAAAATGTCACCACATTTATTGAAAACGTTCGTACAAAACCGAGTAACTGAAATAAATGAACTCACAGGTGACTCAGTGTGGTTACATGTGAGTAGTAAGGACAACCCAGCTGATCTATTGTCTAGAGGATGCGGCCTAGATTTATTAAAAGATAACGGACTTTGGTGGCACGGTCCATCCTATTTACATAATCGTTCACATGACTTTGAGCAAACTTACCGCGATAATTCGGAAGAATATAACTTACCAGATTTAAAACAAAAACAAACCTGCTTAGCCAATATTCAGCACGAAGACATATTCAAATTCGATAAATACGTTTCATTCACTAAACTTGTACGGGTAGGTAGCTACGTACTTAGATTCATAAATAACTTAAGCCTCAGGCGGGCGGACCGCGCCAAGCGACAAACCGGTTTCTTATCAGTAAACGAGTTGGACGCCGCGCTGAGAATGTTAATTATACTCGTGCAAAGGAATTATTTTCCAGATATTTTGAATAACTTATTGGCTCAAATTCCTATCAAGCGAAATTGTAAACAATATAATAGGATTTCAAGTTTAAATGTTTTTATTGATGAACATAAAATAATTCGGGTTGGCGGTCGAATATGTAATTCATCCGACTTCACCTACGATAAAAAACATCCGATTTTATTATGCAGTAAGCATCCATTCACGATTTGTTTATTTAAGCACGAGCATGCACGATTATTACATGCCGGACCTCAACTTTTATTAGCTAACATGCGTGAACGTTGGTGGCCGTTGAACGCTAGAAATCTCGCTAGAAAAATAGTACACGAATGTATAACGTGCACACGTAATCGGGGTAAGACATTAGCACCTCTCATGGGCAACTTACCTTCCGAGCGGTTAGAACCTGGTTACCCGTTTATGCGAACCGGTGTAGACTATGCGGGACCGGTTTTCATATTATCCAGAAAGGGCAGAGGTTCTAGACTAACTAAGGCATACATTTGTCTTTTTATTTGTTTCACGACTAGAGCCATGCATTTGGAACTCGTTACTAGTTTATCTACAAACGACTACATATTAGCACTAAAACGTTTCATTAGCCGGCGAGGTACGCCTCGCACTATCTTCTCCGACAACGGTAGAAACTTTGTGGGCGCGGAAAGGGAGTTTCCTTTATTTCTCCATAAGGAATCGGAGGCCATTATTGATTACGCTTCCACTAATAGCATTGAATTTCGATTTATTCCTCCTTATTCTCCACACTTTGGCGGACTATGGGAGGGCGGGGTGAAGTCATGCAAGTATCACCTGAGACGCATAGTAGGTAACGCGCGACTAACTTACCAGGAATTTTCCACGGCTTTGACACAAATCGAAGCTGTCTTAAATTCCCGTCCAATGTCACCTCTTTCCTCAGACCCTTCTGACCTTTCCCCCCTCACCCCCTCACACTTCCTCATTGGCCGACCGTTAACGTCGCCACCTTCAAGGAATTTTCCAGACCAGCCAACTTCGAGTCTGACACGCTACGAGCGCATCGAGCAACTGCGGCAGCACTTCTGGCGTCGCTGGTCTACAGAATACATCTCTGAGCTGCAACAGCGAACCAAGTGGAAGACCAAGCAGGAGGACATCACCTTGGACAGCCTTGTCCTCATCAAGGACGACCAGTTGCCACCATTGAGGTGGCGGCTCGGTCGCATTCTACGTGTCATTCCAGGCGGAGACGGCATAGCACGAGTGGCTGACATCAGGACAGCTGCTGGCACGATCAGGCGTGCCTTCTCCAAGATCTGCCCGCTGCCTCCACAACCTGTGAGCGGCGACGCCTGACTCCGTGCCGGGAACCATTTTGGAAGCAGCGCTTCCAAGGCCGGGGGCATGTTCATGCCAACCGCTGGCGCCACCTATCACCGGCGCGCCGAACTTGGTGATCGCTGAGCATTCACGCTGGCACAGGGGTTCATACATTCATCACCACCACCAGGCGGAGCCAGTGTCGCGCGGCCCCTTCCACGGATTGCAACATCGCTAGCTCACCGCAGCTATAAAAACTTTTTGTTTGTATAGAATCAGTCCTTTTTACCTTCTCTCTTCCTTCAACTCACATCCAACATTCATACAGAACCCACAGTGCAGTCTGTAATTATGTAATTTTTATATGAAGGAAAATATACGTCTCAAATCATCACGCCTATTCAATTTTTACACCGACGGAACAACTGATCCCCAACAATACTATCACTTAAACCTTCTAATTGAGAGTATTCCCCGGTGACATATGGAACCTCCTCCGTACAATGATTGTAAACATTTATAGCACTAGTGCTATATTTATCTAAGGTCACCTCCTGTACATTAGTACCATGACTAATAGTCGCAGTGTCAACAATATAAGCAAACTTCGACATACTACTTATGTCTGTGTGAATATTAAAAGCTAATAGCCTAGCTATTTTGTGTCTAAACCTAACAGGTAGATACACATTACCTGGAGTCGACTTAAGCTTATCAACAAAAGTGTTGATATCAAGATATACAAGCTTATCACAATAGTGACCTACTAAGAAATGCAAATGATTGTTTAACATGTGTATATAATTGTTTTTCCTATCACAAAGTCTTTCAAAATATGGAAAAGCACACAATATAATTTTCCTACAATCTAACTTTAACAACTCTGATACCCAGTCAGTGAGGTCTTCCTTTTTAATTTTAGAACTGTTACCAACACATATAGTAATGGTAGTATCAGGACCACAAACAGTTTTTGCCGCTGATTTCATAATCTGTTTAAAGGTTGACCCAGGCATACAATAATTTTGTGTACAATAACTCAGGTTATTACTAATTAATTTTCCTAGCCCTCTACCTAAACCATCAGAAAATAAGTAACTAGTATTTGTAAAATTATTATTATCATTACCAGCTGGCTGAGCCGCTGAGGGTGTGGGTGAATGGTGCTGAGACTGGGGTGTACCCATGCAGGCACAGCTACAAGAGAGGTTATTTGTCAGGGACTCATATCTCTCTGCATTGTATGTGACCAGGTCCACCAGCTCATTGGCCTCCTGCATGCGCTTACTCAGGTCTTGTTGAGAAGCCTCATATTTACTAAAAATATCCTTAATTGCATATTCCCTTACAAACAGCTCATCCTGAAGGTTCTGAGTGTCGGTATCATACAATGTCCGACATAATTGTAATTCACTGTCACACTTTTTCAGTTCTTGAATTAAATTTAAATTTTTTCGCCTTAGTTTTGTGTTTTGTTTGTTAACTTTTAGGCGTTTCAAAGATTTTTTAATGGTTTGAATTCGTTTATTGATTTTAATATATTTTTTAATCTTATTATGTCGCGGGTTCGATCCCCGCACGGAACAAATATTTGTAAGACCTGCAGATAGTTGTTTCGGGTCTGGGTATTTGTGTATGTGAGTTTAAATGTTTGTGAACGCACCCACGATACAGGAGAAATTCCTAGTGTGGGGCAACGTTTAAAAAAAAAAAAAAATTGCGAACTCACCCCATCATTTAGCGCTAGCCTTTTCAAGGAAATCCATCTTCAACCTCAATTCAATAAGAAAAAGCTGTTTCTGCAGCGAAAATATCTCTTCTTTCTGCCTCAACTCCATATTTAGAATCTTCATTTTGGCTTCATGCTCCCATATCGCATGCTGCCTTTTCGCCGTAAAATATAGCCTTTCTTCTTCTGTAGCAGTTCCGCAATCATGTTTTATCTGATCTTCTAACTTTTCCTGTCGATCATGACCATTTTTTCGCTTTAATTCGTCTAAATTGCTCAAATTTAATGGCGTATTTGATAGCTCATTTAATTTCTGTAAGAAATTCTGTTGTATTCTTGCTTGTTCGATAGCTTGAAGGGGGTTAGTGAGTATTGGCAAAGGAAGGGGTGTTAAGGGTAGTTGTTTGTGCGAGGGAGGGGGCGTAGGGGAGGATTGGGGTATGATTTGTACTTGGGGTTCTAGGACGTTCGGCATCGTGTCTTCGCTTTCGTTCGTACTTGATAGTCGGCCGTTTGACATCTGGAATAAAAAAGATGGTCTCCTTAATAAAATAAATTATTGTAGCAATATTTAGGGGCTCGATATGGGGCTAGCATCTATATCATCTGTTTATTAATTATAACATAAAACACTTACTCACTGCCCGACCCGGGAATCGAACCCAGAACCTCAAATATCTCCATAACTATTAAGTTCCCAGGTATTAAGGTACTTTTTCTCCTTTCGGCTTCGCTATCGGTTTAAAAAAAATCTTTTAGTAAATAAATAAATGGTGTTTGTTAAGTTAATACATAGTGTGAAGAACTCACGTTGACCGGCACGCAGTCGTCATCCTTCACGCTGTGGCCTCCGTCCACGCTCGTAGTCGGATCCCCGTCCTCGTCTGTAAATAACCATTATAAAGTTATCACCGTTGCAAAGTAATCACCGTTGCAACGTTATCACCGTTGTAAAGTAATTATTTGTATATTAAAGTGCTTCAGGCTAAATAATAACAGCTTTTCTGGCCAATCTTCAAGTCAAGCTGCACTTGCTTAGGTTGGTCCGTAAATGGGAGACCTAATGGGTCTCCCATTATACCAAGATTCTTTCATGCCTCGGAGAGCACGGTAAACTCTTTTTTTGCATGGCATCTCGCAGGTCTTCGTCACTTTTTTTTACGGATGAGAAATCATCAAATGATTTCCAAGGGAGTGTCAAACTTGTAGAAACTAAAACTCACATGTACATGTTCCTTCTTAACCCTTTGAATAGGATAGTTGACTGACTAAAAAAGATATGATTCTGTTTAGTCCGTCAGTTACATTATCGAAAAATATTGGATACGTGTTTTTTGTTTTATCAAATTAATAAAAAATGACGAAAATAAAGCTTGTCAAAGACCATGGAGAACGGGGCTTTTGACGTCATAGTCTGGTAAAAATGGACCAACCTGTGACGTTTCACGACTTTTCGAAGCACAGTATCGTCTTAATTTTTTGTTTACGTGAAAAGAAAAATACGTGTTCAATATTTTTTTGAAATGTATCTGACGGACTAATTAGATTTTTAGTTTTTTGTAGTCAACTACCCTATTCCGAGGCCGCGGTATCTCTTTCGAACAGTGCCGCAGCCCCGGAACTGGACTAACCTGTGGATGTCTTGAGTCTAAGTCCCGGTACCCGTCAAAGCGGAGAGGAGCGAAGACGAGAGAAAATCGGCCAATCACATTAGTTCATATAATATACATATGGTCTTTCGCCCTTTCTGTGATTGGTCGAATTTAGCACATCTCCCTGCTCTGCTCGTGTCCGCTTTGGTGGATACCGAGCCTAAGGCCAGTCAGGGCCATAAAGCAGTTGCAGTATAAATAATGTGACATACCTTTAACGTCTAGAGGGTGTATGTTCTGCCAGAGCATGCCATCCAGCAGCCCGGGCGGTTCCGACTGCGATTGCTGGAAACAGAACGACAAATACATTAATACATAAATATACTAGCTGATGCCCGCAGCTTCGTCCGCGTGGATAGCGGTTATCGCGACCAAAAGTAATCTTTTCACCCCTTTCAACCCTTTTTTCGCATTAAAAAGTAGCCTATGTCCTTTCTCGGGCTTTAGACTATCTGTGTACCTTTCAATTAAATCGATTCAGTGGTTTTGGCGAGAAAGCGAGACAGACAGAGTTACTTTCGCATTTTCTAATATTAAGTAAGGAAGTAAGGAAAAACCCCACCGTTTACCTATTGGAGTAGACAAAAACCACGGAACGATCCTTACATAATCTGTGGGTGCCAGAAGACAGGTGTCGCTACCGAGAGAGGCCTAGAAAACGTTGGTGTGAGGATTAAGGGACATTTGTAACCTGCTTGACGCATTCACGACTTGCAAGCTGTTTTTCTTTTCTATTATCATCTTCATTGATGTATTGGGTTTTAATACATCAATGATCATCTTGTTGTATTTTTTAATATTTGTTTTGTGTTGTATGTATATTGCTTTTTTAATGTGTCTCATTTGCATGCTGTGTTTTTGCGACAAATATTTTCTTCTTCTTTCTTTCTTTCTGTCTGTCAGGGCAGAGTGGGAGGCTATGGGGGAGGTCTTTGCCAGCCCAGCATTGGGACAATATATATAGGCTAAATAAAAAAGGTACTCATTGAAAGTCCTTCTCTGGCGTCAAGTTTTTAGGGTTCCGTACCTCAAAAGGTAAAAACGGAACCCTTATAGGATCACTTTGTTGTCCGTCTGTCTGTCTGTCTGTCAAGACCTTTTTTCTCAGGAACGCGTGGAGGTATCAAGCTGAAATTCATATCAAATACTCAAGTCTATGGTCTCTTGGAGCTGTGAAAAAATCAAACTTCTAAGTCAACGCGATCAAAAGATACTCCCGTTTATGCCGCAAATTTTCGACACTCGCAAGGGAATCAAAACCTACAGGGTACTTCCCGTGAACTCAGAATCTTGAAATTTGGTACGAAGCAACGTCTTATAACACAGATAAAGGAAAAATTGCGAAAAGCATAAATTTTTAGTTACATCACAAAATATATTTTTTTTACGGAACCCTCGGTGCGCGAGTCCGACTCGCACTTGGCCGGTTTTTTAAGTCTAAAAACGAACGAGACGAATAATGTTCGTAGCACTGCTATTAACTATAGCGTGTTAATTGCTCAAGTGTTAATTGTGTGAATTGCTCTTTAAATGCTGAAATCTAAAATTACACATAAAAATACTAAAAAAGGGTATCGTTATTATTTTGTAACACTATTAAATTTAAATAAAAAATGACGTTATATGACGTCTACGGACAACTATTTGGATAAACGATTGGTCTTCGAAAGCGAAGTAGATTGCCGTGAGCTTTTAATTTGATATCTATTCTTAACTTGCACAAGGTCGTGTTTTGCGTCATACGACTTCAGGTTCCTAGATAACTTATACAGGGTGTAACCGAATGTATATAATGCTTACTATAATGACTTAGTTAGAGTCTAACTGCCGCACTCAGACAGCTTTAATGATTACTTAGGCCATGACTAAGTAAAGGTTTTGACAGTTTTGTCATACAAAAGTATGTCAAACCTTGACTAAGTGACGGCTTAAGTACCTAATAATTAAATATCTTTGAGTGCGGCAGTTAGGCCATCAAACTGGACAAGTTTCCCTAGAGAACATAATTCTCTTACCCTTCATCATCAGCCTATAATGTTCCCACTGCAGGGACTCAGGCCTCCTCTCTAGGAGAGGGATGGGCTATGCTATAATCCACCACGCGGGCCCAGTGCGGATTGGCAGATGTCACATGTCTTCGAATTTTTTGGTTCTAAGACATGCCGGTTTCCTCACGATGTTTTCCTTCTCCGTTTTGAGAGCCTCTTACCCTTATCACAATTCATTTCAGGAAGGCACAACATGTCTTCTTCTTTCATACTTCTCCATGGTCTCCGACGCTAGACACCCTCTACACAGTAACATCTTAGTACCGCAAAGGCTGAAAAGCCGCAACAGTTTCCTGAAGTGTGTACCCCCGCTCACTGGCGAACTCTCTAAGGAAAGACTTAAGCTGTGGCGAGATAGTGTTTCCTTACCCAACCCATATGTGCCACTTGCCGAAAATCTTCCGCCTGGACACGAGTTGCCATGGCTAACCTGGAAGTCTCTAAATAGACTCCGGACACAGGTAGGCCGAAGCAAGGAAAACCTGTTCAGTAGGGCTATTGCGTATACATAGATGACTCTGCCCTGGAGTGTAAATGTGGTCTTGCCCTACAAACTATGGGGCACCTGATATCGTGTCCAACCTGTCCCGTTACTTGCACTTCACAGGAGCTGATGGAGGCTACTGAAAGTGCCAAACTCGTCGCCAAATTTTGGGCCGACTCAATTTAAATTGTCATCGACACGCTAAGAAGAAGAAGACTCGTCATATCATCAGCCATTTCATCCTTCACACAGTCCATCCATCGTTTCTTTGGTCTTCCTCTACTCTTATACCCATCCACGTGTATACTTCAAACCTTCCTCACATTTTTCTGATTCTCCGCATCACCTACCACACAATTTTTCAGTCACCGACGCCACTTTCAGAACCCCTGTTTTTGGAGGGTTTGAAGTCATCAAATAACCCTCCCGCTCTTGGGAAGAGCGAAAGGGAGTGTCAGACTTCTACTGACTAAAAACCACCCATGTTCCTTCTTAGCCCTTTATGTCGAGGCCGCAGTATCTTTGTGACCAACACGCAGCCCCGACGGGCTTATCAAAACATAGGTCAAAAATAAAATTGGACCCTTCATACTAATTACGTCAATCAAAGAGATATTTTGTATACCTACTATACCTAGGCAGTACCTAGATTACATACCTACCTTATTGTCTTGGAGCTTTTAGGACGTGTTGCGTTTATTTTGTTACACCCCGTATAGTAAACGTTTAGTTTACGTAGATGCAAAACAGATCAAGTTTATATTTTCAACTTTATCTCTAAAGCATTAAGTTTAAGGTTGATTAGGAAAATTTTACAGTTTCGGGTAGCTTGCAACTTTATAAATTACTAGCTGACCCCGGCAAACGTTGTTTTGCCATATAAAAAATTTAAAAAAAAAAAAAAAAGATGAAAAATAGATGTTGGCCGATTCTCATAGATACCCGATACGCACAAAAAATTTCATCAAAATCGGTCAAGCCGTTTCGGAGGAGTTTGGCATCGAAAACTGTGACACGAGAATTTTATATATTAGATTTTATTTTTTTAAAGCAAGCTTTTATAAAATGGTGAAAAGAAAATTAGGTCATCATCATCTTCCTGCCCTAATCCCATTCTATTTGGGGTCGGCGATGAAATTTCTCCCACTAGGTGGACATGACCTGGGCATCTAAAAGGGCCACTTTAGCAGATCATAATATGAATTGCGTTAAAAATCGTAAAATGAACCATTCATAACAGTAACTGCTTCTGTGCCTATTTAGGAAAATAGATCATAATAGGAAAATAATATGAATTGCGTAAAAAATCGTAAAATAGTCACAAACGCAATTACTATTATGAATGGTTCATTTTACGATTTTTAACGCAATTCATATTATGATCTGCCAAAGTGGCCGTTTTAGACCCCCTGGTGATGGTTGCGGGCACTCGGTGTATGCGAGACGGGACGGGACCAGTCAATGTGGCGAAACTTAAGAGCTTATGGTACCTCAAACGCGAGTTTTATAATGCGTAAAAGTATATGATTCACTGCAGAAATCAACATCAGAAAAATATATGATATTCTTCAGGATATATGCTAGTGCCATAGTGTTGTGAAAACATAATACAACCAACTTTGTTCGATAGAAAAAAATCGCAAAGATACCTCTAAAAATTTCTTTTAACAAGTAAAAACCATACTAAAATAAAATACATGTCATCGTTCTGATTTTTTTGCCAAATAATTCTACAAGCAACATACTAAAGTCATAGTGTTTTATTTTTTTAGTCCAATCAATAGATTTTTTGTAAATCGCAAAATACCACTAATTTCGCACTATTCGGCCGCAGCGAAAGACGTAACAACCGCTTTGTAGTGCAAGCTGATTAGAACTTTATTCTAACAGTTTTTCAAGCGAAGTTTGAACCACCACAAATAGGGTTGCTAATCTGAGGTAGCATACGCTCTTAAGGAGAGGCCTATGTCCAGCAGTGGACGTCTTTTTTGCTGACATGATGATGATGATATATTAAAAAGTGATGGTGCCAACCTGAGTGTCATGTGCACGCATCTTGCACTTCTTCTTGTAGTTCTCGTACCACATCTTGACCTGCGCAGGGGTGCGCGGCCGGTCACCACCGCAGCGTTTGTTTACCTCCTCGCATATTGTTGACCACACCAACTGGGGATTAAGAGAAACATCGTGGTTAATTTAAGCAAATAGTTCTAAATTAAGCGATTAAATGGAAACATTAAAAAGTTCTGAAAAAAAAAGAAATGTTTACTACTAATGTATTTTTATGGTATGAGTTTTTTTTAACAAAAATTATAGGTGAGTACTAATTATTTAACTTCAATGTACTGTTAACTTTTTTTTGGTCCGTCCTATTGTAAGTATTATAAACATTTAATTTTGTTATGCGTTGCGACTTGCGTGTAATTTAATAAGGGGTGAAGCTTTAGCTATCAACTAGGTACTGACAAAATTCTTGATAGTAAAAACCCAATATCACTTTCTCGGACCCAGGAATCGAAACCTCATGCTTTGCAGTCGCGTTTGTGTCTACTAGGCATTCATATTGTGTTCATAACTCAAACTTAAATATTGACACAACCTTTATATATTATCCGAGTAGGTACGCTAGTTCCGATTTAGACCACGCACCAAAAGATCTATGTAGAGCTGTTAATAAAAAAATAAAAATAAATATTAAAATAACTCACGTAATTATATAACTGGCATTGTGGATCCATTATCTAGTACGTTAAGATTTTATGAAGTTCTTCAGGATACAATTTCTACTAATTGGCTATAAGGTTATAGCTGGTATAATTATACTACTATTTTGTCCTTGCCAGAGAGGTTTTTTTCAAACCAGAAATGAAATAAGGTACGTATAATATGGTACAGCTAACGAACGTTGTTTTGTAAATAAGATATCATTTCATGTAAAAAATTGCTGAATACCTACTTTTAATATACTGTAATATTATAGTGTTGTTTATAACTAAAGAATTCATGACTAAAAAATTGTAATTTATTATTTTATTTGTTTGTATGTTTGTCCGACTTTCTTATGATATTAATAGATGGCGTCACATGTCTTTCGAATCATGTTTGAATTAAGTATATTATTATTAAACTACTTCAGCTACTAACTACTAGTGTATTATAATAATTTCACTCTACCGCAGGTAGAGCAGTGGTGGCCCAGTGGTGGCGGCCCCGACTTAAGAACAGTGAGTCGTGGGTTCGAACCCAGTCAGGCGCATTACTTTGTGTAATTTATTTCATCACCACTGCTCTCAAAACGGTGAAGGAAAACCTCGTGAGGAAAGCGGCATGTCTTAGAACTAAAAAAATCCAAGACATGTGACATCTACCAACCCGCACTGGTCCCGCGTGGTGGATTACAGCCCATCCCTCTCCTAGAGAGGAGGCCTGAGTCCCTGCAGTGCGAACATTATAGGCTGATGATGATGACCGCAGGTCGCGGGGCACAGTTAGTTAAGCATATTCCCAATCATTGCAACTCAGCCAGATTAGGCCAGATATCAATAAAATCGAAAGTCTGACAACCAATCTTACCAAAGGGTATCATAATACCCAATACTATTAGAGTCGTGGAGGTCAGATTGGCAGTCACTCCATGAAAATATGCATATCAAACACAAGCAAACCCTAGTCAAATAACTAGTACTACACTAACTGCACATACAATAAAACATGACACCGAACACAAGTAAGAAACTCTACACTTGCATAGTTCTATATTATTGCTGCAAACGCAACTTTGCCGCGACATTGCTGGGTAGGTAATAATCAATACTGCCTCGTGGCAGTTCTGTTTACTACATTATGTTTTAATTTTAGATGACCTTAGAGTTGTTATTTTGTCATATATTTAAAAGAAAAGCTAAAGTTAAGCTGAAGAGGAGCTTGAGGCTAAATAATAATAGAAGTTTATACTACACTTGCTTAGTAAGTGTACCAATACTACCCCACTAAAAGGCTTGAAAGCTGTTCATTACTGCCCTGAAAATCAGGGCAGTAATGAACAGCGAATGCGTTCATTACTAACGCGTTTTGGTTTTTTTTGGCAGTTTTTTTTTTTTTTTTTTTTTTTTGTTTTTGCAGTGGAAAAGTGAAAAACAAGCAGTGTAGTTTACAGCAGTATATTTCACTTGAGGATAAGTACAGATTACTCCCCTTGGTGAATAAATAGCTATTAGATCAATCGTCAGGTCTAGGTTGGTATGGTATGTGGAGTTTCCTCCAAATCTCAAAACGCACGTTATGCCTTTGGTCTCAGCTGACATTTCGTCGCCTTAGAGGGAAAACATTGGGAATGCATTTTTCTTCAAACTTATTTTATTGCGTTTCTGGGAAGACAACCTCGCAACGCACAACCTAGTCTAACTAATTGGTTAATTGGATATAAAAAACATAAAATACGCCACACACTAAGGTGTCGATTTGTCCCGTCAGGGCTGTGGTTTGTCGAAAGGTTAACGCGGCTCCGACACAAGGGCGAAGAAGGAACATGGGTTTGGTTTTTAGTCAGTAGAAGTCTGACACTCCCCTTCGCTCTGCCCAAGAGCGGGGGGGGGGGGGGGGGGGGTCATTCGATGATTTTCCACCCACCAAAAAAATAAAGGCGTTGATTTGTAGATGTTTGACAGTCGTAAGTCAGAGCCTGAAACGTCTTAACAACCTGTCTCTCCAAAGGGTATCATATTAGCCAGTATCAAATGGCTCCATGTAAAATACTGGTATTCAGCTGCATCCGGTTAGACTGGCAGCCTACCCCAATATACTTGCGAAAAGAAAGGCCAAAATTAAGACCTGAAACTAGTAGCGTTACTTGTGAGGTAAATATTGTTAACTAGCTTTTGCCAGCGGCTTCGCCCGCGTGAAAATGACGATTTTCCATACAAACTTTCATCCCCTATTTAACTCCCTTAGGGGTTGAATTTCGAAAAATTCTTCCTTATTCCTTTTCCTTGTCTACATTATAAAGGGAACCTCTGTGCAAAATTTCTGCTTTCTAGGTCCAAGGGTTTGGGCTGGACGTTGATGAGTCAGTCAGTCAGAACTTCTCTTTTTATTTATATAGATGATGAGATGATAACTCAATTGTTCAATGAAATCCTTACCAAGTAGTTAATTCAGAGCTACCACGGAAGCATACTAACAAAAAGATATCCTAATCTTTTATCTTTTTTCGTTCACCTGTAACTGATATCGCGTGACAATCTAAACGTAACTACCTACTGTCGATAAAAAGATTATATGTTATCATATAATCGTATCTTTTATATCTTATAAACAATATTGGGGTATCAGTGACGAGGCTTCCAATTTTGTGGGTGGTCAAGGGTTCAGATTAAACGCTCAATGCTAGATTAAAGATATAACTGTAACTAGTATTGTTAATTTGTGTTTGGTTTTAATGGTTATTTACGCGACTGCGGCGAAGTCAACAATTTTAAAAATCTAAAACCCGACTACGAATAAAATATTGGTTTTTGCTCTCCAACACCTTTCATTTGATACCAAACATGTCATTGTTATGATTATCCCAATTTAATATTTTTGAGGTAAGTTTTTGACATTTAAATTCAGTCATAAAAAGAATTTATAAAATGTATATAGCCTATGTCACCCGGGCTATTCTTACGAATCTATTGACACCTCATTTATTAAAATCCGTTCAGTATTTTAGGCGCTACAGTGGAACATACATACATACATACATACCTACCTACATACATACATACATAGACTGCCAAAATCATTACCCTTCCTTTTGGCTTCGCTGTAGTTGGGTAAAAAGGAGAGTAATTGGTCTTTTTAAGCATTTTTAGAATGTCAAATGTCGCAGCGAAATTGGGCCAAGTTGGCTTCAGATTGGGTTTCAAACAACAGAACCAGGCAACGCGGTAGGCTCAGAAGGAGATGGCATGACAAGCAGGAATATTTCCAAAAGGATTTGGCCCAAACGGCCAAAGACAGAGCTGCAGTGGGACACTTTAAGATCATAATAAATTAAAAATTTAATAGAATTTCTCTTTATTCGAGTATTCTTGTCTCAAAAGCTGTACTGCAATGTAATGCATTTTGATCGTTCAACAACCTTTTTGGTTGTAAACTACTCAGAAAAATGTCGAAACGTAAATTTTGATTATGAATGTGGATAGGTATGAGAGTGGAGGAAGACCAAAGAAACGATGGATGGACTGTGTGAAGGATGACATGGCAGGTGTATGATTAAATGATCTACCTATCTATATAAATAAAGAGAGAAGTCCTGACTGACTGACTGACTCATCAACGCCCAGCCCAAACCCTTGGACCTAGAAAGCTGAAATTTTGCACAGAGGTTTCCTTTATAATGTTGACAAGGAATAAGGAACGATTTTTCGAAATTCAACCCCTAAGGGAGTTAAATAGGGGATGAAAGTTTGTATGGAAAATCGACATTTTCACGCGGGCGAAGCCGCTGGCAAAAGCTAGTGAGTAATAAAGAAGTGTGGATGAAGAAGAAATGCTGCCCCGAACCGAAATATATTGAGATGAATTACTCAGGGCACGGGACCGGTCAATGTGGCGACACCAGCCCCCGTAGCATGGCGATTCTGTCTCTATTCTACAAAGAATAGACAAAGATTTTTCCATACAATTTGACATAAAACCTTGCTACAATCTGTCATTTTGGCAATTCTTCCGTCGACAAAACCCGTTTCTTCGGTGGTCATGCTAAGCCGGCTGGGAGAGGCCTATGTTCAGCAGTGGACGTCTTTTGGCTGATGATGATGACTCAGGGCTTATCTATCTTATATACGTTAGTTTCAGCTGTAATTTGTAGGTCTTCGACAGTCGTTTGGAATTCCCTGCCTGCGTCGGTTTTTCCGAGTTCATATAACCCTAATCTGTTTAAGTCGCGAGTAAACGGGCTTCTACTGGGTAAGCTCGTTCCATCGTCGACATCATCTCTGCCCTTAGGGCAAGATTGAAGTCAAGAGTAAGCCCATTTATAATAAAAAAAAAAAAAAAGTCGTTTACAAGTAGGCCCGAAAGACCGACAACCAGTCTTACCGAAGGTTATCGTATTAGCCAGTTTTAACTGGGTTGTGGAGGTCACATAGGCAGTTGCTCCCTCTAAAATACTGGTGTCAGCTACATCTGGTTAGACTGGAAGCCGAACCCAATATAGTTGCGAAAAGGCTATCTAGACGATTTATATATAAGTATAATTAGATTTAATCCTCTGATAAGTAAATTGTTGCACTATCTCATTTTGCACGCGCTGATTAGTTGACCAAAACATCAATTAGGGCTAAACATTTAGTAAAATAAAAACATTTACAAAGATAAAACCGGCTTTCGAAGAAATATCAAAAAAGCTTAAAATAATTGAACTTTCGGAAGCCGGCGACTTTGATAATTTTGAAAGCGACTTCCGAATGTAAGGTTGTTTATATTAACCGTTTAGCACTCCACTAGTATTGAGTTAGAGACTATTAAAGAGGTACTTACAAAAAAGCTTTAAGAGGGAACAGGGAACGTCGACCTCGTCATTTTTGTTTTGTGATATAATCAGTCTGACTGAGCTACAGGTGTTCCTATCGCTCTTTACGGGGCAAGCTTGACGCAGCCCGACCGCAATAGTTTATTAAATTAAGTACTTATTTTTTGGCCCTGTTACCTCTGAAAACTTGACTTATTTGAGGTACTTTCAAACAAGCTAGCCTGGCTCACCCTTATCGACTATTAATTTATTATTTTTTACAGCTCGAGGACCGTTCGCTTCTCCAGTTCGGTGAAGTTCTTGGAGCGCTCCTTGTGGCCTATTGCTCTGTACCTGTTTGCTCCTGTTGGTGGCGTTGTTGGAGCGTCCCTGTCGCAACACGTCCCTGTGGCGGGCGATCAGCTCGAGGACTGTTCGCTTCTCCAGTTCGGTGAAGTTCTTGGAGCGCTCCTTGTGGCCTATTGCTCTGTACCTGTTTGCTCCTGTTGGTGGCGTTGTTGGAGCGTCCCTGTCGCAACACGTCCCTGTGGCGGGCGATCAGCTCGAGGACTGTTCGCTTCTCCAGTTCGGTGAAGTTCTTGGAGCGCTCGTTGTGGCCTATTGCTCTGTACCTGTTTGCTCCTGTTGGTGGCGTTGTTGGAGCGTCCCTGTCGTAACACGTCCCTGTGGCGGGCTATCAGCTCGAGGACTGTTCACTTCTCCAGTTCGGTGAAGTTCTTGGAGCGCTTCTTGTGGCCTATTGCTCTGTACCTGTTTGCTCCTGTTGGTGGCGTTGTTGGAGCGTCCCTGTCGCAACACGTCCCTGTGGCGGGCTATCAGCTCGAGGACTGTTCACTTCTCCAGTTCGGTGAAGTTCTTGGAGCGCTTCTTGTGGCCTATTGCTCTGTACCTGTTTGCTCCTGTTGGTGGCGTTGTTGGAGCGTCCCTGTCGCAACACGTCCCTGTGGCGGGCGATCAGCTCGAGGACTGTTCGCTTCTCCAGTTCGGTGAAGTTCTTGGAGCGCTCGTTGTGGCCTATTGCTCTGTACCTGTTTGCTCCTGTTGGTGGCGTTGTTGGAGCGTCCCTGTCGCAACACGTCCCTGTGGCGGGCTATCAGCTCGAGGACTGTTCACTTCTCCAGTTCGGTGAAGTTCTTGGAGCGCTTCTTGTGGCCTATTGCTCTGTACCTGTTTGCTCCTGTTGGTGGCGTTGTTGGAGCGTCCCTGTCGCAACACGTCCCTGTGGCGGGCGATCAGCTCGAGGACTGTTCGCTTCTCCAGTTCGGTGAAGTTCTTGGAGCGCTTCTTGTGGCCTATTGCTCTGTACCTGTTTGCTCCTGTTGGTGGCGTTGTTGGAGCGTCCCTGTCGCAACACGTCCCTGTGGCGGGCGATCAGCTCGAGGACTGTTCGCTTCTCCAGTTCGGTGAAGTTCTTGGAGCGCTTCTTGTGGCCTATTGCTCTGTACCTGTTTGCTCCTGTTGGTGGCGTTGTTGGAGCGTCCCTGTCGCAACACGTCCCTGTGGCGGGCTATCAGCTCGAGGACTGTTCACTTCTCCAGTTCGGTGAAGTTCTTGGAGCGCTTCTTGTGGCCTATTGCTCTGTACCTGTTTGCTCCTGTTGGTGGCGTTGTTGGAGCGTCCCTGTCGCAACACGTCCCTGTGGCGGGCGATCAGCTCGAGGACTGTTCGCTTCTCCAGCTCGGTGAAGTTCTTGGAGCGCTCCTTGTGGCCGCGGCGGGCGCGGAACGATGTGGCTGTGCTGCGTGTTGACATATCACTCTGGGGAAGACGGAGAAGAGACTTTCAGTAAAGTAGTTTATGGGTATGCAGAACAGGGTGTAAAGTTCTTTATCTTTTATAGAAAAGGGAGGATTTGAAATAAAAATAGCAGGATGGCAGAACTCGGAAATAAATATTCGATTTTGGGTGCGGAACCATTAAATTATTCACTTAACCCTAAAAGTGCTTTCGCCATACGCTTGACTCGTAGTTATTTACGTTTTTTAATTATTCGCACAGGCATATAAGCTTAATCACTAACATACGCCTAAGAAAGTAAATATATAGTGCCGATGGGTGGGCGTTTTTGGGGGACTGTCTTATAAAAAATGTAAATACAGTGAAACCTGGTTAAATGTGTCTCAGATATTCAATTTGTTTCATGGGACCCCAGTATGAGTTCCAGTTATAGAGATTTCTCACTTATCCATGTCCCAGTTAGCCAAATTTCACTGTAGTAAAGTAAAGTAAATTTTGACCTTCGAAAAGTGCTGATTATCAGCCTAGTTTGAATAAATGAATTTTGATTTTGATTTTTTTGATTTTATACATAAAATTTTCTCTAAAAATGTTGATGGCCTGTCTGTACTCGGCCGGACGTTAGGTACAGTTAGCAACAAAATCAATAAATCCCTTTATTTTATTAAAGACTAGCTGCTCGTCCCGGTTTCCCACGGATGGTCATTTATTTTTTAAACTATACAAAAACTAAACTAACACATAGCTTAAGTTACTAAGGGATACTGTAGCATTCAATAGGTGAAAAATTTTTTGATATCGGTCCCGTAGTTTTTGTGTTTATTCGATACGAACATATAAACTTTTCCTGTCTATAATATTAATGTAGAAGTATCAATTTTTATAATCGATAGACAAGACATAGCATAGCATAAAAAAAATATGGTATTAAAGATTTACCTTTCTAAAGATAAAATTAAATCTTTAATGCCTAAATTCTGCGTTAAGTGTAAATTAATTTAATAGGATTTCCTAAGTCTAAAACTAGTTTATTGTGTATTAAATCTAAAACTAGTTTAACTGACCATGCAAATGCAATTTTTAACATTTAAAACATCCTTGGCCTTGTTTTAGAAAATGACTCAAAAATGCCTCTTTTGTAATATCGTCATCTAATAAGCCTTTTACCTACAATTTTGTGATCAGCTTCCAATCTAATCGGATGCAACTGAATACCAGTATTTTACATAATGTGACTGCCTAGTCTTTTGGGCCACTACTTTTTATTGGAAGTCTCGCATTTTTTGCCATCATGCAGGAAGTCATCATCTGCCTAGCCTTTTCCCAACCCAGTTCGTCCTGGGTCATACTATACCCCTTTTTTTTGGTGGGTGGAAAATCATCAAATGACCCCCGCCCGCTCTTGGGCAGAGCGAAGGGGAGTGTCAGACTTCTACTGACTAAAAACCAAACCCATGTTCCTTCTTTGCCCTTGTGCCGAGGCCACGTCATCTCGTACTAAAATTCGCGGCCCCTCATACTATACCCCTTGGTAAGACTAGTTGTCAGACTTTCGGACCACTAACTACCTGTAGCGACTGTCAAAGATATACAAATGACAGCCGGGAGCAACGGCTTAAGGTGAATCCTCCAACCAGCCCGCGAAATTCAAATTTTCTTAAGTTTTTTGTAATTTGCAGGCCAGTGATAGGTGGTATGTTGATGAACATTTGATTCGCGGCTGTAAGACGTATATAGTTACAGAATTATAATCATCAAAACCATTAATACAACCCTCCGAGCTCATATAGGTTTAAAAATGACTTTTTACAAGGTCAAAGCCATTCCGGAATTTTTATGGGCTCGGAGGGTTGTATTAATGATTTTGATGATTATAATTCTGTAACTACATACGTCTTACAGCCGCAACCTGGAACATCAACCTTAACGTGCTGTACGGAGGAAACCCAGTATGCAAAGGGTGGTCAGTTGATCACCCATTCACAGACCAACCCAGATAACCACGGTTTAACCATAAGATCACCCGAGGTGACTAGATATAATTAAAGCAGCCGGCTTTAATTATATCTAGTCACCAGTCTGTCCAGAATTTTAATATGTTAACGATAAATTAATAAATATATATATATTGCAGACGTAATCACAATAAATTCAGACACCCATATCCTTAAAAATAAGCAAAGCAAAGTTCCCCCCGCCCCTCTTAAAATTAATGGGCCCATACCGTACGATATATAGGAAACATAACATTCTTAAGGTTGATGTTCCAGGGTAGCCCGCGAAATTCAAATTTTCTTAAGTTTTTTGCATTTTGCAGGCAAGTGGTTGTCTGTTGATGAACATTTTGATTCGCGGCTGTAAGACGTAGAACTATAATCATCAAAATCATTAATACAACCCTCCGAGCTCATAAAGGTTCCGGAATGACTTTTTACGGTCAAAGTCATTCCGGAACCTTTCGCGGGCTGGTTGGAGGATTCACCTTAAGGAAAAACTTCAAAATATTTAAAAGGTATTTGAACTTATTAAAGGTTTCTAAAGCCCATTGACCATAAGTGCCACTCCCTGATAAATTAATTACAGTAGTAATAGTTGTTGATTTTGCGACCAATTTTAATGTGTTGTAATAAATCGTAAAGGTCATTAGCAATACACTTTTGTCTGTAACTGTACTTGGGGAGATTTTATCATTATTTTAAGTAGTTGTAGATTGAGACAATAAAAACCAGTGATTCCTGAGTGTTTGACTAGTCCTATTAGATAAGGTAAGGATGGCACTAAAAAATACTATAATGCGATTTAAATAAATGTTAAAATCAAACAAAGAAATAACAAATATATTTTCGTTTTCTTTCCGTATAGTGCAATAGGGACAACGTATTCCCGATTTTTTTCGTCAAAAACTGAACCGTATGAATTATTTTTGACATTTAAATTTTAAGAAAGAGTATCCAATACGAGTATTTAGTTTGTGGCGACATCTATCGCAACACCTGCGTACTAACAACGATCGACAGAAAATCCTACATCGCGCTATGAACATTATCCGCGACATAAGCCTATATAGGAGTTCCCGACTTACAACTGTCGGGCAGTTAGCCCGCCGGACACAACACCCGTCCGGTCGGAGGATCCTCCCTTTTCAATGGGGGATGAGGAACTTTACACCCTGTTCCCCATACCCCCAAAAGTTTAACCACAGCCGCAACAATAGGACATTTATTGTAATTTTTGGATAATCTTATTTTTTGAGTTCTCTTCTTTTTTTTTTTAAAAAAAAACGTTGCCCCACACTAGGAATTTCTCTTTTTTCTTTTTCGGAGTTGCTATCATCATCACCTTCCTGCCCTTATCCCATTATATTTGGGGTCGGCGCAACACGTTTTCTTTTTTCATTCTTCCCTGTTAGTCGTTACGTGTTATTTACTGCTTTCTTTAGATTTTTTAAGTTGCTGTAAAAAGGAAATAACAGGGTCAGCCGTGTCTACAGTAAACCTTGATTTTATGAAGAAAAAAAAATCTGCAGAAATTATTCAGGAAGTAAAAAGGGCATACATTTGTATGGAAATTCGCAACCCCAGTTTCCTCTTAAGACATTACGTTATATTTGTTTACTAGCTGTTGCCAGCGGCTTCACCCGCTACAACTCGAAAATTATCCCACGGGAAGATAAAAACGGGATAAAAACTATCCTATGTGTTAATCCAGGTTATAAACTATCTGTGTACAAATTTTATTCAAATTCGTTCAGTAGTTTTTACGTGAAGAAGTAGCAAGCAACAAGCATACACACAAACTTTCGCCTTTATAATACGAGGGCTGCACTAAAAGTATCGGGAATGGAATATTTTCACTGTTCCTGTCATATTATTAAACTCATTTCTAATTGAAAACTCCTTGAGTTTAAAAATCGAATACCATTTATTTATTTAAAAAAAGATTCTCGGTCTTGTCTTGTCACAAGGTTTTGTCAAACTTGTATAATCGTTGAGAAAATGGAATTGACTCGAGAAAATTCAAGAGCGATGATTGATCTCAGATCAAATAATAGCATTTGATCTGAGTGATTGATTATGACTTTTGAAGTGGTTTAACACAAAAACAGTGTTGACCGGATGATTTCTGCATTAGGTGATGAAGCCCCATCCAAAACCACAATTTATCGCTGGTTTGACACGTCCTCGTTGAAATCAGTGATGATCCCCGTCAAGGTCGTCCAAAAACTGCAGTCACCCAAGAAAACGTTGATGCTGTGCGTAAGCTGATTGAGGAAGATCGACATGTGACATACCGCGAAATTCAGGCAACTTTAGACATTGGCATGAGTCAAATACAAATAATCTTGCATGAACAATTAGGTGTAAAAAAGTTGTTTTCCCGATGGATACCGGATTCGCTCTGTGAAGAGCAAAAAGCGGCTCGTGTTACTTGGTGCGTCAGAACTCTCGAAAGATTCCACGCAGGATCCTCAAATGCTGTATACAACATCGTATCAGGTGACGAATCCTGGATATACGCGTACGAATCCAAAACAAAAAACCAGTCACGAGTTTGGGTATTCGAAAATGAGTTAAAGCCAACAAAAATTGTTCAAAACGGCCATTTTGGAGACCCAACTTCCGAATGTAATGTTTGCTTCAATGATTGGTTCCATCGTATGGAAAAATGTGTCAAATTTCGAGGAGAATACTTCGAAAAGCAATAAATACATTGTTAAATAGTAATTTTGTGTCACTTCCTTGATTCCCGAAATTTTCAGTGTACCCCTCCGTATTAGTGTGATTTTATAGTAGTGCTTCTTATCTTGAGTGTGCCAGCCCTGGCATCAGGAGGCTGTTTCTATTTTAATTAATGTTTACTAGAAATTGAGCCTTGTAGAACCTGTTTTATGATTTCTAATATATTTTACTATATGAACTTTTATCTTGTTAAGCTAAAACGTGTATACCTAGGCAGGATATAGGCATGACTTTTAGCGTTTTTAAATTAAATCAACGGTTTTTTTGTTAAAAACTTTTCGTAGTTGTCAGGTACCTAGTTATCTAATCATGGCGTTAAAAATAAGGCACTTTATGGGCGGGTTATATTTTCCTTACTTATTAGTTGCAGAAAAAAAGGAAATGACAGGGACGCGTCTACAGAACTTTATTTTATGAAAAATAAAAAGATTGTCTAGAGACATTTTTCAGGAATAAAAGGGACAAAACATTTGTATGGAGTATCGCAGCCCCTGTTCCCTCTTAATTTGAAGATCGATATGAGCGGCTGTGTATGTATTATTATCAGTTGAAATTTAGTCCTCACTAGCTTTTACCTGCGGATTCGCGCTCGTGGATGTTGAAAATATTAAAAATTACGATTTTCCATACAAACTTTAGCCCCATTTGTGGGTTGAATTTTGAAAAATCCTTCCTTAGTGGATGCCTACGTCATAAGAGAAATAATACGTGTGCGAAATTTTAAGTTTCTAGCTCTCAGGGTTTGGCCTGTGCGTTGAGCTTCAGTCAGTCAGCTTTGCCTTTTATATACAGACAGACAGCCCAAGTAACAGACGCGCCCTGACATCAAATAAACAAGAAAATTAACAATTTACATTAATTTTATGTATCATCATTACATACCTTAAGGTTTCTAGTTTTCTGTGAGTCCTTTTAACGATTTTGACCCAATTGATTTTAATATTTTAAGGTTTAAAGTAGCAGATGTTTGGCATAGATTTTATAAATTCCTGAATAGTAAAATTACTTAAGTCAATATTTAAGAAAAATTATAAGACGTTCATTTTCCTGATGATGAACCTCACCTTCACCGTTTTAAGAGCAGCGCAGTCACTCCATTTTAGTTTTTTTTTTTAATGTCATTCATGTAACTAACAAATATTTTTAGATCGAGTTTCCTCCGTGTTTTTTAAAGCAAGTTGTCGCGTTGTTGTTTGGCTATCATTTGCATATCTTTGGCAGTCGTTGAGCAGTCCGAACAACGATAATCTGACAACTCCACCAAGGAGTTTCGTATTCCCGTCGGGGCTGCAGATTGTTCGAAAGAGATACAAAGGGCTAAGAAGGAACATGGGTGGTTTGTAGTCAGTAGAAGTCTGACACTTACTACCGCTCTGCCCATCAGAGCGGGAGGAGTCATTTGACGATTTCGCACCCTCCAAAAAAAAGGGTTGTATTGGTGAATTTAATCATTACTTATTACTCAGTAAAGTCACATAATTATGTAACGGTCGTGAACCCTATTTTATTTAACACTAGCTAAAAGCTACACTCACGGCTTCGCCCGCGTCATATTATATACTAAAACCTTCCTAGAGAACCACTCTATCCATTGGTGAAAACAGCATGAAAATCGGTGCAATAGTTTTTGAATTTATCGCGAACAGATAAACAGACTGACGCGGCGGAGGACTTTGTTTTATAATATGTAGTGATACAACCTAACACTGACCGGTTAAATGTAAGAAGCGTTAGAAAAAAAATCTTCGCTTTCACCTTAATACTATCAATCGCCTACCAACAAAAAAAAAACATTTACAAGTCTGTAGTCGTCATCTAAAAACAATTGCCGTTAAGTCCTTGCGCGTTCGCTGCCGAACGAAGGTCATGAACGCGGAGCAGACACCGCGACTCGTGGTAAACAGCGACTTTAGGTCAACGTGCGACTAAGACGGCACGTGTAAGCCTGTCTTGCATTTGTACGAAAACTTGTACAGTAGGCAGTGGAAATATGTGTATATTTTGTAATGATTGTGGTAGGGATGGCAAAAAAACAAAAAACATAGTAGGGGGGCAGGGCCCTACAACATCAAACTTGTCAAAATCAACAATTATGAGATCAATGATTGACCATTCTGACACTATTGAATAGCAGCCTAGGGGCCCCGATAGGTACCTAGTCAATGGCCCGAAAGTGTGACAGCCAGTCCTACCAAAAGGCCCTACTGAAAGCAACAAAATCAATGGACGCTACTGAAAGTGCCAAACACGTCGCCAAATTTTGGGCCGACTCAATTTAGATTGTCATCGATACGCTAAGCCTTTTAGCATAAGATAATAATAATAATAATAAAAAAAGATTGAGTACCTATCTTATGCAAAGTGACACATATAAGTGCTAGTGACTGTACATTAACTGACTCGCTGTATCAATTTAAATGTAACTAGGTAGGTAACTAGGTATGTAGTTTATTTTTTTTACCGACTTCAAAAAAAGGAGGAGGTTATCCATTCGACTGTTTTCTTTATGTTTGTTACCTCATAACTTGCGACTGGGTGAACCGATTTTCATGATTCTTTTTTTATTTGAAAGCTGGTGCTGGTGGTCCCGTGTGGTCCCATTGTCACCATTTCAATATCTGATGATGGGATCTTGTAGAAATCGGGGGAACTCTTCAATAAATAACAGCAGATTAACCGCGATTGTTGCTATAGCATATCTAAGCATTGTTTACGCCATCACACAACATAATATCACGCAAAGGTTATAAAAATTATTTGGTGTAGATCTGATGAAGAACTTCGGAGATAGGCAACGGAACTCCTCAATAAATGATAGCAAATGGACTGGGATTGCTGAAATCTCATGTCTGTCTATTGTTCACAGTTCACACCATAACATAACATCACGCACGCCGGTACGTTGTGAAGGGGTAAGCACATGTGAACCACTAAAAAGTGAAAAATAAAAACTTTTTTACAAAAAAAAAAAACCGACTTCGACAAAAATAAAACACAAAAACGTGAAAAATAAACTTAAGAAGAAAAATCAGCTTCTGCAGTCGGTGGCAAAAACATGAAATCAAACAAACAAAAGTAAAAAATCAAAGTTTAATAAACTATACCTACTACATTAAATATATCTTTCTCCGTTTTAATCCCGATTTAATTGGGTTCGACTCATCATGTTTTTTAGATTATTTAACATAACTAACAAAAAAAATGTTGTGTACAGTAATGAGCATTTATATGTCATGGAAGTACTTAGGTATACATTTAGTTTTTTTTTTCCTGGTCAAGGTTGCGGGAACCCGCTGGATGAGAGACGCACGTGACCGGACTCCGGACAATGTGACGACACCTGGGGGGGGCCTATGTCCAGCAGTGGGATGCCACAATAACAGTAACAGTTTCTAAGTGTGAACATGTTAGTGTCGTTGACTGTACCAAGTTACACGTGCCAGCTTGGTTAGAGGTCGCAGTTAAGTCCAAAAGTTATTCAATATGTTAAAAATTCGCCGATCTTGAAGGTTAACGGGTATTTGTTTTATTAAAGACAGAATTTTTATTGGAGAATCGGATCATTTATAAAACTAACACGAGTTCCGGGTGGCAAATAAACTCATAGTTTATTTGCCACCCGGAACTCGTGTTAGTTTTAAGATTTAAAGATTAAGACTTAAGTAATACGGTTAAGATTTAATATTTTCTAAACTGCAGAAAATGAAAAAAAACAAACATAAAATTCAATGTATGCATTTCTTTGAAAATTATGAACGGATTAGATTCGTCGAAATACAATTTATTTTAAAAAAAACCGTCGATTGTTAACTTCTTTTTCGATTGTATTCTTTTTTTTTTTGCTTTTGAGTAAAAGCAAAAAATAAAAATTATACTATTACTATTAATATTCTGATATAAAAAATACACCTCTTTGTTCTACTTGTCTTAATGGACGGGGCTATTAAAATAAACCATTAAAACGCAGGAGGAAAAACGGGAAAACATTTGTCTATACAATTGTTTTCCCGTTTTTCCTCCTGCGTTGTAATCTATATTACTAGCTGTCGCTAGCGGCTTCGCTCGTTACAACTCGAAAATTATCCCACGGGAAGATAAAATCGGGATAAATCCTGTGTTAATCCAGGTTATAAACTATCTGTGTACCAAATTTTATCCAAATCCATTCAGAAGTTTTTGCGTGAAAAAGTAACAAACATCCATCCATACTTAGAAACTTTCGCGTTTAGAATATTAGTAGGAAGTAGGATAGACCCTGTTCCCTCTTAAATTTTAATTTAAAATGTAAAAGTTACACGTGTAACAGGTCGCAGTTAAGTTCACTAGTTATTCAAAATGGTAAAATTTGACGGAATCTCAATGTCAACTACCTATTTGTTTTATTTAACAAATTTTTTTTTGGAGAATACGATTTTTGACAATGGGATTTTCTGGTGGCAAAAAGGATCAAATTTCAGGTTAAGCCACGCTTGGCCAGGTTGGTATGTGGATGGGTGAGCCTGATCACTCATTCATCATCAACAGCCTATTAATGTTCCCAGTGCTGGGACACTGCAGGCCTCCACTCTTCGAGACGGAATCGGCTATAATCTACCACGCGGGCCCAGTGCGGATTGGTAGATGTCATAAGTCTTCGAATTTTCGGTTCAAGGACATGCCGGTTACCTCACGATGTTTTCCTTCACCATTTTTGAGAGCAGTGGTGATGAAATAAATTACACAAAGTAATGCGCCTGACTTTGTTCAAACCCTCGACTTACGAACACCTCTCATTACCTGATTTTCCTCTGTGACTCGGAAGTACGTTAAGCCGTTCTAGTCCATTGAAATGTTACATTTAGCGTGCATTTCTTAGAGGACACATGTTTTTTTTAGATATAAAGTGGGAGTCAGTTTAAAGTAAAAACCTAGTTTGTGGGGTTGCAACTTGCACTCTTGTCGGCCGCCATCTTGGAAAAAGGGGTGGTTCAAATGGTTTTTGTGATTTATCTGACGAACCATAGGTCTCACAACAAAAATGAGTTCACAATTTTTGTTGCAAATAAGATTATCTAAAACTTTGTTCAGTAACTTTTAGTCGTAGAACCAAAAATATAAAAGTTATGGCCGAAAATCTATGAAACTTGAGCAGCCCCCGAGCAGCTAAACGGTTGTGTTTGGATGTGAATAAATTTACGGTGGTATATATAGGTATTTAACGAAATTAAAAGGAAAACTATCAGAGCTAAGTAGGCTTTACAAGTTTACGACACCCTGGGGGATCGCGAAACCCTCTATAAGGGAGTTGTAAGAGGTCGGAAAACTACTTCAGTAAAAAAAAATACAGTAGTTTATAAGATTAAGATCTCTCATGAAAAAAAAGCAAAGGTTAGGGACTCGCGAAATATTTTTCATGCTAAAGGGGTCATGTCATGAAAAAGGTTGAAAAACACTGGTTTAATGTATTTCTTAATTTTAAACTTTTCTTATGTTGAGGTCCTCTGGCACTATTTATTTTTAACCGACTTCAAAAAAAGGAGGAGGTTATCAATTCGAATGTATTTTTTTTAAATGTTTGTTACCTCATAACTTGCGACTGGGTGAACCGATTTTCATGATTTTTTTTAATGTTATTTTGTCTTGTGAGACTATATATAATACTTTTTTTTCTATCCTTTACCCACGTTGACCGAGTTGCTTTTTGCTTCTAGATCAATCGGTTTAGACTATGCGACTACTCAAAACATTTAACTAAACTTCAAACCATTGTGTTAGTAAAAACTATGAGCCGTTGACTGTACAATACACGTGTAACGTGGATGTCGCAGTTAAGAGGAAATGCGAGTGCTGTCTCTTTCTACTATCGCTGTCTCTCTCCGTCCTCCTGCCCTCAAATTTGTGCGATAAGGACAACTATAGAAAAAAGTTAGAATTCGAGGTTTGGCTCTCGCCTATTTCCTCCTCCAATATTGAACCAATTTAAAAGATATTTTAGACAATGAATAAGGAGGTTATATACTACGCCGCTATTTTTTTCTTTTTTCGTTAATAGTTGTCAAATTTATACACTAGGACTCTGTTAACAGCGATCTAAACAAGCAATTTTGAGCATTTTTTGAGGGTTCTAGTGCTTATAAAAATAATTTATCACCAAAAAGGAAAACATAGGGGCATAGAAATAGTTAATATTTATTATTCTGTAAAAAACCATTGCTCTAGGTTCATTAACCAAAAAGAAAACAGGCGAGAGCGTTTGTATGGAGAAAAGACCACTCGCGTTTCCTCTTAAGTCTAAAGTTATTGCGTTTAGTAAAAACTGGCCGAATCTGAAGGTTAATGTTATAAATATCATTACATTAATTAGACTGTTGGCTCATAAATGACTAGTGTTTTTTTGATAATCGTGAGAATCTTTCATAACGTATTAGTTTAGTAAACTAATTCATCAATTAACTAGTGTTGTGCCGACCCCAAGTAGAATAGGACAAGGGCAGAAAGATGATGATGACTCAGTTTTAATTTACAGAATCTACATATACTACTTATAATAGAAGGAAAGAAAGAAAGAAAAATTATGTAAATGTAAAACAAACAAACTTACATTCACTTACCACACAAACACACACCGCCTTATTACAAAACGTAGTTAAACCTGGTTTAACTTAGACTTGGTTTATCTCGCATGACGTCTCACTTCAATAATATTCAAAAGAAAGTGACAGCATGCGAGATAAACCAGGTCTAAGTTAAACCAGGTTTAACTACCTTTTGTAATAAGGCGGACACAGTTTGTGGGGTAAGTGAATGTAAGTTTGTTTGTTACGCTTTTACGCGAAAACTACTTAACCGATCACCATGGAACTTTGTACACATAGTCTTGGAGGCATTAGAAGTAACATATGATACTTTTTAGGGTTCCGTAGTCAACTAGGAACCCTTATAGTTTCGAAATGTCTGTCTGTCTGTCTGTCTGTCTGTCCGTCTGTCCGTCCTCGCTTAATCTCTGTGACCGTTAGCACTAGAAAGCTGAAATTTGGTACCAATATGTGTATCAATCACGCCGACAAAGTGCTAAAATAAAAATTGGAAAAAAATGTTTTATTAGGGTAGCCCCCCTATATGTAAAGTGGGAAGTGATTTTTTTTTTAATTTTAACCCTAACGTGTGATATATTGTTGGAAAGGTATTTAAAAATGAATAGGGGTTTACTAAAATCATTTTTTGATAATGTCAATAATTTCGGAAATAATCGCTCCAAAAGTAAAAAACAAAGCGTCCCCCCCCCTCTAACTTTTGAACCATAAGTTTAGAAAATACGAAAAAAATCTGAAAAGTAGAACTTTATAAGGACTTTCTAGGAAAATTATTTTGAACTTGGATGGAAACAACAGATGGAAACTGCAGTTAACCAATATAATTTGGTCCCTGAATCGTATGAGCGCCTATACAATCCAGAGGTCAAGTTTCATTGGCCCGTATTTCAAACAAAAAAAGAATTATTACTACGGAACCCTACACTGAGCGTGGCCCGACACGCTCTTGGCCGGTTTTATGAAAAAAAAAGATACAAATTTTCCACGCGCAACGAAGTCGCGGGTAACAGCTAGCAGCTAGCTAGTATTTAACTAAACCTCAAAGCCTCAAACCATTATTTAAGTAGGTAACATCTTTTAGTCGTTGACTGTACAATCTTACACGTGTAACGTTGATGTCGCAGTTAAGTCTAAAGTTATTGCGTTTAGTAAAAACTTGCCGAATTTGAAGGTTAACGTTATAAATATCATTAAATTAATTAGACTGTTGTATATATTATAATTTCATAAATTACTCGTGATAAAAATCGTGAGAATCTTTCATAACGTTTGAGGTCTACATACAGGGTGTAAATCAACCCATCATCACACAGCCGTCAACCATTGCAAGCATTCTTTATGTACATCAAGCTAAGTAGCAACAATTTTTGCTGGTAAACGATTTTTTTTTTGGGGTCAAAAATTGCATGTTACGGTAAAAATCAAAGTAGCACTCTTATGGCGAGGTTGCAGTACTTTGTTTTTATGTACGCACGACCTCACCCCCCGCCCTGCCGCGCGAGCGATATAATGCCTCAATTTTGACTGTTTTTTCTTCTTGGAGAAAAATGATAAAGAAATTATACAACATGTTTTCAACATTTACTTCAGAATAAAAAGTTCTATCTACTGATATAACTTTCATATAAATTCATGATGAAATTTCTTAGCAGTACACGTTTTAAATTGTGATTTAGAGTCATGTTTGATAAAAAAAAATGATCGAGGCGATCATTCTAAATCGCGTTTCTATCTTTACGATTTACTTGAGAGTATGTTTAATTTTTATGTAATGATTTTTATTTATTAAAAAACTCATATTTAGTTCGATTTTCAAAGGTTCAAAAATCTTAAAAAGTACTGCAACCCCGCCTTAAAACATAGCTACTGGATGCTTTAAATACTAAACAGGTCATAGAGGTAATTTAAGTAAAGTTATAACCTGAAAAACTAGTATTTACAAAAACAGCTGTGAAAACTTTGGAACTTTGACCCCCTATATCTCCGTAACTAGGGGGTTCCCAGGTATGGTCTAGAAAAAAAAAATGATAGCAGTGGTGAGGAGAACAAGTGCCCTTCGTTTGCGTTAAGGCTACTTTTACACCCTTTATAGGGGACGTTCTTAGGGTTCCGTACCCAAAGGGTAAAAACGGGACCCTATTACGAATCCCGGTCTCCGAACACGGGACCCTATTAAAAACTCCGGAGACATTGTAGCTATCAACACCTAAGTGTAAACACCTTTCGGGGATTACTTATTTATTTATCTATAATATGTATGTATTTAGAAATATATAAGTATGTTTATCAGTTGTCTAGTACCCATAACACAAGCTCTGCTTAGCTTGGGACTAGATGGCGTTGTGTGATAGTTGTGGAATATTATTATTATATTACTAGCTGACCCGGCAAACGTTGTTTTGCCATATAAATAATTTCAGAAAAAAAAAAAAAAGATGAAAAATAGATGTTGGCCGATTCTCATAGATACCCGATACGCACAAAAAATTTCATCAAAATCGGTCAAGCCGTTTCGGAGGAGTTTGGCATCGAAAACTGTGACACGAGAATTTTATATATTAGAAGATTATTATTACCGGCGTGATGCTATTTTTTTACTTGTTACTTGATGATTTTTAGTGGTCAATGACCTTATGTAGTTTTGTTTTGGTTTTCAAGCCAAAAAACCTTGGAAAATCAGTTTTTAAATGTTTTTTTCTTGTTTAGAAATATATCTTTCCCGTCGATCGAGTTTATCTCGATAGTAAAGTAGACCGTGTATTATTTCGGTTAAAACTCGTTTCATTGACGTAGGTATACCACGCGGCATATAAGTTGAACATGCGCAGTAGTCGTTTTTTAGACGTCCCATACAAATCAAGCAGGGAACCTGCGCAGAACGACGCCATTTTGTTTCAAGTTATTTGCCAAGGAGTCTACTAGCTTACATCTGTGATTTCTGGGGATCGGTGACCCCATTTAGTTTTGTTAACTAATGCAACAATTAATCAAAGTATCTGCGGTATTTCAGGCAAAAAACCTTTTTTTTTCAGTCTTGACTGACTGACTGACTCATCAACGCCCAGCCCAAACCCTTGGACCTAGAAAGCTGAAATTTTGCACAGATGTTTCCTTTATAATGTAGACAAGGAATAAGGAAGGATTTTTCGAAATTCAACCCCTAAGGTACTGGTATTCAGCTGCTTTCGGTAAGACTGGAAGCCGACCCCGATATGTAGACCCCTGTATCACGATAAAACAAAACCGATTTATAGACCTCTGCCAAACCCATCGGGGATTACAAGCGTGATGCTATGTTATGTGTTCACCATCATCATCATCATCATTTCAGCCGAAAGATGTCCACGACGACGTCCGTTATGTGTTACTTACTTGATGATCTTTATCGAGCAATGACTTTTATGTAGTTTTGTTTTGGTTTTCAAGCTAGAAAACCTTAGAAAATCAGTTTTTTTATGTTTTTCCTTATTTAGAAAAATACCTTTCTCGTCCATCGAGTTTATCTAGAATCTAGATAGTAAAATATGACCGTGTGTTATTTCGATTATAACTCGTTTGATTGACGTCAGTGCGTAGCGTGCCTTGGCATATAAAAATTTGCTTGTAATTTATCTACCCAAATATCATAAACCCTCTCTAATGCGTTCAAAAACCATAGGCAATGACCAGCATTACCAACCAGCAGAAATTAAAGAGTTTAAATTTGGAACAGGTGTCAAATTCAAGTGAGTGTGCTATTCTAGTATCTACATTAAAACAGATACCTATCGATACGAAACCCCAATTCAGTATGATTTTAATTATAAATCGCACGACATTTTGATCTCGAGTGACACAAGAATAGTGACTTTGTTCGTTTGCCTATGATTTAAAAAAAAATAACAGATATCCGAAACGCCGCCATTTCGAGCTGTCATTATTTGTTCGTTAGCTTTTTACTTCCAGTTACGAGTAGACAAATTTTCTGATAAATTCTTTATTTCTGTCGAAAATGAGTGATAGTGACTCAGAAATTAACATGAGCACTCCGCCAGATATCGTAAATGCAGCGACGAATGCAACTAATAACCTGTCTATTTTTTATTGCATTACACTGGTAACAATGCTGGTCATTTCCCTATGGTTCCTGAACCCATCATAGAGCCCTTATGATATTCGGGTAGATAAATTAGTGTATGCAACTATACATAATTAGGCATTACAACACTCGTGTGATGCTATTAAAAAACTCGCCTTCGGCTCGTTTCTTAAACCCACACTTGTGTTGTAATGCCCTTCATTATGCACAGTCGCATAAACTACTATCTTACCCATATGAAGCATCGATCACTAATATAGTGATCTATGTTATGAAGGGTAAAATTTTCTCACATTAGAAAAAATAAAGTTTGCATAAAATTAAAAGAAATAAATATATATTCATCTATCATTTATTCTCTGAGTGCGGTAGTTAATCATATAAGGTCCCATTTAAATAGATGGGATTTTAACTCAACGTTCAGTACGTCGAACCAAAGATATCCAAATTAAACTGATTTTGTTAAGGCTGGGTAATCAACATTTTTAGTGTTTTTCGTTACTTACCTGATTTTTTTTCTTGTAAATACTAATGCGTTTATCTCTTTTTTTTAACCATTGACAATCATTCAGACCACCAAAATAAGGATTTTGGTGAGAATTATTTTGTAAGTTTGTCCATCTATTTTAAAGGGATCTGATACCTATACTATTAATATAAATGCGAAAGCAACTCTGTCTGTCTGTTACTTAGCTTGGACTGCAGTCCACGGACAGTCTTCATTTGTTCATTGTCTTCGAATTGCACAAAAAATCGTAAAATTGACCAAAAATTCGTAAAATTGACCATTCATGATAGTAACTAACTGCGTCTGTGACCATTTTACGAATTTTCACGCAATTCATATTATTTTCCTACTATGATCTATTTTCCCAAATAGTCACAGACGCAGTTACTAGAAATGTCGATTTTACGCTTTTTAAGGCGGGGTTGCAGTACTTTTTAAGATTTTTGAACCTTTGAAAATCGAACTAAATATGAGTTTTTTAATAAATAAAAATCATTAAGTACATAAAAATTTAACATACTCTCAAGTAAATCGTAAAGATAGAAACGCGATTTAGAATGATCGGCTCGATCGTTTTTTTAATCAAACATGACTCTAAGGCTGAGGCTACAGTAGGCAGCGATTTGCGATGCGACTGGAAGAGCGAAATTTTTTGAACTGAATTGAATTGATGTACGGTGTAGCCATATACGTGAGCATTCATTTACTTGTTTTAATCGCTCATGTGTCGCAGGTCGCGTCGCGGCCTAATGTAGCTTCAGCCTAAATCACAATTTAAAACGTGTTCTGCTAAGATTTCATCATGAATTTATATGAAAGTTATATCAGTAGATAGAACTGTTTATTCTGAAGTAAATGTTGAAAACATATTGTATAATTTCTTTATCATTTGTCTCCAAGAAGAAAAAACAGTCAAAATTTAGGCATTATGTCGCTCGCGCGGCAGGGCGGGGGGTGAGGTCGTGCGTTCATAAAAACAAAGTACTGCAACCTCGCCTTAAGGCGCTAACAGCAACGAAACTAGCGCCACCCACATCTTATTTCTTTTACTCTAAAATCACATCAAATTTGAAAAATTTAGGATTTTTCAAATTTGATGTGATGTGACACTGCCATGCTAGTAAATTTATACCTGTAGTATTTTTAAAATCACTTTTCATGATTCTGGACTTGATAAATTAGGAGAATTACTGATTAAAGATAAAGTGGCCACTTTTGGCGGTAAATATAGCCTTAACGCAATTCATATTATGAACCGCTAAAGAGGCAATTTTAGACTCCTTGGTATTCAGCTGCATCCGGTTAGACTGGAAGCCGACCCCGACAAGGGTAAAAGGCTAGAGAGATGATGACGCAGGAGCTCCAAACCAGTATTTTATTTACACGCGCCATTATACGATTAAAATAAAAAATCGCATAAATGGGTTACTAAAACACGTGTAAACCAAAGGTGGACGATCTCTGAATTGTGTTCTCTATATTATATTTATCATCAAAAAAATCTACGGAATAAAGAGTTTTAATGATAAAACTAGAGATTTTTTTCGGATTACGCACGTCATTCTTGTAAATCATGTTTTTAGGGTTCCGTACCCAAAAGGTAATAATGGGACCCTATGAATTCACTATCCGTCTGTCACCAGGCTGTATCTCATGATCCCTGATAGCTAGACAGTCGAAAGGGGTTCGAACTTTTTTGTATGGGAGCTGGCATATCGACCCGCTGAAATAGCTCGGTAACGTGACACTTTGGGTACCGTGTTACTGGACATTTTTTGTTCGTCTATATGTCCTCTATCCATACATACTATACCACTTTCATCGTGGGCCGCGATTTCGAAAAAAAATCAAAATGGCGGACAGGTTGATATGCCACATCGGTTCTATCCCCTTTTCACAGATGATGTCCTTCTGTTGCCGCTTTAACAAAAAAATAAGTATAAGAAAAATAAAGGGGGGACCCCCTTTATTTTTCTTATATTTTTTTGATTCAATCTTGCCAGGCCCGCCGCTAGCTGTTTGTTCGCCCGCGTGCAAAACCGATTATGCCGCCCTACGACTACATATTATGCTGGGTTTTGTCAAAAAAAGGCTTTTTCATCATGGAAAGTAAAAGAAAAATTCGTAATGATTATAAAATATTTATTTTAATTAGGTAGGTACATTAATTATATTTGTTTACTGAAGTGTAAAACTAAGCCATACAATCATTATAAAAACTTAACTCTTCTTGCCTTTATATTTGCGAAATCTTCTATCACTTTTATTGTATCCAAGCTGTCTAAAATTTCATGTTCAATTGAAACTATAGCTAAATTACTTAGTCTCTGCTGGAGCATTGTTGATCTTAAATAGTTTTTAATAATTTTTAATTTTGAAAATGATCTTTCACCAGATGCAACTGAAACCGGCAGTGTAAGTAATATTCTTAGCGCTATTGCTGTGTTCGGAAATGTTGAAATTAAGTCATTGGTAAAAAGATATTGTAATATGGTTCGTGGATCATTAGACTGGTTTTCTGGAAAAATGCAACTTTAATGCAATGATTTCATTAAACAAATCAATACCGCCAATGTCTGAATCACTACTTGAATCATCTTTAAGTTTCAGATTTAAATCTTTACAGTGTTTCATTAACTCATCATTAGAGTACTTAATTAAATAAATTATCGCTAAAAAAGCCAAATACGTCGGTAAACGTTTGTAACTCTTCGAATCTATCCTTTAAAGAAGTTATTGTCTGATCTAAAATTCTAAAATAAAACTCTACTCTATTTGATTTTGGGGTCTACTAAAACTTCATCATGGTGTTCATATTGAAATTGAGTTGGTTTTTTTCTTGGACGAATGGTATTTATTGGTGGGAAATTTGTTTCAACATTGACTTCGTGAGCCACTTTGGAAGCTTCTGCCACAATTTCAAAGTGTTCATCCGTGCGATATTTTACACACTTAAAAAGTTTAATTATCATTAATTATTCCTAGACACACCTCAGAAGGACTATAACAACTTAATTGCAATTTAATTTGCGATCGTGACTGTTTATCCAGTATGCGAATTACGTACTAGTACCTTACTAACCTACCAACTGAGAAATAAGTTTTCAGGAGATTCCCCTAACTTTACCAGTCCTGTCTTTCATAGAGATATGTGACACTAGTCACTAACAATGGATACCTACTTCTATCGAATTTTGGGCGCCACCAAGCGGCGATGGGCGGTTGCATCGTCTAAAACGGTTGCCAATAGATGGCGATGTTAACGTAAAGATTGCGCCACGCGCCAGTCGGTTTTTTTGTTTTTTTTTTTTAAATATTACGTGATATGTCGCTCGATTTGCCGCCCCCTAGGTCGTGCCGCCCGCGTGCGGTGCACGCCCTGCACGCCCGCTTACGGCGGGCCTGAATCTTGCACATGGTACGGAACCTTTCCTGCGCGAGTCCGAGTCGCACTTGGCCGGTTTTTTATTATGAGTTTGCTAACTCATAATAAAAAACCGGCCAAATGCGAGTAGTTTACAAAAATAGATTTAAAAAAAAATTGTTAGATTAGTTATTATACCTAACTATTAATAGAACATAAGAAGTAGGTACCGGTAACTAGTTAGTTAAAAAAACATGCCGGTTTTAATTTTGTAGAAGAATAAAATTAACTGCGAGTATTTGTGAGGTTATTAACCATCAAGTTTACACGTGTCTAACTATAAACTTATTCATAGTTTTAAATAGGTACCTACTTTAAATTGTAATCTGCGGAAAACGTAGTGGGTAAATTTACTGTTTTTTTTTTTTTTTTTTTTAAAAACGTTGCCCCACACTAGGAATTTCTCCTGTATCGTGGACAAACATTGAAACTCACATACACAAACACGCCCAGACACTTTTTTTATTTTTAAATATAATATTTAATTTTTGTGTTAACCGACAAAAAAAAAGAGGATCTCCATCCGCAGATTTTTTTTTCAGAGAAATCATCATCATTCTTCTACCGATCGATATCCCAATTTATTTGGGGAAGGCGTATCAGGTTCTCATATTTCTTTGTGTATTGGCAGAATTATTACATACTAGCTTTTGCCAGCGGCTTCGCCCGCGTGAAAATGTCGATTTTCCATACAAACTTTCATCCCCTATTTAACTCCTTTAGGGGTTGAATTTCGAAAAATCCTTCCTTATTCCTTGTCTACATTATAAAGGGAACCTCTGTGCAAAATTTCAGCTTTCTAGGTCCAAGGGTTTGGGCTGGGCGTTGATGAGTCAGTCAGTCAGTCAGTCAGGACTTCTCTCTTTATTTATTAGATTGTGAATGAATATTTGGATAATAGTAAGTAATGTAGCATCAACATAGTACAAAAAGTACTACAGCGCCATCTATGGTACAAATGCAGAACTAACATCAAAATCCTGAATTGCGGAATTAAAGTTATCCGCGACTTGAAGACTTTATAGAACAACTCGATAACAACATGTTCTTCGTACCTACCCCTTTTTAAGCTATTGCATAGCTTCTATCGCGGGCCTTCAGCGTGGAGACTGGAGAGCGAATTCAGAAATTCAGATATTCAAGATTCAGTATAATTCAACCAGGTTGCTATGGTTACGGAAAATAACAAGGTTGTCAATGTCAACTGAGGTTGTCAAATTAAATAATTAATTATTTGCTGTTGATAAAAATGCTATGCAATAGCTTTACCGCGGCAGTCATTTAGTTAGTAACATTTAGTTTTTTTATTTGGGTTGGGTCTTGCTCAAGAGCCGTGCTTGCGACCACAAGACCTAGCAGGGAGTCAAATTCGATTGAATTTCATCGTTCTTTAATATTTTTTCATTGGCTCTTGTGATACAGGAACCCCTTTTTTTGTCGGTGGAAAATCATCAAATAACTCCTCCCGCTCTTGGGCAGAGCGAAAGGGAGTGTCAGACTTCTACTGACTAAAAACCACCCGTGTTCCTTCTGAGCCCTTTAATTAATTCGACGGTCGAACAAATGAGAAAAAAAGTTCTCACTAGTTCGACGGTCGAACAGATGAGAAAAAAAAAACTCACTAGTTCGACGATCGAACTAATGAATCGAACTAATGGGAATGAACGTTCCACCCACTTGATTGGTCGTTTTCTTGAGAAAGTTTCAATGTTTTAAATAAATTATAGGCATAAGTTTTTATTCTGGTATTCGGCTGCAATCCGGTTAGACTGGAAGCCGAGTAGCCGACCCCAACATAGTTTGGGAAAAGGCTAGAAAAATTATGATGAGAGTCATTTGTTATTCTTATTAGTCCTTATTTTTTTATGTAATTGTGAGTACTACGTAAACTGTCTAATAAGGTCAAGACCGCCAAGCGTAGAAAATGCGAAAGAAAAAAAAAACAAATTGTGTTTTTTTTCCGATTTTTTTTCAATGGTTCTTTCGAAAGTTTCATTGAATTTGTCGAAAGTTACATTGAATAATACAATGGCATTCGAAAGAAACGGGAATCTTTGCGGCATTTTTCAACACTAAGCCCGCCACACGATTCTCAAACCATCGTAACTCCTAAATTTTTGAAGAGTTCCATTGTATATCTCCGAAGACCAGCACCAGATCTTCACCAAATTAAAATGGGACCACCTCAGTAGTATACTCTTTCAAATAAAAAAAGAATTTTGAGAATCGGTCCACAAATGGGGGAGAAATCAGGTAACATACATAAAAAAAAATACATAGAAAGAACCTCCTCCTCTTTTTTAAAGTCGGTTAAAAACTAAAGACAATCGCATAATTTTATACAAATTATTTTCTATTGCTCTGACTCTGATAATAATATGGGTTTGTTTAAGTTCAAATTCAATGCAGACTAGTAAAAATAATAAAAAAGTTGGAATAACTTACGTTCAAATGATGTCGGGTGCCATTTTCAAACATATAGGAATGTGAGTTCGGTCGCAATTCCATTTTCAAACACTCCACAGACAACATTTTATTACTTATCTTTTTAAAATTATACTTTTCCACGACATAGTAAAGTCACTGGCTGACATGTAAACATGCTTTGCGAAAAAAGAAAAGTTAATATTTTGAATTATTTACACCTAGATATTTATGATGCAATAAGAACTCCTTGCTTATTCGAAAATAAACAAAACAATTTTGAAAAATGGAAACGCCCACCCATCGACACTTCCTAGTGTAAAAAAAAATAATGACGCTGCAACCAAAAGCAAAAAATTATAATCACTGTATCCATGTAATCCTTAACACTATTTTAATTCACTTATTAAAACAAAAGTAGCTAGTTTCAATTAAAAAAAAAAATAACGCACAAGTCACAGGAACAAAATAAAAAAAAAAAAAAACACTCTGCAAAGAGGTCTGAAACGACAGAGAGTTTGTCTATAAATGAAAGCTACGCTATGATTAAATTATTCCGAAATATTCGCAAACCTACACGTCACTGAAGATAATACAGTATGCGTTTTGCATCCCAACAATGGACTTAATAATTTTCCCAGACGTAAGTACTTATTGGCCTTGGTTGGAAACAACTGGAAGTTAAGATGGCCTTTGCCCAGCTGTGGGATGACGCAAGCTAACAGTACCTACCAGTAGGTAATACAGAGATTGGGAAAAGTGGATTTTATTTGGCTTAACTTCAGGAGAATAAGAGGTTGCCCTTTTAATGACGTGAAGTTCAAAGAGGGGGGGGGGGGTCCGATAAAAGGGCTAGCGTGAAAATTACGTGTATTTAACGGAAAAAAGGTGTGGCTATTGGGCTGAGGCTACAGTAGGCAGCGATTTGCGATGCGACTGGAAGAGCGAAACGAGAAAAACATGGTATGGCTACATTACAAGCGAAATTCCGGCGTATATTCGGCGATGACATGGCTACAGTACACATGCTCAACAACGAATTAGTAAGAGCGGTTCATGCGGCTACACTATAAAAAGAGAAAAACAGCGATTTCGCTGAGAATTCGCTAGTTCATCGCATTTTAATGATCTTAAAACATTCGCGGCGACTCCGTGTCAAGATGGCTACATAGAGGGAGCACACACAGGCGACACATGCATGAAGGTATAGATAAATAATGCGACGCGCGCGGGGCGCTAGGGGAGGTTGTTTAGTTCGTACGCGGCATTCACATCACACAGTCGATAGGTTGCTGTAGCTTTGTGTAAACGTAACGTGTATTATTTTCAATGGCTTTGTCAAAACCAAACCTTGTATTTCTGCTTGAAAGAAAAAAAAAACTCCTTTATTTCTGCCCACAAACGTTTAATAAGTACTTTATTTTTGTGTGCTCCATGTTTAGCCATCCATATTGCAGGACGTGCTTAAATTTCGGATACAAACAACTCAACGTCCATCGTAGATTCATAGACAAACCTCTTTAAATGAGCGATCAAAACAAACTGGTTTGAACGTGTCGCACACTGTCATGAGCGAACGCTCAGTCCGATGTCCGTAGCGTGATTATGTAGCCACTTGACAGCGGACCCACTAAAATAGTAACTTTGAACTTCTCGCAAAATAAATCGCTCATTCATTTAAATTCGCTCAAATAATGTAGCCATTTAATATAACTGACGAGCATTTGTTTTTTACGTTCTGAAGTACAGTTGTAATGTAGCCGCTATCATAACAATGACTCAATTTGAATCGGTCGTTTTCTTAGAACGCGATCAAATCAACCATCGCGGTTTACTATACGCATAATGTAGCCACACGCATATTTAGCCGCACTATTGAACTAGTTGTGCAAGTGAGAAATTTTCTAATAAATTCGCTTCAATTTCGCTCATATGTTGATGTAGCCGATGCCGTGATTTCAGTAATGTTGTTCCTATCGCATAAAGAAATCAAAGATCGCTAGTAATATTTGATGTACGGTGTAGCCATATACGTCAGCATTCATTTACTTGTTTTAATCGCTCATGTGTCGCAGGTCGCGTCGCGGCCTAATGTAGCCTCAGCCTTGCCAATATCGCATTGAATTGAGTTTTCTGACATCGAAAAAACCTGAACAAACTTCCTGATTTTTTTCAATGATAAAAATACTGGTAGACCCAAAGGTAGAGAATGCCTGCGCAGCTATTATGGACGCATTCCCGATTGATAAGTCAAATCATTACTTTTTTAAACAAAAGTATGTTTATTAAATACAATGCTTTGTATTTTTAAAATGTTTTTGCTGCTTATTGTAGATAGATGTGCAAGGTACAATTCTTAACTATAAATATAATTTTAGATATGTCCAGTTTCTCAATAAATGTACCGAAGTGAAAAATTTTACTTCGGTACATTTATTGAGAAAAAGAAACAAAAGTATGTTTATTAAATACAATGCTTTGTATTTAATAAACATACTTTTGTTTAAAAAAGTAATGATTTGACTTATCAATCGGGAATGCGTCCTTAACCACTAATGTGCATGAAGTTTAAATAAAAAATCTGATACAGGTTTACACGTCATAATCCAAAGAGTAGATCTGGGACTACGTAGAGGCCTTTAGACATTAGGACACGGAAAAAAAAGCCCTAGCATAACCATAAGCAGCCTGTATTGTTCACACTGTTGAGAACTTGAGACACAAGCAAAGAAACGATGGATGGATGACGAGAAACAGAGAGGTTTTTTTTTTGTTTTTGTTTTTTTTTTTTGGGATAAGGGCAAGAGTATGATGGGAGCTGGGACACAAGCCTAGGGAATGCAATCTCGAGACGAGATCGCTAAGTCGAGATCTCGAGGGATCAGAAATTCAATCTCGGCGAGATCTCGGCATTTTCGAGATCTCGAATGGATTTCAAATAGTATTGTTTTAATTAGATGACTGACACATGATTGAAACTGCTTAGTAGTTGTGATTACGATGCGAGTAAAATACAACATGAATTATTGAAAAAAAACATTATTTTTAACCGACTTCCCAAAAAGGAGGAGGTTCTCAATTCGGTTGGTTATTTTTTTTTTTTTTTTTTTACTTATGTTAGGTACCTAATGTTAACGAACACAAAATTTCAGACCCGTAAAATCTCTTTTATAGAAAGTACTTATTTTATATTGAAAAGATATGGATAATGAAAAACAAAAAAAAACCTATTTCTAAAATCACTCCTAAACTAAGAGTAATTTTGGAAATAGCTTCTGTTCTAAATAACAGATTGTACCTAAAACAGCGTAAGCGAATGCAGTCCGACACAGTGCATCGCAGGGAAACCCCCGATTTGAGGGGAATCCCCCGATTTGCGGGGAATTGAAGGTTAGCGCGTGGAGAGAGCCTGGGGAATAACATAAATCGGTGAATTTCGGGGAATCCCGACTCGCTCACGCGCAGGTAACACGCGACATGCCTCGCAACTACTGCCACTCGATCCCGTTAATCTCGGCCGAGATCTCGACATTTTATGCTTCGAGATTGATCTCGAAAAATGAGGCGAGATCTCGGGTATTCGGGATCTCGCGAGATCGAGATTGCATTCCCTACACAAGCCTCTTCTCTATGAGGAGGCAGGTTAATAGATGTCGCGTCTTCGAATAAAAAAATCGACATTTCACTGCTAGAACATGTCAATTTCCTCACGAATTCACGATGATACCCTTCACCGTTTTGCGCGCAGTGGTGATGAATTAAATTACACAAAGTTCGAACCCACGACTAGTAAGTCGGGGCCTCCACCAATGGGCCAAGGCTGCTATAAAAATGCCCTATTATAGCAACCCGGATAACCTAATCACTATCGATCACATAGATTTGACGCACGAAAAGTAAAGTCTCACAAAAAAGCACAATAATTCACTTAAAAATGAATTTGTCAGTATCACTCAAAAATTTATTCCAACTAACTTTTTTCACCGTTTTCCCCACCTTGAATGTAGGCCTGTACCACTCACTATTTAGTGGGTGGGGTTAAGTCCGACCTCCCATTGGCATTTTAGGTTTTACTCATTTAATTTTATCACGTCTACTATTTAATACCGTTATTTTTGTTTTTCTTGGTAGGTATGTAAATTATTCGTCTAGGAAAAATACCGAGAATGGCTGATGCATCCGTGCAGTCTTTTGTGGCAGGTTTAGGTAGGTACTCAAAAATCTAGAATCTTCTTAACGTGTCAAATTGTCTTAAATATAAGGTCCCATTAAAATAGATAGACAAAGAAGATTTAAGAAATCATTCACCACCAAAATAAGGACAATGAAAAAATAAGAAAAACGCATTAGATACTTACAAGAAAACTATCGAAAATGGACTAACAATGTTAGTTACCCAACATTTTAGGTCAAAATAAAATCAATTTAATCAGTGTTTTTTGTGCTTGTATACAAATAGTTTATTGTGCCTATTAGGTACATTACATGTAAATGTGTTTGGAGCCCCCATTTAAGCAAACAATGCCTACATTAGAAGGCTGCGCTCTTTCTACAGTTTCTACATCATTGTCGTACACTTACTCGAGTTAATTAATTCTATGATGTACCTACCAAGGGTAAAATGCAATGTAAGTATTTTTTTCTGTATTTATTACATAAGTGGCTATCTTTTGTTAGACGTACTGAACGCTGTGCTATCCATCTATATTAAAAGGACCTTACATATTTGATAATAAGAAGTCTGACAGCGGAGAATAGAAGCAGAGAACGTGTTACACCGACCCCAAATAGAATAGGACAAGGTCAAGAAGATGATGATGTATTTGGTAATAACACACGGAGACGTGGTCTTAACTGCTGGCCTCCTAGAGAAGCTTAGAGTCACGCAACGAGCCATGGAGAGAACAATGCTCGGAGTTTCAAAGCGCGATAAAATGCGGACTAAAGAAATTTGCCGAAGAACCAGGGTCACCGACATAGCTCTCAGAAATGCTAGATCGCTCGAGGAACCGACAACAGATGGGGAAGGTTCTCGAGTGGCAACCACGAACCGGAAAACGCAGCGTTGGTAGGCCTCCCACCAGGTGGACCGATGACATCGTGAGAGTCGCGGGCAACCGATGGATGCAAACGGTAGGTTGCCGTTCGTTATGTCGTTCAGGCTCTAGGATGATTTTTGGCTCAAAATTTGCGAACTCTGCTCGCTGATGCTGTCATAACATAGAAGGTGATGGAAGGATCACAATGAAGTTTCATTTAATTGAATTAAAATAAAGCAACTAAACTAAAAAAAAAAAGCGTAAAAAACACCTCGACGCTGTCATCTAGTGCGATTTCATTATAGAATAATAAGACCTTCGTACCTACGTCTCCAAATTTCAACGTTAGGAATTTTGTCTTCTAGCTTTATAACGACCTTTGAACGCTACATGGCTTTTAGGTTGCAGTCCAAGAATACACATATTTCTCTAAACGTCTTGAAGTAGACAATAACGCCACCACTAGTACTAGTAATGAAAGTTTGTCATCATTCTCCTGCCCTTATCCCAATTTATTTCGAGTCGGTGAGCAAGTCTCTTTCTTCCATACTTCTCTTTTACTCGTTTTCTCAGCAGTCATCTCCTTTCAAGCCATATTATCCTGACAAAGTTCATCCATCGTTTCTTTGTCTTACGTCTTCCTCTGCTCTAAGGCCCAGATTCAGAGACCACACTTTGACTTTACTACACTTTTCTTTTGTAGGAAATTAGTTTAACACGAAGGACTACATTATTTAAACGCATAATAATTTAATAATGCAAAGTTTACTTTGAGGCCAAGTCATGATTATCGACTACTTCGCCTTTACTAAGTAAAGAACAGCTTGAAGTAGATCTTTCCATCAAAGTAAAGTCAAAGTGTGGTCTCTGAATCTGGGCTGTATAGCCATATACATTCATACTCATCATTTTCGTCACTACATTTCCCCCATTCCTCCGCATCACATGTCCATACCACGATAACCGATTACCACACAACTTTTCAGTCACCGTGGTTAATCAGTCTTCCAGGATTCCACTTTTCCTCCTCAGGAGGGATTTGTGAAATAAGCCGGTTTCCCACCTTCCAAAAAAAGGTGGTTAATCAAAGAATGTTTTTCTACAGCCAAGTTAAAAGGGTTGACAATAAGCATTATGGGAACCCGTTTCGCGTATTTTTTTCTAAGATTCTATTTGAGCTTCAAAGTTCTGAATTACATGATTAATAATAATATATCTTAGCTTCCTTCTACATTGAAGTAGCATTGAAATAAACCTAACGGTATTTAAATGTCATTAGTTTTTCTTCATGCATAATTATGAGAGGTCTGGTTTTTGGCTAGGCGGTCAGCACGTGTAACCTACGTCAGAGTATGAAACGTCACGCCTTCCGCCCATCGACGAGTTATTCCGTTCGGATCCCCAAAAACTGATACCCTAGCTAGGGGATCCGTTTTATTATAAATTAATTTCACAGCACGATGTATGCATACCTACGTGATATTGAAATACCGTAAGCAAAGTCGAAAGGAACCTGTAATCTCAAACAGGCGAGATATTTTTGATCTGATGATGAATAATGATGATGCAATGGAGTTAAACTAATCGACCGTAAACGCAACACCACACTGCTTTTTTTTTCTCCTGCACTTGACTTCAATATTTCCCCAAGGGCAGAGATGAGGTCGACGATGGAACGAGCTTACCCAGAAGAAGCCTATTTACTCGCGACTTAAATAGATTAGAGATATATGATCTCGGAAAAACCGACGCAGGCAGGGAGTTCCACTCCTTGGCTGTGGGCATAATAAAGGACTTAGCAAAACGCTTCGTTCGAATGTGTGGAAGGTCGACTAAGTATGGGTGATAACCTGCAGTACGTCTAGTCTCACGATGGAAGAAGGGAGATGGAGGAATCAGTCCGTGGAGCTCCTGCGCACACTCTCCGAAGTACAGTCTGTAGAAGACCGACAGACTTGAGACTTTGCGGCGGTGGGCCAGGCTATGTAGCTTGGCAACCAGCTTATCGTTACTGCGCTCCTCACTTTTGTTACTCAAAAAGCCGCTATGGGCTGGCTATGTCTGCCGTATGCCCAACGAGCAATGGGACAAAACAACCACGTTGTGAAACCTTGACACAGCCAGAAGGCGACGCGTTAAACCTCGTAGGAGATGGCGGGACGAGCTGGACAGAACCAACGACCAGTGGTCCACATTGGCCCTGGATGGTATGGAAGTCATGGGGGAGGCCTTTGCCCAGCAGTGGGATGCCACAGGCTAACAGGAACAGATGATGATGATGATCAAGCCATTTTAAAAGAGTATAACCATGGAGTTTCTTGCCGGTTATTGGAGAAAGGTTCAGGAAACGACTGACCCGAACCGTGCACCTTTTTGTCGACGTTAAAGTGCCCATGTAGGCCAACGTGAAATATTTTGGTTTTGATGCCATTTAGCCGATTTCGGCCACAGCGACTGCATTCGATGGTTGTCAAGAGCTTTGGCGTGTTGCTCTTTCATGGGCTCTTAAGTGGCTAGCATATCCAACTTTGGCTGCACAAAGCGGACATGCCAGAAGATAATTGACAACATTGTAGGGTATAGCTGTAGGTGGTCTAGCTGACTCTAGCTTTAAAGTCATCGAGCTTTTCGAGGGTGGGAAATCGTCAAATTACGCCTCCCGCTCTGGGTATAGCGGTAGGAGTTCAAACTTAGTTTACGGATTGTCAGACCGTACTGATACTGTTAGCGTGCATCATCCCACTGCCAACCCGCACTGGGCCCGCGTGGTGGATTATAGCCCATCCCTTTCCTAGAGAGGAGGCCTGAGTCCCTGCAGTGGGAACATTATAGGCTGATGATGATGATGATCCCACTGCTGGGCAAAGGCCTCTTCCCATGACTTCTAATTGTTTCGATCTAAGGCCAATGTGGACCACTGGTCGCTGCTCTTGTCCAGATCGTCTCGTTGTTAGACCGACATTCTGATTCTGATTCTAATCAGAATCAGAATGTCGGTCTAACAACGAGACCGACACTTTTGCAACGCTATGCTACGCCGAGCGATTTTGTAACGCTACGGTCTACCGTAGCGTTACAAAATCGCGACTGCTAAGCATGAGAGCCTGGGTTCGATGCCCAAGTCGGGCAAATTGGTATTGGGTTTTTTCAACAGGAGTTTCTCAATACCAGCCACGGAGTCTGGATTTGTGCCCGGCTTATGGCAATAGGCTGGCCACCTATTACATACTAGAACTTTTAAACTTGGCATGATGTGGGTGTACAATTAGATCCATCTTCTTACCCTTCGGTGTAGGGCTTTCCATCCGGAGTTCCGTAACTCCGGAGTTTCGGAGCGATTTTAAGCATTTTTTAAATCCGGAGTTAAATAGAACACCGGAGTTGAAACCGGCTTTCAAAAACCATGTAAACATTATTTACAAAACGACGAAAACTTTAATTTTATTATCACTTGCCAAACAAATGTTTATTTTTTATGATTGTTGATTGTTTTAATATTTTATAATGCTTATTAGTTGTCTGTGACCCTGGTTCTTCAGCGAATTTCCTCATTTCGGATTTTATCGCATAAAGAAACTCCGAGCTGAGAGAGCTATCTCTCCATGGCTCGTTGCGTGATTCTAAGCTTTTCTAAGAGGCCAGCAGTTAAGGACCATGTCTCTGCGCCATATGTCATCACTGGCAAGTCCTGGCAACACACACTGGTTATTTATACACCCTCGTCTTGAGGTACTGCGGAACTTTGGACGAAAAGATGTATTTTATTTTATTAACCGACTTCTAAAAAAAGAAGGAGGTTCTCAATTCGGATGTTTGTTTGTTATTTTTTTTTTTTTATGTTTTTTATTTTTATATGGGCTTACTCTTGACCTCAATCTTGCCCTAAGGGCAGAGATGAGGTCGACGATGGAACGAGCTTACCCAGAAGAAGCCTATTTACTCGCGACTTAAATAGAATCGATGTCGCGTAGTTTCCCGAACGCGGGCAGCGTTCGGGTTGGATTCTTTGGGCGTCCTCTTTGTCGAATTTAGACCTAACTAGTTTAACAGTTTGTCCAAGGTAGACATAACTATCGACAACTTCGAGAGTATCGCTCCCAACAATTAGGTACCGGTACGGGTGGAACACGGACATTTGACATAACTTTCGTCTTGTCCACGTTCATTTTAAGACCCACCTGTTGAGAAACGTTACTGAGGTCCCTGAGCATTGTGGTAATATCCTCCAGCGATTCAGCCATGATGACTATATCATCGGCAAAACGAAGGTGAGTGATATTTTTCTTATTGATCCGTCCCAGTCCAAGAGCTTGAAATCCTCCAGTGCGTTCGTGAACAGTTTCGGAGAAATAACGTCTCCCTGTCTTACGCCTCTTTGCAATTTAATTGGTTTCGTGCTCTCGTCCTGTAATAGGATCGACATAGTGGCGTTTCTATACATACACTTCAGCATTTCGATATACCTATAGTCGATACAGCATCGCTGAAGACACTGTTACACCGCCCAGGTTTCGATTGAATCGAAGGATTTTTCATAGTCCACAAACGCTAGACATAATGGCCGATTGTACTTCTCAGTCTTCTGAATAATCTGGCGGAGCGTATGGACGTGGTCCATGGTGCTGAAGCCTTTTCGGCAACCGGCTTCTTCGGGAGGCTGGAAGTCATAAAACCTGTGTTCGAGACGGTTCGTAATGACCCTCGAGAGCATCTCAGGAGTGAGACAGGTCTATAATTCTTCAATAGGGTGTTGTAGGTGACAACACCCTATTGAAGAAGAGCACCACCACACTCCTGTGTCAAGCTTCTGGCGTAGTACCTTCGAGTAGGACGGAGTTAAACAACTTGTGGAGGACAAAAATCCGACATCTAGCCCTCAGAATATGCAATTTGAAGTGGCAATGGGCAGGCCATACCGCTCGAAGAACGGACAACCGATGGGGAAGAAAGGTTCTCGAGTGGCGACCACGAACCGGAAGATGCAGCGTTGGTAGGCCTCCCACCAGGTGGACCTACGACATCGTGAGAGTTGCGGGCAATCGGTGGATGTAAACGGCAGGCTGCCGTTCTTTACAGCGTTCTATGGGGGAAGCCTTTGTCCAGCAGTGGACACCTTATGGCTGATGATGATAAGTTGTCTATTATAACGTCTGTCTGTCAGGCATTAAATTTTCAAAAAAAAAAAGTTTATTTTTTATTAAAAATTATTAAGTATTCTTGTCAAACAAATGTTCATTTTTAATGATTTTTGATTGTTTTAATATTTTATAATGCGTATTAGTTAACTATTATAACTTTTGTCTGTCAGACGGTAAATTTTTAAACAAAAACACTGATTTCTTCTAATAAATAAAGAGAGAAGTCCTGACTGACTGACTGACTGACTGACTCATCAACGCCCAGCCCAAACCCTTGGACCTAGAAAGCTGAAATTTTGCACAGAGGTTCCCTTTATAATGTAGACAAGGAATAAGGAAGGATTTTTCGAAATTCAACCCCTAAGGGAGTTAAATAGGGGATGAAAGTTTGTATGGAAAATCGTCATTTTCACGCGGGCGAAGCCGCTGGCAAAAGCTAGTAACAAATAAAACTTCTATTGATTAAAATAAAGGGCCTTTTTATTAATTTCTAAAAAAACTGTCAACTCCGGAGCCAACTCCGGAGTTCCGGATTTGATTGCTCAACATCGTAACTAGCTCCGGAGTTGATAACTATCCGAGTTTGAAAGCCCTACTTCGGTGATTACCGGCGTGATATGTTTATTTGAATTTCCTGCCATTTAAATAATAGGAAAGAGTAGTTTGCATGCGAATCTTCTAAAACTAGAGGTTAAATTAATAACAAAATCTTGATTTAAATAATCAGGTTCTACGGTTACGACTTACGCGCTTACACGTGTTATGCACAGGTTGTTGTCAAAACTGTGTTGTTTTTATTACACGACTGCCCCAAAAAAAAAAAGAGTGTTATGTTTTTAGCGTTCATGTATTGTATGTCTGTGAGTTTCTTTATTTAATTTTATTGATAAATTATTTTTTTTTAACAGGTAAAGAGCTCCTAGAAGGATTTGGGGGAGGTCTTTGCCCAGCAGTGGGACAGTACAGGACCACATTTAAAAAAAAATACATTTCACTTTTAGAATTTTAATATTATTAATCACTAGCAACCCATTGCTCACCGACCGCAGGTCCGCCCCTACAGTGGCCGGAGAGCGTCGCGGGCTGGCATGAGTAATGATTCTGAGGGGTCTTCAGAGTACCTATGCTTTACTCATCATCATCATCATTTGAGCCGAAGGACGTTCACTGCTGGACATTTCTTTATTCGTTAACATTATTTATTAAGTGTGACTATAAAAGCCGCAGCATCGAAGATCGATTTGAATAACTAACCTTCCATATTGAAGCCCCTTTGCGCCCTAATAGGCCTTTGGTCCCGGTTATCATTGGAAAAAGATTTGACAGTTGTTACAAGTAGTTCGGAATAGGTAAGAGCCTATATTATCATCAACCGGACAAGGACAAAAAACTAGACTCTATGGTTGCCACCTGTAGCCACTTTATTAATATTATTACGAGTTTGTATTTGTCTTCCACTGTTCGCACAGACCTATGTATGCAAGTAGTCAGCTTATAAGTTTGCAATAATTTATATTAAAATTTTATGAGAGATAAGAATTGAAGTTGCAAAATAAAAAGAACGTCCTGTATGTTAGTTAGCATTGAAAGAACATTGGCAGCAAAATAGTTGACAAAAATTATAGTGTCTAGAAATATCATAAATATAAAATGAGTTAAATTATTTTTCTATGATTTTTCAAACAAAAAAAAATATTTTTTAAGGTCGCCGTAAAAAACATACATTTTTGGGACTATCAAATGACTTTTACACTATTCAAGTGTTGCCATTTACTATATTTATTCAATTTTCATGTAAAACCACCAAAATAACACAAAATACAACATAATATATTTTTGAAATAACTATCAGTACTAATAAAAGTTTTTTATTTTTTAAAAACGTTTCATAAAAATAATTTCTTGAAATAATTAAACATTATCGCAATCATAATGTTAAATCGCGCTGGAGTAACAATTCTATTTAATGCTATAGCAACACCAGCTTAAATGAAATGTCAATGTCACGTCACAAAACGCGGCCTGTCACTGATGCCAAAGAGCTTTTCGTGCTGTTGTGTTCGTGTTATTTTCTATTTTCTTATTTCTCTTTGACTTGGATTGCTTACGGACTGATTTTCCCTTCGCTTTGAGTGACTTGTGCGTGCCTTCTGATCTTGCCCTACGTGACTGTGCTACTGCCCCTTTGGACTCAGATTTTGCCTCATTGTTTGGATTGTTGAACGTGCGATTTGAACCACTATTGGGAGACCGTAGCAGATTAACCCGAATCCTATGTGTTAATTGCAACATTTGCATTAACACGTTGCGCCGTTATCCTGTCTTGACACTCGATCCAAGAGTCACTAGTTTACTCTGTACCTGGGTGTACCCACTCATAGTAAGTACCTACATAACTTGAAATAAAATTATAAAAGCTCAAATGAAACAATTATTAACTATTCAATATGGACTGCTAGCTGTTACTGTGATTGTAACTGTTTTATTTTATTATCATCTCGTTTCCAGATAACTGAGGAGGACTATAATTATGTGAAGCATGCAGAGATCTTGCAATGTTTGCAATTAATCAATCTCTCCAGCATGAAGTTTCTGGTAGTGGTGATCAGCATGCTGGACCGAGTCACAGAGGCCATACTCATGTGAGTCTCTTATGTGGATGCTCAATACTACGCAGACAGAGCGATAAAATATTAAGAGACACCCCTACTGATTTACAACGCTCTATCATAGCTATGTTTTATAGAAAACAGGCTTGCACCACGACAGGTATGTTACAAGTGATGTTTATAATTGTTACTAGCCGTTCACAAAACATAATAATAATTGCTATGTGATGTTTATTTTCACACACATGTCTTTTACATATAAGTGTCCATTGTTAAATAAAAATAGAAAACAGTAGCCTACCAGTTTCAGGAACAGGTAGATCATAGTGTTAAACTATTTTAAATTATTTCTTTCAGATAACAGTCTGATCGTGTGTGCCATGCATGTTGGTTAAGCACGCAGAGAGAGGCTCGGTGTATGAGCATTATTGATGAGGCCAGATCTGACATTAATGTAGGCACCAGTAGAAAACCAGTCATCGGAACCAGTATCGTCAAACCAACAAGAGGCACCAAACACAGTTGAGTTACCGGAGTACAGACGAGCAGCAAACACAAAATATAGCGTGTGCACAATAAAAGAGTGTTTAGAATTAAGAATTGTTTCATTTATTATTATTTTAAAGTATGATGAATGCTGCACCTAGGCAAATCATGCCTTTTCCCCGTAGAGGTAGGCAGAGAAAACATGCTTCATCTTGCTACAATCCTGGCAAACATTTTTTGCCTTTTCTTACATTCATCAATCTACATGGCAACCATAGACCGTTAAAGAAATCTTCTAGGCCTAGGTACTTTTGTGCAATACAAGTAGAATCCCCAGCGATGTATGTACTTATCTATAAATATTTTGTTATTACACATTACCTACAGGTTGACTGACTTTGACAATTGAAGGTCCAAAAAATACATTTATATTATAGAAAACAATATTAAATGCTCAACTCTGTAGATAATCATGTTATGTTGAGAATTCATTAGCCACTCAAACGTCCCGGCCGCTTCGGCGACGTTTTTCATTATGATAGCAACAGAAAACCACTGAACGTATGAATTTCTTCAAGTGACATAAGACATAACCTAAAAAAGTTCAAACCTAAATATATTTTTTTTGGAGCCCTACCAGGACATAATTCTTGAACAAAGTTACTCAGGGGCTGAAGCTTAACATTTTAAGATATTTTTGACATGTAGACACTACCATTTCTTCTCAACTATTTTAATGTATGAACGGCTGCCATTGTTCTTTAGTTTATGCAACTTACATTTTTTTTAATAAACAGCCGAAAGATTTATAGTTTCAACTAAAGAAAAACAGTTTTAATATTAATCTCAATATTTTAATATTTTTACCCGTTACGAGCCTAAATAATCAGGGTGGATCCGACATCCAAACGGTTTCGTATACTCAGTACATACATACATACAACAGTACCTTTGTGCTCTTCTATTTTTTGTTTTTTCCTTTTTTGTATTTTGTGTGTTCGGGAATTAATATAGGTATTATCCTGATTTTTCATTTTTCATTTTGACGTGTAGGTCCAGGTTTTACTATTTTTAGGATACAGCAGTTTTTCTCATTTTAATTTTCTAAAAAAATTCTCTATGAGAAATTATAAATCAAGCCACATTTTTTTTTATATGCCCACGGAACCGTACAGGACCTCTCATTATCTCTACATTGATAACTAGGCTTTCTGTTCCGCGCGTTTTTTTTTTGTTGGATGGTGGGAAATCATCAAATTAATGACTCTTCCCGCTCTATGTAGAGCGGTAGGGAGTGTCAGACTTCTACTGACTAAAAACCACCCATGTTCCTTCTTAGCCCTTTGTGTCCGTGGCCGCGGTATCTCTTACGAACAACCCGCAGCCCCAACGGGGTTGCGACCTTAATTTGCGTGAAGTTGTTATGAAAAAATATGATTTCCCCTTTTTGAGTCGAACTTTGTTACCAATAGGGAATATTCATGTTTTTCTTTTTTGTCTTAAATTAATAGTTTACTATTTTATAACGTAGAAAAAAATATTAACGGGCTTCAAAATACTCTAGATATTTTTAAAAATGAAATTTAAAACTTTTAAAAAATGTAAGCAGTTCAAACGCCGCCATTTTGCGCGCGCTTTGCGTGACGTCACATGACACGTCCAGTGGGTGTTTCACAGAACATAATATACCTTAACGGGATACAATATCGTGTCAGATGACGTCACATTTCGTTCGACCAGTGGTGGCGCGTTTTGGAAGTTTGAATTTCGCTCCCTTATTTTGCACTTTTTGAATATTATTTTAGGGGTTTAAATAATAAGTAAATAAAAAAAAATCCTTTTCATTATAATATTACGATAATAAGTATTCGAGAAAAAAATATTTTAGGCCATTTCAAATTTTATGCATATTCCCTATTGTAAGGGTTTTTTCTTGCACGGAACCGTAATCCTTTTTTGGGGTCCGTTGTCGAACGGCTAAAACGGAACTCTTATACTAGGTATTCGTCAATGTGACAGTAAAAGTCTCGTCAAAATCGGACCAGCCGATTCGGAGATTATGCGGAACAAACAGTTTTTTGTTTAACTAGCCTATTGTGTCCCACTGCTGGGCAAAGGCCTCCCCCGTTTCTTTCCAGCTCTCCCGGTGTTGTGCCTTCTTTGGCCAATCGGTCACGAACGAGTCCCAGATCGTATAACAAACAGATAATACTTTTTTAACCCCGACGGAAAAACGATGGGTTGTTATAAGTTTGACGTATCTGGCTGTCTGTGTGTGTGTCTGTCTGTGGCATCGTAGCTCCCGAAAACATGAACCGATTTTGATTTTTTTTTAAACGGTTTTATTTAGCTCACCCAGTTTGTTTTATTATTTATTCTTGGATCAAATTTAGTAATTCAAATTTCACCCACTTCCAGTCAACCGATTAATCAGAAATTTTGTATACACATTGGATTTTGGTGACAATACAATTATGTTTATTCATTATCATTATAAATTCAAGATGGCCGCCGCTACAAAATGGCGGATAATTTATGTTTTATTAATCCCATCAATATGGGTATCAAATGAAAGGGCTCAACAAGTAGAATACAATATACTATAAAAAATTGAAATCCAAGATGGCGGCCGCTACAAAATGGCGGATAATTTATTTATGTTTTATTAATCCCATCAATATGGGTATCAAATGAAAGGGCTCAACAAGCAGAATACAATATACTATAAAAAATTGAAATCCAAGATGGCGGCCGCTACAAAATGACGGATAACGTAGGTTTTATCAATCCCATCAATATGGGTATCAAATGAAAGGGCTCAACAAGCAGAATACAATATACTATAAAAAATTTAAATACAAGATGGCGGCCGCTACAAAATGGCGGATAACGTAGGTTTTATCGATCCCATCAATATGGGTATCAAATGAAAGTGCTCAACCAGTATAATACAATATACTATATAAAATTAAAATCCAAGATGGCGGCCCCTTTAAACAGAATGCGAAATAAAAACTAAAAACTAGAAAATAAAAAATAGGTAAAAAAACTTTTTAAGTTAAACGGTTTTATGTTAAACATACATTGCAATGTTTAAGATAAATGTACTAAAAACCAAAAAATAATAAAATAGAAAACCGTGGGGCACGTCAATTGTCTACAATCGTTGATTAAAATCATAATAATAATAATTAAGTCGATAATTTGTAGACAATTGATGTGCCCCACGGTTTTCTATTTTATTATTTTTTGGTTTTTAGTACATTTATCTTAAACATTGCAATGTATGTTTAACATAAAACCGTTTAACTTAAAAAGTTTTTTTACCTATTTTTTTTTTGCTGAAAGGTGAATTAGTCGATCTTACGACACGACAAAGTTTTATTTAAATGATTATAAATTATCTTGACATATATATTTTTTTTTTATAAGGGTAATGTCGCTCTAAGAAACACAGTTATGGTCGTATACTACCTATAAACAAATGTTTTAACAACGCCGTACAATGTAATAAGAGTCGTTCAGACATTTGAGATATACACTCTGAAATTGATTCCAATTGGCATTGAAAATTATGCGAACTACACATTCCTTGGTATTATATTTTAATGTTTACTGTTCTGTTCTTACTATTTCAATTATAACATAACATTGCGCCTGTAATTCCTGAAGGTTTAGACAGAGATGCACCCATTAGCCCCTCTGCAGGATATGCGCCACCTCTTATCCTGTCCATCCTGCAAAACCACTTGCACATTTCAGGACTTTTGGGGGGATAGAGGAACAGGGTGTAAAGCTCCTCATCCCCCGTTGAAAAGAGAGGATCCTCCGACCGGACGGGTGTTGTGTCCGGCGGGCTAACTGCCCGACAGTTGTAAGTCGGGAACTCCTATATAGGCTTATGTCGCGGATAATGTCATAGCGTGATGTAGGATTTTCTGTCGATCGTTGTTAGTACGCAGGTGTTGCGATAGATGTCGCTAGTCGCCACAGACGTACTAGAAGCAAATGATAGAGCTGTGCAGCTGGCTACGTACTGGTCTAATACGATTTGAGATCATCGACACGTAAAGAAGAAGAAGTAGGTACACCTAATTTCCGCCAGTTATCTTTAAAGTTTCATGAAAATCATAATCATAAAATCCCACATAAAAAAAAGATCGCAGTGAGTTTCGTTAAGAGGAAACGCGAGTGGTCTTTTCTCCATACAAACGCTCTCGCCTGTTTTCTTTTTGGTTAATGACCCTAGAGCAATGGTTTTTTACAGAATAATAAATATTAACTATTTCTATGCCCCTATGTTTTCCTTTTTGGTGATAAATTATTTTTATAAGCACTAGAACCCTCAAAAAATGCTCAAAATTGCTTGTTTAGATCGCTGTTAACAGAGTCCTTTTGACAACTATTAACGAAAAAAAGAAAAACATAGCGGCGTAGTATATAACCTCCTTATTCATTGTCTAAAATATCTTTTAAATTGGTTCAATATTGGAGGAGGAAATAGGCGAGAGCCAAACCTCGAATTCTAACTTTTTTCTATAGTTGTCCTTATCGCACGAATTTGAGGGCAGGAGGACGGAGAGAGACAGCGATAGTAGAAAGAGACAGCACTCGCATTTCCTCTTAAGGTGGATGTTCCAGGGTAGCCCAGAAAATTAAAATTTTCTTACGTTTTTAGCAAGAATGACCTTTTGATGAAATACTCATTCTTGACAGTTACATGAACTTGGAGGGTTGTTATGATGATTTTGATGAATAAAATTCTGTAACTGCATACGTCTTACAGCCGCGAATCGTATTTTCACTAACATACAACCTAGCACTGGCCTGCAAATCGCTAAAAACGTAAGAAAATTTGAATTTCGCGGGCTACCCTGGAACATCTACCTTAAGGCGCAGTTAACGGGGGAACCGTAAAAACGACCTGTTTTTCGTCGCAGAGTTAGCCGTATTGCTACTTATTACAATTCCAAAAAAAATACAGTGCATAGTTAAATGTATAGGTAAAAGACTTATGCAAAAATATTTTCTAAAAGTAATCAAGAACCTCGAAAAAAAAAATCACAAAATCACAAAAAAATCACACGAAAAAACTTTTTCGTCTCGAAATGCTCAATATTTTGAGTGACAACTGTTATTTATTTTTTTACTATCAGAAAGGAAATTTAACCAACTAAAGACATATGTAAAAATATTTTAACATTACAGCGTATTTTTTTTTTAAATAAATTAAATCTGCGAACTATCGTTCATTTTGGCAGTCACGAGCATCAAACGCATCGCCATTTTCAACCTTATTTGTTTAGGCGATGAGTTAAACGCGCGCTCAAGGTCGCGGGCAGCTAATGTCGCCTTAAGGGTACTTTTGCACCCTTTATGTACAAATTAATGTCCTAACCAAGGTATTTTATTTTCTTAGTTTTATTAGAACTATTAGGTTGCAAGTACATAATATTTCAATAAGTTTGTTTTTATCTCAATAGGCTAGAAAAAAAATCTCATTAGTCCGTCGAGATAGATTTCCAAAAAATATTGGACGTACACGTATTTTTTCTTCATTCACGTAAACAATAAATTAAGACGATACCGTGCATCGAAAAGTCGCGCGGCCTGTTTTGTACATTTTTTTACCAGAAAGTGACGTCACCAGCCCCCACTTACGATCTTTGACACGTTTTATTTTCGTAATTTTTTATTGATTTGATAGAACAAAAAACACGTATCCAATATTTTTCGATAAATAATCTAAATGACAGACTAAACGGAATTATATATTTTTAGTCAGTTAGCTACAAGTTAACTACCTACCCTATTAGAGATATTTTTGTTTATTCTTAGTTAAAATGTTAAATAATTCATTTTAAAGATATTTACATAATTATTGCCTACTTGTCATTTAAATTTTGTGTCTAGACATATTTTTTTTCTAAAAATTAAAGTGGCCTGCCTACTTCAAACACCTTTCTCTATATATAAAATTGTAGAAATGTGAACCAGCGACTATATTTTCTGACGTCAAGATAAAAACGAGCCTTAATTTCTACGACTGATTTAAATAATAATACGGTGATAGGAAGTATCATTTCATAAAAAAAAACCTACCAATATACATATTATAAAACAAAGTCCTCCGCCGCGTCTGTCTGTTCGCGATGAACTCAAAAACTATTGCACTGATTTTCATGCTGTTTTCACCAATGGATGAAGTGGTTCTCAAGGAAGGTTTTAGTAAGTATAATACATATACGATTTGTCAAGTTCCGACATCCACGCAGGCGAAGTCGCTGGCATCAGCTAGCTAAATATATAATAATTAAAATAAATAACAAAAATTCAATTCAAAATTAAAATCAGATAAATAAGGATTTTATGATTCTAGACAATAACTTAGTCTGAAGTAAGTTTCCTATTTTATTTAATTTTTCGTGATGAAACTTAAACCTAGGTCCTAAAAAATCTAAACTTTCCTGAGGCTATCTGTAAAGCGATTAACCTCCAATAAAGCAAGCAACGCCACGTGCAAGAGTAGACTTCTTGAGTTCTTGTTATTTTTTACGTAGGATTTCCATATTTTTTTTTACAACAAAACGTACAATAACATGGATTTTTCCGTCAAAATGTACGTTTTTCCTCATATGAATTGAATGAGCAATACGTAATTGAGAAATTTAACAATAAATTCAATACTAATTTGGGGGAGAGAGGAACAGGGTGTAAAGTTCCTCATCCCCCATAGAAAAGGGAGGATCCTCCGACCGGACGGGTGTTGTGTCCGGTGGGCTAACTGCCCGACATAATTATGTAAGTCGGGAACTCCTACATAGGCTTATGTCGCGGATAATGTTGATAGCGCGATGTAGGATGTAGTTTGGGGGTATGAGGAACAGGGTGTAAAGCTCCTCATCCCCCATACTAATACTAAATATAAATTAAAATCAGACAAATTAAGATTTTATGATTATGGACAATTACTTGGTCTGAAATAAGTTTTCTTTTTGAACTTAAATCTAGGTACTAAAAAAATCTAGCCTTCAAGGCTATCTGAAAAAAATCTCCCAAATGATTAACCTCCGATAAAGCAAGCAACGTCACGTGCAAATCTAGTATGCAAATACGAAAATAAGTAAATGAATAAATAAATAAATTATCATTAATTTGCGTTAATAATTAATAATAATAGAGTTTATTCAAATCATCGTTAAATCTTTTGGCAACTTTACCTTGTAACTAAAGTTACACGTGTTAGTTACAGGGTGTTGTTTTATTGTGATGCAGTTTTTTTTTTTGAAAGTTGTTTTTTTTAAGTTTCTTTTATTTTGTATTAGTTCGTCTTGTCTTAATTTTATTTTTGAGATGCAACCATTTTTTTTTTTTTCACTAACGTAGTTTTAAGAAATTTGTTACTAACAATTAAGGATGGACAAAATTGGTCTGAAAATAAAAGTATAATAATATTTTAACGGAACCCTTATAGGATCACTCGTTTGTCTGTCTGTCTGAAGGCTCAGTAGTTTCTGACTGAGCCTAAAATTTTGAATTAAATACAGAAATTAGTTCAACACTTATAGATTACAGAAAAACGTATAAGAAGTCTAAGATACAATGGTACGGAACCTTTCATGTACGTACAAGTCCGACTGACTGCACTTGGCCAGTTTTTGGTTTAATTTCTATTTTTTTTTGGTACACCATACAAACACAGAGAAATTCGAAAAGTTTTATTATATTGATAAGATTTATAAATAAATAGTTTACAACTTATTTTAAAAAATCTTCTAAGAAGCTTAAAGCTTAGCTGAGCTTGTTTATTACTTAAGGTGAATGCGACAAGGTAGCCCGCGATATTCGTTTTTTTTAAGTTTTTTGCAATTTGCCGGTCAGTGTCATGTACATCACTACCTACATATTTCGCAGACTATCTTGTCGCATCAACCTTAATCTAAAAAAAAAAAAACTGACACAGCCTGTATCTAAACGCCTGCCTGCTAATAAAAATGGAACTTTCTATAAATAACGGTAAAATAAGTATGTATATCAATCAGGCTTTAATCATCTGCCTCGAAGGCTTTTTCCCAACTATGTAAGTAAGGATTTACTTTTAGTCTAACCGAATGTGGCTGAATACCTAATGGCCACTTTAGCGGATTATATGAATTGCGTCAAAATGCGTAATATGGACCTTTCATAATAGTAATTACTGCGTCTGTGACCATTTAGGAAAAATAATAATAAATCAAGTATCTTGACTTGGCTCGCGAGGTTGTCGACATGTGGGGTGTGGACTCAGCGATCATTGTGCCGATAGTCGTTACAGCCAATGGCTTAATTGCCAAGAGCCTCGACCAACACCTGAGGAGGCTCTCGTTAGGCAGCTGGATCAAGGGCTTCATACAGAGAGCGGTACTCCTGGACACGGCTCGCATTGTTAGGAGGTTCCTTTTTTTATTGTAAGAAATATTTAAAAATGTAAGTACAGAATTTGTTTAAGAATGAATAAAGAGAATAATAATAACAAAAACATTAAAAAAATAATAATAGGAAAATAATATGAATTGCCTTAAAATTCGTAAAATGGTCACATAATTATGCAGTTACTGTTATGAAAGGTTCATTTTACGCTTTTTAATGCAATTCATATGATGGTCTGCTAACGTGGCCATTTAAGACGCCCTGGTATTCAGCCGCATTCGGTTACACTGAAAGTAGATCCTTACATGGTTGGGAAAAAGCTAGCGCAACTAGCTAGCTAGCTAGCTGTTCTTTTCAAGGACCTTTTAGGCATGCAGTTACCGCCTTCTGGGTAGTACCATACACTTGGTAAGGCTGTTCGACAGATTTTCGGGCGTCTGACAACCTGTAACGACTGTCAAAGATATACTTATGACAGTAGTTTGTGTTTTTTGATGCATGGAGTCGAATGAGATCTATCAACTCGTACTGGGCTCGCGTGGTGGATTATAGCTCATTCCCACTCATAGAGAGGAGGCCTGAATCCCAGCAGTGGAAACATTATAGCCTTTTAGATATATAAAATTATAGATATTTATAGCATAGAGTCGAATGGATCTCCCAAAACCTCGCGAATAGCAGCCATCCTGTTTTTTCATTCGCCTGAGTGCGAGAGAGACAGTTGCAGCTCGAACTGATTTTGCCAAAGTGTAAAATGGACCTTTCATTATAGTAAATGCATGCATTTAGGAAAATAGAATTAAATGCGAAAAAAAATATCAATTGCGTTAAAAAGCATAAGTAAAAAGGTGAAAGGTTCATTATACGCTTTTTAACGCAATTCATTTATGATCTGCCATTTTATACCCCCTGTAGGGCTAGCCCATATAGTTCATCGACAGAACATGAACCCACGACCTTTCTATTAGCCGCCAGCTGTTAACTGCGCCACTATTGTATCCAAGTCGTTCGTAATTGGTTATCAATCGAGTATGACACTACATTTGACTACATGGTAACTGTAGAGCTTGATTTTATTATCTACAGGCGAATTTTTAAATGAATGACTTATGATTATGACCATAATAGGGAGCGTTTAAGTATTACGTAACGCAATTTTTGGAGATTTTTGAATCCCCGTCCTTCCCATGAAACATTTTACCTAGAAATTTTGAGAAAAAAACGACGTTTTAAAAAATGCGTGAGAATCTCTCTACGCAAACGTTCGATCCAATCAATGTCAATTTTTATTGATTTCATAAAACAAAAAATACGTATTCAATATTTTTCGATAATCTAACAGACGGACTATTAGAATCTTTTTTTTTTAAGTCAGTAAACATCCCTATTATTTGTTATTGATAAATTGTATCTTCATGGCCTTCAGAATAACGTGACGTCAACATCCTTTTTGGAATCCCTGCGTTATAAAGTACTGCAAAAAATAAGCCAGACCTCCTTCGATACATTTTGTAATATAAGTATTAAGTACCGCTACCGTTGCACGACCCTCTATGTATTTCGTTTTTTTTTTATTTGGGATAAGCCTGCCACAATATTCCCAAACCACTGTAACTCTTGTAAGCCACAATCAACCGTGGCGTCAACCAGAAAAGCGCCGATAGCTGAGAAGGCTCTCACTTGGCAGCTGCATCAAGGGCTTGATTCAAGAAGCGGAGTTAGAAAGCTGACATTTTGCACAGAGGTTTCCTTTATAATGTAGACTAGAAACAAGGAAGGATTTTTAGATCATGATTTTCCATAAAAACTTTCATCCCCTATTTAAAAAGGTGATGAAAGTTTTTATGGAAAATCATAGACTAGTTTTTAGGGTTCTGTACCCAAAGGGGAAAAACGGGACCTTATTACTAAGTCTTCGCTGTCCGTCCGTCTATCACAAGGCTGAATCTCAAGAACCGCAATAGCTAGAAAGTTGAATTTTCAAAAAATATTTATTTCTCTTGCCGATAATAACAAAAAAAAAACTTACTAAAAACAAAATAAAATAAATATTTAAAAGGGGCTCCCATACAAGAAACGCGATATTTTTTTGCCGTTTTGGTACGGAACAATTCATGTGCGAGTCCGACTCGCACTTGGCCAGTTTTTTTTAAATATTTTTAATGTTTTTTTTAGGTGTAATTTTAAGAGAAATATGCCATACAGATATTTCTTTTAAAATGACACCTAATGAATAAATGAATTTAAGTAGCCTTCTCTATAGTAAGAAGCTCCTCTGAATTGAGTATCACGAGCAATATGACATACTTAGTTAATATCACTGTTAACCTCTTAAATTAGGGTGAATAACAACACGCCTGTGCCTTGCTAAGAAGTACGAGTCTTAAAATATCTACCTACTTCGATAGTTGATCGTTCGTTTTGAGAGGAAATTTGGTGGTGCGATTCTCTTTACTAATGTATTTTCCTGTTTTCTTCCTAAATAATGCCTCTACAACAGGGATGGCCTTTATGGACCAACATGCCTTTTTTTCTGAAGAAATGTTTATTGAGACATTATACGTGCCGTCAAATAATATTGTTTTTCAACTAAAAGCTCTTTCTTTGTTACCAAAAAGAAAAAACTTGATCTATGTCGTAATAAATGTTTCAATTCTACGTGTTATTTAAATTAAAGTAAGATTGCATCTTGGACTGGACTCCTCTACCAAACGGTTTCTAATCGAATCTTATGAAAATAATGACTCGTAGGCATAGTGGAAAATATGGTTAAAAATTCGGTGGCGTGCCTAAAATATTCTGCAACGTGCCATCAATGGCACGCGTGCCACTGGTTCGCCATCCCTGCTCTACACCAATCGTTTTGTTTTTTTCTATTATAAAGCTGGTATTCAGACGCTTTCGGTTAGACTGGAAGCAGACCCCAACATATAGAATGCTTTTCCACCAGAGATGTGCCATGCAGCTATGCTGCGAAGATGTAATAGCTAAGCTGTGAAACTATGTGACCGTTTCCACTGATGCTAAGCTATGTAGCGGTGCGATTAAGGTGTGCTATGAAGATGCGCCGCCACAAAGTTGCTGTGCGAGGAAGATGCGCAGCTCGAGCTATGCTATGTTTCGATAGTAGGGAAGCGGCGAGGCGACGACCATAGCACGCATCTTTCCATATAAAAAACATAGCTTAGTTGAGTCCATTTCCACCAGTGCTAAGCTATGTGCACCAATGAATATGATTGGTGGATATCAAACGCATCCATAGGAACGTAGCATAGGACATCTCTGGTGGAAAAGCACCCTAAAACTGTATTCAGACGCTTTCGGTTTTACTAGAAGCTGACCCCAACATAGGAAAAGGCTGATGATTATACTTTTCAACGCGAGCAAAGCCTCAAGCATAAGCTGGTTCAGTTTAGTTATACAATGAAAATTGGTTAACTGGGACCTGGATAAGTAAGAAACCTCTATAACTGGAACTCATACTGGGGTCCCATTAGACAGATTTGGATATCTGAGACACTGGGTAAGTGGAATACCTAAGTGAGATAAATTTTCAGGTCCCGTGAGGTCTCACTTAACCAGGTTTCACTGTATTTCTTACTCCAGGACCTGTCTTTTTTTTTGGGAAAATCATCAAATAACCCCTCTCGCCCTGGGCTGAGCTGAAGGGAGTGTCAGACTTCTACTAACTAAAATCCACCAATGTTCCTTCTTAGCCCTTGTGCCGAGGCCGCGGTATCTCTTTCGAACAACCCACAGCCACGACGGGAAGACCTCAGTCTTATGTCTCAAAGCGATTCGAGTCGGTACAAACACCCACACAAGATGGAATGCGTGCAATACAGGATGTTACAGAGTTACAAATTTATTGTTGGACCATATAAAGCTACTTGATACATCACAGTCTGTTGTTCAACACATAAGGTTGATGTTCCAGGGTAGCCTGCGAAATTCAAAATTTTCTTACGTTTTTACTCTCAAGACCTCTGATGAAATACTCATTCTTGACAGTTACATGAACTTGGAGGGTTGTAATGATGATTTTGATGATTATAATTCTGTAACTGCATACGTCTTACAGCCGCGAATCATATTTTCACTAACATACAACCTAGCACTGGCCTGCAAATTGCTAAAAACGTAAGAAAATTTGAATTTCGCGGGCTACTGTGAACATCCACCTTAAGGTGAAGGCGACAAGGTAGCCCGCGAAATTCGAATTTTCTTACGTTTTTTGCAATTTCTCGGTCAGTGTCAACTGTTTAGTCGTATCTTAATTAAAATGAGATTCGCGGCTGTAACAAATGTCTACTTCTATATCTATACATACAGGAATACTTTTTATTCAGTGCGCAAACTTTGTAAAATTAAACTTAAATGAATTTCATTAAACAAGCATTTTTTATTTTAATAACTGTTAATACAAAAAAATAAAGATATCGTTAACGAGAAATGTCTACTTTGAAATTGATTTTATGGCAACTCGCGGCCGCGCGCTGCCCGCGGCCGCGCGTAGCGAAGCGCTCATTCATTAGTTTTACGTACTACGGCCAGACTATTCCTATGTGTGCGTTTTGCTTACACGGACATGGCACACAGCCGGAGGCGCGCACCACGCCCCACGTTCTTCAAGCGTGTTGTGCTGTAGGTAGACAGGCATGGCAACAAACTCAATACGCTACTCAGCGTATAAACTTACCTAGTTAAAAGTATTAGGTAAATTAAATTCGGTTCAACTAGGTACTTGCACGAAAAGTACTTATTTGAAAGTAGGTACGTAGGTACCTACTGTCGATCACTTTGTTGTCATCTAGCTGATCTAGTATCGGTGACCACTGCACGTGAAAACAGACGCATGATCTGCTCTAGTCAGCGTACGACCTCGAATAACCTCGATGGTATTTCCATAGCCCATACCGCAACAGTTAAAATGTACTTACGTATTCCCACCTGGCATCGTTCAAAAACAAGACCAACCAGCTAAAACACGCTTGCACACAAACAATGTACTCACAGTAGCAACACTAGTCTACCTATGTTACTAACATAATCACTATCACACTCACACACACAACACGCACGACACACGCCCGATTATGGTACTGAGTCTGACAATAACAATACGCATTGCAATTATTAGCAAATGTCCATAATAACTAAAACCTTGCGCTATAAAAATACACAATGACATGCACACTCGATAACGCATCATAAATCCGAACTAAAAATTCTTAAAACTTAGAACTTCTTTGGCGGCAGGATAGATCAAAGCCGCACTTTGATGTATGCCGACAAGTAAACAAACGCGTGCGCCGCTTAGTTAGTTGATCTGTGGCTTACCCAGGGACTTACCTACTGTGTGTATGGAGTGTAATGATGTATTTGTTCTTAACCAATTAACAAACTTGGCGGTTGACCAGTTTTCAACCGTAACGCAAAGACATACCTACGTAGGGGTAAAAAGTGATTGATTGCCCGAAGTATTTTTCGAGTGTTTGTTGATGGGACAGACGTAAGTGTCGTTAGAGTTCAATTTATTTATCATTGCAATTTAGTGAATCAAAATTTAAAATTATTATGAATTTTGTCGGAAACTCGTAGTGCATTGGGGTAGGTACGAGCGGGGTGGCGAGGATCTTTAGGGCCTGTTTCATGTAAAAAGTACATACCTAGTCCTTTTGGCAAGATTTAACGATAACATAACATCACGCCTGTAATCTCCAAAGCGTTAGGTAGGTAGATGTGCACCGAATAGTAGGTACTCAACCTTTCGTAAGTTATGTTTATGTTTAGTTGTGTTTCGTAAGTTGTGTTAACTTGAATCTGCAATGAGCTACAACTTTCGTTTTAAATGGTTTGTTATGACTGTGCTGTGTGGTATGACAAAAATCCGCAGACCAATCTTTTGTTTGTATTATCGCAGAGTAAATACCTAGCTCATAATCAACATTTTTAAGATATTTGAAATAATAAAAACTGTTCAATGCACAAATGAAAAAGAGTTCTTCGACCGATCAGCTGACCGACTCTGCGCGAATACCTACCAGTGGCGGCTCGCATTCATACGTTGAACTCGAGTCTCGAATGAGTCGAGGTCATGCGCAAAGCCGACAGCTGATACGGCGCGCTTGTTGCGTGGAACGACTTAGCAGTAAAGTTTGGCTTTTTAGTAACTTCACAGTTTCACACTAGTAATTTGCAGCACTGACCGTGATCAAGCAGCCTTTGAGTGGCTGCTAAAATGGTCCTTTCATTAGGGACCACGGGGTTTATGATGCCATGGGCTCGCATTCGGGGTATGCTCTCCGATGCATACATTCTGCGAGCTGCTCGCAAACTTTCACCACTTAGTACCTAAATACACTCGCACCATCTCATAAAACTCGCGGTTACTGAAGTCCGACATTGTGTGACCTGTAGGTACGACTACGACACGCGTGGCACGGGGGTTGCGCGGGATTCGGGAAAGCGATTGGATGCGACGTCACAATAGCGCATGCGCAGACGGACTGCCGCCTGCCGGGCGCCCGCGCGCCGCGCGCCGCCCGTTTCACCCCCCTTGCCCGCCACCGCTGTAGGTAGGCGCGCGCGCCCGCGCGTTCATTCAATATTGTTACGAATAGATAGTGTCCATATTTTGCTGATTTAAAGTCGGATAAAAACGTAAAAAAATTTTTTGAACTGATAATGGAAATATGTTCTATTACTGATACTGAACCACCAAAAAAAATTTGCGCACTGAATAAAAAGTAATCCTGTATAATAAAACAGTAAAAAAACTGTGTCTGTACATTGAATATATTAAAAAAATAATAATTGAGGGGGGTTTAGAAGCAGTAGTAGAGCACGAATCCAAAAAAAAAAATCTGTCTGTTTGTCTGTTTGTCGGTTTGTCTGTTTGTCTGTTTGTCTGTTTGTCTGTTTGTTTGTACACGCTAATCTTCGGAACTACTCGACGGATTTGAATGATTTTTTTTTTGTTGTATAGGTATTAAGTCTGTGCAACATATAGGCTATATATATATATATATACATATAATAAAACAGTAAAAAAACTGTGTCTGTACATTGAATATATTAAAAAAATAATAATTGAGGGGGGTTTAGAAGCAGTAGTAGAGCACGAATCCAAAAAAAAAAATCTGTCTGTTTGTCTGTTTGTCTGTTTGTTTGTACACGCTAATCTTCGGAACTACTCGACGGATTTGAATGATTTTTTTTTTGTTGTATAGGTATTAAGTCTGTGCAACATATAGGCTATAATTTATCTTGAAAACTTGAACACCTGATGCAGAACCTCAACAGACCAGCTAAACTATAAGAGATACGAAAATGGTACCATAGCAAAAATTGTTTCGCGTGATGAGCATTTTCTGCTAAGAGAATACATTTGAAGATCTGGAACACCTCATGTGGAACTCCAAGAGCCCAGCTACACTATAACAAATATAGCAATGACGTCTTAGCAAGAGTTGTTCAGTCTGATAAGCACTCTCTGTTGACGTATAAAAATTGAAGATCTGGAACAGCTGATGTGGAACTCCAAGAGGCTGGGCTCTTACTCGCGCTCTTTCACGCCAGAACGGCTGATCGGATCTCGATAAAATTTGGCACAGAGGTAGATTATAGTCTGGAATAACACAAGGGCTATAATTATATTATCCCCATAATAACTTAAGGGGGTGAGCAGTATAGGGCACGCCACGATAGTGGCGGTAAGTCCCCTCTTTGAGGAGTGGCTAGAGAGGAGCCACGGCGCCCTCACCTTCCGTCTGACGCAGGTCCTCACCGGACACGGGTGTTTCGGGAGGTACCTGCACCGAATCAGACGGGAGGAAACGCCCGGATGCTTCCACTGCGAGGATCGACCGGAGGACACGGTGGAGCACACTGTGGAGGTGTGCCCTGCTTGGGCGGAGCCCCGCCGTGTTCTCGTAGCGGCGATCGGCGGCGGTGACCTCTCGCGTCCGGCCCTGGTGCAAGCCATGGTCCGGGGCGAGGAGGAATGGGACGCCGTCGCCTCCTTCTGCGAAGCAGTGATGCTAGCGAAGGAGGTGGCGGAACGAGAGAGGGAGCGATCCTCTCAACGTCCCAGCCGCCGCGGAAGGCGCGGAAGGCGCTCCGGGCGTCGGGGGCCACGTGATGGCTTCCGGCCACCGTAGACGCGGGCCTGTGGACGGTGAGTAATGGGCTAGCTCGCCGTCCGGCCGTCGTCATGACGGCAACAGACCGTGTCGGCGGCGCGTTCGTGTTCCACGCGCGCCTCAAAGAGATGTCAGCAAGGAGGGGCCCGCAAGGGCCGACGCCCGTCGGGGCCGCGGTATTTTGTACTGGATTACGTGGCCTCGGCGCAAGGGCAAAGAAGGAACATGGGTTCGGTTTTTAGTCAGTAGAAGTCTGACACTCCCCTTCGCTCTGCCCAAGAGCGGGGGGGGTCATTCGATGATTTTCCACCCACCAAAAAAAAAAAAAAAAAAAAAAAAAGGGGGTGAGCAGTATTGTATTATACATAATCCTCAACTGTTTTACAGCTTGATACTGGAAATACGAAATAACGCATCATGGGGACATCGAGCGTGCTGTGCAATTTTTTACTTTAGGCGCCTGGTGCGAGTGTTGCGAATCCAAGAGAAAGCTTAAGTCTCTTACGTCATTTCAAATTTCTGGTATCGAATCACAATCGAACTGTCAACTGTCATACTATACGTAAATTAAAATAGAAGGTCTATTTCAAACTATTTGTGACTGGTGTACGTGGCCTAACGGTACAGAGACTTAGCTGTAAATAAAGGTACGCAATTTCAAATCACAGTCAGTATCCACTTTTTGCGATTTTTTATAATTTTGAAAGATTTCCAAAAATGTTAAACAAGTTCGCGAGTTCGATCCCCAATCGGTTTATACTTTTGTAAGTTCCAGGTATTTGTTTTTATTTTGATGCTATATGGTTTTCAAATCAATACAGAGTAGATGGCCGGAAGCCATCACATGGCCCCCGACGCCCGGAGCGTCTCCTGTTGCGGCTGGGACGAGAGGTTCTCTTTCTCACATTACGCCACCTCCTTCCTAGCATCACTGCTTCGCCGAAGGAGGCGACGGCGTCCCATTCCCTCTCACCCCGCACCATGGCTTGAACCAGGGCAGGACGCGAGAGGTCGCTGCCGCCGATCGCCGCTAAGAGAACACGACGGGGCTCAACCCAACCGGGGCTTCGCCCAAGCGGGGCAGACCTCCACCGTGTCCTCCGGCTGATTCTTGCAATGGTAGCATCCGGGCGTTTCGTTCCGCCTGATTCGATTCAGGTACCTCACGAAATAACCGTGTCCAGTGAGGACCTGAGCCAGACGGAAGGTGAGGGCACCGTGACGCCTCTCAAGCCACTCCTCAAAGAGGGGATTTACCACCACTGTGCCCTGCACGGGGTTGCGACAGTCGCTCTCTCCATGTCGCCATGAAATCACACCGGGGGTCTATCCGCCAAGCGGCAATATGCCGCGGCAGCGGAGTTACCCCCCAGGGCCCCAGTGTAGTGCCTCCGCGTGCCATTCGTGCAGGAAACTACATCGCCTAAGCCCTATAGTGTGTGTTTGTTTCCAGTTTAACTTCGTCTTCGACAGATGGCATTGTTCATTTGACACACCATTTTCAGAATTGCGGTGTTAATATTTGTCGTGAATAGTCAACAAATACAAATTGACCGGTTCACAGTAAGAAAAACAGCTGTAAAAACTTTTAAAAACCTAATTAAAATTAGATAAGACCCACGACGTAAATTTTATTTGTTCAGTGTGGAAATCGAATACAGGACATGCAGCGCCACAGTCAAACGCCGAGGCACTCCGCTAACCATGCCGTCTTATCGCTGTGGCTGCATCGGGCATTGCTGCAACTTTGCTTAACAATGACCAGATTGCACTTTCCGCTTACGAATTGCCGCTGAATCTTACCCCAACTTGCAACATCACCAAAAATCTGCGACTGGCCATGGAACAGATGCCTTTGCAAATAAGCGGCTTGAATCAGGAGAGAGTCGCCTGGAAATAGATGAAGATGCGAAAATTCCACTTGCCAAAGAGTTTTCACATCCAGTGCCAACAGAAGATGAACTTACCATGCACGGTTTTCCTAATTTGAGAGGTTAATATATGGACGAAGAGTGGTTGTGCTATCACCAAGGAACAAGGAATTTGTTTGTACATTTTGAGCCATCGTCGTCTCAACTCCATTTCATTTTGATTCAAGCCGCTGCCGCTCACATGACAGCGCTCATAAGGACACCTTTTGTAATCATTACCCACATCATCACATTTTGATCAAGCCGTCAGGTCTCACATATAAAACAACATTACGCCTTAATCCCGAAAGAGTTAGGCAGTGGTGTACCTAATCCTAAACCCACATTTCGCCAGTAATGTTCAAGCGCGATGTAATAGGGGGCGTTTGATGTCTATAGATATAATCATGATATAATATTGCCTTCGACCGAGCACGAAAACCACGCTCCGTGGCCTCTACTGCGAAAACACTTTGCAATCAAACCCCGGACCTCATCCTCAGTAGTTGCACTTGAGACCACTCGATCAACGAGACAGTCACACATCAAAATTTCCACGTGAACGAAGTCGCGGGCATCAGCTAGTACTGAATAATAATGATTAAAATATTTATTATTAAATAATTTATTATTGTGTTTTTTATAGAGGTATGTTGTATTATAATTTAAAGTTTGTGTTTTTTTTTATAGGTAGTATTTATTGATGTTATTATATTATATTGGTAGGTACTAATAGTTGTTTAAGTTTTTCATTGTTTTTTATAATTATTTTATATCATAAGTTAGTTTTAAACCGATCTATCGCATTAGGTGAAGTACCTGTAATGATAGTTTTAAGGGATTTTTAATAAATAAATAAATAAATAAATAAATAAAAAAAATCACAAATACAACCGTCTCAGTTCATACAATCCTCAAGAGTGACTATTTGATAAAAAAAGGCATTCTTGAGGATTGTATGACAAGAAAAGTTGACAGGCTTTCAGGGGGTCTAAAATGGCCACTTTTGCAGATCATAATGTGAATTGCGTTTAAAAGCGTAAAATGGACCTTTCATAATAAAAACTGCGTCTGTGACTATTTTACGAATGTTAACGCAATTCATATTATTTTCCTATTATGATGTATTTTACTAAATTGTTACAGACGCAGTTATTATAATGAAAGGACCATTTTACGCTTTTTAACTCAATTCATATTATGATCTGCCAAAGTGGCCGTTTTAGACCCCCAGGTCACTGACTACCTGTAACGACTCACGACTGCCAAAGATCTATATATGGCATCCGGGACCAACAGCTTAACGTGCTTTTCGAGGCACGGAGGAAACTCGGTGTGTAATGGGCGATAACCCATCCACAGACCAACCTAGGAGAAAGCGGCTTAATCTAAAGATCGACCCGAGTGGCAGTTATTATTAAGCCACGTGCCAATATCCATACTATCCATACTAATATCATAAATGCGAAAGTAACTCTGTCTGTCTGTTACTCAATCACGCCTAAACTACTGAACCAATTTGCATGAAATTTGGTACCTATGGAGATAGTTTGATACCCGAGAAAGGACATAGGCTACTTTTAAATAAAAAGTAGTAGTAGTTTATTCAAGGGGTTGAAAGGGGGGTACGAAAATATTACCTTTGGTCGCGATAACCGTCATCGGTAGCGATAACCGACATCCGCGCGGTTGAAACCGCGGGCATCAGCTAGTACTACATAAACGCATTTTTCTTGAATCACTCTATCTATACTACTGAAAACTGGACTGCAATTTAAAAGATCTAAGCGTACAAGCTGCGAGAGCGTTGTTTGATTTCTATGAAAAGAAGGTACCTCTATGGTCTCTACGGGGCCTGTTCCCAAATTCCTGTCATCGAGTCTTCTTCTTCTTATCGTGTGGGCAATAAGGTCAAAAGACCCCACCACAGACTCTTGAGGCGGTTTAGAAACTCTGACACTAGGGTCAGAGTTTCTAAACCGCCTCAAGAGTCTCTGACATGGTTTGACGACCGAGACCACCGGCTTATACGTGCCTTCCCAAGCACGGAATCGTCTTTTTATCAGACAATCAGGTGATTCAAGCCTGCAATGTCTTAGCCAAACTGGAAACCACTTTTACAAAGTATGATTCCCTTGGGTATCGACAAGGTATCGACCCACGACCACCGGGTCACAAGATCAACGCCTAAACCACTCAACCACTGAGGCAGTTGTCGATTGAGTAATACGATACCCCTTCGTGAAGAAGTTTGTAGCACTATAATACTACTTGGACATTCCTACATAACTAGCACAGATATTTGATGACATAATCATCGCACATAGCTAATTGGTGATCGCTGTACGATTTTAACAATTATTTAGACGCTTAATACAGTCAACGAGCAAAAATCTTAACTAAAACAAAATTTAAGTTCCATGATATGGCAAGCAAGGACCAATGGACATGTGAATAAAATAATTTAATTCCCCCTACTAATTTCTAAAGTAAGAGGTGGAAAATTCTGCAAAAAAATTAAGATTTGTAGACCGTAAAAATAACGTTCGACGAAAACTGGTTTTTTTAATTGTGAAACTGCAATTTTGTTTTTCGTTATTATACTAGGTATGAAAAAATCAATTTAAGTTTGCTGTTGCGTGTAAATTGACCTATGCATGAGCGTTAATAGGTAGTCTTTGTATTGTATTGTTTAGTGCTACGGAACCCAGTATGTCCAACTTAGGACACTAGTCGCACTTAGGGCTTCTTTACGGAGACGCGGGGCGTCGCGCGGCGCGTGCAGAAGGCTCGTGTCGTCTCGTGCTTTTTTATTCGAGTGGTCTGTTCTCCATACAAACGCTCTCGCCTGTTTTCTTTTTGGTTAATGACCCTAGAGCAATGATTTTTTACAGATTAATAAATATTAACTATTTCTATGCCCCTATGTTTTCCTTTTTGGTGATACATTATTTTTATAAGCACTAGAACCCTCAAAAAATGGTCAAAATTGCTTGTTTAGATCGCTGTTAACAGAGTCCTAGTATACAAATTTGACAACTATTAACGAAAAAAGAAAAACATAGCGTCGTAGTATTATCCTCCTTATTCATTGTCTAAAATATCTTTTAAATTGGTTCAATATTGGCGGAGGAAATAGGCGAGAGCCAAACCTCGAATTATAACTTTTTACTTAAGCTTTTGAGTCGGATCTGCACTTGTCCTTATCGCACGAATTTGAGAGCAGGAGGACGGAGAGAGACAGCGATAGTGGAGAGAGACAGACGGATGGACGGATAGAGACAGCACTCGCATTTCCTCTTAACCGAGAGGCAGGTCCACCGCAACGAACGCTGCATTTTAAACTAACAAGTGAAAAATCGCTTCTCGTAAAATCGACGTTTGAAATCGTTAACGTTTTCATACATCGTCATATGTTTGAAGTAAATACGCACAACGCACCGCGCGACGCCCCGCGTGTCCGTAAATGAGGCCTTAGCCGGCTTTGTTAATGCACGTCCGACAGTCAGTGCAAAACGGTGAGTCAATAAAAATGCGGTACGTGCGTATTTGCAGTAGCCATTTTAACGATTTGATTAAAATTACATAAAAAAATGTCTAATCAGAGATAATTACATTCAAAAACAGTTTAACACCTAGATAAAATAACTGATACTTATCTTTAAGATAAATGTTATATTTAAAATATTTCCTAATCATTCTTACAATTAGTTACATTGTGAATTAACTGTTCTGAAAGATTATAATTGGTTATTATCAATGATAGATTGAGGTATCTTTTATTTTTATTTTTTTTCCATACCTACAGTTTAGTCCATTAAAAAAAATTACATGGTCACTATAAAAATATTAACCCTGTATACAAAATATCACCTAACAGTTTGTAATCTATATTAAATTCATGGAATTCCACAGCTTTTAATGCTTATTAATATCTTCAAAAAGTCTTAATAACAGATAGGTAGGTACCTACCTATTCATAAAATGCAACAAATAGTCACTTTTGCAACAAAAGGTTCGTAATCAATAAAAATTTACATAGATAAGATAATTTGTGTTTATGACTGTTAGGTTTTAAAGAACAAGGAATTTTGATTATTCTGCCTAGTCTATCAAGGATCATAATACTCGTCATCATTTTATTATCGTTGTGCCATATTACTTGGGTTTGGAGCAGAATATTTTATCCTACCGTTCCCTATCAACCGTCACACTATCATTTACATCTTTTTTCATAACATTCCTAACAGAATCCAATAATGTACAAGAAAAATAAATATTTACAAAAAAAAAAAAAGCGGCAAATGTAGATACCCAATTTTCAAATGATATTTAAGATAAACAAAAGGTTTAAATGGTATTTAACTACTTTAAAAGGTTAATGTTAATGTTGTCTTGACAACTTAATCTACATTGTAATAAAAATAAAACACAACAGTGACATTACTGTTACTGTTAGCCTGTGTCATCCCACTGCAGGGCAAAGGCCTCCCCCCATGATTTCCAAATTTTGCGATCCAGGGCAAAAAATAAAAAAAAATTGCAGACAGCAGACAGATAAAAAGAAACATTAAAACTTTTCATTTGGTTGTTTACAAGATTTTTAGGAAAAATACTCAAATGTTTTCGAATTGTTACTTTGATAAATACTGTTCTAGTTTATGTAGATAAAAACACAGCCTACAATAGATTAATCTTTTGAAAAAACTTGATAAAAAAATAATCAAGTGTCGAACTCATAAAAAAAATATCTATGAAAATTTAAAAAAAATGTTTTAAAAATATAGAACACTAAACTCACCCTTTATAAATCCTGGCATTCTTTTTTCACACCACGAATGCGAAATAAATTTTCGGATTCAGCCAATTATTTTTTTTTCACACTAATTTAAATACCACAATCACTGATTTCTATTACATTGATAATAAATACTTTGCATACAGTTATGTTTTATCGAGCAGTTTGTACCAATCAAGGGTTTAAATACGAAATTTGTACTAATATAGATAAAGAAACAATTACGTTTGATAAGTAACGATTACAATATACTTAGGCGTTTTAATGCTATACACCGAAATCGTATGTGGGCGACCGTCCTCCCGCTAATGTATGCGCCGTCGAGCGAATAGTAATAAAATTATACACGGCATAGCGTCGAATTACGCGTCTCCCGCTTTTAGTTAAAAGGTTAACAGCCAATTGACTACAGTTTTTTTTAATCAGTTAAAAATACAGGCACTAGCAATATACTAACGAGTTCATGCCGTACTCACCGTCGCTAGCGGGTCGCATTCCACCTTTCCCGATGTGCGTGGGCTCTCATTTTCATCTTGTTCACGTAATACCACTTTACGAATATCTAATATTTTGGTATCAAAATGCAAGGAGGTATAAAAAACTAGGATGACCACTGTTACATTACAACTGTCAAAACTGAACTTCACTCGAGTACTTGTGCCAAGTGCCATAGACAAGGTTATGTTTTATAAATAGATTTTAGTTTTGCTACTCGATAACAGATGGCGGTAGTAGTCTTAAATTTGGCAACAACCGAATGTGAAATTCCATGTGTATAGAATGGATCACTTTGATTTAATGAAATGGTGAAGAAAATATTGAAATGAATATAATTGTAAATAATAACAGAGCATCACGCCTATAATCCTCAAAGGGATATTGAGGGATATTTGGTTCCCGTCGGGGCCGCGGATTTTTGTACTAGATTACGTGGCCTCGGCGCAAGGGCAAAGACGGAACATGGGTTCGGTTTTTAGTCAGTAGAAGTCTGACACTCCCCTTCGCTCTGCCCAAGAGCGGGGGGGTCATTCGATGATTTTCCACCCAACAAAAAAAAAAGGGATATTTGGTTGGTACCAATACATCTGGGGGTCTAAAATGGCCACTTTAGCAGATCATTATATGAATTGCGTTAAAAAGCGTAAAATAGAAGTTTCGTAATAGTAACTGCGTCTGCGAAAATTTTACGAATTTTAACGCAATTCCTATTATTTTCCTATTATGATCTATTTTCCTAAATGGTTACAGACCCAGTTTCCATCATGAAAGGCCCATTTTACGCTTTCTAACGCAATTCATATTGTGATCTGCTAAAGTGACTGTGGCCATTTTAGATCCCCAGTTATTCAGTAGGGACAGTAGGTAGGTATAGGTAGTATACGTCATATTTATCTGATTTCATGGAACTGATGAGAATCACAATTTTGTGTTGTGGGATGTCATCCCACTCTTCTTGTACCTATAACTGTTTTAGCTGTCGATGGCCAGGCATCTCTGGAGCAGGACCTCTAGACTTTCTTGATCTTCAATGCAGCATTGTGCAAAACGTCGTCCCTCACTTCGTTTCTCTTCTGTAGGATACCTACTAGGTTCCTACTACATCTTCATCACCAATTTTGTGAATAGTGTTGTGGAACTTTCGAACATTACTATCGTTCCAAAAAAAATCTTTATTCCAATGAGAAAAGGTTAAATTTTACGTGGCTTAGAGGCATCAGGCCATAACAGCGTCATGCCAACTTTCGTCACGGCATACTATTTAAGTACCTACGTTAATAGGTTTGGCAGTGGCTGAGCGATTGGACTGCAGCACTGGGTATCGCGGGTTCGATCCCCGCACGGAACAAATATTTGTATGGCCTACAGGTAGTTGTTCCGGGTCTGGGTGTTTGTGTATGTGAGTTTAAATGTTTATAAACGCACCCACGATACAGGAGAAATTCCTAGTGTGGGGAAAGGTTATTTTTTAAATAAAACTTTGTCGCTGAAACAAGTTAGTTCTAGGTTAAATGGGAAAATTTCAGTTTCGGGTAGCTTTATTTTCAGCGTGTCGATGTCAATCTAAATTGTGTACACCCAGAACAGAGCTACCTACTAATTTGGCGCTCTGTGAATATTAAGGAAAAAAGATCATTTAATATTGTTATTTATTTTTGATTTAAATAAAAATCATTTGTAGGGTAACAATTACGTGCGTCCTTTATTTCCGCCATCTTTGTTCTCCTCCATAAACAGTGTTGCCACCTTATCCTAACAAATATGAATTGCGTTAAAATTCGTAAAATGGTCACAGTCGCAGTTTCTGTTATGAAAGGTCCCATTTTACGGTTTTTAACGCAATTCATATTATGATCTGCTAAAGTGGTCATTTTAGATCCCCTTTCGGCGTCCATCAGTTCCTGTAGTGAACAAACAACAGGACACGCAGGACACGACATAAAGTGCCCCATTCTTTGTGGGTAGGTTGATGTACCTACGTGTCGGTAGGTACCAAAAATCGTATTTTTACTAACCATATTTTGATCATTCTTCTAAGAGGAAACAGGAGTTGCAATTATCCATACAAATGTATTCCCTTTTTTTCTTCCTGAATAATTCCTCTAAAGATATAATTTTTTTTCGTAAAATCAAGGTCTAGGAAACTAATAATTATATTAAAGAAAATAGGACCCTCCAAGAATGACAAAGAAGCCCTATTTTTACGGCCGTGATATAAATTCGAAAAGTTTTTAACATAAAAGAAACATAATGTCAAAACTGAATAGGGTCAGTTTTCGGGGAGAAAAAAGGGGATTAGGAAAAGGCAATTTCGTAATTAGGCTTCTGTACCTCAAAAGATAAAAAAGGAACCCTTTTAAGATCACTCCGTCTGTGTGTCCGTCCGTGTGTCACAACTGGATTTCAGGAACGGGTGGACCTAGCAAGTTGAAATTTAAACCAGATAGGTAGGTACTGAAGTCTTTAATTTCAAGTAGGTGTATAAAAATCAAGGTTCTAAGTCAACGCCATATTATAAAGATATACCTAGGCAAATTAAGATTTTCGCAAAAACTTGGCCTTAATTTTCAACTTTTTTTTGTGATATATTAAATGACTAGCTTTTGCCAGCGGCTTCGCCCGCGTGAAAAAAAACTACTTTCCATACAAACTTTCATCCTCTATTTAACTCCCTTAGGGGTTGAATTTCGAAAAATCCTTCCTTATTCCTTGTCTACATTGTAGAGGGAACCTCTGCGCAAAATTTCAGCTTTCTAGGTTCAAGGGTTTGGGCTGGGCGTTGATCAGTCAGTCAGACAGGATTTCTCTTTTTATTTATATAGATAGATAGATAGATCTGGGTGAATTTCAACAAGAGATTTTTATGTGTCATTTCGGTGGATTTTTTTTATTTCAATGCTATCTACATATTTTTAATGACAAATAAAACTTTAGCCTATTTTATAACATTGTGCGTGAGTGGACATCAAATATCATCAAAAGTTACATATATATTTAAGGATGAATTTTTAAGAGTCCACTGAAATGAAAAGTGTCTACCGAAATGATAAAAATTACCACCGAAATGATATACTGTGCATACTAATCTAACACGAGTTATAACAGCCACCGAAATGAAATTATTTTTGTCCTCATATCACTGAAATGATAAACTTACTTTTTTGGCGGGAAACCGCAAGACGTTGGGACCGGTGCGTTCGCGCCGAGAGCTTGAGCCGGACTGATCCGAACAGTGTTGCCAGGGCCCTTGAGTCATAAGTTACGTTTCGTTACCTGAAAAGTTACATTTTTGCTGCAAAAGTTACATTATTGTTTTTTTTTTATTAACGTGTTTTTGGGGTCGGAGGTCGAAATTGATATCAGCAAAATGATGAAATATAAAGGAATCTATGATGTCTTATAGTGTATTTAATCTTAGGATAAAACAAACAGACTAGTTTCATTTTTTCGCAGCGCCATCTTCACTGTTGTTGCTATCTAGTCTAGCACCTAACTATGGTTGATGTTCCAGGGTAGCCCGCGAAATTCAAATTTTCATAAGTTTTTTGCAAATGATCATTTAGTTCGCGGCTCTAAGACGTATATAGTTACAGAATTATAATCATCAAAACCATTAATATAACCCTCCAAGCTCATAAAAGTTTAAAAATGACTTTTTACAAGGTCAAAGCCATTCCGGAACCTTTATGAGCTCGGAGGATTGTATTAATGATTTTGATGATTATAATTCTGTAACTACATACGTCTTACAAAAACAACAAGATTCCCCTGTTTAAACTCACCCATTTTCTGCAAGCATTTGCAACGGTGACGGAAGCGTCTACTCTGTTCACTATCATTGTCTTTAAACGTACATTATTATTAAACCTCAATGTTTTTTTCCTGTATTTTATGACCTTTTCTTATTTTAATTGTTTTATTGTTAATAGCCTCACTATACTTAATACTTATGTATTATATTATACATATCACATACGCACTGCACACCATTTAATTTTGTTATTATTTACATTATAAGTTTTATTGTTTTGTTTTTTACTAATTAATGTTGTCTTTTTTGTGTTTGATTGTCCGTGATTGTGGCGTCACTTTGGGCCCTATCAGAATACCAGCGCTGTGACATTGACATCTGTCATAAATGTCACAGCACCATGCTGAGATAGTGGCCCTTTAGCCTCGCACAGAATTAAGTTCTATTATGTTTTAAGGCTTATTGTCAATTGTGTTTTTTGTGTTATTATTTTTTATCAAATTGTGTTGTCCTGTTGGACCTGTGTGGGACTAATAAATACATTTTCTTTCTTTCTTTCTTTCTTTCTTACAGCCGCGAATCAAATGTTCATCAACATACAACCTATCACTTGCCTGCAAATTGCAAAAAACTTAAGAAAATTTGAATTTCGCGGGCTGGTTGGAGGATTCACCTTAATGACTTTTTTTACTAAATAAATAAAAAAGTTATCTTAAATTCGCTCTGTGATTATTGTAGTAGAGATAACGACCTATTTTAACAAAAAAATATTATTTCAAGCAACGAAGTAAAAGCATACAATTTCAACGAGGAAACTTGGCAATGTCGCGTTTTTTTGTAACAGGCCCCGATAAACTTACTTACCAAACAATAAATTATTAATGTAATCACCGGAACTTCACTCACGCACTTTTCTCACAGTATTTGTACGAAAACAAACAATAACGCAACGAAACAAAACAAATCAGAATCACAACCGGGCATTTCTGTAGATTCTATAATAGCTACGAAAGTCGAAACTGCGAACGGCGGCAACTCGCGAAGTAGGAAACGTGCGCGCACCCGCTCAAGCAAAATCGAGTTTTAATGTAACCAGGATACGTTTCATTTTGTCATGGCGCTTTCCATTCAGAACCATCTCTGAGTGTGTTTTAGGTGCGTTCAATTTGGATGCGTTGAATTGAAATGCGTTCGAAAACTGTTTGCAAAAATCTAGTTTTACAAATCTCGTTGTTCTCAAAAGTTACGAAAATTGCCTTAAATATAAAAGTTACTTACATGTTACGCGAGAGGGTCAAAAGTTACGAAAAATGTAAGAAATGTAACCTTCTGGCAACACTGGATCCGAAGTGAGGAAAGGTGAGGGGGGCGTAACAACGCAATGTTGACATGGCTATTCTACTAAAACTTACTATCCTCTGAAATGATAACTTTTTTCCAGACAAAAGTTAACTGCCTGTCAAATCCATGAGAAAGAAGATAAACAAACAAAAATAGTTTTATTTGATCGAATGTATTATAATTTAATGATTACAAAATCGATTTAAATCCATATTACGAATGTATTTGCAGGGGAAGGTATTTTATGAGCGGAATTGGGTTCAGGACAGGCCACTGTGATGATAGAATAACACTTTGTAATTTTTTTTTTCGTATATTAATGGGTAGAAATCAATTATTTTTTTTGTCAAGGTAGAGAAGTACTTACGCTGTTAAGAAAAAATATATAAAATTAAAAATTAGCACATTGCACTACCGTTCTCAGGTTTGCCGTGTTTTTTTTTTGCTTGGGCAATTCACCCATCTGAGCTACAGCTGCGTGAGCAACGTAAAACTACCCATGGCCAAGACCATAATAAAAACATCATCATCTAAAAGACGTCCGACTGCTGGACATACGCCTCCCCCAGGCGTCGCCACATTGACCGGTCCCGTGCGTCTCTCATCCAGCGGGTTCCTGCAACCTTGACCAGGTCATCGGTCCACCTAGAAAAACAGTCATACCGCAACTCGATTTTCGAGTTTTTCGTTCGTTTCGAGCGAATTTCAGAGTTTGGCCCAGATTTCTACTTCGTTAGTCTAGTGTTCGCAAGCGCGACTGCTGTGCATGAGGTGTTGAATTCGATTCCCAGGTCAGGCTCGCATTACGCGTGGAGTACGTGCGCCAAAAGATGAGGTACACACCGAGGGTGCATTTACTGGAGTCGCGCCGCAATGTCAACTTCAAGGCGTTTGTGGTGCGAGTACCGAACTGTCATCTAACCCAGGTGATGAAGGAAGACTTTAGGCCTCAGGACGTGGTAATACCTGGCAGTCGTCGTACCAAAGATATAACAATAATCTACAATGTATCTAAGTACATGGGTTATCCTTAGTATCATAACATCATGCCTGTAGGTAATCACCAAAAGGTTAGGCGGAGGTGTACCTAATAAATAGTACGGTCGAACAAGTATACAGACAGTTAACTTGCATTTACCTACTTTTAAGATTATACAGATACATTTAGAGACTGATGTCAAACGAAACAGCGTTTGAATGCCTAACGCTTTATAAAACAAAACAAAAGGCGTTTGCTTTATGACGTTGTAAAGTTGTTTCTAGTTTGGTTAGGACATTGCAGGCTTGAACCACCTGATTGTCTGATAATAAAATGATTCTATGTAAAATAAAATAAAATAATTATATGATAATTAAATGAATACTTAAACATCACGCACAATGGTCCAATCAAGAGGCTAAGTACTGAAAAAAAACCGAGTTAAACTAAACTACGTTGTGGAGCATAAAATCGCATTCATATGGAACGATAAGAAATGACAATTTATGTAAATAATGTTCGTTAAAATAACTGGTACAGAAACATAAGCGTTACGAACGCCTGTTTTTCTTATGTTAGCAACGGAACGCTGTCCTAAGAATTTATGCTCGATACTTTGCTTCAGAAGAGAACTTTTAGCACCACTGCCATCGCACTGGTACCACTCATCATCATCAGCCATAAGACGTCCACTGCTGGACAAAGGCCTTCCCCATAGACCGCCATACGGAACGGTAGCCTGCCGTTTGCATCCACCGGTTGCCCGCGACTCTCACGATGTCGTCGGTCCACCTGGTGGGAGGCCTACCAACGCTGCGTCTTCCGGTTCATGGGCTGCCACCCAAAACTTCCTGTCCTGGCATCACTATCAAAGTAAAAATTCTATGAGACACCGGAGAGCAGCGGTGGCCCCGTGGTGGCGGCCCCGACTAACGGGCCCTAAGTTGTGGGTTCGAACCCAGGCAGGCGCATTACGTGTAATTTTATCATCACATCACGGATTTCAAAACGGTGCAGTGCAGCAAAACATGGTGAGGAAACCGGCATGTCTTAGAACCAAAATTTCGAACCCACACTACCGCACTGGGCCCGCGTGGTGGATTTTCATCATTTCCTCTCACAGAGAGGAGGTCCCAGCTGTGGGAAAAAGTAGTACTTATTTTAAATGGAGCGACAGCGTTTCTGACCTTCACAATCTAGCACTTCGATACCCCTTTAGATATCAATAAAACTAAATAATAACAACTAACGGAAGCCTAACCATATATTTCTGGGCGCCATAGAAAAAAAACAACCGTTCCATAAACAGCATTCAATGATTTTTAATTGTGTAACAAGAAAGGCTGCGGCTGTATGAGTGATGCCTTTGCCAAACTAAACGGTGTACTATGCTAAACGGCCATCGATACCATCGTTATTGTCTATGGGTGAGCGTTCCAATTTTAAATATGGTGATCGAACGAGGGATATGGAGTCGATTGTTTCTTTTAATTTTTTAAATTTATATTGATAAACAGTAATAAAATTAACTGCTGACTACTATTATTGACTGCTTCGTTAGTCTAGTGGTACTTTATTGGCTGCCTCCGGTTCTGGGATCGATTCCCGAGTCGGGTAAATTGTGGTTGGGTTGTTTTTTAGTAACAACCACAGAGTCTGGATTTGTGCCAAGTTGATCGTACCTAATAGCCCCCATGGGACTTAAACATAACTTGTTCTAGCGAAATGTGGCTGTACTATTAGGTACACAATACACCTTTGCTTATCCCTTAGGGGATTACGTGCGTGATGTTATAATGTAAAGCACATGACAGCAGTCCCCCTTTGCAACCACTAGCCAAAAGAGAAACAAAGAGGGAGTCAAAATCAAATCTAGGATTTATAAACGACTTTGCTCACGTTTTCATCATCATCATAATTTCAGCCAAAAGACGTCCACTGCTCCCCCAGGTCCCCGCTCGCGTTTTGGTCGGAAATTATCACACGGGAACGTTTTAATTTTATACGGAACGTTTATAATATGCCTACTAGCTTTTGCCCGCGACTTCGTTCGCGTGGAATAGTGACTTCCGGCAGATTTTTGGTTTAGGTATCTCGCGAAAAAAAAAAAAAAAAAAAAACTATCCTAATTATGTCCTTTCTCAAGTTCCAAACTATGTCTGTACCAAATTTCACACAAAACGGTTCAGTAGTTTAGGCGTGAAGCAAAGACAGAAAGACAGACAGAGTTACTTTCGCATTTATAATATTAGTTAGGATGACACTCGGGGATATTAAAGCTTCCCATTAGTGAAAGAATTTTTAAACTCGGTTCAGTAGATCCAGACACTATCCCCTAGTACTTACCCCACACACTTTTACCTCTAATATTAATCTCTTTGTAGTTGTGTTCTTCATTACTGAAGGTCGTGTCCCTGATGAAAGTCCTTCATAGAACTTCTTACAATCTGTCTCCATTTCTCTCGATGTTCGGCTTTCCTTAGAGCAGTAGTCCAGTGAGTGCAGTAACTTGGTCACGTCAACGGTTAGTTGATCGGCCGCGGGGTCTCTTTCCTTCGATCTTGCCCACCATGATAATAATATTAATAAGTATATCAAATAATTTTACAAAGACAACTCCACAGTTTCCCTGTGCCACAATCAATACAAGATGGCGGCCGGCGCTACAAATTGGTTGCATGACGCGGCACTACACTAAATAATGATATTTACATAATGTACTGTCACTTTCCTCTCCACTTTATTATTGAATCTTTTGCTTTGGAGATCCGTGGATATGTTTTTTGTTAGATAGTAACAGAATAATCAGTAGGTATATAATATCGTGGAGCTCGACTTATAACTCAAGAAGCTCAAAGTCACGACGAACAATACCAAAGAAAGGACATTTGGGTGGGTCGCTTATATATAGTCATCTTATAGTACTCAAACTGCCAGACAATCGTTAAAATTAAATAAAAACCCACACGGTCCTCAGGCTCTAGCAAACATCGACAGCGACGGGAGGAGAACGGGGGACGAGAGCTGAATAAGCAGAACCCTTTGTTAAAAACAGCTCACGCTTACCCGATGCCCCACAGATAATATCACGGCCAACCATAGAGCGTTTGTTTGGTAATTTTGGCGCGATTGTCTATGCTCCATTGTTTTCTTTTTTTACAAGTCATCGAGTTTCATTGACTGTTAGAAATTGATCTGTTCACACTTGCCACATCCGGTCAGATAAAGATTTACTATTTATATTATAATTTATATGTTTAACACAATGGGTTTTATAAAATGGGAGGGACTATTAACTTTTGCGATATAGGTACGACGCTTTTTAGGGTACCGTAGTCAACAAGTAACGCTTAGGTATCGTTTTTAGGGTTCCGTACCTCGAAAGGAATATACAGACACTTATCGGAACCCATAATGAATCACTTTGATGTCCGTCCTTCCGTTTGTCTGTCTGTCTGTCAAGACCCTTTTTCTCAGGAACTCGTGGAGATATGAAGCTGAAATTTATATCAAAGTCAAGTCTACTGTCCTTTAAATGATGGGTACATCTCTGCCTAACCCATTACAGGCGTGATGATGCTATTTGGCTACGGACACCTAACAGTTAGCAATGATTACTACTAAATATAGTCCGAACAAATTAGACCAAAAAATAGGGGTGAGGTGCCAATTTTCAGCTGGGTGGTAATGATACATTCATTACCACCAAAATTGGTAGGATTGATCAAGCAAGACACCATTATAAATGAAATGTGAAAAGTCCTCATCGATCCGACACCTGGTAGACATTTTTATAGATAATTAATTACGTGATCTACAATGTTGGTCTGGGCTAATTTTATGATAAAACTTACCGTTTTGTTGAAAATCGCGAAAAACCCGTTTTTGTGACCCCGAGTCATTCTTTTTCCAGGTGTCGGATCTATGAGGACATTTCATTTATAATGGTGTTTTGGACAATCCTACCAATTTTCGACTAGGTGGGAATTAATGTAACCTCGGATGTCTAAATTGACCGGACTTTATAGGTCACATACTTATCAGTGTGATACGCAAATTGGGAAAACCGTCTCATTATTGTGAACCGTTATTAATCTTACTTGTTCTTATCAATGTCACAATCAAAACTGTTAATCAGGCGAAATTACTTTTGACCGGTTAAAACTATAAAAAATTGTCTTATTAAAATTAGAACTCACAGTTAACTTAGAACAGTTTTTAACTGTGAGTTATACCTACTTTTATTTAGGTTTTACTTTTATATTACGTAACATTACTTAGTTTAATATTATAAATGCGAAAGTGACTCTGTCTGTCTGTCTGTCACGCTTTCACGCCAAAACTACTGAACTTAAATGTTTGGTACACAGATAGCACAAAGGACATAGGCTACTTTTTAATGCGAAGATTTGCGACATGGCTCATTGAAAGATGGGTTCAAATGCAACATTTTCTGTTATCGGACCGAAAACATCCATCCCACAGAAACATAGATATTAACTATTTGAGCAGGATTTTTTTTTCTTTCAATCTCAAACTTAAGGTAAAAACGGTCATAGGGGTGTTACTGAAGAACGTTTCGGCTCGTTACATGGGGGGGATCAAAAATCTTAAAAAATTTGCTTCACGTAATACTTAAACGCTCCCTTATTAAGAGTTTAACTGTAACATCAACACTATAAAGACAATGTACAGCTTCATTATCATCATTTAGCGTATTAAAGTTCTCAGAGCAATCAGTAGACGAGGACGTACCTATTATATCTCCCTTGTGTTTACGAGTATGAAGTTGAATATGTGTGGAACGCAGCATATGCTGGCGTTTTTGACGTTATACTTCGAGCTGGTGCATTCTTGGGGTGAGTTCGCATAGCTTTAAGTATCTATTATTTTCATTTTGTTGGGACAAACCAGCCACAATTTTCCCAAACCACTGTAACTCTTGAACGCCAGAATCAATAGTGGCGACCACCAGAACAGTGCCGAGACAAAGAAGCTCGATGAAGTCCCAGAGAAACATTTTGACTGACTGGATCCCGCAACGAAATTAATTAGAAAAGAATAGCGGAGGAGTGAGTGAGAGACATAATTTTCATTTTCCTTCGTAGGTAGGTATATCAGCAGGACACAGAACAGAACAAGGCCAATAATAGAGAATGCCTTGTGGCATTAAGTCCGCCTATGTACCACTATTGTACATGAAGTTTAGATAAATAAAAAATATTCTCGTAATTCAATACTCAATTTATCTTCTCATTATCTAGCAATGTTTTCGAAGAGCTCTTGTCTAAACAAGAACATTCACTTGGGTCGATCTCTAGGTTAAGCCTTGCTTACCTAGGTTGGTCTGTAGATAAGTGTCCCCCCTGACATGCCGAGTTTCCTCCGCGTAGGTTACAGAGGAGGCTCCGGACAGGTCTTTTAAGAGGTAACGGTGCCTTCTCTTATCATGTGCGGATGGTGACCACCGGGGTGGTTTTAGTGAGGTAAGAATCCCACACACCCCGGTCTTCTCCTCAAAAGACCGGTCGCCTTTTGAAGGTTTCACCCCGAGAACAAAAAAAAAAAAAGGTAGTGGTAGGTTGATCTTTGACAGTCATTACAGGTAGTTGGCCCAAAAGTCTAAGCAATCAGTCCTAACAAGGGGTATCGTATAAAATCTCAGAGGACCCACTAGTAGGTCTTGGGAGACACATCAGTATTCGGAGACCCACCGGTGGGTCTCCTTGAAGACGAAGCGGGTAGTAGGTACTGTAAGCCGACCCCAACATAGTTAAGAAAAGGCTGAACAAATGATGATGATGACGATTTATTAGTTGGTTGGCCTTTTTTTTACTTTCATTTAACCTCAAAATGCACCAAAAAACTGCTTATCTTTAATTTTTTATTAAAGTTTTAGTCAGATTTGCAAATGTATCCTTAAAGTATATGTCGCAGATTCAACACCGAGGCACAATATTTAGAGTTGACAATTTAGAATAACGCCATCTATCATCGTTTTTCGGATCTATCATCGTTAAAGTCGGAAACGTCAAGCAGTGAGCTTGGGTGAGGTCTATACAGAGCGTGGCAGGTCTGGTTTGTCAGTTTTCGGTTGACAGATGACAGCTGTCAGTTGTCATATGTCAAATGTCAGTCGTGAGTGGTCGGTTGACGTTGACGTTAGACGCATTTGACTTGAGGGACGTTACTTTTTGGTGAGACACGGGTGCGAACGGTTGTGCTGCCCGCTGTATCGAACTGACCGCGTTTCCGTACTTTAATCCATTTCCATCGGCTTGATCGTTTGAGATTTTGTTAATTTGTTATCGGAAGTGAATAAATAGGCGGTTGTAATCAGTGTTGAGACTATTATTTCGTACCTCCGCCATGCCGAACTTGGACTCTGACAACGATGAACCCGAAATAGTTGACCTACCGTCGTCATCAGAAGTGGTATGTAACTCTAACGCCTACATAGTGTAAGTGACAGTACTAGGCCGGAAAAGTGTTAAGACAATGCGCGTGCGTCTGAAAGTGACATAGAAACGGAAATGTGGTGTTTTTCTGTTCGAGCAGCTAAAAAAAAAAACTTTATGACTATTGTGCAAGCAATGAAGACACCTTTTGCGAGTACGGATATTCGCCTACCGCATTTTGACTTTGAAAAACGGAATATTGTCCCGTGGTCTTGGTTGGCAACAGCCGACATGGTGTGTTATCGATTCGATATGGGAGAAACGGGACGAACGGGAGTCACACATCCACTGTAGGTGCGGCGTAAGTCGGCACCTCCGTCGCTGGTTGTCCTCCGCTGGGCCTCCTCCGGGTAACCGTTGGTCTCACCTGGTGGGGATGGACCGCCGGGGTGCTGTGAAGACAGCAGCGCCGTGCAACCGGCGCTGTGGCGTGCCTACAGGGGACGCAGCGAATTCCACGAGACTCATGGGAGAAGTTTCGTCATGACTGTCGTCCATATCTTGTCCTGGGATGAAATGGAGCGATTTTAAGGAGCTGTTTATAGTCTGGAGCGCCCCGTATGGTGATGACGATCGCGAAGACCCAGATGCGACATCAGAACCGGGATTCAGTCGAGCTGAAGAAAATACGAAGAATGGTGCGATGACGTCACGGTGCGCTGAGAATTTACTTCGGCAGCGGCGCCGGCGGCGCGGCGGCGGGACGCGGCTTGGCGGCGCGTGGTTGGCAGCGCGGCGGCGCGGCAGGCTGACCAAGCAGTGCCTGCAGCCTGCAGCAGAGGCAAATAGCGAGCGACGTGTTGAAGTTTGATAAGTGAGCAATCACAGCGGTGTGCTGATGAATATCTGGTGAGTCGTATCCATTTTACTATGATTCTGGTGCCGAATGCTCTCTGATCAAAAATGTTTCGTTACAGTTCAGTGGCAAGCGTGTTAATAACATTGTAAATTGACCCGGGATAGGTCATGATAGTTTGTACTTCACAATTATTTACTGAGGTTATGATTAACGATTTACTATTAGAGATTTTATTTCATGTTGTACCGGATAGTTGTTTTAAAAAAAATGATATTTTAATTGGCGTTGAGATTTTACAACAAGGATTTAACGTTAGTTAGACGTGTGATAGTGTTGTTTTTGTGTCGTGAAAAGGTTGTTAGGTTATGTGATGTTTCAAATAAGCTCAAGAATGATTCTAATATTCAAATTGATTTCAATACAGTTGATACAGATGTTCCGTTAGAATTTCGTTCCCAATTAATTAATCTATTGACAGCATATTCATCTTTGTTTACTAGTGATTTCTAGATCCCATAATTATTACAACAAGACTAGTTGAATACTAAGTGGTCAACTTAAACGTAAGAGTTTTCTTATAACCTGTAACGTTACAGGAAAAATAAAGTAACATGTTGAACAACCCTACTTTAAAAATTATTTTGATAAAGGCTCGAAATGATTATCTTGATGGTGTTGTGCATGTAACCGGATGGAGGTTACATGTGGAGGTGACCGGATAGAGGTTGCCTGTTGTGTATGTAACCGGATGGAGGTTACATGTGAAGGTGACCGGATAGAGGTTTCCTGTTGTGTATGTAACCGGATGGAGGTTACGTGTTGATGACCGGATGGAGGTCGATTGGTTTGATGCTTATAACCGGATGGAGGTTATAAGTGTGATGATGAAGACCGGATGGAGGTCGATTGTTTTGATGCTTATGGCCGGATGGAGGCTATAAGTGTGATGATGAAGACCGGATAGAAGTCAGAGTATGAGCACTGCAATATTTTAATGAGTTTCCTATTATTTGAATGAGTATGGGTGTTTTTCGACATGTCAGCTTTGAGAAAAAGAGTTAGTTATGATTTTCATTAGAACCTGTAATGATTTTGATCAGAATACCTTGTATTCCCCACCCACTTGGGCCAGGAATGGCCGAACGACTGTTATTGGGCAGACTTCTGTAAGGTCAACTGTACAAATTAAGACTCCTGTTGAGACCGATGGAATTGTTTTAGAAATTCTATTTCACGTTTTACCCGACAATTATTTTTGATTAGTTTCGGTTCATAATGTCATCAAATGAGATAAGATTTGAGAAAATACGGTCAATTGCGACATGTGACGCAATTGCTGACTGTAAATTTGACTTTGACACGATAGACACTGACAAAACGAGATCGGGTGATGGATGATGAAGGGGTCAGACCTTAAGGCGCGTCCCCCAGCAAAACGTAGCTCTAGCCGTTTTTTGTGCAGTTTTCTGGAGCTTATAACTCTTTAAAAAAAAGATATATCAACCAACAAAAAATACATTAAATTTCTACATACTCTTACCTTCAAAATGGTACGTTTTGTTTTTTTCTTTTTTAAGTAAAATATTTAATTAATCCCCTCACAACGAAACCACAGAAATGAGAAATAATTGATGAAAACATGCTACTTCTCCAAAACTAACAATTGTTTTTATTTTGTTTTTACACTAATGGATAAGCAATTTCATAATGAACATTATGGTACGATTTTTTTTTTCAAAAACCCAAAATTTGATTTTATAATGATTTTTATGCAAAATTCTGAGCGTATTCGCATCTGTATCTATTGACATTCAGTATGCCGCCAGGCCTCGAAGGGGGAACCCGTGTCGCTCGTCACCGCGCCGCGTCGGCTCATGCGCTCGCTCGCTTACGTCACATTATCAACAGATCTAAGAAGTAATTTGAAGTAATAGATATGGCATTCAATGAAATATTTTTTTATGAAATATTTATTGGTGCGTCCAAATACTTTTGGTCATTATGAATTCAGTTATTATACTCACGTCGATAAATAGGTAGGTACTTTCAACTTTTATTGTGATACAAAATAATATTGGCACGATTACGAAAATGAGGTCAAAATGAAAATCCAAGATGGCGGCTAGGAAAATTTTAGGTTTTTCGGTCATGGGTGTCGTTTTCATGGTTTTTGGGGTCGCTGATTACGAAAATGAGGTCAAAATGAAAATCCAAGATGGCGCCGACGAAAATTTTTGGTTTTTCCGTCATGGGTGTCGTTTTCATGGTTTTTAGGGTCGCTGATTACGAAAATGAGATCAAAATGAAAATCCAAGATGGCGCCGACGAAAATTTTTGGTTTTTCCGTCATGGGTGTCGTTTTCATGGTTTTTGGGATCGCTGATTACGAAAATGAGATCAAAATGAAAATCCAAGATGGCGCCGACGAAAATTTTTGGTTTTTCCGTCATGGGTGTCGTTTTCATGGTTTTTAGGGTCGCTGATTACGAAAATGAGGTCAAAATGAAAATCCAAGATGGCGCCGACGAAGATTTTTGGTTTTTCCGTCATTGGTGTCGTTTTCATGGTTTTTGGGGACGCTGATTACGAAAATGAGGTCAAAATGAAAATCCGAGATGGCGGCCAGGTAGATTTTTGATTTTTCCGTTATGGCTGTCGTTTTATATATAATATATATATATATAAGTCGAAGAACCAAAATTTTCGTCGGCGCCATCTTGGATTTTGATTTTGAGCTTATTTTCGTAATCAGCGACCCCAAAAACTATGAAAACGACACCCATGACGGAAAAACCAAAAATTTTCGTCGGCGCCATCTTTGATTTTTATTTCGACCTCATTTTCGTAATCAGCGACCCCAAAAACCATGGAAACGACACCCATGACGGAAAAACCAAAAATTTTCGTCGGCGCCATCTTGGATTTTCATTTTGACCTCATTTTCGTAATCACCGACCCCAAAAACCATGAAAACGACACCCATGACGGAATATCCAAAAACCGTCGGCGCCATCTTGGATTTTCCTTTTGACCTCATTTTCGTAATCAGTGACCCCAAAAACCATGAAAACGACACCCATGACGGAAAACCTAAAATTTTCGTCGGCGCCATCTTGGATTTTCATTTCGATCTCATTTTCGTAATCAGCGACCCCAAAAACCATGAAAACGACACCCATGACGGAAAAACCAAAAATTTTCCTGGCCACCATCTTGGATTTTCATTTTGACCTCATTTTCGTATTCAGCGGCCCCTAAAACCATGAAAACGACACCCATGACAGAAAAACCAAAAATTTTCATGGCCGCCATCTTGGATTTTCATTTTGACCTCATTTTCGTAATCAGCGACCCCTAAAACCATGAAAACGACACCCATGACGGAAAAACCAAAGATCTTCGTCAGCGCCATCTTGGATTTTCATTTTGAGCTCATTTTCGTAATCGTAATATTTGTATCACTGTAAAAGTTGAAAGTACCTACCTATTTATCGACGTGAGTATAGTAGGTAACTGAATTCTTTAACATTTCATAAAAAAATATTTCTTTGAATGCCATATCTATTACTTCTTAGATCTGTGAATTTTACTTGTATTCGTAAGAAGTTCGCCAGGTGGCGCAAGTAATAGTTAACGAAGTATTGTAGAGGTGGGGTGCGGCAAAGAGGGAGCAAATGCTCAAGGTTATTTGCTCAGGGTACCACCTTAAGTGAGAGGTAAAAGATGCAAATGTAGTATGCAAGTGACTCGGATTGCATACATTGCAATGCTGTTCGTTGCTGCACGCGTGTAAGTGTTTACTTGAGGGCTGTGACCAACGTCCAGCATGGCAATGTAGCTAAAGGTGCTAAATAAAGGCAATGTGTTGAGTTGAGTTGATGTTGGGTACCGGATGGAGGTCCCATGGTTGCCGGATGGAGGCAATGAGATGTGTTGAGGTTGGGTACCGAATGGAGGTCCCATGGTTGCCTGTTGGAAGCTGTGTGTGTTGTATGGTACCGAGCAGATCATTGCATACTGGATTTGATCGGATACTAGATTTGGTCGAAAGTTGATGATTCTTGAAGAAAGTTGATTTCAATGTTGAGATTTTCTTTATGAGATTTGATGAGATTATGGATCAGAACAAAATTTTGTTTTGAATTGTGTGTGTGTGTTAATACTCCGACATCTTGGTCAGGGAGGCCGAGTAAGGGACGATTTACTTTCCGTGAATTCTTGTTGCAGATACCTCACACGAGGACGTGTGAAATGTCAAGATGGCCGTGTCGCAGATTCAACACCGAGGCACAATATTTAGAGTTGACAATTTAGAATAACGCCATCTATCATCGTTTTTCGGATCTATCATCGTTAAAGTCGGAAACGTCAAGCAGTGAGCTTGGGTGAGGTCTATACAGAGCGTGGCAGGTCTGGTTTGTCAGTTTTCGGTTGACAGATGACAGCTGTCAGTTGTCATATGTCAAATGTCAGTCGTGAGTGGTCGGTTGACGTTGACGTTAGACGCATTTGACTTGAGGGACGTTACTTTTTGGTGAGACACGAGTGCGAACGGTTGTGCTGCCCGCTGTATCGAACTGACCGCGTTTCCGTACTTTAATCCATTTCCATCGGCTTGATCGTTTGAGATTTTGTTAATTTGTTATCGGAAGTGAATAAATAGGCGGTTGTAATCAGTGTTGAGACTATTATTTCGTACCTCCGCCATGCCGAACTTGGACTCTGACAACGATGAACCCGAAATAGTTGACCTACCGTCGTCATATATATTTTTTATTTTATTTTCTAAGGGCTTACTCTTGACTTCAATCTTGCCCTTAGGGTAGAGATGAGGTCGACGATGGAACAAGTTGTGTATAATTTATTTTCGTTTGTTTCAGACGTCGCTGTAAGCATAGGAAGTGAACTAAGATTTTATACCAACTATACAGTAACACTCACCAAAACATTTGAGACCCAAAACCTCACCGCTTTGATCTACTACGATGTGTTAGACGCATTACTTTACGTCAACAAACAGACAAACAACGACTCTATATGCGTTTATACAATAAATACTAATCAGTACTTTTGTAGTGAAAGCACTGGTAGAAACATTCATGGCATTGCCTACGATCCAGTCACAAAAAAAATCTTCTTCACGGATACTATTGAGAAATCTGTGAATTGGTTGTCGTTTAAAAAAATCCCTGAGAACAATCCCAGAGGAAATCTTTTAATCAAAGTGGATGAAGGGATCCCTCGTGATATCGTTGTGGACAGCTGTAACGGGTACGTTTCTTATGATATCGTTAATCATTATCATTCTAGTTTATCCCAAATCAAAGATACTTCTCTAAACTCGTCGTCTCATTAGACATCTCCTTTTTTGCCATATCATCCCAGACACAGTTCATCCAACGTTTCTTTGGTTTTCCTCGAATCTTATACTTGTTCGTATACACAAAACTTTCCTCACGACATTTCCACGACCGATAACCACACAAATTTTCAGTCACCGGTTCCACTTTCAGACTTCAACTAAAGTACATTTCTTATTTTATTCATTAACTGGCGACCCGCCCCGGCTTCGCACGGGTGCAAATGGCTGTTATTATACATCTAGACCTACCTCGTGAATCACTCTATCAATTAAAAAAATACGCATCGAAATCCGTTGCGTAGTTTTAAAGATTTAAGCGTACAAAGGGACATAGTACAGAGAAAGCGACTAGTGATAGTGATATAACATCACTCATCTCTCTGTTAGCATATTCTCGTTTCAACCACATGCAATTTATGCCTTTCATTCGGGTTCCCACGTTACTTTGAAACACTATATTCATCCTTTTTATGGCTCAAAAGTGCCAATGATAGTTTAATTATATTTAATTATTTTAATAAGAACTGCCACTCGGGTCGATCTTTAGGTAAAGCTGTGCTTGCCTAGGTCGATCTGTGGATGGGTGACCGCCCGACATACCGAGTTTCCTCCGTCCCTCGGAGAGCACGTTAAGCTGTTGGTCCCGGCTGCCATATATATAGATCTTTGGCAGTCGTTACAGGTAGTCAGTCAGTGACCTGAAATACTGACATCCAGTCTTACCAAAGGGTATTGTATTACCTAGTATTAACTGGGTTATGGAGGTCAGATAGGCATTCGTTTCATGTAAAATAGTGGTATTCAGTTGCACCCGGTTAGCCTGGAAGTTGACTCCAACATAGTTTGGACAGATTAGGCAGATGATGACGATGATACTCATAGCATATTTTCTTTTGAACAGGTATATTTACTGGCAGAACACAGACATGACGAATCCTACATTAGAGCGAGTCCGGGTTGATGGTACAGAGAGAGAAGTTTTTCGAAATTTGAGTGTATTAGCAGACCCCAATAACACCGGATTGAAATTGCTGTCATACGGCTTGGCTTTTGACCATCAAACGCCGGAAATGTACTGGATTTATCCTAAGGTCTTTTTTGGATCCCAAAATCTGACCACACTGAATAACATTAATGAAACGCCTTTCAATAATAATTATCCAAAGGTCATACCTCCATCAAATAGTGTGACTGTTTCTAATAGATTCATTTACTTTTTGTCGTTTAATGAGAGTAACAGAACTTGCATTTGTGAACAGTCGAAGATACAGAATTTTAGTTCGATAGCAATTGACACGTATGTGGATTGTTTTAATAACACTTCTAATCTGCCTGTCGGAATAGTTGCAAACTATAAACTGGCAGATCAAATCCAAGGCAGACATGATTGTGAAGGACTAAAGCGTAAGATCAAGATTCCAACAGAATGTGAGGCTACGTTTTGTGTTCACGGTGTGAAAGTAGATGGACAATCTGTTTGTAAATGCTCTCCAGGTTACATCGGTGAGAGATGTGATGTCTCCGTATGCGAGAATTTTTGTCTACGAGGGAGCTGCAGTGCCAACGATGTCGGACTTCCTGAATGCAGGTAAAGCATATTCTTCTACTTGTACGAGTATTCCCTTAGCTTCCTTGCTTAGTCATAAACAATTTCACAATTTGTTTATTTTCAAAAGGATTCCTCAGTGCCCTAAAACCGCCTTTTCAACCAATCTGTCCTACAAACAATAATATATGGTGCCGAGACATGGACGCTCAGAAAGGTGACGGTCCACGGAGTACAAGTTACACAAAAGGGCCGTGGAGCGGGCCATGCTCGGCATAATCCTCTTAGATCGAGTGCGTAACACCGAAATCCGCCGTCGAACGACGTCGAAGTGTACAATGTCGGAGACCGGGCGGTTTGCCTCAAGTGGACCTGGGCAGGACATCTGGCTAGACGCGGAGATGGCTGTAGGCTTTGACCGAATGGTGGCTAAGCTTAGGCCTTAAGGCTTAGGCTTAAAGCTCGTTAGGTTGACGATATCGTCAAAGTCGGAAACACCTTGATGCGTCCCTTTCCCTTACGCACAGAACCGGGAAGTGTGGCGAAAAAAGAGGAGGCCTTTATCCATCAGTGGGTGATTACAGGCTGAAATGATTGTCTCTCTTAGTCGAATCAAAACAATCGGATCTTGTCAGAGGGGTCGTGGGTGCAGGCGAGTTTCACGGAGAAATGTTCGATGGGTCGTTGACTTCCCCGATGAAGGCTCTTTCAGCGATGTGCTTCCATTTCTGCCGGTTGGAGACGTTGCGAGTACACTGGAATATGGTGAACTCAGTAGCTTTCTTAATCAGGTCAGTCCAGCCAGTTGATGATCCTCCTGCCCTCCACTCGGCCAAAACCAGTCTCTTCGTCGAGTTTGCATTTGACATGATGATGATGATGTTTTTCAGATGCGATTACGGTTATTCCGGTGTGCGATGCAATGTCTCAGTGTGCGAGAATTATTGTCTTCATGGGAACTGCAGTGTCAATTATAACGGACTTCCTGAATGCAGGTATAACATGTTTTACTGTTTATACAGGACTAGCGGACGTCCCGCGGTTTCACCCGCGTAGATCCCTTTCCCGTGGGAATACAGGGATAAAAGTAGCCTATGACACTCAGCAATAATGTGGCTTTCTATTGGTGAAAGAATTGAAAGAAATCGGTTCAGTAGATCCCGAGATTACCCCTTACAATTTAACAAATACACAAACTTTACCTCTTTTTAATATTAAGTATAGAATTATAGATGTAAATTGACACTTTACAAAACCGTCAACCAAACATTATGTATATACAGTCACCTGCAAAATTGCATGGATACTTTAGTGTCTATTTTCCTGTGAACGTTTATAGTCGACAACTAGTTTACGTTAGGGTTAGGTGGCGTCATTTCTCGCTTCACACGATTTTATTTCTGAATGCATTTTTGCAGGTGACTGTACTTACATCAACCTAAGTAGCTCTACGCAAATAATAATATTTACGTACTTCATTTATTTATTTACTTTTTTTTCAGGTGACAAATCACGTTTTACGGTAAAACCCAAGGTAGCACAGTCAAAATATTGTGTTGATAAATGCTCTGGCTATAACGTCCTAAGGTTCGCAGTATGGTATAAAAAAAGTAAAAAAATCGCAATGAATGACGGGAATAACTACTGCCATTTGGCTTCGTTAAGGATATTTTACACCCTTTATTCTCTTGAGTTCATAGCGTTATTTTTCAATTTATCACATTTTATTTATGGAGCCCTGACACTGTCAGAAGGAGACGTTGTAGGCCTCGCAGGACACGGTGCGACGAGATGGACAGAACCAACGACAAGCGGTCCACATTGGCCTGTGATCGGATGGAAGTCATGAGGGGAGGGGTCCATGCCCAGCAGTGGCATAACCCAGGCTAAAAGTAACATTAACTTTTGTGTATTCCAGATGTGATGTCCATTATAATGGTGTGCGATGCGAAGTTTCTCCATGCCAGAATTATTGCCTGTATGGGAACTGCACTGTCTATGATAACGGACTTCCAGCGTGCAGGTAAAACATGTCCTATAGGGATTCATCATCATCATCAGCCAGAAGACGTCGACGAGTAATGCTGGACAAAAGCCTCCCCCATAGAACGCCGTAACGAACGGCAACCTGCCGTTTGCATCCACCGGTTGCCCACGTCTCTCACGATGTCGTCGGTCCACCAGGGCCCCGAGTCTGCTATTCAATAGTGTCAGAATGGTCGATCATTGATCTCATAATGGTTGATTTACGACAAGCCAAAAAGTACCTTAAGTCGACAAGCATAAGGTACTTTTTGGCTTGTCATCAATCAACCATTATGAGATCAATGATCGACCATTCTGACACTATTGAATAGCAGACTCGGGCCCAGGTGGGAGGTCTACCAACGCTGCGTCTTCCGGTTCATCATATAATATATTATTAGGAATCAGAAGTGAAATACGTGAACAAAATAAACAATGTTTAATATCTTTTGAATTACACTTTTACAAAAATATCAAGACAAACATTTTAAACAATAATCAAATAGAAATAGCACTAGCAAATGGAATAATCAGTACACGAGCAAAAACATAAACCAAAATTAGCGAAGCACACGATAATAGTCGGGTAGCAAGTCCTTTCCGAGCGCCGTCCAAGCAAAAAGTGACCGCTGCACCGCCGCTCGCCTCGTTTTATGAACTTCTGTCGGTTGCAGTACGTCGACCGGATGCAAACCGCACGGCTACTGGCTGATGGCGTGACTTTGAGCCAACACGGCCTCTCCTGACGCTCTGACGTCCTCGTCAGCTTCCAACAAGGCGGCTGAGTCTTCGCTGTCTCCTTGATAGCGTGTCTCACAACGCCAGTGGGGCGTGCTGGCACAGTGGAGTGCCACGCACAACTGCGCCTGTAGGGCGCGCTGGCACCGTGGAGTGCCGCACACAACTGCGCCTGTGGGGCGCGCTGGCACTGTGGAGTGCCGCACACAACTGCGCCTGGGGGGCGCGCTGGCACCGTGGAGTGCCACGCACAACTGCGCCTGTAGGGCGCGCTGGCACCGTGGAGTGCCGCACACAACTGCGCCTGTGGGGCGCGCTGGCACTGTGGAGTGCCGCACACAACTGCGCCTGTAGTAGGGATGGGTCTTAAATTAATAAGCTGCTAAATTAACACTGCAAATTTTTTTTTTTTTAGTGTTTACACCTGTTAAATAAGTTCTGATATAGCTGTTAAATCTAGCAGTCACAACTGACAGTGACAAGTTCCGTTTCTATTGAATTGGTTTCAACACGAGTTATTTAGCAACTAGCGAGCGGGTTGATTTAACTCACCGCTAAGTGCTAACTGCTGAATTCGGAAATATTACATTTAAAGAGAGTTAAATAAAGACTGATCTTCGTTACGAAGGTTTACGCGGGATAAGATAAAAAGATTAGAAGAAAATTACAAATACAAAAATAACAGACATGAAAAAAAGAAATCGTTGTAAATAAATTGATTCTCATTACAAATACGCCAACAGAAAAAGTTAACAGTCCTAAGCCTGTGAAAAATATGAAGGAAATGAGAATTAATTATGTTAAAAATCTGTCTGTGACTAAATTTAACAGTTGCTAAAAATAACTGCTAATTTTAAGTGTTAATTATTTTTAGCATTAGCATTTAGCAGTGTTATTATTTTTTAACGCTTAAGCCCATCTCTAGCCTGTAGGGCGCGCTAGCACCGTGGAGTGCCGCACACAACTGCGCCTGTAGGGCGCGCTGGCACCGTGGAGTGACGCGCTTAACACGTCAGTAGCGCGCTGGCAGCCTGGAGCTACGCGCTTAACACGACAGTAGCGCGCTGGCAGCCTGGAGCTACGGGCTTAACACGACAGTAGCGCGCTGGCAGCCCGGAGCCACGCGCTGTACACGCCAGTAGGGCGCGCAGTCGGCCTGCAGCGACGCGCTCGGCCTGCAGCGAGGCGCTGGCCTATTCAGCGAGGCGCTCGGCCTGCAGCGAGGCGCTCGGCCTGCAGCGAGGCGCTCGGCAACGTCAGAAGGCGCGCAGTCGCCTTGCAGCGACGCGCTCAGCAACGCCAGAAGGGCGCGCAGTCGCCTTGCAGCGACGCGCTCAGCAACGCCAGAAGGGCGCGCAGTCGCCTTGCAGCGACGCGCTCAGCAACGCCAGAAGGCGCGCTCGGCAACGCCAGTAGGGCGCGCAGTCGCCTTGCAGCGACGCGCTCAGCAACGCCAGTAAGGCGCGCTGGCACCCTGCAGTGACGTGCACGTTCACGGCGTCATTGTGGCAAAGCCCTGGCAACCACTGCTAAGGCCAAGCAGCGTTGCGTTGCGTCCATCCTTGTGTAATGGTTACTCTGCAAACAAAAACAAACAAGTTTACAACAGAATTTTGTTCCGCTCGATCAGTCCTGACCAAACTTGAGTTCCATTGGGTGGCACCAAATTCGACTCTCATTAATTAAATCAAATGTACTGGAAATTATCGAAAATACAACACTACTTTGACTCAACTACCTTGAGTCATATACCATAGTCGTTCACACCAACCTTAAAAATTCTATTGCAACAAAAACTGCTGAAATCATCGAGTAAAACCTTTAACACCAAGGCTCTCTAACCGAGTAGTACAACAAGAGAGTAATCTCATTCATTAAGGAACATTCAAGTCGAGAATCAAATTCAAAGAAACATTCACCAAACAAAACTTGTCAGACAAGAATACCAATAGGCACATAGGGATGTACGAGTATAAGCACATTGTTAGCATATCACACATACTTCTTCCACAACACTGTAGGCATAGGCTCCAAGTTTGCATACCCCTCAGTGGCTGTTGACATCACAGACTTCCACACACACTGTAGGCATAGGCTCCAAGTTTGCATACCCCTCAGTGGCTGTTGACATAGGCACATTGTTAGCATATCACACAGACTTCCACACACACTGTAGGCATAGGCTCCAAGTTTGCATACCCCTCAGTGGCTGTTGACATAGGCACATTGTTAGCGTATCACACAGACTTTCACACACGCAGCTGAGGTCACGCGCTTGACCAAACCACACGTTCATAAGTAATGGTTACTATGCAAAGAGACAAAACCTGACCAAACATCTACGACAGAACCTGACCAAACATCCATTAGGTCCTACTCTCGTTGATAAAATCAAACGCGGCTAAACTGGAAATTATCGAAAATACAACAATCAACCACCCTTACATTGTCGTTTAAATCAATCTTAAAAACATTATTGCGTCAAAAAAATGCCAGGTTCACAAAAATCATCGAGTAAAACCACAGATCTCTAACTGACTAGTAAACAAGTCTATCTCCCGTGTGTATCACTATTTGACTTAACACTACGGTCTTTCCAGACCCTGACCTCAACCAGAGCTAAACGCACAACATACAAGAAACACACCCACTGTCTACTCGAGTTTCCTCAAAAACCTTCAATTTTGATCAGACTACGACTACACAATAATTACTGGTACTGTCTAACACAATACAGCCGATAGAATCTCTTGGCTTGCAACCACAACTTTACTTCATCAAAATCCTTATAAACATCAACTGATACGTAACTCATTGTCATCTTTCTTAGCCTATCATGTGTATTATAAAGCAACTTCTATAATAAAGCAAAACTTATCAGACTTTACAGTGCACCTTTATACGGCCTACGTCTTCACACGAAAACAAGTCAACTGATCATATTGCGTAGGGGTTTGCATTTACGCAGACCATGATTATTCGAGTTTGATGTGCCAACAACTGCACTTTTTGGTTTCAAATATACGGAAAACAAGACTTTTGACTGTATTTTGTTTTGTTCATAATTGCGGCTTTTATTTGAGCATCAGATATCACAAATCACAACGTTGCCCCTCACCAGGAATTTCTCCTGTATCGTGGGTACCTTCACAAATATTTAAACTCACATACACAAGTACCCGACTTAAAAAAAAACTATCTGTAGGTCATACAGGTACTTGTACTCGTAACGTCATTATAGCACAGTGACCATATCGACTTCACGCGGACACAATGACCGAAATTCGTGTTTAAAATGAGTCCACGTGCTGTTATTGGTCAACCAATCGTTAAGCGACGTATTAGCACCACCATGTAAATAACCACCAATGCGTCCGAGGCATTGCCAATCACCCCAGTGACCTTATAAACACACACATAACATCACGCCTGCAATCCCCGAAGGGTTAGGCAGAGGTACCCAGTATACCCACATTTCGCCAGTTATGTTAAGACATAAGCTTAACCATGTAATAGGGGTGAGCCCATTGTCACCAACAGGGCACAAATCCAGAAAATAACACTTTGCCCGACCCGGGAATCGAACCCAGAACCTTCATGCTCATAGTCGCGCTTACGACTACTAAACCAACGAAATATTAAAATGGTTCGATCTTACTTGTATCAGGAACGAAAGTAAACCAATCCTGTCCGGAGCGTCGCCTCAACCGCGAGAGCGGTTACACAGGACTTCGCGTCCTCACGCGGCTCCTACGACGATCTCGTTCGCGCTTGGAACGGCGATCGGATCCCGAAACTTGCTATACGTGACCTTCCACTCCACTTATGGTGGCTACGAGATCGCTTAGAACGCAAGGCACTAGTTTTTGAACGCGAACAACTCGATCTATCCATTGCTAACTACTACCCGCTTTTATCTAAAATTAAAAGCCTGAAAACTAGTTTTTAACTTGTGGGCGAAAAGAATCTTTATCCCACTTCTGATATTAGGAATCAGAAGTGAAATACGTGAACAAAATAAACAATGTTTAATATCTTTTGAATTACACTTTTACAAAAATATCAAGACAAACATTTTAAACAATAATCAAATAGAAATAGCACTAGCAAATGGAATAATCAGTACACGAGCAAAAACATAAACCAAAATTAGCGAAGCACACGATAATAGTCGGGTAGCAAGTCCTTTCCGAGCGCCGTCCAAGCAAAAAGTGACCGCTGCACCGCCGCTCGCCTCGTTTTATGAACTTCTGTCGGTTGCAGTACGTCGACCGGATGCAAACCGCACGGCTACTGGCTGATGGCGTGACTTTGAGCCAACAATATTATTCTGAGGGCTTTGTCGGTGAACCAGGTTCTTCGGCGAATTTCTCCATCCTTTATTCCTCATCTATAGAGATAGCAATCCGAAAAACCGAATCCGGCGATAACAATTTTTGCCATAATAATCGTGCTGATCAAATCAGAAATGCACACAACCAAGAGCAAGAGAACCAAGGTTACCGACTTAGCCCGAACTGTCTCCACCTCCATCCCGTTCCACCTCCATCGTTCCCGTATCCGTTCCCGTATATAGTATAACTACTTCCAGACAGAATGTGACTATATTTTTTCTGGAAGTGGCCACACAGAAAAAAACCGGCCAAGTGCGAGTCGGACTCGCGCACCGAGGGTTCCGTAAAAAAATATATTTTGTGATGTAACTAAAAATTTATGGTTTTCGTAATTTTTCCTTTATCTATGCTATAAGACGTTGCTTCGTACCAAATTTCAAGATTCTGAGTTCACGGGAAGCACCCTGTAGGTTTTGATTCCCTTGCAAGTGTCGAAAATTTGCGGCATAAACGGCTGTATCTTTTGTTTGCGTTGGCTTAGAAGTTTGATTTTTTCACAGCTTCAAGGGACAGTAGACCTGAGTAATTGATATAAATTTCAGCTTCATACCTCCACGCGTTCCTGAGAAAAAGGGTCTTGACAGACGGACGGACGGACGGACAGACGGACAACAAAGTGATCCTATAAGGGTTCCGTTTTTTCCTTTTGAGGTACGGAACCCTAAAAAACGAAGTTATACACAGGTTGACACAAATAGAAAAATATGCTCGGCGAAACTTGGGTCATGGCAGTACATGCCATGCCGGTTTCCTCACGATATTTTATCCTTCACTGTTTTGAGAGCAGCTTGGTGATAAAATAAAATAAATTACACAAAGTAATGCGCCTGCCTTTGAACCCACGACTGTAGCTCGTAAGTCGGGGCCACGACTTCTGGGCCACCGCTGCTGTCACTGTCTTCCTAGTGTCTATTTATCACATTTTGTTTATAATTTCAGCTGTGAAGCCGGATATTCCGGTTGGCGATGTGAAACAGACTCGTCTCGGGTAATACGTGAACAGTGGTGACTGCACCCTGGATGAGGCGAATGATCTACCAAGATGCAAAGCAGCATCCACAACATCTTGGGGTGCCTATTGCTGTCTGATTTACTGACGATTCTGCAAAAAAAAACACAATTAAATCTTAATTTGATGAAGTACAATCTTTTATTCAATTAATTGTACTACTTTTTGTACTATTATTAGTATTATTCCTACTACTCCTCCGCTATTATTTTTTGATTAATTTCGTTGCGGGATCCAAGACAAGGTTCGAACCCTCGACTTACTGTTCGTAGTCGGGGGGGGGGGGGGGGCAGCATAAAACAGTTAGCATGACGAAATCCCTCACACCGAAGTACAACGACATTTGACTACCAAGAATATTATATTATGTATTATATCGAACGCTACACACATTACACTAAACAAATAGACACTTATCTTTATCTGCATTCGTTACTAATAGAGTAACCAGCCGTTCTGATTTGTCCGGATATTATTCAACATCATACTAGAAGTTTACGTCGGGTTACGCAGTATTTTTTGAGTGGATCAAATCCACCTCTCAGTTCCCAAACCAACCAATCCACAGTGGCTCGCACTAGTGCAGCGCTGAGACAATGAAGCTCGACGAAGTCCCAGAGAAACAATATACCTGTCTTGAATTCTGCAACAAAATTGTTCGGAAAATAATAGCGGCGAAGTGGACAAATGTCGACGGCACGGTTGGCGCAGTGGCTAAGCGATTGGACTGCTGCGCTGCGTGTCGCGGGTTCGATCCCCGCACGGAACAAATATTTGTATGGCCTACAAATAGTTGTTTCGGGTCTGGGTACCTATTTGTGTATGTGAGTTTAAATGTTTGTGAAGGCACCCACGATACAGGAGAAATTCCTAGTGTGGGCCAACGTTTAAAAAAAATCTATACTAATAGCTACAAAGAGGAAAACTTTGTTTGTTTGGTTGTAATGAATAGGCTTAAAAACTACTGGACCGTTTTTAAAAATTCTTTCACCATTCGACAGCTACATTATCCAAGAGAAACATAGGCTACTTTTTATCCCTGTATTCCCACGGGAACGGGAACTACGCGGGTAAAACCGCGGGAAAAAAAAAATATATATTTTCACTTTCTTGGTGTAAGTTCTATTAGTACGCTCAGATATTGCTGGATACGATTAACAGCAACAGGGCACAAATTAATATTCCGTGTGGTTACTCTGATGGAATCCTATCCGAAAGGTCTAGCTTTTTGGCTCCTGGCCGGCTTTTGCCAGGCTTGTCATTTGAGCGGATATTTTTAACCTACAGACTACTATTGGAAGTTTCTTTTACCATACAAATAATTATGTAGATTAGCGTGTAATAATACAATACAATAATCTTTATTACACAAGAAATGGTTACAGAATTGTGTGGAGTCCCTGCCTCCTGTGCTAGGTGATAAACCTGTGTTACAGGAGCCAGTGCCCTCTCCCAAGCGGAGATATTATAGAATCTTATGCAATAAGATTAACGTAAAGTATAGCATGTAAGTATTACGTGTAGCATGTATTTATCTACATTACCTTAAAATATAAGAGTTAACCACAGATGACAGAAACAATAAATTATGTATTCAAATGTATGGATCTATCCTGTTAACCATTTAACGCGATTAATCGGCCCCCGGCGAATATTGTTAATATTGTCCAGAAAGTGAGACTTTTTGTCAGGACATTTAAATTTTAGAAATGGTAACCCTAATTACACAGAACCCATAAAACTATTACTATTCAAAACCGCATTTAATTCGGAAGTAATCATAGACTTTATGGCTGCTAACAGCAACCATAGACACCTGGCTGAGTATTAATATCATTGTTTATGGTTGGCATAGTTATAACGACGTCTATATGGTGTGGTGAGTCATAGAGAATGTATTGTTTTTTTTTTAATTTTGGCTGGAGAATGTCCTGTGACCCCGGGATTTTAATAAACCTAGTTATGATGATAGTAACTTGCCTGTAATTAGGCAGACGTGTTCCTAATAGTACACCCTTAATTCGCCAGTTATGTGTAGGTAGGTATGTGTAGTACTAGTAGGGGGCGACCCTATTGTAGATGCCAGCAACCGGGCTCAAATTCAGTTTCCGTGGCTTTATTTCTTCGCGTAGCTTAGGTAGTATGATTAGCATTAATGTTCCCACTGCTGAGAGTTGAGACACAAAATTGGCTACATACGCCGAAAAAACATTTTCCTTGCATTCTCATTCAGTGGCGCTCTGATGATGATGATCTAGATTCTAGCAAAAAAGTTAAAAACCGATATTGCAACTCTATTTTTAGAGCCTATTGCCACCAACCGGGCACAAATCTAGGCTGCTATTGAGAAATTCCTGATGGAAATACAATAACACTGTGCACGACCCGAGAATCAAACCCACGACCTCATGCTCAACAGTCAAGCTTGCGACCACTAAACCAACGAGCCAGTCTGCGCTAGACAACAAGGAAAATGGCAATAAAAACTAAAACAATGCATTAAACAGTCTGGTTTAAACTATTGTAGAATCTCAATGAGCTAACACAATGGCTGCTTCGTAAAATGCAATAAAAAAACACGTAATAATTAAATTAAGTACTATTATAGAATCTATATCCATATGTCGTAAAATCGATTCTCGAAAATCGATTTCTAATGTGTGTTTAATCGAGATATTTGTATGCCATCGATTTGTGGTATGTGGTTTTAAACATTTTTTGTTCCAGAGGTTTACATTTCGTTTGTAAATTTAAGACTTATTTTTTGATAAAAATAGGGTTAAAATAATAAAAGATTGAGAATCAAACTCGTGAAGTGAAGTCTTCATTCTTATTTGGTACCTAATCTAAAAAATATTTTAATGATGATCCCTTACGCCGCGCGCTGTATGACACTTCGCAATTTTAAATAAATTAATGTTTTTTTTAAAGAATTGCAACATTTACACCGTCGTGCGTCGTTTCAACTCGTTTCCCGTTTTGACACATGAAACGTCACTTTTACAACATTTGAGAGATTTGACTCAAAAATAAATATTTTTGAACTCAAACCTCATGACCAAAGTTAATTTAGACGATTATATAATCCACAATCACATCACAAAAAAAGCTAAGTAGGTACTATTAAAGTCTAATTTTACCTCAAAGAACAGGCACCTACTCCAATTTTCGAAATAAATAAATTACGCAGTCCAAAATAACTTTGACACACACAGACCCCAATCAATCAACCAAACCAATGCATAAAATTTTGCATACAATCGTTTGACAGCGTATTTGGCGCGCAATCGTCTCATAATTGACGGCCATTTTGAATTCATTCGCGCCTTTTTTTAACCGCCATCATTGTGACCAATTTGTAACAATAGCTGCAATTACTTTAATATTAATTAGTGACGACATTTAATTGTTTGATAATGATATTATTATTGTGTTTAATTGTGTGTTGCGATAGTTTTATTGTTTTCTATAGTGGGTTAGATTTGAATTGTCACCGAAATAGGTTTGTAGTTTGTACCGAAGAGGTTTGACGTGTGCGAATATCAAGGTCGGCAGGAAAACGAATCGAAGGGTGATTGACGAAACGTGGGCAATAAGTACTTACTTGCGATGAAGGCAGATGGAGTTAAACTACCTCATCTTCTCGGTCTTCTCACCAAAGACCGACCTTTTGAAGGATTCCCACGAAAACAAAAAAAAAAGTAGCTCTAGCAAAGTGGTGACGCGGTGAAGTTTCAGCATTGCACCCCCACTCAGTCTTCTGGGCACTTTTCCCATTGACAGTGATGCTGATTATTTTTTGACGAACTGTTTTTTTTTGTGACGGTCTATCGAAGGAAGGATACACCGTTATTGTTTAAACAAACTGTAGCCTGCTTCGTTGGTCTAGTGGTCGAAATCGTGACTGCTGAAAACGAGGTCCTGGGTTCGATTGCTGGATCCGGCAAATTGTTATTTCCATCATGAATTTCTTGATAGCACCTACGGAGTCTTCATTCCCGGTTGATGGTAATACACTCGCCCCTATTACATGGGACTTAAAACTAACTATCGAAATGAGGGTGTACTATTAGGTACGCTTCAGCTGCCTAACACTACGAGGATAACAGATAATTATCATGTTGTATAAAAGCATCCAAATCGTCACGCCAGCGTTTTCTAGGCCTCCCTCGGCGACGACGCCCGTCCTCTGGCACGCACTGCGTGACGACCCTAGCCCATCGGTCCTGATGCATTCTACAGACATGGCCCGCCCAATTCCACTTTAATCCAGCAGTCTTGTTACCCACATCAGCGATTCCTGTTTTTGAGCGTGGTATTTCGAATTCGGTCGCTGAGCTTGATACCCAATACGCTACGTTCCATCGCTCTTTGGCAAACCTTGAGTTTGGACTTTTGTGACTCGGTCAGGGACCAAGTTTGAGCACCGTAGGTCAGGATGGGCAGAATGCACATGTCGATGAGTTTACGCTTCAGGGAGGTAAGTCGCTCTTCATTAGCGACTTCATGGACCAGTAGCTCTTCCAGGCATTCTCGACTCGGCGGTCGATGTAATTATTTAAGTATTTTTAAAAGTCCAAATAATTGACACCGGCAATAAATTCTAGTCTATCCAAATGTGCCAAGTGAATGGCTTACTAAGATAAAGTAACTCAGCTGCAAGCTAAGTTATTCCGTCCAGCTTATGATTATGATAATACGCACAAATTGCGGACTGGCACTGAATGTCAATGGTTTCGTACTATACTAATCATTGCTAAGGGGTGACGTAAGATGGTCTGATTATGACGTCATGTGTCACCATTGTTTTATGCACTGTTTACTTGAAGGTGAGCCTGGACCTGGGGCTGCTGGACTGTTCGAAAGAGATATCACGTCCCCGGAACAAAAAGAGATAAGAGGGAACTTAAGTGGCTTTTAGTCAGTACAAGTCTGACACTCCATTCCGCTCCTCCCAGAGCCGTAGGGATCATTTTATAATTTGTATTTTTATAATTTTTATGTCAAACGATACAGCGTTTGACATCAGTCGCTTGGCGCAAAACACTATAAAAACAAAATTCCAATCAATATTTACAGTGTTCTAAGAACTATAAAGAACTCTACCCTATAAACTTATTCGACTGTACCTTGAACACAATTTAATGGGTGAAGTTCTGCTATTCCTAGCTAGGTTATAGAATACCTGTATTAATGGAATAACAGCCCCTGTCCGTCAAAAGAATCATAAACACTTCGAAGAAAAACCAGTTGAATCATCATACGATTAGCAATAAAACGCATAAAAAATAATGATGGCTCATTAATAATCAATAATTCGTTATAAATCCATCGATATATCCGTTCGGAGGCACAATGTTCGGCTATTAGCATAATAAATACATTTGTTGGCGCACCGACTACCGGACGCTGTTCTAGTGTAGCGTTGGCAAAGTAATTGATGTTACTAAACGCAATATAAAAATAATAATAATTATCATCACCATTTCAGCCGAAAGACGTCCACTTTTGGACATGGACCTCCCCCAAGTGTCGCCACTTTGAACTGTCCCGTGCGTCTCGCATCCAGCGGATCCCCGCAACCTGTAACCAGTTTGCTTACTCTCGAATATAATTATTCCGATAGATTGACATTGGAATTGTCAGTCGAACGTCAGGCATTGGCTGGACTCACTGAGTCTAGCCAATCCCTGACGTTTAACTCAACCAACTGACGTTTGACCAATGTCGATCTATCGGAATTATATTCCAGAGTAAGCACCCTGGTCATTGGTCAACCTAGTTGCCTTCCAATCCAACGCAATGTCTTGGTTCGTGGTCGCCACTCCAAAACTTTTCAGCACCATCAGCGATCCGTTCTGCGAGCAATGTGCCCAGCCAAGTTTGTCAATTCTTGAGGCTACGTTGGTAACCTGCTCTGCTTCTTCTTTTGCGATTGTCTTTATTTCTGATTCGAGCACGCAAGCATAGTATAGTTATTTTTTATTATTATACAAGCTTTTGAGCGTGAGATTATGTAATGTAGTATCTATGTACGAGTATTGTTTAGGATCAGGATAAAGATTTGTGTTCATGAGTCAAGAGTTCGTTATGCAACCAAAGCAGTGCTATTTATGTATTTTGTGATTCTCTTCGCAATAAGTATAATTTATGTTGTACTACAAATTATTTATGGACCATATTAAAAAAATCTTTTAATGTCTTCGAATACCTAAGTCAGCAATAAAAAACAAAATCAATAAATTTACAACTTTAGATGCTGTCCGTACATAATATTTCGTGAAGGAACGCGGGTTGGTCCAGCAAATAATCAATACACGTGAACCACACCAAAATACTGTATTATCTGTGGTAGGTATGTGACACTTTGACGTTTGGTGACAGTTACACTTAAACCAACTTATGTGTGCATACGGGAAAAAATAGAACTAAAATAAATGTACCAAGTTTGACGTACTTATAGATGTAATTTTGCTTGACAAGTAGCGCCACCTTGTACTTCACAATTAAGTCGGTCATACGGTACAAGTGAATTTTACTTGGACACAGGGCAACGCATCAAGATATTATACATTTCAATTATAACATGGCCTAGCTTTCTACAGATTTCCCGTACAATAAGAGATCCGCATTAACTGGATTTGTATAGCCTGATTAGCCGTCCATATGAAATTCAACAATTCTGATCTCAACGTATACAATTATTAGTTCCATGGTTGATCTACGCTAAGTTCGCGAAACTTCATCTTAGCGTACTACTAAACTGTATTGATACTTAGAATTATTTATTTATCTTTTTTTTAGAGTTCAGTATCTCAGTCGGCAAAAAAGGAGCGCTTGTAGGATCACTTTGTTGTCAGTCTGTACGTATGTTTATCTGACAAGCAAGACCCTTTTTCATAATTCTACTAAAGCCTGAAGCATCTACCTACATCTGTTGAAGCATCAGTCACGCACGACGCGAACCTACTTCAAAACTTTCAAAAGCTCTGCGATGTTCGTTTGGAACCACAAATATGTATTATGGAAGCACCTGTAAGCTTCTATTAAAATTTTAATGTAGGTAACAAGACATAAAATAAACAATAAATAGGTAATTTCGTATTGACTTTTATGTCAACACCTGTGTTCTCTATTTATAAAATGGACGCTATGTGTTCGACAATCCACTTTTATTATCGACATCCTGAATTAAAAGATTAGTAGCACTGCGCCGTAACGCTATGAATATGAAAGTAGTCTATTGATGTGACCGTCGGACAGACCAGTCAGAGGTCTAAAGTTCGAATCTGAGACTCGAACCTGTGATTTCTGTTTCCTGTACGTATTGTTTGTAATTGCATCGTGAGGAAGCTGTTATGGGTCTGGGTATTTGTCTAAGTGAGTTTAAATGTTTGTGAACGCACCCACGATACAGGAAAAATTCCTAGTGCGGGCAAGGTTTAAAAAAAATTGCATAACTTCAGTGCTGCGATAATCTAATAAGTGTCAGACTTTTGGGCCACTGTCCAAAATCTACAAGTAACACTGCCTGGGACCAACGGCTTAACGTGCGTTGTATGTCTCTATGACAGAATAATAGTTTCATGAGACACTTCGACAATTAAAATGTTGCATATCATATGAATTGCAATTGACCACACGCATGAAACTAGTTAATTAATATTCTAATACCATAAACTCAGTCCCGCATAAGGGTACGCGATAGAATTCATCGACATCGTAGGAACGGAAGACAATACAACAGATTATGGAAAGATTACTTCTCCCTTGGCCACGACCTGTACCCAAACGACATGCGCTTTGCAATTTAGCGTCAGTTTTTTTAAACCGAAATGTCGCTTCTCTATCAGGAGACCTGGCTGACGCTCGATGTAAGCTGTAGGATAAAAAAACTGTCCCCCTCTCACTCACTACTTAACATTAAGTGAGCGTCTCCCTAAAGGTTCTAACTCCTTGCAGGAAGATGAACCTTGATCCACCTGGAAGTCTTTGAACCTTCTCCGGACCCAAGTAGGAAGATGTAACTCCAAGTACTCCAACCGCAATAAAAAAGAAGCGGGGTGTGGTTGAGGAGCTGTGTCACAAACTATGCTGAACCGCCTATCCTGCCCTCTGAGTGCCGCACTCAGAAAGCTATAGTGATTACTTAGTAAAGGTTTTGACAGTTTTGTCATACAAATGTATGTCAAATCTTTACTAAGTGACGGCTTAGACACTAATAATTAAATTTTATATCTGTGAGTACCGCAGTTAGGGCCCAAAAACATGCAGTCGAAATGAACTGCTCTGCCACTGATGACGCGGTGGAAGTGGTAAAGTAGTAGACTAACAAAATTTAAAAAATGTCGTGTCACTCACACGAAGAAGTATTTAGGGACACGCTCTAAACCCCTTTTGGGGGTAATGAGGAACAGGGTGTTGTAAAGGTCCTCATCCCCCGTTGAAAAGGGAGGATCCTCCGACCAGACGGGTGTTGTGTCCGGTGGGCTAACTGCCCGACATTTGTAAGTCGGGATCTCCTATATAGCTTATGTCGCGGACAAAGTTGATAGCGCGATGTAGGAATTTTTGTTGTTAGTACGCAGGTGTTGCGATAGATGTCGCTAGTCGCTAGACCCTTTTTTATTTTTGAATAGTGGGAAATCATCAAATGATTCCTCCCGCTCTGGGCAGAGCGGTAAAGAAAGAAAGAAAGAAAGAAAACATATTTATTTAGCACAATATGCCACAAGTGCACACAACAAAAAATAAAAAATTAAAAGAAAATGAACAAAAGAAAGAGTGTGTGCATCTCACGGCTGCGCCAAATAGGACCAGTTCAGCAAACTGCCGAGCAGCTAGTGCCCGACGCTGGTTTTCAACTGGCCCTGAGATGGTGAAGTAACGAACGTAAAACAGTTTTAGTCCTTTGTTTATAAGTGTATGTGTCTAAGTAGATACTTAGATATAAATAGATCCAAATATATGTTTAATAATGATACAAATATAAATACTTAACAATAAAAATAAAGAATAGAACAATAAATAAAAATTATGAAAATTGCAAAACAGAACGGAACAAAAAACTATGGTATTTAAATACCTAACATAACATAAACCTGATTTGCACGCTTCCAACCTCCAAACGCATCATTACGAAACCATGCAACTCGTCGCTCAATACGCTGCAAGCAGCCGAGCGCGATGGACTAATAAAGTTACGTTAGATGTCAACGGAGAATATTTCAGTAATTAGGTGCGATTGGCAATTGTGTGGATACGCGGTACATACCCACATTATAATATTTTAATATGTTTCCGACGGGAGTGGACGTAAACAAAGGGTAAGCTAGTCTGAAGATTGATTATTTTAAAGATGCTACATGTGTTCAATGAAAAAAATACCTTGTTATCTTACTTAATTGATTTATGCATTTACAGATGACAAGAATCAGGCCGATAGGGAGTGTCGGACTTCTACTGACTAAAAACCACCCATGTTCCTTCTTAGCCCGTTTGTGCCGAGGCCGCTGTATCTCTTTCGAACAACCCGCAGCCGCGACGACGACGGGACGTTCTAAACCCCTTTTTTTTTCTCTTTTTTTTTTTTGGTGAGTGGAAAATCATCGAATGACCCCCCCCGCTCTTGGGCAGAGCGAAGGGGAGTGTCAGACTTCTACTGACTAAAAACCAAACCCATGTTCCTTCTTTGCCATTGCGCCGAGGCCACGTAATCTAGTACAAAATACCGCGGCACGTTCTAAACCCCTTCTGTTGATTGTTTTCCTCGCAGTCGCTGCCGCAAGGCTGGTGTCGATTAAGCGACTACCTCGTCATCATCATCTGTCTAGCCTTTTCCCAATCCTATGCCTATGTTGGGGTCGGTTTCGAGTCTTACTGGATAAAGCTTATAATTAACACTACTATTTACATGGAGCGACTGCCTATCTGCCTCTCAAAACGGTGAAGGAAAACATCGTGAGGAAACCGGCATGTCTTAGAACCAAAAAATTCGAAGACTATCTAACAAACGGATAGATCTAACAATCCGCACTGGGCCCGCGTGGTAGATTATAGCCCATAGCTCCTAGAGAGGAGGCCTGAGTCCCTGCAGTGGGAACATTATAGGCTGTTGATGATGATGACTGCCTATCTGACCTCCAAAACCCAGGTAGTACTAGGTAATACGATAGCCTTTGGTAAGACTGGTTGTCAGACTTTCAGGTCACTGACTACCTGTAACGACTTTTAAAGATCTACAAATGAATGACAGCCGAAACACGTAGGAAACTCTGTATGTAATGGATGGTACTGGTAACCCATTCACACACCAACCTGGGCCAGCGTGGAGTAACCTGGTTAGGCACGAGTTTTAAACGTGTATTTTTTAGTGGCCAAGCGTTTAAGCAATTTACGTTTTTAAAAAACAAAACTTCTTGGAAAAACTCTGTTTGCGTGCTGAACCAAAGTCACGACGAATGATTTGTGACAATCGTTTGTAATTTTAACAGGTTAAGTTCTCGCTACTTCATTGGTATTACCTTTAGGTATATAGGTGGGTATATACAGACATTAGCACTTAACGCTTAACCTATCAAATGTCTCGGCGACTTTTTGCAGCGATGCTGTCGCGCGTTTTGTAAACGCGCCACATCATCGCCTCTTGTGTTTCCTGCAAAATGTCTACTTTTATTAATTTCACACCAGTTATTAGTTTCTTGTACGACCGTGTATGCTTACTTACTTGCTTTTTGTAATGCCACTGCTGGGCCAAGGCGTCCCCCATGCTCTCCAAATCGTAGACCACTGGTCGTTGGTTCTGTCGTTCTGTCCAGCTCGTCCCGCCATCTCCTGCGAGGTCTACCGCGTTCCAAAACGTAGTTATTAGCCCACGGCTTGTCAGGCATACGGCAGACATGGTCAGTTCAGTCCCACTTCAGCTTAACTGCTTTTTGCGAGCAATTTGTGTTTTGGAGCTCATTGTGGTGTTATTTATGGTGAACTCTATCTTTTATCCATATCGTTGGATTTTTTCTTCCAGTTACGTCCCAATCTTTTATCTATTTTTAGTAACCTTGGCCAGAGGCGTTGCCATACAACGTGGCAGTGCCACCAGTCTCTTGGGCTCATTACCAGCGTTGAGGAGTAGTATTTGATGCCCTTTTATAGTTTCTTGTCAGCTTATTTAATGTCATCATTCTCTTGCCGTTATTCCAATTCATTTGGGGTCGGCGCAGCATGTCCTCTTCTTCCATACCTCTGTTTCTCGTCATCTCATGTGACACCTCCTTTCTTGCCATATCATTCCTTACACAGTCCATCCATCGCTTTTTTGGTCTTCCTCTACTCTTATACCCATTCATACTCTAAACCTTCCTCTTGTTAGTTTACTTCATCATCATCATCATCATCATTTCAGCCAAAAGACGTCCACTGCTGAACATAGGCCTCCCCCAGGCGTCGCCACATTGACCGGTCCCGTGCGTCTCTCATCCAGCGGGTTCCTGCAACCTTGACCAGGTCATCGGTCCACCTAGTGGGAGGCCTTCGCGGTCGCCATTCGAGAACTTTTCGGCCCCATCGGCCATCCGTTTACTTCATAGTTTTTAATTATAATTCTAGTGAAACAAACCTTAACCTACGACTTCTAATTGCGGCCCCTTCAATGTGCGTTAGTATTATGCGTCGCGCGTCCAGTCGGCGGCATAAAGGAGTCTACGCACAACGTGATGCATTCGTAATGCACTTGAAATGAACGCGCCTCTAATTGATTTGTACGCGCCTGTCAGGTTGGTAATGCTTGTCATATTTTGTGACGTCATTTTAATGTGTTTTGAAGTTTGATTTTGGAATTGTTTCTTCTTTTTGAATTGGCGTTTTGCTTCCGCACATTATATGAGGGTTGAAACAAACTGGGAGCTGACCGCATTAGAATTGTTAATTTTTGATGGTGAATCTACATGGTTCATCTCTCCGAGATTGTTTATTACGTACGAGTTTCTAGCTTCTGAGATCGATTTGAGAGCAGTTGTGATGAAATAATTTACTGGTCCCGTGAGTCTCGCATCCAGCAGGTCCCTGAAATCTTCACCAGGCGATCGGTCCGCCTAGTGAGAGGTCCTCCAGTGGAAAGTCTGCAGGTTCAGTCAGGTCGCCAGTCGCCACTCTAGAACTTTGGGTGGGAACATTATTTTCTTTTCTTGCTCAAATTCGTGTCGAAAACCACACCGCTTTTACTTTTGGCTAATCTAACCGAAAACAAAACACGTACTTATTTAAAAACAAATCTCAGCTGTCAAACTTAATGTCGTTCGAAAAAGATCAGTAGATTCAAATCTCACCATCATTTTGACAGCGAATACGGCGGGAAACCGCACAAAAATGTCTTCCCAAGACAATTCCATGAACGTCCTACCGCGGAGTGATGTGGAAATTAAATTAAATGGTCGTACCTTTTATTTGATCGGCACAGAACTGCACTTTGTCGCGCCGACGACCGCTCGATTCCAATTAATCAATTACCATAACATAAATACGCGCGCGGCGGCCATTTTAAGTGCGCTAGCTTGTGTTGAGCTGTCATTGTCAATACTAGCGCGATTTTTTGTAAAAAATGATTTCTTGAGAGAATGGCGCACATCTAAGAAGAGAAAAGTATAACTATCTTCGTAAAAATTCAAGTCTACTGTATTGTCTACTGTATTTTGAATGTTAGACTTGAATTGGTAATGTTCTTCATGATGTGATCAATATATAAGACCAGATGAATGTATAGACGTGAACAAAACAAAAGGAGTATTTAAAGAAAGTGATGTTTTGCCCTTTAAAAAAGGCGGGAGTTTTTAGGTATTTGTCTCTATATCTAACACTTTTTTTTTCGGGTGGTTGGAAAATCATCAAATGCCCTCCCCGCTCTTGGGCAGAGCGACAGGGAGTGTCAGACTTCTACTGACTGTTCCTTCTTCGCCCTTGTGCCGAGGCAATCCGCAGCCCCGACGGGGTCTCTTTAACACTTTAGTTTAAGTTACTAAATGAAACCATTCTCACAACAATATAGTAAGTACATAATAATAATGGCTCTTAAACTAACAACCGTCATAATCTAGGATGATGTCGAAAGTCTTAATTACGCATCGTCCCATTTGGACATTATATTTTACATCTCTCATATTCGGTAAGTAGGTCCTTATTACCCCCAAATGGGGCTTGTAGGTGACCAATTAGCGCTCCAGGGCATTAATGTCGCAAGAAAAGCCCTAGGGCGGTAAGTAATTTAAAAAAAAACACTTTACTCTTTCAAAAAGTTCGCGTACATCTAACCATCATAGTACTGGCAATAGACATCATGCATTCAGCCCAATGACAAAAGAGGTCGCTTCGCTATTCAGCCTTGTCTTCGTATGAGTATACCGCCTGTGTGGGGGAGCCTTATTAGTCATCAATTTTAAATATCGAACGGCGAAGCTCAATATCGTTCTTGAAAAAAAAAAAATTAAAAAGAGATGAAAAAGGCGTTAGAAAACTTTACTTTCAATATTGTTTGTTTTTGGATTTTTTTTATAATTACGTGCTAATTAGGAAAAAAACATGAGTTCTGCAAGTGATGAAGATATAAGCTGCACTCCCGATTCAATAAAAATGGAAGCTGAAGCAGCAATTAACAATATTTTGCCTGAAAGTTCTAAAGAGAGATAGGTATTTGAAAACTTTATTCTTGTAATGCCGGTTTTTTATTATTAAACGGTTTTATTTAGCTCACCCCGTTTGTTTTATTCTTGGATCAAATTTAGTAATTCAAATTTCACCCTCTTCCTCTCAACCGATTAATCTGAAATTTTGTATACACTTTGAATTTTGGTGACAATACAATTATGTTTATTCATTATCATTATAAATTCAAGATGGCCGCCGCTACAAAATGGCGGATAATTTATGTTTTATTAATCCCATCAATATGGGTATCAAATGAAAGGGCTCAACAAGCAGAATACAATATACTATATAAAATTAAAATCCAAGATGGCGGCTAAAAACTAGAAAATAAAAATAGGTAAAAAAACTTTTTAAGTTAAACGGTTTTATGTTATACATACATTGCAATGTTTAAGATAAATGTACTAAAAACCAAAAAAATAATAAAATAGATACAGTCGTGGGAAAAAACCGTGGGGCACGTCAATTCGGAACTGTCGTGCTGCGGAAATTACAATTGATGTGCCCCACGGTTTTTCCACGACTGTATCTATTTTATTATTTTTTTGGTTTTTAGTACATTTATCTTAAACATTGCAATGTATGTATAACATAAAACCGTTTAACTTAAAAAGTTTTTTTACCTATTTTTTTCTTCTTACCTCATAATCGAGATGTAAAGCAGAGTAGTTAGCTCGGGTGTAAGCATCAATTGCACCCTCGAACTATTGGCGCCCTCGCTGCGCTCGTGCGCCTAAATATCTCGGGCTGCAATTGATACCTTACAGCCCTTGGCTACTAATCTACTATTCAAAGCTAACTAGCTAATTAAGGTGGTAGGCTATGGAGGAGACTTTTGACCACCTCTGGGACAACAACAACTTACAAAAAAAAAATGAATTTAAACTGAATTTCTATAAAAAAAAAACATGCTGCGCTGACCAGAAGTAACAAATCAGTAACATTGGACAAGAGCAGGAAGATAATGATGACTGAATTTCTAATAACAATTTTCCTCAACTTACCAACCACGACAGTTTCTCATTTTCTCATCACAAAGCTCAACACAAACTGGTCGCCCTCACACTGTAGCAAAAACACTCTAACCATAGACAATGAGCGCTTACTTTTTCACGTCCAAGGCAAAGGGCATAAAGGTTGTTATTCCTCAACTGTCAATTGAGTGACGTTGCATTTAACTTTGTATGTGCATCAAAGACGGATGCTATCAGTGGTACGCGTATTAAATTTTAAGGAGTATGGTAGCCTTTTTTAAATGATTTTGTTTTGTGTTTAAAACGATTTCTGCTTTGGAATGAGGGTTTTGGGGTTCTGTAGTTTCCTGTTATTGGAAAGGAATGGAGCTTTTGGGATTTTTAGGATGATGTCAATATTATGTGTCATGTTCTTCAGCGTTTCTAATGAATGCAGTGATAGGCCTAGTGCTGTGATCGTCAAGTAATTGATCTCAAGTTCGAGCCAAAGACGCTGAATACTATACTGAATTCACCTCATACGTTTGAGTACGCTGTCGGCGCTGTCGCTAACACACCGTTTACAGGATAGAAATGACACCGACGGAATGACAAAAACTGTTACCATATAATCAGAAAATTATTCTGAGCACTCCACCCTAGAAGTTACAACAGCAACAACGGACATCGGACCAAAACCAACAATGGACCACAGCAACAACGGACAAAAAGAAAGAATGGAAAAGAAAGAAAGAAAAGATATTTATTGGGTACATGCCACTAGCTACAACGGACAATAACAACAACGGACAACAGACGACAACAACAACAACAAAGGACAACAGCAACAATTACAGTTCAAAAGTCGGCAGATTTGTAGATATTTTGAAGCTAATACGTCGTCGTCATTTCTCAAGCCCTCACCGTCGGCACATGATTGTTTACTAGTGTAGCTTATCGCACGCGACCATCGTAAACAATGACAGCAATATTAACGACTTTTTAAACTTTCCTTATAAGATGGAAGAGCCGTGAAATTCATACTTTCTTCGGTCAGTGTCTTATATATTGTATGTTTAACAAAATATGATACAAAATATGATACAAAATATGATTCAAAATATGGTTGGTAGAGGAAAATATCATTGGTTGACTGGCCTGTTGGTCTAGTGGTTAGTGACCCTAACTGCTATGCCGGAGGTCGTGGGTTCGATTCCCACCCAGGACAAATGTTTGTGTGATGAGCACGATCATTTGTTCTGTGTCTGGGTGTAATTTATCTATAATATGTATGTATTTAGAAATATATAAGTATGTTTATCAGTTGTCTAGTACCCATAACACAAGCTCTGCTTAGCTTGGGACTAGATGGCGTTGTGTGATAGTTGTGGAATATTATTATTATTATTATATTATTATTATTGGTGGTTGTGTCATCCCATTGATAAACATTTATTTAGTATGATTTAACCACGATGGTATTACCAAAGATTAAAATTAAGTAAACCAGTTACTGGGTTGTGGTAAGAACCAACACTTTTAGGAGAATTTAGTCAGTTTTTAACGTAAACGATTACATTTAAAGACAACTCTAGTCGATGTTCACTATACCATTTTGCTTTAACCAAACCCGAAGAAAACAATGAACACATTGATAAATCGATAATCGAAAAATCCAATATGGCCGATTTCCCTGCTTCTAAGCCGAATCGATCAAAATGTACATCACGCACACTTAGTCGATTATTCACAATATTCACCGAACGCATGATCGGCGGCGCTATATAAAGAAATTAAAAAGAAATAGGGGCATAGACAACACCGCATTGTCTAAAGCGGCGCCTCAAAGAAGGTTCGTTGCAACACAGAATTTCTAATGAATTTGATTAGTTTATTACGCGTGACAAGATGGTCGCTTTTGATTATTTTCAAACAGTAATTGTTTGAATTTTAAGACAATTGGAGTTGTGTTCGAAATAATTAATTTTGGGCTGCTACTGAATTACCTTTTAAAAGCTTAGTTGAACGCACTTCTACATTCCGTCACATTTAACCGATTTATTTGACATCCTCGTTGGTCTAGTGGTCACAAGCGCGACTGCTGAATAAGGTCGTGTGTTCGATTTCGAGGTCGGGCAAAGTGTAATAGGGATGTTTACTGACTAAAAAAAATATGATTCTAATTAGTCCGTCTGTCAGATTATCGAAAAATATTGGATACGTATTTTTTGATTTATCAAATCAATAATACGAAGATAAAACGCGTCAAACATGTGAGTGGGAGGTTGTGACGTCACTGCTCGCTAAGAAATGTCATACTAATGTCTTATGCTGGGTTTACACTCTCGCCTCGTGGCTCGTCTCGCACCTCGCCTCGCAGCTCGTCACTCGCGCGAGAGTGTAAATGAGCTACAGGTTAACGTTAGCTAACGCATACAAACCGCCCCCGACGCGAGCGCTGCGAGTGACGAGACGAGTTGCGAGGCGAGTCACAAACACACCATTCACACACTCGCCTCGTGCCTCGCCTCGCGGCTCGTCTCGTCACTCGCGCGAGAGTGTAAACCCAGCATTAGAATATGACGTCACACGAGTTTTCAAAGCACTGTATTGTCTTCATTGTTTGTTTACGTGAAAAAATAAAAAATATGTGTCCAATTATTTTTGGAAATCTATCTGACGGACTAATTAGATTTTTTTAGTTAACATTCCTATTGGGTGTTTCCATTAGGAATTTCTCAGTAGCAGCCACGGAGTCTAGATTTGTGCCTGGATGATAGCAGTAAGCACGCCTCTTAGATGGGTCTTTTAAAAACATAACTGGCGAAATGTGGGTGTACTCTTAAGTACACCTCTGCTACCTTACCGCTTCTACCGTCTACTTACCGCCTACTTGTCTCCTATGACAATATATCCAACACATAGTGATCTGCCCCGGCTTCGCACGGGTGCAAAAAACTATACTCAAGAGGAAGTACATATACCTTCCTCTTGAATCACTCTATCTATTAAAAATACCGCATCAAAATCCGTTGCGTAGTTTTAAAGATCTAAGCATACATAGGGACAGGCAGCGGGAAGCGACTTTGTTTTATTTTATTTTATTAATTTTAAGAAAACTTACAGCTAAAACATTTGTAGTCGAATTACCATGTAGAAGAAGGCCAATTACAAGTTTCCACACATAAACTGAAAACTTAGATTAAACAGGTCGGTTTTATATTATGTAGCTATAGTGATTATCAGTTCTACAGAAAAACTAATCGCAACTTTTTGTTTAAAAAAAACAAAAGAGAGTCAAAGCTTCTACAGCAGTGGGGTCGTGATTGCCTGTGTATACTATACTCCATTGCACCTGCTGGTCACCACCACGTGTGGAAGTATCGCCACCCCAACACACGTGGCGCTAGTGTCGCTGGCCGATATAGACAACGTAGGGACAGTTAAGAGAAGCCCTATCCTGAACACTGCTTTAGATAGAAACGGACTCCCCGAATGTATGAATTCGAATCTTGTACTCACTCAAATTGTCAGGAAACCTTTGATTGCGCGATGCGAACTCGACTAAATGTAGTGCAATTTTAGGTTTTAACCCTAGTAGCATTTTTTGTTGGCATTTAGTTGGCCTCATGTGGCCCAACTAAATGCCAACAAAAATGTATGTGGCCCAACTAAATGCCAACAAAAATGCTACTAGGGAATATAAGGGCGTACAGTCCATCCCTTGAAATCGTGTTGTAAGTTTAATCCCAGAGATAATAAGTTAAAAGGAACTGTTAAGGCGCTAACAGCACCGAAACTAGCGCCACCCACATCTTATTTATTTTAGGTACCTACTCTAAAATCACATCAAATTTGAAAAATCAGAAACAGACCTGATAAATTAAGAGAATTACTTATTAGGTACCACCAAAAGCGGCCAGTTTTATCTTTAATCAGTAATTCTCTTAATTTATCAAGTCTAGAATCATGAAAAGTGTTTTTAAAAATACTACAGGTTATTTACTAGCATGATAGTGTTTTGGACTTTTCAAATTTGATGTGATTTTAGAGTAAAAGAAATAAGATGTGTGTTAATGCTATGACTGTATACAGAATAATAAGAAAGCGATGCCAGCGTCACCACCGCTTGTGGCAAATAAAGTGAAACTACTCTACTAAGTAATAGTTAGAATTTAAATAATAATTTAAAAGTAATGATAGCCTAGTGTTAAGTTATATTGTTTGTAGTTGTACACACCTTTACATTTATTCAATAAACACTATCAATACGTTAATGTGCCAACAAAATATGCAGATGATCGACATTACAACCACACAATGATCATTCCGCATTACAAATTCAATAATCCTAATTCAATTTACATTCTAAACACGTATTTTATCGGCGCCATTGTTTTTTATCACAATTTCTAAGAGATCCTTCTTTAATCCCGCCGGATTTGACAAAAAAACTGTTACAATAACTTTTTAATATTCATTTTATTAAAAAAAAAGAAGTTGGCGCCTTCGCCGTTGAAAAAATCGAACAATACAGGTTATGTCAGAAAAAAAATGTTATGATTTATTTGGTCTATGGTTCGGAGTGTTTAGTATGCATGAAGGATAATAGATGGCGCCAAAGGTATTTGAAAATTATGCATTTTTCCAAAATCGTGAGAATAGACATGAGTTTATGATAATTTATAATCTAACAAAATATGCCATGTGGTGCCGGTGACAGAATATGGTAGAAAAAGTCAAGGGGTTGCGGATTATCGAAAGAGATAACACGGCCTCGGCGCAAGGGCGAGGAAGGAACATGGGTGGTTTTTAGTCAGTAGAAGTCTGACACTCCCTTCCGCTCTGCCCAAGAGCGGGAGGAGTCATTTGGTGATTTCCCATCCCCCAAAAAAAGGCACACACAGCACATTGAGTTTTAATAAAGAATGTGATAATTCACCCCAAGAAAAAGTCATTTCCTTAGTTTGATGTACAGTCGAACAAGCTAATAAGTATACAGCCACCGACATGTCCGCTTTGTGCTCGTACCTTTTCGGCCAAAGTTGGATATGCTAGCCACTTAAGAGCACACGAGAGAGCAGCAGAACAAAGCTCTTGACAACGTTTGGAAAGGCAGCGAATGCAGTCGCTGTGGCCGAAATCGGCTAGATAGCATCATCATCATCATACAGCCACCTAACTTGCATTTACCAATAAGATTATACAGATACATTTATAGACTGATGTCAAACGATACAGCGTTTGGCATCAAAAACTATACCTATAAATCAAAATTGCAATCAATATTTCCAGTGTTCTAGAATTCTAAAGAACTCTACCCTGTATTATCATACTTATTAGCTTGTTCGACTGTACATAATGCTTGGTTGATGGCTTTGTGAAGGGTTCGTTTACATCCCGGTCTCGGACACAAAGGGCTAAGAAGGAACATGGGTGGTTTTTAGTCAGTAGAAGTCTGACACACTCTACCGTTCTGCCCAGAGCTTGAGGAGTTATTTGATGATTTCCCACCCCCCAAAATAAGGAGGCTCTCGTGAAGCAGCTGAATTAAATATATAAGGCGACATTAGCTGCCCGCGACCTTGAGCGCGCGTTTAACTCATCGCCTAAACAAATAAGGTTGAAAATAGCGATGCGTTTGATGCTCGTGACTGCCAAAATGAACGATAGTTCGCAGATTTAATTTATTAAAAAAAAAAAATACGCTGTAATGTTAAAATGTTTTTTACATATGTCTTTAGTTGGTTAAATTTCCTTTCTGATAGTAAAAAAATAAATAACAGTTGTCACTCAAAATATTGAGCATTTCGAGACGAAAAAGTTTTTTCGTGTGATTTTTTTGTGATTTTGTGATATTTTTTTTCGAGGTTCTTGATTACTTTTAGAAAATATTTTTGCATAAGTCTTTTACCTATACATTTGACTATACACTGTATTTTTTTTGGAATTGTAATAAGTAGCAATACGGCTAACTCTGCGACGAAAAACAGGTCGTTTTTACGGTTCCCCCGTTAACTGCGTCTTAACTGGCGAAATGTGGTAGTACCTAGGTACTATTTATTGGGATACCTTTTCTTAACCCTTCGGGGATTGCATGGGAGATAATTATACTATACATAAAATTATGCATATAAAATATTATGAGTCTGAAATAAACACATTTTTTTTTTTATATATTCTTCTCGTAGTAAGTGAGTTATCAAGCTATCAGTCATGCTTCCGATCTTGACGGCGGCTGTCGCGGGGGAATATGAGTATGAATTTTATGCTTCGCCTGCTCGAGTGCTCGCTTTCCGGGGTAGTGATGTGACTGTGTTTGTGTTGGGTTATCGATAGTTTTTATTTTTTATTATAAATGGGCTTGCTCTTGACTTCAATCTAACCGACATATAGATACAAGGTGCAGTTCTGCATCCTTGTCAAAATTCAGGAGCGTGTCGTGTCATAAAGGACATAAATCATCATCTGCCTATGATGTCCACTGCTGGGACTCTACGCCTCCTCTCTACGCGGGCCCAGCGCAAGTTCTATGATAAAAGCCGGTTTCCTTACGATGTTATCCTTCACCGTTTTGAGAGCAATGGTGATGAAATAAATTACACAAAGTAATGCGCCTGACTAGGTTCGAACCAACAGAGCGCTTATTTTAATTAAGTCAGTTTTATGGGGTTACTAGCTGATGTCCGCGGCTTCGTCCGCGTGAAAGTCGGTTATCGCGACCAATAGTAATCACTTCTTTCCGCCCTTTCAACACCTTTACAAGCCTTTTTTCGCACTAAAAAGCAACCTATGTTCTTTTTCAGGCTCTGGAAGTCTGGACTATCTGTGCACCAATTTCATTTCAATCGGTTCCGTAGTTTTGGCGTGAAAGCGCGACAGACAGACATACAGAGTTAATTTCGCATTTATAATAAATTTTAGTAAGGATAAGGATTGGAGTAAGGAGCGTGGAGCCTGAGGGAACCATTCAGCATACGTACTCTTATGCAATACAAGAACATAAATCCTTGGAACACTAAACTTAGACCTAACCGACACTACTGAAGGGATGTGGACTCTCTCTTCTCTGTCATCACACTCTTGGCAGAGTGGTCGTGGTCGTCATTATAGGAGTCGAGTGGTGGCAAGATTCAATCAATTCTCTCGTACTGTTGCTTGCCTCGTGCATTCGTGGAGTGGACCATTCAGTTTAGGCTTACCATTCTATGTGAGCTTTCATCAGGCCCCAAACTCTACATTAAGAGACAGATCTTCTGCTGTTGTGAAAAATGTGTCTTTCCGACCGCTATTCTATCAGATTAATTTCTTTGTGGGATTCAATGCCAAAAAAAACTCGAAAAATCAAAATGTCGATACCAAAAATTATCGACAACCCACCCCCTCACTACTGAAGGGGGATATCGTTTATACAAGCAGGCATCTGCATAACAAATAAGACATGGAAATTGATTTAAACGCCGCGTGGACCGCCATGGCGTGGGGTGGGTGATGTTGAGCTGTAGACAGCTATAATGTTGAGCTCAGTTGAGCTGTGGGGGATGTGGTTGATCGTTTTGTTATGTTGGTAGTAGGATTGTAAGTATTAAGGACGCGTTTACGGATTCTCGCGGTAATTTGTTTTTTTTTTAGTTATGCTACTACAAATATTTTGTGTTCGTAGAGCTATGATTTTCAACACGAAGTGCAGCTAAAAAACGACACAGGTTCCACCCACAACGGTGGCAGAGCGCAGATTAAGTTTTACATTTAAAATTTTTGCGTAATTTATCATGACAGTGACCGCTAAAATGAACTTTATTGCAATCGTTTAAGATTCATCCGGAATAGCAAAAAATGAGAAAAAAATAAGTTTCGGTTTTCATTTTTTCTGCGACTATTCATAGCATTTAGCTTTAAAAAAAATCCCATTATTGAAAATTGAGTATATTTGCCTACATACAGTATTTTTAGAAATAGTAAAATATGTTAATAATAGCACAAAAAATGTACCTAAACTCAACCCGGTGTCGTTAATTTTGTGGAAAATGGCAACGTAAGATCGATTTTACATTACAAAGACTAAAATTTTCAATATTATAGTTCCCATTATTTGAAGATGAAGAACCAATCTATACGAGGTAGTTTATTAAGTTATATTCGATTTTGTTGAGTTATGACATAAAATGTACCGAAAAAACCGCATAATTTTGCCTGATTTGTAAACGCGCCCTTAACAGGATTATATCGAGCCATTACCGCCGACTTAGTGTAACCGACAAAAACCAAATTTTACAGGAGAAGGTTTTTTTTGAATAACTTTATAAATAATTGCGCTATTAAGTTGAAATTTGACGTATAATAATGATTTTTGAAACCTTAGGTGTAACGGTTAAAATTTTCAAACAAACGTCACTACACGTTTTTTGCCACTTTGTTATAGTAAACGACAAAATTTGGATGTACTGTGTCGGTTGCGATAACAAGTAGGGTCGCTTACGCTGCAATTCTTAGATAATTACGCAACTTACGATAATTTTGATTATGTCGGTTACTGTAAAATATAGAAAAATGTTGTGCTAACGATAAACTTAGCATTTGCTATAACTTTGTAATTTTGGCGGGAAAAGTCGAAGAACAAGTCCGTTATAGTTTAAAAAGTCGTCTGCGATAAAAAACGCTGTTTAAGTAAAAATGTCGCTTACGATAAGACGGCGGTAATGGCTCGATATAGCGTGTATCAGAAATATGGGGTCGATCTTCAGGTTAAGGTGCACTTGTCTAGGTTGGTCCATGGATGGGCGACCAGCCAGTATTAACGAGTTTCCTCAGTGGCTCGGAAAATACGTTATGCCGTTGGTCATTTGCTGTCATTTGAAAATCTTTGATAGCTAGTCGTCGAAGGTAAGTCGGAAAGATTGACAGCCGGTCTTACTGGGGGGTATCATTTCACTGAATACTAATTGGGTTGTGAAGGTGAAGCCGACCCCAATAGAGTTGAGAAATGGTGAGGCAGGTGATGAGCTTCCCGATTATTTATTTATAAATCGCTCTGGATAATGACAGTTAAATAATGCCATAAACTCATATTTATTATGTGGAGTCCACACCAGTTCTTTCGTCAGCTCCATCTGGATAGATCCAGCTCTTAATTTAATAACAAAACATAGTTACTTTGTGTTTAAATCCCATGTATACTCCTAGGCAAATAACTTCACACAAAATGGCGTCATTCTGCGCAGGTTCTCTTAGGATTTGTATGGAACGTCGAAAAAACGACTACTGCGCATGTTCAACTTACTTATATTCAATTCAATTTATTTATTGCATCAAATATATGGTAGGTACATGAAGTTCTTATTACATAAAATATTTGGTAACACACATTTGGCCAATATATAGCATGCAATAGTATACAAGTTTTAACACTTATCATACAGTCAAATATGTCTGTGCTTTAGAGTATAAAATTTACAGGGACACTTTTGAAAAAACTCATCTACCGAATAAAAACACTCTTGCAACAACCACTTCCGCAACGTAACACAAAACTTATTATAGGGTAGTTCAGTTATTGACCTCGGCAAAGCATTGTAGACCAGGGGAGCCATATAAACGCAGCTCCGCCGAAAAAGTTCTAATTTTGGAACAGGCATTTCGAAATCTAAATGTGTAGGTTTCCTTTTATTTGTGTTATCTTTCCGTTCAAATAGTTCAAGATTTGACCTCACAAACCTGGCAACTTCATAAATATAAATGCAAGGGACTGTCAATAGATTGTGCGACTTGAATATAGGCCTGCATGAGTCAGACCACTGCATTTTGAACATTGCACGAATACACTTTTTTTGAGCAATGAAGATCTTCGCGATTTCGGAAGAATTTCCCCACACAACTATACCGTATCGTATTACTGAGCAGACGTAAGCGTGATACACCATTATGGCGGTACGCAAAGATGTAATAGTTTTAATTCTTTTTAAAGCAAATACGAATTGATTGATTTTTTTTGAAATTATTTCGATGTGATTCTTCCAGGTAAAGTGTTCATCAAGTGTTACACCCAAGAATTTTGCATTACATACCTGTTCGATGTTATTGTTATTAAGTGCAACATTAAGACGTATAGGTTTACTTTTAAATGTTTTGCAATGAATCACTTTCGTTTTGGAAAAATTTAATTTTAATTTATTAATATCTATCCATTCTATAATGTCATTTAGTGTTTCCCCTTACCGCATGGATTTTTTAATTTTTACGGAAAAAATATATGTTATAGTCCTTGACACGTACTATAATGTTTGTTCAGACAGTTTTCCGAAATCTCATTACTTTTTGAAATATAATCAAAAACTTCTATTTTCCATATATGGCATAGTATGCAGTAAAAGCGACTAAAACTAATTTGACAAATATGGCATATTATGCATTGTAGTAAAGGCGACTGAAACTAACTGCCATATTTGGCATAAAATACGCTAAAGGTAATTTTCAATCAATGCTTAGCATGAAGTAAGGTTTTAGAAAATAAAACTCTGAATTTAATAGATAATAAATTTAATGAGATCTGTTGCATTTAGAACCAGCCGAAAAATGAAACGACGTAAAGCAAATTCCTATCTTTATTTAGGCAAAGGTGTTTAATAAACTTCTCACATTTGATGTAGGATTTGCCCGAACAAGCATACATCTTACAGAGTTGGCGTTCCTGTGTGTATGCTGGTAAATGATCCAACCCGTCATTAGCAATTTCGGGGAGAGGTAAATCGATCCGTCGTTTTCTTCTTCTTTTAGGTTCTTCGCGGCAGCAGGCCTCCGGCGATTCCATGTCGGCGCGTAAAATGCTTGGTTAGCTCTTGTCAGTGCTTCGAACAATACTAATTTAAAATCGAGCAATGGCCTGTAGGTTTAAAAAATATTAAATAACGCTTTACTGCATAACTACCCACATCTGGCTGAATGCAAAAATAACCACTAATGCATACAATGCCAAATATGGAAAACTGATTTACCCGTCACTGCATATTATTCCATATATGTCATGCTAAGATTTTACATGATTGTCGCTAAACTATAAATTTAAACTTACATGTTTTCAGTGTTTTGAGGTCCTTGATAAGTCTTCTCAGCACCATGATATAAAAATCGTACAAAAAATCGACACACGATCACCAAATAAATTTTAAAAACGTAATAGACACTTCGAAATTTTCAACGGCCGCCAACTGGTTTTGACAGGTTATAGTTTCGTGACGCGATAAACTAGATGGCACTACTTGTATTTATATTGAAGCTTGGACTTTGCCTGATCTGTCCTAGTATGCTACAAAGGGTAAATTAAAATATTTTTTTATTTCTGCACGTTTGAAAATAAGTACCCACATTTGGGTAGCTATGCGGTAAGGGGTTAATTTCAATGTCAAAGTTTTGTAGATATTTACATTTAATAATAATTGTGGTATCATCGGCGAACAATACACACTGATGTTTTATTGACTGAGGCAAATCATTTATGTACAGAAGAAACAATAATGGCCCCAAGATACTACCTTGAGGTACACCATAGCAATTAGTCAGTGCTTCAGAATCAAAGTCTTCTAAAGTGTTACTTAATTCGTTTAATTTTGTTAACCTAGTTATCTGTTTTCTGTCGGTAAGATAAGATTGAAACCATTTTTTTGCTGGACCTCTGATACCGTATCTTTCAAGTTTTTCCAGAAGCCGCGCATGATCAACACGATCAAACGCCTTACTTATATTAGGTCTAAGAGCAGTGCACAAGTAGGTTTTTTATCATTTATATTCATCATCATAGCTTTCACTAGCATAAATATTGCCAAAGTCGTCGACTTATTTTGTCTAAACCCGTATTGCTGGTCAACAAGAATGTTGTGTTTATTAAGAAATTTTATCACTCGCCTGAACATAACTTTTTCAAAAATTTTCGATAGAATGGGAGTGAGAGCGATAGGTCGGTAATTGTCAACGTCTGATTTTGACCCTTTTTTGTATAGTGGCTTTATCAAAGACAGTTTTAGCCTATTAGGAAAGCAGCCCTGTTCCAAGGATAAATTGACAATGTGAGCCAATGGTGCTGCTATATGTTTAGCAATTTTTTTTACGAGCTCAGTCGTGATATTGTCATACCCAGCCGATTTCGTGTTTTTTAAAGACATTATTATTCGATATATTTCAGAGTCGTCAGTGGGTTCTATAAATATACTTTTATTATTAGATTCTATGTTATGTATGTCAGTTTTATTATTTTTAAGAGTAGAGTAATTATCATTATTATTATTAGAAATGTCAACAAAGTGATTATTAAATTTATTAGCAATGTCAGATCCAGATGTCAAAGTAATACTACCATCAATAATTTTACTGATATATTCCCTAAACGGTTCGTTACCCATGTTGCGCTTTACAACATCCCAAGTGGCCTTGATTTTATTACGAGAAGAAGTTACATATCTTTCATTACACAAGGACTGTAGGTTATTCATGCACTTCCGTAATAATTTAGAATACGCTTTGTACTTATTCTTATTTTCATTATTTTTATTTGAGTAATACTTGTACCTTAATGACCGCTTAGTATTCCAACATTTCCAACATATATGCCGCGTGGTATAATAGGTGGCTAGCTTATTGCCATCAAATGGGCATAAATCCAGTCTCCGTGGCTACTAATGCTACTATTACTTATACTGAGAAATTCCTGATCTAAAAGCTCAGAAACACTGCCCGACCTGGGAATGACCCATGACCCAGAACGTCATGCTGAACAGTCGCGCTTGCGACCACTGGAAAAACGAGGCATTCATCTATATAAATAATAAGAGAAGTCCTGACTGACTGACTGACTGACTCATCAACGCCCAGCCCAAACCCTTGGACCTAGAAAGCTGAAATTTTGCACAGAGGTTCCCTTTATAATGTAGACAAGGAATAAGAAAGGATTTTTCGAAATTCAACCCCTAAGGGAGTTAAATAGGGGATGAAAGTTTGTATGGAAAGTCGTTTTTTATCACGCGGGCGAAGCCGCTGGTAAAAGCTTTTTTTTATTTTTTTATTTAAGATGGGTCAGCTCTTGACCTCGAGGCTTGCCTGAGCAAGGATGAGGTCCACGATGGAGCGAGCCTTCCCAGTAGCACTGGCTCTCCCGCGCACCAACGGAACACAGCGAACTGTTTGGCGCCGGACTTCGGCGGGAGGGTGGTAACTAGCCAGGCGGACCTTTGCAGGCCCTTCCACCAGTGTTGGGATCATTCAGCCGTAGCCGTAAGCTATAGTAATTTAATAAAATCTCCCTTTGATCCCTCATACGAATGCTCTTTACAAAATGTCAGTTTGTCTGTCACGCCCTTTTAAATTGACAGAATGGGTAACTGTTTATGGGCGTAGATACTTTAATTCATCTTTTGTGAACTTATTAATTGTTAGGATTTATTGGGGTGGTGACACTAAAACGGTAGTTCTATAAAAAAATATGTCAAGTAAAACAGTTGAGTAGCAAATGGCTGGCTATTGTGTTGTTGTTCGCGACTGTTTTTGATTTTCAGAGTAGTAGGTAATGTAAGTTTAAATTATCGCCTCTTTGGTCACCCAATTGCATTGTTTTATAGGCGGAAGAAAACGTCAGGTAGTAAGCAACTTTTTTAGGTAGGTAAAATAAAACCAGGCGAGGCTTGATGTGTCTTCGTAATGCGTATGTCTATGTAGTCCTTATTCTCCAGCCCGTATCAATTAATTTATTTCAATTAATATTATTTTTATTTTTTATAATTTTTTTTCAATTTAATTGTGATTGGCGCCACAATATGTCTTCTTGTTACATAATTCCCTATTACTCGACATCTCAGCAGTCACCTCCGCTTTAGATCCTTCGCACATTAATTACCTACATGGTATTCATGTACAGTTACCTGCAAAATTGCATGAATACTTTTGTGTGTATTTTCCTGTGAACGTTTATAGTCGATAACTAGTATACGTTAGGCCCAACGCACACCGGCGGAGGCGCGGCAAAGATACTGAGACTAAATCTATTTAAAATAAACCATAATTGAGACTGATGTAACTGTTTTCCCACCAACTGTATACATTATGGTACGCAATAAAGAATTGAGAATTGAATTGAGAATTGCGTTGGGCCTTGCGTTGGGCCTTAGGTGGCGTCATTTCTCGTTTCACACGATTTTAGTTCTGAATTGTCCATGCATTTTGCAGGTGACTGTACAAGTGCGACAAATTATGTCCCCGGGTTACTGTAAGCTAGCTTTGATTTATATGAGTGCTTATCTAGAGTTTCTTCTAGATACAGCTTAGATCTACGCTTTAGAATGGGCAACGACAGTACTTTTGCTGTTTTATGCCTTGTGATTCGGACTAGAGCTACATTTCATTGTTGTCTTCCAAAATTGCCTGTAGGTACCTAACTAGTCAAATTTAACTAAATGCTTTGATTTTGATTTAATGACAAATCTTCAAACCACAACGATTTTATAGTCCTACACCTTTGTACCATTTGCGGTTCCCTGTCCCCAAAATACCTATAAGTCAACAAATGCATAAACTACAACAATTGCTTATAAAACTTATAATAGTTATCTACGATATTTTATCAGACACAGACAGGGGGCGTGGTTGCCGAATATTGGGGCGCGAGACGCATCTGCACAGTTCTACAATGTCGTATGTTGTCTTGAATTCATGAATATAATGTTGTCAGAAAAGTGAAGAGCGAGAAAACTTGAAGTTCGATATAGGGAGTTGTTAAGTCCTAAAATGACTGCCATATTCAATGGTTCATGGTCCAAAGTGGATCTAATTCGTGACTTTATTAGACTAGGTATTCATATAGGTATTAAAACTTAGTAAATACAAAACTGTTTTACGTCCTTCAAATCACCATCTCAGGTCCTGTTGAAAACCAGGGTCGGGCACTAGCTGCTGAGCTGCTCGGAAGTTTGCTGAACTGCCTATTTGACGCAGCGCAGTAGACGAGGCAAAAGCAATCTGTAAGTATCGTAGCAGGAGGCGTTCTGAGGTTTCCTCATAGCCTCATGGGAAAAAGACGTGGGTTTTTCTGTATGTAGTCCTAGAAATCGAACCCGAAAGTCACAATTACAGGCCTTTTGACTTCAAAACAAGCAGCTGACAACTCCCATTAATTCGTGACGTGTTAAACTCGCGATTAGACGCATAATGCTGTATAATATGTCACTATTATTGTGTTCACTCCCCTGCGCCCGCGCAAGTGCCACGCCCATAGATTAGCGACATCTATACTGTTATTAACTGCGCATCTGTCGCTTGGCGCTGGTATGGGATTAATTATAATAAATTGGTGAGGGTTTGGCAGTTGTTTAGTGCCTGATGGAAATAGGCTCGCCCCCTATTACATGGGACTTTAAAGCCTGCAATACAAGTTGGCCGAGCGTTGTCGAGTGAAGGCCAATATCAAATTACCAACATGCCATGTCTGTACATTTGCCTTGTCTTGTTATCGCTCGGTGTCACTCGCCTAGTTGGTCGAGTGAAGACGAGCGCCAACGTGTATAGACCTCATTTGGCGTAGCTTGTCATAACTTGCAGTCGCTCGCGATCACTTGCCTCACTTCGGAGCGGTGTCGGTTTTTCTGCACAAATCAAAGGCACTGGCGCGCGCTCGGCCAATGGTGTTCTCATGTTTGTCCGAGCACATGCATTGGCTTCCTTCAAACTTGCCGAACGTCTAGGTAGCGCTTGCCTTGTGTCAATTTGTCTAGGCTCGCGTTGGTCTAAGCTCGGCCAACATGTATTGCAGGCCAACTGTCGTTTGGTGTACTATTATGTAGCTACACCTCTGCCTAACGTTTTGGTGATTACAGGCGTGATGTTGGCAGTTGTGACTTTGTGCCAAGCTCCACGCTCTTGTGCCAGCCTCATACAGTATATTCCCGCGATGGCCACAACATCTCGCCACCGGATGACCACTTGGATGTCATTCTGTCACAGCTTTACGCCACCTGCCATCACCGCGCCTTGCTAGGTGTGCTGCCCAAGTGCCCACCTCAATTTGAGTTCCATAACGTGCACGTTAAGCTGTTGGTCCCGGCTGCCATATATATAGATCTTTGGCAGTCGTTACAGGTAGTCAGTGACCTGAAATTCTGACATCCAGTCTTACCAAAGGGTATCGTATTACCTAGTATTAACTGGGTTGTGGAGGTCAGATAAGCAGTCGCTCCATGTAAAATACTGATATTCAGCTGCATCCGGTTAGACTGGAAGCCGACCCCAATATAGTTGGGAAAAGGCTACGCAGATGATGAACGTGCTATCCAATATCAAAGACCTTCGTACAGCCATGCGTAGGTATCCCATGACTATAATATCTGACCCCTCTTATAAAGAAGCAGAGGGCAAGTGTTGTGAGAAAAGGTAATGTTGGGTATTGACTGTACGTCTCCGGATTTCGAAATTTGAAACTCGGTCTTCTAGTTTTATGCCGAGCATAGAGCGTTCGTCAGCGAGTAGGTAATGGAGCGTAGTATCCTTGGAGTAAACTTAGATACTTACTTGAGAATAAGAAATTCAATACTGCGTTCCAAAACTGAAATTGCCTACGTAGCTTAGGTCACACGGCACACGGCGGCGGCCTAGCTTAAATGGAACTGGGCTGGCCACATCTGCCGCATGCCGGAGGAGCTATGGGCTAAAGTCACAATGGATGGGCACAATGAGTCTCAAACATTGCCGGCCACTTTGGGCAAAGCAACTACTCAATGGGTCCCAATCAGCAGTAAACTGCAACTCGGCAGGCCCAGGAGAAGATAGCGGGACGAACTCGACTCTTTTCGCAGGGATTTTGAATTAACATCATTGGATAGGGATAAGTGGAAAGAGGGAAGGTAGGCCTTTGCCCTGCAGTGGGACTGTGGGACGCAAATAGCTGATAATAAAATAATAGAGCGTTGCGTGTTCAGCATAAAACTAGTAGGCTCAAACTCAAATCATTTATTTCAACTAAGCCATTACAGGCACTTTTGAATGACCGAGTTAGACCTACCTATTTATCTAGTCTCTATGTCAATGGGCGAACGCAATAGTTTGCTTGTGAGATTATTGATCACGATCTACGTTAAATCATTGTAAAGTAAACCTATGAGTTTGCACATAAGTTTAATTTTGGACACTACTGCACCGCAACAGGACTAGGTAATGTTTGTTTTCAGATAAACTGAACTTTAGTAGAAGGTTGATAGGGTTTAGAATTCAATGGCGTGCTCAGTATAGATTTTATCAGAGCGTATTCTGAAAATAATACGTCTCGTTTTACATGAAAAGTTAGTGCTTAATATGCCTTATCGTAGTGACATAAGGTTGAGTTTTGTTTGACTTAATGCAGAAATATTTAGCAGACACGCCCCCTGCGGTATTACCTATAGGGTGTTTTCAAAATGAGTGTATTTTAAATGCCTTGTTGCTCTAGTGGTTGCAAGCGCGACTGCTGAGCTAGAAGTCCTGGCGTCGATTCCCTGGTCAGGAAAAGTGATTTTATTTTTTCCATCAGGAATTTCTTAGTAGCAGCCACGGTGTCTGGATTTGGGCCCGGTTTTTGGTGCTGACTCGCCCCTTCCTTACATAGTATAAAACAAAGTCGCTATTTTTGTCTGTTTGTCTGTATGCTTAAATCTTTAAAACTGCGCAACGGATTTTGATGCGGTTTTTTTTAATAGATAGAGTGATTCAAGAGGAAGGTTTTAGTATATAATTTGAACGACATCCACGCGGTTGACGCCGCGGGCATCAGCTAGTATTACATAAATAAATAAATAAATAAATGTAACTGGTTGTATGCAGGGGGTGTACTTTTAGGCACACATCTTCTACCTAGCCCTTGTGGATTACCAGCGTGATGATATGGAGAAATAAATTGTTAAATAAAATCACAGAAACTTGATCACACATTCTTTAATATCGATAATAATTTGACATTATAGGCATTGCTTTATATTTTTAAATATTATACATGTTAAGTTACATCTAAATCTAATCTACTTGGTTTCAGGAGCTTTAATTGACTGCCACCAGATTTCCATCCAGAAATCAAGAACAAGTTTTTTTTTATCTGATTTGATTTCGAAAGATGATCAGGAGCAAATTGATACTAACAGTTTTTTTTATCTGATTTGACGAAAATGGAAAGAGAAATTTTGAGGTTTTCATTTAGTTTTGAGTTTCAGACAAAGTATTTGAATTGTAGGTTTATTTAACAACGTTTCATAAATAACCAAAAACTATGACAGTCCAAACCAGCAAGCTCCAAAACAAAACATGGTCGATTAACAAAAATATCCAGCCAAAAATTAGCTCGGTCGTCCATTTTGATAATGCCTCAAATTCACTTGACTCATTGGCGCCATTCGGCCTGTCATCGAAACGTCAAACATAGTGTTGCGACCATTCACAATCGGTTCCCGATCTAGTCGATTATTCGGATCGATTTTCGTTGCACTTAAAAAAGCTGACGTCTGTGATTGTAAAAGACTTCCAGGTAATGGCTGTTGCCTTTCTAGTCTGTATTGAAGATTCTGCTTTTCCATCTGGTGATGTTGAGTTCGGATCGCGAACCGGTTCACGTGAACGGGTATTGGGACGACTATTTTCGTGCCAGATCCGTTTTTGCTTGAGTGGCTCCCGGATGCGAGACCGGCTTTCACGCGTTTCCATTTTGCTCGACGATTTTGGAACCATATTTTTACCTGGGGAAGAGAATTTGGTTGTTAAATAATGATTCATCATCATCATCAATTCATCAGCCTATAATGTTCCCTCCGCTGGGACGGAGGCCTCCTTCTCCATGAGAGGAAATCTAATCCACCACGCGGGCCCAGTGTGGGCTGGTAGATGTCACATGCCTTCGAATTGTTGGTTCTAGGACAAGCCGGTGTCCTCACGTCTTTCTTCACCGTTTAAGAAAGGGGAGTGGTGGGTTTCTGGTAAATCAGCGATTTTTCATTAAAAAAAACTATGCATTTTAACCCTACTATAATGTCCTGCAAGGAATACATCGAGTTGCCAGTAACTCTGTATAATGTGAGATCTCGTCTAGCACAAGGTTCAATAAAACCACTGTTCGACCGTTTCTTGTCTTGTTTTTCGTTTTCCTGCATAACAATATGCAACATTAAATCCATCCCTCACCTGTACTTCACTAAGTTTCAAAGCAGAAGCGATCTGCGACCTCTCCGTGAGACTCAGATACTTCTTGGCGTGGAACTCCCTCTCGAGCTCCAGAAGCTGTTCTGAAGTGAAGGCAGTTCTTCTTCTGCGCGCCTTGCTCTCTCGTGCTGCATCCGTGCTGGAATCTTCTGGGTCTGGTTCGGAGTCGTTACCTGGGGAGGAAAGGGAGATTAGTGAGGAAGTTTTAAGTACTTACAAAGTTTATGATAGTGACATGACTGAATTGTTGACCTAGTGGCCCTGGGTTCGAATCCTAGGTAGGGCAAAGCGTTATTGGGTGTTTCCATCGGGTATTTCTGAGTACAACCACGAGTCTGGAGTTGTGCCCAGTTGATGCCAATAGGTTCACCCGTTATTCGGTGTTTCCATCGGGTATTTCCATGAAGCACATAACCAGTGGAGAAAGTATGGGCACGTTTTTGTTCTAAATCAAAGTCACTAATATACTGCGGGGGGAGAGGTACGTTTCGGACTCTGTGATTGGTTGACGAACTGACAACCAAATGACAACTCATTCTCTAGGGATTCCAAAAAAGTAATTGAAAAAGTATCGATCGATGTTTGACTTATTAGTATTATAACGATTTGTTTGCAATAGAGAGATTACGGGTTCGATTTTGAAATAAAACAGGTACTTAATTACTAAACTTAGAATACTGTATTTAAAAAAATATAATATATTTACTGGTTTTTAAAATGGATTAGTTTTGAATATGTTTTTCTTATATAATCCTTTGAATTTGTATATTATGTCAGTCGAGTATCAATGTATTTTTTTGCTACACATGAAGCTAAATCAATTAAATGGTTAGTCGATTCTACGTCAAATTGGTGAAAAAAAAAAGTAAAAGGACCTCAAATTAGTTCAAATTAATTTTGTGTGTTAAGATCATGATATCACGGGGGTAGCAAAGGGGGGTTAAAATTTCGGTCATTTTTTGCCTAGGACGATCCGTTTTCAAGATATTATTTGTATTTAACTTATTTTGGTACAATAATTTAAAACGCCCATAACTCGGAAACGGTGCATCGTAGGACCATGCTTATCGGACCCTAAATGGTGTATATGGCGCAGGTTAACCCGATACTGCAATAAAATTGGTAATAAAAAAAAATAAGTCCTCGTTCCATAGCTAGGCTACACAATCCAACCAAATTTTTTTTATCCCTATCGTGTCAGTTTTTTCATAGGCCTTTGCCTCCGTTTTTCTGCACGCACGCCACTGCCAGCAATGTGTTCACATGCCGATGCGCGTATTGGCCACCTTTACTCCAAAACTAAAATTGATAACGTCTGTTCCATACCTACACTGGCCTATATAAAAACATTTTAAAAAACATATTTTTCTAGGATTGCAATGATTCAAATAGATTCCAAGCAACGCGTCTAAATTTTGTGTAAAAGGCAGGCAGAGATATCATACACTTAAATTTTTTACTGTTATGTACAAGTTTATGCCAGTATTATACACATTTGCGAGTAAAGCCAAGGGAATAAGCATATTTGAAAATATAGCAATAATGAAACTAAAAAATGTAAGGTATTTTAAGAACTTATATTTTAAATTATATCGATACCATAAACCGTCGCGATACTGCGAACTCGAACATCACTATCATGAAAGAAAGAGACAACTGCATTAGTGCAAATCAGTGTACCAGAAAGAGACAGCAATTATATGATTCTTTTTTCATTGTTTTGATCAAATTGAATAGAAAACCACATAACTGTGCAATGTTATCCCATCTTTTGTGTAACTTGAAGTTGTAGTACACTTTCCACACCATTTAATTGCACAACTAGGCATTATTTTTCGTAATAAATGCTTTCAAAACGGGAGCGCGTGACGTTCGTGCGTTAGCCTACAATTTTTGCGACTGAGCAAAATTTCGCCGCGTACGCTTGATATAGCGTGTGTTTGGCGCCCGCGGTAGCCCCCGCACGCGCTCTCCACTGGTTATGTGCTTCATGGGTATTTCTGAGTACAGCCCCCAGTCTGGAATTGTGCCCATTTGATGCCAATAGGTTCACCCGTTATTCGGTGTTTCCATCGGGTATTTCTGAGGACAGCCCCCAGTCTGGAATTGTGCCCATTTGATGCCAATAGGTTCACCCGTTATTCGGTGTTTTCATCGGGTATTTCTGAGTACAGCCCCCAGTCTGGAATTGTGCCCATTTGATGCCAATAGGTTCACCCGTTATTCGGTGTTTCCATCGGGTATTTCTGAGGACAGCCCCTAGTCTGGAATTGTGCCCATTTGATGCCAATAGGTTCACCCGTTATTCGGTGTTTCCATCGGGTATTTCTGAGTACAGCCCCCAGTCTGGAATTGTGCCCATTTGATGCCAATAGGTTCACCCGTTATTCGGTGTTTCCATCGGGTATTTCTGAGTACAGCCCCCAGTCTGGAATTGTGCCCATTTGATGCCAATAGGTTCACCCGTTATTCGGTGTTTCCATCGGGTATTTCTGAGGACAGCCCCTAGTCTGGAATTGTGCCCATTTGATGCCAATAGGTTCACCCGTTATTCGGTGTTTCCATCGGGTATTTCTGAGTACAGCCCCCAGTCTGGAATTGTGCCCATTTGATGCCAATAGGTTCACCCGTTATTCGGTGTTTCCATCGGGTATTTCTGAGTACAGCCCCCAGTCTGGAATTGTGCCCATTTGATGCCAATAGGTTCACCCGTTATTCGGTGTTTCCATCGGGTATTTCTGAGGACAGCCCCTAGTCTGGAATTGTGCCCATTTGATGCCAATAGGTTCACCCGTTATTCGGTGTTTCCATCGGGTATTTCTGAGTACAGCCCCCAGTCTGGAATTGTGCCCATTTGATGCCAATAGGTTCACCCGTTATTCGGTGTTTCCATCGGGTATTTCTGAGTACAGCCCCCAGTCTGGAATTGTGCCCATTTGATGCCAATAGGTTCACCCGTTATTCGGTGTTTCCATCGGGTATTTCTGAGTACAGCCCCCAGTCTGGAATTGTGCCCATTTGATGCCAATAGGTTCACCCGTTATTCGGTGTTTCCATCGGGTATTTCTGAGTACAGCCCCCAGTCTGGAATTGTGCCCAGTTGATGCCAATAGGTTCGCCCGTTATAAAAACAACTACCTACTTAGCGAAATGATAACCTCTGCCTAATCCTTCGCGAATTTCAGGCTTGATTTAATTAATGATGTAATCTATTTGATTTTGTTCACAGCAACTGCATCCGATGTCCTTTCAATGTGGTTGAGAATTGATGTATTTTTCTTTCATGTCATCTGTCATAAGTCTAGGTATCTAAAGTAGCTAGCTGGCAGTGGCGTTTCACACTGCAATTTTGACTTGACACTTGGGCCATAACACAGTGAGAATATTAAATATTATAGTACAGCACCATGCATGACCTGCTGGCCGCTTAAATAGAAACCTTTAAGGCTTATCAGGGATAAGTTTTAAGCAGCCCAAAGATCAAAGTAGTTTCTAATACTAATTCATGTCAATACAAATACAAGATGAAGATCTCGGTTTGCCTATCATTGTAATCTGGATCTCTTTTCAAACTCGAGTGAATCGGTTTCTTCTAGGCAAACCTGCTACTCCCTAGGCGGTATCTTCCCAACATCCCTATTTAGTTACAATAAAAAAAACTAAACAAATTATCTTATTTAATATCAAAATAGCATAAAATCGATATCAAGCCATTCTTTATAAAATCAATGACCGAGAAAAGAAAAACTATTACAAAATAATACGTCTCTATCTGTCAAAAGAACTATTAGTCATTGGTCTCCCCATTTCCCGCGCTTTCTGCATTAATGGCGGCGGGAACTTTATGGTCGATCGTTTAGGCGATTTTATTGCAATGTCGTTTAGTTTAGGCGATTATGAATTTTTATCTTGCAATGATAGGTATTTATATTGCAGGTTTTTATTATGGCTAGGAAAAATAAGTACCTATTTAGTAGTTCACTAAGTAAATTATATCCTAAGGGAAAAGATTAACGTGCACGGATTTCTGCATCGTTCTCACATAATTTGTAATCTCAATATGAAATTATGAATGATGAATCCAAGATTTGTAACAATATTTTGATCTAAAAGAGTGTCCGTGGAGTTTCTTGCCTAGTCTTCACTATAGATATCTACGCTTTAGAATGGATAACTACAGTACTTTCACACGTTACTATGGCTTTTGACTGTAGCTTTACCTATATCTTTTTGATTTTGACCATTAAAAAGTACTTACCTATCTGTAATAGTCTCATTAAAATAAATGCTTAGAGTGTTTTCGGATTCCTAAATTATAAGGTAGATCTAAATCTTTTAAATCAGATATCAATCAATAAAGTGACTCCAGATTACTGCGAAGGGTTTTCCAAGCGATTGAAAACTTGACATTTCAGTGAAATTGTGCACTCCAAACCGACAGATTCACATTTGTGGCAAAGTTCAAACGTGAATTTCTCGTAAAAATAACGAGACCAAAACGACCTACTTTAAGAAAAAGCAAAAATAAAAATTTTGGAAAAACCCACGACTGTTAAAAATTTATTGAAAAAGGGATAAAATAACATAAAACACCCACCTTAAAAAAACCCAAGAATGTCCGTCGGGGGCTGCCATTAAATGAACTAGTTTTGCAATGTTCAGCTCCCGACGGACATTCTTGGGTTTTTTTAAGGTGGGTGTTTTATGTTATTTTATCCTTTTTTCAATAAATTTTTAACAGTCGTGGGTTTTTCCAAAAATTTTAATTTTGCTTTTTATTTTAAACTTTTTTTTTAACTTTTTACTTTTATTTTTATTTTTTTATCTAAGAACATGCACCAATCAAACCTAAACCCATAACTGAAAACTGAATCAAAATCGGACTTGTAGTTTTGGAGAAAAATGGCAATTTTGATTTGCACTGCTGCAGCGCCCCCTGGTGAGTTGACACCGTAACATCTATCTAAGAACATGCACCAATCAAACCCGAACCCATAACTGAAAACTGAATCAAAATCGGACTTGTAGTTTTGGAGAAAAATGGCAACTTTGATTTGCACAAAAAATTTTTGCTGCAGCGCCCCCTGGTGAGTTGTCACCGTAACACCTATCTAAGAACATGCACCAATCAAACCCGAACCCATAACTGAAAACTGCATCAAAATCGGACTAGTAAATTTGGAGAAAAATGGCAACATGTATTTGCACAAACACACAAACAAACAACCTCTCACCCCAAACGCATATAACGTCTCCGTTCCGTCGTGGGTAATAATTTAAGGGTTGAAGAATATTAGTTTCGTTACATATCATGAAATCAATACAGTGGGCGAAAATTGCTTATAATAGTTTCTATGTGTTTCTATGTTTCTGTGTGTGTGTGTTTGTATGTGTTGTGTGGTACCTACCTACCTAAATAATGTATATTAGTGCTCATGATTTTAAATGTAACAAAGTTTTGCATTCGATATTTTTTTAGTAAAACCCGCAAACTATCTTACTTTCTTTTTTCTCAAAATCCCGCAACTCAACATAACAAGACAAACGGTCCGCCGTCAAATCATGTTTTCTGTCCGTGTCAATCTCTCCCCGAGTTTTTGCGCAGTCATAACCCCGGGGGCGAATGGCCGATAAAAAGCAACGGCCGAAAGCCGAGAGCCGAGTCAGCGCCACGCCCTCTGGTGGACAAATCTAATGATTAGATTGTTGGGGTGAGTGGTCGAGGAGCCGGGGTGAGTTGGACTTGAAGAAATTTTGAAGATTTTTGTAAAGAATTTCTGTTGTGGTTTTAGCTAACTAGCTAAACCCAGGGTTCGTTGGTCTTAGCATGGGATTGATTTAGATGTTAATCCATTTTCTTTGCCAGTTACCAATAATTACGTTTTCTTTAGTTACTTACTGCCTAATCTGGTGCCATTTTTTATGCCTCTGACTTGGATTTACATGCCGCTACCGTCAGTCCTCACGATATTTTCCTACACCAAAGCTAATGTTAAAATATCCTAACGCAAATGAATCCGAAAAATCAGATGTGCGTATCTTGGGTTCGCACTTGTAACCAATAAACTTATGGTTCGACATTTTGTCCGGTGGATATTATTGTAGGCATTAAAATTAGAACGTACATTTATTACAATTTCAGTGTCGATTTTCTCATAGGGTGGCGGAACAAAATAAGCGATTCATATGTTACAATAAAAAATACACCCAGAAGAAGTATTTTATGACAATAATATGCAATCATTAACGATAGAGTTGATAACATCTAAGCAAGAATAAAATTAAATAACCACATGACATGATCGAAGAAAACTCTATTCTATGTAAGTATATAAGACTACAACGTATCATTTACATACTACTTAGACAATAGCCACATAAGCAACATCCCTCTTGGATTGTAGCCATATTAGATGGATGCTGAAAAACCCATGTTTGCTACACGGAAATACAATTGTATAATAACCACAGAACCGATAAAAGACCTCCTTTATCTGATCTATGATATAAACGTACAATATGAATTCATAAATTGTATCGAAATTGTTGTCAATCCGTCAGGTATTGCCTCGTTGATATAGTGATTAGTGGTCGTAAGCGTGACTACTGATCCCAAGGTCCTGGTCCGGTTCTATTTCTTCTGGCGAAGTGTTATAGAGTTTTTCCACCTGGAATTTTTCAGTAACAGTCATTGAATCTGGATTTGTGTCCAATTGATGGTAATAGGTTCTCCCCCTATTAGGTACTTGTGACTTAATACTATAGGTACGGTGTACTATTAGGTGCACCTCTGTCCTTCAGGGACAACAGGCGTGATATTATGTGATGTTTTGTCAATGTCCTTTCATTGTTATGATATCCTGTACATTCTCTCCTTAGTGTGCTAACCACGCAAACCCAAGTCGTCTGCTTACAAAAAACTGTCGCAAGAATAGAACTTTTTCTTAGAAACAAGTAATAAGTTCTTCAAAATCACAATAAAATATCTATTACGATACTAAACGTGCTGGCAAACACGTAGACACTTCTTAAATACCGACCGCACCAACAGTTTCCATGAAAACCACGATAAAAGATCCCTATAGCAAATAAATATATTTATTCCTTACGACAGAACAACGATTGACAGTTATCGAGAGCGCCAAATGAATTGTAAAATCCGCCATCTTTGATTTGCCGTCAAAAAAGAACGATTCGAACGGGGAATAAACAATACAACTGCATAAGCAAACTTTGTAGACGCATAAAGTCCCGCGCGATCGCGTTTCGAATTTTAAATTAAATTGTACGAGCGGCGAGTTAAATCGATTGTGAAGTCGAATGCATTTTAGTCGAATCAGATGAATCGATTACGTTAAACAGTCCGTTCATAATGGTGGTCACGTTTTATTTCAGTTTAAATTTTCACTCTGTCACTTTGGCAGTTTTCCTCGAATGAATGATGAATTGGGAATCAGTGTGGCGTAAAGATGTTGATATATTTGTTTACTTGGTGGTTTTAACGTTAATGTGGAATAAATAATCCGTTTTCTGCCGATTGTCTTGTCTGGGGGAATCCAATATCCAAGACGCTTGAAACATGTTGAGCGTAACAGCTCCATTTTAGTATACATAACTTCCATCATTGATGTAATCAATGTGAGGACTTCCATTAAATAAGCGAAGACATTCAACTATAACGAGTCTATAAGAATCTCGAGCAAAGCGAAAGAGTTATGACAAGAATCCTGAGTACACACTACACACAATGTCGCTTGGTACCTATATTATGTCCTCTGCCTTGTTGAAAAGTAAAAAAAAAAACAAAAAAAAAACGCAACTACTGAGGTCCTTGGTGTGATTACCAGGTTGGGCAAAATGTTATTGGTATTTTTCAGTAGCAGCTACGGAGTCCGGATTTGTAGCGAGTTGATGGCAAAAGGCTCATCCCCTATTATATAGGACTTCAGCATAACTGGCGAACTATGGGGGTATTATTGAGTTTAAACACCCATATTTAACAACTAGCTTTTGCCAGCGGCTTCGCCCGCGTGGAAATGACGATTTTCCATACAAATTTTCATCCCCAATAGGGTAGTCGACCGACTAAAAAAAATATGATTCTGTTTAGTCCGTCAGTCAGATTATTGAAAAATATTGGATACGTGTTTTTTTGTTTTATCAGATTAATAAAAATTGACGAAAATAAAGCTTGTCAAAGACCATGGAGAGGGGGCGTTTGACGTCATAGTTAGGTAAAATTGGACCAAGCTGTGACGTTTCACGACTTTTCGAAGCACTGTATCGTCTTCATTTTTTGTTTACGTGAAAAAAGAAAAAATACGTGTTCAATATTTTTTGGAAATCTATCTGACGGACTAATTAGTTTTTTTTTTGTCGACTACCCTATTTAACTCTCTTATGGGTTGAATTTCGAAAAATCCTTCCTTATTCCTTGTCTTCATTATAAAGGGAACCTCTGTACAAAATTTCAGCTTTCTAGGTCCAAGGGTTTGGGCTGGGCGTTGATGCGTCAGTCAATCAGTCAGTCAGGACTTCTCTTGTTATTTAGATAGATAGATAGATAACACAGGCAGCGATGATATGCTGTTTAAACCACTTTGGTAGCGAGTGAACCTATTACAATCAACTAGGGACAAAGCTGCTCTAAACTCAAGCCTGTCAAAAACACAGTCAAAAACTGTAATAAGGAATTTGTCAAAAAAAAATTAGTCCGTCAGATGGGTCTGTCTCCACCGATCCCGGGATCCGATTTGACGTAACACGGATCCCGGCGATATGGATTTCGCACGGGATCGGTCAATGTGGCGACACCTGGCCTATGTCCAGCAGTGGACGTCTTTTAGCTGAAATGATGGTGATGATGTTGAAACAAAAATGAAGGCATCACATTGCAGTACATATTCTACCGGAAAGTAACGTCACAAGCCCTCACTCATGATCTTTGACTTGAACTTTATCTTCGTAATTTTTTTGTAATTTGAGAAAACAAAAAATCCAATCCAATATTTTTCCAATCCATTATCTTCGTCGACATCTTTCTTAGCAACGTTGCCAGTACTTCTAAATAGAATTGCCTGAACACATTGAAAGGCCGTCGGAGAATCAATCAATAGGATTCATGAAGCTTGCTTCTTACAACATGTGGTTTATTTAAAACATATCATCATCATCAGCCTAATGTTCCCACTGCAGGGACTCAGGCCTCCTCTCTAGGAAAGGGGATGAGCTATAATCCACCACGCGTGCCCAGTGCGGGTTAGTAGATGTCACACACATGTCTTTGATTTTTATGGTACTCAGACATGCCGGTTTCCTCAAGATGTCTCTGAGGTTCGAAAGGTTGGAATCACGCCACAACATCAACTTCAAGTCATTTGTGGTGCGTGTTCCAACCCAACATCTCCAGACCTGTTTGCAGGAAGACTTTTGGCCGAAAGGTGTCGTTTTTCGTCGTTTCCGAGGACGGTTACGCGACACCTCGCAGCGAAACACGACGCCGACGTGACGTGTTTATTAGTTAAAATTTTTAGTTATGGTTTTACTGTTTTATAATTATGTAAATATTAGTTTGTTATTATTGTTTTAAATTATTGTGTGTATTTTATGTATGGGCCTTAGATGCCTAAAATAAAATGATTATTATTATTATTTACTTCACCGTTTTGAGAGCAACACGCCTGTAATTTCGGAAAGATTAGGCAGACGCGCATCTGGTAACACCTAACTATGGGACTTCATCAGTTATGTTTTATAACAAAAGTAACATCATGTTTGTAATCCCCGCATGGTTAGGAAGAAATCTAACTAATATACTTAACACTCACATTTAGCCAGGTTTTTGTAAGGAAAAACTCAAAAACTACTGCTCAAAAATTCTTTCACTATTAAGTAGAATGCTACATTATCCCTTAGTAGGTAACATAAGCTACAGTTTTTACAAGTTTAAAAAATAAATGTACACTGTCCCTGCGAGTCCCATGACTCCCATGGTACCTATAGGGAGCGAGCCATTTGCCATTATCCGGGCATGAATCCAGACTCCGTGACTGCTACTGAGAAATCTATTTTTGATGCAATTGCAAGTTTTGTGTATCGAGCAAAAAAAAAACACGACAAGAACCAAACGTTTCGATAACAACAATTAACAAAAAAGAAAAGAAAAAGTGACAGCTGTCATTTGGACAATTCGCGCCAAAAGCTAAATAGTTCAGATGCGTTCGGATACGCGTTAATTTCACGCTACAGATGCGTTCGAGTGGCGTGACATAACCTTTATAATGTCAAGCAGCCATTTCTAATTGGTTTATTTGTTGATTTTCTACATAGAGGGGAATGTGTGTGAACTGTGAGCTTGTATGAATTGTATGGAAGGGAATTGTGAGCTAAGGGCATTCGTTACAGTCAATTTGGATTCGAAATTGTGATAACCAAGCAGGGATAATTTTGTGTCATCTGGATAAGTGCCTTCATGCCACCCAGCCGTTGCTACCCGAGGTACGGAAGAAACTCGGTAAGAAATTAATGATGGTTACCCATCGACACACCGTCCTTAGCGAACACTGCTTAGCCATGAAGATCGAACCGTGCTGCTGGTACCTATAATTTTGCTACGAGCAAAACGTAATGACGTCAGACGTAATATACAACTTATAGCTCTCTGACGACTGAAGTCCCGCGACTTCAGTCGTCAATTGTTTTTTATAACTTACAAATAGTAGATTTTACAACAAGTGCGCAAAGCGAACCATTTTTATCCGAGACTTTTAGCAGCCCGCAGCCGAAGGCGAGGGCTGATAGTAATGTCGAGGATAAAAATGGTTTTGTGGACGAGTTATAAACTTGCTTTTCACTTCGAATGCGAGGAAATAAAACAGTTATACCTAGTACCTATAACATATTTCTTTAATTAAAATTCAAAGTAAAATTTGTACAGTTTTGAATACCTACTGAAGGAAAATGTCTTTTTTTTTAATCTTACGAAATTGATATTAGGCTTGCAGACCTAGGGTCGTTTCGCCGGTTTCGCGACCACCTTCAGTAGGCGACCACTTGACGTACTAAGTTTCTTTAAAACAAGATAATAGTATTTGTAGAGGTAACACAAATAAATAAAAAACCTAACGTGCTTTATAAATAATTATGAAATAAGTATTTACACAGTTTGAAACAAATGGGCTAACCCAGAACCGAAAAAATATTGCTAAAGGCGCGTTTTGATTCAGTGGTGAGAAAACGTACCGCAAGTTAGAAAAAAAATAGCACGACGCGCGGCGCTCAAAGGTAATTTTTATTACTTATTTCATGTTTTACACACAAGTTAGATGTTAAATTGTACAACCGATAAGTTTTCGTTATTATTTAGTTGTATTTTGCTATTTTTTAAGTTATTATTAAGATAAAATCAAGTGGTCGGTAACCGAAATGCTTATTTATCAAGAACGTTAAATAGCGACCATGTGGTCGCAAACCGACGAGAATCGCATTATTTATTTTCTATCAATATGACCCTATTGCTTTGTACAGGACTGTTACAATTTTGAATGTAACATTTTAGAAGCTTTTCTTTGTAGTTATTTAGTAAGCGACCACCACTTTCTTTGAAATTACTATAAAAACGGGATGCTAAACAGGTGGTCGTAAACCAAAATAATCGAAATAAAGACGTTGGTTTCCGACCACCATAATTTAGTATGAGGGAAATAACGTCGGAATATTTTTTTTTTAATTTTTGATAAAAACAAAATTAAATTATTTTATATTACTTTTTTTAGATGGAGTTCCCATATAATTCAGAGTCAACGAAAAAAAAGAAAAATACAGTCCGGTACACTGAAGAAGCCCTGAAAAAAGCTCTTGATGATATCCGAAAAGAAGGGAAGGGACCATATAAATGAATAATTAATACATTTTTAAAGCGATTATAATTGTTTTAATGGCATTTTTTCATATTAAAGTAGTGGTCGCAAACCATCACACTGGTGGTCGCTAACTGATTAAAGTGGTCGGTAACCGACGTTTTCGCTATATTTTCACTTTTTCAGCATTTTATAAATATTTTTGTATGAATGTACTTTATTTTATGTTTTTGTATCCAAACTAGACTATATTTGGGACAAATTCACATTAACATAAACTATTTTGCGTGTAGACAACATTTTTTTTTCTTCATCATAAGTGGGCAACTCAGCTAACTGGTCGCTAACCGGCGAAACGACCCTATACAGCCTACTATTAAATTAATTTTGTAACAATACTTTTCATTAATTAATTAAATAACTTACCGTACTTAATTGAATTTAAATTTTAATATCTTTTAAGTCTTAAAAAACACATAAGGCAAATAAATAAAAGTAAATATTATAAAATAACAAATTCTATCTATGAACTTCTTATTGTGTTTGGCTGTATGGCTCATTTTCTTTGCCTTAATAAAGATACATTTATGAGTAGGTAGGGTCGTTTCGCCGGTTAGCGACCAGTTAGCTGAGTTGCCCACATAAGATGAAGAAAAAAAAAATGTTGTCTACACGCAAAATAGTTTAAATGTTAATGTGAATTTGTCCCAAATATAGTCTAGTTTGGATACAAAAACATAAAATAAAGTTCATTCATGAATACAAAAATATTTATAAAATGCTGAAAAAGTGAAAATATAGCGAAAACGTCGGTTTACGACCACTTTTATCAGTTAGCGACCACCAGTGAGTTGGTTAGCGACCACTATTTTAATGCCATTAAAACAATTATAATCGCTTTAAAAATGTATTAATTATTATATTATTCATATAAATGGTCCCTTCCCTTCTTTTCGGATATCATCAAGAGCTTTTTTCAGGGCTTCTTCAGTGTACCGGAATGTATTTTTCTTTTTTTTTAGTTGACTTTGAATTACATGGGAGCTCCATCTAAAAAAAGTAATATCAAATAATTTAATTTTGTTTTTATCAAAAATTTAAAAAAAAATATTCCACCGTTATTTCTCTCATACTAAATTATGGTGGTCGGTGTCCAATGTCTTTATTTCGATTATTTTGGTTTAAGACCACCTGTTTAGCATCCCGTTTTTATAGTAATTTCAAAGAAAGTGGTGGTCGTTTACCAAAGAACTACAAAGAAAAGCTTCTAAAATGTTACATTCAAAATTGTAACAGTCCTGTACGAAGCAATAGGGTCATATTGATAAAAAATAAAAAATGCGATTCTCGTCGGTTTGCGGCCATATGGTCGCTATTTAACGTTCTAGATAAATAAGCATTTCGGTTACCGACCACTTGATTTTATCTTAATAATAACTTAAAAAATAGCAAAATACAACTAAATAATAACGAAAACTTATCGGTTGTACAATTTAACATCTAACTTGTGTGTAAAACATGAAATAAGTAATAAAACTTACCTTTAAGAGGAAATGCGAGTGCTGTCTCTTTCTACTATCGCTGTCTCTCTCCGTCCTCCTGCCCTCAAATTCGTGCGATAAGGACAACTATAGAAAAAAGTTAGAATTCGAGGTTTGGCTCTCGCCTATTTCCTCCTCCAATATTGAACCAATTTAAAAGATATTTTAGACAATGAATAAGGAGGTTATATACTACGCCGCTATTTTTTTCTTTTTTCGTTAATAGTTGTCAAATTTGTACACTAGGACTCTGTTAACAGCGATCTAAACAAGCAATTTTGAGCATTTTTTGAGGGTTCTAGTGCTTATAAAAATAATTTATCACCAAAAAGGAAAACATAGGGGCATAGAAATAGTTAATATTTATTATTCTGTAAAAAACCATTGCTCTAGGGTCATTAACCAAAAAGAAAACAGGCGAGAGCGTTTGTATGGAGAAAAGACCACTCGCGTTTCCTCTTAGGCGCCGCGCGCCGTGCTATTTTTTTTCTAACTTGCGGTACGTTTTCTCACCACTGAATCAAAACGCGCCTTTAGCAATATTTTTTCGGTTCTGGGTTAGCCCATTTGTTTCAAACTGTGTAAATTCTTATTTCATAATTATTTATAAAGCACGTTAGATTTTTTATTTATTTATGTTACCTCTACAAATACTATTATCTTGTTTTAAAGAAACTTAGTACGTCAAATGGTCGCCTACTGAAGGTGGTCGCGAAACCGGCGAAACGACCCTATTACCTACGCCCTTGCCTAATGCCCTTGTGCACAAAATTCGATTTTGTGCAGCCTACATTCTGCACAAATAAGCACTTTCAGAGCATGAGAAGTGAAAAATATTTTTTCCATAATTGAATCGGATTTTGAACTTCAGTATCTGCCAGTAAAAGTCTCGTAAAAATCAGAAAATGTCTCAAAAGTTTCGGAGATTTGCCGGACTACACAGATAGACACAGAAGAACCTTTCAAAATAAGTTTTTTTAATATTTTCACACTTTTAAAGGATATTTAACTTTGGAAGAATTTGAATTTTATTGATGAAAACAATGCAATCTAAGTAAGATTGCATTGTTTTCATCAATAATTTCCAGAAAAATTACTACAGAATTTAGATATAATTATACTGTTACTATGCCTATACCCAATGGCTACCAAAGAATCAGCTTATTACATAGGCTCATTGATTCTTATTAAAAAGAATAGAAGTGAAATATAACTTTTGTCGCATGTGGTCTATAAATGGACGATTGGAAACTATGGATGTAAGTTTTTTTTCTAATATATCCGGATTCATGTAAATATTTGGTGGAGGCTTGTGTCCAGCAGTGGACGTCTTTTGGCTGAAGTGATGATGATAATGATGTAAATAAATACATATTCCCAATTGATCACAGCGCCCGAACACTTCCGATTAGTTCCGATGCACAACTCTATGATTCGGGTCGGGTAGAGTGCAGGGTTTCTCCACTGAACAGAAAGGAGGTTCTTTAATCTGTTCTGTGGGTTTCTCCATCAGAAAATTCTCAGTAGCAGCCACGAAGTCTGAATTTCTGCCCTGATAGGCATAAATGCAGACATGCATTAATATTAGCGAAAGGTGAGTTTACTAAGCCTTTCGAGAATTACAGACGTGATGTTTTGTCTGTTTAAGACGTTTGGAAAGTATTGGAAACTGTAGGTGGCTTATTTATTAAAAACTAACTTTTGCCCGCGGCTTCGCCCGCGTGGATGTCGAAAAATTTCCCAATAAACTTTCATCCCTATTTAATTCAACCCATAACGTAAGTAATGGGTTGAATTGAAAATAAAAAATGAATATTGAAAACCTGCCCCGTGAACCAGTCTATCCATTGGTAATAAGCAGCACGAAAATAGGAGCAGTGTTTTTGAGTTTATCGCAAACAGACAGACGCGGCGGAGGACTTCGTTATATAATAACTTTTTATAATCTCAATTTGTCACCACTCAGGAACCACCACAGGGTACAATTAAATACCAGTCACTGCAAATATAGAGATACACATTTCCGTAATATCCAAGGTGTGTTCCTAATGGCCGAAATATAACGGCGCGGCGGCAAGTAGGCCATTTGTCATAACGCACTTGAAACATGGCCGGGGAAAGGTGTCGGGGACAAATCTATTAGGATGAAGCTTTTCTGGGAAATTATTTCAAAGCATTTTCGGGAATTCCATTGAGGAACTTGTGGCTTGATAATAACATGCAGTCGTTTGGATCAATCTTCAGGTTAAGCCGCGCTTGCCTTGGTTGGTCTGTGGATTGGTGACCACCTAAAACATACCGAGTTTCCTCTGTACCTCGGAAAGCACGTTAAGCCGTTGGTCCTCGCTGTCATTAAAATTTATAGATCTTTGTCGGTCGTAAGCGTAACCGGTAATCCGTGCCCCAAAGTCTGACAACCATTTTTACCGAGGGATATCGTATTCTTCTTAGCGTGTCGATGGCAAATCTTCACAAAATACATTAAATTAATTTGGCCCAATATTCAGCTACGCGAACTCCACTCGCTGATGCAGTCATTAGATCGTCAAGTGTGCAGGTGTCAGGGCATGCAGCGCAAGATGGAAGGTGGGCCATTGTCTGTGGAAATACGCCGCATAGGTACGCACTTGAGATCTGAACGGTCCGTGAATCCCCGTCTGAAGAGATTGTCTTTGCTACGGCCGACCTGGGTTCGGAGTCTATTTAGAGATTTCCAAGTCGGCCACGGCAAAGCATGTCCAGGTGGTAGGCTGGGTTGCACGACATTGGTCAAGTCTGATATTCGCCAAATCGAGGAACTGGGTTGTGGAGGTCAGGTAAGCAGTCGCTCCATATAGAATACTGGAATTCAGCTGCATTTGGTTAGACTGGAAGCCTTCCACAACATAGTTGGGGAAAAGGCTAAGTAGATGAAAATACAAGGTGGAACTTTGTTTTTTAAACTCTGAAAATTTTACATGCGAAGCGAGTACTTCATCATCATCATCAACAGCCTATTAATGTTCCCACTGCTGGGACACAGGCCTCCTCTCGTTTTTGAGAGGGAATGGGCTATAATAATCTACCACGCGGGCCCAGTGCGGATTGGTAGATGTCACATGTCTTCGAATTTTTTGGTTCTATATAAGACATGCCGGTTTCCTCACGATGTTTTCCTTCACCGTTTTGAGAGCAACGGTGATGAAATAAATTACACAAAGTAATGTGCCTGCCTGGGTTCGAACCCACGACCTACTGTTCGTAAGTCTGTGTTCTTTATTTTTTGGGGAGGGGGGGAAATCATCAAATGACTCCTCCCTCTCTGAGCTGAGCGGAAGGGAGTGTCAGACTTCTACTGACTAAAACCACCAATGTTTCTTCTTAGCCCTTTGTGCTACGTTACATTTATACCGAGCGCTCTTGTTAGGCCCTCCGATCATGTTATGTTCACGCATTTTCGCGTACGTTTTCCCCAAGGGATATGTCCGAATTTTATCAGATAAATCCCTAGGGGTCCATCACTATTCATCCTGGGGACCTGACCATTGTCTTGTAAAGTGCCCGCAACCCTAATTCAAAGAACTCTATCAACTTTTTACTCTGATTATGTATTTCGTTTCTGTTAGTCTAAAGTCACAATCTAATAAATAAAGAGAGAAGTCCTGACTGACTGACTGACTGACTCATCAACGCCCAGCCCAAACCCTTGGACCTAGAAAGCTGAAATTTTGCACAGAGGTTCCCTTTATAATGTAGACAAGGAACAAGGAAGGATTTTTCGAAATTCAACCCTTGAGGTAGTTAAATAGGGGATGAAAGTTTGTATGGAAAATCGACATATTTACGCGGGCGAAGCCGCTGGCAAAAGCTAGTACTTAATATAAGTTTTTAAACTGACATGGTTCTTAATACAAAAAATAATGAACATAGAAAAAATTAACACCACAGTCACAACCAGAAGATATTTTACAGCCATAAAACTGGATTTAAGGGCCGGCTCCGGAAATCGAAGGTTGGGAATGTCATAGAAATAGATAGAAAACGATGCTCCACAACCTTGAAATAAATCACACAGCTAGCCAATGAATGTAACTTGTTATTGAAACTTTCGAATTTAAGATAATGCTTATGGATAAGTGTAAAAAAAAATCAGAAAATCACTAAAAACGAGTAAATCGCACTCCCGTATTGTAACAACTGAGTCGTAATTATTGAGAATTTTTAAATGAATTTTATTAAATAATAAAGTTAAAAGTATAAAGTAGTCACTGAAAGCTTCATTTTTTAATAAACATACTCTCATTTTGTGTAAAAAAATCACAAACTTGCCCATGTTTTTCGCTCAAAATCTTCATACAAATTACTATGAAGCGGAGCGCTTTCTTAGCAAGCTTCGACGGACCCACTCGTGGCTCAGTCTGCCACGCGCCTCCAACGTGAGAGCACGTCGATTTGCGCCGCATCGGCAGATCGCAGTCGAACCATGTACGTACACAAAATCAGTGCACAGTGGTCTCGCGACAAACTTTTGTGATACCATAATAGTTTTGAAATTGAGTAAGTATACTTTTTATATTATTGTGAATTTGCATTTCGTAAATTAGATAGTAGGCAATGTACTGGTAGGTATGTGTTTCTTATTGTGTATTTGTGTTTTTTTTTGTGCGTCTGATTTGACATTACATTTCGTTCGTAGAACAAAAACATCAAAAATTCTGGTTGTTTACATTTTCATTATACTAATTCTTAATTATCTGATAAACGCGTGGACCGATTTATATGATTCAAACGGATAGAATGGTTTTATACCTAGAATTTTCATTTGAAAAAAAATCGTTAAGATATCTCAACAAACAAAAAATCTCATTTTCAAGTTGCTCTCGTAATTATCCAACAAAAAAGATACCTACTATGGCGCACAGATATAAGCCGCGCGCGGTGCGTTTGTATGTATGAAGATACCGTACTTCCCCCTTTTTAGAGTTCCGTAGTCAACTAGGAACCCTTAAAGTTTCGCCATGTCTGTCTGTCCGTCCGTCTGTCCGTCCTCGCTTAATCTCTGTGACCGTTAACACTAGAAAGCTGAAATTTGGTACCAATATGTGTATCAATCACGCCGACAAAGCGGTTAAATAAAAATTGGAAAAAAATGTTTTATTAGGGTAGCCCCCCTATTTATGTAAAGTGGGAAGTGTTTTTTTTTTTAATTTCAACCTTAAGGGTAAAAAAGCCAACGGCACGAACTAGTTGGTGGGCGGGGCTAAAATGCATGCTATTTCATCCGACGTCACGAGCGAAATGCATAGAGCGAAAGAGACACAACTAAAACGGGCGCGCGATTGTTTCTATGCAGACCTTTGGTAGTATGGATACCATGAAAAATCCATTGAATGTATCTGTTCAAAATAGAATTATTTGAATTCTTTAATAACTAATCTATGTCTGTATGGTTTTACTTTTTTAATTTTCGTACTATATACGTAACTTATTTACGCCCAAAGATGGTTAAAATTAGTGCTAAAAACTTTCAAACCAATATTTTTTCCAATTCTGCTTCCATAGAGACCTAGATAATGACAAGACTAGTTGATACAATTTTTAATTTTGAACCTACACCGTCAACCAGAGGAGTAATCACCATACTACGTTTGTATGGAAGAATGACTTGCTTGTGCAACCTTAACGTGCGATATATTGTTGGAAAGGTATTTAAAAATGAATAGGGGTTTACTAAAATCATTTTTTGATAATGTCAATAATTTCGGAAATAATCGCTCCAAAAGTAAAAAACAATGTGTCCCCCTCCCCCCCTCTAACTTTTGAACCATAAGTTTAGAAAATATGAAAAAAAACTGAAAAGTAGAACTTTATAAGGACTTTCTAGGAAAATAATTTTGAACTTGGATGGAAACAACAGTTTTTGTACAAAAAAGACAAAAAGTTGCACAAAATAATTTCTGGACTAAGTTTGTAGTATAATCGTATATATTCAAGCATTTTTTTTTAACTTCGTTTACATATTTTACGGACGGACGGACGGGAAACTACGGAACCCTACACTGAGCGTGGCCCGACACGCTCTTGGCCGGTTTTTTTTATAGGTACTATGGTTAAACGTATCAAATTTTATTTGTGAATAACAGTGTAGGCATTTGTCGTTGTAGCCCTGTAGGTCCGGCCGTGCGGAGGAGCCCTGCACATTGTGTGTGTGTCTGCTTGTCTGTCTTCATTTTATTTCATTAGGTATCTGATATGTTATATTTATTGCAGAATCAAGAATATCCGGCACTAATCATGGAACCGGAGCTGCAGCCTGATGAACATGAACTGGTTGTTGGCCGCAGATTGGTCGACGTTGACTTTGTTTTTAAGCAATTGCAAGATTTATGTGATCACGGTTTTCAGTACAATATATTATTTTTGTAATTGGGAATAACAATTTCATTTTGTATTGTGCATCTAAAATAATAAAATTATATAGTACAATTTAATATATGTACATTATTAATCTCGCTATGCGAATAAATCTAATAATCACATATTTGACCACATATTATCAAAATCAGTGACAATAAAGTTACAATTTAGTTGGCGAGTCAAAGTCTGACGTGGCGACCCACTGTGCATACCTACATGTGTGCGTGTGCGGTGCGCGAGCCTCGATCGTTGTGAGTGTAGCGCTAAAAACCTAAACTTCGCGCGGCGCGTCCGCGAAGCTGGCCCTTAAATTACTAGTAGATACACAGAGTAGATATATAAGTCTGAAGAGCAGTGGTGGGCCAGTGGTGGCAGTCTTGACTTACAGTGAGTCGTGGGTTCAAACCCAGTCAGGCGCATAACTTTGTGTAATTTATTTCATCACCACTGCTCTCAAAACGGTGACGGAAAACATCGTGAGGAAACCGGTGTCTTAGAGTCAAACAATTCGGAAACATGTGACATCGACCAACCCGCACTGTGTCCGCGTGGTAGATTATAGCCCATCCCTCTCCCAGAGAGGAGGCCTGAGTCCCTGCAGTGGGAACATTATAGGCTGATGATGATGATGATGAAGTCTAAAGATGGAACCTACAATTAACCTGAGTTTTAATTTACTAAGACTCTTCAAATCTCTAGTACCTACTAACTTCAAACTGTGACATATCAAACTTGAGGCATAGCAGAGATTAACAATAGCATGATGGAAATTCGCCCTGTTTGAGCATAAAGTCCTGTTCCTGGTTCAATTCCCGGGTTGTGGAAATTGATCTTGTTTTTTTTTATTAGGAACTTCTCAGTAGCGGTAACGGAGTCTGATATGTGCCTGGTTGCTGGAAATAGGCTCGCCCCTATTACATTGGACTTAAACATGACTGGCGAAATGTGGGTGTACATTAGGGAAACTTCTGTCTGTCTGTGAGGGTGTGATGTTGATCGACCGGAGGACACGGTGGAGCACACTGTGGAGGTGTGCCCTGTCTGGGCAGAGCCTTGCCGTGTTCTCGTAGCGGCGATCGGCGGCGGCGACCTCTCGCGTCCGGCCCTGGTGCAAGCCATGGTCCGGGGCGAGGAGGAATGGGACGCCGTCGCCTCCTTCTGCGAAGCAGTGATGCTAGCGAAGGAGGTGGCGGAACGAGAGAGGGAGAGAACCTCTCGTCGTCCCAGCCGCCGCGGAAGGTGCTCCGGGCGTCGGGGGCCACGCGATGACCTCCGGCCACCGTAGACGCGGGCCTGACGGTGAGTAACGGGCTAGCTCGCCGTCCGGCCGTCGCCATGACGGCAACAGACCGTCGTGTCGGCGGCGCGTTCGTGTTCCACGCGCGCCTCAAAGAGATGTCAGCAAGGAGGGGCCCGCAAGGGCCGACGCCCGTCGGGGCCGCGGATTTTAGTACCTACGAGATGACGTGGCCTCGGCACAAGGGCAAAGAAGGAACATGGGTTCGGTTTTTAGTCAGTAGAAGTCTGACACTGCCCTTCGCTCTGCCCAAGAGCGGAGGGGGGTGGATTTTCCACCCACAAAAAAAAAAAAGGGTGTGATGTTATGATAAGAATCTTGCAGCTCCGTCGACGTAAATGTTGGAAACTATCCCAGTATAACAGTATTTTACTTCCTGAGCAAAACTGCCTAGGTCATAGTTTTGCCATTACGATTGTTAAACTACAACTGAACCTGAGAACATGCAACAGACAGACATAACGAAAGACAGATCATAGTTATTATGGCATTTATAACATCCGTACTTAATTGATTTAAATACTGCCTCCGTGCGGTCGAGTGGTTTAAAAGAGAAGTCCTGACTGACTGACTGACTGACACATCAACGCCCAGCCCAAACCCTTAGGCTGAGGCTACAGTAGGCAGCGATTTGCGATGCGACTGGAAGAGCGAAGAGAAAATAGAGAAAAAAGAGCGATGTACGGTGTAGCCCATATACGTGAGCATTCATTTACTTGATTTAATCGCTCATGTGTCGCAGGTCGCGTCGCGGCCTAATCATAATGTAGCCTCAGCCTTAGACCTAGAAAGCTGAAATTTTGCACAGAGAAACCCTTTATAATGTAGACAAGGAATAAGGAAGGATTTTTCGAAATTCAACCCAAGGGAGTTAAATATGGGGATGAAAGTTTGTACCGAAAATCGTCATATTCACGCGGGCGAAGCCGCTGGCAAAAGCTAGTTCCAAATAAATAGGGATAAGAGCAGCAGAAAAATTAGAATAATCTACAAACCTTGATTAGCTTCTTCCCCTCCGTCACTCTCCGCTTCACTCCCAACACTCACAGGACTATCCCTCTTCTCTTCCTCTCTACTTTCCCTCACGGGAGGAGGCACAGTTCCTAATACCCTCGACAGCCACGGCTCTGGATATCCAAGTAAAAACGGGAAGCCATTTTGTTGCAAAAATGGCGCGTAATATCGCATCTGATTTAATCCATCCAATCTTTCGTTCTCTTCTTCTTCTGAATTTCTAGAACTTTCCGAGATATTATTTTCTATGTCTATTTCTGGTGATTTTCTGTCTCCGATTATCGATTCGATTGAAAATGGTTTTGGTACTCTTTTTTGGGTTTGAGTCTCTGCAATTTCTAGTTTTGATTCCATTTTTTAACACTCACTGTTTTCTTTCAGTCACTTTTGTTCGGGATCACAAGGAAACAGTCTTTTTTCTAATATTTCATTACGTAATAACGCATTTTTCTATTTATCCACTTCGAATACACGTCCAATTATCTTTTTTTTTTGTAGAACTTATGTTCTCACTGTCCTTTGCCAGCATAACATTTTAATTTAAAAAAAAATACTGTCACACACCGAAGTTTTACTTAATTCAACTTCAAAATAATGGTTTATACAATATCACACTAAAATTACATTGGCAAAAAATACTGTTCGATTTTCTATTAACCAATATTAAAGTCTTATTTAAAATCTTAAACGTTAAAAAAAAGTCACTCAACTATTTTTGACGACCGAACGTCCGCGCTCCACCGATTCCGCGCGTAAACTCACTCGCCACGCCTCCCATACGGGGTGTAGTCAAAATGTAATTTTATTTTATTAGTACTAACCACTGGACGAGGGAATGTAAGCTTTATTGCTATCGTCATAATACTCCTGTCATTATCTCCTAACTACATAGCTAACGAGCCTATTATTCAACGTCTTTTAAATAAAAAGCACTTCTTTGTTGTTAACGTTAAGGATCACTTCAGTTTCACACCGATTTGGCTCAAAATCAACCAATTAACATTGAAATTTAGAACGTAACCTCTCGAAGTTAAAGTTCAACACAAAATAGCACTCCAAACACATACGACCTTTTAGTTCTGTCAAACAAATGATTAAAAACACTATTGTGAGACGAGCGAAAGGGATGGATAGATCGTTTTTGATACGATAGAGGGAGATGGAGGTAGTGATATTTGTGGAGGCAGTGTTCGGTGGTAATTGGTGGTGATCACAATGTTTTGCCAGTGTCAGCACGGGGTATAAATTTCATCGTTTTGTGCCCCGTTTTAGTGAAGACAGAATACTTACCAGTCACTTTTGATTTGGACGTTTTGTTTTTATGTGAGACATTGACTACAAATCTGTCTAGGTTTTTTTTGTTCTGTCTTGTTCTTTTTATAAATATTTGTAATGCACGTCATGTCCCTGAGACCAATCCTGAGACAAATAAATATTTTTTCGTTCTTTCTTCCAAAAAAAAAAAAATAAACAGAATCTAAAATAAAATATAACAAAATCTTCTTAATAGGAAATATAAATTGAATTTTAGACAAAGTGCCTTGTCTATTAATGGTAACTCTACAGATGAAAAAGTCAATAGTTTATTGCTAAATGGGCCTGCTCTTGATCGCGTACACGCCTGATGAATAGCGATGAATGAGGTCTATGATCTGGGCCCCGAGTCTGCTATTCAATAGTGTCAGAATGGTCTATCATTGATCTCATAATTGTTGATTTTAACAAGTAGACAACAATTATCAACAATTATGAGATCAATGATAGACCATTCTGACACTATTGAATAGCAGACTCGGGGCCCTGATGGAACGAGCGTGACCTAATGATGCCTGTTCAATCTTGCATTGTAGGCAAACTGGTTAAATGTGGGAGGGAACACAGAATTCCTCACATTAGCTGTGTGCATCAAAAACGTAGAGGAGAAGCGCTAAGAAGAGTCGTTGGGATATTATTAGCTCTATAATATTAAATGCTAGGACTTCTTCACTACAGTCGTTTGGTACCCACTTCAGAAATAGTCACTGAAGGATAAGTTTATTTCACCTTTTTCTCCAAAACATTCTGTTCATCATATTGGCATCATAGATTTTGTAAGATTTAATTGTTGTTGTTTTTAAGATTTTTTAAGATAAATGTCATGTTTGTGTCCTGAAAGTGATCGCATTGCTGTGAGCTAATTAATAGACATAAACATATCACTAGCACTGCAGTTTCAACCAGTGCTGTTACTGTTAGTCGGTACCATCTCACTGCTGCGCAAAGGCCTCTTCCCATGACTTCAAGTTATTCCAATCCAGAGTCAATGTGGTGTTATGAGTGATTTAGTCCAGCACGACCCGCCAACTTCAGGTCAGGTTCAGGGCTACCGGCGTTTAGTTTTTATTTAGGACAAGTTCACCACACTTTTCCCAAACCACTGGAACTCCTGGTGACCACCAGAAATGCGCCGAGACAGTGACGCACTTCGACGAAGTCCTCTTAGCAACCATTTTACTCTTTTGTTTTGGACGAAATTAATCAGAAAAGTCAATAGACACAAAGGTACTTTTAGTGGTTATGATAGCTACAAAATATTTAATACAGATGATTTAAACACATCCTTGCCTTTAATCTATTCCCCAGAGTATGAGCAGGCGCACTTAATTCAATGTCTGTCAGTGCCAGGATTTATTATATATTTGCGTATCTCTGTTTATGTCACTAGGGAATATAAGCGTGAAGTGTAGAATTAAAATTGAATGGGATTATGTTACTTGAGATGCCATGCTTGGATTGTAATGATTTTGTAATAGTGATAGATTAAGTAATTAAATAAATCATTAGTGCTAAGTTTAATATCTATTAAAACTTCTGTGAGAGAATTTTTTACCTACATTAAAATTTCTATCCAGCACACATTGAGATTTTAGCATGCAGATGCAATAAATTTTTTTACAAGGACCAGGAAGGATTTAGAAACGTTTCATCACGGCTTCCAGTCTAACCTCAGACCAAGAAAAAAAGAGTCTAACCGGATGCAGCTGTATTTTACATGGAGCGGGTGCCTGTTCGACCTCCAGTTACGGCTTACCAAGGTGCATCCTTTACCTTACCCTCCTTTACCTTCTCCTTTACCTTTGACCTTGATTAGACTGACTGTCAGACTTTCGGCCTAGTCACTGCCTGTTACGACTGAAGAAACCTTCGTTCACAGAAACGATATATGTTTTAGACCACGGTAGATGTGCAGCTCCACGAAGGCAATGGAATGGTCAGCCGTCAGACCATCTTATTTCCCCTTTACTTACCTGATCCTATTACAAAATTAGACAATGGCGGAATATTCAACCTGATATTACTAGCCTATCTTCAATCGTTTCCAATCCACTTTCCCACATCTAAAGCTAGCACCGCCACTTGGCTCGCCCGGTGGTCATTAGTGAGCAATTTGTCCCCTCCCCCCGCCACTGTAACACCCCCTCTAAATTGATTGTGGCTATTCGGTACACCGCTGATGTATACAAGATAATTTACGGGTTTGTGTGGGTTGATGGCTTTGAGAGGAGATGGTTTGATATGATGTAATTTTGTCGTGGTTTGATGATGGATGATATTCTTAGCTCCCGTCGGGGCTGCGGGTTGTTCGAAAGAGATACCGCGGCCTCGGCACAAGGGCTAAGAAGGAACATGGGTTGTTTATAGTCAGTAGAAGTCTGACACTCCCTTTCGCTCTGCCCAGAGATGGAGGGGTTATTTGATAGAAAAGTGTGGAAAAAGATATGACTAACCACTACCCAGTAGACACGAATTGGGTTGTGGAGGTCCTACAGACAGTCGCTCTATGCAAAATGCTGTTGTTTAGATGCATCCGGTAAGATTGGAAGACATAGTTGGGAAAAAGCAGATGATGAGGAAACGTTTCTATGACGTGCCGATTCCTTCTTAAAACTCATATTGCATTTCGAATTCTGATTCTTTCTCAATAGAGATGAAAATTTAACTATTTATGGAAGACATGGAAGAAGAAGACATGCTGCGCCGACCCGAAATAAATTGGGATAAGAGTAGGAGAATGATGACGATTGATGATGATTTTGTGGGATGGTCATGAACGAGAAGAGAGAATGGAAGATGGGATTTTACTTTTGAATTAATTTCCGCTGCGAAACTCAAAGGGCGAAACCGCAATTCAAATTCAAATTCGCAGTTGTAAGTTCTTTGGCGGCGAAACAGGAGCGAAATTCCGTGCTCTAACGTACAAAACTGACTATGATGTTGTCTCTTTCTAACACGATTTCGCTCATTTAATTTTGCTCAGGAGCCGTCTACTTCTCCGCCGCCCGTTGACCGTAGTACTGTTGTACAGCGAAACTCGCGCAGCGGTTTCGCAATTGTTGTTTCGCAGCGGAGGTGTGCTACAGGCATTAAAGTTGTATCCAATCTTTATTTATTGGGGCTATGTTTTATTGCAAAATAGGCCTGCTCTTGACCTCGATAACGCCTGATAGAAAGCGATGGATGAGGTCTAAGATGGAACGAGCGTGCACAGGAGATGCCTGCCATTTTCCCTTTCCGCGATCTCACGATAATAACATTATGAATTACTAGCTGACCCGCGCAACTTCGTCTGCGTCACATAAATATAGCTATAACCTTTCTCGATATATCGACTATCCGACATTAAGCTAAATCGTAACAAACAAAAAATCTTATCTTTCCTCTTTATTACAATAGTTTAGATGGTTTAGATTAGCTTAGATTATATTAAAGTGTGAATTACTATAAAATCTACCTCTTACTGTTAAATATACTGTAACACTCTGTACTTGTAAACATTATGATGCAGTAAATATTTTGAATTTGAATTTCCCGGAGGCCAGCTAGAATCCCCCGTACCTACGTTGCGACGCAACCCGCGTAATTATTTTTCCGCGCGGGTATTTTTACATTGCGATATCTTCTAAGATATTTGTTTAAACTGTATAGAGTAAAGAGCACAAATATTCTATATTAAATTTCCGTTCTAACGAACACATTTATTTAGATATAGATTAATACCATATGGGTTAAATAAGCTTCGCAAAAAATAATTCGTTTTAACCTAACATTTTAATAATAAAAAATGGTTACAGTGAGTCAATCTTAAAAGATAGACAGATGCTGTCGCGGACTTTTTTTTAGAAGTTTTAAAGACGAATAATTATTTCATACATGATATTCTCGTAACTTAAACCGTTTTCGCAGCGCACGCAACGGAAGCTCTCAGAAAGGAATTTTCTTTTCCCGTTTTTGCAACATTTCTCATTTATGCTCCGCTCCTATTGGTAGTAGCGTGATGTTATATAGCCTATAACCTTCCTCGATAAATGAACTATCCAACACAAAAAGAATTTTTCAAATCCAACCAGTAGTTCCAGAGTTTATCGCGTTCAAACAAACAAACAAACAAACAAACAAACAAACAAACAAACTCTTCAGCTTTATAATATTAGTATAGATGTATCCCGTAATGAACATCTCAATAAATATAGCTGTCTTCTTCATTATTCATAACTCCAAATCACAATCAACTTCCAAAAAACTTCTCAGTCGAGTCTCGTATAAAGTTCTCACAAATAAAACTATACCTAAGCTTTGAATTAGCTTCCCAAATGTCTTCACGGACTGAATGTGTTATAACTGCGGCTATAAATTTTATAACAATAGCTCATTCACTCATATTGGTTCACAGGACTTAGGCACACACATGCAGTACTTATTACAAGAATTGTCTTACAAGTATTTCAACTAGAATCTACGGTCTAAGGTCATGGCCACAGCTAGTTAGTTGTTAGTATTTGCATTAATTAAAGATGGTTCTTTACCGTGATTATAATTAATCATTGTGATTATTCATACCGAATGTTTATTGTACCTAATACTTATTCTAGTATACAAGGAATCCTTATTTAGCATTAAAGATACCGTGATTGATTTATAGTACAAGTTAGTTAATTGAGTCATAAGATATTGTAAAGTTAGCCATGTTAGTCATACATACTTACTATTACCTACTTACTTACTTATGAATTCATGATTCAAGAAAAAAGCGTTTTTTTCTAACCAAACATAATCTTTTCATTTAATCTGACTGTTTTTAAAATACCGAGCCGTTAATAACCGTTTTAGCTCTAAGTAGGTCTAATATATGCATTTATTTATTTTGTCTACAGTATTTATAATATACCTATAAGGTATAAAGCATTGCTAATACCGAGTAGATACGCCTATATACCTACTCATTGAATTAATTCAAATTCATTAATTAAGTAGTAGGTAGGTAATTAGAATTAAGGATTACCTATATTATGCGACTCTTTCTACTAAATACTTAGGTACCTACAAAGACTAATTAATCGACTCCAACTCCCAACAGCAGAATATCTGCAACTAATTCCTAAAATAAACTATCTCCAGAGACATACCCTAACGAATCCCAATAAATGACGTTCACACTAAAATCAACCTCTAATCAAATCAACGCCATCTATCGTGTAATCTAAACAAATCACATTTCCAAACATTAATACGAGTTCGGAACGCGCCATTACCGCGCCCTCGACATAAATCTACAATAATATAATAATCTTATTCATAACAAACTTAATATGGCCATAAAATTAAATATTAAAACACGCTGTATAGTGACTCAACGATCCGTGCCAAATTGCTCTACACATACAACTATCTCTTTCCAATCCCCGTACAAAAGAGCGAGATATAAATACTTCTGTGAGCTCCTACTAACAGTTTGTTCTGTAAGTAATGAGTGCAGTCACGCCCCGCAATCAAATTCCCGCGCCATGATTGGTCGTTTAACAGAGTTCGAAGTTTGAAATGCTTTTTTTTTCTCTGTAATCTTCGTTCATTAATAGTGTGTAAATGATGCGTTCATTCAACGCGCGACGGTAATTTTTTAATCTCGTTAGTGAGTTTACGTTTCATTAAATTGTTTTGTAATTTGTTTATTGCGGGTTATTTAATTTTGGAGAGTTAGTTTTTTTTGTGTGTTTGTTTTTTGTGAGCATAAATTGGGGTGGGAAGAGACTCATGTTATAAACACGTTTTTTTGTCAAAGTTTTATGTTAAGAACTTGTCATTCCTTGACTACGCTAGGTACTGTAGTTTTATTCATTTGCATCGATGGAACATAACGTAACCTCAGACCAACAAAAAAAGGTCTTATTTTCTTGGTCTGAGAACGGTAACATTACGTCTGCAATCCCCGAAGAATTAAGCAGAGGACATGTATTGTCTACTGTGTGTACCTATATAAGTACTTATTAAAGTTTAAGACCCAATTCTAAGGACTGAGTCTATTTATGTCTAAGTTTAAGTTAGAATTGGGTCTTTGGCCATCAACCAAGCACAAATCCAGACTCCATGCCTGCTAAGTAGGTAGGTACCTACTAAGAGGAATTTGTGATGGAGAAACCTGACATTAGGTACTTTGCCCGACCCGGGAATCAAAACCAGGACCTCATATTCAGCAGTCGCGCTTGCGATCACTAGACCAACCAAGAAGTCTAGTCTGAACAGTACATCGATGAAACATCTTAAAATAGCTTACCTAATCCCCTCCTCCCGCTCTGGGCAGAGCGGTAGGGAGTTCTACCGACTAAAAACCACCCATGTTCTTTCTTAGCCCTTTGTGCCGAGGCCGCGGCATTTCTTTCGAACAACCCGCAGCCCCAACGGGAATCGGCCCTTGCGGACCTTCAATGTTGCTGACACCTCTTTGTGGTGCGCGTGGAACACGAACGCGCCGTCGACACGGCCTGTCGTTGTCATGCATGACGAACGGACGGTGAGCTAGATAAATCCTAGCATACCTACTGAGCTTCTATGCGTTTCAGGTTTTTTCCAGTCTCTTATGTGAGCGTTTGGCTATGGCCTGTATGCTCAATTGCAAGAGGGAGCAAGCCTATTCCCATCAATCGGGTCAAAACACTGCCTCGGCGCTGCTACTGAGAAGTTCAAAAGAACAACACAAATAAAAACCAATAACAAACTAAAAACACCGACTCTACAAAGATTAGACTTTTGTTTCAAGGCCTAATTATCTAAGAAAAAAAAGAGAATGTGGCACTCGGAGACTGCCGCAGTAAAGCTATTGCATAGCATTTTTTATCAATTTAATTTGACAACCTCAGTTGACAACCTAGTTATTTTCCGTAACCATACATAGCAACCTGGTTGAAAATTTTCGTTACGGAATTTCTGGATTCGCTCTCCACGCTCAAGGCCCGCGATAGAAGCTATGCAATAGCTTAATAACTTAACTAATTACCTCCCTTCATAAAAAAATAATTCTATCATAATTCCAAAATTCACTCTTCCCAACAAAATCACTAGCGATAAAATATTCAAAACAGCGCAGAAAATATGAATTGCAAATGTTTACAACAAACACTTTAACATCCCTACGGATATTACGATAAAATAAAATTATAATAAAACATTTTCGTTACGCGTTCCGAAAATCCGAACGTCATATCACATCACTATTTGAGTGCACTTAAAAACCGTTACTAATGTCACATTCTTATTACAAACTTATTTTTACATCCCGATCATAGGAAATTAAACCTTAATTCTTACGAAATTCGTTTTAAAAGAAATGAATATGACTTTTGTATTTTTATTGGCGGGATAGAAAAGTCTGTGATATATTTTATTGGTAAGGCAAAGGAAAATGAATTTTATGTCACGTAACTGACGTTGATTTTCCACTGAATCGTAGTTTGATTTTAGACTACTACTGGACAAAAATAAAGATGCACTTTCTAAATAAGTTATTGAATCTTACGTATTAGAAAATAGAGCACAAAATTGCTTTTAAACTGTTTTATACAAAGTACAATTTATTTTTGTAAAGCATTGCGATTTCGCGCGGTTTTCCCTCGAAAATAGCGGTCTTTTGACATTTTGACAGTGTTGCTAAAGGGGAGTCTTGTCGTATTTGTGATTGAATCTGTTATTCCTGGAGGGGTAAGCAGAGCTCAGAAGGGTTTAATTCGAGTGATGTGGATATAGAATTATGAGTTTATTGACTGTTATAATAAGTACGTACCGGCACCCACAGCAGCGGCGGCCGCCTCCGCCGCCCCACGTACCCATCAGGTACACACAAACCAACCGTGTTTAGAACGCCTGGGTTGTGTATTTTACCACGCAAAATCTTAAATAGGTAAGTGGCGAGAGCTACTTCCCTTCTTACTTCCAGTTTGTAATATCCTACCATGCCCAGCACAAATAGAGTAGGATACAACAGAGGATACCCTGGATACACCCCATAAAGCCGTAAGTACAGGAATCTTGCAAATTTGTTCTGAATACGTTCTAGCATTAGTTTGTACTTGGCTTCATGTGGCGACCAGATGACAGCATTGCACTCCAAATGACTTTTTACCAGCGCTTCGTACAACGATCTCAGAGCACTGATGTTCGTGAACTGGTTTCCTAGCCGTAAGACCAACCCTAAATTGCGGTATGCTTTTTTACAAACATCCGTGGTATGCTTACGGAAATTCAGATCATTTGTAAAGCGCACTCCTAAGTCTTTAACCTCTGAGACACGTTGCATTCTGATTCCGTCCAAGCAATATTGATAATGCCTTGGGTCGCGGGCACGGGAAAATGACAACACCGAACATTTGGCCACATTAAAATACAATTTGTTGCTACGGCTCCACTCTACTACGCTATCTATATCCCGTTGCAGTATGTCATGATCAGCTTCCTGCCCCACCCCACAAACCAATTTTAAGTCATCCGCGAATAACAGAGGTTTAGATTTATTGACTACTTTCGGCAGGTCGTTAGTTGTTAAGATGAAGAGAAAGGGTCCCAAGTTACTGCCCTGACTGACTCCCGATCTCGTGAAATAGGGCTCAGAAAGCTGTCCACTGCAGTCGACATACTGACAACGGTCACGTAAATAGCAGGCGAAAAAAGAAAGAGTGTGAGGTGTAAAGCCTACATCAGCCAATTTGGCTAAAAGAACGTCATTATCGACTGTGTCGAAAGCCTTTCTAAAATCGAAGTAGGCAACATCCACCTGTTGCCCCGCATCCACCGTTGGTACTATTTGTGACATAAGATCCAGTAAGTTGCCCGTTGTACCCCGTCCAGGACGGAAACCATGCTGTGCGTCGGACAACAGAGCGCTAACCTGTGGATACAGGCTACCGTGAATGGTCGACTCAAACACTTTAGCTGGAGTGCATAATACCGCTACAGGTCTATAATCGCAGGGTGCTGAACCTTTACTAACTTTGGGTACTGGTACGACCCGGGTAAGTTTCCAGCGCTCAGGAAAAGTTGCGGTCTTGATGCAGACGTTGAACAAGTGTAGCAACGGCTTGACCAACACCGCACGGCAATCCCTAAAAATGTACGCTGGTATACCATCTGGCCCGGCTGAGCGCTTAGGCAGCAAGCGTGTGAGCGCGCGCTGCACGTCAGCGGGGCCCACACTACATATTCTATATATTCTATATATTCTATATATTATATTATACTACATATTATACATAACTCGATATAATTAGGTACATACTATGACAATTTTTCTAGCATTAAGTTATATTATAGTTATTTTAATTAATCATTAATCATCATCAAGAATAAACAATAGTTATGACTTTTATTATTACAATGTTAGTTTGCGACTTATAACCACAGCATTTTTTAAAGACATTTCATCATGAATTTATATAAAAGTTATATCAATAGATAGAACTTTATATATTCTGAAGTAAATGTTGAAAACATATTGTTTAATTTCTTTATAGTTTTTCTCCAAGAAGCAAAAAACAGTCAAAATTTAGGCATTACATCGCTCGCGCGGCAGGGCGGAGGGTGAGGTCGTGCGTCGTACATAAAAACAAAGTACTGCAACCTCGCCTTAAGTAAATATTTGCTTTTAATATGCGGGCACCCTGTCGGTTATGGAGAGCGGCCCCTTATACCCTGTATAAGAAAAAAATGCTTTCTCCGCAGTTTAAGTAAACATCCTAAAAATAAATAAGCTAATCACGACATACATACCATTTCAACACCTTCGTTAACAAGGCAGGTAAGTGACTGACAAGCCACTTGCAACTAATTACTTATATCTACTTAATTGTCAATTAAGAGTTGCACCGTTCACTTTTACCTAATTAGGTGAGATGAGCTGCATCTTAAAAAGCAAACAGTAGGTACCTATTAGGAGTCTTTGGTCATCTGGACCCACGCTACGGTCCGTCGACCAAGTTAAATGTGATTTGGTTGAAAGATCCCGTGGGTCCAGTTCGAATGGGTCCAAGTTGACCAAATACTCTTAGACAGACTCCAGCACATCAAGTTACCTGAAACAGTAAAATTTTCCCAATCAACCTTGGACTTAATGCTCTAGCGATACAGTTGAAAATCAATTATAGTAATATGACAGATTGTACTTAGTTGCTGCTTGATGTCGCGTCTGTACACAAGGGATGTTTCCTGACTAAAAAACATTTTTCGGACCAATACCCGAAAAATGTTTTATCGACCATCGACGTGTTCTATAATACATACATAATACCGTGATGAAGCCTAAAGGGTTCTATTCTATGCCCGTCGGGGCCGCGGTATTTTGTACTAGATTACGTGGCCTCGGCGCAAGGGCAAAGAAGGAACATGGGTTCGGTTTTTAGTCAGTAGAAGTCAAAACGGACTAAAGGCCCTTGAAGAGAAAATTGACAACTTGGAGCAGCAAGCCCGGTTGTGTAATCTCGAGATATCTAACGTTCCCGAACGGCGTGATGAGAACTTGTTTACTTTATTGGAAGACATCGGAAAAAAAACGAACTTTGTCATACCACGAGCTGAAATAATCACCGTCCATCGCGTCCCCCACGCAGCATCCAACGAAAGGCCCAAAAATATAATAGCTAAACTTCAAACACGCTGCCTAAGAGACAATATCCTCAGCGCATACCGTCTGAAGAAAGGCCTGACTTCCACTGAAATAGGCATTTCAGGAGCCCCTAGGACCATCTATGTCAACGAGCACCTAACTCTTCAGAAGAAGCAGTTGTTACGTGAAACCCGGGAACTGGCGAAAAAGTATGAGTACAAATTCGTTTGGATAAAGCATGCTACTATTCTTGTAAAGCGGTCTGAAACTTCCTCCACTATAGCAATTAAAACATCAAAAGATTTATGTAAAGTTAGACCAGTTAATGGTAATAATAGCATTTAAATCAAAACTACTGTTTATAGGTTATATTTATTATTCGTTATATTTTACATTAAGACTTAACAATGGCTAACATAGGAAATGATCTTAGTATCTACTACCAAAATAGTAGAGGTATACGTACAAAACTAAATAGTGTTTACATGAATATTCTTTCTAATTGTTATGATATCATTGTTTTAACTGAGACATGGTTAATCCCTTCTATTAGCAATAGTGAATTTATTGATGATCGTTATGTTGTATTTCGTTGTGATCGCAATAGATCTGCAACCAATAAATCAGACGGAGGAGGTGTGATGGTTGCCGTGTTACGGGAATACAACCCTGTCTGTATTCCTCTACCAACGCAGAGTGGATTTGACAAGCATTATGAACATATAGTTGTCGCAATTCCTAGCAACAACAAGACTTCACTAAGTATCATTAGCGCCGCCTACATACCTAACAATTCACCGTTTGGAGTCTACAACTTACATTTTGAAAATATGGATAGTATTATAAACTCGATAAATGTTGATGGGTTGCTGCTACTAGGAGACTATAACATCCCTGTGGCCCAATGGACAAAAATTGATCCCAGTCTTGGATCCTTAAGTTGCCTGGGTACGTCTTCTACATGTCAAAGGTTAAGAGACTTCCAGACTGTTCACGATTTGAAACAATATAATCACCTTACTAATTCCAATGGGCGTATACTAGACCTGTTGCTCTCTAATAATGATTGTGGTGTTTACAAACCCAGCCAGGACCTACTTCAACCTGATAATTATCATCCTCCATTTTTTACCTTACTACCATTTTCATTTAACATCAGCACATTACCTACAAAACAAACGAAAAGATACAACTTTCGTAAGGCCGACTATCAACTTATTAACCAAGATTTTAATGAAATAGACTGGGACTCGGTCTTTGATAGCCATTCTGCTGAAGCTAGTGTGGATGTTTTCTACAACTACGTATATGGCATTATAAAAGCTCGTGTTCCTCTATCAAAGCAAAAAAACACTAACTTCCCCGTATGGTTCTCTAAATCTCTCATTCGGTTATTCAACTATAAAAAGAAAGCCTGGTGTAAGTGGAAAAAATACCAAAACTTATCCGACTATGAAGTATTTTCTTTATATAGAGCTCGTTTTAAAGTCGAATGCAACGAATGCTATCTAACTTACATGAAAAGTGTTGAGGATAGTATTCCGCTTAATTCTAAACACTTTTGGACGTATATAGCTAATCGCCGTGGCAAGTCTGGTGTCCCTAGTCGTATGTTTTATAAAAGTGAAATATCTAGTGACCCTTATAAAATATGTAACCTTTTTTCCGATTTCTTTCAATCAGTTTATGAACCGACTAGTCTAACTCCCGGCTGGTGCCCGACTCCTGATCAATCCAACGATTGCCACACCTCCCTACATAGCTTACATTTCAGCGACTCTTTGGTTCGCAAGCAATTACAGCTATTAGACATCACTAAAGGCCCCGGTCCTGATGGGATACCTCCATGCTTTCTAAAATTCACTTCTGATACCATTTCTAAACCTGTAACGGTTATTTTTAACAAATGCATTCAGGATGGTATATTTCCATCCATCTGGAAAAAGGCAAATTTGGTTCCTGTCTACAAAAGCGGCTCTAGGCAAAATGTCGAAAACTATAGACCTATTTCCCTACTTTGTACGTTGGCTAAACTCTTCGAAAAACTTGTCCATCTCAAAATTTATCCATTTATTCACCAGCAATTGATTCCTCAGCAACACGGCTTTGTTAAAAATAAATCTACTGTTACTAACTTAATGATATTTACAAATCACCTATTTAAAAACATGGATGTAAGAGCTCAAACAGACGCCGTATACACAGACTTTAAAAAGGCTTTCGATAGAGTTGACCATGAAATACTATTAAACAAAATTGCATTCAATGGCATTAGAGGCAACTTGTTGCGCTGGTTCCAGTCTTATATTAGTAACCGCAATCAAATTGTTGTAAGTAACGGGTATCAGTCTAACACCTTTCTTGCTACCTCCGGGGTCCCCCAGGGATCAATTCTTGGCCCCTTATTGTTCTTACTCTACATAAACGATATCGGATATTGTTTTCTAAATAGTGATTTCTTGTTGTATGCGGACGACCTCAAAATCTATAGGAAAATTTTAACAATTGATGATTGTCATCTCTTACAAGATGACCTGAATAGGTTATCTGACTATTGTAAATTGAATAAACTACAACTAAGTGTAGCTAAGTGTAGATACATGAATTTCACTAAGAATAAAAACATCGTTAGTTTTAATTATTCTCTATGTAACGAACTACTTCTTGGTGAGACTCAGATCAGTGACCTGGGTATCTTATTGGACTGTAAACTACACCTTAATCTGCACATTGATAAGATTATTGCCAAGGCATTTCAAATGTATCATTTTGTAATGAGATCATCGATTGATTTCAAGCGACCAGCCACTTTCCTGCATTTGTTTAATTCTTTAGTCCGACCACAAATAGAGTATGCCTGTATGATATGGGACCCATATTATGATAAATATAATCTAGCCTTGGAAAAAGTACAGCGTAAGTTTCTAAGATCAATGCTGTTTAGATGCCATAAGGAGCGTAGCTCATACATCGAGTCCTTGGTTAAGTTTAATCTTCTTACGTTGGAATCAAGGCGGCGCTTGCTTCAAACTATGATGCTGCATGATCTGTTGCACAACAAAATTGATTGCTCCGAACTAATTAATAATGTATGTTATGTTGTACCTAGAACTGTTATACGGCGAGAGGCGCGCGTCTACCCGTTGTTTGCTACTACACTTTGTCGTACAAATGCGGGTGAACGGGCGCCGCTCCACAGGATTGTCAAAACCTATAATGAACATTTTGTTGATATTGACATATTTGCTTCAAACCGTCAAAAATTTAAAAAACTCTTAGTTAATAGTCTGCAATTGTAAGTATTGCACTTTGTGTTGCCTCTTCTATATTATTGTTCTTTCTTTTTCATTTATAAGGTATGTACCATTAGTCATAAAATTAGTTAAGTTTTGAACATTCCCTTTTTTGTCTCTTTCTGTCGTTGTTTTTTAGTATATATTGTTTTTTCTTGTCTTCTTAGGTATTTATGTTTTATTTAAAATATTGTGTCTACACTGTATCTTCATTTAAAGTAATATGTGGAAACGTCGTGGATTGTACACTAACCTATTTTGAATATTCTGTATTATTTACTGTAACATATATTGTACAATTGTTTGTTTTCCCCAAATAAATAAATAAAATAAATAAATAAATAAGTCTGACACTCCCCTCCGCTCTGCCCAAGAGCGCGGGGGGGGGGGGGGGGGTCATTCGATGATTTTCCACCCACCAAAAAAAAAAAGGGTTCTATTCTATTTCTATTTATCTTCGGGGACGCCGGCAGACACCAGACGGGCGATCAGTCCTTTCGTTGTGGATTATTTCGCCCAGTTCCCCATTTTGGTGGATCCCCTTCATGGGTTACTGGTGGTCGGCATCGCGAATCTTCCTGTTGCCTTGCAGAAGCTCACCAGTGGTTCGGTAGAGATTTCTGCAAGCTTCTCTTCATTAATCTCATCTGTTCCTAGGATTTCCCATCTGAGTAGCTCATACATATGTATGTGCATTCAGCCACAAGGTGGAAACTTGTTTCTTCTGCTTCTCCACATGCCACACAGCCTTAGGCAGAGGTGACATATCTAATACTTAGTATACCTACCCACCCACATTCCGTCAGTTGTGTTGTTTATTAAATAAGTATGATATTGAGCGAGCATAAGATTAGAGAATAAGATTAGATAAAATTAAAAATACAACTAAATTTAAGGATGCAAAGAAAACGTGCAAAACTTTAAAATGGAGGTGGACTGGACATAATTATGCTTAGAGAGACGAATGTCAAATGGACAAAAGCCATAACAGAGTGGTATCCCAGGAATGGAAAAAGACATAAAGGGCGTCAAACAAAAAGATGGGAAGATGACCTCAAAAAGGTAGCGGGTCCATAGTGGACGAGAATAGCGAGAGACAGGCTGAAATGGAAAACTTTAGAGGAGGCCTATGTCGAAAGACAAGCTGCGAATTGAAACCGATCGTGTAATAAGATGTGTATTGTAAAAATTGTAAAACAGCAATAAAGGCTTATTTTTTTTTATTATTTTTTTTATTTTACATATTGAGCGAGCATATTGCCATCAACCGGGCACTTGTATGTTAGTGCCTAACCTTTTTTTGGAAAAAAAAGTTAGGTGGCAAATCATCAAATGACTCTGGTCGCATTGGGCAGAGCGGTAGGGTATAGTATATGGGTATAGAGAGTTAAGGTACAATTTGACTGCACGCAGCAGCAGCAGACGACATGTCGTCGCTTCATATCGTCACGACACGTCGTCGCGTCATGTTGCTGCAGTCATGATTTCGAACCCGACCGCAAATAACTATTAGTGAATAACTCTAAACAGGCTCGACGTGTCGTTGCTCCGGCGTCAGCGGCACTACTGATCTGCGGTCGGACTACACTCAACTACACTGACGTCTGCCGCTCGACGACGCGTCGCTGAGAGGGAATTTCATAGAAATACGTAGAAACCAGTAGTGTCGCCGCGACACGTCGTCTGCTGCTGCTGCGTGCAGTCGGCTCCAACTTGTACCTTTAGGTTTTATACCTGCTCTGATAAAGAACCATCATCATCATCATCGTCTTATCCAAATTAATTTAAGGTCGGCGCAACATGTCTTCTTATTCCATAGGTACTTCTCTATTCTCTGCCCAGCCTTTTCCCCGATGCAGCTGAATACCAGTATTTTACATAGAGCTGCCTATAAGTATCTGACTGCCACAACCCCGTTAGAACTAGGTACTAAGATACCTCTTGGCAAGACTGATTTTTATAGTAGTTTATTCCCACAAAAAGCACGGAAGTGACAAACATCGAGGGAGTAGAGTGCGCATCTTCAACGGAGACACCATGGCTCGTCTGCGTGGAGGTTGCGCTAGCTCTGTGCCACTATCAAATCGTACAACAGGTGTAGATCGTGATACAAGGGCAGCAGCATCCACCGCAGCAGCCACCGCAACATCCGCAGCCTCCGCACATTTTTATTTTATTGCAAGATAAACGAGTACTCAAAAAGCCTAAAATAGGTCGAAGAGAAGAGTCCATAAATGATTGTCATATTTTCGGGCCACTGACTACCCGTAACGACTGTCAAAGATCTACAGCCGGGACCAACAGCTTAGCCGAGAGTCTACTAATTAACAACTGGGACCAACGGCTTTACGAGCTTTCCGAGGGACAAAATACACCCTTTATTACCCACGACGGAACGGAGACGGTATATGCGTTTGGGGTGAGAGGTTGTTTGTTTGTTTGTGTGTTTGTTTGTTTGTTTGTGTGTTTGTGCAAATACATGTTGCCATTTTTCTCCAAAACTACAAGTCCGATGTTGATGCAGTTTTCAGTTATGGGTTCGGGTTTGATTGGTGCATGTTCTTAGATAGGTGTTACGGTGACAACTCACCAGGGGTCGCTGCAGCAAACATTTTTTGTGCAAATCAAAGTTGCCAGTTTTCTCCAAAACTACAAGTCCGATTTTGATTCAGTTTTCAGTTATGGGTTAAAGTTTGATTGGTGCATGTTCTTAGATAAAAAAAAATAAAAATAAAAGTAAAAAGTTTAAAATAAAAAGCAAAATTAAAAATTTTGAAAAAACCCACGACTGTTAAAAATTAATTGAAAAAAGGATAAAATAACATAAAACACCCACCTTAAAAAAACCCAAGAATGTCCGTCGGGAGCTGAACATTGCAAAACTAGTTCATTTAATGTCAGCCCCCGACGGACATTCTTGGGTTTTTTTAAGGTGGGTGTTTTATGTTATTTTATCCTTTTTTCAATTAATTTTTAACAGTCGTGGGTTTTTAAAACATAAAATCCTAAACAGATCATAACAGCTTATTGATTTATACATGGCCGTCTCGCCACTTAATACGAGTATAAGTTTACAAGTGCACGGGTCCCCCAACTTAGCACAATACACGAGGGGGATTGGGGGTCCGTCGGGAAAATTTTGGTTAAGGTAGAGCCACAAAATGAATCAAAAGATTTTACCGTGATTTGTCTTCTTTTTTATGATAATATAATTTTGCCATCATCATCCACAGCCCGAAATCACCCATTGCTGGGTATCGGCCGCTCACTTCTGGTGCCAAATTCCACGGTCCTGTGCCAGTGCCAGCCTCATCCATGTTTTTCCCCCGATGGCAACTTCTTATGTCATCTGCTCATCTCGTCGCCGCCGACTGACCCAGATTTCTATTCTCCGTTCTTGGACGCGATGCGGTGATAGTTGTTCTACCTGTCAACAATAATTTATAATTAGGGTTCCGTACCTCAATAGGAAAAAACGGAACCCTTATAGTATCACTCGTGTGTCTGTCTGTCAGTCCGACCATTCCCCCTTCCACAAAATTAAAAAAAAAAAACAAACACTTATAGATTACAGGAAAATCTTTATGAAGTCTATGGTGCTAAAATAACATCTAAAATCTATCTATCGATGGTATGGAACCCTTCATCATGTGCAAGTTCGACTTGCACTTGGCCAGTTTTTTTTTATAGTACCTAACAACGGAGTTAAAAAAATCATGCCTATTGCTTGAGCTGAGGAGATGAGGTGGACGTGGAACAAACTATCCAGCAAACACACCAGGCCTTTGTGAACATCATTATTTTGGTGTTCCAATTTTATAATCTCGAGTAGAGAAATTCGGCTACAAGTGGAAAAGCCGCATCAAGATTTTTTTTTGTAAATTTCAACTGCAGTTAAGTGTGGCTGAACACTTAGCTCAAATATTTTTTAACAAATATCCATTTGTATCTAGTTTTCAAATGGTTAGACTGGATGCCACTATAGTTGGGAAAAGACAGGCAGATGATGTTTTTCAAATGGCTAAAATACCAGTTTGGCTTAAAAATTACTATTTTACCTATTCACCATATTAACGAAAACTGTAGGAACAGACACAAATGAAATTACTAGAACAGTATACTTCCGTGGCTGGCGTGAATATGTTGATAAGTCTAAAACTGCAATTTGTCAGGACGGCCATTTAAAGGGTTTGACGTCTTCTGGTAAATCGGTAAATTAGTTTAACATAAATGTTGTAGTTGTTTTATAGGTTATTTTATGCCCTCTTTTCAATTATGACAGTAAATAATCGAAATTCCCCATAGATTGCATAATAATAGACTTGTCAATTCGTTCACCAACGACTTATCAACTTATGCACCGACTTATCCACTTATTCACAGCGTTATCAACGTATTAACCAACAGTTATCAACTTATTCACCTACTTAATAGGGAGTATTAATAGGTAAACAATGTTATTTGAATGAAAAACCCATTATTAGTATTGGAATAGTTTGTGCCCGTGGCTTCGCCCGCGTGAATGTCGGTTAAACTACAAAGATGACGATTTTCCATACAAACTTTCGTCCCCTATTTTGACTAGGAATAAGGTTGAATTTCCAAAATTTTTCCTTATTCCTAGTCTACAATATAAAGGGAACCTCTGCGCCGAAAATCAGCATTCTAGGTCCAAGGGTTTGGGCTGGGCGTTGATGAGTCAGTCAGTAAGCCAGGACTGTTCTTTTAATTTATATAGATAGATAGTAAACAGATAAAAAACAAAAAAGAAACTGGCCAAGTGCAAATCAGACTTGCACATGAAGAAGTCCGGACCATCGTAGTAGGGAAACCCCCTTAAATTTGTATTATTTCTTATTTAAGGGGGGACAGAAATATTTATTTTGTGATAAGTTTGTTTTTCATATTGTTTGTATGAATGACAAAGTTATATTTGCGGTTTTTTAAATGTGCTATATATAAAAAACTACTTACTATATCTCGTTCAAACAAATTTTGGTTGCAAGTTATCATTGCCATTTATAGCAAATATTTTTTTTAGATTTTTCTCTTTCTTTATTTAGAAGTTAGAGGGGGGACGACACTCATTTTACCCCTTTAGAAGTGTTTATCTTTCAAACGATCAAATTTGAGAAAAAATTATTTCAGAAACCTCAGTGTCATTTTTAAAGACCTATCTTTAGATACCCCACACGAATAGATTTGATGAAAAAAGTTTTTTTTTGTTTCAGTTCCATGTATGGAGAGCCCCCCTTAATCTTGTATTCTTTTTTAGTTTTGTATAAAAACCCTATAGCGATTTAAAGACTACATCTACATACCAAGTTTCAACTGTGTAGTCTCAATAGTTTCCGAATAAAGTGGCTGTGACATACGGACGGACAGACATGACGAATCTTTAGGGGTTTTTTTATATTAAACTAGCTGATGCCCGCGGCTTCACCCGCGTGGATGTCGTTCAAATTATATACTAAAACCTTCCTCTTGAATCACTCTATCTATTAAAAAAAACCGCATCAAAATCCGTTGCGTAGTTTTAAATAATAATAATAATAATATTCCACAACTATCACACAACGCCATCTAGTCCCAAGCTAAGCAGAGCTTGTGTTATGGGTACTAGACAACTGATAAACATACTTATATATTTCCAAATACATACATATTATAGATAACTACGGAACTCTAAAAATATTTGATTCGCTAAAATACACGTATGTGTACTACAAATTAAATTTCAAAAATTAAGCATTGTATAATTAATAAGAACCACAATTAGATGATTGTCTTGAGGTCAAGACAAATCTCTTTTGCCAATCAGTGAAGAGAAAAAAATAATAAAGAACACTGTTTTATTGGACCACAAATTAATTTATAGACACAAGATACAAGATAACATAAAGATACACGTGTGTATAGAACAAATTCAAATTTTAAAAATTAATAAAAATTGAGCAAAGTAAAATTAGTAAGAACCAATCAGTGAACAGAAAAAAAAAGATTTTATTGGACCTCAAAGTCTTCTTCGTCTGGGTTGTCCTCGTCCAAATCTGGATCAGTAGATGCAGAGATGTCTCTGCATCTACTGATCCAGATTTGACACCGACAGTTTTTATATTTTTTTCTATAAAACTCTTTAATAGAGTCGTCAATCAAGTCAATCATGTCCATCAAATCTTTTTTTTCTCTGCACTAATTGGCCAACTTATATTGGAGTAATAAATCAATCAATAGATACACTCGAAAACAAACGAAATCAATTTGATAAGCACCCGCAATTGTTCCCGGATCGCGAGCGCGTGGCTTCTGAACTCTGAATTGACGTTTGTTTACCAACAGACGAGCGAGGGATGTGCACGGTGTGCACCGATATAAGTTGTTAACTAAACATATTCATTTAACTTTAACTTTTTTGTAACGGACTTATAGTGATAACTATATTTATTACATTTAGGGTTGAGAACTTCGTTGGTCGTAACTGGACATCTCATTATATCACAATTTAAACAGAAATACTTCGGTCGGCCATAACTTGATAAGTCGATTTGTCAATTTAAAATTCGTGCCTATAGAAAACTCATAAGTGTATAAGTTGAGATATCATAATATAACGAATATTCATTTGGGTACTGAGTATAGGTTGATATATCAACATATCAATATTTGATCAGAAAAACATGAGAATGCATAATTGGACATGTGGACTTGTAAGTTTAGACACGTCAAAATGAGAGTTGTCAACTTACGACCAAGGTCGATTTCTCCAAAATGTATGGATATTTTGAGCTGTCGATTTTTTTCATATAAGATCCCAATGCCTAGGATGTATTAAGCCAATAAAAAAAAAATCATGGAAGTCGACTTATCAATGTATTCACGCCAGCCACGGACTTAACTAAAAACAGACAGAAAATAGGATCCTAAAGACATTAAAGAGCAGCTCACCTAACATACTCCCGTCACATAATGATTTAATAAAATCTACAAACCCCAAACCTCTTTTCCGCAAACTCGAAACCACAACATAATCTGTGGCATGTAATTTGGCGCGCTGTCACGATGACAGCGCGGCGGAAGGGGCGTGGCTTCCGGCCACGTTCCGTTTTACTTAACGCACGCTCGCAAAATGACACGACCCATTAAAATCGGCCGGTATATCTTGAGCTACCCTCTGGTTTGCTTTTGATCTTAAATGTTGACAATCTTTTAGAATCAAGTGGTTTGGGAAGTGGGTATTTTGAATTGTTATCTGATTACGTTCTGGGTATATTTTGTGCTTGATTTGTGGCCGCGGTAGAATGTTAATGGAAATTCTTATTCCATTTATGTTTTTTTTACCACATGTGACTAAAGAGTCATGAAAATAAATGTTGATGGATGGAGAGAAAGAGAGAGGAAACCAAATAAAAGATAGATGGATTGTGTGAGGTACTTATGACTTGAAAGAAAAAAGAGAAATGATAGTGTGACGAGACGATTCACATGGAAGTGGAAATTATGTTTTTTCCTACTCCTCCGCTATTCTTTTCTGATTAATTTCGTTGCGGGATCCAAGACAGTTAAATCATTTCTCTGGGACTTCGTCGAGCTTCATTGTCTCGGCGGTTTTCTTGTGGTCGCCACTGTTGATTCTGGCTAACAGGAGTTACAGTGGTTTGGGAATAGTGTGGCGGGCTTGTCCCAATAAAAAAAAAAACATGGGAGAATGGATGAAAATAAATGTGTAGCGCCGATCCCAAATAACGTGGAATAAGAGCATTATGATGATTGTTTGATAGAATTAGTATCTACCTACTATGTTCATGGACGACTGATGGTAAGTGACTGAAGTTTTGCCACGGTGTGGACGTGGTCAATAGAACACGTCATAACACGTGGTCAGAAGAATTTTGCTTTGAGAGTTAGAAGAGTTTAGACTTAGGTACCTGTTGTGTCCATGGAGTTCCTTGCTCTTTAATCTCCTCAGAGATCTTCGCTTTGGAATAGGCAACTAAAACACTGAGATCGCAGACGCAGCGCTGTATTCGCGTGACATATTGTTGCTATCTCTCTCCATATCTCCCCATCTGTCAAATTTAGTTCCACAATTGTCCGCGGGACTTCTATCGTGAAATGGACTTTACCTATGTTTTTGACAATGCAAAAGTGTCGGTAATGATTTAATTGAAAGAAATGCTTTGACTTTGAATACCTAAATAAATATAAATGGGATTTAAAAAATAATACTTTGAGGCTCAGAATGATGTAAATAATACATGGTTACTATTTTCACGTCTGTGTGCTTTCCACCCTGCATAGATTGCCCTGTCTTGTCCCCAATTAGGTACCGAGACCTCAAAAAATGTCCTTTTTCCCGCATCCATTACCTAACAAAAGGAACTAATGCCTCTAATATTTCCCTCTATCATACTCACTTACCGAAACCAACGCACCATTAGGGGTGGTCCCCTATAAATAATGTTTAACAATATATCGAGAGCTCCTCACAAAATGGCCATCTTCGCTAATAGGATAATTAATAACGTCAAGATTTATGGCGCGAAACGGAACGACTCGACGCCATTTTGAAGACAGACAAAAAAATAATTGAAAAGATAATTAGTTCTTTCACAGATATTTTACATCTGAATTTGTATCGCTGTTAAAATCAGAGTCAACTTTAACTAAGTATAGGTACTCGCGCGCTATCTGTATATGGTTGCTTTTAGGTTGCTGTTACTGACAACATAATTTGCTTGTAATCCTCGAAGGTCCATATTGGGTATGTATACGTTCACCACACTGTTCCCATACCACTGTAGCTCTTGAAATCATGAATCAACAGTGGTGACTACCAGAAAAGCAAGAGACAATGAAGCTCGACGAACTCCCAGAGAAATTTACTCAAGTCTTGGATCCTGAAACGGGATTAGTCAGACAAGAATATCGGAGGAATAGGTTTTGATTTCACAGACAGAACAAAACAATAATATGAAGAGCCTCGAATGGCACCGAAGTGTCCCGAAGGGAGAGTGGTCCCAATAACACACCTGTATTTCGCCAGTTAAAAGTCCCATGTAATAGTTCAACCCATGAATCCAGATTCCGTGGCCTACTACTGAGGAATTCCACTTCGCCCGAAGTGGGGATCGTAGGTACCCAGGATGTCGTGCTCAGCATTCGCGCTTACGACCACCAAACGAGACCTTCTGACAAATCTTTCAGAAACATCATTGTTTTTGTTACAATAAGGTTTCTTTTTGAATGACGGCTGTCACAAGTTAAATATTTGTGAAAAGACTGTAAAAGAAATATTTTTGAAGATATGTTTAACAAATTATCTTGGTGATGCGGCTGAGTTGTTTTTACGCTAATTTAGTACTGTGGAGTGTGGAAATAAATAAATGCTTAAAATGTGACATTCTTTAGTTTTTTGTGGAGAAATATTTTGACTATTTGAATGTTTCGCTGGTCTTTTACATGGTGTATTGATGTAGGGAAGGTTTATAAAAACAAGTGGTAAGTCACGGGACGCACGGCAGATGTAAGACATCCATGAATATGATCTTTGTAATGTAATGTGTTTTTTTTTACTAGCTTATTTTGTTCCACTGCGGGGCAAAGGCCTCCCCCATTTCTTTCCATCGCTCCCTATGTTTTGCCTTCTCTGGCCAATCAGTAAGGAATGAGTCTAAATCGTCACGCCAGCGTTTCTTGGGCCTGCCTCAGTGACGACGACCGTAATGTTACACCATATACCTACTTACTTAATTTTATTTATTGATTTCTTTTCATCAAATCTACATCCAACCTTACAACATCACTGATTGAGTAGCGTCATAGCGTGGAACTTTAATAACTAAATAGATCAACAATCGAATCAAATCGAACTTTATTATTTTACGTGGCACACAGGTCACACCAGTTGTCACACCTACATCTACACCTACGTGATACTTTGGTCGTCCATTATTTATTTCGCATGATCTGTGAACATTATCTTTGTAACCGACTTCCAAAAAGGAGTAGGTTCTCTATTCGTGTATGCATTTTTTTATGTAGGTATGTCCGCGCATTTCAAAGTTTTTGTGTTCGATACATACTCTCGAGGTGGTTCCATTGTCACCAAATCAGGATCTGATGATGGGATCCCTGAGAAATCGAGGGCAACCTACAAATTTTATAGCACACTTAACATTTTCCATAATTATACTGAAGCTTGAACAGCTTGAAGTCGCTGGCAAAAAACAAAATCAAACTCAAGCTCGTCACGCCATCTCCTTCTGGGCCTACCCTACCGTTTCACCTGGTTCTAATGTTCGGAACCCAATCTTGAAGCTCCTTTGACCCAATTTTGATGTGACATGCGGCAGAAGTGGCCTGTTCAATTACATTTGAATAACATCTTGTCTTGTAAATCTTGTAAAAGTTCTGGACTAGCGACCGCGAACCGGAAGACGTTGCGTTGGAAGGCCTCCCAACTAGGTGGACCGATGATCTAATAAATAAAGAGAGAAGTCCTGACTGACTGACTGACTGACTGACTCATCAACGCCCAGCCCAAACACTTGGACCTAGAAAGCTGAAATTTTGCACAGAGGTTCCCTTTATAATGTAGACAAGGAATAAGGAAGGATTTTTCGAAATTCAACCCCTAAGGGAGTTAAATAGGGGATGAAAGTTTGCATGGAAAATCGTCATTTTCACGCGGGCGAAGCCGCTGGCAAAAGCTATAAGGAATAAACAAAAGAAAAATATTGTCAGTGGATCGGTTTGGGGTATCAGACCGGAATAACTCGATCTGATCTGGTGAAGGTTGCGGACCCGCTGGATGCGAGACGCACGGGATCGGTCAATGTACCTAGCGAAACTTACTTAGGGGAGGCCTATAATAAATGTCTAGCAATGGTCGTCTTCCAGCTGAAATGATGATGATGAACATATTATATTGGAGATACTAAATAAGTAAATAAAGTCTCAATTAAATAACGCAATCTCAAAATAAACGCCTAAATACCGAAAACCAATACAAATACCTATTTCAAAACTTCTATTAAACTGTACAAAAACGCAAACATTCATTTTAAAAGTAAATATTAGAAAGGTTTATAATGAAGCTAATGCCTACCTCGTAACAGTGGGGTGTACATACGTACCAATTACCGGTCCGTACAAATTGTAGCAAATTATCGAATTAATATTGATCTGATAGTATTGGGGGCAATGTTTGAGTACCTATTGGAACAAAGTTTGTGATGATATTGCCAAGCGGTGTGTGTTTTTTTGTAATTGTGCGATTTGACATTCTTTGAGATTTAGAGTGCGTTTAGATTGGAAGCCGACCTAAACGTAGTTGGGGAAAGGCTAAGCGTAAGCAGAAGTTGATTTCGAGCCAAATTTCTAGATATCATTATGTACTTTTAAGCTATTGCATAGCTTCTACTTATCGCGGGCCTTGAGCGTGGAGAGCGAATCCAGAAATTCCGTAACGAAAATTTTCAACCAGATGACCAGGTAACGTAACCATAGCAACCTTGCTATGGTTACGGAAAATAACAGGTTGTCAACTGAGGTTGTCAAATTAAATAATTGATAAAAATGCTATGCAATAGCTTTACCGCGGCAGTCTCTGAGTGTCACATTTTTATTAACCCTGTTTTACTACGTGGAAAGGTCACCGACGCAAAACGGTTACCACTTACCACTAGTTACCACGTAGGTACTCATCATCCGATAAAAATCTATGTGCAGGATAAAACCTAAATCGGGATAGAATTTGTTTTAATGTTTTCGTATATATATTGTTTAAATAAAACAGCAATTTCCTACAAAATTAAAAAAAAAAAATACCTATGATAAACTTTCATTGCAGAATGTTATTACTGAGTAGGTACATAACCGTTTTTGCATTGATGTCCTTTTTAGTCTATAGTGGAAACTTTCTCACGCTTTTCCTTTGGCCAAAGTTGGCTCAAACATTGGCAACGAACACCCCAGTCCACTCACAGGTACTTAAAGGCCATAATTGATGGGTGCCCGTGGCTCATGGCTCAATACGTGTTATTTGTGCCACAAACGGTGGGGCTACTGTTTGTTTTGTCGTATAGACTGTTCGAGATAGTAGAAGTGCCATGGAGGGATGAATAGATTTAGATGGCTCTTTTTTTATTTTATTATTTTCTAATTCCATACAATGTTTCCCAACCACCAGCATGCCTGAGAGATATTTTTCGTGGGCATGATACGCCAAGTCACAGGCCCATGGGTATTCTTAAGGGGTGTTTTAAAACTTTTTGTTTAAAAGGTTACTTAAGGCGACATCACCTGCCCGCGACCTTGAGCGCGCGCTTAACTCATCGCCTAAACAAATAAGGTTGAAAATGGCGACGCGTTTGATGCTCGTGACTGCCAAAATGAACGATAGTTCGCAGATTTAATTTATTAAAAAAAAAATACGCTGTAATGTTAAAATATTTTTACATATGTCTTTAGTTGGTTAAATTTCCTTTCTGATAGTAAAAAAATAAATAACAGTTGTCACTCAAAATATTGAGCATTTCGAGACGAAAAAGTTTTATCGTGTGATTTTTTTGTGATATTGTGATTTTTTTTTTCGAGGTTCATGATTACTTTTAGAAAATATTTTTGCATAAGTCTTTTACCTATACATTTGACTATACACTGTATTTTTTTTGGAATTGTAATAAGTAGCAATACGGCTAACTCTGCGACGAAAAACAGGTCGTTTTTACGGTTCCCCCGTTGACTGCGTCTTAAAATCTAGACTCTTTTGAGGAAGCTTTAATCAAAACTTTTCCAGTTTCGTAGTCATTGCAAAATAAGATATTTTTTTTCAAATGACTACGAAACTGGAAAAGTAAGTCGCCATCATCATCATCAGCCTATAATGTTCCCACTGCAGGGACTCAGGCGTGGTGGATTATAGCCCATCCCTCTCCTAGAGAGAGGGATGGGCTATAATCCACCACGCGGGAATAGTGCGTTTTTTTATTTTACTGTACTGTCCCACTGCTGGGCAAAAGCCTCCCCCAATTCCTGTCAAGAGCTATTTTCTTGTGCCTTCTCGAATAAGTTCTCCCCACCTCTTTCTTCCTTTAATTTTAACTTAGAAAGCTCAAAACATTTCAATATCTTACACTGGCAATTCCACCCCTTCATAGCTCTGTACGCTCATTTGTGTAATCAATATATAATTTAATAACGAGCGGGTGTGAGCCGTGCTTAAGCATCGATTCATTGTCCGTCACGCCATCACTCACATTAACAATTAGAATGCTGTTCGCGGACATGAAGTGACCACGCTTGTTGACATATCTCTGCAACATTTTCTGCGATCTCTCAAAAGCGTTCGACTGCGTCGACCACAACACTCTGATCTGTAAATTACACCAATATGGAATTCGTGTACAAGCTGCTGATCTTGTGCTTTCCTATTTATCAAACAAGCAGCAAAAAGTAATTGTTAATGGGGCGACATCCTCCGGGTCTTCAATCAAGATGGGCGTGCCCCAAGGTTCAATTTTCGGCCCTTTCCTATTTGTACACTGGCAATTCCATCCCGTCACAGCTCTGTACACTCATTTGTGTAATCAATATATAATTTGATAACGAGCGGGTGTGAGCCGTGCTTAAGCATCGATTCATTGCTGGTCACGCTATCACTAATTTACAATGAGAATTCTATTCGCAGACTTGCAGTGACCAAGATTGGTGATACATGCGCGTCTTGTCTGAGGAGATATAACTCGGCAGTATGATTATGTAGGGGTTTTTTATGAGAAGAGAAACGATGGATGACGAAAACTTTTTTTTCATTGGCCAGCCCACCACACTATTCCCAAGCGCTTGCAATTTCGACCACCAGAAAAGCATCGAGACAATGCAGTGAAACGAAGTCTCAGAGAAACAATTTTAGTGTCTTGGATTCCGCAACGAAATTAATCAGAAAAGATTATTAGTCTATTCTATCTATAAATAAAAAGAGAAGTCCTGACTGACTGACTGACTGACTCATCAACGCCCAGCCCAAACGCTTGGACCTAGATAGCTGAAATTTTGCCTCTATGCTAAAGAAGAACGGTCACGTCCCATATAAAAAAAACCCAGACCCGACAGAAAAGTGACATATCTCAGTTTTTTTGTTATTATTTATATAATCATATTATATAGTTTTTATATTCGAAATCAATGGCTAACACCAAAATATTGCCTTATGTTTTTGTTCAGGGTTTACACTAAAAAAATACAAAATGCCTACTTACCTACAAATTTTTTTATTTTGACTGGCCTGTTGGTCTAGTGGTTAGTGACCCTAACTGCTATGCCGGAGGTCGTGGGTTCGATTCCCACCCAGGACAAATGTTTGTGTGATGAGCACGATCATTTGTTCTGTGTCTGGGTGTAATTTATCTATAATATGTATGTATTTAGAAATATATAAGTATGTTTATCAGTTGTCTAGTACCCATAACACAAGCTCTGCTTAGCTTGGGACTAGATGGCGTTGTGTGATAGTTGTGGAATATTATTATTTATTATTAAATTCGTAATGTATGTAACTAAATGACGATAAATAGTTATGGGATGTATCCAGGAGACCTGGAGATACAGCTGTATTATATAATTTTTGAACTCCGAGTACAACATTCAACTTAGGATTTTTTTTTTTAAGGTGGTTTAAAATCATCTAATGACATCTCTCGCCCTTGGGTGGAGCGAGAGGGCGTGTCAGACTCTTACTGACTAAAAAATTCCACCCCGTTCCTTTTTGCCTCTGGTACTGGGGTCCGAGCATGCCCTTCTGGATTCGCCCTCAACTTAGGTTAGGTTAGGTTAGGTCAACGAATTAGTGGAATAATCCGATCTGAATCATCGAATATGACGATTTTAATTAATCCTAAGTTGAGGGCGAATCCAGAAGGGCATGCTCTGCTGACCCCAGTACCAGAGGCAAAAAGGAACGGGGTGGAATTTTTTAGTCAGTAAGAGTCTGACACGCCCTCTCGCTCCACCCAAGGGCGAGAGATGTCATTAGATGATTTTAAACCACCTTAAAAAAAAAAAAACCTAAGTTGAATGTTGTACTCGGAGTTCAAAAATTATATAATACAGCTGTATCTCCAGGTCTCCTGGATACATCCCATAACTATTTATCGTCATTTAGTTACATACATTACGAATTTTGTAGATACGTAGGCATTTTGTACTTTTTTAGTGTAAAGCCTGAACAAAAACATAAGGCAATATTTTGGTGTTAGCCATTGATTTCGAATATAAAAACTATTTATTATGATTATATAAATAATAACAAAAAAACTGAGATATGTTACTTTTCTGTCGGGTCTGGGTTTTTTTTGCCTGTTCTTCTTTCCCTTTATAATGTAGACAAGGAATAAGGAAGGATTTTTCGAAATTTTACCCCTAAGGTAGTTAAATAGGGGATGAAAGTTTGTATGGAAAATCGTCATTTTCACGCGGGCGAAGCCGCTGGCAAAAGCTAGTTAGTAATAAGTTATCAACCAAATGTTCACAATAAACACCGATTATGGAGAATAAGAGAGTAGTATCAGATCGCTAAACAAAAAACAAATGTATTCAAAAGAGTGTCAACTTAAATCGACTAGTGCAAAACAACTAGGTGGTGTTGGTGTCACCCTCTTTTATTGTTTAAATTCAATCGATGGATGAAATAATGCTTACACTGTATTAGAAGGGTGTCTTTATAAAGGGTTGTTATTAATTTATTATATGAATGGGTAGTTACACCAAAGTGTTACTTCTCATTTAATTTTAGGACATGTTCATATTTTGGGCTCGAATCCCGAGTTTTTCCATCCGCAATTACTCAGTATGGAGTTTGGATTTGTGGGCGGTTGATGGCAATAGGCTCGCCCCGTCGCCCCCACTTACACTGACAATAGCGCCCCGCACACGTACAGTTCGGACCGCGCATCTTGGACTGCGTTCCAAACAGCAGTTAGATCTGTACGGTTTGGACTGCGGATCAAACTGTTGTGCTAATTACGATTAAAAATGCATTCACGGTTTGGATTGCCGACGAAACTTACATAACTAGACAAACGTTCCGAACTGTGCGTGTAAATTGATTTTCAAGAGTTTGGACTGCGGTTTGGACTGGCGCGTGGAACGTTATAGCTTTTAAAAGTTTTTTACACAGTAGTAAGAATCGCTATCGCATAATCGCTACTTTTGCTGATGATACCGCAATAATGTCCACAGGATCTAGTCACAAGGAAGCTGTGGTAAAAGTACAAACAGCAATAAATCAATTCTATGATTGGACCAAAAAGTGGAAGATAAAGTTGAATGAAACAAAATCCATTCACATTGACTTCACTAACAAGAAATCGGAACACAACCCAGTATACATAAACAACAAAAGTGTACCGTACGAAAACACTGCCAAATATCTTGGTATGACCTTAGACGCAAAGCTTCGCTGGAAAGCCCATGTCAAAAAGAAACGAGAAGAATTAGAAATTCGTTACAGAAGCATGAACTGGTTACTAGGAAAGCATTCCGCGTTGTCAGTTTCTAACAAAATCCTGATCTACAGATCAGTCCTTATGCCAGTATGGACCTATGGTATACAACTATGGGGTTGTGCCAAAGAAAGCAATGTAGAAATTATACAAAAATTCCAGAATAAAGTACTCAAGAACATCGTGAACGCGCCTTGGTATATACGAATTGACGACATCCATCGGGACCTGAATATAGAGTTCGTAAACAGCATAATCCAAAAATATGCAGAAGCTCATGAACATCGACTTCATCATCATGTTAATGTTGAGGCCATCCAGCTCCTCGATAACACGGACATAGTAAGAAGGCTCAAAAGGACTAAACCTTTTGAGTTAGTGTAGTGTAATATAGTGTAACATAATAATATCTGTGACTTTACCGCGAGTGTACCTAATATAGTACCTAGCTATTTATATGGACACAAGAACAAAGTGACTTCACCTTAATAGACGCTAAGTAAACGCAATGGACGTGCTCTTAGATATACTTTTACTTTTAGCAAATTAAGTTAGATTAAAATTGCATATTAGCCTTATTGGGCTAGATTGTAATATAATAAACAAAAAAAAAAAAAAAAAAAAAAAGTAGTAAGAATGAACTCTGTGATAGGTTCGACGCTCCAAACCGCCATTTTTGTAATTTACGTTTATACGTGATGCGCGCGTAAAACTGTGAGGAAGGACTCGCGTCGAGGTGCCAGATCGGACTGTTAGATCCGCACATCTACACGTACAGTTCGGAGCGAGGGATGGAACGGCGCGTGGTGTTTCCCGCGGTCCGTACTGTACGTGTGCAGGGCGCTATTTTTAACCGACTTCTAAAAAAGAAGGAGGTTCTCAATTCGGATGTTTGTATTTTTTTTTTTTTTTATGTTTGTTCGGGCATAACTCCGTCACTTGCTAACCGATTTGAAAAAATCTTTCTTTGTTGGAAAGGGTATACTTCCGAAATGGTCACATAATTTTTTTTTCGAAATCGGATAAGCGGTTTTTGAAAAATCAAAAAACTCAAAAAAAACTACATTGTCCACATTGACCCAGGAACATGTGAACCACTAAAAAGTGAAAAATAAAAACTTTTTAACAAAAAATAAAACCGACTTCAAAAAAAAAAACACAAAAAAGTGAAAAATAAACTTCAGAAGAAAAACCAGTCTCTGAAGTCGGTGGCAAAAAAATGAAATCAAACAAACAAAAGTCACCGACTTCAGAGACTGGTTTTTCTTCTAAAGTTTACTTTTAGAATAGAATAGAATAGAATAGAATAGAATAGAATATGTATTTATTCGCTAATGGACAGCAGCAACACAAAAGAGCAGCACATACATAAACAAATAACAACAAACAGCTTAACAATTAATTATACAGCTCAACTGCGCTGAGCATGCCCATAACGAAACTTTCTTTTCACATTTTTGTGTTTTTTTTTTGAAGTCGGTTTTATTTTTTGTTAAAAAGATTTTTATTAAATGGCGACGATAACAATAGTATGTCAATTTGGATGTATTTAGGTTGGGTGTCTCTTTATCTACCACTTGAAAACCTAAAAATAAAAACAAATGTAAAATTCTTTTTCTCAAAAATGGTATCAATGTTGCCATAACATCTCTAAAAAGTATCCAGAAAGTGAACTTTACCGGAGACTTATTCACAACTGTCCAGTAAGAAGCGAGATTTTAAATTTGGAATCTCCTACTGTCCAGTAAGTAAGTATGTAATTTACTTACTGGACACTAGGTCATCCTCTTTAGATCTGCTTAGAAATAGTACATTACTGCAGAATCCAGTAAGTAAGCCTTCCTGGCCAAGTATGAGTTAACCGGACCGAACCGCAGGTGAGGTCTGGTTATATACGAGGCCAGGATGGCTTTCTTACTGGTTGAGGTTTGTATAATGCTTTTCTCAAAAATTAAAGAAAGTTTAACAACAAATTCGTTTAATTAATATTGAAGGTTACATTCATATGTGAAAAACACAATAGCACTTTTTGGCCGACCCGGGAATCGAACCCAGGACCTCACGCTCTGCAGTCGAGCTTGCGACCACTAGACCAACGAGGCAGTTTAGGAAACAACTTTAGAAAAAACTTTTTAATAAACTGAAATTACTAAATACAATCATAAAATCCCACACTATACTTCTACAACATTACTAGGTAAGTACAAAACGCAACGTATAAAATGGCTGTTTAAGGTTCCAAAAATATATGTAGGTATCTCATAAAATGTCATACCAAAAAGAGAGATAGATATTATTTGGAACCTCCCTTCTATAACCATGTTATAATGGCTAAACTCTAATCTGTGTCTGGTACTATATTTTTTTTTCTCAAAAATGTTATGTAATGTTGCCATAACATCTCTAAAAAGTATCCAGAAAGTGAACTTTACCGGAGACTTATTCACAACTGTCCAGTAAGAAGCGAGATTTTAAATTTGGAATCTCCTACTGTCCAGTAAGTAAGTATGTAATTTACTTACTGGACACTAGGTCATCCTCTTTAGATCTGCTTAGAAAAAAAAACATAGTACCAGACACAGATTAGAGTTTAGCCATTATAACATGGTTATAGAAGGGAGGTTCCAAATATATATCGATCTCTCTTTTTGGTATGACATTTTATGAGATACATATATTTTTGGAACCTTAAACAGCCATTTTATACGTTGCGTTTTGTACTTAGTAATGTTGTAGAAGTATAGTGTGGGATTTTATGATTGTATTTAGTAATTTCAGTTTATTAAAAAGTTTTTTCTAAAGTTGTTTCCTAAACTGCCTCGTTGGTCTAGTGGTCGCAAGCTCGACTGCAGAGCGTGAGGTCCTGGGTTCGATTCTCGGGTCGGCCAAAAAGTGCTATTGGGTTTTTCACATAATGAATGTAACCTTGAATATTAATTAAACGAATTTGTTGTTAAACTTTCTTTAATTTTTGAGAAAAGCATTATACAAACCTCAACCAGTAAGAAAGCCATCCTGGCCTCGTATATAACCAGACCTCACCTGCGGTTCGGTCCGGTTAACTCATACTTGGCCAGGAAGGCTTACTTACTGGATTCTGCAGTAATGTACTATTTCTAAGCAGATCTAAAGAGGATGACCTAGTGTCCAGTAAGTAAATTACATACTTACTTACTGGACAGTAGGAGATTCCAAATTTAAAATCTCGCTTCTTACTGGACAGTTGTGAATAAGTCTCCGGTAAAGTTCACTTTCTGGATACTTTTTAGAGATGTTATGGCAACATTAATACCATTTTTGAGAAAAAGAATTTTACATTTGTTTTTATGTTTTATAAAGCGTTTGGCATTTAGCGACTGATGTCAAACTCTGTACATCGTTTATACACCAGTCTCTGTTGCTGGGTAATCTTTAAAGTAAATGCAAGTTAACTAGCTGTATACTTTGTTCGACCGTACAACAAAACATTGTATTCTAGCACTATGCGTTAGGTATCTGATCTCTATTTGACCAGACCGTCGACCGTACTGAATGCTGTCTGGCATCCATTACAACAAAGATGTTAAAGTGTGCACACCTGGTTTGCAACAAAGTGGGAAGCAATTACCGTTAAATCTGTCACCAGCTTTCACACAGACAACAAAGTAATCAAAGCAATGAGACATTATTGCCAACAGACATTTTCTAGCTTGTTAAAGATGCGTAGTTTTAGCTTTTGTAGCTTTCAGTTTCATCATTTTTGCTTAGCCTTTTCTCAAGTAAGTTGGAGTCGGCTTCCAGACTGGAACCGGATGCTAGCGGAATTCCAGTCCTTTTCACGGACCATGCCAGACTTTCAGGCCTCCTCCTTTCGGATTCCCTGTAACGACTGTCCATCTACAGATGATAGCCGAGACCAAAGGCAAATCTTTAACGCCCGAATACTCGAACGTCACTCAATTATAGGTAGCCCTCAAAACTCGTGCTATCTCTGTCACTCTGCGTTAAAGTAACAAAGACAGCACGAGTTTTGAGGGCTACTTATAACGCCCGAATACTCGAACGTCACTCAATTATAAGTAGCCCTCAAAACTCGTGCTATCTCTGTCACTCTGCGTTAAAGTAACAAAGACAGCACGAGTTTTGAGGGCTACTTATAACGCCCGAATACTCGAACGTCACTCAATTATAAGAAGCCCTCAAAACTCGTGCTATCTCTGTCACTCTGCGTTAAAGTAACAAAGACAGCACGAGTTTTGAGGGCTACTTATAACGCCCGAATGCTCGAACGTCACTCAATTATAAGTAGCCCTCAAAACTCGTGCTATCTCTGTCACTCTGCGTTAAAGTAACAAAGACAGCACAAGTTTTGAGGGCTACTTATTAAGTGAAATACCAAACGAAAAATTGAGTAACTTTTCATCCGTTGCATTCACCTTACAAATAAACAGTTTACAAACTGACTCATCTCTCAGACATATAAATAAAACTGATACTGATGCTTCTAGCCTGTATCATCCCACTGCTGGGCAAAGACCTCTCCCCATGACTTCCATTTGTTGCGATCCAAGACCAATTTGATCCACTGATGGTCGTTTGTCATGTAAAGATATCCCCGCAATCTTTTACGAAATTAACCTTCAGGGTCTGTCAGGGTTCCAGAAAGTAGATATTTTGGCCTATCTTTCAGTCCAGTCCCACTTCAGCTATGGCTTTATGAGAAACCTCAATATTGTGTATGGAGCGCAGTGTGGTGTTGCGTACACGGTCGTTTAGTTTGACGCCTAAAAACTCCATAATTAAAACCCCGTCAACTCACATTGTCAACAGCCCTAATTAGAACTCCTTACTCTAAACACAATCTAATAATAAACATGGCAATTAAACAATTTGTTTTCGACGCTGGCAGCACGCATCGCTTGCCGCACTTTATTACTGTGGCAACATTTTACTTGCAAGTGTGAATTACGTTTTAAAATGGCGATGAGACGTGAAATGGAGTGTTTTCGCGCCTTTGAATCTAAAAATGGTTGACAGCTGTGCTTCAGACGTTTTGGTTGACTTGAGGTGGTTTTATTAGTCTTGTTTGACTTGTGGAAATATACAGTTTAGTGATTTGGTGTTTTGTTTTAGTTTTAGTGGCATGGGAATTTAGAACGTAATAATTACTGTTAAGGATCTTAATGATGATGATGCGCGAAATGATGAACAGAAATCCTAACTAAAATAAAAAGAAAATGATGAAGAGGTATCAGTGGTGAAATCCCTTTTGTACATTTGAAGGAGAAGCTCGTGGTGGAATAATAACAGCCGCTTGGGTTGATCTACAGGTTAAGCCGTGCTCGCCTAGGTTCGTCTGGGGATGGGAGACCACACATACCAAGTTATTTCAGTGCCTCAGAAAGCTCATTCGTTGGTCCCTGTAGATTTGTAGGTAGATCTCGGCAGTCGTAAAAATGTTTACTTCAGCAGCGGTCAGCGTCGTTTTCACGTGAAGAATCCTGTACCTATCATCATTATCATTTCAGCCAATAGACGTCCAATGCTGTACATAGGCCCCCCAGGCCACATTGATCGGTCCCGTGCGTATCACATCCAGCAGGTCCCCGCAACCTTCACTAGGGCAACGTGTCCTATTAGATAACAAACTGAAAATACACGATAATTATTTGGGTTAATTTATTTTAGTTTTTTAGTCAACCAATGACAGCAGCGCCAATGAGTTTTAGTCTCAAAACGGAAGTAGAAGATAATGGTTACTTACCAATATCATTTACAGAGTGTGGTATGTACTTGCCAATTTTAAACAAGCATCATTATTACAAACCTACACCTAAACAATGACACACGATTTAAAATCACTAAAAATAAATTAGCCATTGATTGTACTAAATACTTGCAACTTGAAACGAACGCGCCTCGATCTGTTCGCGCCAAAAAACGTCAAAATTACCGCCCATTTGTATCAATCACTTTGACAGCTCGGGAATAGGGTTGACAAATAAAGATCGATGGAATAGTAAATTCAATTAGTGCTTTCATATGGTTTTAAACTGACATGGTCACTAACATCTATCTTCTATCTATATAAATAAAAAGAGAAGTCCTGACTGACTGACTGACTCATCAACGCCCAGCCCAAACCCTTGGACCTAGAAAGCTGAAATTTTGCGAACAAGGAAAGATTTTTGAAATTCAACCCCTAAGGGAGTTAAATAGGGGATGAATGATGGGTCATTTTCGATATTTTCCGACATCCACGCGGGCGAAGCCGCTGGCAAAAGCTAGTTTATAATAACAATAGTAACGGATTATTACCATGTGTTATTTAACGGCTCCAAGTGCTTTCCAAGGCACGGAAAAAACTCGGTGTGTATTGATGGTCGGGTGATCAACATACAGACGGACCTCGGCAAGCGCGGCTTTAAGGTCGACTCGTGTGGCTGTTATTATTTAGCTATTAGTTCCATGGACCTTCGTCCTGAATCATGGAGTTTCTTGCCGGTTCTTCTCGACGACCAATCGGAACCATATTTTCAGTGTGCTACATCGAGTTTTTCCGTAAACGGTGATTTTTCACCACAAGAAAATCTCATTACTACCTATCTCACTCAAGACATGCACATGTCGCGCAAAATTACATCTGTGCGGGCACTGCAACGAGGCGCAGAGCTGGACAGACGCATGTCTGCGTCGCAAATACCGGCTCCACAGCTAGCGCTCGCGGTCTTAGTAAGTTCACGTATTACAAAAACTACTTTGGTTACCCTGCGTGGACGTAAGCTAAGTCGTACAGTAAGTTACTATGTATAATGTGGCTATAATGTTCCTAATCCTTAGTTGGCAGCTTCCTGTAGGGTCTGTTTATACCCTGTATGATAGTATACCTATAAATTGTCTAGAAACAGAGCCCCGTCGAAACACAGCCCTCAAACTCCCCACAATTGCTCGTTAAGCATTGATGGCTTCGTTAATTGTAAACGAGCCCAGAATTAGATCTCTAATGAAACAAACTAACGCATTGACGACACCGTATTGATCGTTTCACATGCCTCTTACTACAAGGCATGTTAATTTGAATTCTTTTGAAAGAGATACTGTGTGTACGGATGTAGGTTTATACGAATGTGAATGCGTTTTAGTGGTGATTAGTTAGTTTGAATGTAGATGCATTTAATTCATCGTCATCATTTTAGCATAACCACCGCTATACACTGCGCTCCAAAACATAAGTTTCTGATGGGGGACTGGACTGGTCACGTCTACCGCATGCTCAAAATAAGTGCTGGGCCTAAATAGCTACTTTCTGAAGCCCTTATACACAGCCAGAAGGCGCCAGCGGACCTCGCAGAAGATAGCGGGACGACAATTGGTAAGTATTAGCCCTGGATATAATATACTAGCTTTTGCCAGCGGCTTTGCCCGCGTGAAAATGACGACTTTCCATACAAACTTTCATCCCCTATTTAAGTTCCTTAGGGGTTGAATTTTGAAAAATCCTTCCTTATTCCTTGTCTACATTATAAAGGGAACCTCTATGCAAAATTTCAGCTTTCTAGGTCCAAGGGTTTGGGCTGGGCGTTGATGAGTCAGTCAGTCAATCAGTCAGTCAGGACTTCTCTTTTTATTTATATAGATTATTACAACTGGAAGTCACGGGGAGAGCTGCGGGTTGATCAAAAGAGATACCTCGGCCCCGGTCACAAAGTTTTTAGTCAGTAGAAGTCTGACAGTCCTTTGCGCCCCGAAACTCCCAACAATTGATCGTTGAGCATTGACTTCGGACTGTAAAATAAGTAAAGTAGGTACCTAATGTGGTTGCAGGTTGTGAATGTACTCGTAGCTATAAATGTGAATGTGTTTTAGAGTGTGACGTATTAGTGGTGATTAGTTAGTTCGACTGTAGATAGATTTATTTAATTTAAAAAAAACAACCTTAAAAAACACTAAAGAAGTCCAGAACAACTTTATTTCCGGACTATCAGTGACTGTTTGTTTTGCCACCGACTTCCGGTCTATTCGGAAAGGAGGTTTACCTATTTATTTGTTAATCTTTATTTGTTTTCTATGTGCTAATAATTATTATCCTCAAGAAACGTCATCATTCTGCATCGAATGATCTACCTATCGCTCATATTTTTAGGAGCTTATCCAAGAACTAACACGTTTTTGAATTTGTTAGCTAGACACACATTTTACCACCATGGAAGTGTCTGTCTACGGAGTACGGACGGACAGGCGTACGGACGGATGGACGGACAGACGTAGGTACGAACGGATGGAATTAAGACAGACGGACGCACAGATGGACGGACAGACATGACGAATCTACAAGGGTTCCGTTTTTTGCCATTCGGCTATGGAACCCTGAAAAAGGCCACATCCAAATTGGCTTCATTATAATAATTATAAGCAGCGATATTTTAAATGCTTTTTTCATTACTCATACTCTGAAAGTAGGTCATGACATGCCTGCGGAGCGGGTTGAAAGTACTACTTTTCAGCCCTAGGGAGAATCGCTTTCTACTGCCAGCTGTGAAATTATTTGATGTAATTGGGAGCAAGCCTATTGCCACCAACCGATGTAATTAGGAGCGCGCCTATTGCCATCAACCAATCTAATTAGGAGCAAGCCTATTGCCATCAACCGATTTAATTAGGAGCAAGCCTATTGCCATCCACCGATTTGGGTTATTGGGAGCAAGCCTATTGCCATCAACCAATGTAATTAGGAGCAAGCCTATTGCCATCAATTAATGTAATTGGGAGCAATCCTATTGCTATCAACCGATGTAATTAGGAGCAAGCCTATTTGCCATCCACAGATTAGATTTAACTCTTATGTTTACTTTTTTTTTTTTTTGTCAATTTGTTTTTTTTTTCTTCTTTCTTTCGATTTAGGTAATTGGGCGCAAGCCTATTCCCATCAACTTTCCTTGTATTCGTAATGAAAAGCACAGTGTTTACCTCGGGATATAGACTTATTTAGTCCCTCGAACTATTAGCGCCCTCGCTGCGCTCTGGGGTGCGTATAAGATGGCCGGCGAAATTTTCGCCGGATAAAAATTAAACTATACTTTCACCCTTATGGTAACAATGTACTATTTAATTAAGCTTTTGTTCAATTGCTGACTACTAGAATTGAATTTCACCTCAAAGCTGACGCAGAATCTAATATTCTAATAAATGCCATGTATATGAATGGTTTACGCCATCTATTATCGAATAACCCTTGTTAGTTTCGGAAATGTAAAAATACATGAAACGAGCAGCGCCATCTAGCGTCGAGTAGCAATTTCCAAGGTCACATGGAATGAACCATAGACAACGTCATAAATCATTCAACTCGCTTTGAGTATTACCCGGCTTAATTTAACAGTTCGATTCTTATTAGAAAACACTTTTGCAAGTACGGCTTCGTATTTGAGTTGGTTCATAGCACTTTCAGGCAGTTTCAGGATCACGTTCAAAACATTGAAAATTTACCAAGATCTTTATTAAAACAAAGTTAATCTTATTTTAAACGCAACCATAATTTGGTCACAGTTTTATTATTAACACAATTATAGAAAGAATATTCTAATAATCTCTAAATATTTGAATATTCTCACAATCATAGAAGTTTAACATCGAAATTGTGATTTCCAAACGCACTTTTGCAGTGGCAAGAAAAAAGAACAAAAATAAACACGTCAGCTGTCAAAATTTGTTGTGTCATGTCGCCGTAATATTTTTGTTGAGAACCAAACACTGTGAATTCGTCTAAAATAGAAATAATCAACACTTCATAGTTTATAACTGATCTGGAAAACTACCGCGTCGGTCTCACAACGATGCATTGGTACGGCGGCAGTATCGCGGAAGCGGTAAATTTATCGAAGCAAAAAAATGCAATTTTCGTCGTCTTTGTTGAAGGTAAATCGTTTTTTTACTATCGTATTCCGGTTTGAAGTCTTTTGTAATATGATTGAGAAGGAAAATGCAGTATTTCAAACGTTTTTGTTTGTTAAAATTAGGTCAAATCCTGTGTCAAGTAGGTATGTGAGGTTAATGCAAACATTTTGACGTCATTGGAAAGAATTTCGTAATGTATTCTCTAAGTACTAGATTTTACCCGCTGACTTCGCTCGTGTTACGGGCTTGAGTTATCCCACGGAAACGTTTTAAATACAGCCTATGACACTCTGAGATGATGTAGCTTCCCGCTAGTGAAAGAATTTTCGAAATCGGTATATTAGCTCCGAAGATTACTCCATGAATCCAAACTTAGTCCGCCTTATTACAAAACGTAGTTAAACCTGGTTTAACTTAGACTTGGTTTATCTCGCATGACGTCTCACTTCAATAAAATTCAAAAGAAAGTGTCAACATGCGAGATAAACCAGGTCTAAGTTAAACCAGGTTTAACTACCTTTTGTAATAAGGCGGAGTATGTTTACCTCTTTACATATGTATTAGTTGTGACGTGTAAACTATGTAAAAACAATTGATGAAGTTAATTAGTATGGTACTTGCTGTAAAACGGTGAATCACCTTTTGTATACTTACTGTGGATAGCTGCTGAACATCGTGATAATTTAATTCTAAATGTTGTTTGTTATTGGTTTTACTAAATACAGTATAATCTCACTAATCCGGCACTTCGATAGTTCGGCACGTCCAATAATCCGGCACCCTCCGCCCACGCCTCCCTCGCCCCTCTACACCTCTACAACTAAAAGTTGCACAAAAGCAGACCTCAATTAAGGATTATTTTAAAACTAAGTAATAACACATGTACGTGTTAATTTAATACATTAAATGCATATATTTATTCCCTCTATGAAATGCTTTTTTTTATTCATTACCTATGATTTTTTCACTATAATCCAGTAATCCGAACATTCCAATAATCCGGCACCCTCCGGTTTTTAAAAGTGCCGGATTAGTGAGATTATACTGTACATACTTTAGTCGGAAAGGGTAGGTCATAAAGTGGATTACTGGTTTTACAAGTATTAGTTTTTCCACTCATCATCATCATCATCAGCCTATAATGTACCCACTGCAGGGACTCAGGCCTGCTCTCTAGGAGAGGGATGGCCTCACGGGATGTCTGCGGGTAGGTAGATGTCACATGTCTATCAATTTCTTCATGTCTCGCAATTTTTACTTCACCGTTTTGAGAACAGCGGTGATTAAATAAATTACAAATTCAATTTTTTTTTTTTTTTCTTCACTAACATATCTTAACTTATTTTATGTATACATGGAGCTTAAAATTACACAGAAAAGATTGTGAGAGACTGGTGTCCGCACTAGGAAAACCTGTATAGCAGATCACCAGGGTCCCACCACACATAATTAAAGAGTAGGCCCATTTGAAATGAAACAGGTCAAACACATAACCCTCCTTTTGGGCTTTGCCGCAGTCGGGTAAAAAGAAAACCTCCAATAAGATTCATATCAACGGAGGAGTTCATTCATTCTTGTCATTCCTGTTGAGGTATTTATCATGGATTCAAATCTGTTCAGCCATATGAAGCCGGACCTACCCAATACTGAACATTTTGAAGATTAGTCCAATTCTAGATTCATTACGTGAGACGCCCCCTGTTGTGACATTTGGCTTCCCCCCTCTAAACAGATAGTAAATTGTCAATACATCTATGATCATCATAATGTATGTAAGTTATAGGTAAGGGTTGTAAATTATCACATGGGAACATTTCAAATATCAACGCCTCAGAGTGAAAACATCATAAATGTGAAAGAAGTAACTTTTCAGAAGGAAGAAAAAACTGTGTGCAGTGAAATTGTACTGTATATTTTATGTTTTTTTTATTAATTATTGTGAAAATTTAACCCGCTTTCATATTCATAGCCGACAGATACTTAAAGATTTTCCGAAATGGAAGTATTCTTCATAGAAACGAAATAAGATTGGGCAAAAAATGCATTATTCTCCAGGTTTTCAAGGCAAAGATATATCAGTATCATCAGCATCAGTAGTTCCAAACATTACCACCTACATACAAAATTACAAACTTATAATTTTACCTCAAGAAAATATTAGTCTAGATGAACATGATTTGAAACAGCTGGATCGGATACAGCTGTCATCTAACAAGACATAAGAAAATCAGAAATGGCGAGTGTGAGTCACACTGTGATTCACATAGTAAACAGTGTTCTTAGTGACTTGTACACACGACAACCTTAGATACAAAACCAGTTAATACTGATCTCTTATTGTATAGGTATTAGACTGCTGCGCTGCGTGTCGCGGGTTCGATCCCAGCACGGAACAAATATTTGTATGGCCTACAGATAGTTGTTTCGGGTCTGGGTGTTTGGTTTGTGTATATTAGTCTATATGTTTGAAAACGCACCCACGATACAGGAGAAATTCCACGAGTGGGGCAACGTTATTTAAAAAAAAAACAATGTTAATTTCTTACTCCTCCGCTATTACTGATTGATTAATTCATTGCGACGGTTATATTGTTTCTCTGGGACGTCGTCGAGCTTTATCATCGCAGTAACTGCCTCGTTGGTCTAGTGATCGCAAGCGCGACTGCTGTGCATGAGGTCCTGGGTTCGATTCCCGGGTCGGACAAAAAGTGCTATTGGGTTTTTTTCATTAGAAATATTCCAGTAGTAGGCCGGAGTTTGGAAGTTGGCGGTATAATACCCCCGTGCCTCGGAAAGCACGTTAAGCCGTTGGTCCTGCGCCTGATCTCTCTCCGGTCGTGTCGGATTGCCGTCCCTGAGGACTATGAGAGAAAAGGAACAGAGAGTGCACCTGTGCCTGCGCACACACTTGTGCACTATAATATCTCCTGCGCACCGGGCTAATCTCAACTAAGATTGGCCGCCGTGACCGAAAACGGTCAGGAGGGACTATTTACTTTTCTTGTGGTCGCCACTGTTGATTCTGGCTATACACATCTATCTATCTATCTATCTTCTGTATATTCTGGTTATATGGCTGTGGATTCTGCTGGAGTTACAGTGGTTTGGGAATAGTGTGGCGGGTAAGCCTTTTGGGATTACAGGCGTGATGGTATGATCTAGCTTACAACATAAACAATAACCATATAAGTACAAACAACGCAGTAAAGTTAACAACACAAATAAACAGCTTGCCCACCTGTTAGTGAGTCAACCTGTATGTCACACGGTACATTGCCAACTGTACACTCGGTGACAGAAATATGTGTGCACTCTGTTAAATTGAGCAAGTTTTAGATGATGATTACGATGATTGATGATTTGAAGTATTGTAGAAAAAGCATCTTTTATATTTTTGACAAAAAGTTTTTCGAACGGCATCTTCAGTATGATAGCTCTTATCTCGAAAACGGGACACTTACAACATTTTGTCTCCTATAAAACTGCTTTGTATTGATACTATAGCTATCGATCAATGTAGATTTAATGAGAGGGCGCAACTTTAATAAGTAATAGAAATTACGGAAGTTAGGCAGGCGATTTAATTAAAATCTCTTTAAGTTTAAACAGATCTTATCATTTTATGGCGCGCAAGTGACATTAAACCTTAGGGTGAAAAGAGAAAGAAGGTATGAAGATACATGCTTATTATTGTATTTTTAATTTGGATAATCCCCTTTTGTTGTGTACACATATTTTTGCTATCAACTGTACAATTCTGGCAATATGCCACATTGCAGCATCTTTGTACGAGAATTGGCAATTGGCACCAGTGGCCGTGACAAAAACGATTTTATTGGTTTAAGTTGCAGTTAAAACTGTTATTTGGGGTATTATTAACTATGTAGGTACTTATACATTTTTTTATAATTTAATACTGGTATTTTCGGTTAAAATGAGTCATCTTCAGCATTCTCTATAGCGCTTATGGCACACAGTGGCACGATTTGTTTAGTTTTAAGTCCTTTTTCTTTATATATATATATTTTTTTTGTTTTACATTGTGTGTACTTGCGGCATGTGCCAAATAAATGCATTTTCTTTTTTTCTTTCTTTCTTTCTTATCCCAACTACTGCGCTGCGTGTCGCGGGTTCGATCCCAGCATGGAACAAATATTTGTATGGCCTACAGATAGTTGTTTCGGGTCTGGGTGTTTGGTTTGTGTATGTTAGTTTAAATGTTTGAAAACGCACCCACGATACAGGAGAAATTCCACGAGTGGGGCAACGTTTTTTAAAAAAAAACACAATGTTTTCTCTTACTCCTCTACTACTGATTGATTAATTCATTGCGACGGTTATATTGTTTCTCTGGGACGTCGTCGAGCTTTATCATCGCAGTAACTGCCTCGTTGGTCTAGTGATCGCAAGCGCGACTGCTGTGCATGAGGTCCTGGGTTCGATTCCCGGGTCGGACAAAAAGTGCTATTGGGTTTTTTTCATTAGAAATATTCCAGTAGTAACCCGGAGTTTGGAAGTTGGCGGTATAATACCCCCGTGCCTCGGAAAGCACGTTAAGCCGTATTTTTAATTTGGATAATCCCCTTTTGTTGTGTACACATATTTTTGCTATCAACTGTACAATTCTGGCAATATGCCACATTGCAGCATCTTTGTACGAGAATTGGCAATTGGCACCAGTGGCCGTGACAAAAACGATTTTATTGGTTTAAGTTGCAGTTAAAACTGTTATTTGGGGTATTATTAACTATGTAGGTACTTATACATTTTTTTATAATTTAATACTGGTATTTTCGGTTAAAATGAGTCATCTTCAGCATTCTCTATAGCGCTTATGGCACACAGTGGCACGATTTGTTTAGTTTTAAGTCCTTTTTCTTTATATATATATATATTTTTTTTTTGTTTTACATTGTGTGTACTTGCGGCATGTGCCAAATAAATGCATTTTCTTTTTTTCTTTCTTTCTTTCTTATCCCAATTCATTTGTGGTCGGCGCAGCATGTCTTCCTCTTCCATACCTCTCTGTTTCTCGTCATCTCATGAGACACCTCCTTTCTTGCCATATCATCCTTCACACAGCCCATCCATCGTTTCTTTGGTCTTCCTCTACTCGTATACCCATCCACAATCATTCCTCCACATCACATGCACATACCACGACAACTGATTACCACACAACTTTTCAGTTACCGGCGCTACTTTCAGACTTCGTCTTATGTACTCACTAGCGACCCGCTCCGGCTTCGCATGGGTGCAATGTGCATATAAACCTTCCTCTTGAATCACTCTATCTATTGCTGAAAATCCGTTGCGTAGTTAAAAGATCTAAGCGCACAAACAGCGAGAGTGACTGTGAAGAATATACGAGTATTATACATATAAAATTTCTTATTTTATCCATTTGTGTAACACCACATATCCCCCTTAGTGTCCCGTTCTTACTTCGACAATTCATGCAAAATTTAATCCCACGAAAATAATGACTATTAATCGCTTAATTATATGAGATAATATTGCACAACTATTTTTTAGTATTTCCCATCTACGATTAAAATTATGACGTCAAACTATTCGGTGATTTCTTAATTTTCATACCCTCTTGAGGAGCTCGTGGCTTAATAATAACTGCCACTCGGGTCTATCTTCAGGTTAAGCCGCGCTTGCCTCGGTTGGTCTGTGGATGGGTGACCGCCTATTACATACCAAGTTTCCACAGTAAAATACTGGTATTCAGCTGCATCCGGTTAAGACTGGAAGCCGACCCCAATCCCGCGTGGTAGATTATAGCCCATCCCTCTCCTAGAGAGGAGGCCTGAGCCACCGCAGTAGGAACATTATAGGCTGATGATGATGATGTCATGTATATATTAAGTAAAATCAAGATTAAATATAAAACAACATGCTGTGCCAATTATTACTATGACTAAACTTACCAATATAGATAATCCAATCACAAACGTTAATCTTCTTTTTTTCTAATTTTGATTATTTTTAAATAGCATCGCACTTGTATTCTCTGACGGGACAGGCAGTGATGAATGTAGTACACCTGCATTTTGCTAGTTATGTTCTAAGTTACATTGTATCATTTCATGTACCTAACAGGGTAGATTTTAAACCCGGTTTTCCGGTTTCCTAGGGGAAGCCGGATAACACTTTGTTCCACCCGTCATTATAGTACTTTGTCTTCGATCGTCTTTACGATGTTTTCTTTCACCATTTTGTGAGCAATGATGATACAAACCAGGTGAAATTGATTCTACATACAGATATTATAGGTTCATTAGGTTGCGTTGGAAAGCCTCCCTTTAGGAGGACCGAAGACCTGATGAAAGTTGCGGGCATCCGTTGAAGGCGAGACGCACGCGACCGGTCAATGTGACGCGGAGAGGTCTATGTCCAGCAGTGGACGTCTTTCGGCTGAAATGATGATGATAATAGATGTTGCTGTAGTACTTGTTGCATTATTTGCTGTAGTACTTGTTGCATTATTTGCTGTAGTACTTTATGTTATAGTACCGCTAAATGTTATTTTGTTTCTGTTACAGGCGACAACGAGTTGTCACAGGAGATGGCAACCACAATCGACGATGCCGTAGTGCTGTCCCGGCTGTCAGACGAAGCCAACTTCCTCGCTATCAAGCTGAAGAGTGGCTCGCCTAACTACACACACTTTGCGCAGATTTGTATCCTTTGATAACAGAAGTTGCAGCGTTTTTCGGACTGTTAAGATTGAGGCCTTGCGTTTGAACCCAAGATTTTTCGGAGTCTTGTGCGTATTGTGTTAAATTACTTGCTTCCGTGAACATATTGTAAACCCAAACGATTTTAAAAGAGTGTTCATGAAGTTTCTTGCCATTCTTCTCCTGAGACCAACGCTTTGGAATGGGCAACTTCAGTACACTCACGAGTTATTATGCCTTGTGACTGGGACTGTAGCTTAGTTTATTTAGCTTCATTAGTTTAGTAGTTTGCTGCCGCACTCGGAGAGCTTCAGTGGTTGCTTGGGCCGTCGCTTGGTAAAGGTTTTTGGCAGTTTTGTCATACAAAAGTATGTCAGGCCTTTGCTGGGTGGCGGCTTGAGTAATCGTTGGATATCTCTGAGTGCCGCAGTTAGTTTAATTCGACTATACAAAAGTGCCTGTAGCTGGCCTACTTGAAATAAATATTTTGGGTGAAGGGACACATCGTAAAGAAACTGGTATGCCGAGAGATATTTCTCCATTTCCATGGGCGGCATAAAAACACTGATACCTGCAGGCTAGGTAAACACCACACGATTTTGAGCTATGAATCGTAGCTAAACTTAAGGAAGTTTATTATTAACCAACTTGAATAATCCGCACTAAGTCATTATTCTTCAACTTTTGTATAAAATGACTATGGCATATAACTATTAATTACGCTGACTTGTCATCGGGATCAGACATCAAAATCTTAGAATTTGGGAAGAAGGCCTTTCTGTATGATAAAAATGCAAAACCAAATAAAAACCTGTGATGTGCGTGTTTCTTCCAGTATATGTAGATTTATATAAAATCTCATCTCACATATATATAATAGTCCTCCTGACCGTTTTTCGGCCACGGCGGCCAATCCCAGCGGAGATTAGCCATCTGCGCGGGAGATATTATAGTGCACAAGTGTGTGCGCAGGCACAAGTACACTCTCTGTTCCCTTTTCTCTCATAGTCCTCAGGGACGGCAATCCGACACGACCGGAGAGAGATCAGGCGCAGGACCAACGGCTTAACGTGCGCACCGAGGCACGGCGGTATTATACCACCAACTTCCAAACTCCGGGCTACTACTGGGAAATTTCTAATGAAAAACCCAATAGCACTTTTTGGCCGACCCGGGAATCGAACCCAGGACCTCACGCTCTGCAGTCGCGCTTGCGACCACTAGACCAACGAGACAGTTTCAGCATCTCACATATACACCGTCAACGAACTCTAAAACCATTAAATCTTTGCTACATAATCTCGTACTCAAAATTTCCCTAACTCCAAAAAAAACAGATCAGTTCGTTCCAGTGCCATCACTGTTCTTCATAGGCAGGAATGGCACGCCACTCGAGGTGGTCTGCGCCGGGGTGCAGCCTAGCAACCTGGCTACCAGGATAGACCGGATCCTTGAGGAGCATTGTGAGTATATTACAGCTTTAAGAAGCGTAAACGGTTTAATACACCATTTTGTCGCACTGTAGCTCGGTCCACGTTCCCTATTCTGCTTATGCTTACTTATGCCCAACGCGCTCGTGGAGACCAACCCTGGATTAGACTTGTTTGCTGATGAATGGAAGACGATAATGTGAGAATATAATTATTGTGATTCTGTGAGAAGACCAAGTAAAACTTACGAACACCATCTGTACATAAAACAATGGCTTTTTTATTGTGTCATAAGGCGCGCGAGGAGTTAGTTGGCTAATTTCTTGACTTAAAAAATTCATGTGTCCAATATTTTTTGGACATCTATCTGAGGGGCTAATTAGATTTTTTTTGTCAAATAGTGTCAGTATTAATGGCTTATGCTGACCTAAATGTAATAAATACGCAGCACTCACTACTTACCACCAAGTAAGCATTTTCCTGCAGGATCTAACCTTCCGTGGTCCACCTGAAAGTCTTTGTATCTCCGAACTCAAGTGGGAAGATGTAATTCCAAAATCCAACCTCGTTAAGTGGGTCAACCGAAATGTAGCGGGGTGTGGGTGTAGCTGTGTCACAAACTGTACATGCAGCGATGCAGCCGAAGTGAGCTGGCGCTTCTACCGATGAGGCGGTGGAAGTAGCGAAGTTCGACACTAAGAAGAAAAAGATCTGTCCGGGAATGGGGACCTGGGAATGTTCTTCCAAATCCTTGGGCATGCGATAGAAAACATTGAAACAGCTTCGGATGCAGGACCTCATGTTCAGCACTTTAGCGACCAGAAAGCTCTTCTAAATATTCACCTATATCATCATCTTCCTGCCCTTTTTCCATGTTATTTACTCCTTTTTCCTTCATATCACTCCACACAGACTCCATCCATCTATTCTTTGGTCTTCCTCTCCATCCATTAACATGTATATGCATCACTCTTTTTGTCATATTGGCTTATCCTCCGATAAGCTGGTTAACAAGCTACATAGCCTGGCCCACCGTCGCAAAGTCGCATGTCTGTCGGTCTTCTACAGACTGTACTTCGGAGAGTGTGCGCAAGAGCTCCACGAGCTGATCCCACCATCTCCCTTCTTCCATCGGGAGACTAGACGTACTGCAGGGTATCACCGTTACCTAGTCGACATTCCACACATTCGAACGAAACGCTTTGCTGGGTCCTTTATTATGCGCACAGCCAAGGAGTGGAATTCTCTGCCTGCGTCCGTTTTTCCGAGTTCATATAACCCTAATCTGTTTAAGTCGCGAGTAAACAGGCTTCTACTGGGTAAGCTCGTTCCATCGTCGACATCATCTCTGCCCTTAGGGCAAGATTGAAGTCAAGAGCAAGCCCATTTATAATAAAAAAAAAAAATCTTATTATCTTATAATCTTAAGATTTTTTTTTTTTCCATCCCAAACAAGCTGCCAGTGTGGAGTCCCTCTGCAGGATATGCGCCACCTCCTATCCTGCCCATCCTGCAAAACCACTTGCACATTTCAGGACTTACGAGAAGCAAATGATAGAGCTGTGCAGGTGGCTACATACTGGTCTAATAAGATTTAAGAGCGCTGTCACAAACTTTGGGCGATTTGCCGAAAATACGTACTTTTACAAGTCCTGGACACGTCTTATTTATAGAGAAAGGCATAATATTTCAATGAAAAATTATAAATCTGACTTTGTTTTAGTTTATGTCCTGATTAGAATTTCGTTTTGAATGTTAATATTTCGAGAAATAGCAATTTTCCGACACCCAATTTCGAGCAAACGTAAAACATCTGGTTTTTCCCTGCTACTTGTGACAAATTGGCTACACAGAAAAATCTGAAAAAAATGTCAAAATACTGGTTATATAGTCCTAAAGTTTTTGTCCTGATTAGAATTGAGATATAAATGGAATCGCAGCAAAAAAAAAGGATATTCAAAAGCAATACTGAGCTAAAATTTATGCGTTTTAAATATGGTTTAAACATAGGATAAAGACAAAATTAACAAAAAAAAATAGACATACTTATAGTACAACACTTTACCTTCCCTAATTATATTTTTTTGGAATTTTACGCCGTCTCATTTTTTTATTACGATTTTCCAAAATAATGCCTTATTACTAGATGTACGGCCGCCATACGCTCAGTAACGCCTGAGGGCTCGTGGAGGACGGACCTATGTCGCTCGCGCTCCCGCGCGCATTAGTGTGAGTTACGTATACGAATACAGGTAGACCAGAGGTTGTCAACAGTTTAAACGTAGGTAAGTATTCTTGTAATTTATTATGATATAATAAAATTGTAGTCATGTTCTATGTTAGAAAGGAACGCTTTGCGCAACCTTACTATAAAGTTTATTCGTAAATGATACTTTACTAGTCGATAAAAAATTATAGAAATTTTGGGGTCGCTGATTACGAAAATGAGGTCAAAATGAAAATCCAAGATGGCGGCCAGGAAAATTTTTGGTAATTCCGTGATGGGTGTCGTTTTCATGGTTTTTGGGGTCGCTGATTACGAAAATGAGGTCAAAATAAAAATCCAAGATGGCGCTGACGAAATTTTTTGGATTTTTCGTCATGGGTGTCGTTTTCATGGTTTTTGGGGTCGCTGATTACGAAAATGAGGTCGAAATGAAAATCCAAGATGGCGCCGACAATAATTTTTGTTTTTTTCGTCATGGGTGTCGTTTTCATGGTTTTTGGGGTCGCTGATTACGAAAATGAGGTCGAAATGAAAATCCAAGATGGCGCCGACAAAACTTTTGTTTTTTTCGTCATGGGTGTCGTTTTCATGGTTTTTGGGGTCGCTGATTACGAAAATGAGGTCGAAATGAAAATCCAAGATGGCGCCGACAAAATTTTTGGTTTTTTCGTCATGGGTGTCGTTTTCATGGTTTTTGGGGTCGCTGATTACGAAAATGAGGTCGAAATGAAAATCCAAGATGGCGCCGACGAAAATTTTTGGTTTTTCCGTCATTGGTGTCGTTTTCATGGTTTTTGGGGTCGCTGATTACGAAAATGAGCTCAAAATTAAAATCCAAAATGGCGCCGACGAAAATTTTTGTTTTTTTCGTCATGGGTGTCGTTTTCATGGTTTTTGGGGTCGCTGATTACGAAAATGAGGTCGAAATGAAAATCCAAGATGGCGCCGACAAAATATTTGTTTTTTCCGTCATGGGTATCGTTTTCATGGTTTTTGGGGTCGCTGATTACGAAAATGATGTCAAAATTAAAATCCAAGATGGTGGCTAGGAAAATTTTTGATGTTTCAGTCATGGGTGTCGTTTTCATGGTTTTTGGGGTCGCTGATTACGAAAATGAGGTCGAAATGAAAATCCAAGATGGCGGCCAGGAAAATTTTTGGTTATTCCATGATGGGTGTCGTTTTCATGGTTTTTGGGGTCGCTGATTACGAAAATGAGGTCAAAATAAAAATCCAAGATGGCGCTGACGAAAATTTTTGGATTTTTCGTCATGGGTGTCGTTTTCATGGTTTTTGGGGTCGCTGATTACGAAAATGAGGTCAAAATGAAAATCCAAGATGGCGCCGACATAATTTTTTGTTTTTTTCGTCATGGGTGTCGTTTTCATGGTTTTCGGGGTCGCTGATTACGAAAATGAGCTCAAAATTAAAATCCAAGATAGCGGCTAGGAAAATTTTAGGTTTTTCCGTCATAGGCGTCGTTTTCATGGTTTTTGGTGTCATTGATTACGAAAATGAGGTCAAAATGAGGTCAGTGGGTCGTCATAGGGGCGGATTTTTAGGAGTTGGAGTATACGCCTAGGGGCACTATGAGCAGCAAAGAAAACACAAAAAAAAAATTGTTAAAAAAAATTTCGGGACTTGGTAAATTTTCCTGTTTTTCTTTTTTTTTCAAAACTGCCTCATTTTTTTTTTGTTTCGTGTTGACTTTGACCATAGAAATTATTTAGGTTGTTTAGGTAACCATGGTCCTACGACGCACCGTTTCAGAGTTTCGGTTCTACGAATTTTACTTCGTTTCATCTAGAATGCTCTATATTTCCAAAATGGTAGCTCGGATGAAAACCTTTTCTGGAAAAGAATTGTTGTTCTAGTCAAAAACTATGAGATGGTGTAAAAAAACCGCGACAAAGAGAGAGAAAAGAAATATTTGCAAAATTTTTCGGGGCAAAACAATAAAATTTTCTGAAGTTTTTTTTTTGTCAAGATTTCGGCTATTTTTATTGCAGCATCTTGTTAACCTGGTTCATTGAAACCATTTAAGTTCTGAGACACATCAACACATGGTCCTACGACGCACTGTTTCCGAGTTATGGTCCTACGAATTTCACTTCGTTTTATCTAGAACGCTCTATATTTCCAAAATGGTAGCTCGGATGAAAACCTTTTCTGGAAAAGAATTGTTGCTCTAGTCAAAAACTATGAGATGGTGTAAAAAAAACCGCGACAAAGAGAGAGAAAAGAAATATTTGCAAAAAATTTCGGGGCACAACAGTAAAATTTTCTGAAGTTTTTTTTTTGTCAAGATTTCGGCTATTTTTATTGCAGCATCTTGTTAACCTGGATCATTGAAACCATTTAAGTTCTGAGACACATGGTCCTACGACGCACTGTTTCCGAGTTATGGTCCTACGAATTTCACTTCGTTTTATCTAGAACGCTCTATATTTCCAAAATGGTAGCTCGGATGAAAACCTTTTCTGGAAAAGAATTGTTGCTCTAGTCAAAAACTATGAGATGGTGTAAAAAAAACCGCGACAAAGAGAGAGAAAAGAAATATTTGCAAAAATTTTCGGGGCACAACAGTAAAATTTTCAGAAGTTTTTTTTTTTCAAGATTTCGGCTATTTTTATTGCAGCATCTTGTTAACCTGGTCCATTGAAACCATTTAAGTTCCGAGACACATGGTCCTACGACGCACCGTTTCCGAGTTATGGTCCTACGAATTTTACTTCGTTTTATCTAGAACGCTCTATATTTCCAAAATGGTAGCTCGGATGAAAACCTTTTCTGGAAAAGAATTGTTGCTCTAGTCAAAAACTATGAGATGGTGTAAAAAAAACCGCGACAAAGAGAGAGAAAAGAAATATTTGCAAAATTTTTCTGTCGGTCGTTCTTTCACCTTGACACACGAGACACATGGTCCTACGACGCACCATTTTGGAAATATATATATAGCGTTCTAGATAAAACGATGAAAAATTCGTAGGACCATAACTCGGAAACGGTGCGTCGTAGGACCATAATGTGTCTCGGAGCTTAAATGGTTTCTATGAACCAGGTTAATAAGATGCTGCAATAAAAATAGCCGAAATCCTGAAAAAAAAAAAACTTCTGAAAATTTTACTAAATTCTGTGCCCCTAAGGATACACAAGGTGAAAGATCGACCGACACTTAAAAATTTTTTAAATTTTTCTTTTTCTCTCACTTTGTCGCGGTTTTTTTATATCATCTCATAGTTCATCATTCATTCATCATTTCAGCCAAAAGACGTCCACTGCTGAACATAGGCCTCCCCCAGGCGTCGCCACATTGACCGGTCCCGTGCGTCTCTCATCCAGCGGGTTCCTGCAACCTTGACCAGGTCATCGGTCCACCTAGTGGGAGGCCTTCCAACGCAACGTCTTCCGGTTCGCGCTTCGCGGTCGCCATTCGAGAACTTTTCGGCCCCATCGGCCATCCGTTCTGCGAGCAATGTGCCCTGCCCATTGCCACTTAAGTCTGGCGATTCTTCGGGCTACGTCGGTAACCTTGGTTCTCATGCGGATGTCCTCATTTCTGATTCGATCACGCAAGGAAACTCCGAGCATAGCCCTCTCCATTGCCCTTTGGGTGACTTTGAGCTTTCTGATAAGGCCCATTGTGAGCGACCACGTTTCGGTCCCGTATGTAATCACTGGCAACACACACTGGTCATAGACTTTCGTCTTGAGACACTGGGGTAAGTTGGACGAGAAGATACCGCGCAGCTTCCCAAACGCTGCCCAGCCGAGTCGGATTCGACGATTGACCTCTTTCTCGAAGTTAGATCTACCCAACTGGACCGTTTGTCCCAGGTAGACATAATCGTCCACAACTTCGAGCGTAGAGTCTCCGATCTTGATAGGAGTGGGTGTTACATGAACATTCGACATAACCTTGGTTTTGTCCATGTTCATTTTAAGACCCACTCTTTCAGAAGCTCTACTGAGGTCATCGAGCATTTTACTGAGGTCTTCCATGGTCTCAGCCATGACCACTATATCGTCGGCAAACCGAAGGTGAGTGATGTACTCGCCGTTGATATTGATGCCAAGTCCTTTCCAATCCAGAACCTTGAAGACATCCTCCAATGCAGCGGTGAACAGTTTCGGAGATATGACGTCTCCCTGTCTCACACCGCGCTGCAGAAGGATAGGTTCCGTGGTCTGGTCCTGAAGTCGGACTGACATGGTGGCGTTTTTGTACAAACACTTCAACACCTCGATGTACCGGTAGTCAATTTGGCACCGTTGGAGAGACTGCAGTACAGCCCAAGTCTCGATCGAATCGAAGGCTTTCTCGTAGTCCACAAACGCTAAACAGAGAGGCAGGTTATACTCTTCGGTCTTCTGTATAACTTGCCGCAGCGTATGTATGTGGTCTACGGTACTGAAGCCTTTTCGGAATCCGGCTTGTTCGGGAGGCTGGAAATCGTCGAACCTGCGTGCAAGACGATTCGTGATGACTCTTGAAAACAACTTGTAGACATGGCTTAGAAGTGAGATGGGCCTATAGTTCTTCAACCGGGCATTGTCACCCTTTTTGAAGAAGAGCACCACCACACCCCTGCACCAAGCCTGCGGCGTTTTCCCCTCGAGTATGAGGGGAAAACATCTCATAGTTGTCGACTAGAAAAACAATTCTTTTCCTGAAAAAGTTTTCATCCGAGCTACCATTTTGGAAATATAGAGCATTCTAGATGAAACGAAGTAAAATTCGTAGGACCATAACTCTGAAACGGTTTGTCGTAGGACAATGGTTTGCAGAACCTAAATAATTTCTATGGTCAAGGTCAACACGAAACAAAAAAAAAATCAGGAAAATTATTTTTATTTATTAATTTAAGTCCCGAAAATTATTTTTAACTAAAACTTTTTTTCTGATTTTTTTGCTGCTCATAGTGCCCCTAAGCGTATACTCCAACTCCTAAAAATTCGCCCCTATGACGATCCACTGACCTCATTTTGACCTCATTTTCGTAATCAGCGACCCCAAAAACCATGAAAACGACACCCATGACTGAAAAACCAAAAATTTTCGTCGGCGCCATCTTGGATTTTCATTTTGACCTCATTTTCGTAATCAGCGACCCCAAAAACCGTGAAAACGACACCCATGACAGAAAAAACAAATTTTTGTCGGCGCCGTCTTGGATTTTTATTTTGACCTCATTTTCGTAATCAGCGACCCCAAAAACCATGAAAACGATACCCATGACGGATAAAACAAAATTTTATGTCGGCGCCATCTTGGATTTTTATTTTGACCTCATTTTCGTAATCAGCGACCCCAAAAACCATGAAAACGACACCCTTGACGGAAAAGCCAAAAATTTTCGTCGGCGCCATCTTTGATTTTTATTTTGACCTCATTTTTGTAATCAGCGACCCCAAAAACCATGAAAACGATACCCATGACGGAAAAACTAAAAATTTTCGTCGGCGCCATCTTGGATTTTTATTTTGACCTCATTTTCGTAATTAGCTACCCCAAAAACCATGAAAACGACACCCATGACGAAAAAACAAAAATTTTTGTCGGCGCCATCTTGGATTTTAATTTTGAGCTCATTTTCGTAATCAGCGACCCCAAAAACCATGAAAACGACACCCATGACGGAAAAATCAAAAATTTTCGTCGGCGCCATCTTGGATTTTCATTTTGACCTCATTTTCGTAATCAGCGACCCCAAAAACCATGAAAACGACACCCATGACGGAAAAGCCAAAAATTTTTGTCGGCGCCATCTTTGATTTTTATTTTGACCTCATTTTTGTAATCAGCGACCCCAAAAACCATGAAAACGACACCCATGACGGAAAAACTAAAAATTTTCGTCGACGCCATCTTGGATTTTTATTTTGACCTCATTTTCGTAATCAGCGACCCCGAAAACCATATAAACGACACCCATGATGGAAAACTAAAAATTTTCTATGTTACTTATATTTGTATTTCATTATCACACACATGAAATAAAACATTCCATAACTTGTATTTTTTCCCAATTCAATTCTAAGTAAACCGCAGTGAAACGTGTTACGCACCTCTGCCTCTGCACGCGTGTGTATGAAGAAGCGTACATCACGCACACAGGCGCAAGAACCGTCAGTCGCCGCTCGTTTCGAAGTTACTCGAGTTTGTAATAGCGCTCTTAAGCTCATCGGCACGTAAAGAAGATATTGGCTTTTATAAAAATATCCCTTCTCTTCCAGTCAAAGACAAGCAGCCATCCATGCCATCAACCCCAATGGCGCAAGCATCAACATCATCTTCCACCTTAGTCCCACCGGTGCAGCCGACAGCCGTGAACCAGAGTGCCCATACTGTTAACTTTATGCAAGCTGAGGCAGCCGCTTTGAGGCGGCAGAATGCCCCGGCGACTGCCCCGGCCGTGGAGCCTGAGTCAGGTGAGACAAACATACATAAATGTAAAAGGTGTTATTCACGCAAAATGCAGTAATGTAGATATTATTGGGTCTAAAATTAACACATACAGACGTGTTACTGGTAACTCGACGTATTCTTTGTAGGTCATAGTAGCCACCAGATGTTCCCCCGAAATTCAGTAGTTTTTGTTTGAGTTATTTAGATTTTTTTAAAGAAAATTCCCAGATTGAATCATTTCGTGGCTGCGGGTTGTTCGAAAGAGATACCGCGGCCTCGATCCAAAGGGCTAAGAAGGAATATGGGTGGTTTTTAGACAGTGGAAATCTGACACTCCCTACCATACACTCCATACCAGGAGTCATTTGATGATATCCGACAATGCAAAAAAAAGATAAGTCCTTATTATCCCGTTTACAGTGTTAGTGATAGAAAAAAATGAAAAATATTTATTTGTCCCAAAAAAAAGCAGTTACATGGATTATATGAGACATCCCCAGTAAGTAATTGTTAACACTTGTATTGGGGCTATCTCCCTCTTTCCCTTAATTATTTAACAACATTGAGACTATTGTACACACGGCTACACATCAAGCTATACAAAACCAGTATAATCTGATCGTTCATTGTGCGAAAAGATCTAGTAAAGTGAGGCCAAGATTAACTGGTTTTGTATAGCTTGATGTGTAGCCGTGTGTACCTACTAGTAATTACAAAAGGTGACTAAAAATAAATTTAGGATGAAAAATTAACAATAAATGACTTATAAACTAATTTGCAACTCTGTGTGTAAATGTTGAGGTCATGCCTATGTGAAACTCTATCTATAGTATGTTCATCTTGATTTTTATTTTTAAGCATAATGTATTTGTAATTGTGTGTGTGTTTGTGAATGTGTATGTGTACGTCTTTTTTGTTTTTAAGTCTTTAAGTCTTCCCAATATTTGCTCAGTTTCTTCGATAGATAGAGTCAGGACTTTTCTTTTTATTTTATTTATTTATTTAGATGTATGTCTTTCTCATAATCAGGTTCCCCCCCAGCAAAAGTACCCAAGACGGAGACCGCGGAACCCAAGACCCTGACTCCCGACGACATGATCTGCGATGGTGATGTCTGCGTCCGAAGACCTGCTAACGCTGATGAGCCTGGTCCCAGCCAGGCCCCGACTCCCAGCTTGCCTGATACTCCGGCTAATCCAGAGGTAGGTGGACTAGGGTAGTAGATCTTTGACAGTCTTTACAGGTAGTTTCCTTGCGTGATCGAATCAGAAATGAGGACATCCGCATGAGAACCAAGGTTGCCGACATAGCCCGAAGAATTGCCAAGCTTAAGTGGCAGTGGGCAGGGCACATTGCTCGCAGAACGGATGGCCAATGGGGCCGGAAGGTTCTGGAGTAGCGACCGTGAACCGGAAGACGTTGCATTGGAAGGCCTCCCACTAGGTCGGGGCTGTGGATATCGAAAGGTTACCGCGGCTCCGACACAAGGGCGAAGAAGAGGGAACATGGGTTGGTTTTTAGTCAGTAGAAGTCTGACACTCCCCTTCGCTCTGCCCAAGAGCGGGGGGGGTTATTCGATGATTTTCCACCCACCAAAAAGGCCTCCCACTAGGTGGACCGATGACCTGGTGAAGGTTGCGGGGATCCACTGGATGCGAGACGCACGGGACCGGTCAATGTGGCGACACTTAGGGGAGGCCTATGTCCAGCAGTGGACGTCTTTCTGCTGAAATGACGATGATGATGACAGGTAGTCAGTCGACTGAAAGTCAGACAACCAGTCTTAGTTTGTTTTGTTGGAAAAAAGCTAAGCAGATGATGATTTCCAGTCTGAACAACATCCTTAACTATGGCTACACTTTCTTTCTTTCTTTCTTTCAATAAACGCTGCATTTTAAACTAACGAGCGAAAAATCACTTTTTGTAAAATCGACGTTTGAAATCGTTAACTTTTTCATACATCTCCATGTGTTTGAAATAAAAACGCTGCACGCGCCCCGCGACGCCCCGCCTTTACGTAAACATGCACTTAGCATGTCACTTTGACACGTTTCTCAATTCCAACATTTTTTAATATTTTTTATTCGTAAAAATTTTTAGATTCGGTGATGTAAGTAATCTTTAGTAAAATTTACTTGTTTGCTGCAACCAGAATCAAAATTTTGCATGATGCACGTTTAATTTAGAAGGTATTTTACAAACCGCTATTTTCTCGATTTTTTTTATATTTCTAGTGATGTATAAAAAATTAAGGTTTAAGCTCCGCTAATAAATGAGTTTTGGAAGTGTGTTAAACAATTTAAATTTTAGTCCAACGGCTTTTACAGCATGAAAATCAAAACACTAAAACGAATTTTAATTTGATAAACACAAATTCCGATTTTAAATAAGCAAACATAGAATGGATTGTGTTAATTTAAAAATATCTACAGACTGTATCAGTCACGTTTAAACAACTTTAAAAGTTTTCAAGTAATGTTTAAAAAACCTAGTTTTTGACGTAGATTTTTATACATTAACAAGAGGAATATTAAACCTAATTTCTAGGACATTTTTTTCTTAATTTGCCCACAACAACATTACAGGACATACTCCTCCACGCTACAGAGAGTGGAGGGAGTGTGGAAGAGAAGATGGAACGAGCTAAGGAGCTGATAGAAGCTAGGAGGAGAGAGAAGGCTGACCAGGAGAAGGAGGTAGGGAGTCTTTATTAATTGAGTTTTAAGGTGGAGGCGGCTGAGACATTGTTGAAGGCGCGACAGATCTCGTAGAAGATGGTGGGATGACCAGGGATTGACCAAGGACCTGGGGACCTAATAATGGGGACCCATTAACAGTTCTATAATAGTATCATAATATAAATTATGTTTACCTTTTGAAAGATAGTGTAAACGCAGTGTAAAGTTATGAGCGAAAATCCAAGAAAATTAGACAAAACAAAATTCTAATAGTCGATTTAACTTTTTTTCTAATTATTTTACAAAAAAATGACATCAGACTGTTTTTATAGATGGTGTTATAAGGAATAATTATCATTGTGAACTTTTTAAACTAAGTATATTCATTAGTTAAGGTTTTACAGCGCTGTGAAACGCATATTATTTTTCGGTTATAACTTTATTTTTATTTCTTCGACGTAGACGTCTAAAAGATACTTAAGAAAAGTTGTAGATAATCTAATTTGCATCTTTTATTTTTTGTCTATATCTGACGATTTCGTTGAAAAGTTATTGACATAACTGGCAAGGGGACACACAGGTATGAAAATGCATGTTTGTTTTCAATTTATCTTACTAGAATTACAAATAATTCTATTAAGGGCTTAGCATGTAAGAGCCTATTCACGCGGCGTATTTTATACGCCCCAGCGACACATACGCGCAGAAAATTTGTGGCGCTGCCGTAAACTCTCTATAAAAGAATACACCGTATGCACGCGTAGATACAGTTGCAATGCGAACGCGCTTTTCGCGCGTCTTGATATTTTATCAGGGCCAAAAACGTCGTCAGCGCGTATGAAATGTGCCGTGTATATAAGGTCCCATTTAAATAGGTGGACAAATTTTAACACAGCGTTCAGTAGGTCTAACCAAAGAAATCTAAACAAAAAAAAAACATTAAATACTTAAAGAGATTTTTTTTTACTTATGTAATAAATTGCCGGCACTCTAGAACAAACTCATTCTTTATGAGTAGGTACTTAAATGCGTTTTTCTTATAATTTTTTTACATCGTCCTTATTTTGGTGGTCTGAATGATTTTTGAAATGTTGTCCACCTATTTTAATGGGACCTTATATACGCCCTTAGTTTAATATATTTCAGAAACGGTACAAAACTAGTTTTTCTTGTAAAAATTGGGTCTTAAGAGGAAACGCGAGTGGTCTTTTCTCCATACAAACGCTCTCGCCTGTTTTCTTTTTGGTTAATGACCCTAGAGCAATGGTTTTTTACAGAATAATAAATATTAACTATTTCTATGCCCCTATTTTTTCCTTTTTGGTGATAAATTATTTTTATAAGCACTAGAACCCTCAAAAAATGCTCAAAATTGCTTGTTTAGATCGCTGTTAACAGAGTCCTAGTGTACAAATTTGACAACTATTAACGAAAAAAGAGAAAACATAGCGGCGTAGTATATAACCTCCTTATTCATTGTCTAAAATATCTTTTAAATTGGTTCAATATTGGAGGAGGAAATAGGCGAGAGCCAAACCTCGAATTCTAACTTTTTTCTACAGTTGTCCTTATCGCACGAATTTGAGGGCAGGAGGACGGAGAGAGACAGCGATAGTAGAGACAGCACTCGCATTTCCTCTTAACAAAAATGTTAGTTTTATGCCTTGATAGCCTATAAGAAGTTACCCTTCCTGTAACACTTTGTAAAGAAAACAATCTTCGATCGGTCTACAGAGTGGTCCCTTTCAGAAGACCATAAAAACCCTCAAAGAGTGGCCATATCAGCAGAAAACTGGTCACACCTCTATTTCTAATGATTTGACATCTCTTTCGCTCTTACAGAAGGAGAAGGAGAAAGAAAAAGAGCGTCGGGAAGCAGGAAAGGGAGTCGCTGAGCTCAAGAGGTGGCAGGCGGATCAGGAGATGAAGCAGATACAGGTATGGCTCTCTCACCAAGAATACAGGGTGTAAAAGACATGCCGGGGCTGCGGAATTTGTTTTTAAAGAGTCACCGCAGCCCTGGAATGCAAAGGGCATTCGTTTCGTTCGTTCGCTTTTAAAAACGTTGCCCCACACTAGGAATTTCTCCTGTATCGTGGGTGCGTTCACAAACATATAAACTCACATACACAAATACCCAGACCCGGAACAACTATCTGTAGGTCTTACAAATATTTGTTCAGTGCGGGGATCGAACCCGCGGCACGCAGCGCAGCAGTCCATTGCTTGAGCCACTGCGCCAACCGTGCCGTCAAAAGATACACGTATGGGTTTAGTCAGTAGGAGTCTGACACTCCCTTCTGTTCCGCCTAGGGCTGGAGGAGTCATTTGATGATTGTCCATCCTGTTAGGGAAAACTGAAAGTGTATTTCAGCTCCTTATTCTGGACCTCTGTCTGTATTTGGATATATCTGGTGGATGGATGTTGCATCAAAATTACAGTCTCTGTACGCAGCACTTTTTATATAAATAACTAGCTGATGCCCGCGGCTTCACCCGCGTGGATGTCGTTCAAATTGTAATGTATTAAATTGGTTTATGACCATTTGGTGTTTGTGATAGGTGAAAATAGAATAGCTGTCTAACAAAAATGTGTTCCATTTAAAAGAAAAATTAACTAACAATGACATTCGGGCGCCAGCAACACACTTTAAATATAATGTCCGGATTACTCACCTTATGCACCTGAAATACTTTTAATCTTAGGGCGGGGGGTGTCAATAAAAAAATCAACCCATGAAGTTTAGACTGGTTTTATTTACCCGTGGGGTTCCAAGGCACACATATAAAAATTAGGCAAAAAAATATCCTTTTTACTAAATTAATATTAATACTATTACTATGTCATCATTGCACTTTTTCGGTAAATCTATTGTGGAGAAAACATACCTCTTGGGGGAATTAACATAATTATTTAAAGGTGGTCATCAATACCAAATCAGACGCACGCACTCATCGTCCTACCACGCGGGCTCCTTGTCAGGAAAATCATGGGAACTCTAGTAGGTAGCGGCGATTTGGTATTTAATCCAGTGAGAAAGAAAACCCATGAGAAAAACGCCGGTTCATCAGCTGAAACAACACGATCACGTCAATAGGGCTTCGTCATTGTAATGCCGAAAATGGCGGGTGACGCGCGTCGGTTTATTAAGAATTCCAATTGTACATACCGTTTTTCTCATTGACGGACACCAATAACTCCCATTATAGGGTTGGATCCAAAACAAACGATCTGTTCTCCTGTAACAATGAAGATAATCGAAAATACGTTAACAACCAATGGCCTGACTGAACGAAAGATTTTGATGTAAACCAAAATTATTCCTACTTACCAAAAATTGACGCGAAACTAAATGGAATCTGCCATCAGGACGGGGAAATCATTCCACTAGCGTCCCGCAGCGATGAGATTCAGCAGCAAAACACAGATTTATATTATAAAATTAGGTCATGTTTTTATATGACTTTTTGAAAGCGCTCCAGTCGAAAAGTGAGCTGTCAAACGGAAACGTCAAAACCGTCAATTTCGATTGTTGCCACAAAAAATCCTCGAAATTTATCGAAGGGAATTTTCTGAATGGCAACACCCAAACATTGCAGTGAAGATTAATCGACTAGAGTTGACAACCATGTAACGAGCTAAAAAGCCTCGTTACAAAATTATATACTAAAACCTTCCTCTTGAATCACTCTATCTATTACCAAAATCCGTTGCGTAGTTTTAAAGATTTAAGCATACAGACAAACAATCAGACAAAAATAGCGACTTTGACTACTATTTAATACTATTTAAGGATACGGCTAAAATATTTAAAAAAATGATGATGACATACTGTCACTTTCTGCCTTACTACAGAGTTCATCGAACTCGTGGTGGCGCTTGCAGTTCGCTACGTTCGTTTTTACCACGGTATTGATACATTGCATATGACGAAACAAAACAAATCAATTAGATTCCCATTACGTTCCTGAAATAATTTCTTGTACTGGTAATCTTTATTATGATACTGACTACACTCCATTATTCCTTGAGAAAAAAAGGCTGTCCCTTACACCCTGTATAACCCCTCAGACAAAATCCTCGTCCAAGAATGACCAGACCTCATCATATATCTTTGCTCACCCAGGAGGACCGTCGCCGCGAGAAGATGGAGAACAACCTAGCTCGTCAGCGTATCCTGGAGCAGATCGCTCAGGATCGCGCAGAGAGACGCGCGAGGGATTTGCCGCAGAGCAACCAGCCGCAGGAAACTGTGCAACCTACTACACCCAGTACGTGTATACAACTGTTTATTTAGAACCATCATCATTATTTCAACCAAAAGACGTCCACTGCTGGACATAGGCCTCCCCCAGGTGTCGCCACATTGACCGGTCCCGCGCTTCTCTCATCCAGCGGGTCCCGAATCATTTACGAAGCCGTCAACCTAGCATTTTGCCCATGAAATCTAAATTAGACATTACAGTTCATTAAATGAACCCTGTACCTCCTATTATTTCTGGGCTCCTGGTACTTTGTGAGACTTTACTGTCCTTGTTTCTCATCTCCAACAAAAAAAAAAACTGCATCGTATTAGAAAGGCATATAGATTTCATTTTAAGATTCCAATACCTTCTAATGTTTCTGTTCTCCTGGTAGTTTGATCGAATGGGATTAAATTAATTAACTATCAAATTCAATCCTTTTAGGGTAGGTAAGTAATTTTTAAATGAATTGGACCACGGAACTCTCAAAAGGTGCTCTGGTCCAGCTATTTTTAAAGATGGACAACTGCCGCTAGTAAAGACCCATGGTCCAACTAATAGGACAGAGCAGTTGGACCACTGCCCTGCACTGAATGTAGCCCTACGCAAAATTATTGCTGGGAAACGGCATTTTTTTGGGTCATAAATCACATTATAATTAATTTTATGGTTAAATTCAATGTAACACTCTAAAAACTGACCAATATCTCTGTAACTAGAAGGTTCCCAGGTATAGCCTAGAACAAAAAAATGATCGCAGTGATAGGGATAACAAATACCTTTTGGCTTCGTTGAGGGTACTTATTTACAAGGTGTAACATAATATAACGTCGCCGTCGTGTCGTGGGGTGACTCAGACCATGATATAGAACAAGTTTTGTTCCATAACTATTTGAAGATTTTAACTTTGCTTTTGTTTGATCAATTGATCGCGAAAATAGGGTAGTTGACAAAAAAAAACTAATTAGACCGTCAGATAGATTTCCAAAAAATATTGAACACGTATTTTTTTCTTTTGTCACGTAAACAAAAAATGAAGACGATACATTGCTTCGAAAAGTCGTGAAGCGTCACAGTTTGGTCCATTTTTACCAGACTATGACGTCAAAAGCCCCTCTCCATGGTCTTTGACAAGCTTTATTTTCGTCAATTTTTATTAATTTGATAAAACAAAAAACACGTATCCAACATTTTTCGATAATCTAACTGACGGATCAAACAGAATCATATTTTTTAGTCAGTCAACTACCCTATTTTCTGTACAAAGTAAAAAAAAAGTTGCGAATTTCAAGAACTGGTTTAATAAAAGTTTCATGGTCCGAGATACCACATAAGAGGCTGTACTTTCTCCGAGCGTCGGGGGCCACGCGATGGCTTCTGACCACCGTAGACGCGGGCCTGTGGACGGTGAGTAATGGGCTAGCTCACCGTCTGTCCGTCTTATGACGACGACAGGCGTGTCGACGGCGCGCGAGTGTTCCATGCGCACCTGATGTGTCCTACTGCAGGGCAAAGGCCGCTCTTCCCTCTTTCCATTTGTCCCTGTTTTTGACTGTTTGGAGTTATGGACCTTTTGATGAGAGTCCAGCTCGTCACACCATCTTGGCATTCCGCGTCGCTTTGCTTCCTAAATATTTTTAGAAAATCTTGTCTTACCCTAACCCTTTTCCAGCACCAGGTGACAGTGGCGGCCGGGCACGCATTCAGTTCAAGTTACCGGACGGCACGTCGCACACGGCACACTTCGACGCTAACGGCACACTGCGGGAAGTGCAGCGATATGTCACTGACAATCTACGGGTGAGTAACTGCTACTCATTAGGTGACGCTAACGGCACGCATTCAGTTCAAGTTACCGGACGGCACGTCGCACACGGCACACTTCGACGCTAACGGCACACTGCGGGAAGTGCAGCGATATGTCACTGACAATCTACGGGTGAGTAACTGCTACTCATTAGGTGACGCTAACGGCACGCATTCAGTTCAAATATTATCGATTTAGAATGCCATGATATTGAAATTGTGCCGGGAAAGAACTCTTCCCATCCCGTCGGGGGCTCGGGGCTGCGGGTTGTTCGAAAGAGAAGGGAGTCTTCCCATGACTTCGTTTTTAAGTTAAGATCCAGGGCTATGGGTATGGAGGACCCGAGGTTGCGAGACTGATGAGATACCGAGGCCCCGGAACACAAAGAGCTAAAATAGTACATGTATCTATGGGTTTTAGCCAGTACAAGTCTAACACATTTACGCTCCGCCCAGAGCGGAGGACTATTTGATGTTTTCGCATTCGCAAAAAAAGGCTATGGAAGTCCAGTAATTGTTGGTTTTCTCCTGTTCGTCCCGCCATCTCTTACGACTCGTCTGCCTGAAATCGCCTTCTAGTGGTTTCAGGGATCCACTTAGCGATTATTTTGGCCCCTAGTGGTTATTGCTGTTAGCTAATTTATTTTTTTTGTGTAATAATTTAGATTATAAGATACGTAAATGATAAGTAAAAATCTTCACTTAGATGTCTTTTGCTGTGACACTTTTTGGAAAAATGTTTACCACCTAAGCTGCACATTGTGGAATGCAATAAAGAATTGAGTATTGTAACAAAGCTTACCTATTGTTCTTCATTTTCACAGCTATCATCGACTGCCTTCTCCCTCTGGACGGCGTTCCCTCGTCGTGAGTTAGTAGAGGAGGAGTCCACACTGCTTGGTCTACAACTGGCGCCCTCTGCCGCACTGTTGGTGCTGCCACGACGTACTCCCGCTGTCGTGGCTAGGCCTTCCTCTGTGTCCAGTCTTATCAGTGAGTATTGTAACAAAAAAATTAAGGTAAAGTCCATTTCACGAAAGAAGTCCCGCAGACGCAGCGCTGTATTCGCGCGACATAATGTTGCTATCTCTCTCTCTTTCTCCATATCTCCCCATCTGTCAAATTTAGTTCCACAATTGTCCGCGGGACTTCTTTCGTGAAATGGACTTTATATGGGACAGCCATCCCGCAAACGGAAGTACAGGGTATTTTTTTTTATATTTTCGTAATAGGGTAGTTAATCTAATCACTCCGTCAGATAGATTTTCAAAAATATTATTAGAACACATATTTTACAGGGTTACGTTATCGCTCAGCGATAAAGCCCTAAAAGAAAAAAGAACACATATTTTTTTCTTTTTTCACGTAAACAAAATGATGAAGACAATACAGTGCTTCGAAAACTCGCGTGACGTCACTTGTCAGTACATTTTTTGCTTACAGTTATGATCTTTGGTGCGTTTTATCTTCGTAATTTTTTATTAATTTGATAAACCAAAAAACACGTTTCCAATATTTTTCGATAATCTAACTGACGGACTAAGCAGAATGATATTTATTTAGTCATGAAAGTACCAAATTGCCCTGCTAGCGACTGGTAAAAAGCTTGGTCGGTGGCCCAGTGGTGTCAGCCCCGACTTACGAACAGTAGGCAGTGGGTTCGAACCCAGACAGGCGCATTACTTTGTGTAATTTATTTTATCACCGCTGCTCTCAAAACGGTGAAGGAAAACATCGTGAGGAAACCGGCATGTCTTAGAACCAAAACATTCGAAGACATGTGACATGTACCAATCGGCACTGGGCCCGCGTGGTGGATTATAGCCCATGCAGGCACTGCAGGGACTACAGTGCCCTGCAGTGGGAACATTATAGGCTGATAATGATGATGAAATATAAATTAACACACAAAATTTCTTTTCCACAGCATTCTTCACCCAACTATTCACGACCATAATCCTCGCTCCCGCCCAAAACCTCGTCACCTGGCTGCGCGCGCGCATCTACCCGACCGCCCCACCTCCCACCACCCCGGCACCCACCCCCGCCACCCCCACCACCCCGGCCCCGCCATCCCCCCTGCCCGGGGGGGCGAGACGTCGCGGGAATATACACCGGCTACCGTCAGAACGCCCCGATGATGATAATAATACTTGGAATGGTAATTCTACTCAGCAAATGTAATTTTGGTGGATTTTAGTCTAAGATGGAAAAAAAAAACTTCGTGTGGGAAAAGAAAGGAAGAAAATAAATAAATAAATAAAAATAAATAAATAAATAAACCCTTCAGAAAACCGTCAATCAAGCATTTTGTACATCAAAGTACGCAAAAATGATTGCTGGGAAACGGATGTTTTCTTTGGGGTGAAAAATCACATTTTACGGTAAAATTCAATGTAGCACTCTTAATTAAAACATTGGGCTAGTGAATGCTTTGAATAGTAAACAGGTCATGGAGGTAATTTAAGTAAAATTATAACCTAAAAAAGTTCGAAGACTTGTGTGTTATCCTGATAAATGTAGTTATTCTTATAGATATTCTCATAAGAGGACGCATTACGATGGATAGATAATCCATCGTAATGCGTCCTCTTAAGAAGTGACCGTTTTAAATGCTTTGAGTGCCTTCTACTTGTATTTTTTTGTTACTATCAACTTTCGGCTTTGTACGGGTCCAATTTATTTTTGGTAATTTGTAAGTTGTGTAAAAAAAAATTACAAAAAAATCTGTAAAACAAAATTTGTCTTGAAAATTAAAAAAAAAACAGCAAAATCTGTTGAAATATATATGCCCGGTTTCTGAGGCACTTTATCTGTGGTTTATCTATTCAAATGTACGCATATGAATAGATAAACCACAGATAAAGTGCCTCAGAAACCGAGCATTAGTGATTGATTTTATATATTGTTTAGATATCAGACTATAGTATTCCACTGCTGGGAAAAGGCCTCAATTCTTTCCTGCGCGAAGTACTTTTTTCTTATTTAGTAGTTTATCCTAGTTTGCACTAGGGTTATGTAATTATGAAGAATATATATTAATTTGTTCTTAAATATTTGATGGTTTTATTGTAAATGTTGCACTTCTGATACTTGTCGACCTCATGAAAATGTTCCACTTCTGATAAATTGTCGAATGTTGGCCAAATGAAAATGTTCCACTTCTGATAGAATGTCGAATGTCGGCCATATGAAAATGTTCCACTTCTGATAAATTGTCGAATGTTGGCCATATGAAAATGTTCCACTTCTGATAGAATGTCGAATGTCGGCCATATGAAAATGTTCCACTTCTGATAAATTGTCGAATGTTGGCCATATGAAAATGTTCCACTTCTGATAGAATGTCGAATGTCGGCCATATGAAAATGTTCCACTTCTGATAAATTGTCGAATGTTGGCCATATGAAAATGTTCCACTTCTGATAAAATGTCGAATGTCGGCCATATGAAAATGTTCCACTTCTGATAAATTGTCGAAGGTTGGTTGGTTCTAGTGCTTATCAACCATATGAAAATGTTCCACTTCTGGTATACATTTACACGTTTTATGGTAAAAATCCATGTAGCTCTCTTTCAACATTGGGCTAGTGGATGCTTTGAATAGTTAACGGGTCATGGAGATAATTTAAGTAAAGTAATAACTTGAAAAACTAATAAATTTAAAAAACAGCTGTGAAAAATTTGGAACTTTGACCCCTATATCTCCGTAACTAGAAAGTTCTGGTACACAGGTAACAGGTATGGTCCAGAACAACAAAATGATGGCAATTACGTGGAGAAGAAGTACCTTTCGGCTTCGTTAAGGGCGCGTTTACAAATCAGGCAAAATTATGCTGTTTTTTCGGTACATTTTATGTCATAACTCAACAAAATCGAATATAACTAATAACTACCTCGTATAGATTGGTTCTTCATCATCAAATAATGTGAACTATAATATAGAAAATTTTAGTCTTTGATAATGTAAAATCGATCTTACGTTGCCATTTTCCACAAAATTAACGACACCGGGTTGAGTTTAGGTACATTTTTTGTGCTATTATTAACATATTTTACCATTTCTAAAAATACTGTATGTACAAATATACTCAATTTTTAATACTTAATGGGAATCTTTTTTAAGCTAAATGCTATGAATAGTCGCAGAAAAAATGAAAACCGAAACTTATTTTTTCTCATTTTTTGCTATTCAGGATGAATCTTAAACGATTGCAATAAGGTTCATTTTAGCGGTCACTGTCATGATGTGTGAATGTAAAACTTAATCTGCGCTCTGCCACCGTTGTAGGTGGAACCTGTGTCGTTTTTTAGCTGCACTTCGTGTTGAAAATCATAGCTCTACGAACACAAAATATTTGTAGTAGCATAACTAAAAAAAAAACAAATTACCGCGAGAATCCGTAAACGCGTCCTTAAGGGTACTTTTACACCCTTTTTGTGGGCAATACTTTTAGCATCTGTAAATAGTCTTTTCATATACAGGGATGCTGCTTAGATCTTGTCATTTTGCGACACCTGGCATTATGCATTTCTGACAATTTGCTAATCTGTCATTTTGCGTTTCTGACGTTCTGCGCCCAAACCAGCATTTTATGTAAGAAATTACTAATGGTGCTTTAGAAAAATATCATAAGTAAAATCTCGATTTTGAACAGCGAATAAGTCGCTAATTACGATGCTAAAAGTAACTATAATGCACAGATTTTCATGCTATTTTGTGTGATCTGAAGGAAGGCTTTAATATATAATTTGACCGACACCTACGCGGGCGAAACCGCGGGCATCAGCTAAATGGTGCCTAGCCTTTTCCCAACTATTATGTGATTGGGTTCCAGTGTAACCGATGCAGCTGAATTACTTGCAAGTACACAGGTAACATCAAGCATGTACTCAGTAAAGTTCATAGATCCCGGACGAAGATTTTCGATTGTTATTTTAAATATTTAATGTTAGTCACTCATATCATACTCTTTCAATAATACTAAAATCTGTTCAATCCCAAGTTTCTATACTGTTACTTGGGACCTAGACCCAAAACGTGTGTTAGAATAAAAAAAAATAAACGTCATTTATTATCTGTGCCATTTGACAGCTGTCAGTGGACTGTCATTCATCGTTTGAATTAGGTACCTACTTACTGTTGTGAAATAGTTATGCTGAGGCTAGGGTAGTAGGGATCTGCGGGTGGTTCGAAAGAGATATCGCGGCCTCAACACAAAGGGCTAAGAAGGAACATTGGAGGTTTTTAGTCAGTAGAAGTCTGACACTCCCTACCGCTTTGAGAGCGGTGGGGATGATTTCACACCTTCCAAAAAAGGAAAAAAGGGTAGTAGGGATCATGTCTGTCATAAAATAATTGCAAAAGAACTACAGAGTCCTCACCCAATTATTTTCGTCTGACAGTATCCTTAAGTTAACGAGAATAAGGGTCCGTTCACACCGACCGGCTCGGAGAGGAAAGCAGATTTTTATCACGTTTAAAACAGAGTTTTGAATCATTGCAATAAGATTTATTTTTACATGACACTGCGCTCAAGAACAAATTGCTCTCAAGATGAAAAGAAAGTGACATGTAAAAATAAATCTTATTACAATGATTAAAACTCGGTTTTAAACGTGATAAAAAATTTACTATCCGAACCGAACCGGTCTGTGTGAACGGTAAAGGTTAATATCAGAGTTAAAATAATGAAAAGACGGTACTTTTATGTTATTTATATCAATATGTACGTTATCTCATTCATATCACGAAATTTCATGTTAAGACGCAGTCAACGGGGGAACCGTAAAAACGACCTGTTTTTCGTCGCAGAGTTAGCCGTATTGCTACTTATTACAATTCCAAAAAAAATACAGTGTATAGTCAAATGTATAGGTAAAAGACTTATGCAAAAATATTTTCTAAAAGTAATCAAGAACCTCGAAAAAAAAAAAACACAAAATCACACGAAAAAACTTTTTCGTCTCGAAATGCTCAATATTTTGAGTGACAACTGTTATTTATTTTTTTACTATCAGAAAGGAAATTTAAACAACTAAAGACATATGTAAAAATATTTTAACATTACAGCGTATTTTTTTTTTAATAAATTAAATCTGCGAACTATCGTTCATTTTGGCAGTCACGAGCATCAAACGCGTCGCCATTTTCAACCTTATTTGTTTAGGCGATGAGTTAAACGCGCGCTCAAGGTCGCGGGCAGCTAATGTCGCCTTAAACTGCAAAATCGAGTTTGAAGTAAATTTGAATATTAAGTTAGATATTAATATTTGACTTTAAATTAAATATATAATCATTTTTTGCTATAAACTAAATGTATGAATAGGTTATATATGTATATATTGACCAATGTTTAAAAAACAGTATAACATAAAATAATAGACCTTCGAGTTTCAAATAAATTGTAAAATCTCTTCGTTTTGCCAAAATGTGCTAACCCACAGAAAATGAGCCGGTCAAAATCAAATACATAGGAGGAATGAGGAAAATGTTGAGTATGAATCATCATTATTTAGCCACAAGCTCCTCTAAACTTAATCAGTGTGATCCAAAATAATTGCTTCACTAATTGTGAAACTTAATGTGGGTTAGTACATTTTGGAAGAACTAAGTTTAAATTAAAATTGTTAACTACAGTCCCACCACATCAAGCTACTACAATCTGTCAAATTAATTTCTTTAATAGATTTTCAACTTTATTAGCAAAGCATTAGGTTCAACTTTAATTGGGATTATTTGACAGTTTCGGGTAACTTGATGTGATGGCGATTGTATTTTTTGACGATTCAAGTTATTTATTCTCCTATTACTTTTCGCATGACTACGATTTAAAGTTTTGATCTGTTTAGGGTTTACATTTGATTCTTGTTACTATCTGCAGTCTCCACCCTACTGTTAAATAATTATTATCTAAAAACTATATTATTTATAAATATTTAAAAAGAACAAAAAGAAACCACAAATACAATTAAACTGATACATTTTTCCCGCTTCGCTTAATTTTACATATTATTTATAATACATAAACTTCTAATTTTTATGGAGTCGATTAAAAAAAAAAACCTTGTAATTGTTTTAACCGACTTCAGGGGAAGACGTTATGTTTTTCGACTTGTATCTTTTAATTCTAATATCACATTGAATGGTTCAAGACTAAGTAAATAAGTTTTCTAGATTAGTTATGAACTATTATCTTTCGTTGTAAATTATATTTAAAATAAATATTTGTTAAATATAATACCTATGTACATTGTTTTGTTTTATTTTGCACTTATATCACCCTTGTTTCGATACGACTGCCTTGTTCGATAGGGCTGAATTGTTATTGGGTTTTTCTTTAGGGAATCTGTAAGTAGGTAGTAGCCACGGACCCTAGATTTCTGCCTGTATGATAACAATAGGCTCGCTCTATATTACACGGGACTTAAACATAATAGGGGATCGGACAAAAAAAAACTAATTAGTCCGTCAGATAGATTTCCAAAAAATATTAACCACATATTTTTTCTTTTTTCACGTAAACAAAAAATTAAGACGATACAGTGCTTCGAAAACTCGTGTGACGTCATATGATAGTACATTTTGTACGTTCAAGTGACGTTTCAAGCCCCACACCATGCTCTTTGACGCGCTATGGCTTCGTCAATTTTTAATATACATAAAAGGAGAACTGACTGACTGACATATCAACGTACAGCCGAAACTACTGGGGCTAGGAATGTGAAATTTTGCACACGGCTTCCTATTATAATGTAGGGGAGCACTAAGAAGGGGTTTTTAGAAATTTAACCTATAAGGGCACCCCCCTTTTTTTTTTTTTTGTTTGGTGGAAAATCATCGAATGACCCCCCCCCGCTCTTGGGCAGAGCGAAGGGGAGTGTCAGACTTCTACTGACTAAAAACCGAACCCATGTTCCTTCTTTGCCCTTGCGCCGAGGCCACGTAATCTAGTACAAAATACCGCGGCCCCGACGGGCGTCGGCCCTTGCGGGCCCCTCCTTGCTGACATCTCTTTGAGGCGCGCGTGGAACACGAACGCGCCGCCGACACGGTCTGTTGCCGTCATGACGACGGCCGGACGGCGAGCTAGCCCATTACTCACCGTCCACAGGCCCGCGTCCCGTCCACAGGCCCGCGTCATAAGGGCACCCCCTTACAACGATTTCCCATACAAACTTTCATCCCCCTTTTCACCAAAAGGGGGATGTAAGTTTGTATGGAAAATCGTCATTTTTGTAGTTGAACCGACATCCACGCGGGCGAAGCCGCACATATACAATCTTGTTTGCTCGTACTTCTTAAATGGTTCCGCGAAACTCAAACTCGGACATCATTCTATTTCAAAGTCCCTTACCATGGGATGCCCTCAGGGTTCGGTTATGGGTCCGTATGTATGGAACGTAGGCTTCGATGACTTCCTCGCGATTTCACTTCCATGCGGCTGTTCATTAACCGGTTACGCGGACGACGGCCTGCTGCTCATTCAGTCAAGCACTCGGGCTGGACTCGAAAATTTGGCTGACACTTGCCTAAAATTAATATCCCAGTGGGGTGATCGTAACCGTCTGACCACATAAAACTTATCAACTTCTTTTAAAAGGTAATCTTAAATCATGGCCTAGTATTAAATTTAATAACGTTCCCGTGAAAAAGAAGGAGTCTGTATGCTACCTTGGGTTTGTCTTAGAGAGGAATTTTTCATTCATTGAACACATAAAAACAGTCGGTGAAAAAGCTAAAAAGAACTTTTATGCTTTAACGAGAATATCCAAATCTACATGGGGTTTATCATTTTTAACTCTAAAGACGATCTATGGGGCTACTTACTTGGGGTGTATGTGCTACGGGGCACCAGTTTGGGCCGATAGGGCCACCATTGGAGCGGTACGACGTAAATTACTTCAAAGCCAGCGGTTGGCTTTGATTTTCTTGTGTAAAGCGTATAGGACGGTTAGTACTGAAGCCTTACCGGTACTGGCAGGGGTACTCCCAGTCGATCTTGAAGTACAGCGCCGTGCTTCAATGTAACTACTGCGCACGAGAGACCGCGGACACAGACTTTTTGACGCAACGTGACCGTGCTAAAATAGCTAGATTACTTAAACCACAGACTGACGTCTGGGAGGAACTTTTGTCTGAATGGCAATGTAGGTGGGATAATTCCATCAAGGGCCGACATCTTCACCAGTTCTTTCCATCCGTTCGTGAGCGGCTGGCCAGGACATGGCTGGAGGTGGATCACTGTGTCGCCCAATTTCTCACAGGTCATGGTAACTTTAAGAGTAAATTATTTTCCTTCAAGCTATTGTTGAGTCGCCTTTTTGTCAATGTTCTACATCTGACTGCGAATTTGAACAAACTGCACATCACATTTTATGGGAGTGTAGTCTTTGGCAGAATGAACGTAATATTATGATAAATAGTGTACAGGTTACATCCGGAGTTATTTACTATACGGACCTTGTAGAAACTAGAACAAATTTCCGTGCGTTCAAGCAATTTTGTCATACCTATTATTGGAATCAAATATAACAGCTCACAACTTAGGACCCAGTAATATTAATGACAATATATCCGTGGTGCTAGGCAACTGGGCTTAACTCAGTTGTATACGTCCCTGTGTGCCTATTGGCCTTGTTCTGTTCTGTCTCCTGCTGATATGGAGGGAAGTGGAAACTATGTTTTTTCCTACTCCTCCGCTATTCTTTTCTGATTAATTTCGTTGCGGGATCCAAGACAGTTAAATCATTTCTCTGGGACTTCGTCGAGCTTCATTGTCTCGGCGCTTTTCTTGTGGTCGCCACTGTTGATTCTGGCTAACAGGAGTTACAGTGGTTTGGGAATAGTGTGGCGGGCTTGTCCCAAAAAAAAAAAAATAAAAAAATTGTACAAAATACCGCGGCCCCGACGGGCGTCGGCCCTTGCGGGCCCCTCCTTGCTGACATCTCTTTGAGGCGCGCGTGGAACACGAACGCGCCGCCGACACGGTCTGTTGCCGTCATGACGACGGCCGGACGGCGAGCTAGCCCATTACTCACCGTCCACAGGCCCGCGTCCCGTCCACAGGCCCGCGTCATAAGGGCACCCCCTTACAACGATTTCCCATACAAACTTTCATCCCCCTTTTCACCAAAAGGGGGATGTAAGTTTGTATGGAAAATCGTCATTTTTGTAGTTGAACCGACATCCACGCGGGCGAAGCCGTGGGCAAAAGCTAGTTGATTTGACAAAACAACAAAACACGTAGGTATCCAATATTTTTCGATAATCTAACTGACGGACTAAACAGAATCATATTTTTTTGAGTCAGTCCGAGCCCCTATTGGCGAACTGTGGATGAAGGTATTTCGCGGAATCTGTTCAAGAGTCACCGCGGTTCTCGAACGCAAAGGTCCAACAGTCGCAACATTTTATTTTAGTAGGCTTTTTATTTTTAGCAAAATATTTTAGAATTTTTAAATGTTTGTTTATTTTTTCGAGCGTATGGCACTCGTGGGCAGCAGCTGAAAATCAGCGTCAGGTGGTGCACTTTGTGCTGCCATCTGGCATTATGCTGAGCTGAGGCCCTTTTGGCATTAGTAGCTTTAATTGTTTTGAATTTGTTTTGTTCTTTTTATGGTATTTTTGCCAAATAAACACAATTTTCTTTCTTTCTTTCTTTCTTTCAAAGGGCCTAAGAAAGAACACGAATGGGTTTTAATTAGTAAGAGTCTGAAACTCCGTTCTGCTCTGCCAAGAGCGGTTGGAGTCATTAATTTGATGAAGGTAACTAGGTGTTAGTTACACTTCTGCCCTACCGGATTACAGGCGTGACGTTATGTTATGATGTTTCAACCAAGAAGTTATGCAACTGCCTAATTACGTTAATAGTCTCGTTAATTACCGACAAACTTTCATAATGTAACGCCGGCATTTAAATGCGTGTTAGTCACGCTAGCATTATTCTTCATTCGTGAGGTGTCGTGAATTCAATATCTATTTCTTCAAATTTCACTTGTTAGCAGTTAGATTGATCCATTTTAGTATTTCGGTTCCGGCTTCCGCGTGACCATTTAGGCTTAGGAGTTATCGTTACTTATACCTACCGTCATGAAAAACTTTTACAATCGGACCAAATTTGAAGTCGCGGCGAAAATAAATTCCAATTGCAAGGTTGGTTTCATAGTATAGTTGTTCACAATGAATGTCGAGTGTTCGTAATGACCTCTTACAAAACGAAAGGCCTAGAATAATTCCCTGAGGAACTCCTTCAGAACAGATAATTTTGATAATCTAAATGAGATTATTAGCCTGTGTTCTTATCAAACCAACCGCCTACTACGATTTCGGTACAAATTCATTTTTCCTTGATAATTCATGGTTGATAGCACGAAACAGAAAAAACTGTTTTCCGTGGTTGACAGAGTCAAATGCCTTGCTATAATCTCAAGCGTGACAAAGTGTTATGGCTTTTACTTTTTGTTGTTTGATTATTATATTTACGGTGTCATCACCGGTTCAAGCGAGGGTAATAAATTATTGCGGCTTACGGAACCAACTGTTCATTTTCATCACGCTGAATTAACCTTAGAACTGCTATATAGGTAAGTAATTGTTGTTTTTGTATAAATGTGGTAACATAGCGACACAAAGCACACAGACGCATATGCGCTTTTTTCCAACTATGTTGCGTATGCGGTATAAAAAGTACGGAAAGCTGTAAACCACTTTTTGAATATTTAAATATATTAACAGTACCCTGCCTATACATAAGTGAGGTGGCAGTATTTGTCAAATCTAACCTGCACTTATTTGAAAAACTACACAGCTCGCGACACAGATATAAAATAAGTGGTAGGCAACACAAAAAAGCGGTATTTCATAAGAATCTTCTGGGTATGGCACCGCATATTTACAATAAACTGCCAAGTGCTTTGTTAAGCATCAATGACATACATTTATTTAAGAAGCAACTCAATAAGCTGCTTCTAAGTAAAACATACTACACAATAAATGAATACCTGACTGATAAGAATTTGGTTGTTTAATATTAATTCAGATAATAGATTATGGTGTGAACCTAAGTCTGATTTATTTTATACAAAAAATAATTTTATGTATTCTTGATATCTTGTTGACTTTATTAGAATTATCTGACATTATATCATTATGATTTGACATTACATACTTATTGATCTGAATTTTTGACATTACTTACTTATTATTTTTGAATCTATGACAGTTACAATGTATGTATTTATGACATTGTGTAATTAACTCTATTTCAATTTTCTTTTGCTCGGTTTATGGTATTAATTGATATTATTTTTTGAATGAATGTGTGTATAATTTTTAACAATAAATTTTGCATGCCTGATTTGGTACACCACAGTGAACTGCGCATTCACTTAACACCTATAAATGCAATATTATGTACTGTGTTGAGCAATAAATATTTGAATTTGAATTTGAATTTGTTGGGGTCGGCCTCCAGTCTAACCGGATGCAACTGAACACCAGTATTTTTTACAGGCAGCGACGGGCTATCTGACCTCCACAACCCAGTTAATACTAAGGTAAAATTATACTCCTTGGTAAGACAGTTTGTCAGACTTTCAGGCTACTGACTACCTAGCTGTTACATTACGACTGCCATCAGCATTCTGGAAGCCCATTAGCCCACGACTAGATTCTTTATTGCGTACCATAATGAATCATAAATAATATAGGAAATAGTTACACGGGATATAGGTAAAATTTTGGCCCCTGTCCTGTCGGGTACAGCTTAGGTCAAAAGTAGGAGAGGTGAGGAAGAAAGCTGGGTGTTTCATACAATGATATTACAAGTGTTTAGGAAGTTAATTTACGACTCGGCTTCCCTGAAGATGAAAACGATAAAGATTAATGAATCCATCAACGTTACACATCAGGCTAACGAACCAATAGTTTCGCTATCAAGATCACGATATAATGCCAATCACGCATCGCAGTGTCTTCATGTGAATAGACTAGCACTTCACCCCGACTTCGTCCGCAAAAATTGTGATAGCGCGGCTAATTTGCATATTATAGTAGCCATTAGCAACCACGAATGGTGGAGCTTTCTGCCAGTAATAGTACATTTTGATACAAGTGCGGAAAGTTTAATAACACACTTTCCGCACTTGTATCAAAATGTACTATTTTAGAATTGGTTCCGGAGAATACCTATCTACATAAATATAAACTTATAAACAAGCAATTAATTATAACTCTAGGTAAGTATAGAAATGCGTTCTGTTACTTTGTTGTTGCTTTTTTACATAATTTTGGTGTCAAATCATGCATTATTGAGTAGGTCTGGGCTTTTTATGTTTTGATGCTTGATTTCTAAAAGTGAGTCACACAGAAATAGGTACTTAACTAGGTGAGCTGGTAGCCTAAATTATAATTTGGAATAAAATAGCTAAATTAATGTTGCAAAACATCAACCAACCTCTAAAAACAGTTCAAAATAACTTTGCTTTCGGGACTTTAATTGTTTAATTGACTATTTTGCCAACGACTTCCGAAAGTCAAGTTTTTTTAGACTATACATAACATTGATAGATCAGTAGTCAGTACAAGAGATTTAACCCTATCCCCTTAACTAGGCTATGCCATGCCTGTCTGATAAGGGGTTTTTTTTTTTTTTTAACGTTGCCCCACACTAGGAATTTCTCCTGTATCGTGGGTGCGTTCACAAACATTTAAACTCACACACACAAATACCCAGACCCGGAACAACTATCTGTAGGTCTTACACATATTTGTTCCGTGCGGGGATCGAACCCGCGACAGGTGCGGCAGTCCATTGCCTGAGCCACTGCGCCAACCGTGTCGTCAATTTATTGTTCGATACTTATAATCCTTTCCTAATGATTGCCTCGCTTTTTTTTTTAACAGGCTCTTGATCTCGATCACACCTGATGGAAAGCGATGGATAAGGTCTACCGTGCCTGTTATATTCACTCTTGCGTTGGTCCAGTTGTCACTAGGTCGACTGTTGAGCATTATTATGAGGTTCGATCTCGGTGTTTTTCACTCGTTAACATAAAATGTAATTTGGTTCTCCTACCACCTCTGCCTACCCCTAATTTCAATAAAGCAATATCCGAACAGCTGTCAAAGACTTCTACAGAGCAATACTCTCATTTCGCACTCAACCGTGGCCGACTCACACGCAACAAGTCGGCAAACTTCTTATAAACGCATATTTTCACATAAACTAAACGAATGTCTGTCTCGTAGGTCTAGTGGTGGACGCTACTGCTGTTCATGAGGTCCTGGGTTCGATTCGAGTCGGGCAAAGTGTTACTGGTTTTAGCAGCCACGGAGTCTGATGGCAATAGACTCGCCCCCTCTTACCTAAACATAACAGGCGAAATGTGCGTGTGACTATTAGGTAGGTACACACGGCTACACATCAAGCTATACATTTCCAGTATAAGCTGGTCTCGCATTGTATGGGATTTCCGTACAGTGCGAGATCAGCGTAAACTGGAAATGTACACCTGCCTTACTGTTCAGAGATTACAAGCGTGATGTTATTGTTACGTAAAGTTTAAAGTTTTAGATAGGTAATAGGTAAGTATATAGTTTTAAGTACATTTAAGTATGTCTAGAGACTCATCGACCCCACAGTCAAACCATTGCAACGGTTTTGTGGGGCTTAGCTGAAATAAAGATACTTAAATAAATAAATAAAATAAAGGAATGCGTAAATGAAGCGTTCCGTTAGGTTTTCAACCTAAGCAGTCATCGAAGAAAGTTGAAAATCCAACAGCAGACATTAGTTTTAGTGAAAACCTTCATAATTTTCACGAGTTCGTGTGCGAAGTCCATCACTTACAGTTTACACTTTCCTCTTTCTCGGAGTAACAAACCTTTACTGATTTAAAAGCAAATAAACATGGCTCAGTACCTTGAAGAAATTGTGTGAAACTGTCTCGTTAGCGTCTCCGAATCGGGTCGATTTCCGAAGTAGGTATAGACCCTGTGCTAAGTAGGTTTTTTCATCATTCGAAATTTCTCCGTAGCCCGGAGTTTGGAAGTTGGCGGTATGCTAGCCCGGTGCTTCAGATTTCCCGGTGCGCGAAGCCGTTGGTCCTGGGGGTTCAAAATGACCACTTTGCACATTATAATTATGAATTGCGTTGAAAACGAACCCTCATAACCACGAATTTTAACGCAATTCATAATATGATCCGCTAAAGTGGGCATTTTACACTTCCTGATCTCTCTACCTCTGCAGGCTGTATCATGTTTGCTGGCCCATTGGACTATGAGAGTAAAGGAACAGAGAGAGCACCCCTGTGTCTGCGCACAGTGCGCACACACTTGTGCACTATAATATTCACTAAGATTGACCACCGGGACCGAAAACGGTCAGGAGGACTCTTCACTATCACTACATAGTACCTATAAAACAAAGTCGCTTCCCGCTGTCTGTCCCTACGTACGTATGCTTAGATCTCCAACGGATTTTAATGCGGATTTTTTAATAGATAGAGTGATATTTCTTCAGCCAGTTAACACGGTCGTTGATCAAATGGGTACTGCTGCGCGTACCGATATTGTACTTTATCGATTTTCAGGTCCGAAAATTACTTTAGTGGTTTTCCGTCAAGAATGTCTGCGTTTGATGGCAACAGTCTCACCCTAATTAAATGGGACTTAACAATAACTGGCTTAAAGTTATTTACATAGAGTTCATTATTATTATATTATGTTTTCCGCCGCTTTTTTTATCTCAAATCTTAAAGGACATCCGTAAGTACCCAAAAAAGGAATCTTTAAACGAGAAAGACACGTTATGACGCAATGGTTAGAGGCCATTTCCGAACCAAATACTGACACTGGTTTTATCGATATTTTTTTTATTTTGAAAGGAGGAAATTAATTTTTAACCCGCGGGTGCTCGCGCCTGGGTCGAAAAGACCCAGTACTCTAGTTTTTGTGCCATAACTGTTTTTGTATTAGTTCATTCGTGTCGTCGCTCTATGTACCCTCAAGTAGCCTCACAGGCTATCTGCATACCCACCTCAGCCAGTCCCCGTGCGGCATTTGAAAATTACGGACGTTTAAAGTGAGTATGGGTCGTTTCGACCCTTGTGCGACGTAATGCGTTCTAGTGTATTTTATTACCAAAAATATTATTTTGATTTTTTCTTTGTTGATATGTCGTCAAATCGTTTGAATTACAAGAGAATAGCAGATATATTAGAAGAGGAAGACATTGAACGTGAAATTTCGGCAGAAATTGAAGAAAATTTGGATATTGATAAATTTTCTGGCTTAAACTTCATTGTCCTCAAGGAGTTTATCTTCACCATTCTGACAGTCTGAATTGTTCCACTATTTAGAAGATTGTTGATATTTATGACAATTAAAATGATTTTTTTTTATGTTTTTAGATTAAATTAGTAAGTTGTTTTTTAGTTCATAATATCGTAAAAAGTAAGATTTAGCAGTGATCTCTTGAATTTGGTGATTTATATTACTGTTTTTCTCTAAATAATGAACATTTATTATTTTTAAGTTTGTTTTGTTACCCTCTTTCCAAATAATTAACAAATAATCCCGAAATTTAATTAAGTTATTAAAAATAATACATTCAAAATCTGGGTCTTTTCGTCCCTCGCGTGACTGTTCGTGAAATAAAAGGAGACGCGAGTACCGGCGGGTTAAATATTCGGTGATATTGAAATGCATTTTTGTACATGCAATCATTGTCATTTACTCGAGATCGAAAAATTACTTAAGAGCCAATGAGCAACCTTATCTGCAGACTCTTTGGTAGTGGCCATCACCAATGCTAATTGGGTCATACACAAAAACTGAACATTTCAAAACATAAATAATAAAACTGCACGAATTGGTAGGAAACATTATATTTATTTAAAGTTAGATAATAATAATCTTACAATAATATCACTAGAGATCAGTCTTGGATATTTTAGTCACAAATCACGTTTTTAGTTTTTTTACGTCTACAGAAGAGATCGTGTTGTCTACAGAACAGAACAAAAAGGGCATTATATAATCATATCAATAACATAAAGAATAGAAAAAATGAAAAATAAAAACTTTAAATGAAGTTCTCTTTATCCCGTAAAAAAAAACAATCAAAAATGTTTACCAATTCAGTATAAAAAATAATAAAAAATGTCCACAGAACAGACATTATGCTTCTGTGGACATATAAATGAAAAGAATATAATAAAATATTCTCCTCGTCAGAATCGTCCTAAATGAAATTCTTCGGCCGTTTTTTTCTGTGGTGAATCTTCAGAAGCTTCAGAGTCGTCTGAATAAATTTTTAAGACACCTAAGTCTACAGAAAAGATGGCTACACGAGAGACATATTTTGGTAAATCAAAGATGGCATCCTGCATTATGAGGTTAGAATTTAAGCATTATGATATTGGCATACCGTGCCCAAACGCATACACTGTCTGGATCTTTTTATTTATTTGAAGAGGCTACTTTCTCAGGTATCCTTGACACAGGAAAGAACCACTAACATGAACCAAAAACTTGTGTAACTGAATAAAATTGGTATTTTTCACGTCACACGCACTTTACGTAAAATTCACAACCGAGCAAATGACAGAGAATACAGTGCTACTAACACAAAAAACAAAATAATAACGATGCGCTCATGTTTGGCAAATTTTGACCTATTTTATGTGTCTACAGGAGTAGACCTAAAATCTGCGAACATAATGTGTATTCGTTTTATTTCAAAATTTAAGATCATATATTTTTTAAAGCATTGTTTTTTGCTTTTTTGATAATATAACTAATGTAATGAAACGAAAAAAAATTGATCTATAGTATGTAATATATTTTTAACCATCACTTCAACTCTAATACTTGTCCTGCGAACAGTCTACAGAAGGAGATTTTTTCACATTCAAAAGGATAAAATATTATGTAAATGTTAGTAAATCGCTAGTTTTTAATGAACGACGATAAGTTTTCAAGACAAAATAACTATTAAATGTATTTAATGTTGATTAAATATTAAAATGACGATTTTATGTTGCATGAACATATTTTTTTAGTTTTTTGTGTATGACCCAATTACCAAAGCTGATTATAGCATAATATAGCCTATAATATTTCAACTGATCACGGGCGAGGCGAACAGTCTTTCAATCAACCTTGAACCGACACCGTTCCATCGTCGACATCATCTCTGCCCTTAGGGCAAGATTGAAGTCAAGAACAAGCCCATTTATAATAATAAAAAATAAAAAACCACTTCTTTTTTTTTTGGAATGTGGGAAATCATCAAATGACTCCTGCCGATCTGGGCAGAGCGGTTGTAGGGAGTGTCAGATTTCTACTGCTAAAAAGCACCCATGATTTGTGTTCGAGACGAAGTATTATAATATCTGTGGTTCGAAAAAAAAAACAAAAAAAAAAAAAAACAAAATCAAAATCTATTTAAAAACTGGTCAAGTGTAAGTCGGACTTGCACATGAAGGGTTTCGTACCATTGTAGTAAGTAGCTATTGAGAGATTTTCTGCATGTTATTTTAGCACCATAGAGTTTTTATAAGTTTTCCTGTAATCTATGTGTTGAACTAATTTCTGTATTTTTAATGATCGGACAGACAGACACACGACACGAGTGATCCTTTACGGGATCCGATTATGATAAGACTCTTGGTAAAACTGGCTGTCAGATTTTCGGGTCATTGACTACCTGTAACGACACCACGACGCGCGGTCACCCATCCATGGACCAACCTAGGTAAGTGAAGCTTAACCTGAAGACCGACCCGAGTGCCTGTAAGGAGGTAAATTAGTATTGAGCCACGAGCTCGTTACTGAAAACGGAAATAGCAGATATAGCAATTTGTATATCATGCAGGTGATTGTGTAGCGGAACTGAAATTTAAGTTAGTTAAAGTTTAATAAGGTTTTGAGACAAAAATACTTAGCCTCCGGCTTCCATATCTAACAAACCGGAACTCAATTACAATCAGCAATGCTGCTGAATTCTGACAGATTTACACTTAGAGACCATAATTAAACCAATTTCGCTTCGTTCATCAAGAAAAAATAAAAATAACCAAATGGCTAACACAATTTATCTTGTAACAAATCTAGAAATTATCTGCAGACAGATCTTCACACACGGCGTAAAGAGAGCAGAGATAATCTAAAATTATTTGTAACTATAACATAATGCTCGCGGCTTGGCTCGCGTGTAGTTCGGTTATTGTCCCACGGGGTCGTACTACCAGGGATAAAAAGTACCATAAATGTTAATCTAGGTAAACCATTTGTGTGCAAAATTGCATCCAGATCCGGTCAGTAGTTTTTGCGTGAAAGAGTAACATTCATTCATCCATCCTCACATACTTTCGCATGTATATTAGTTGAATCGGAAGTAGGATTTAGGTATTCACTTAGGTACAATCATCATTAGTGTCTTAGAAAATGTGGGGCAAGCTTGGAAAATTTAGAATGTACAAAATTAAATAAGTAGTCTTAATAATAGCAAACAAACACCAAGCATTAAACTGACGGCTAACAGTATAACCGCATGCATCTAAATACCAGTATTTACCTTATACCCTGAGTTTTACGGTCGATATGTGTTCGACCGTTAGGATCTACGATCATGCGAATTCCCGCGGCCTTCGCTATCACCACTTCGTTGGAAGGCCTTCCACAATTTGGATCACAATAAAAAGCAGTCGACGGATTTCAGCTGATACTGACTCTGCCCTAGAGTGTAAATGTGGTGTTGCCCCACAAACGATCATGATACACTTGATGTTTTGTCCTACCTGTATCATAGAAGCTGATGGACGCCACAGAAAATGTTATTCTTGTCGCCAAATTTTGGGCTGCACCAAGTTTAATTGTTATCGACATTCGAAGAAGAGAACTCGTATTACGATGAAGATAATGGTGCCAAGTGGTCGGTTTCGATAATTTTGATAGGCTGATTACTTGATAGAAAATTACTTTTGAGTTTTTTTATTAAAAGACCACGTGTCATTGAATCAATATCATAGAAAACGAGATATTTACCACGTTTACTAATATTTCGACGTTTTGTAAGCATGATCATTGATCACGGTTAAACTAAAGTTTGCGGATCGGATCAAGGTTTTCAGTGTTAGTGACCCTGTCAGATTAAAAAACAAGGACCACGTGTTATTTATTTTACCTTCAGCAATTTGCATCGCCTTGTATTGGTCCAATTTACGTGTTTTTTTTTTATAAAGAAGTAGACTGTCTCTTATTGTAAATAAATTATGACGTTCGAAAAGTGCTGATTATCAGCTTAATGTGAATAAAATATGACTTTTGATTTTAGCTCTCGCGCAGTGTTTCCTTATACATTTTATTTAGATTGCTAATCATTAAGTTATTTTCCTCATTTTAGTAAGTCGGTTATTTTTTTGCAAAAAGATTTTTTGATGATAAAGTTTGGTGGTAGTATTTGCTGCCGACAGTCGTAAGGAAACTTTAAGACTTTGGGTTTACATAAATGCATAATGAGCATTGAATAATGAGCTAAGTTATTTGTATTAAGGATGCAGGAAATGTCAATTAACCAAATGGCATCAATTCTCGTTTAATTCCTATTAAATCTATGGCCCCTTCTATACTAAAGCCTAGGTCATACTGTTACCTGTGTGAATGGAAAGATTCTAATATAATTAGGTATAGATAAAGAGGTAAAGTTGAAAGCACTGCCTCGTTTGTCTAGTGGTGGGTGAATGAAGGTTCGATTCCCAGACCGTCAAAGGTTTTTCTAATAGGAACTTTTCAGTAGCAGCCACGGAGACGTAATTGACAAGTTTTCCACGACACAGTGTACCAAGAGCAAAAAGTTAGCTCTAGCAAGGAGATAAAGATAACATACCTACCTATTTATATCGAGGTAGTCTATTGTGTAATATTTATGTCTCTGTGCGAAACTAATATTTCCACCTTAAAAAGTAGTTAGAGTCTGTCAAGCGAGTCTAGTCCCATGAAAAAGGCGGCAAATTCAAAAATCAACACTGATAGGTATAGCACGCTGAAAACTTATTGATAGAGTCTGTCAAGCGAGTCGAGTCCACAACCCTTTTACTTTAAAATTCAAGTATCAATAAGTTTTCAGCGTGCTACCTATATCAGTGTTGACACCTGAAAGATTTTTGAATTTGCCGCCTTTTTCATGGGACTAGACTCGCTTGACAGACTTTACGTCTTACATTTCGTAACAATTCTTTAAAAACAACGAACTTAACAAAATACTTAAAATTGATTGACGCATGATTGACACAAAAAAGGCTAAGTAAAAACAATACACTTCCGGCAAAAGTCATTGTTAAAACAATGCCTAAAACGAACGCGACCTAAATAAAAAAAAAACTTTCTCGCATTTTCTGATTTTCTTCCGTTTCCATAAAATCGCTCGAAGGTTGCACATTTTAAGTTAAAATCGAACAGGACATGAATGATAATACCGAAAAAAGCGAAAGTTGTGACGAAGTTGTTTTATTTTACCGTATGGCAGTGTGGAAACGTCTTTAGGTGAAAGAAGAAATGGGTTACCGACCTCTTCGCGCGCTTAGTTTCGGCCGAGCGTTTGGCGCGAAATGTCGTTTCACGTCTTTTTAAATTCGTCGCGCGTGTATTTCAACAAAATACGTTCCTAAATACGTTTATTAATTAAATAATGGATTTAAAAGAAATAATAAAGTGGTTTATACCGTGTTTTCATATATTGCTATTGAAAAAAGTGAAAATGTGCGGCCGTTTGACTTACATCTGTTTGTTTTTACTTTTTATTTTGCGACCCAGTTATGGCGCGGACACAATTCGAAACAGCCTAGTTAGTGATGATAGTAATATCAAAAATGTAGTTATTGATAGGTATTTAGACTTAAAAAATAACCAAAGTGATTATTTAAGTAAGGAGATGGAAAGGAATGAAGGAAGAAGTGTTGTTGACACAGTTGTCGGTGAGTTAAACATTTTTGTGTTGTAATAAATCGTTTTGTACCTTTTTAGGGTTTCGTACCTGATGGGTAACCAACGGGACCCTATTACTAAGCCTCCGCTATCCGTCCGTCCGACTGCCGCTGTAGCAAAAAAAAAAATTTGAAATTAAAAGGGGATCTCTCTCCTACTACGATTGGACGGAATCCTTCGACTCGCACGTCGTTGGTTATTTTATTTATTATTTGTCGTAATTTGCCATGATCTGCTGTCAGTGCAAGCATTCACTATTCACGAAAATAATCACCAATCAGCATTTCAATATTTTGAAAGTTAAAAATTGAGCGCACTTTCATAACTATACCAGGAAGTACCTATCTCTTTATTAATTTATTGAATTGCATTGATATTATTTACACGTAGGTACCTAGTAAATTGAGAAGTGAATGTCGTCAATTATTCTCAAGTGCCAAATAAATAGAATACTTAGGTAGGTATCTGTAGGTAGAGTAACGGAATTGTCACCAGATATTTATTAGCTATTGTCATAATTATGATCCGTTACTGTACCTACACCCACTAGTCCAAATTATAATATTTCTTAGACTATTCGGTCAGTATTTAATGTCTCTTTCAAAGACGGAATGAGTATTGATTACCATTTACCTACCACGCTTGACCTCACGTTTTTATTTCCTTAAAAGAAAGCAATGCTTTACTTACATGGACACTTAAATAAAACGTCTAGAAAAGGTGCACGGTTCGGGTTGGTCGTTTCCAATGGAGGAGAACCAGCAAAAAACTCCATGATTATTCTTTTAAAATGATTAAGACAAGAAGAAGAAGAAAAAAAACAAGAGAAGAAGGGAAGAACAAAAATGCCTTTAGGCTTCGTTAAGACTACTTTTACATCCACTATAACTTGTAATCAGTATCACATTATCTGATGCTTATTTCCACAATTCAAATGACGATATTCGGTTTGTCCTAAACTAAAAAGTCAAAGGAGGCAGATCTGACAGCTGACCGGAAACCCATGATGGCCGCTGACATAAATAACACTAACAATCCTGAGAACATATAAGATGTCATAGCCATTCAAACAGCTAGACACGGCGGCATTTCATTCTTTGTTAAACAATTATTTGTGAACAAGATGTTTTGAGATGCACCTGGCGTAGTGGGTTTCTGATTGTTATGTTTTTTTTTTTTACTTTTTCTGTTTTGATTTTTTTCTTTGGTGATCCTTTAATCACGTGGAGGTTTTTAGACCACTTTTAAGACCCACACACAAACACGCACGCATAAACAAGCACGTAGGTACTTCTGCTCATAAGTAGTTTTTTTTTATTATAAATGGGCTTGCTCTTGACTTCAATCTTGCCATAAGGGCAGATTTGATGTCGACGATGGAACGAGCATACCCAGTAGAAGCCTGTTTACTCGCGACTTAAACAGATTAGGGTTATAATATGAACTCGGAAAAACCGACGCAGGCAGGGAATTCCACTCGTTGGCTGTGCGCATAATAAAGGACCCAGCGAGGCGCTTCGTTCGAATGTGTGGAATGTCGACTAGGTATCGGTGATACCCTGCTGCAGTACGTCTAGTCTCCCGATGGAAGAAGGGAGATGGTGGGATCAGCTCGTGGAGCTCTTGCGCACACTCTCCGAAGTACAGTCTGTAGAAGACCGACAGACATGCGACTTTGCGACGGTGGGCCAGGCTATGTAGCTTGAAAACCAGCTTATCGTCACCAATTAGCCTCCTGGCTCTGCGCTCTACAGAGTCAAGTGTGGCAAGCTGGTATTTGGCTGAGCCATCCCAAAGGTGACAGCAATACTCCATGCCAGACCGGACTTGAGCTTTATATAATTTATACTGAAAGCTGTCCAGGCTTGAAGTACCGCTTAACCTTGTTTAGGATGCCTAGCTTTTTCGCCGCTGTTTGAGCTTTCGACTCGATGTAGGCGCCCAAGTTCAGATTCGCGCTCAACTTCGTGCCAAGAAGCTCGAGGCTGTCAGTACCTAACTTGTACAGACGCACTCTGGAAAGTGGGGACCAGATTAAACGGACTCCTTTTGGCGGAAGTATTCCTGATTCGTCAATTTAAGATGCCACTTTAACGGTAGAAGTAAGGGATCCTACACAAGTACTATATAGGTACCTAGGTACTGTCATTCACTGGGACTGTCTGCCTCTGTTATGTTTTTTTTTGGGAAATAATCGCCACACTATTTTCAAACCACCGCAAATCCTGAAAGCCAGAATCAACAACCGAGACAATGAAGCTTGAGGAATTTGAAATTATGTTTTTTCCTTTTCCTATTCCTTTGCTAATCTTTTTTGAGTATCGTTGCGGGGTCCAAGACAGTTCACTTGTTTCTCTGGGATTTCGTATGACACAATGTTTGAGATAGTTTGTATTGGTTGCCTCTATCAAGTCTGTTACTTAACATCAGTAAGTATCACGTCTAGGTGCCTAAGCCTTTTTTCTGTGGGGTTGCAGGGTAATCATCAAATAACCCCTACCGCTCTGGGCAGAGCGGAAGGGAGTGTCAGACTTCTACCGACATAACACCACCCATGTTTCTTCTTAGCCCTTTGTGTCGAGGCTGCGGTATCTCTTTCGAACAACCCGTAGCCCCCACGGGAGGTGCCTAAGCTTGAATCCAAAGACAAAAGCTATTATGTTTACAAATGGACATTTATATAGAAAACAAGTCATTTTTATGTGCCATTGAACACAGGAACTATGTTGTAATGTATGAAGCACACAAAGTATCTAATTAATAGGTAATTATCGCAGTTCTGCTAAAAGGTATTGTACATTCTTGATGGTATTTCAATGGCATTTTTTTAAATAGGGAGTGCCAAATAGCAGAACGCAGAGCTGGTCGACGTGGCAATGTGAGCAGAGGTCTACGACCGACTGCCCAAGAATCATATAGGACTGGTTGTTACTGGTTTTACTGCGATATTTGGGAGGTTTACGCCCAGCGGTTGATGAAGCGGTGTAAGTGCCAAATAACAACATAATAGCTGGACCGGTAGATGCTGCGATGTTTAGTCTCCCAAGGACTATTCGTGTCTTTATTTTGTTACGAGACTCATGATCAGGATACGCTGGTCCGCTCACCGTACTAACGTGTCAATACTCAAAGACCATCACTATCACTACATAGTATAAAATAAAGTCGCTTTCTCTGTCCCTATGTCCCTGTATGCTTAAATAAATCTTTAAAACTACGCAACGGATTTTAATGCGGTTTTTAATAGATAGAGTGATTCATGAGGAAGGTTTTAATACCTTTTTTGCACCCGTGCGAAGCCGGGGCTGGTCACTAGTAATATTATAAAGCATAAGATAATCGTCGCTGGCGCAATTACGAATTCTCAGATTCTTTGGACACGTTACCAGCAACAGTGAGTCCGTAGAGCGTTTGGTGATTCAGAGTTGAGTCGCAGACACGAGATCACCAATCCGAACAGCCTGGTAGAGTAGAAGGCACAGGACCAAGTGGCTGATCACCAAACCGATGGACAGACGTACCTACTCCATCAACCTGTCACCAAGATTCCTGTAGCACAATATGCTCGCCATTTTTTTTTCACGTAAACAAAAAATGAAGACGACACAGTGCTTCGAAAAGTCGTGCGACGTCACAGTTTGGTGCATTTCTACCAGACTATGACGTCAAAAGCCCCCTCTCCATGATCTTTGACAAGCTATATTTTCGTCAATTTTTATTAATTTTAAAAATAAAAGAACTAAATATGGCACTCGGAGACTGCCGCGGTAAAGCTATTGCATAGCATTTTTTATCAACAGCAAATAAATAATTATTTAATTTGACAACCTCAGTTGACAACCTTGTTATTTTGTTTTTGTTTTTTTCCTTGTTTTTTTGTATTTTCCGTAACCATAGCAACCTGAAACCTGAAACTTGAAAATTTTCGTTACTGAATTTCTGGATTCGCTCTCCACGCTCAAGGCCCGCGATAGAAGCTATGCAATAGCTATCCAATATTTTTACCCGACTACGGCGAAGCCAAAAGGAAGGGTAATGATTTTGGCAGTCTATGGTATGTATGTAGGTATGTTCCACCGTAGCGCCTAAAATACTGAACGGATTTTAATAAATGAGGTGTCAATAGATTCGTAAGAATAGCCCGGGTGACATAGGCTTTAACGGCCTTATTAATAAAAAAAAGTTAAGCCTGCTTAAACTTACGCTTGGTTTATCTCGCATGCCGTCTCACTTCAAAAATATTCAAATGAAAGGGACGGCATGCGAGATAAACCAAGCGTAAGTTTAAGCAGGCTTAACTTTTTTTTATTAATAAGGGGGTTAGAATTTTATAAATTCTTTTTATGACGGAATTTAAATGTAAAAACTTACCTCAAAAATATTAAATTGAGATAATCATAACATGTTTGGTATCAAATGAAAGGTCTTGGAGAGCAAAAACCAATATTTTATTCGTAGTCGGGTTTTAGATTTTTAAACTTGTTCGATAATCTTTATCTAACAGACGGACTAAACAGAACCATATTTTTTTTAGTCAGTCAACCACCCTTTAATAAAGAAGCGAACCAAAATAACTCAAATAAAGAGGCGCATTGTTTAATTTCAAATTAAATGCTGTATCAATAAAACAATTGTATTGAGGGCAATATCTCCAACGGTGAAACTATCTGGATTGAATTGAGAGAGAGTTAAAACCAATTTAAAGATTATTATTGGAGACCAGAGGCGTCTTTACCTATAGTGCAGGGTGTGCGGCGCACACGGGCGCTGGGTCTACGGGGGCGCCGAGCGCCCTCTAGTGCGACACCTCCAAACAGTAGCGGCGTTAGGGTAGGGCGCGGTTGGGCCACGGCCCAGGGCGCCAGGAGATTCCATTAAAATATTATCGAATTCGTTCGATCGGTTTTTGAAAAATCAAATGTGGGAAAACCACATGAATTGATATCAATGTAAAATAAATGCATAGAACATATTTGTGTAAGATATGTTATTACAACTAAAACTGGCAAAGGCGTCTTTACATATAGTGCAGGGTGTGGGTAGTACCCGGGCGCAGAGTCCATGTGGGCGCCGATCAGCGCTCGCTACGGAGCGCCCAAGGAGAAAAATCGAAGACATGTGACATCTACTTAACCAACCCCCTCTGGCCTGTTATTTTATTTATTCCATGGCCCCCGGCGGCGCGTTTCAGGGGGCGGCACAGAGCGGAGTCAAGCGGCAGCGTCAGGTCATGGTTATGTCATCAGACAATTAATTAAAATTCCGGTCTGCCGCCCCGCAAATCTAGAAAATCTATACCTATTACTATATTTCTTCTAACCCGCCACCCACTAGTTCCCTTGTCAGTTTGTTAGTATTGGTTAAATCTTGCAACTGAACTTCAAACCAGTTCCCCTCATCCGATTGAGCTGAAAGGTTGCTCACAGTTCATAACTTTGGTTCTGGTGACACTACATTGATTGAAAAGATTGTTTTTTAAATTATTATTTTATTTAAATCTGTATTCACGGTAAAAAGAAAATCTAACCCATCTCATAATAGGGTAGACGACTGACTAAAAAAAATATGATTCTGTTTAGTCCGTCAGTTAGATTATCGGAAAATATTGGATACGTGTTTTTTGTATTATCAAAATAATAAAAATTGACGAAAATAAAGCTTGTCAAAGATCATGGAGAGGGGGCTTTTGACGTCATAGTCTCGTAAAATTGGACCAAGCTGTGACGTTGCACGACTTTTCAAAGCGCTGTATCGTCTTCATTTTTTGTTTACGTGAAAAAAGAAAAAATACGTGTTCAATATTTTTTGGAAATCTATCTGACGGACTAATTAGATTTTTTTAGTCGTCTACCCTATTGGAATGCTCAAATTTTTTAGCTCGCTTCGCTCGCTCTTGCCGCCGAGTTTTTATTATTGCCCCATTTTTCAATGCGTTAGTTGTAAAAGTAAGTTAAATATAATTTTATTGAATGATAAAAATAACCTTTCCGAGGCGGGGGCTAAAATTTTCGAGCTCGCTTCGCTCGCTCTTGCTTTTTTCGTGAAGAGGCCATTTTTATCTATATGTATGAATTTCTCATTTATTCGATGTGCCAAAATTGTTGGGTCTGTCTCCACGGATCCCGGGATCTGATTTGGCGTAACACGGAACCCGGCGATTTGTCTCCACGGATCCCGGGATCCGTTTCTACAAAAAAAAAAAAAAAATTCGTCCACGGATCCCGGGATCCGGGGCTACATGGGGTCGGCGCAACATGTCTTCTTCTTCCATACTTCCCTATTTCTCGTCATCTCAGCAGTCACCTCCTTTCTAGCCATATCATCCTTCGCACAGTCCATCCATCGTTTCTTTGGTCTTCCTCTACTCTTATAGCCATCTACATTCATACTCAACATTTTCCTCACAACATTTCCTTCATTCCTTCGCATCATAATAATATGTCCATACCACGACAATCGATTACCAATCAACCATATAATACACTATTAGCTATAATGGCTATCGAATATGACGTAGGTACATAGAAACTACTTAGAACCAATGAAATTGAATTAAAAAAAAGATTTGACTTTGAAAAATAAACACAAAGTGTAAATTTATTGTCTTTTTGCTACTTTTCTTGGCTAATGATGAAAATAGAGGGGGCGCTAGGATAATGTTTGCACACGGGCGCTACATGGGCTAGAGACGTCTCTGTTGGAGACTAGCCGTTTCTCCCGGTTTTTCTCGTGATAGGATCGGAGATTATCACGGGGATAATCATTCTAGCTTCCCATTTTTTGAGAGAATTTTCTGAATCAGATCTGTAGTCTATCTATCTATATATAAATAAAGAGAGAAGTCCTGACTGACTGACTGACTGACTTATTGACTGACTGACTGATCAACGCCCAGCCCAAACCCTTGGACCTAGAAAGCTGAAATTTTGCACAGAGGTTCCCTGTATAATGTAGACAAGGATTATGGAAGGATTTTTCGAAATTCAACCCCTAAGGGAGTTAAATAGGGGATGAAAGTTTGTATGAAAAATCGTCATTTTCACGCAGGCGAAGCCGCTGGCAAAAGCTAGTTCCTATGATATAACAGACCCCTATATTCTAACTTTCAAACTCGGTAGATCTATTCTAAACTAATATTCATCATCACCTTCCTGCCCTTATCCCATTCTATTTGTGGTCAACGCAACGTTTCTTTTTCCATTCTTCCCTGTTACGCGTTACGGTGACATTTACTTACTCATTTACATTTACATTTTTATTTTAGATCTAAACTAATTGTGATACAAGTAAATACTAAAAATATGTTTAAGCCTTAGGGTCAAAAATAATCCCACGGGAACATTTAAAATATACCCAGGGACAATGTTTAATGTAGCTGCTCTTCATATTTGTGAAAGATTTTTTGAAATTGGATCAGTAGTTTCGAAGATTACGCCTTACTTACAAACTAACAAACATTTAAACTTAACCTTTTAATAATATTTCAATAGATTAATACTAAACAAATAAGTAAATGAGAGAGACAACCAGATTACTTCACTCAGGGAGCCATTCGTCGCTTCAACCAAATTAGTACCTCAAACGCGACTAGATGGCGTTGACGTCGAATTAGATCTCGCTATGGTTACGTTACATCGGCTTGTATAAGACGGCTCGCGAACAAATTCTCGTTCTCAGTAGCAAAAAGCCCGGAGTCTGGATTTATGCTTTTTATAATATATTTTTGTTAGCGAAACGTCACGAAAAGCTGACTTATCGCTTTATTATTCCCATAAAATGCCTAACTAATAAATAACAGCTAAAATACGTTTTAGAATAAACAAAAAAATGTTTACTACAACCGCGTCGCGTTGAAAATGTTTGGAGCTCTTACTTACTGGTCCATATGAAGTCGTTTATGAAGGGTGACCGACCTTCCTATCTCACTGAAACGCAAGCTCGTCGACATAATGTGTGTATCCTGCCTATCCTAAATTCCTAACCTATGGCGCACAGACTTGGTCTTTGACGGAAGCTCAGAAGTCCAAACTCAAGGATTGCCAAAGAGCGATGTAGCGTAGCATTTTAAACATCAAAATCACCGATCGAATTCGTAACACCATAATTATTATGATCCAAGACAGGTATCGTCGCCGATGTTGGCGATAAGTCTGCGAGGTTAAAATGGGACTGAACTCACAACACCGGGAGAGCTGGGAGGAAATGGGGGAGGCCTTTGCCCAGCAGTGGGACACAATAGGCTAGTTTTTTTTTAATGATGATGAAGCTGGAAGGTGGTCATAGGAACTCCGTTTTAAAACGACATAATCACATCGAGTTTGGACTCGTTTGATTTGTCTTGACGAGTACTTTCTCTTTAGAAGGTATCCAGGGTCTGATGATGGAGCTGGAAGGTGGCCATAGGAATTCCGTTATAAAACGACGTAATCGCCTTGAAGGATATGGGGAAGGCCTTTGTCCAGCTGTGGGACATACAAGGCTATTAATAAAGAAAAGCTGTTGATAATAATATAACATTAAATAACACATGATACGTAACATCACGCATGTAATCCCCGAAGGGTTAGGCAGAAGTGTACCTAATAGAACACCCATATTTTTTCGGTCATGTTTAAGTCCCACGTAATAGGGGGCGAGCCTATTGCCATCAATCGGGCACACATCCAGATTCCGTGCTTGCTACTGAGACATTTCATAAACCCAAAAACACTTTATGCGAGCTAGGATTGAGAACCTAGGACCTTATGCTCATTAGTAGCGATTGCGACCACTAGACCACGGAGGTAGTCATCTATCTTTATAAATATAATTATTCTGTGAGTGTGTATGTCACTGAACTCCTCCTAAACGGCTGGACCGATTTTGATGAAATTTTTTGTATGTGTTCAAGTGGTTTCGAGAATGGTTTAGATTTACAATTGGACCCGGTAGGTGGCGCTGCTGTCCGAGCAGGACGACGTCTGCCAGGTCCACTAGTATATAAATAAAGAGAGAAGTCCTGACTGACTGACTGACTCATCAACGCCCAGCCCAAACTCTTGGACCTAGAAAGCTGCAATTTTGCACAGAGGTTCCCTTTATAATGTAGACAAGGAATAAGGAAGGATTTTTCGAAATTCGACCCCTAAGGAAGTTAAATAGGGGATGAAAGTTTTTTATGGAAAATCGTCATTTTCACGCGGGCGAAGCCGCTGGCAAAAGCTAGTTCCATAATAGGCAACTAAGTTCTAGAACTTCCCCTATTGGTAACACCTACAAAATTATATTTAAACTTTTTCTTTTTTGGCGGGTAGGAAATCATCAAATTAATAACCCCTCCCGCTCTTGGGCAGAGCGAAAGGGAGTGTCAGACTTCTACTGACTAAAAACCACCTATGTTCCTTCTTAGCCCTTTGTGTCGAGGTCGCGGTATCTCTTGCGAACAACCCGCAGCCCCGAAGGGACTTATTTATAGTTGTAGACTGAGTTCGAAATAAAGAAATTGAAAGTCATTAAATAAAATGCGTGTTATATAAAAATAATAGATAGCCCTGTGTGTGGAGTGTAGAAAGCGTAGATTTTTATTCTTCTCGTTATTTAATTGTTATAATAAAGATAAAACGTAATATAATTACATCAGACGAAAGATAATTAATTCCCTTCACGCCTCTGATTCACTTTTACTCTCCTAATTATGAAATAAAAAGTTAGGTAAATAAGCATAATAATTATAATTAATTAAAATCGTAGACCGCGGCGAAATTGTATAATAACATAACGCCTGCAATTCCCGAACGGTTAGGCAGAGGTCTACTCATTACACCCCATTTCCCAACCACATTTATGTTTCATCAACAGTATATTAATGTTCCCATCGCTGGGAGACAGGCCTCCTCTCTTTTTTGAGAGGAAATGGGCTATAATCTACCATGCGGGCCCAGTGCTGATTTATAGATGTCACAGGTCTTCGATATTTTTGGTTCTAAGACATGCCGGTTTTCTCACGATGTTTTCCTTCACCGTTTTGAGAGCAGCGCGGCAGCGGTGATGAAATAAATTACACAAAGTAGTAATGTGCCTGCCTGGGTTCGAACCCACGACCTACTGTTCGTAAGTCGGTGCCGCCACCACTGGGCCACCGTTTCTCAGTTTATGCTGAAATAGGGAGCGAGACTATTGCCATCAACCGTGCACAAATCCAAACTCTGTGGCTGCTACTGAGAAATATTCCTGATTCCCAGAAAAAACCAATATAACTTTGCCCGACCCGGGTATCGAACCCAGGACCTCATGCTCAGCAGTCGCACTTGCAACCACTAGGCCAACGAGGCATCAAGAATGAGAGTTTCAATGTTTTCTATAATAATAACTCGGAACAAATGACATAAAACAAAAACATTATAATATAGCCATTACCTCTAATTCTCTCCGCGATGTGAACGTTTTTACTTAAATAGCATTAAGGTTAGTTAGTGGATCGACGTATTTCCTGGTCATTTGTGGAAAGCTGGTAATAGAAAATTGCCATTGGTGAGGTTTTTCAGAAAGGCTGGTGGGTTATACTCGCAACCGGTGTGCGTGTATGACCAGATGTGTGAACGTAGACGAGGCAAAAGGAGTAGCAATGTAAGAATCGTTGCAGGTAGCGTTCTGTTGTTTCTGCCTACTCCAATGGGAAAAAGGGGTGACCTTATGTATGTATGTTCTGATACGGCTGTATTTTGTAGATTAGCACCACACTTAAGGGCCGGCTTCGCGGACGTGCCGCGCGAAGTTTAGGTTTTTAGCGCTACACTCACAACGATCGAGGCTCGCGCACCGCACACGCACACATGTACGTATGCACAGTGGGTCGCCACGTCAGACTTTGACTCGCCAACTAAATTGTAACTTTATTGTCACTGATTTTGATATGTTGTCAAATATGTGATTATTAGCATAGCGAGATTAATAATGTACTTACATAATATTATATATATTGATATTATTATTAATATATTGTACTGAAAACGTTTGTAAACTTTATTTGATATCAAAGTGGAGTCAAATAAATGATCCTGAGTATGAAATTGTATAGGTAAATCAGATCTTGCAATTGCTTAAAAACAAAGTCAACGTCGACCAATCTGCGGCCAACAACCAGTTCATGTTCATCAGGCTGCAGCTCCGGTTCCATGATTAGTGCCGGATATTCTTGATTCTGCAATAAATATAACATATTAGATAATGAAATAAAATGAAGACAGACAAGCACACACACACACCCCGCTTTATTACAAAACGTAGTTAAACCTGGTTTAACTTAGACTTGGTTTATCTCGCATGACGTCTCACTTCAATAATATTCAAAAGAAAGTGACAGCACGCGAGATAAACCAGGTCTAAGTTAAACCAGGTTTAACTACCTTTTGTAATAAGGCGGACCATGTCCAGGGCTCCTCCACTCGGCCGGACCTACAGGGCTACAGCGATAAATGCCTACACTGTTATTCACAAATAAAATTTGATACGTTTAACCATAGTATAAAAAAGCGGCCAAGAGCGTGTCGGGCCACGCTCAGTGTAGGGTTCCGTAGTTTCCCGTCCGTCCGTCCGTCCGTAAAATATGTAAACGAAGTAAAAAAAAAATGCTTGCATATACGATTATACTACAAACTTAGTCCAGAAATTATTTTGTGCAACTTTTTGTCTTTTTTGTACAAAAACTGTTGTTTCCATCCAAGTTCAAAATTATTTTCCTAGAAAGTCCTTATAAAGTTCTACTTTTCAGCTTTTTTTCATATTTTCTAAACTTATGGTTCAAAAGTGAGGGGGGGGACACATTGTTTTTTACTTTTGGAGCGATTATTTCCGAAATTATTGACATTATCAAAAAATGATTTTAGTAACCCCTATTCATTTTTAAATACCTTTCCAACAATATATCGCACGTTAGGGTTGAAATTAAAAAAAAAAACACTTCCCACTTTACATATAGGGGGCTAATAAAACATTTTTTTCCAATTTTTATTTTACCGCTTTGTCGGCGTGATTGATACACACATTGGTACCAAATTTCAGCTTTCTAGTGCTAACGGTCACAGAGATTAAGCGAGGACGGACAGACGGACGGACAGACAGACATGGCGAAACTATAAGGGTTCCTAGTTGACTACGGAACTCTAAAAAGGGGGAAGTACGGTATCTTCATACATACAAACAAACGCACCGCGCGCGGCTTATATCTGTGCGCCATAGTAGCACAATATCTAATAAATAAAGAGAGAAGTCCTGACTGACTGACTGACTCATCAACGCCCTGGCCCAGCCCAAACCCTTGAACCTAGAAAGCTGAAATTTTGCACAGAGGTTCCCTATAAAATGTAGACAAGGAATAAGGAAGGATTTTTCGAAATGCAACCCCTAAGGGAGTTAAATAGGGGATGAAAGTTTGTATAGAAAATCGTCATTTTCACGCGGGCGAAGCCGCTGGCAAAAGCTAGTAATTAATATGGACAGTGCGGAAACTGCCTACAAACGCTCGGAACCGCACACTCACACAAACATGCGCATCGACAGGGCCAGCTAGCTGAGCTAGCGAACACCGCAGTGCTCTCAGTTGTGCGTGCCGCGCCGAAACTAGTGATTAGTTTACGTAAAAGTTTTTTTTTGAAATATCCTCCAATCTTTTTTAAAATGCCGGGAACGTATAGGGGTGTTTGAACTCGGCTTCATCAAAACCGGAGATATTGTGTTTTAAACTTTCTACTAATTTTGAAAAGGTAAGAATGATTTTTGTTATCGAATTATACCTATTATGTCCTTGTGATCGATCATAATGAATTTTTATTTGTTTGATAAACCGACGCTGTGTTATCATTATAATGTCTAACTCAACAACACGCCCAACGAATACCAACGGGCCAGAACGGGGTGATATTATTATAATAAGTAGCAAGCGGTGGCGCGCTGCGGTCCTACAATGCACCGTTTCAGAGTTATGGGCGTTCAAAGTTTCTGTAAAAAAAAAAATTGAAATTGAAATATCTCGAAAACGGAGCGTCCTAGACAAAAAAGGACCAAAATTTTGACCCCCCTCTGCCACCCCCGTGATATTTAAGTGAGAATCACGTATCACCAAATTTTTTTTTTTTTTTTTTACACTGGTCCAACTTTACTTAATAATAACATTAAATAACATTTTATTAGTCTAAAACTGTGTAGTATGTTCTAGCATTGTATACTTTCAAAAGTCACATCGATGTCGATAGTCGATCTAACTACCTACTACAACTACACTCGCCAAAAAAGTTGACCTATACCGTTTGCGTTTTTTTGTCCAATGTACGCTTTTACTACAGGCGAATTTACCGCTGTACTTCTGAGTACTCATTTTGGCAACTATACTTTATTTCCCGCTCAGCTGAGTCAGTAATTTTTCTGGCCTGATGAAAGTCTTCTTGTAAAGTTTCGAGCTGCGGAGATAAATAGTTTCTGAGATATTTTTCGTCGTGAACTTATGAATAATTTGTTTTTTTTTTTATTATTTTTATTAATACGAAACGAAATGTAATGTCAAATCAGACGCACACAAAAAAACACAAATACACAATAATACACACATACCTACCAGTACATTGCCTACTATCTAATTTACGAGTAATAAATGCAAATTCACAATAATATAAAAAGTATACTTACTCAATTTCCAAACTATTATGGTATCACAAAAGTTTGTCACGAGACCACTGTGCACTGAGTTTGTGTACGTACACGGTTCGACTGCGATCTGCCGATGCGGCGCAAACCGACGTGCTCTCACGTTGGAGGCGCGTGGCAGACTGAGCCACGAGTGAGTCCGTCGAAGCTTGCTAAGAAAGCGCTCCGCTTCATAGTAATTTGTATGAAGATTTTGAGCGAAAAATATGGGCAAGTTTGTGATTTTTTTACACAAAATGAGAGTATGTTTATTAAAAAATGAAGCTTTCAGTGACTTCTTTATACTTTTAACTTAATTATTTAATAAAATTCATTTAAAAATTCTCAATAATTACGACTCAGTTGTTACAATACGGGAGTGCGATTTACTCGTTTTTAGTGATTTTCTGATTTTTTTTTACACTTATCCATAAGCATTATCTTAAGTTCGAAAGTTTCAATAACAAGTTACATTTATTGGCTAGCTGTGTGATTTATTTCAAGATTGTGGAGCATCGTTTTCTATCTATTTCTATGACATTCCCAACCTTCGATTTTCGGAGCGGCCCCTTAAATTGACTGGCCTGTTGGTCTAGTGGTTAGTGACCCTAACTGCTATGCCGGAGGTCGTGGGTTCGATTCCCACCCAGGACAAATGTTTGTGTGATGAGCACGATCATTTGTTCTGTGTCTGGGTGTAATTTATCTATAATATGTATGTATTTAGAAATATATAAGTATGTTTATCAGTTGTCTAGTACCCATAACACAAGCTCTGCTTAGCTTGGGACTAGATGGCGTTGTGTGATAGTTGTGGAATATTATTATTATTATTATTAAATCGTGCCCAAATAGCGTTCCACATCGGCAAAAAAGTAGTTTTGTACTCCCAAGCTTTTATCTTCAGATCTGATAGTTAGAGCCGAAAAATCAAGTGTTTTACAAACACTAAAGTTTCAACAAGTTTTTCAAGTAAATAAGTGATGGTGTATGTATGTACTGTATTACATACACAGATGCCAGCCAGCACATATCAACATACAACTATCAAATCCCAATCAACCTTTTTTTTTGTTTGTTAAATCATCATCGGTAGGGAGTGTCAGACTTCTACTGACTAAAAACCACCCATGTTCCTTCTTAGCCCTTGTGCCAAGGCCGAGGTTCTTTTGAACAACCGTAGCCCATCTCATCAACCTTCAACCTTGGTTTAACGATAAAATTGAAAATCTATTAAATAAATTGATGTGTTGTCGTCAGTACAAATACCATCGCTACGGAAAAGCGATTTGTAGGCTATACAAATTTTGTTCTGTCAGTATTTCAACCTGAGACTTAAAGAACGGAAGACTACGGCCTTGCACTGCAACTACCGTTCCATTGACCAGACAGAGATTCGAACTTGCGACCCTGAAAGCAGATAATACACAGTCACGGTCAAAAACTTGCAAATAAACTCACGTAATATTTGTTTTCTTTCAACATTTGAGGCTCTTCACCTTGTCATATTATATTGACTTAGTGCAACCTCTGTGTCAATTACAATTACACATAAATGTTCTTAGAAACATTTTATTATTTTTATGTATGAGCCATTTGTGCCCGGGTGATGGCAATTAGCTTGCTCTATTACCTGACCAAGTGTGATACTGATGGGTGTATAACTGTATACTGTCTAACCCTGTGGGGATTACAGTCGTAATGTTTTTTTATGTTAGGTACTTTAAGAATTAATTAACTATGTGCCCGCTGGAATTACTCGGTAGCAAAAAATACAAATATCTATAATTACTGACAACGACGTAGTCATCACAGTAACATTAAAATGCAACAAAGTTCTACCGATGTTCAGTATTTTTTGAGTTAGGTACCTAGTTAGATTTCTTTTATCTATCTATATAAATAAAAAGAGAAGTCCTGACTGACTGACTGACTGACTGATTGACTGACTGACTCATCAACGCCCAGCCCAAACCCTTGGACCTAGAAAGCTGAAATTTTGCACAGAGGTTCCCTTTATAATGTAGACAAGGAATAAGGAAGGATTTTTCGAAATTCAACCCCTAAGGGATTTAAATAGGGGATGAAAGTTTGTATGGAAAATCGACATTACCACGCGGGCGAAGCCGCTGGCAAAAGCTAGTAATGAATAATCCTAGTCCTGAGGGATATATTATCTCGACGACATATAAAGCCAAGTCAGAGGCCCACGGGTGGCATAAAAACTCTGACATAAGGTTAAGCAATAACCACAGGATAAAGAGGAGAGGAAGAAGTAAAGAGGAGAGGAAGAAGTAAAGAGGAGAGGAAGAAGGGGGCTGTTCTAGTTTTGTGTAAGTAAATAAAATGAATGAATAAATAAATGAATGATAAGAAGAACCAAGTTCAATATATCCAATGTCTGAAATAGATAGAACATGGTTCTACATTCATACTGAGCCGACCGGTAGACCGGTTCGAATCTGTTACAGCATACTGGCGCAAGCGGTGAACCACTTTCTTCCCATACCTGTCTCTATTCACCACTAGCACTTCGCCCGCGACTTCGTCCGCGATAATGTGATAGCGCGGCTAATATGCATATATAAATGTAATTGATAACCTTTATCCATTGATATAATAAAACCCTAGATGCAAGTCTCGAACAAAACAAACAGTCGAAGCTGTCGCCAAACACTCACCAATACACGCACTATTATCGTTACACTATAAACATATTTTTTTGCAAATTCAACCTGACGCAGATTCCTTAAAGTTGTTTTTACAATGCAGTTATAAAAAGCAACATAAAAAGCATTTTGTACCTACGACCGTGCAGAGACGCGAGCGACGCGAGACTATTTGAAATGAGTTCATTGTGAACTCATTTTATGCGGACGGTTTTGAGACGCGGAGTGTGTATCTTGGGTTTTATTATATCAATGCCTTTATCACTCATGAATAATGTAGCTTTACTACGTTTACAAACTAATTATATTATTATTAGTCCGGTCAATAATTCAGACATCCGAGGTATCCCGAAAACCATTTATCGTATTTTTTTTTTTTAATCACAAGTTTTAGGGTATTTAATTCTCTACAATATTGATAATACAAACAAAAAGCGAGAAACCCATAGGAAAGGAGATATTTGCAAATAATCGATTGTGTGACCTTTGACCCCTAGTATGTTTTTCACTTTTTCCACGTGTCGGATCGATTAGGATTAGGACTTCTAACATTTAATTTATAATGGTGTTCCACTAATTTTCAGCCGATGGGAATTAATGTAACCTTACCATTATTTTTTGGTCTTCTAATTTGACCGGACTAGACTAGCTGTTTGCCCGCGACCTACGTCCGCATGGAATGATTATAAAAACATTGCTATTTGATTCGGATTTTATATTTTTCTTCAACAAAAGTAGCCTACTACCTAAGTTACTCCTTAAAACATCAGCTATCTAAAGTCCCGTGAAATGTGGCCAGTCTGCCAGTAAAGTCCAGAGCCGTTTTGGAGATTAGCCAGAACAAACATACCAACAAACCGTCAGATAGACCTACAGATAGACAAAAATTTAAAAGAAATGTGTTTTGGTATACGTAAAAAGCTGTTATTTTGATATTACCAACAGACACTTCAATTTTATTAATTTGCATGTGTTCTAAAAAGAGTAATGATGTCGTGAAGTAGCTAATTATGTAATTAAACATAACATCCAAGCATATACTAGAACTCCGCTCTGATTAATTACCTTTTCAGACGACAAGGTAATCAGAGCGGAGTTCCAAATAATATTTTACCTTCAAACCCTTTTGAAATGCAATTAGAAAGTAATGTCAATGATGTTATAATGGAATGGCCTAAGACCATGACTGCAGAAAAATTAAGCAATATGATGTAGTCTACGTGTTGTTGCCTAGTTGGTCTAGTGGTCGCAAGCGCGGCTGCTGAGCACAAGGTCTTGGGTTCGATACCCAGGTCGTGCTAAGTGTTATTGGTGGGTTCTCCATCAGGAATTTCTCAGTAATAGGTCACAGAGTCTGCATTTGTGCCTGATACTGGTTTTGAACCAACTTCTAAAAAGTAGAGGGTTTCAATTCGGGTGTTTATTTTTGTAATCAATTGATTAGTACGTTCTGAGTACTACCTAGGTTCTCTTTCAGTGTGTTACTTAAAACCCGTTTAGATTAAAGTCCCTTCGAAAAATAATTAGCGCATGACCGTAAATATACCTACTTACTTAAGTTGTTCATACCATAAAATGTTTGTACATATTCGGATCATTCCCACTAGTTCTACTGCACAGTTCTACGATAGAACTAGTGGGAACTTTTTTTAAATAATTTTCCCACTAGTTCTACGATTCAAGGTGGTACGAAATCGTAGAACTAATGGGAACGAAAAGTCAATGAATTTTTTCGTTCCCACTAGTTCTACGCTATAAGGGTGTTACAAAATCGTAAAACCAGCGGGACTCAAGTTTCTCATTCGTTCTATCACACAGTTTAGGGTACAACTACGGTCCAAACTACCAGGAGTATAGAAATAGGAAGGAGGTATTGGAATCTTGAATCAAATCTAAATTATTTATTTCTAATACCATGCACTTTTTTTTTTGTTGGAGATAGTAAACCAGGATAGTAAAGTCCGACAAAGTACCAGGAGAAAAGAAGTAGGCAGGAGGTATTTAAAACATTTTTTGGAGATGAAAAAAAGATAGATATAGTAAAGTCCCACAAACTACCAGGAGAACAGAAGTAGGAAGGAGGTATTGGAATATTTTAATCAAATCTAAATTATTCTATATTTCCATGTTTTTCCGTTTTAATATTATTTGCTTTACTTAATAGTTTTTTTAAATAAAGAAAAAAAAGAAGAAAAAAGATTCAATAAGTACCTCCTTCCTACTTCTGTTCTCCTGGTAGTTTGTGGGACTTTACTACCTCCATCTTTTCCAAAAAAAAAAATGTTTTCAAGACCTTCTGCCTACTTCTATTCTCCTGGTAGTTTGTGCCGTAGTTGAATCCTAAACTGTATGACAGAAGGAATGAGAATCTTGAGTCCCGCTGGTTTTACGATTTTATAACATCCTTTATCGTAGAACTAGTGGGAACGAAAAAATCCATTGACTTTTCGTTCCCATTAGTTCTACGATTTCGTACCACCGTGAATCGTAGAACTAGTGGGAAAAATATTTAAAAAAAGTTCCCACTAGTTCTATCGTAGAACTGTGCAGTAGAACTAGTGGGAATGATCCACATATTCACCTATCATTTTAGTGTTGTGTTATTCTTATAGAATTAGTTATGGTTTACTGGTTATGGGTGCCGGCCGTCGGATACCATATTTCATTGTTTTACATTGTTTGCAAAGAAAAGGCTATTTATGTAGATTCTTTAAACACCTTTAGAGGTATGAGAAACATGGTGTGGATGTGGACATGTGGAGTGTCCGGACGGGATGTTTTTCTGAATCATATTTTTTATCAAATTAATTGGATTCCCATACAGTACCTTTTTTTTTTTTTTTGGTGGGTGGAAAATCATCGAATAACCCCCCCCCCCCGCTCTTGGGCAGAGCGAAGGGGAGTGTCAGACTTCTACTGACTAAAAACCAAACCCATGTTCCTTCTTCTTCGCCCTTGTGTTGGAGCCGCGGTAACTTTTCGATATCCACAGCCCCGACGGGCGTCGGCCCTTGCGGGCCCCTCCTTGCTGACATCTCTTTGAGGCGCGCGTGGAACACGAACGCGCCGCCGACACGGTCTGTTGCCGTCATGACGACGGCCGGACGGCGAGCTAGCCCGTTACTCACCGTCCACAGGCCCGCATCTACGGTGGCCGGAGGTCATCGCGTGCCCCCCGACGCCCGGAGCGCCTTCCGCGGCGGCTGGGACGTTGTGAGGTTCTCTCCCTCTCTCGTTCCGCCACCTCCTTCGCTAGCATCACTGCTTCGCAGAAGGAGGCGACGGCGTCCCATTCCTCTTCGCCCCGGACCATGGCTTGCACCAGGGCCGGGCGCGAGAGGTCGCCGCCGCCGATCGCCGCTACGAGAACACGGCGGGGCTCTGCCCAAGCAGGGCACGCCTCCACAGTGTGCTCCACCGTGTCCTCCGGTCGATCCTCGCAGTGGAAGCATCCGGGCGTTTCCTCCCGCCTGATTCGGTGCAGGTACCTCCCGAAACATCCGTGTCCGGTGAGGACCTGCGTCAGACGGAAGGTGAGGGCGCCGTGGCTCCTCTCTAGCCACTCCTCAAAGAGGGGACTTACCGCCACTATCGTGGCGTGCCCTGCACGGGGTTGCAAAAGTCGCTGTCTCCATGCCGCCATGAGATCGCACCGGAGGTCTGTCCGCCGCGCAGCAATGTGCCGCGGCAGCAGAGTGACCCCCCGGTGTAGCGCCTCCGCGCGCCACTCATGTAGGCGCGCGAGGACTTTCGCCTCCAGATCCCACGGCGGCAATCCGGTTCCCATACAGTACCTGAATCCTGATATAATATAATTTCTTGTACCGGTCATCTTATAAATATGATAAATAACATGGTATTCAATTTTTTTAGATTACTTTGCCCTGCCTGTCCACTATAGATCTCATGCGGTATATAGAGACGTCGCCAAAAGAGTTCTCATGATTAATGTATTATTTATTTTTTTAAACCACAACCATTTTTATTCCAGGCCGTACCTTCGGTCGTCCAATGAAGAAGATGATGGCAGCGCTGATCCCGCTGATCTTCCAAATCGGCGCAGCGTCCACCTGGGCCGTAGTCGCCGCGCTGGTGGGAGTCAAGACTCTGATCGTCACACTGGTCATATTGAAGATACTGCTAGTGGCGGGAGCTGCTAAGGTGAGATGGCTTTATATCTTGTCAGGTCGAACAAGCTAATACGTATACAGCCAGCTAACTTGTATTAACTTTTAAGATTATACAGATACCTACATTTAGAGACTTAATATGTCAAACGATACAGCATTTGTTTCCAATCAATATTTTCAGTGTTCTATAATTTATAAAGATACCTTGTATACTTATTAGCATGTTCGACTGCACTAGTGACCCGCCCCGGCTTCGTACAGGTGCTGTAAAATGTTGGGGTTTTCAGGTCTTGGAAGTGGGTTTCAGTTGGAGATAATAATTAATCAGTTTGAGGAATAGGGCGTTCATTTAATTCCGTTTTAAAAAACCATAGTCACAACAAGTTAGTTTTTCTAGAACAGTGTAGTGTTGCTACTGACTAAAAATAAATGTTACTTTTTAATATTAACATAAGTGTTGCAAACTTTTAAATTTGAGGTGGTTTCACAACATCCTCCAACACAAAAAACAAGGAAAAACAAATATGAAATAATCACTCAAACATGAACACAATTACATATCAAGTTATGTAGCTACACGAAACGCGAAACAATAGTAAGTAATGACTGAAGTAAATCGCCGCTAGATGGCGTAAAAATAAACATGAATTATAGTTACATCTCCAGTCAGCTGAATAGGCTTAAAAAAATACTTTTCATGTACATAATATAAACAGCAATTCACGAAATTTTAAATGCACAAAGTTTCATTAAACACTAACAATGTGAAAACATTTTGAACATGAAAACGAAATGTTAATTCTTTGTGTAGCTCAATTACAAAAATGCAATATTCCTTTTCTAATCTAACACAATTTTTTAAAACGGAATTAAATGAACGCCCTATTCCTCAAACTGATTAATTATTATCTCCAACTGAAACCCACTTCCAAGACCTGAAAACCCCAACATTTTACAGGTGCAATGTAGATGTAAACCTTCCTCTTGAATCACTGTATCTATTGATGAAAAAAAAACGTCAGAATAAAAAGTCTTCTGAAGTTTGTTTTTCACTTTTTTGAAGTCTGTTTTTATTAAAACACGCTTGAAGGTTGATCATAGACTAACTTTATTTATTCTTTCAATAGACAATTATGATGAGGTGTAGCAAGTTGTTTATTATAGAACATTATTTTGATACTAATTTTAACACCTCAACTTATCAAAATAATCTAAACCTTAACTAACAATATTTAAAAGCATACTGTCACAAACAATTCAGTAAATGCATACAAGTAGCTAGCTAGCAATATATTGTTATATATATATATGTGTATAGATTACACAATAATATGCATGCCTAGCTTTTTAACAAAATAGCTATGTTTGACACTACTCAAGCCCTTTGTTAACAGGTCTGCAGGCATTTCAGATGTTGGCAGATAAACTATTTTTACATGTTTGTTAGCAACTGCTTCTCTAACAAAATGGTGACGCACGTCGATGTGCTTAGTTCTTTTATGGAACAATGGATTCTCTGTTAACTTCTGAGCCCCTTGATTATCGTTGTACAAGGTTATTGTATAATTACAAAAATCTACAATCTCATTCAACAAGTTCTTTAAATATATAGCCTCTTTACAAGCCTCAGTTATCGCCATGTACTCAGCTTCTGTACTAGATAGGGCTGTAGTCTGCTGTTTTTTACATTCATATGAGATAACAGATCCAGAAAGCTTAAATAAAAAACCTGTATAAGATTTCCTATCCACAGTATTTGAGGCCCAGTCTGCATCAACAAAACCCTCTAAGTTACAATCATCTTTAGTAAACATAAGCCCATAAGATTTAGTTTTGCTTAAATATCTTAAAATTCGTTTTGCATGTTTCCAATGTATAAGTGAATAACTATTATTAAATTGGCTCAAAAAACTTACACTATAAGATATATCTGGGCGAGTTAGGACACTTAAATACATTAAGCTTCCTATCAATTGTTGAAATGGGTATTGTTTACAAACATCAACACTTTTCTCTAGCTTTAAATTATTCTCAATTGGTGTATCAACACCATTACAATTTGTCATATTGAATTTATTTAATATATAATCCACAAAATGTTTTTGATCTAGTGAAATGGAACCATTTTTATACATTTGAATTCTAATGCCTAAACATCTTTTTAACTGTCCCAAGTCTTTAATCTTAAATTTTTTCATTAGTACACTCTTAATCTCATTTACCATATCTTGACAATTAGAAAATATAAAAAAATCATCTACAAAAACTGCTATTATGATCAGTTCTTTTTCACTCCTTTTAATATATAAACATGGTTCTAGTTTTGACCTGACAAAGTTGGAGTTTAATAAACAATCATTTATTCTTTCATTCCAAGCTCTGGCCGATTGTTTCAAACCATAAATTGCACGTTTTAACTTAAGTATACAATTTTCTTTACAATCTAAATTAGGAGGAACATGCATGTATACATTTTCATTTAGATAACCATTTAGGAAAGCTGTAGTGACATCCAAGTGAGTAATTTTTAAGTTAAGTTTCACACTTAGTGCGAATAAAAGTCTCAAAGTAGAGTAACGAAGCACTGGTGAGTATGTCTCGGTATAGTCCAAACCTTCTTTTTGAGTAAAACCTTTTGCTACCAGTCTAGCCCTATAACGCACTTTACTATCACATTCAAACTTTTTCTTAAAAACCCATTTACACTGCACTACCCTATCAGCTTCTTTTCTGTCAACAAATTCCCATGCTTGGTTATCTTCAAATGCCTTCAGTTCTTCTGCCATCGCCTGTTCCCACAGTTCCTTCTCTGGTCCATTTATTGCTGTTTCATAACTCAGTTCTTCACCACAGGATTCCAGCTCATCTACAATGCAGAGATTGGAATAGCCAAATCTTTCTACTGGCTTTCTCTTGCGCTTACCAAGCTCCTGTGAGTTGTGAGTATTTTCTTCTAAAATGGATTCTGAGGTTGACTCATTATCACTTTCATACACCGATTGATATGAATCTTCGTGGGAACTTGATGAGTCATAAATATATGTAGGATCGTTAGCGTCTTTAGTCAAATTTTCTGATATGTTTTTCTCTTTCTCTGAATTTTCAACTTTCTCCAACACTTTTTCATTATTTACTACTACCTGAGCTGTGTCCGAGTGTTCTTTCTCTATTATAATGACATCCCTGCTCGTAGTAATCTTCCTGGTTTTGGGGTTATATAATCTGTAACCTTTCACGTTATCCGGATAACCAACTAGAATTAATTTGTCAGCCTTCTTATCCCATTTTTGTCTTTGCACTTTGGGAACATGCACCATTACTTTACTTCCAAATATCCTGACATTGCTCAAATCTGGCTTCTTGCCTGTCCACTTTTCAAATGGTGTCATCATGCCTAAACTGACAGCTGGCATTCTATTCAGTAGGTATACTGCAGTATTCACTGCTTCACCCCAAAAACTTTTGTCAAGATCTGATTCAAACAGTAAACATCTAGCCCGTTCAACTACAGTTCTGTTGAACCTTTCTGAGAGTCCATTCTGTTGTGGAGTGTGAGGATTAGTCTTCTGATGGATGATTCCAGTTTGTTTTAAGAAGTTTTCCATCTCTTTTGAACAAAACTCACCTCCATTATCAGTTCTCAATTTTTTTATCTTGTTTCCTGTTTGATTCTCCACCAAAACGCGAAACTCTTTGAATTGCTGGAATACTTGGTTCTTTTCCTTCAAGAAATAGACATAAGTCATTCTGCTGGCATCATCTATGAACAGAAGAAAGTACTTTGCTTGACCAATTGATTTGGTTTCCATCGGCCCACATAAATCTGAGTGTATTACTTCTAGTAGTATATCACTTCTATGATTAGCAGATGGGAAAGGGAAACGAGCCTGTTTGCCCTCACAGCACACTTCGCAGTTCTTGATCTGAATATCAGCTTTTTCATCAAAAGTAACCCCTTCCACAGCACCTTCTTTCATCATTTCTAAAGATTTACTGTTTACATGTCCTAGTCTTCTATGCCACATTGTCATGGCCAATAATGCACTCTCTGGTCTTTGTATTTGTAGCTTGTACACACCATTTGTTAAGTTTGCGATTCCTATAAGCTCATTTATTGGATTATATATCAAACAAACATCCTTCTTAAATGACACTTTGTTGCCATTTGCTATCAGTTGACTTACTGATAATAAGTTTGTCGTGAGCTTCGGTATGTATAAAACATTCTTTACAATGACATCATACTGAGAACCATTTACATTCGTTGTTATCTGTGTTTCACCAACACTCACAACAGGCACAGTCATTTGATTTGCAACTACTATTTCTTTGTTTTCATGCACGGGTCTATTTATCTGTAAACAATCTCGACTTGCCGTCATGTGTGCACTTGCACCCGAATCGACGTACCAGTCTTGTGTACCAAAATTTCCGTTAAAAAATGCAGCACTAAAAGCATTTTCGGTTTTCTTTGTTTTTAGTTCGGGACACTTATTTTTAAAATGCCCTATTTTCTTGCAATTGTAACATTTTATTTGTTTACCACCATTTGAACTTGCACTGTCATTTCTGTCATTATTTGACGTTGACGTTTGCGATTTCACACCACGGTTAGTGTTGCCACTTTTCCACCGCTGTTGTTTAGACCAAAATGCAGAATCTTTTTCAGTAGTACCAACCTCCTCACACATATCTAGCAATTTTGTCTTGATGACGTCAGCGCTAATGGCGATACCTGAATGTTCGATCGCCATTATCATAGGTGAAAACTTATCTGAGAGTCCCGCCAAAAGTAATGATCCAATCCACTCGTCTGTGATTTCAAATCCTGTCCCCTTCAATTTCTGCGCAGTTTCGACTATTTGAGATACGTAGCTTGTCATCGAATCACTGTTTTCGAGGCGAATTGAGATTAACGTTCGAAGCAAACTGATTTTTCGTTGGTACCCGGTGTCATCGAACAATTGTTTCAATTTATTCCATACACCGATTACTGTAGTCTCACTCTTGATATGCGCGTATAATGAAGAGTCAATAGTCATGACGAGTTTGGCTTTGGCTTTTTTCATCTCAGCTTCACTGATTCCCACGGGAAGGTTCTCCAAGTCAATGCCTTCGAGCAGCAAAAAATTACTTGTTGCGAACGCCCAATCGTCGTAATTTTCACGACCTTTGAGTTTCGGCACATTAACTAGGTAACCCGACGTCGACATAATTCACTTTTAGGATACTTTTGCACTGAATAACTTCTAATAATTTGTTAAAAGTGGGACTGGGCCCATAACCTATTAAAACACGCTTGAAGGTTGATCATAGACTAACTTTATTTATTCTTTCAATAGACAATTATGATGAGGTGTAGCAAGTTGTTTATTATAGAACATTATTTTGATACTAATTTTAACAGTTTTTACCCAGAGAGAACCACACAGATTTGAATGGACCCGTCCAGTCAGTGCAAGCATTTGTCAGTTGTCGTGTAGCTTGACTTATAACTCAAGGAGCTCAAAGTTGATACTGAGTTATACTTACTGCATGAGGTCCTGGGTTCGATTCCCGGGTCGGACAAAAAGTGCAATTGGGTTTTTCATTAGAAATTTCCCAGTAGTAGCCCGGAGTTTGGAAGTTGGCGGTATAATACCCCCGTGCCTCGGAAAGCACGTTAAGCCGTTGGTCCTGCGCCTGATCTCTCTCCGGTCGTGTCGGATTGCCGTCCCATCGGGCTATGAGAGTAAAAGGAACAGAGAGTGCACCTGTGCCTGCGCATACACTTGTACACTATAATATCTCTCGCGCCGATGGCTAATCTTCGCTAAAGATTGGCCGCCGTGACTGAAAACGGTCAGGAGGACTATTATTATACTTACTTAATAAGTAAGCTAGTAGGGTAACGTACAATCGTATTCATATGATAATCAAGTCATCACAATGCCTTTGACCCACACTACAAGGTCATTAACACTCATCTGTCAAAATAAATTAAAACGGATTAAGTATAACATTTTTGCACATTCTAAACAAGTGAAAGTTACTTTTATAAAATAAACGGATGGAGATATAGTTTAGGGTGAGTTAGAAAGAGATAATATAATACCACCCGTATTAGGTCGTGGCTTGCTGATTTTTGAGAAACAATAGTGCTTATTGAATTTTACTATGAATGACGTCACTTAGCGTCACCTTCGCGCATGACGTCACCAAGTACAGCGGGGCAAAATTAAAGATCACATCGACATCAAAAGTCATTAATATTATTTAAATTAGGCTGATAATTTCAGCACTATACGAAAGTCAAATTCTACAAGAGATAGTCTGCAGGGACTCAGGCCTCCTCTCTAGGAGAAGGATGGGCCATGATCCACTACGCGGGCCAAGCGGGTTGGTAGATTTTACATGTCTTAGAATTTTTTGGTTCTAACACCATGCCGGTTTCCTCACGATGTTTTCCATTACCGTTTTGAGAGCAGTGGTGATGAAATAAAATACTCAAAGTAATGTGCTTGCCTGGGTTCTAACCCACGACTTACTGTTCGTAAGTCAGTCAGTCATATTATGTATCCGTAATTCTTTTTGGTTTGTGGTCTGTGGAGGTCAGATAGGCAGTCACTCCATGTAAAATACTAGTATTCAGCTGCAACCGGTTAGACTGGAAGTCGACAACAACATAGAAAAAAAAGAATCACGAAAATCGGATCATAAATCTCGGCGTAATCGGTGTATTGTACATACATAAAAAAAAAAAACATAACAATCGAATTGAGAACCTCCTCTTTTTTGGGCAGTCGGTTAAAAAGGCTGGGCAGGTGATGACATGTCGGTCACCCAGAATTATTTTTATAGAGAACATCTTTCCATACATTTAAATTGGCAATTTGTATTTAAAAAGTTTTTTGCCTCAATACCTATACCTACTTAAAACTTTCATCGTAATAGAAATGAAAGTGACATTGATATTTATTGTATTTTGTACTGACAGCCTCGGGCCCTTCAATCTTGTACAGATGTAAGTGGTAAGCAGAGTCAAGTCGATCATAGATCATAAATTATAGAGGCGAACAAAAATGATTGCGTTACTATTCATAATCGACGGAATGTTCAATAGATGAACTTTCTCTGTGTGCGGTATAATAGTTATCTACATAACATAACTTCAAGCCTGTGATCTGCGAATTGTTAGGCAGAGGTGTTTAAAATAGTAATACGCTACTGACTACCTGTAAGGACTGCTAAAGATCTATATTTATGGCAACCGGGATCAACGGCTTAACGTGTGTTTTAATAACCGACTTCTAAAAAAAGAAGGATGTTCTCAATTCGGATGTTTATGTATATATTTTCTTTTTTTTATGTTTGTTCGGGCATAACTCCGTCGCTTGCTAACCGATTTGAATATTTTTTTTTTTGGAAAAAAAGAGTCGGTGGCAAAAAAATTACTTAAATCAAGCAAACAAAAGTCACCGACTCCAGAAGCTGAAGTTGGTTTTCAGTTTTTTTTTTGAACTCTGTTTTATTTTTTGTTAAAAAGTTTTTTCCGAGATATGGAGGAAACTTGGTACCTATGTAATGGGTGATCACCCAATCACGGACCAACCTAGGCAAGTGCGGCTTAACCTGAAGATCGATCCGAGTGGCTGTTATTATTATGCCACGAGCGTGAAAGCGAGCGAAGAGCGAGAGCGAGAGCGTGATGAAGGGATTGGTACCCTTCATCAACATAAATGTAAATACGTGAAAGTCAATTTAAATTACACTACGAAGTGCAATTACCACAAGTCTTGTATCTACTTCCGTCTCATAAGATTATGCCCCGGTTTTGCCCACGATAGAATTTGGTAATATTGTCCCACTGGATCGTACTATGATAAAATGTGCCCTACTAAGTGTTAAACCAGGTTATAAACACTTTATATTATGTAAAAAAAAAACCAAAATCCGGTCAGTACTATATGGTATTGTAAAATATATGGGACGAGGGTCGCCTGACGCCTTCTATACATGAGACTTAGGCCCAGATTCAGAGACCACACTTTGACTTTACTACAACTTTACTACACTTTTCTTTTGCAGGAAATTAGTTTAACACGAAGGACTACATAATTTAAACGCATAATAATGCAAAGTTTACTTTGAGGCCAAAGTCATGATTATCGACTACTTCGCCTTTATTAAGTAAAGAACAGCTTGAAGTAGATCTTTCCATCAAAGTAAAGTCAAAGTGTGGTCTCTGAATCTGGGCCGCGAAATGTGAGTGGACTATTAAAATAGGGTATTGACTGACTAAAAAAATACGATTCTGTTTAGTCCGTCCGCTTCTATTTTTTTACGAAAATAAAACGTGTCAAAGATCGTGAGTGGGGCTGGTGTCCTGGTGACGTCACTTTCTGTTAAAAAATGTACCAAACTATAAAGTCGCGCGACTTTTCGAAGCTGCACTGTATCGTCTTCATTTATTGTTTTTTTTATTTTATATGGGTTTACTCTTGACCTCAATCTTGCCCTAAGGGCAGAGATGAGGTCGACGATGGAACGAGCTTACCCAGAAGAAGCCTATTTACTCGCGACTTAAATAGATACGTGAAAAAAGAAAAAATACGTGTCCAATATTGTTTAGAAATCTATCTGAGTGCTTGGCCAGACTGGCAGCGCGGCGCGGGGAGCGGCGCGGGTGCGGGAACGCGCGCGATTTGCCTGTCCGCACTGGACCGCGATTTCGTTCCGAGCGTTGTCGCGTTCAACTGTTCGTCCAGTGTTTGTCAAAATATAATATGGATGACGAAGACTTGTTTTTATTGGAAAATTCTTACTTTAAATGGCAAATGCTAAAAGTGAAAAATGGAGTTAATAAAATTAATTTAACCAGAGAAAATGAAGGAGAATTTTCGCACTGTATGAAAGATTGCGAGAGCAACCTCGAAAGTTTTTTGAATATACAAGAATGTCAATGGATACGTTTGACTACATATTACAAAATAATATAGAAAATTATATTATAAAAAAAAAATAACAACTTTCGCCGAAGCATTCCACCTATTGAAAAGTTTCGAGATTACATCATTTCAAAATTGCACACAGGTTGTGCATCTCTGACTCGCTGTGACGTCACACTCAGCGCAGAGTATGAGCATTAGGTCCGATCTCTGTGGTATGAGTGCAAAATCCAAAAAAGATTTTTTTTTGGTAAGAATTTTAAAATTCGGTTATTTTAATTAATTGGATACTTCTATAAATAATTATAAATAATTGAATTAATTTCTTAAGCTTTAACTTATAAAAGTTGAAGCTAAATAAATAAATTCAATTTATCTGGTTATCTGGCGCAGACTAAAGTTTGAGATACGCCGCTCCCGCGCGATTTATCGCTTGCCGCCCCGCGCACTCACTGCGGCCACTTGTATGAACGAGCTATGGCACGAGTTGCCCGCGCGCTCCCCGCGGAAAGTAGCCCGCGCCGCTTCCCGCGCCCGCGTGCCCACTACGGACACTCAAAGGAAGTTCCATACGTTTAAGTTTGTCGCGCCGCGCCCGCCCCGCGCCCGCGTTTGCAGTCTGGCCAAGCACTGACGGACTAATTAGATTTTTTTGTCAACTATCCTATTAGGTCACACCTCTGCCTTAATTACTGGCGTATGCTAATCATACCTCTACTCATTCTTTTTCAGGTGGGAGCCCTATTCGCTCACAAGACACACCATGGTAGCAGTCACGGAGGAGGCTGGGAACCTCCTCATCAGAAGGAGATACATCTGCATATACACAATGGAGGACATCCGGAGGTCCACGATGAACATGGACCTATATGTAAGAAGGGAATCTTATATTAGCATTACTTAATAAGTGAGGGCACAGTGGAGCAGTGGTGGCCCAGTGGTGGCGGCACCGATTTATGAACAGTAAGTCGTGGTTTCAAATCCAGGCAGGCGCATTACTTTGTGTAATTTATTTTCAACACCGCTGCTCTCAAAACGGTGAAGGAAAACGTCGTGAAGAAACCGGTATGTCTTAAAACCAAAAAATTCGAAGACATGTGACATCTACCAAACCGCACCCGCGTGGTAGATTATAGCCCATCCCTCTCCTAGAGAGGAGGCCTGAGTCCCTGCAGTGGGAACATTATAGGCTGATGATGATGATGAGGCCACAGTCCCGGTTTATGCTGAGAGTCTGTAAGAGATTGACTGCCTCGTTGGTCTAGTGGTCACCAGTGGGAGAGCTGAGGTCCTGGGTTCGATTCCCGAGTCGGGCAAAGTGCTATTGAGTTTTTCTATTCGGAACTTTTCATTACCAGCCACGGGGACATCATTTCTACCCGGTAGATCAGATGCCAATAGGCTATTCAAAATTCTCAGTAGTAGACCGGAGTTTGGAAGTTGACGGTATAATATATTTTTCTAGTTGTTACTTAGTTTGATGTAGGTACAGAGGGCTTCGTTGGCGACATCGTGAAGGGTCCGCCTTACATGGAAGACCATTTCTTCATGATTTTTCTTAACAGATGTCTTCTCTCTGGGCATGTTCGTTGTATCATAGACCACACCCAGACCCAGTCACTGTGAAACAGTTTGTATGTATTAAACCCTGTTTTATCCAGTGTCAGAATGGAAGCCAGAGCCCACAGGAGCCCCACCCCCAGTACCGGTAAAGCTCGCCGCCCCATTGGGTAACGGATACTACTTTGGTCCACCACCGTCACCGTATCAGACCCCTGGAGGGTTCAGACCCATGGGGTTCTTTATCGGGCCTACTCCTACAGAGGCTACCAGAAGAATACTAAATATTAAGCTCTAGAAGAGAATACTGGATCAGTAAGTGGATAGGTACTTGCGGGTTGGGTCTTGCCTTGTTTTATTCCACTACAAAGTTTCTTAGTGTTCTGAGAATGAGATTATCTTCAAAGATTTCGTTTACCTGGTTCTAATTGGGTTTATTTAACTCTTAATCTTGTCTTTCTACTCTGTGTTGATTATAACAGCACCTTTATATTCGTTTAGTCTGTAAAATGGCTCTCTCTTGGTCTGCTCTTTTGCATTCTTAATCATTCGGTATTTCTTTTGTCCAGCATCGTTCTGATCTTAGAGTTTATCATTTTCTAAATTCTGTTTATCTCCATTGCACTGTGTTGCACCAATATTCATCGCATGATTGCACTTGTTGTGTTTAGGCGTCACCAATCAGGAATCAGGTGGTATTATGGTAGGTACTCTACATACTTCTTTTTATTTAGCGTGTGGTTGTCATCTCTCAGGTATAGCTGGTTTCCTCACGATGTTTTTCTCACCGAAGCAAGATTTTCGTCTTCTTTTAACTATGAGCACATTTCTCGTATTGATTTTGCTCTTATTCTCATCATATGAAAGGGATTTCAAGACACCTTGCAAACTGTTACTTACTCACTTTTAATTTAAGCATGTGAAATGATGCTCTTCGAAAATATTTTGTAAGCCTCTTTTTTGTATGAATACCAAAGCATTTCATAGGCCACCGAAAGCCTTTGTGTTTTATATTATCACCTTGTGTGGCTAAATACGGTAATAAACCGAGAAAGTGATTCTTCAAAAGCAAAAGTAGGTTTTTTTGATGACGCATGACGATGCTAGTTGCCGTATTGCCTAGAATCCTAGATAATATGGGCAGAACGGAATCAGTGAAAGTTTAGATAAGAATGCATAGGTAGGTACGTGAGAAACGTTAGTAAAGCGCTTATTTGTTATCAAACAGGATGTCAGAATATTATTTCTAGCTACGGTCTAAAGTTGTCTAATACTTAAAGTTCATGCATTTTTTCAACTAAATTGTTTGAGCGTTATTTGCGCTTTCTGATGTGTTTACAATATGAAATCATTAGCCGTATTTTAATATGGTAGTTTGATTTAACGAAATCTACACTAAAACTAAACTTTTGTAACATACTGCTAGCGACATCTATGATCGAATAGCGCTACTATTTGGACGTTTAACAACCATTAACTCATAATGGTTAAAACGGTTTTCAATAGATGGCGCCACGACAGGTGCTTTAATTAAATGAAATGAATAATTGTTCAGTGTCTGTAATATCAATAAAATTCAAAACAGTTCTTCTATCTTCAATTTATAATTATCATCTTATTTTTTATGAAGCACAAGTTACTATTTTCAATTCTATCATGTTGTCTTTGTTTCTTATTACTAGATGGCGTTACTATTCACACACTAGGAACTTTATTTTCTTTAGTTCACCTACTCAATACTAGATGGCGTTACTATACAGACTTACAACTTTATTTTCTTAAGTTCAACTACTCAATACTAGATGGCGTTGTATAACCAGTGTTTCATTTTCGCAGCAGCATGGAACAGAGATGGCACGGCAGCCGCTTCAGCATCAGACAATAAGAATATCAACCTAGTTATAAACCCTTATGCAGCAGCCGCTGGACCTCAGACTATCAGCACTCCATACGGAAACTATGTGAGGGTGGATAATAGTGGAACTAACGCTTTGTCTTCATTGTCCAGTCTTAGCACGTAAATTTGGTACCTATAATGTGTTTTCAAAATGTTTAGAGCAAAGTTGCTTGTGTTGTCAGATACAGGTAATTATAATCATTTATGATGATGTTGATGATGATTATAATAATTAAACTATCGGTTAGGTACTTTGGCATCGGTGATGAAGATCCTGCTCTAAAACCGCTGATTAAACCAAGGTAGAGCCTTAGAAAAAAAAGTTAAATCTTTTTTTACCCGACTGCGGCTTAGTTTTTGTCAGTATTTTAACACAATAACTGCCGAACACCAATTTTATTCCACGAATAAAAGACAAATATCTGAAGTGAAACAGCTATTTAAAATAATAAGTTGGTGGCAAAATACAATTAAATCATCATTTAGCGAGTATTTAGAGAGAATAATCAGTATAGGTACGTATTCGCTAATAGATTAGCTGTTGACCCATCATTAAGTCTGTTTGCTTAACCTAGTGACTGTATAACATTTCCTCATGTCTCTGAGCCCGTGTTTAGCAGTTGTCTACGTTAGGACAGATCGGCTAAAATGCCTTTATTTTAAGAAAATCCTCAATTTTTTTAGCCACTTTGATTATAAAGTTCACCGCCGACCATTTTAATTGGGATCGATTCCCAGAAAGTTTAATTCCTAATACAGACGCCAGCAGATGAAGCTACTAAAATCTGTCAAATTTCTTCATTAGATTTTCAACTTTATCTCTAGAGCATTAAGTTCAAGGTTGATTGAGAAAATTTGATAGTTTTGAGTAGCTTGATTCGCTGACCATTTGAAGATGTATTCCACAGAATTTGTCTGGAAATAGGCATGCCTTTATATTTCTAAATCAGCCTTCATTGTTAAGAAGAGTAACTGCCGTATTCCTTAGGCCATCACTTATTAAAGATTTTGACAGTTTTGTCATACAAAAGTGTGTCAAATCTTTACTTAGTGACGGCTTAAGTATTCATTAAATATCTTTGAGTACGGCAGTTAAACTATCTCCGTTACTTATGTAATTCTAACTTAAAAATAAGTATCTAAGTAATTTCTATTGTCAATCGTGATCGCTTGATTTTAGAAATACTTTCGCTCTTTTTTTGCTACCTCGTTGACCTAGTGGTCGCAAGTGCGACTGCTATGCACGAGGTCCTTCCGGGTTCGATTCCCGGGTCGGGAAAAGGCTCGCCCCCTGTTACATGGGATTAAAACATAACTGGTGTAATGTGGGTGTGCAATGGGTACACCTCTGCCTTTCCCTTGTTATGTTATGTTTTTTTGCTTTATAGCTTTGAGTATGTTACCAAGAAACTCCTAGTAATTAATGAGGTATTTTATAAAAAAAACTACTTAATATTAAATAGAAGTAATATTTATTTATTTTGTATTAAATTAGTTAATATGACTTATTGTGTAAACTAGCGACGACAATAAATGTTTCTACATTATTTTGTGACTTTTATTTCGACCTTTTTAGTTAGTGGCTACAAACATCATCATCATCATCATCCACAGCTTCACATCACCCACTGCTGGATAGGCACTGGTAAAAGCCACTCATTGCTTGTGGCTCAAAACCTACTAGGATTTTTAGAAGTTGAAGAGCTCGTTGCTAAAAGTAAAAATCAACGGCAGTCTCTACCCAGACTTTTGAAGGAAGTTTAAATCTTTTCATCAGTATACTGGCGGATATTGGCTCTCTGACTAAAATAGTAATAACAGCCACACGGGTCGATCGTCAGGTTACGCGCTTACCGACCGACTTTTCTTCGTGCCTTGGGAAGGACGTTAAACTGTTGGTTTTGGATATCATTTGTAGATCTTTGACGTTGTTATCTACAGGTTGTCAGAGGTTCGAGACTCTGACACCCAGACTTACCAAAGAGTGGTACCTACCTACCCAGTACTAACTTCGTTGTGGAGGTCAGATAGGCAGTCGCTCCCTGTAGAATACTAGTAGAACAGCTGCAGCTAGTTAGACTGGAAGCCGACCACAACAACATAGCAACATAGTTAGGCAGATGATGAGAAATGTTTTAAAAAAAGTGTTGTTTAAAATATGTTAAATGTTTTAAATACATTCAGTAAAAAGCTATTTTGATATCACAGACAGACACTAAATTTTATATATTTGTCTGTACAGATTTCTACCTCTCATAAAGCTTACCACACGACCGTTTGAGCACGTCAACGTTAGAGTCTATCGCACGACCGGCTACCCTTGACACGTAACCTTGCGAACTGGTTCCTACGATCAAAATGTTAGACCACACTTCTAACCAGTATATTTACACTTTTAGCTTTATTTTATGACTAGCTGTCTCGAGATTTTTACTTGTAAAGAACTTTGTTTTCTGGGATATTTTTTATTGAACCATACTATACCTTGTTAGCTGAAACGGTGTACTTCTATTTCCTGGTTTCGCTGACACGACAATTGTTATTTGTTACCCTTTTTTTTTTTGGGTGGAAAATCATCAAATGACCTCCCCGCTCTTGGGCAGAGTGAAGGGGAGTGTCAGACTTCTACTGACTAAAAACCACCCATGTTCCTTCTTAGCTCTTTATGTTGAGGCCGCGGTATCTGTTTAAAATAACCCGTAGCCCCGACGGGACATAAGGGCATCACCTAGAAAATGCTGTAAGAATGCATACCAATGCCATGAGTGGGTAAGATCGTGCAGTCATCACCTCAGCGATAACTAAATGTCCAAAGATTACATTAGGATGTCGTCATCAGTGAGTCGTGAGCTCATTGGTTCTAGGAAAGGTTATAAATGTAACACCTTTATGTAAGTAGGTAGGTAGGTAAGGGAGTAAGTCTGTGTGACTCATTGTGTGAGATTTACTCTTATACTAGCTGTACTGTTTTTTATGGGATAAGCCCGCCACCCCGCCACCAACCACTGTAAACCACTCCTGTAAGCCAGAATCAACAGTGGCGACCACAAGAAAAGCGCCGAGACAATGAAGCTCGACGAAGTCCCAGAGAAACGATTTAACTGTCTTGAATCCTGCAACGAAATTAATCAGAAAAGAATAGCGGAGGAGTACGGCGTCATCCTAATTGGTAACGATCGCGATCGTACGACCGAACGATGCGTTCTCGTCGCACGACGAGATTAAACACACAATTTCTTTAGTGTGTCCTAATAGATCTTACAAGTAATCGCACGAAAACAGTGAAATGTTTGAAAACTATAGTTTTTAAGCGAAAATAGATATTTTAAATGGGAAATTAGTGTGTTTAATCTCGTCGTGCGACGAGAACGCATCGTTCGATCGTTACCAATTAGGACGCCGCAAGAAGCTGTACAGACTGTTAGTTGAATATCAATTGTAGCATTAACACGCCTGTAATCCCGGAACTACCTACCGGTTGAATTCTGGTTTACATTGGTCCTGTATTTCAATGCAGCGCACTTCGAGATCGTGAACTGCGGAATTCAGAGCTACGTGGGAATTATTGAGTAAGTGTCGAAAGCAGAGTTAGCCAAGTGACTGAGAGACTATCACTGCTCTAAGTGCTGAAATAAAGTCATCATCATCATTTCAGCCAAAAGACGTCCACTGCTGAACATAGGCCTCCCCCAGGCGTCGCCACATTGACCGGTCCCGTGCGTCTCTCATCCAGCGGTTTCCTGCAACCTTGACCAGGTCATCGGTCCACCTAGTGGGAGGCCTTCCAGCGCAACGTCTTCCGGTTCGCGGTCGCCATTCCAGAACTTTTCGGCCCCATCGGCCATCCGTTCTGCGAGCAATGTGCCCTGCCCATTGCCACTTAAGTCTGGCGATTCTTCGGGCTACGTCGGTAACCTTGGTTCTCAAGCGGATGTCCTCATTTCTGATTTGTTCCGTGTGGTGTCGGACGTAAAGAATAGCACCATCCCATATCTTCCCGTGGGTGTCGTAAGAGGCGACTAAGGGACTTACCAGAGAATGGGCAGCAGCGTTCTCTGTGTCTCTGTCAACCATACTGCGATCGCCAACCCGCCTGCCAAGCGTGGCGATTATGGCAAACCCCCCCCCAAAAATGATGAGCGTTAAACCAAACAGGCCCCTAGTACCCGGCAGCCCGTCTACCCTCGGCTACGGTAGCGGTCGAGGCAACGGCGTGGCAAGGGGTGCTAAGAATCTCCGGACGGGATCCGGCTACCAAACATACCGACGACTGGACCTGGTAACATACAATACGCGCACACTCCGGGGCGACGAGAAACTGGCGGAACTCGAGGAAGAATTAAGCAGGCTGCGATGGAGTATTGTCGGATTATCTGAAGTCCGAAGAGAGGGAGAGGACACGATAATCCTGAAATCCGGCAACCTGCTCTACTTCCGAGAGGGAGACCGGCAGTCACAGGGTGGTGTTGGGTTTATCGTCCACAAGTCTCTCGTGAATAATGTGGTGAAGATCGAGAGTGTGTCGAACAGGGTGGCGTACCTTATACTCAGAATATCTGCAAGATATTCGCTGAAGGTCATACAGGTCTACGCGCCGACCTCGGCATACCCCGACGATGAGGTAGAAACCATGTATGAGGATATTTCTAAAGCCATGCATGGTTTCAGAACTTACTTCACCGTTGTCATGGGGGACTTCAACGCGAAACTGGGCAAACGAAGCGAGGATGAGCTGCAAGTGGGGCAATTTGGGATTGGACTTCGGAACCACCGGGGTCACCAACTGGCCAGTTTTATGGAGAAGGAGGGCCTCTTTATGATGAACTCCTTCTTCAAAAAACGTGAGCACAGGAAGTGGACCTGGCAGAGCCCCGATGGTGCGACTAAAAATGAGATTGACTTCATCATGTCTACCAACAAGCAAATGTTCAATGATGTCTCTGTGATCAATTCGGTGAAAACCGGAAGCGATCACCGCATGGTAAGAGGCACATTGAACATCAATATAAAGCTAGAAAGGTCGCGACTGATGAAGTCTACGCTCCGTCCAGCACAGATCCAAATCCAAAACCCCGAGAGCTTTCAACTTGAACTTCAGAATCGCTTCGAATGTCTAGGAAGCTCAGTGGACGATTACAACGACGGGTTCGTGGAAACTGTCCATACGACTGGGTCTAAATATTTTAAGATACGTCGTACAAACAAGATCAAGAAACTCTCAGATCACACTCTCAGGCTCATGAAGGAGCGGCGTGAGATGATCCTGCAGTCTTCAGACGAAGCTCGGCAATACCGGCAGCTCAATAGACAGATCTCCAAATCCTTGAAGAGCGACCTCCGCCGCTTTAATACCGAGCGTATTAAAGACGCAATTGAAAGGAACAAAGGCTCCAAGGTATTTGCAAGAGATCTGGCTATTGGGCAAAGCCAGCTCACGAAACTGAAGACCGACGATGGCAGGATCGTCTCCGCCAAACCGGAAATTCTGAGGGAGATCGAGAGTTTTTATGGGCAGCTGTACACGTCAACTAATCAACCCGTCGAAAATCTAGCGAAAGACCCCAGAGCTAGATTGACCCGACACTATACCGAAGACATCCCGGATGTCAGCCTGTACGAGATTAGGATGGCTCTGAAACAGCTTAAAAACAACAAGGCGCCGGGTGATGACGGAATTACGGCCGAACTTCTGAAGGCGGGTGGAAAACCGGTCCTTAAGGCCCTACAGAAGTTGTTTGATTCCGTCATACTCGAAGGGAAAACGCCACAGGCTTGGTGCAGGGGTGTGGTGGTGCTCTTCTTCAAAAAGGGTGACAATGCCCGGTTGAAGAACTACAGGCCCATCTCACTTCTAAGCCATGTCTACAAGTTGTTTTCAAGAGTCATCACGAATCGTCTCGCACGCAGGTTTGACGATTTCCAACCTCCCGAACAAGCCGGATTCCGAAAAGGCTTCAGTACCGTAGACCACATACATACGCTGCGGCAGGTTATACAGAAGACCGAAGAGTATAACCTGCCTCTCTGTTTAGCGTTTGTGGACTACGAGAAAGCCTTCGATTCGATCGAGACTTGGGCTGTGCTGCAGTCTCTCCAACGGTGCCAAATCGACTACCGGTACATCGAGGTGTTGAAGTGTTTGTACAAAAACGCCACCATGTCAGTCCGACTTCAGGACCAGACCTCGGAACCTATCCTTCTGCAGCGCGGTGTGAGACAGGGAGACGTCATATCTCCGAAACTGTTCACCGCTGCATTGGAGGATATCTTCAAGGTTCTGGATTGGAGAGGACTTGGCATCAACGTCAACGGCGAGTACATCACTCACCTTCGGTTTGCCGACGATATAGTGGTCATGGCTGAGACCATGGAAGACCTCAGTGCAATGCTCGATGACCTCAGTAGAGCTTCCGAGAGAGTGGGTCTTAAAATGAACATGGACAAAACCAAGGTTATGTTGAATGTTCATGTAACACCCACTCCTATCAAGATCGGAGACTCTACGCTCGAAGTTGTGGACGATTATGTCTACCTGGGACAAACGGTCCAGTTGGGTAGATCTAACTTCGAGAAAGAGGTCAATCGTCGAATCCGACTCGGCTGGGCAGCGTTCGGGAAGTTGCGCGGTATCTTCTCGTCCAACTTACCCCAGTGTCTCAAGACGAAAGTCTATGACCAATGTGTGTTGCCAGTGATTACATACGGGACCGAAACGTGGTCGCTCACAATGGGCCTCATCAGAAAGCTCAAAGTCACCCAAAGGGCAATGGAGAGGGCTATGCTCGAAATAAAGTACTTGGACCATATTGTACCATGTTTTATGCAAATAAATAATCTTGAAATCTTGAAGCTGCATCCGGTTAACTAGAAGCCGACAAAAACATAGTTGGGAAAAGGCAGGCAGGCATATTATGCTGATGATGTGAAAAGAACCTTATTTGTGTAATACACGTCAACATATCAAGCTATATATTTCCAGCATAACAAGGCCTCGCTTTGTACAGGTTTCCCATACAATCAGAGATATTAGCTTATACTGGTTAGCTACAGCAGCAGTTAACAGGCTTTAAAACTAGTCGATACACACCCACTCGGTTGCCTAAACTTGTGCCAACATCTTCCAAATAAGCGACGACTCCATTTTGTTTTAGTTCATTGTCAAATTGTTGCCTCATTTACTGACTGCCATATATATCTGTGGCTATCGATATTTTTAAAATAAACATCCTGACAACATTATCTGTTAGTTTTTTGTTTAAAAATCATAGAAGATAGACGTTTTTACTACTATCTCACCTTTCTTTGTATTGCTAAATGGGTCTGCTATTGACCTCGATCTCGTCTGATGGAAAGCAATGGATCCCGTCGGGGCTGTGGCTTGTCGAAAGGATAACGCGGCTCCGACACAAGGGCGAAGAAGGAACATGGGTTTGGTTTTTAGTCAGTAGAAGTCTGACACTCCCCTTCGCTCTGCCCAAGAGCGGGGGGGGGGGGGGGGGTTATTCGATGATTTTCCGCCCACCAAAAAAAAAAAAAAAAATGGAAAGCAATGGATGATTGAACGAGCGTGCACAGAACATGCCTGTTTGCCAAGTGTGGATGGGTACGCTGCAGTACGTGTACTAGTCCGGGGTAATCCGGGGTAAAAGGATCTTGGAGCTCCTGCGCACACTCTCTAACTAAACTACAGTCTGTAGAAGACCGACAGGCAGTTTTTAAGCTATTGCATAGCTTCTATCGCGGGCCTTGAGCGTGGAGAGCGAATCCAGAAATTCCGTAACGAAAATATTGTGATCAACCAGGTTGCTATGGTTACGGAAAATAACAAGGTTGTCAACTGAGGTTGTCAAATTAAATAATTGATAAAAAATGCTATGCAATAGCTTTACCGCGGCAGTCTCCGAGTGCCACATTTAGTTTTTTTTTTCAAGACCGACGGGCAGGCAATATTACACCGATGAGCTAGGTTGTAAAGCGTAACGTCTGTCATCTGATGGCAAGTCATGATTACATAACATAACGACTATAATTCCAGAAGGGTTAAGCTGAGGTGCACATATTACCACCCTCCCACAAGTCTCATGAAAAAGGACGAGCCTATATCGCTATCAACCGTGCATAAATAATATGCGCGTGCGTGCGTTTATCTATAATATGTATGTATTTAGAAATATATAAGTATGTTTATCAGTTGTCTAGTACCCATAACACAAGCTCTGCTTAGCTTGGGACTAGATGGCGTTGTGTGATAGTTGTGGAATATTATTATATTATTATTATTATAAATCCAGACTACGTGGCTGATAATGAGAAATTTGTTTAGAAAAGCCCAATAAAACTTTGACCGACCCGGGAATCGAACCCAGATCCTCATGCTTAGCAGGCGCTCTTGCATCCACTGAATCTCTAGAGTAGCTTCTATCCTTCACAATCGTCTGCGTGGCCTAATGGCGGTTGGCGCCACTTAAAATGTCAGCCTTCAAAATTTTAAATGTCGGTAATTTAAAACCTGCAACTGATTGTCAACCAACTAGTCAAGCAACTAGTTGGGCAACCAGTAACCACGCGTGTTAGGAACATGTTGGCAATGAATTAATTTGCACTTTAAGAGCGCTATTACAAACTCGAGTAACTTCGAAACGAGCGGCGACTGACGGTTCTTGCGCCTGGGTGCGTGATGTACGCTTCTTCATACACACACGTGCAGAGGCAGAGGTGCGTAACACGTTTCACTGCGGTTTACTTCGAATTGAATTGGGAAAAAATACAAGTTATGGAATGTTTTATTTTATGTGTGTGATAATGAAATACAAATATAAGTAACATAGAAAATTTTTAGTTTTCCATCATGGGTGTCGTTTATATGGTTTTCGGGGTCGCTGATTACGAAAATGAGGTCAAAATAAAAATCCAAGATGGCGCCCACGAAAATTTTTTATTTTTCCGTCATGGGTGTCGTTTTCATGGTTTTTGGGGTCGCTGATTACGAAAATGAGGTCAAAATAAAAATCAAAGATGGCGCCGACGAAAATTTTTGGCTTTTCCGTCATGGGTGTCGTTTTCATGGTTTTTGGGGTCGCTGATTACGAAAATGAGGTCAAAATGAAAATCCAAGATGGCGCCGACGAAAATTTTTGGTTTTTCCGTCATGGGTGTCGTTTTCATGGTTTTTGGGGTCGCTGATTACAAAAATGAGGTCAAAATAAAAATCAAAGATGGCGCCGACAAAATTTTTTGGCTTTTCCGTCATGGGTGTCGTTTTCATGGTTTTTGGGGTCGCTGATTACGAAAATGAGGTCAAAATGAAAATCCAAGATGGCGCCGACGAAAATTTTTGATTTTTCCGTCATGGGTGTCGTTTTCATGGTTTTTGGGGTCGCTAATTACGAAAATAAGGTCAAAATAAAAATCCAAGATGGCGCCGACAAAAATTTTTGTTTTTTCGTCATGGGTGTCGTTTTCATGGTTTTTGGGGTCGCTGATTACGAAAATGAGGTCAAAATAAAAATCCAAGATGGCGCCGACAAAAATTTGTTTTTTCTGTCATGGGTTTCGTTTTCATGGTTTTTGGGGTCGCTGATTACGAAAATGAGGTCAAAATGAGGTCAGTGGGTCGTCATAGGGGCGGATTTTTAGGAGTTGGAGTATACGCTTAGGGGCACTATGAGCAGCAAAAAAATCAGAAAAAAAAGTTTTAGTTTAAAATAATTTTCGGGACTTAAATTAATAATATTTTATACTAATGTAATATTTTTTTGTGTAACTGGTAAATAAATGAAAAAAATAAAAAATAAAAATAATTTTCCTGATTTTTTTTTTTGTGTTGACCTTGACCATAGAAATTATTTAGGTTCTGCAAACCATGGTCCTACGACAAACCGTTTCAGAGTTATGGTCCTACGAATTTTACTTCGTTTCATCTAGAATGCTCTATATTTCCAAAATGGTAGCTCGGATGAAAACTTTTTCAGGAAAAGAATTGTTGTTCTAGTCGACAACTATGAGATGATATAAAAAAACCGCGACAAAGTGAGAGAAAAAGAAAAATTTAAAAAATTTCTAAGTGTCGGTCGATCTTTCACCTTGTGTATCCTTAGGGGCACAGAATTTAGTAAAATTTTCAGAAGTTTTTTTTTTTTCAGGATTTCGGCTATTTTTATTGCAGCATCTTATTAACCTGGTTCATAGAAACCATTTAAGCTCCGAGACACATTATGGTCCTACGACGCACCGTTTCCGAGTTATGGTCCTACGAATTTTTCTTCGTTTTATCTAGAACGCTATATATTTCCAAAATGGTGCGTCGTAGGACCATGTGTCTCGTGTGTCAAGGTGAAAGAACGACCGACAGAAAATTTTTGCAAATATTTCTTTTCTCTCTCTTTGTCGCGGTTTTTTTTACACCATCTGATAGTTTTTGACTAGAGCAACAATTCTTTTCCAGAAAAGGTTTTCATCCGAGCTACCATTTTGGAAATATAGAGCGTTCTAGATAAAACGAAGTAAAATTCGTAGGACCACAACTCGGAAACGGTGCGTCGTAGGACCATGTGTCTCAGAACTTAAATGGTGTCAATGAACCAGGTTAACAAGATGCTGCAATAAAAATAGCCGAAATCTTGAAAAAAAAAACTTCAGAAAATGTTACTGTTGTGCCCCGAAAATTTTTGCAAATATTTCTTTTCTCTCTCTTTGTCGCGGTTTTTTACACCATCTCATAGTTTTTGACTAGAGCAACAATTCTTTTCCAGAAAAGGTTTTCATCCGAGCTACCATTTTGGAAATATAGAGCGTTCTAGATAAAACGAAGTAAAATTCGTAGGACCATAACTCGGAAACGGTGCGTCGTAGGACCATGAGTCTCGGAACTTAAATGGTTTCAATGGACCAGGTTAACAAGATGCTGCAATAAAAATAGCCGAAATCTTGAAAAAAAAAAACTTCTGAAAATTTTACTGTTGAGCCCCGAAAATTTTTGCAAATATTTCTTTTCTCTACCTTTGTCGCGGTTTTTTTTACACCATCTCATAGTTTTTGACTAGAGCAACAATTCTTTTCCATAAAAGGTTTTCATCCGAGCTACCATTTTGGAAATATAGAGCGTTCTAGATAAAACGAAGTGAAATTCGTAGGACCATAACTCGGAAACAGTGCGTCGTAGAACCATGCGTCTCAGAACTTAAATGGTTTCAATGAACCAGGTTAACAAGGATGGATCTTGGATTTTAATTTATTTAGAGCTCATTTTCGTAATCAGCGACCCCGAAAACCATGAAAACGACACCCATGACGAAAAAAAACAAAAATTTTTGTCGGCGCCATCTTGGATTTTCATTTCGACCTCATTTTCGTAATCAGCGACCCCAAAAACCATGAAAACGACACCCATGACGAAAAATCCAAAAATTTTCGTCAGCGCCATCTTGGATTTTTATTTTGACCTCATTTTCGTAATCAGCGACCCCAAAAACCATGAAAACGATACCCATGACGGAAAAAACAAAAATTTTCGTCGCCGCCATCTTGGATTTTCATTTTGACTTCATTTTCGTAATCAGCTACCCCAAAAACCATGAAAACGATACCCACGACGGAAAAAACAAATTTTTGTCGGCGCCATCTTGGATTTTCATTTTGACTTCATTTTCGTAATCAGCTACCCCAAAAACCATGAAAACGATACCCATGACGGAAAAAACAAAAATTTTTGTCGGCGCCATCTTGGATTTTCATTTCGACCTCATTTTCGTAATCAGCGACCCCAAAAACCATGAAAACGACACCCATGACGAAAAAATCAAAAATTTTCGTCGGCGTCATCTTGGATTTTCATTTTGACCTCATTTTCGTAATCAGCGACCCCAAAAACCATGAAAACGACACCCATGACGGAAAAACCAAAAATTTTCGTCGGCGCCATCTTGGATTTTCATTTTGACCTCATTTTCGTAATCAGCTACCCCAAAAACCATGAAAACGATACCCATGACGGAAAAAACAAAAATTTTTGTCGGCGCTATCTTTGATTTTTATTTTGACCTCATTTTCGTAATCAGCGACCCCAAAAACTACGAAAACGACACCCATGACTGAAGAACTAAAAATTTTCGTCGGCGCCATTTTGGATTTTAATTTTGAGCTCATTTTCGTAATCAGCGACCCCAAAAACCATGAAAACGACACCCATGACGGAAAAGCCAAAAATTTTCGTCGGCGCCATCTTTGATTTTTATTTTGACCTCATTTTCGTAATCAGCGACCCCAAAAACCATGAAAACGATACCCATGACGGAAAAAACAAATATTTTGTCGGCGCCATCTTGGATTTTCATTTCGACCTCATTTTCGTAATCAGCGACCCCAAAAACCATGAAAACGACACCCATGACGGAAAAATTAAAAATTTTCGTCGGCGCCATCTTGGATTTTCATTTTGACCTCATTTTCGTAATCAGCGACCCCAAAAACCATGAAAACGACACCCATGACGGAAAAACCAAAAATTTTGTCGGCGCCATCTTGGATTTTCATTTTGACTTCATTTTCGTAATCAGCTACCCCAAAAACCATGAAAACGATACCCATGACGGAAAAAACAAAAATTTTTGTCGGCGCCATCTTGGATTTTCATTTCGACCTCATTTTCGTAATCAGCGACCCCAAAAACCATGAAAACGACACCCATGACGAAAAAATCAAAAATTTTCGTCGGCGTCATCTTGGATTTTCATTTTGACCTCATTTTCGTAATCAGCGACCCCAAAAACCATGAAAACGACACCCATGACGGAAAAACCAAAAATTTTCGTCGGCGCCATCTTGGATTTTCATTTTGACCTCATTTTCGTAATCAGCTACCCCAAAAACCATGAAAACGATACCCATGACGGAAAAAACAAAAATTTTTGTCGGCGCTATCTTTGATTTTTATTTTGACCTCATTTTCGTAATCAGCGACCCCAAAAACTACGAAAACGACACCCATGACTGAAGAACTAAAAATTTTCGTCGGCGCCATTTTGGATTTTAATTTTGAGCTCATTTTCGTAATCAGCGACCCCAAAAACCATGAAAACGACACCCATGACGGAAAAGCCAAAAATTTTCGTCGGCGCCATCTTTGATTTTTATTTTGACCTCATTTTCGTAATCAGCGACCCCAAAAACCATGAAAACGATACCCATGACGGAAAAAACAAATATTTTGTCGGCGCCATCTTGGATTTTCATTTCGACCTCATTTTCGTAATCAGCGACCCCAAAAACCATGAAAACGACACCCATGACGGAAAAATTAAAAATTTTCGTCGGCGCCATCTTGGATTTTCATTTTGACCTCATTTTCGTAATCAGCGACCCCAAAAACCATGAAAACGACACCCATGACGGAAAAACCAAAAATTTTGTCGGCGCCATCTTGGATTTTCATTTCGACCTCATTTTCGTAATCAGCGACCCCAAAAACCATGAAAACGACACCCATGACGGAAAAGCCAAAAATTTTCGTCGGCGCCATCTTTGATTTTTATTTTGACCTCATTTTCGTAATCAGCGACCCCAAAAACCATGAAAACGATACCCATGACGGAAAAAACAAATATTTTGTCGGCGCCATCTTGGATTTTCATTTCGACCTCATTTTCGTAATCAGCGACCCCAAAAACCATGAAAACGACACCCATGACTGAAGAACCAAAAATTTTCGTCGGCGCCATTTTGGATTTTAATTTTGAGCTCATTTTCGTAATCAGCGACCCCAAAAACCATGAAAACGACACCCATGACGGAAAAACCAAAAATTTTGTCGGCGCCATCTTGGATTTTCATTTCGACCTCATTTTCGTAATCAGCGACCCCAAAAACCATGAAAACGACACCCATGACGGAAAAGCCAAAAATTTTCGTCGGCGCCATCTTTGATTTTTATTTTGACCTCATTTTCGTAATCAGCGACCCCAAAAACCATGAAAACGATACCCATGACGGAAAAAACAAATATTTTGTCGGCGCCATCTTGGATTTTCATTTCGACCTCATTTTCGTAATCAGCGACCCCAAAAACCATGAAAACGTCACCCATGACGAAAAAATCCAAAAATTTTTGTCGGCGCCATCTTGGATTTTCATTTCGACCTCATTTTCGTAATCAGCGACCCCAAAAACCATGAAAACGACACCCATGACGGAAAAATTAAAAATTTTCGTCGGCGCCATCTTGGATTTTCATTTTGACCTCATTTTCGTAATCAGCTACCCCAAAAACCATGAAAACGATACCCATGACGGAAAAAACAAAAATTTTTGTCGGCGCCATCTTTGATTTTTATTTTGACCTCATTTTCGTAACCAGCGACCCCAAAAACTATGAAAACGACACCCATGACTGAAGAACCAAAAATTTTCGTCGGCGCCATTTTGGATTTTAATTTTGAGCTCATTTTCGTAATCAGCGACCCCAAAAACCATGAAAACGACACCCATGACGGAAAAACCAAAAATTTTGTCGGCGCCATCTTGGATTTTCATTTCGACCTCATTTTCGTAATCAGCGACCCCAAAAACCATGAAAACGACACCCATGACGAAAAAAACAAAAATTTTTGTCGGCGCCATCTTGGATTTTCATTTCGACCTCATTTTCGTAATCAGCGACCCCAAAAACCATGAAAACGACACCCATGACGAAAAAAACTAAAATTATTGTCGGCGCCATCTTGGATTTTCATTTCGACCTCATTTTCGTAATCAGCGACCCCAAAAACCATGAAAACGACACCCATGACGAAAAATCCAAAAATTTTCGTCAGCGCCATCTTGGATTTTTATTTTGACCTCATTTTTGTAATCAGCGACCCCAAAAACCATGAAAACGACACCCATCACGGAATAACCAAAAATTTTCCTGGCCGCCATCTTGGATTTTCATTTTGACCTCATTTTCGTAATCAGCGACCCCAAAAACCATCAAAACGACACCCATGACGGAAACACCTAAAATTTTCCCAGCCGCCTTCTTGGATTTGTTTTTTCTCGAAAGATTCATAAAAGTGAATATTTCTATGCATCATTCGAAAGATTCCCCATTATTTCTAAAATAAAGATTTCTATAATTTTTTATCGACTAGTAAAGTATCATTTACGAATAAACTTTATAGTAAGGTTGCGCAAAGCGTTCCTTTCCAACATAGAACATGACTACAATTTTATTTTATCATAATAAATTACAAGAATACTTACCTACGTTTAAACTGTTGACAACCTCTGGTCTACCTGTATTCGTATACGTAACTCACACTAATGCGCGCGGGAGCGCGAGCGACATAGGTCCGTCCTCCACGAGCCCTCAGGCGTTACTGAGCGTATGGCGGCCGTACATCTAGTAATAAGGCATTATTTTGGAAAATCGTAATAAAAAAATGAGACGGCGTAAAATTCCAAAAAAATATAATTAGGGAAGGTAAAGTGTTGTACTATAAGTATGTCTATTTTTTTTTTGTTAATTTTGTCTTTATCCTATGTTTAAACCATATTTAAAACGCATAAATTTTAGCTCAGTATTGCTTTTGAATATCCTTTTTTTTTGCTGCGATTCCATTTATATCTCAATTCTAATCAGGACAAAAACTTCAGGACTATATAACCAGTATTTTGACATTTTTTTCAGATTTTTCTGTGTAGCCAATTTGTCACAAGTAGCAGGGAAAAACCAGATGTTTTACGTTTGCTCGAAATTGGGTGTCGGAAAATTGCTATTTCTCGAAATATTAACATTCAAAACGAAATTCTAATCAGGACATAAACTAAAACAAAGTCAGATTTATAATTTTTCATTGAAATATTATGCCTTTCTCTATAAATAAGACGTGTCCAGGACTTGTAAAAGTACGTATTTTCGGCAAATCGCCCAAAGTTTGTGACAGCGCTCTTAAGAGCGCTATTACAAACTCGAGTAACTTCGAAACGAGCGGCGACTGACGGTTCTTGCGCCTGTGTGCGTGATGTACGCTTCTTCATACACACACGTGCAGAGGCAGAGGTGCGTAACACGTTTCACTGCGGTTTACTTCGAATTGAATTGGGAAAAAATACAAGTTATGGAATGTTTTATTTTATGTGTGTGATAATGAAATACAAATATAAGTAACATAGAAAATTTTTAGTTTTCCATCATGGGTGTCGTTTATATGGTTTTCGGGGTCGCTGATTACGAAAATGAGGTCAAAATAAAAATCCAAGATGGCGCCCACGAAAATTTTTTATTTTTCCGTCATGGGTGTCGTTTTCATGGTTTTTGGGGTCGCTGATTACGAAAATGAGGTCAAAATAAAAATCAAAGATGGCGCCGACGAAAATTTTTGGCTTTTCCGTCATGGGTGTCGTTTTCATGGTTTTTGGGGTCGCTGATTACGAAAATGAGGTCAAAATGAAAATCCAAGATGGCGCCGACGAAAATTTTTGGTTTTTCCGTCATGGGTGTCGTTTTCATGGTTTTTGGGGTCGCTGATTACAAAAATGAGGTCAAAATAAAAATCAAAGATGGCGCCGACAAAATTTTTTGGCTTTTCCGTCATGGGTGTCGTTTTCATGGTTTTTGGGGTCGCTGATTACGAAAATGAGGTCAAAATGAAAATCCAAGATGGCGCCGACGAAAATTTTTGATTTTTCCGTCATGGGTGTCGTTTTCATGGTTTTTGGGGTCGCTAATTACGAAAATAAGGTCAAAATAAAAATCCAAGATGGCGCCGACAAAAATTTTTGTTTTTTCGTCATGGGTGTCGTTTTCATGGTTTTTGGGGTCGCTGATTACGAAAATGAGGTCAAAATAAAAATCCAAGATGGCGCCGACAAAAATTTGTTTTTTCTGTCATGGGTTTCGTTTTCATGGTTTTTGGGGTCGCTGATTACGAAAATGAGGTCAAAATGAGGTCAGTGGGTCGTCATAGGGGCGGATTTTTAGGAGTTGGAGTATACGCTTAGGGGCACTATGAGCAGCAAAAAAATCAGAAAAAAAAGTTTTAGTTTAAAATAATTTTCGGGACTTAAATTAATAATATTTTATACTAATGTAATATTTTTTTGTGTAACTGGTAAATAAATGAAAAAAATAAAAAATAAAAATAATTTTCCTGATTTTTTTTTTTTTGTTGACCTTGACCATAGAAATTATTTAGGTTCTGCAAACCATGGTCCTACGACAAACCGTTTCAGAGTTATGGTCCTACGAATTTTACTTCGTTTCATCTAGAATGCTCTATATTTCCAAAATGGTAGCTCGGATGAAAACTTTTTCAGGAAAAGAATTGATGGCTCAGCCAAATACCAGCTTGCCACACTTGACTCTGTAGAGCGCAGAGCCAGGAGGCTAATTGGTGACGAAAAGCTGGTTAACAAGCTACATAGCCTGGCCCACCGTCGCAAAGTCGCATGTCTGTCGGTCTTCTACAGGCTGTACTTCGGGGAGTGTGCGCAAGAGCTCCACGAGCTGATCCCACCATCTCCCTTCTTCCATCGGGAGACTAGACGTACTGCAGGGTACCACCGATACCTAGTCGACATTCCACATATTCGAACGAAGCGCTTTGCTGGGTCCTTTATTATGCGCACAGCCAAGGAGTGGAATTCCCTGCCTGCGTCGGTTTTTCCGAGTTCATATAACCCTGATCTGTTTAAGTCGCGAGTAAACAGGCTTCTACTGGGTAAGCTCGTTCCATCGTCGACATCATCTATGCCCTTAGGGCAAGATTGAAGTCAAGAGCAAGCCCATTTATAATAAAAAAAAAAAAAAAAAAAAAAAATTGTTGTTCTAGTCGACAACTATGAGATGATATAAAAAAACCGCGACAAAGTGAGAGAAAAAGAAAAATTTAAAAAATTTCTAAGTGTCGGTCGATCTTTCACCTTGTGTATCCTTAGGGGCACAGAATTTAGTAAAATTTTCAGAAGTTTTTTTTTTTTCAGGATTTCGGCTATTTTTATTGCAGCATCTTATTAACCTGGTTCATAGAAACCATTTAAGCTCCGAGACACATTATGGTCCTACGACGCACCGTTTCCGAGTTATGGTCCTACGAATTTTTCTTCGTTTTATCTAGAACGCTATATATTTCCAAAATGGTGCGTCGTAGGACCATGTGTCTCGTGTGTCAAGGTGAAAGAACGACCGACAGAAAATTTTTGCAAATATTTCTTTTCTCTCTCTTTGTCGCGGTTTTTTTTACACCATCTGATAGTTTTTGACTAGAGCAACAATTCTTTTCCAGAAAAGGTTTTCATCCGAGCTACCATTTTGGAAATATAGAGCGTTCTAGATAAAACGAAGTAAAATTCGTAGGACCACAACTCGGAAACGGTGCGTCGTAGGACCATGTGTCTCAGAACTTAAATGGTGTCAATGAACCAGGTTAACAAGATGCTGCAATAAAAATAGCCGAAATCTTGAAAAAAAAAACTTCAGAAAATGTTACTGTTGTGCCCCGAAAATTTTTGCAAATATTTCTTTTCTCTCTCTTTGTCGCGGTTTTTTACACCATCTCATAGTTTTTGACTAGAGCAACAATTCTTTTCCAGAAAAGGTTTTCATCCGAGCTACCATTTTGGAAATATAGAGCGTTCTAGATAAAACGAAGTAAAATTCGTAGGACCATAACTCGGAAACGGTGCGTCGTAGGACCATGAGTCTCGGAACTTAAATGGTTTCAATGGACCAGGTTAACAAGATGCTGCAATAAAAATAGCCGAAATCTTGAAAAAAAAAAACTTCTGAAAATTTTACTGTTGAGCCCCGAAAATTTTTGCAAATATTTCTTTTCTCTACCTTTGTCGCGGTTTTTTTTACACCATCTCATAGTTTTTGACTAGAGCAACAATTCTTTTCCATAAAAGGTTTTCATCCGAGCTACCATTTTGGAAATATAGAGCGTTCTAGATAAAACGAAGTGAAATTCGTAGGACCATAACTCGGAAACAGTGCGTCGTAGAACCATGCGTCTCAGAACTTAAATGGTTTCAATGAACCAGGTTAACAAGGATGGATCTTGGATTTTAATTTATTTAGAGCTCATTTTCGTAATCAGCGACCCCGAAAACCATGAAAACGACACCCATGACGAAAAAAAACAAAAATTTTTGTCGGCGCCATCTTGGATTTTCATTTCGACCTCATTTTCGTAATCAGCGACCCCAAAAACCATGAAAACGACACCCATGACGAAAAATCCAAAAATTTTCGTCAGCGCCATCTTGGATTTTTATTTTGACCTCATTTTCGTAATCAGCGACCCCAAAAACCATGAAAACGATACCCATGACGGAAAAAACAAAAATTTTCGTCGCCGCCATCTTGGATTTTCATTTTGACTTCATTTTCGTAATCAGCTACCCCAAAAACCATGAAAACGATACCCATGACGGAAAAAACAAATTTTTGTCGGCGCCATCTTGGATTTTCATTTTGACTTCATTTTCGTAATCAGCTACCCCAAAAACCATGAAAACGATACCCATGACGGAAAAAACAAAAATTTTTGTCGGCGCCATCTTGGATTTTCATTTCGACCTCATTTTCGTAATCAGCGACCCCAAAAACCATGAAAACGACACCCATGACGAAAAAATCAAAAATTTTCGTCGGCGTCATCTTGGATTTTCATTTTGACCTCATTTTCGTAATCAGCGACCCCAAAAACCATGAAAACGACACCCATGACGGAAAAACCAAAAATTTTCGTCGGCGCCATCTTGGATTTTCATTTTGACCTCATTTTCGTAATCAGCTACCCCAAAAACCATGAAAACGATACCCATGACGGAAAAAACAAAAATTTTTGTCGGCGCTATCTTTGATTTTTATTTTGACCTCATTTTCGTAATCAGCGACCCCAAAAACTACGAAAACGACACCCATGACTGAAGAACTAAAAATTTTCGTCGGCGCCATTTTGGATTTTCATTTCGACCTCATTTTCGTAATCAGCGACCCCAAAAACCATGAAAACGACACCCATGACGGAAAAATTAAAAATTTTCGTCGGCGCCATCTTGGATTTTCATTTTGACCTCATTTTCGTAATCAGCGACCCCAAAAACCATGAAAACGACACCCATGACGGAAAAACCAAAAATTTTGTCGGCGCCATCTTGGATTTTCATTTCGACCTCATTTTCGTAATCAGCGACCCCAAAAACCATGAAAACGACACCCATGACGGAAAAGCCAAAAATTTTCGTCGGCGCCATCTTTGATTTTTATTTTGACCTCATTTTCGTAATCAGCGACCCCAAAAACCATGAAAACGATACCCATGACGGAAAAAACAAATATTTTGTCGGCGCCATCTTGGATTTTCATTTCGACCTCATTTTCGTAATCAGCGACCCCAAAAACCATGAAAACGACACCCATGACTGAAGAACCAAAAATTTTCGTCGGCGCCATTTTGGATTTTAATTTTGAGCTCATTTTCGTAATCAGCGACCCCAAAAACCATGAAAACGACACCCATGACGGAAAAACCAAAAATTTTGTCGGCGCCATCTTGGATTTTCATTTCGACCTCATTTTCGTAATCAGCGACCCCAAAAACCATGAAAACGACACCCATGACGGAAAAGCCAAAAATTTTCGTCGGCGCCATCTTTGATTTTTATTTTGACCTCATTTTCGTAATCAGCGACCCCAAAAACCATGAAAACGATACCCATGACGGAAAAAACAAATATTTTGTCGGCGCCATCTTGGATTTTCATTTCGACCTCATTTTCGTAATCAGCGACCCCAAAAACCATGAAAACGTCACCCATGACGATAAAACAAAAATTTTTGTCGGCGCCATCTTGGATTTTCATTTCGACCTCATTTTCGTAATCAGCGACCCCAAAAACCATGAAAACGACACCCATGACGGAAAAATTAAAAATTTTCGTCGGCGCCATCTTGGATTTTCATTTTGACCTCATTTTCGTAATCAGCTACCCCAAAAACCATGAAAACGATACCCATGACGGAAAAAACAAAAATTTTTGTCGGCGCCATCTTTGATTTTTATTTTGACCTCATTTTCGTAACCAGCGACCCCAAAAACTATGAAAACGACACCCATGACTGAAGAACCAAAAATTTTCGTCGGCGCCATTTTGGATTTTAATTTTGAGCTCATTTTCGTAATCAGCGACCCCAAAAACCATGAAAACGACACCCATGACGGAAAAACCAAAAATTTTGTCGGCGCCATCTTGGATTTTCATTTCGACCTCATTTTCGTAATCAGCGACCCCAAAAACCATGAAAACGACACCCATGACGAAAAAAACAAAAATTTTTGTCGGCGCCATCTTGGATTTTCATTTCGACCTCATTTTCGTAATCAGCGACCCCAAAAACCATGAAAACGACACCCATGACGAAAAAAACTAAAATTATTGTCGGCGCCATCTTGGATTTTCATTTCGACCTCATTTTCGTAATCAGCGACCCCAAAAACCATGAAAACGACACCCATGACGAAAAATCCAAAAATTTTCGTCAGCGCCATCTTGGATTTTTATTTTGACCTCATTTTTGTAATCAGCGACCCCAAAAACCATGAAAACGACACCCATCACGGAATAACCAAAAATTTTCCTGGCCGCCATCTTGGATTTTCATTTTGACCTCATTTTCGTAATCAGCGACCCCAAAAACCATCAAAACGACACCCATGACGGAAACACCTAAAATTTTCCCAGCCGCCTTCTTGGATTTGTTTTTTCTCGAAAGATTCATAAAAGTGAATATTTCTATGCATCATTCGAAAGATTCCCCATTATTTCTAAAATAAAGATTTCTATAATTTTTTATCGACTAGTAAAGTATCATTTACGAATAAACTTTATAGTAAGGTTGCGCAAAGCGTTCCTTTCCAACATAGAACATGACTACAATTTTATTTTATCATAATAAATTACAAGAATACTTACCTACGTTTAAACTGTTGACAACCTCTGGTCTACCTGTATTCGTATACGTAACTCACACTAATGCGCGCGGGAGCGCGAGCGACATAGGTCCGTCCTCCACGAGCCCTCAGGCGTTACTGAGCGTATGGCGGCCGTACATCTAGTAATAAGGCATTATTTTGGAAAATCGTAATAAAAAAATGAGACGGCGTAAAATTCCAAAAAAATATAATTAGGGAAGGTAAAGTGTTGTACTATAAGTATGTCTATTTTTTTTTTGTTAATTTTGTCTTTATCCTATGTTTAAACCATATTTAAAACGCATAAATTTTAGCTCAGTATTGCTTTTGAATATCCTTTTTTTTTGCTGCGATTCCATTTATATCTCAATTCTAATCAGGACAAAAACTTCAGGACTATATAACCAGTATTTTGACATTTTTTTCAGATTTTTCTGTGTAGCCAATTTGTCACAAGTAGCAGGGAAAAACCAGATGTTTTACGTTTGCTCGAAATTGGGTGTCGGAAAATTGCTATTTCTCGAAATATTAACATTCAAAACGAAATTCTAATCAGGACATAAACTAAAACAAAGTCAGATTTATAATTTTTCATTGAAATATTATGCCTTTCTCTATAAATAAGACGTGTCCAGGACTTGTAAAAGTACGTATTTTCGGCAAATCGCCCAAAGTTTGTGACAAGAAGATTCTAATGTCTGTCTGTTATAGGCACTATCTTAGTCACTAATGCCTACATTGAATCAGACGGTATAATAAAAAAAATGGAAAAAAAACATTTCCAAAAACACACTAAAAAGACTTTCGGAAGTCGGTGGCAAAATTCAATGAAAAAACAAAGTCAAATAATCATCATCATCATCATCATCATCAGCCTATAATGTTCCCACTGCAGGGACTCAGGCCTCCTCTCTAAGAGAGCTTATAATCCACCACGCGGGCCCAGTGCGGATTGGTAGACGTCACATGTCTTCGAATATTTTAGTTCTAAGACATGCCGGTTTCCTTACGATGTTTTCCTTCACCAAAAGTCAAATAATAAACAAAGTAAAATAATTTTAGACGGTTAATACCGTCAAACAACGACTTACAATAAATGCTATGGATCCTCGATCGTTTTATTATTTAAATTACTTAACATTTAAATTGACATAAAATTAAATAAATTTATCTACTTACGTAAAGTTCAGACGGTAGTCATGCAATAAAAAACACAATAAAATTGATTTGTGATAATATTATTAGGTATCGATAAAAGCAAATCGGTTTCATGTGACAATTTATTTATAGAAATAAATAAATATGGTAATATGGTATGGCATCTAAATCTATTTTAAAATTGTAAAGTAATTCTGAGTAAGTAAGGGAAAACCCTAGATCCTGCCAGGGCTGCGGGTTGCTCGAAAGAAATACCGCGGCCCCGGACACAAAGGGTGGAACATGGGTGGTTTTTAGTCGGTAGAAGTCTGACACTCCCTTCCACTCCACCCAGAGCGGGGGGAGTCATTTGATGATTTTTGAATACAGCTTTTTCCGAGCCGCAGCTTCTTCTATTTGACGAAAAAGACATTCAATAAAAAAAATGAATAGTAGGTAGCTAAACCTACCTTGTTCTGGGGCATTTTGTAGAGAGGGTGGTTAACTAGATAGCTGATCGCTTACTTGATCACTCTCTGAGCAACCTGCCTTGTTGCCTTGTGTTTTACTAACATGAGCTAAAAGTTATTGTATTTTTCTTTTTACTAACAAGATGGAATGTATAGTTGTCCGAAAATGAATAATAAAAATAATGAACAAATTGAATTTTACGAGTTATCCTCCTATCCTGGCTTTCATTTTAAATGAACATTCGAAAACTTGACCACAAAACTTTAGCCACAAAATACAACGTTTTTAAAAATAAAATTTTAATGTTATAAAACTGGTACCTAAATATATAATTTGACTTTTAAATATTATATACTCGTCGTCAAAGCATGTCTCAAGGGCGTCCAGATGTGACGTCATAGTCGCCTGCGCAGGTTCGTCGATTGAGATTTAGAAGATTTGAAAATATATTAAACGTCAAAGATAGCTTTAGAAGTAGTTTTATTATATTTAGAGACTGCCTCTTTGGTCTAGTGGTGGCCATCGGGACTGGTAAGCTTGGGGTCCTGGGCTCGTTTCCCGGGTTTAGCTAAGTTGTTGTTGGATTTTTATGCAAGCTAACCAGAGTTAATACAGTGAAACTTGGTTAACTGGGACCTGGATAAGTGAGAAACCTCGAGCTATAACTGGAACTCATACTGGGGTCCCATGAGACAGATTTGGATATCTGAGACACTGGGTAAGTGGAATACCTCTATAAGTGAGACAAATTTTCAGGTCCAAACACCATACAATGTACAACTGCATTCTGACAAATAAATAAATTCTAATTCTAATTCCCTTATTGGAGGTCTCACTTAACCAGGTTTCACTGTATATATTGAAACGAATCACCAACGAGGCTGGTAACTACATAGCCTTTTTCCAACTATGCTGGGGTCGGCTGCCAGTCTAACCGGATGCAGCTGAATACCAGTATTTTACATGGAGCGACTGCCTAACGAGGCAGCATTATCTATACATTAAAAAACAAATATTTCAACGCAAGTTCATTTCTCACGTATTCAAAGAAATACTCGTTGATTGATCATGACTGGGTTCTCACAATATTTTCCGCTAATATTTCTTAGAATTATACATGTATTCGTATAACGATAATTTTATGATGATGCCTATCGGAATTTATGTTAGAAATAACAACTTTAACTACATTTACACAATTAGATTCCTCGAATTGATTGATGGCTAGCAGAAACCTTGAAATATATTCAGATCTTTAAAGAGAACTATACTTATTATTATTATAAACAAGTAAAAATTGCTAATTTATTATTATTTAGCTCGAGGTTTCTGAATGATTACACTCTTTAAATAAAAAAAAAAATTAAAACCCAACCAGCTGTAATTAAACTGTTTATGTGAAGTCGTAAAAGGATCATCAATACCTACTGATACTTTCACCTGTGCCATCATCACCATATTGCTGGCTTGGCAAAGGCCGCTCCTCATGACTTCCAATTTTTTGGATCCAGGGCCAATGTGGCCCACTGGTGGTATTCTCCAGCTCGTCTCGCCATCAACATACTTTAATAATATGCTAAACTAGTTGATGCCCGCGCGGCATCCCTCGCCCGCCTGGATGTCGGACATCGCGACACATGGGAACCTATTCCAGAGATAAATTATTCTAACTATACTAAAACCTTCCTTGAAAACCACTCTATTCATTGGTGAAAACAGCATTAAAATTGGTGCAGTGGACTTTGTTTTATAGTATGTAGTGATAGCAGCGGTGGCCCAGTGGTGTCGGCCCCGACTTACGAACGGTAGGTCGTGGGTTCGAACCAAGGCAGGCGCATTACTTTGTGTAATTTATTTCATCATAGCTGCTCTCAAAACGGTGAAGGAAAAAGGTCTTAGAACCAAGAAATTCGAAGACATGTGACATCCGCCAATCCGCACTGGGCCCGCGTGGTGGATTATATTGTGCCCATCCCTCTCCTAGAGAGGAGGCCTGAGTCCCTGCAGTGGGAATATTAATAGGCTGTTGATGATGATGATGTAGTGATAGTGATAATACACTGGAAAACAAATAAAAATCTCTCTCTTTAAAACTCCTTCTCCCTATAAAAAACACACAAATATACAACAAAAAAAAATGTACCCATAAATCTTCATGTTCAAACTAAATTCTTCTTTTTTCAGTTATCTTCAGATCCATCGCAGAAACGAAGGGATAAAACGTAACCTCTATCAGGCTATGTCTGAAACATCTCAACGACACAGACAAAGCCAAGGAGAGGCTAGGTCAAAGTCCCTTTGATGAGCAGAGGTCCATGGTCCCAGAGGTTCATGGTCCCAGATTTCCGTGGTCCCAGAGGTTCATGGTCCTAGAGGTCCATGGTCCCAGAGTTCCATGGTCCATGTTGTCAGAGGTCCAGGTTACCAGAAGTCCATGGTCCATGTTCTTAGTAAACTGCAATGTCTTGATCTTCGTGGTCTTCAGAATACACTTGACAAAAAGCTTCTAAAATAAGTACATTATCATTTACTATGATACCGACTGATGACGGACATTAAAATTAATGAGAATTTAATCAAGGAAGAAAGTCAAAACTCCACGTTTACACATTAAGTAATAATTCGTTCATATAGTATCAGAAGTTGTATCTCAGTCAAATCAAGACACGTTAGTACAGCATTTTATAAAATCTAACCCAAGTATGGATTCCCCCTTTAATAATAATATGTAATAATAATAATCTTTCAGTAGTATTTCAGGACTACAATTAAAAAATGCTTTTTAAAAAGAGTCTTTGGTCAACTGGACCCACTCGAACTGGACCCATGAGTTCAGTCGAACAAATCACATTTTTTTTTAAATTGCCAAAATAAAGAAACAATATAAGCCATTCATGTTGTATCATCATTCATCATCATCATTTCAGCCAAAAGACGTCCACTGCTGGACATAGGCCTCCCCCAGGCGTCGCCACATTGACCAGTCCCGTGCGTCTCTCATCCAGCGGGTTCCTGCAACCTTGACCAGGTCATCGGTCCACCTAGTGGGAGGCCTTCCAACGCAACGTCTTCCGGTTCGCGGTCGCCATTCCAGAACTTTTCGGCCCCATCGGCCATCCGTTTCATGTTGTATATAGGGTGGTAATTATTGACCGATTTATGTTCGCCCAATAGGTCAAAACATTGTACTGAACATATGATTTTTTTTTCATGATTTCAGTTTTGATCACGTTGAAAGTTTTGTTTTTCAAAATGTTTACGTTGAAAAGGTGAGTACAATCACATTTTCAAGTATCCGTTACTAATTACCAGCCATCCTATAAAAGCCCACAGGGGTCCATAATTTTTATGAATAGACCGTACTAGGATAAGGAAATTACCACAAAACACTTAAAAAGTCACGGATCATTAATAATGATTCATTATGTACACGCTTAATTCCAAAACCATCAGACCGATGTCAATGAAATTATGTGTATGTGAACTTCCAACTACAGCTATGTGAATTATAAGGACAGTTTAAACTTTAAACACTATAGATGGCGCCTGGCACGGCCAGCCAAAATCTGTGGATGACTGGTTGTCAGAATTGTGGACCACTGACTACCTGTAACGACTGCCAAAGATCTATATGTGGCAGCCGGGACCAACAGCTTAACGTGCTTTCCGAGAAACTAGGTATGTAATGATGGTCACCAATCCTCGGACCGACCTAAGTAAGCACTGCTTAATCTTGGAGATAGACCCGTGTGGCTGTAATTAATAAGACACGAGCTTCTTACTAGCAGTTACTAAATCTAAATAGTAATAACATGAGTGTTTTAAAATGGAATGCAGACATATTAATATGATTGATTTTTATTTAGATTGCAGTCGTGACTGACTGTATGTCACGAGTTTCATTTTGTTAATTTCATTGATTTAATTATCCTTGCATAATTTTAATAAGTAGTACAGTAATTTGATTTCTCTGACTTTGCGAGCCACGAACACCAATCTATCTATCTATATAAATAAAAAGAGAAGTCCTGACTGACTGACTCTTCAACGCCCAGCCCAAACCCTTGGACCTAGAAAGCTGAAATTTTGCACAGAGGTTCCCTTTATAATGTAGACAAGGAATAAGGAAGGATTTTCCGAAATTCAAACCCTAAGGGAGTTAAATAGGGGATGAAAGTTTGTATGGAAAACCGTCATTTTCACGCGGGCCGCTGGCAAAAGCTAGTATACAAACTTAGCAACGTTTAATTAGAAGCAAGTCACCTACTGTATTGATTTAATTTTCATGTTACGTTATAACGAAACTACTGTTAGTTTTATTCACACACTATCCTCAGTCACAAGGTATAATAACTTATAGTCGGTGCTGCGGGTTGTTCGAAAGAGATACCGCGGCCTCGACACAGAGGGCTAAGAAGGAACATGGGTGGTTTTTAGTCAGTAGAAGTCTGACACTGCCTTTTGCTCTGCCCAAGAGCGGGACGGGTTATTTGATGATTTTCCACCCGCTAAAAAAAAAGGCTTAAGGACGCGTTTACGGATTCTCGCGGTAATTTGTTTTTTTTTTAGTTATGCTACTACAAATATTTTGTGTTCGTAGAGCTATGATTTTCAACACGAAGTGCAGCTAAAAAACGACACAGGTTCCACCCACAACGGTGGCAGAGCGCAGATTAAGTTTTACATTTAAAATTTTTGCGTAATTTATCATGACAGTGACCGCTAAAATGAACCTTATTGCAATCGTTTAAGATTCATCCGGAATAGCAAAAAATGAGAAATAATAAGTTTCGGTTTTCATTTTTTCTGCGACTATTCATAGCATTTAGCTTAAAAAAGATTCCCATTATTAAAAATTGAGTATATTTGCCTACAAGTATTTTTAGAAATCGTAAAATATGTTAATAATAGCACAAAAAATGTTCCTAAACTCAACCCGGTGTCGTTAATTTTGTGGAAAATGGCAACGTAAGATCGATTTTACATTATCAAAGACTAAAATTTTCAATATTATAGTTCCCATTATTTGAAGATGAAGAACCAATCTATACGAGGTAGTTATTAGTTATATTCGATTTTTTGAGTTATGACATAAAATGTACCGAAAAAACAGCATAATTTTGCCTGATTTGAGAACGCGCCCTTAAGCTTGTGAAAGACTGTCCATTCCAAAGTGTAGATTTCTACGAAAAGAAGAAACTCCATGGACTTAAAAGAACCTTCAAAGCCTGTATTGATGAAAGCCCCACGACCCAACATATAAACTTAGTGAGAACATATATAAAAACTAATTTGAAAACGTTTTGTGATCAAACACTTCTACTAATTACTAACAAAAATCTAAGAAAATTCGATGGTTCAAAAGATTTCAACGCGCTTTAATTTTTATATTGCATTTTGTTTGATCCACCCTGTTGGTCTAGTGGTTAGTGACCCTAACTGCTATGCCGGAGGTCGTGGGTTCGATTCCCACCCAGGACAATGTTTGTGTGATGAGCACGATCATTTGTTCTGTGTCTGGGTGTAATTTATCTATAATATGTATGTATTTAGAAATATATAAGTATGTTTATCAGTTGTCTAGTACCCATAACACAAGCTCTGCTTAGCTTGGGACTAGATGGCGTTGTGTGATAGTTGTGGAATATTATTATTATTATTATTATTTGATGTTAATTTTACTATTGTGTGTGTATTTGTCTGTATGTGTCCTGTATGATTTTATCTGTTTACTAACATTATTTTAAATGTAATTACTAACAATTTTATGGATATTGTATGTCTGAAACAAATAAATGAATTGAATTGAATTGAATTTAATTTTTCACTTTTTTTCATTCGTCATCATACGAGTAGTTCGCTGATGATGATTATCGTCTGCATATATCCTTTTTAGAATTATGTTCGGGTTGGCTTTTCTAACCGGATGCAGCTGAATACCAGTATTTTACATGGAGCGACTGCCTATCTGACCTCCACAACCCAGTTAATACTGGGTAATACGATAACCCTTGGTAAGACTGGTTGGTACATGGTAGTACTGTAAATCATCATCATGATTTCAGCCAAAAGACGTCCACTGCTGGACATAGGCCTCCCCCGCCGCCCCACCGCTGGATGAGAGACGCACGGGACCGGTCAATGTGGCGACACACATTGACCGGTCCCGTGCGTCTCTCATCCAGCGGTTTCCTGCAACCTTGACCAGGTCATCGGTCCACCTAGTGGGAGGCCTTCGAACGCAACGTCTTCCGGTTCGCACTGTATATAAATGGTAGCACTGTAAATAGCAAAATGTAAATACGTTACAAATTTAGTACTAGTAAACTGTTTGGATACACTATTAGGCACTCTACACACATGGGTACACACTTGTATCAATAACAATAGTAGTTTCGTCACGTGGTAGTTTGCGTTTTACATCTCAGGCAAATTAATTTTTCACGGCTTCTCGTAAAATATTATTTTCATATTTTGAACATATTATATTTAAATATTTTTTAACATATAATATTTTTGAACATATATTTTTATTTATTTATTTTGAAAACTAGCTTTTGCCCGCAACTTCGTTCGCGTGGAATAGTGACTTCCGGCAGATTTTTGGTTTATCTCGCGAAAAAAAAAAACTTTCCTATGTCCTTTCTCAAGTTCCAAACTATGTCTGTACCAAATTTCATCAAAATCCGTTCAGCCGTTTAGGCGTGAAAGAGTAACCAGACAGACAGAGTTACTTTCGCATTTATAATATTAGTATGCATTTGGAACAGGTCATTAAAATTTTATCGTTCCACCTTCAACGGACATTTTCATCTAATTCTGCACATCAATTAATAAGAATAAATAAAAAGATGACTTTTTTCAATATTTCTTGCAAAAAAATCTTATACAAGGGTTTAAAAGGGAGTTAAAGTTTGTATGGGGAATTTTACTGATGTAATATCCCATTCTGTACTGGGCCCGCGTGGTGGATTATAGCCCATCCCTCTCCTAGAGAGGAGGCCTGAGTCCCTGCAGTGGGAACATTATAGGCTGATGATGATGATGATGAATACCCCATCGAGCTCCCGGCATGTAATAAACTAAATATTTTAGAAAAAAACTCAATATCAACTATAAATCAACTGATTCCACATTTTGACCGCGAAGTATTGCACATTTAGTAGGAGTCAGCAGTTTTTTGTAATTAAAAACTATTAAATAATGTAACAAGAAACTATAAAAGGGCATCCAAAACCTGCTCCTCCTTTTTGGAATTAGTTATGAAATCTTCTAAACGTCTGTGTTCCTTCCACTTTATTTATTAAATGTATTTTTTTGGAAACCATGATATTCTTTGAATATACTAAAAAAAAAAAAATGTGGCACTCGGAGACTACCGCGGTAAAGCTATTGCATAGCATTTTTTATCAACTTATGCAAATAATTAATTATTTAATTTGACAACCTCAATTGACAACCTTGTTATTTTCCGTAACCATAGCAACCTGGTTGAATGATTTTCGTTACGGAATTTCTGGATTCGCTCTCCACGCTCAAGGCCCGCGATAGAAGCTATGCAATAGCTTAAAAATGGGATGTTAACCAAGCGACACATTAACGTTTTTTTCTATTTCACCATATAACCAACGAAAACGTGTAAGGTAAACGTAAACGTGTAAGTACCTGTGTGACTGTGTGGTTGAACGAACTTTTATGGCGTTTTCATTGATATGTTACCTACTCGGTGGAAGGTCACCGGAATAATAAAATCTTGTTTATTCTAACAATTTTGGTACTCATGAAGATGTTACCTCTGTCTGGTTTTAAGATATAATAGTTTTATGTATAGAATAAGAATCTTTAGGTGTAGACATATCACATACATGTCACTATGTTCGTATATGTTAATCTCCGGAACCAGTTTACCGATTTCAATTATATTTAATTTATTAAAATATTTTTTTTTTTTTAATTTTTTATTATTATTTTTTTTTATTATATTTTGAGAATGGTGGTTCTAGCTTCAACGATAAGATCATTTTGGAAACCATCGGTGGTGCTATTGGTAGTAACTTGCACCAGTGACAAGTGTGATAGCCTAAGAGCGCATGCTACCTCAGATTAGCAACCCTATTTGTGGTGGTTCAAACTTCGCTTTAAATACTGTTAGACTAAAGTTCTAATCAGCTTGCACTACAAAGCAGTTGTTACGTCTTTCACTGCGACCGAATAGTGCGAAATTTGTGGTATTTTGCGATTTACAAAAAAACTATATATTGGACTAAAAAAGTAAATCACTATGACTTTAATATGTTGCTTGTAGAATTATTTTCTCTGTGAGAGGGAATTGGCTATAATCCACCACCCGGTCCCAGTGCGGGTCATAATTATGTTTTCTTTGGTTGTAGAACATACCGGTTTTCTCACGATATTTTCTTTCACCGAGAGAAGGGTTTGTAAATCTTACTAAGTTCTGTAAATTGGTTTTAATAAATACACGTCACATCATATTAAGCATGTTTTCAACTAAATGGGGCTGATGTTTCGTACCTGACTACTCTTAGAAGAAACCGCTGAAACAAATTCAGAGTTCATATTATTCAAGTCATTTATGAAGATTTCCCGTTTATAGCCCACCCCTCTCCTAGAGAGGACGCCCTTGCAGTGGGAACATCATACTATGCAGATAGTGTCTGAGATGGTTTTTTTAAGAAAGCACCACACACATTTACAGTGGATCTGTCCAGCAGGGCTATTGCGTCTCTTTTAATGACAGTGGATATCGTATAGTGCCTATCAAATAACTGTCAAATGGTGAGTTTTTAAGAAAAAAATGTACCAAACCATAACCAATTTACAGCTAATCTATGGACACTTTAGGTTAGCCACTGTCATTAAAAGATACGCAATAGCCCTGCAGTCAGTGCAAGCATTTGTCAGTGATCGTGTAGGTAGTTTGACTCATACTTTTATTTGTAACTAGCCAAATTATTCTCATTGTTTTACATATTATTATTTAAGTATGATCTATGAGTAGGTACATCTACATTTAGTGACATATTATTATTTTTTCGCTAAACAACACGTATATAAATTAAGTGTGTATTAAACCATTTTATGTTACATAATGTGGATCCAAAGCCAAAATCGATAAACACATCAAAACGAAACAACTGTTGACGAACAGTCCAATGGCGAATTGGTCGTAGGAGAACGGTTGCGGATTCAAATAAACGCGTCAATCGAGTTAGTAGTTTGGAGTTCTAAGAACACAAACAAGCAGACAGTAATACGAGAAACATTGCTAGAAAATAAATATCGATTAAGCTAATTTATCTTGCAGTATGTATGTACCGGTAGAGGCGGTAGACCAATTATAGACTGCCTCATTGGTCGAGTGGTATTGTATTTTTATGTAATTTTGCCTGTTAGACTAACAAGACGATAGCCATATACAAAATATAGTCGCTTCATATCTTTTAGATAGCCAAAAACCATAAAAGGAACACTAACCTCGAAGCCAAAAAAACCAGTGCCATCTATTATCAAGTTACAAAACTATAAAACCAGTATAAAAATCTAATAAAACATAATAATTAAATCAATTCAGGATTTGCCTGCCTCTCTACCTGATTATCATATATTAATAATAACCATTCTTAGTTGACATTCACGCCAGGCCAGCCGGTTTTCCCCCGAGGGGCCTCTAGTTTGTATGGTTCAAGGGGGGCAGGGTATGTCTAGAAGAACTGGTTGGAGTTGTGATAGCAACCACTCAAGGTTTTCTAGTATTTTTCCATGCAAACCGCGTTTTTTTTACATTCTTAGTATTATTCTTTGATTTCTTGAAGTTGTCTCGTTTTCATTCTTTTTATTTTATTGTGAGATGACTAGTAGCATTTTGTTTAATTGTTTAAATTGGTTTATTAATTTATCTATCAAGACAGTGGTTCGAAAATCTGACATGCAGTCTTACCACCTAGACCTAGAATTTAGTAACAACTTAAAAAAAGACATTGGAAGCTTATTAAACGGTATGGTGTCTAGATTTGTATCTGTTACAAGGCAACATGGCCCACTCCTATAAGGGTGCAAGCTGGAGCTTCTTAGATTAGGATTAAATTAACATCGATGGTCCTCTTCTTCTTCTTATCGTGTAGGGCTGTAGGCAGTAAGGTCTAACGACCCTACACACCCTATTGTCGGAGTTTCTAAACCGCCGCCGCAAGGGCCTCTGACATGGTTTGACGACCGCCATTTGGCGGCCGGGACCACCGGCTTATACGTGCTTTCCGAAGCACGGAACCATCTTTTTATCAGACAATCAGGTGATTCAAGCCTGCAATGTCCTAACCAAACTGGAAACAACTTCACAAAGTATGCTTCCCGTGGTAATCGAACCCACGCCCACCGGGTCACAAGGCAACGCCTAAACAACTCGACCACGGAGGCAGTTATACTTCGATGGTTGTACAATACAATCCCACACTGATCTACCAATTGGTTAAAAAAATGAATTTCGTGGCCTACCCGTGGGTGCTTAACGACATAGCATTACAGCTGGCGACATTTGAATACACCTCTGATTAACCTTTCATCATTTCCTTTCCTTTTAAGTTTTCTTTCTTTCTTTTTTTTTCGTACCAAGTCTATAATGTTCCCACTGAAGGGACTCAGGCCTCCACTCTAGGAGAGGGATGGGAATCCACCACGCGAGCCCAGTGCGGGTCGGTAGATAAGATAATAATAATATTTATTTGACACAAACATAAGTTACATTTATACAGATATACAGTACAGTTTCTAATTTTCTTAATTTTATGTTGAAGGCATCTGTGTCTGAACTAGATAAAAATATCTGTATCTCAGACATCAGTCATCAGATGTCACATGTCTTAGATTTTTTTGGTTCTAAGACATGCTAGTTTTTGCACCATGTTTTCCTTCACCGTTTTTGAGAGCATTGGTGATGAAATAAATAACACAAAATAATGCGCCTGACTGGGTTCGAACATGGTTTGAACCCACGACTCACCCCGAAACTTTATAGGCGTGATATTATACAAAGTATGAATATAGAAGCGAGTCAGAAAAATACGTTTGTCCCGAACACAACTAGGTACATACCTAGTTATTGTTATATTTTAGAGTTAGATTGTAAACTAGATTAAATTAACACTTGTAGACTAAGCTAATACTCGTATTGAAAGAGGCCACTATGTTGTAGCGAGGTCAGGGTGCTTACTCTGGAATATAATTCCGATAGATCGACATTGGTCAAACGTCAGTTGGTTGAGTTAAACGTCAGGGATTGGCTAGACTCAGTCCGCCTTATTACAAAAGGTAGTTAAACCTGGTTTTACTTAGACCTGGTTTATCTCGCATGCTGTCACTTTCTTTTGAATATTATTGAAGTGAGACAACATGCGAGATAAACCAAGTCTAAGTTAAACCAGGTTTAACTACGTTTTGTAATAAGGCGGAGTGAGTCCAGCCAATCGCTGACGTTTGACTGACAATTCCAATGTCGATCTATCGGAATTATATTCGAGAGTAAGCACACAGGTCTGAATTGATGACCTTACTTCTTGAACTTAAGACTTAACTGCCACTTTACAATAACTGCCAATCGGGACGATATTTAGGTTAAACCGAAAGCCGACCCCAACTTAGCCTTTTCCCAACTAAAAGACTCGGCAGATGATGACTTGATACTATGTCATATTATGAGATAACTAGTATCAAAGTTCTTGAAGACGTAATATCGTTATTGCACGCTGCATGATAATTTTTAGATGTATACAGATTTGGTTATGAGATTCCTACCAACAATATACAATACCTCCTTTATGTTTTTGGCCTTCGCATTGGCGCGAGTTTTGCACAGTGCGAATGTACGACCTACGCCAAAACATAGTACATTCAGTGCCCAACAATATCTGACCCCTCTACTCAAACCAAGCGCCCTCTTCTTTATATGAGGGGTCAAGTAATGCGGGGCACTGACTGTGCTATGAGAACAAAAAACCCATTAGTTTTAAAGTGTAATTTTGTTATTGGACTGGTAGAATTTAAAATGGGTTGTTCCCACTAGTTCTATGATCTTGTATCACCTACAATTGTAGGACTATGGGGACAAAGTATTCCTATTAGTTCTATAGTAGAACTGATCAGTAAAACTAGTGGGAATGAACCTTAGTTTTGGACTAACTTAAATAATCTAAGGATCTCGACTGGGACTAAGCTTCTTTCTTATATTGCTAGATGTCACAAGACTTCTGTTTGTTTGTTTTTTGTTTCTAGAACTAGGCCGTTTTATTCATGATTAATGACGATGTTCTCTTATTTACTAATAATAATACTTTGCCTGCCCGGGAAACGATCACAGGACCACACACAGCAAGCAGTGACAATCTTTTAAACAATTTCAAACACACACTTTAAAACCAAATCACAATAAATAAACGATTTTAAGTGACCAACAAAATCGTTATTTAAAACAACTCGATACCTAAGATTCGAATCCGGAATCCGGATTGTCTATGACATCATAAGCCACGTAGAAAGATCATCTCAAAGTCACTTTAGCCAACACAGGTCAAATGTATTAAAACCTTTTTTTAGAACGGTAAGGACAAACCGTTCGCCGGACCAAGGATATTTACTTGTTTGATTTTGAATTAAGAATGGTATGCTGGCATAGTTATATTGATTTGGCGCTAAAATGAAAAGATGTGACGTAATGTGACAGAAAATCAAAGATGGACACCTTGAAATGTCAATGTCAAGTTGGTTTCGAAATTTGAACGGATTCGGATTATTGAATTGGTGATTTGGAAGGTTAAGTTTCTACTCCTGATGTAAAATAATGTAATATCTTTGATACGTTTTTCTAACATTTTCTCAGTTAATTAAGTATATCAGTATTTACATATACCAACGTTATTTAAGAAGGAAATCAAGGTTTTATGAAGAATTCACAGGATGCAGGATGCACACTTCATTAAAAAAAAGTAGATAAAATGTCCATCCAAAGGTTGCCTTTAAAATGTGACCAGGGGGTCTAAAATTACCACTTTAGCAGATCATAATTGGATCATAATATGAATTGCATTAAAATTCGTAAAATGGAACATTCATAATAGTAACTGCATCTGTGACCATTTTAGGAATTTTAAGGCAATTCATATTATGATGTGCCATTTTGGACCCCCAGGCCACTATTGTCCTCATAGGATGAGCAATATTATAAAATAACTAGGCATGCATATAAGTTTGCAGTAGATAGGTACTTTAAATATTTGTTTTTTTTTAAATCTTTTTACCTATCTTTGGCATGGAGTCGACTACGAAATCATGTGAATGATACAATATTTAAAAAGCAAACAGCTCACTACAACGTCATACAATATTTTACCTAAGTTTTTGAACACGTCAATAAGTTATGAACGGCAAAGAATAAGGTATAGTTTTGTGACTATTTACAGACGCATAAGGCTTTTAAAAATGGTTTTTATCAATATCTCTCCGTTAGTAACAAACTAAAAAGAATTAAAATAATAATAAACAATTAAAACTTGTAAAAATGTACAAGTGCCAAAATAGGAAAAGAATTAGTTGAGATGAAGTTAGACGGCATCAAAAAAATTATCCAAATTTGCTTTCAATAGGCAAAGGGAAGGGTGGCATCATTGCCTCTTCGCGGTATCCTGAAATACTAGTTGGGCACTCGGAGCCCATCTAGATACTTACATCTAAGATAAAATCTGTCTGTCTGTTTGTTACTGTTCTATCTATCTCCAAAACGGCTGGACCGGTTTTTTAGGGGCTTTTACTGGCAGATTCAATAAAAAAATTGAAGATGACCCGCTGACTAAAGGTGTTGACAAAAAAAACGATCTTGACATGTCTACGCTGCTATTACGTGTCATCGTGAGTTGATAATTTGTCTTCTTTTAAGTAATCAGAAAACAGTAATTAATTAACACTTATCAAACAAAACAATTGACCACTTAAGAAACTACAAAAAAAGTCAACCTTTGTCCGTCTATGACGTTTTTCTCAGAAACGGCTGAACAGTGAATGATTTCATCATAGCGAATCATCTTCTGACTAGCCTCTTCCCAAGAATGTTGGGATCGGCTTCCAGTCTAACCGGATGCAGTTGAATACCAGTATTTTACATGGAGCGACTGTATAACTGACCTCCGCAACCCATTTAGTACTGGGTAATTTTTCATTTACCCTGGGGTAGGACTAGTTCTCAGACTTTCAGGCCACTGACTACCTGTAACGACTGTCAAAGAACTAAAAATGGCAGTCGGGACCAACGGCTTAACGGAGGAAACTCGGTACCTACCCATGTAATGGTCACCCATCCACAGACCGACCTAGGCAAGCGCAGCTTAACCTGAAGATTGATCCTAGTTAGTTATGTTATTTCATCATAGCGAATAAAGATGGTAATAATCAACATTTCGCAACAAGAATAGTAATAAAGATTATCACTTTGTAGAGGCTATTCCATTCATTTTATTATAACGAGGAAAAAATGCAAATTATGAATCTGTGGTAGCAATGAAAATGGCGGTAAAACGAACGAAGTATAAGGCAAAGGTATTTCAGTATAATGCCAATCGTGTTTTAAATTCTTGGCTCTAGAAGTATACAGCCTACTTTGTAATTTTAATAAGAAGTATAGGAATTTTACATTTACAATACTTTGTAGAAGATTATTGCAAAATCATTTAGGTCTATTAAAAGTTTAAGTACCTACTGAACATTATTATTATTATTATATTTATACTATTAAAATACTCAGCAATTTGTTGTAATATAAAAAGTATTATGTACACTGTTCTAACAACAAAATTATTATTTATTTTAATTAAAAATTAGAATTGTCTTTTAAACTTACACAAATCACAGAAAAAAAACCACAAACAATTTAAAAAGAATAAAAAATTCAAACTCACCGAATTTCAACCAAAGACAACACAGAATTCAAAAATATTCTACAAAAAAAATAGCCAGACCTCTAAGAAACACGTCCTTACACATAGGCACACAAACTACACTGAACGATTATCGCTTCGGACCGAGATATCGGTATAAAGAATCGATTAAAATCGTCAAAACAGGTTGTACGTTTAATTATGTGGCATTATGATGAGACTGTTAGGTTTAGACTCTTGCGTCTTGGCGGATTTTAAAACGATGTTCGAAAAAATATGGCGCGGATTCGTAGACAGTTTTTTTTTTGTTTTTTGGAGGGAAAATTTGGTGCGGGTTCTGTATGTGTGGAAAGGGAATATGAGGGCTTTGTATTAGGTTTAAATATGTGTGTAGGTGTTAATTTTAACCATATTGGCGACTGCTGATTTAAATGCCAGTAATTGTTCAAGAAATATCCTGGTTGAGGCTGGCACAAGAAAATAACGTGGGGCTTGGCACAAGCAAAGAGAGGGTGGGTAAAGTCAGGCTGGGGATTATGATGGTGATTATTCTTCAAGGAGATGAGCCTTCCCATCGTTTTTAAGGTAAAAGCGCCAGGGTGGCCCGCGAACTTAACGCTCTTAGGTTTTTTGTAATTTGCCGGTCCGGTCGGTGTCAATTTTTTTTGTTGAAACCGTTGTGTAATTTTAATAATAATTAATTTCACTATTATATCATTCGACATTTCTGTTATATTGACATTTATTGACATTTTTTTTTTTTATTAGAATTTTTATTGTTATTTTTAATGAATATTTTGTTAAATTATTATAATTCATATTAAGTAATCAATTCAATGTGAATGTAGTATTTGTGTCTTTCTCACCCTCATGTTGATTAATAAATGTTTATGCTTTATTGTTAAAACCAATGTTCGACACAAATGTAATTTGTTGAAGAATAAATAAATAACGCATCATATGTTGCTGGCTGTATGAATAACAATCATTAAAATTTAAAATTCAACGGGTCCTCAATCCTAGTTCAACGGGTGACCCCGTTGATTTCATTGAGGAAAAAGGCAGAAACACCGAACTCAGAACCTCGTCTTTAGCAATAGTGCACTGTGCAAGCGACCAAATTGCGACACCACCTGTCCAGAATTTTCCCAACTATGCTTACAATGTAACCGTGTGCAGCTGAATACCTATTGACTTCCACAACCCAGTTAGTAATACGAAACCCCTTGGTAAGGCGGCTTTCAGACTTTCAGGTACCTGACTACCTGTAACTACTGCCGAGACCAACGCATTGACGTGCGTTCCGAGGGTCGGAGGAAAGTCGGTATTAATGGATATGGTCCCATCCATCTACCCGTCCAAGCTATGGGCAAGTGCCACATGGACGCACTATGACATTAGTGCACAAGTAAAGTGTTACTAATATAATATTATACTTTTGAGATTTTATTTACTAAGTAGGTTTTGCCAGCGGCTTCGCCCCCGTGAAAATGACGATTTTCCATACCAACTTTCATCCCCTATTTAACTCCCTTAGGGGTTGAATTTCGAAAAATCCTTATTCCTCGTCTACATTATAAAGGGAACCTCTGTGCAAAATTTCAGCTTTCTAGGTCCAAGGGTTTGGGCTGGGCGTTGATGAGTCAGTCAGTCAGTCAGGACTTCTCTTTTTATTTATATAGATATAATAATATATAGATTGTATTTTTATCGTAAGAAGGGTACCAAAGGAGGACCAAAGCTGCCTGAAAATAAATAAATGTTATGTTACACTGTTACTATGTTACTTACAAATATGAATTTCGAACAAATAAGTTAAGGAACCCTAACAATCAACACTTTTAATCTGTATTAATAATAGTTTCTGTAACTCGTCTCAATATTCTTCGCGCGCACGTTTTGTCACCCGCCCACGGATCTCCGAGCCCCTTCTCTCAAATGTCAGTGTTCAAGGGCAAATGGCGGCTTGAAATGTCAAACTATTTATTATTGTGAATAGCTATTAGGTATAGACGGCCGGCTATATTGCTAGTATTGGCCGCTGTAATATTAATATATGTTTAGGAGCTCGATGGGTTAATAATAACTGTCGGTTTGATCTTTAGGTTAACTCCGTTAAACCGAGGATGGGTGACCACTGGTTAGTTACAGAATCTGGGAAAACTGTTGTTTGTGGACCTGTGGCAATCGTTACAGGTAGTCGGGGACCTGATAGTCTGACAATAAGGCTTATGAAAGGGCATCGTATTAATTTACCCAGTATTAACTGGGTTGTGGAGATCAGATAGATAGTCGCTCCATGTAAAATACTGGTATTCAGCTACATCCGTTTATACTGGAAACCGACCCCAAGATAGTTGGGGAAAGGCTAGGCAGAAAAACTGCATGTTTTTGGGCTAAGATAGGAGGTGGAGCATTATTTGTGACACAGCTCCACAACCACATCCCGCTGATTCCTGCTATTTCGCCACTTAACGAGGTTGAAATTACATCTCCCCAATTGAGTTGCGGAGACGGTTCAAAGACTTCCAGATGAACCACGAAAAGTACTAAGTAGTGAGTGGGAGGGTGCCAGTTTTTTCCCACAGCTTTCATCTGGCGTCGTGGGTCTCCTGAAAGGAACACGCGTTGCTTACTGTTACTAAACAAAAAATATAAGTAAATCATGATAAAAAGTTAACAGTTGGGGCCGTTTCTGCTATCATAAAGCATGCAGTACTAGTGCTAACAACTAAGAATTTGTGTTTGCATTACTTATTATCTTTTATCAGGCCGGTGCATTTGAGGAAATCCCCTAGCCATCCAAAATTATGAAACATACACGCAATAGACGTTTGTACACACGGCTACACATCAACCTAGACTGTTTGGACTTTGGACTACTAGAAGTTGAACGCTGCGAATCGTGCGAGAGGGTGCGATATATTTTTGTAATTTCGTCTCACTTACGCAAGTCAGGAATGCGGGAGCGCGTGCCGCTCCGTACTTTACTATGCCTATAGATGCGTAAAATGTATAAGTAAACGTTAAAAGTTATTTTGTTAAACAGTTGAGCTCGTATTATTGCGAGTTGCCGAGTTATTTTTTTCGATTTACGCTGCGCTTCTGTGTCCACTAATACATTCATTAGGCTCTTAATATTATCATTTTTATTTCGTGGTGATCTTCAAATAATTATTTAAGTCAGTGAGAGCAGTGGCTTAATAGTAACTGCTACTCGGATCAATCTTTAGGTTAAGCCGCGCTTGCCTAGGTTGGTCTGTGGATGGGTGACCGCCCATTTCATACCGAGTTTTCTCCGTGCTTCGGAAAGCACGTTAAGCTGTTGGTCCCGGCTGTCATATCTAGATCTTTGGCAGCCGTAACAGGTAGTCAGGGAACCGAAAATCTGACAACCAGTCTTACAAAAGGGTATAGTATTACCCCGTGCGAACTGGTAGGCAGTTGCTGCATGTAAAATACTAGTTTTCAGTCAGCTGATCCATTTAGTCTGAAAGCCGACCCCATCGTGGTTGGGAAAAGGCTACGCAGATGATGATGAGTCAGTGGGAGCCGTGGTGGCCCAGCGGTAACGGTGGCCCCGACTAAAGAGTTGTGTAGGACGTGGGATCGAATGAAAGCAGGCGCATTATTTTGTGTAAAAATAAAATCTGTCAGCCCGCACTGGGCCAGCGATGGATTACAGCCCACTCCGTCTCACAGAGAAGAGGCCTGTATCCCAGCAGTGAGAACATTCAAGGCTGATTCTAAAATATAGGTATAATTATTATACCTACTTTGCGCTTGCGGTTCGCATGCGGATTGGTAGGCAATTCGGAAATCTACAGCATGTCGGGTCTTCATCAAATTTTTTACCGACACCACCATCCACCCATACCATTTCAATTAATTTTTATAACAAAATGTTTCATAGATTTAACTTTAAAACGATGTATTTTACCGCTACTGCTTTTATAAAATAAATGAAACATTAATTTCTTTATTTTTGAGGTGAATGTGTAGATTGAGACCCGCGTAATTCAAATTCTGATTAATTGGAATAGTTCTTACTTACAGAGGTGTATCAATAATATTATTCATGGTTATAACTAATATTAATACATATTTTGTTAACGTCGTGGATCATATTTTGTTCAATATACAACCTAAACATGACCTGCAAATTGTAAAAAAAAATTAAAAAATAGAATTTCGCGGGCGCGGGCACGAAAACTCTTAACATCACTATCACTACTCACTACATAGAATAAAACAAAATCGCCTCCCGCTGTCTATTCCTATGTGAGCTTTGATCTTTTAAAACTACGCAAATGCGGGTTTTTTTAATAGATAGAGTGATTCAATAAGGTTTTAATATATTATTTCACTAGTAAAAATATAATCATTACATTTATCAACCTTTTGCTCTGTCAATAAGATATAATAAAGCAATCAATACGATGCTGGTTGCTCAGCGACTGGATTGCCCCTACGTTGGGCATTGTTGTAGCAGGCATATTGCTGGGGCCTAATTTATAATTATAAACAGCTTTCAAGTTTTATGTTTAATTATTATAATAATGTATTTAATTTTGTTTGCTTGTGACAATGACATGTTGTTAATTTAATTCATTGTTTTATTTAATTTATTTTTCTATTTTAATTTAACTTGGTTTATTTTTCATTTCATTAATCAATCAGTTGTGCAGTATAATTTTATGTGTTGTATGAATATGGGTCAATGACCTGAAATAAAGGAATTTTATTTATTATTTATTTAATACATCAACGTGATTCTGCACGGAGGTCGGAAGCCTGGAAAATATTAAAATATGTATCTTGCCTGTAAACCTATATTAGCACGGACGACGTAAGAAGAGAGTGAGTTTAACCACAGTTTAACAGATTGCATCCCAGTGCGTCAAAAACATACCGTTTAATTTTCAACTCTTGGAGCTAGGTAGAGCGTTGAAAATCCATTGCCCGAAAATCGTCCGTGCGAACGTGGCCTTAGTTTAGTGTATGATGCACTTTCACAGCAAAACTACAGAATCGCTTAGCTTTTTTCGGCATGTTTTTTTTTAAGTCATTAGAAAGTAAATCTGTGGTAGAACTTTTCAAAGGTTATACTAAAACAACGTTATAAAAATCGAATCTTTATTTTAATAAAATCACAAGTAGGTAATCACAATAGTCCGTTCAAATTAGACCAAAAAATAGGAGTAAGGTTACATTAATTCCCACCCGGCTGAAAATTGGTAAGATTGTTCAAAACACCATTATACATGAAATGTAAAAAGTCCCCATCGATCCGACACTTGGAAAAAAAGGTATTCGAGGTCAAAAGTCACAAAAAAGGGTTTTTTGCAATTATCAGCAAAACGGTAAGTTTTCTCGTAATCTAAGCACGTAGTTTATACACGTGGCGTAAATATATGTATCTCGTTTTCATGCCAACAGCCTGCAATCTGCGTCGGATAGTTTGAGTTGATACCTGAAACAATAGTAAAAAGAAAAATGGAAAACAGTTTGAAAACTATGATTTACGTAAATCTAAAAATAACCTTTGTTTTTTTTTTCAAACCATGCCCCACCCTAGGATTCCTGTGTCGTGAGTGCGTTTACAAACATTTAAGGTGAACGCAGACTTGGCCGCACCGCACGCACCGCAGTCGCCGCAGTCATCGCATTTGTCTATGGCCTCGCACACTTGTCCGCGCTGCAGTCGCCGCAGTCGTTCCTGTCGCCGCACGCATCGAATCGCACCACAGATAATTAATACTCTAGCGAGCATGCAACGCACTGAATTTCTTTCATACAGTTTCCAATTTAAGCATTTAACTTATAACGGCCGCTTTTTGGGGAGTTTTATAATTATTTCCAGATTTATTAAATCATAATATGCGGTTTTTCAAATATTTTCATATGAGTAGAACTGACCACAGAATACTAATAACCTAGCATGATGACACCCGCACCGCGCCAGCCGCAGCGTCCGATGCGGACGGCCGGCGCTGATGACGTCATCAGCTGCGGGTTGGGGAATTCGGCCGTTTCAGGTACTGCGGCGACTGCGGTGCGGGTGAGTGTGCGAGGTTGCATAGAACTTCATACAAAGAATTCGAATGCGGCGACTGCGGTGCGTGCGGTGCGGCCAGGTCTGCGTTCACCTTTAAACTCACATACACAAAAACCCAGACTCGGAATAACCATTTTATTTTGTAGATCATAACATTTGCTCCGTGCGTAATTCGAACCCCCAGCGCAGCGGCAGTCGACCTATCAGTCACTGCGCCAACCGCGTTGTCAAACGTTTACCGTTGGACGACGTGTTCTTATTTTTCAGATCTTATTTAAACTAATATTATAAAGCTGAAGTTTTTGTTTGTTTGAACGCGCTAAACTCAGGAACAACTGCGGTTGAAATTAAAAAAAATTTTTGTAGTCTATTTATCGAGGAAGGTTTTAGGCTATATGACATCACGCTCCGACCAATAAGAGCGGAGCATAAATGAAAAATGTTGCAAAAACGGTAAAAGATATTCCTTTTTGAGAGCTTCCGTTGCGTGCGCTTACGAAAAATTACTGAACGGATTTGTATGAAATTTTGCACACCAATAGTTTATAACCTGGATTAACACATAGGCTACTATTTATCCAGGGAATATCATACCGTAGGACCATTATCAAACACCACGGGGGCGAAGCCGCGGGCATAAGCTAGTATATTATATATTCAAAATAATTAACAAAAAAAAACAATTAAGAAATTGAATGCTGAAGAGTTTGTTTGTTTGGTTGGACGCGCTAATCTCAGAAACTACCTACTAGTTGGAATTAATAAAATATTTTTATGTTGGATAGTCGATCTATCGAGGGAGGTTATAGTATAGCTATTGTGACGCAGACGAAGTTGCGTGGGTCGGCTAGTATAATTATAAAAAATATGTTCAACTTACGCTATATTCTGTAGCTGTGGTTTGCGTATTTAAAAACGAGTTGTTAGTATGCCCCGAAACAATGGCAGCATCTTGCTCAGCGGTGGTGGCACACTAGTAGAGCTGCCGGTGGTGAGCCGCCCCCAGTCTGCTCATTTCGTCGCAGCCAAAAGTTGATTGTAGTCCTCTAAAACAACGATGCATAACTTGAATTACATCAATAGATACCTAAATATTGTTACGACTAGCTGCTCGTCTAAATGGTGACACACAATTTTCTCTAAATAAGAAATAAAAATAATTCATACATAAAACTTGGGACTCTTAAAGGCAAGAATGAAAAGGTTATTTTGATTTTTGCTGAACCAGTTAACTACATATAGATTTTCAGCTTTATTTCAACAGCATAAGATTGAAAATCTATTGACTGAGACTGCAGCCCCTGTCGCTAAGTCGAAAAATCGTAAACTTTCTTTAATAGATTTTTAACCTTATGCCGTTACAATAAAGCTGAAAATCTTTTAAAGAAATTGGACATCGATACGACTTTGCGACAGATTTTTAACGATATTTAGTGTAGAGACTGCAGCCCCAGACGTGATAGCACAGTAATTATAATATTACACCTATGTAAATACTGTGGTGATAGTAATTAGTATTTGCATCTATAAATCATGTTCTGATGATATTTTGAATCAGTAAAGTTATAGGTTGTCTGATACTTCCGCACCTCCACCGCTCTGAAGTGATAGACAACATTATCGCAACTCACAAATAATTATTAATCTGACCATCCATGCTAAGTGTATTCAGAGACCGCTACCGTTCTGATGCGACACAACACAAGTCGTTTGACAAAATGTATTTATGGTTCTAAGGATATAATTGTTATTATTGTTATCTTGCGCGGCGGCACGTTTTATATTGGCAGCACCTTTATGTCGTGGTAGTAAAGATCATTTTCATTTGTTGTTGGTCGAATTGCATCGCATCACGTCATGAGCAAACCCACTAAGTGTAAATAAATACTTTTCAAGCGTTAATTAGCTAATGAGAAACAATTAACTAATTACATATTTATCTATTGTTACACGCCGCGCGCTGGTCGGCGCAGCCTTTTGAAATACCTATGTTGGAAATGGAATTAGACACTTGGAAGTACTGAGTTTCTTGGGTTATTATGACTAAATAGGTATTATTAAAAATTCGTTGCAAATACATAATCTAATAATATTAAAGCTTCACTTACCGTTATCCCCGTCCTCCTTTCTATTTATTTAATGGTGTAACCACCATCTCGTAATACCACAATCAGCTGCCGCTGTTGTGGGGTTAATTGTGGCGCCATAATAAAAAAAAACACAAATTCACAAATTCACCTAAACAGTGTCGCACGAATCCCGAGCAATGTTATGGAACGGACTGGCACGGACTGCTGGCGGCCGGCGGCATAGAACACAGAATTCAATACGAGGGAAACTAGCGAATGTGTGTGCCAAAAAAGTGCATCTGTGTGCGTAGGCGCAAAGGAGCAAATGCTATGATTGGCCGATGGCACAATGCGCAGTCCCTTTCCTACAATTCTCTGTATTGTTGGTAGCGTAGTTATGGGTATATAGGGTGTCTAACCTGATGTGTTGCCGACTGTACCTATATACTTTTCATTCAATTACTTCGGTGGAGGAAAACATCGTGAGAAAAGCAACATGCTTGAGAGATATTTCTTGACAGCATGTAACTCCAAGTCAGCGGTTCATGGACGGCATAAAAAACTCTTGACACCAGGTCTAAGCATGTTAAAGAATTAATTCGTTTTCAAAATGTAAAGAGTAAACTCAAGAAAGTTGACTGACTGAACATCTACAGACTAACAGTAGTGTGTCTACCGCCTACATACTTAGGTAACATAAAATAGCATGAACACAATTTTGCAATTCGGGTTTTCCAAACATATTCATATGCTGATGTACTCGTACTTACCTAATACAAAACTAAATAAGGAAGGAAAATGTTCTGGGGAACCCGTGTGTTTCTAGAAAATACGGTAACATGGAAATATTCAAGGTGGAATCCAATGCTTTCCGGTGACATTGTGATATTGCGATTATCATGCAGCATGCACTGAAGAAGACTTCATCAGCCTATAATGTTGTTTATGAAATAAAATCCCTTCATCTAACAGTAGTATTCAAATAAAGTTATTTAATAATATTATGGAGTCTGTGTTCGTCATTAGTGGACAACGAGAATATTCATATTTAAAATTGAGTAGCCGACCACCAGTAGTGGCCAGCGGGCTATTTAAATAAAAATCGTGTCAGTGTCCACCACTGGTATGCTAATACACACCATAAGGCACGCACAGAACCGGGAAGCGTGGCAGAAAAAGGGGAGGCCTATACTCAGCAGTGGGTGATTCCGGGCTGATGTGATGATGAAGCTGTGCTAAATGAATAAGAAATCAATGAAGGATAAATACACACGCTTACAATGATCGGCACGATTCTTGAGCGCTGACGCAAAAGTGAGTTATTGGGTCCCTTTGGTGGTATGAAGTGAGACGCGGGGCGAGGAAAGTGCAGTGATTGGCCCGTAGCGCATCGCGTCATAGCCGTCACTCGGGATTTGTTCTTTAAGAGGAAACGCGAGTGGTCTTTTCTCCATACAAACGCTCTCGCCTGTTTTCTTTTTGGTTAATGACCCTAGAGCAATGGTTTTTTTTACAGAATAATAAATATTAACTATTTCTATGCCCCTATGTTTTCCTTTTTGGTGATAAATTATTATTATAAGCACTAGAACCTTTAAAAAAATGCTCAAAATTGCTTGTTTAGATCGCTGTTAACAGAGTCCTAGTGTACAAATTTGGCAACTATTAACGAAAAAAGAAAAACATAGCGGCGTAGTATATAACCTCCTTATTCATTGTCTAAAATATCTTTTAAATTGGTTCAATATTGGAGGAGGAAATAGGCGAGAGCCAAACTTCGAATTCTAACTTTTTTCTACAGTTGTCCTTATCGCACGAATTTGAGGGCAGGAGGACGGAGAGAGACAGCGATAGTAGAAAGAGACAGCACTCGCATTTCCTCTTAATCCTGCTGCACTTACCTCACGACCAATAAATAATAAACGGGTGTGCGTTTTATTTGTCATAAAGTGTACGATGCGCACAGCGATCCCCACTCTTCCGCCGAGCGCTCAAGAACCGTGCCGGGTACTATACTTTGCCTATGGGCAAAGTAAGCGTGTGTATGTAGGCGCCGGCGCCATTTTTTGTTCCCACCACTTTTTGCCGCAACGCTCGTAACTGGTTAAATTACCGGTTGTATATTGCTGATGTCATCAGCACATTCTTCAATGTTATGTGTTCGGCTGACGGGTAATGAAGCCGTCATCAATAATGTCTATGTTAAACATAAATAGGACAAAAAATGACTGACTGTCACGTTGGTCTGGTGGTGGCAAGCGCGACTGCAGAGCGTGGTATCCTGGGTTTGAGTGCTGGGTCGAGCAATAAGTGCTATTTGATTTATCCATTTGAAATTTTTCAGTAGCAGCAACGAAGTCCAGATCTGTGGTTGATGGCAATAGGCTTTTAATATAACAGGTGATGTGGGAGTACTATAATTAGGTACACCTCCATCTACCCCTCCGTAACCCTTCTCAGAGGAAGTTATGGCTTTCCTACTCCTCCGCTACCCCGTGTGTTCAAGCATTTTTGTCGTAACTATTATTGGAATCAAATATAACAGCTCACAACGTAGGATTAGGATCCAGTAATATTAATGACAATAATATCCGTGGTGCTAGGCAACTGCATGGGCTTATCTCAGTTGTATACGTCCCTGTGTGCCTATTGGCCTTGTTCTGTTCTGTCTCCTGCTGATATGGAGGGAAGTTGAAATTATGTTTTTTCCTACTCCTCCGCTATTCTTTTCTGATTAATTTCGTTGCGGGATCCAAGACAGTTAAATCATTTCTCTGGGACTTCGTCGAGCTTCATTGTCTCGGCGCTTTTCTTGTGGTCGCCACTGTTGATTCTGGCTAACAGGAGTTACAGTGGGCAGGGAATAGTGTGGCGGGCTTATCCTCCGCTACTCTTTACTGATTCATTTCGTTGCGGGATCCAAGACAGTTAAATCGTTTCTCTGGGACTTTGCCACTATTGATTCTGGTTTTCAGGAGTTATAGTGGTTTGGGAATAGTGTGACTCACCCCAATTACATGGGACTTAAAGATACCAGGCAAAATGGCGGGTGTAATACTATTAGGTACTTATACCTACTTCTACCTAAACCTTCTTTAATTACAGGGTTAATGTTATGTTATGAAAAAGGGGGTATAAAAAACCAGTGGTATTAAAGGTTGCATCACATTCGAAGGTTCAATATCAAAGAAATAATAATCACAATCAATCAGCGATCAATTAAAAGTTACCTTGGTGAGTTTTTCAATCGATGGCAAAGACTACTAAGTATAGTAATTGTCAGTAATTATTGCTTGTCACGAGAAAATCAGGAAAATTGTGGTCTTTTGGCCTTAACGTCAAACTGACACGAGAAGATGGGTTTTATTGGATAATCCTGTCGTAAATCTATGGATGACCTTTTCCGTGTCTTGAATTCTTGATAATAATATCTATAGGTGTACTTGGTATTTAATTCACGTTCCTAGTTCTCTAGTAGTCGAGCCTATTGCCATCAGTTTGGCACTTAACCAGACTTTTATGCTGTTATCTACATATTAAAAACCTTAATGCCACTTTGCCTCTTAAAGTCATATGCTGGATAACCCCATGCATCAAAATTATATTTTTTTGATGAACGAGGCTATTCTATATTAGTATACTTCAGTTACTGTAAGTGTGTGTTTTCCCACTACTGGGCAAAGGCCTCTCGCCGTGATTTCTAAATCCTTTGACATTTTATCCAGCCATTTCTTGCGCGTTCTACCGAATCGCCAAGCAAAAGTGCGTCGATAGGTATTTCAAACTTGATAGGTACATCTATTTTAGATCTGTTTTTCCCACCTCTTATACAAGTTGGCTGTTGTGAAACAAGTATTATGAATTTATAGTTTAATGTCTAATGTTGCTTTCGGAATAATCGGAATGCATTTAAAGCGTTCGTAATCCTAGATTTAGGTACCTTCTGCGATTATCCGAGATAATTTTAGTTACCTAATTATACAATGTTGTTGTTTAATATCACTTACTTCGGTAAAGGTACACATCATGAGGAAACCAGCATGCCTTTTTTTGAGTGGTGGAAAATCATTAAATAATCCCTCCCGCTCTGGGGCAGAGCGAAAGGGAGTGTAAGGCTGAGGCTACAGTAGGCAGCGATTGGCGATGCGACTGGAAGAGCGAAATTTTTTAACTGCATTGAATTGATGTACGGTGTAGCCATATACGTGAGCATTCATTTACTTGTTTTAATCGCTCATGTGTCGCAGGTCGCGTCGCGGCCTAATGTAGCCTCAGCCTCAGACTTCTACTGTCTAAAAACCACCCATTTTATTGAGGAGGTCCATTGCCTATCTCCGAAGTTCTTCATTAGATCTTCCCCTAATTGAAATGGGACCACTCCGAGAAAGTACTCTTCCAAAAACTACTCAAATAAATTCAAATTCATTTATTTGTCCGAACATGGTACAAAACAAGGTCTCAAATAACATTAGGTCTCATCACATTCTTCACTTCAAGAATGCCTGTGAAAATTGAAGAAATCTCTCTATTTCTCCAGGATTCCACCATAATCAGATCTTGACTTGATGATCATGGGACCACCTGGGGAATATACCTACCCCTGAGACCTACCCTTTCAACCAAAATAAAATAAATCTAAATCGGTCCAGCCATCTTGGAGTAAACGGGGAACATACATAAATAAAAAAAAAAAAAAGATCTGCGATGGATTGAGAACCACCTCCTCTTTGAAGTCGGTTAAAAACCTCAGTCATCTTAAGTAAGCAGATTGGTGATCGATACTCGTTTCGTCTCTCGATCCATCCTTTTTTCGTTCGCAAATAATAATATCACAAATCAGCTGTTACCGGTCCACCATGTTAGGTTAGTTTTTTTTTCATCAAACGGCAAAGGAATGCAAGGTTATGCCTGTCACGGAATATTTAATTTAATGATGTCTGCTGGATATGTGTTCAGTTTAAATTAGAAATAGATGGAATAGGGGGAATCGTGATACCCAGTTACTAAGTTGTGGAGGTCAGATTGGCAGTCGCTCCATGAAAAATATGGTAGTCAGCTGCATCTGTACCTATGTTATGGGTAGATACCCATTCAGTGACCAACACAGGTACCCACGGCTGATATATCAAGCCACAAGCTCTTCTTTAATAATTTAAGTGTGTCCTAGAATAATTATAAAATATGAAAAATCACATGCAATCGTTATTTTTCTATGCCGCGTAAAATGTAGGCCTGTTTTTTTTCTCACCGCAATTATCTAAAAATAAATATTAAACATCAATAGACAGCCCAGAACAACTTGAATACTATAATTAAAAAGTAAGACAGGGTTAAAACCTAGGTCTCTCAGTCTAAAGTCTAGACTTCGTCTAAAGGTTACTTGTAAGTCTAGGTCATTCGACCGAAGTGGTGTGGGCAGGACACCTACCTACATTGTAAAAGATGTTTAGTTACTTAAAAAAACTAAAACCCGACTACGACAAAAAAAAACAACGCTGAAAAAGTATGAAACAAGATTTTCAGGATAGAACAAAAAGAAAAGCCGTAGTCACACGGTATTAAAGTGTTTAGGTTGGTACCTATAACGTGTGACTACGGCTTTTCTTTTTGTTCTATCCTGAAAATCTTGTTTCATACTTTTTCAGCGTCGTTTTTTTTTTGTCGTAGTCGGGTTTTAGTTTTTTACTTTTTTTATTCAAAAAAATTTGGTGTTAAATATTTCTTTTTTAACACATGACTTTTTGTCCGCTAGAGGGCGTCACTTTAAATTTGAGTAATATTTTGGAAATGTACAAGTGAGGCCCTCTCAAATGATACCAAACAAGGCGTATTTATCTCCATTTTTATTTTTTAACACTAACCTACCTTTTGTCCGCTAGAGGGCGCCATATCGAATTTTGTGGCACGTCACGCAACCTATGTTCAGCGGACAATTAAGACGGTTCTAATGATACTCTTATGTCGAGTTCCGATAAGTAGATTAGGAGCTATGAGGGAACAGATGAAGATACTCACGTACATATATAGCCAGTCAAAATCATAACCCTCCTTTGGCTTTGCCGTAGTTGGGTAAAAATAGGTCACCATGAATTGATATAATAATTTATTCACTACCAAATTATTTATGTTTCCTTTAAGATTTTTATTTTATTTTTGTCTTCTACAATAATTCTTCAATTGGCATTTTACATTTTTATGTAAAAAAAACTTTGAATGTCAGTTTGGTGTTATTTATAAATCTAATGTCAATTGTTTCGTTTACGTCTGACATTCATCTGTCATTTTATTGTCAGAAGTTGGATTCGTTATTATATTTTTTTTTATTGGTTCACCAACGATTATTTACACAGGATATTTAATGGTAAATGTAACATGCAAAAATTAAATGCAACAGTGCAATAACCACTTAAAACTAAACTCCCCAAGAAGTTGTACAAAATATTAATCTAATGTTCTAGTTTTAAATAGTAGTTTACTGTTATACTGGTTTCTTTACTTAATTTTTTTGTGACTTTGGACATCATCTGTCTAGTTTTTTCTTAGCTATGTTGGGGTCGATTTCTATGCTGTCTACTGGATGCAACTGAATACCAATATTTTTCATAGATCGACTGCATTTCCAGCCTCGATGTAAAGAGTCACAAAAATCCCACCCCGACCCGTGGTACAACTGCGATGTCCAACTGGTTGTACTACGGGGAAGTAAATTTACCCATGGTTCAACTCTTTTTTCTGATATTGATGATTATGACCCGTGGTACAACTGTGGAATTATGTCCAACTGGTTGGACCACGGGGATAGGATGATCGTGTAAAACAAATGAACGTCTAAAACAAATGACTATCGTTAAGTGATCTGACAACGATTGCTATTGTAATAACCTCCTTCTTTTTTAAGTCGGTTAAAAAATGGGTGCAAGTGATTGGTGCAATAAAGATGTGAAATAATAATAATAATGACGTCACTCATACATGCAACGCATGTTGTACTCCATGACGCGCGCTCGCTTCGCTCGCATATTACATAACACTATTGTCTTCTGTCCCCGAAGTGCCGGGCCTCCGCCGGCCTCCTTCGTCGGCCTACGGCCCGGTGCCCATGCCGCCCATAAAGGATACTGTCGCAAAACGGTCGTATTATAATTTTGGTTAAAAGAGGAGGTAGTCATTGCATTGCACTTCAGCATTAATAGATAACCTTTTCCTGTTTATTACCAGTAGTTGTTCCATAGATCATACATTCAATTCCCAGAAGTACAACTAGTTGGACCAAGGAAAGAACAACTCACTGTAATTGAACCATTGGTAAAGATATTTCCCCATAGAACAACCAGTTGAACCCAGTTGAACCATGGGTAAATTTACTTCTCCGTAGTACAACCAGTTGGACATCGCAGTTGTACCACGGGTCGGTCACTCAAAAATCTCTTGCCCATATCCTAATTCACTAGGGGTCAGCGCAACAGTATGTCTTTTTCCTTAGGGCTCGTTTACGGAGACGCGGGGCGTTGCGCAGCGCGTGCAGAAATCATTTTCCGTGCTTTTTTATTAATTTACTGAGAGACGAGTCCACAGTAAAAAAACACTGCATTTTAATCAAACGAGCGAAAAATCGCTTCTCGTAAAATCAAGTTTTGAAATCGTTAACTGTTTCATACATTGCCATGTGTTTGAAATAAAAACGCTGCACACGCCGCGCGACGCCCCGCCTACCTAAACATGCACACTCTATTACTCGTCATATCATCAGCCACCTCCTTTCTTGTCATATCATCCTTTACGTTTTTTGGTCTTCATCTCCTTTTATAATTATTTATACCCATCCACATATCCATACCACGATATCACACGTTAGACAAATTTTAATTAAGAAGAGAAAATACAAAGCTGTCACTTTTAATTCGTAAAATTATTTTCTAAATCAAATTTCTGCTACTGTAGTTTATCATCTTCCCGCCCGTGTCCCATTCTATTTAGGGTCGGCGCGATACGTTTTCTTCTTCCAGTCTCCTCTCTCAGACGTCTTGGCATAATTTACTATATTTATTCATTTTATATGGGCTTACTCGCGACTTAAATAGATTGGGGTTATATGAACTCGGGAAAACCGACGCAGGCAGGGTGTTCCACTCCTTGGCTGTACGAATAATGAAAGACTTAGCAAAACGCTTCGTACGAATGTGTGGAACATCGATAAGGTATGGGTGATACCCTGCAGTACGCCTAGTCTCTCGATGGAAGCAAGCGCGGATCCAGGGGGGGGTCAGGGGGGTCATGACCCCCCCTGGGCTGGGTCCAGGACCTAGGTGGACCACTAATTAAAATTGTTAAACGTAATCTTTTTTACACAACACCCCCAAAAATTTGAGTGTTTTTAGGGTTCATGTATGTTTATTTGTGAGTTTCTATAATCCACCATAACTTCTAAACGCCTGAACCGATTTTGATAGGTACTATCCTTAGATTGTTTGCATTATCCCTAGTGTTATAGGCTGGTGAAAAATCCACGTTAAAAGATCCTCATACGTTATCCCAACTACAAGTATGTTGTAGTCGGCTTCCAGTCTAACTGGATGCAGGTAAAACCCGGAATTTTACATGGAACGACTGCTTTCTTGGCCTGCACACAGTGCACACTGCACAACCCAGTTAGTACTGGGTACAACGAGATATCCCTTAGTATGACTGGTTGTCAGACTTTCGGGCTCTGGCTGTTTCCGAGGCAATGAAAAAACTGAGTACATACTAACATATTTAACGTTTTATAGTTAAGTAAATCTTTACGTATCGTAGTGTTAATCGATTTAATAGACCACGAAATCTCAGTAGCCAATATAAACAAAGTACCAATATTTTTTTTCGTAAGAATAATCGTTTATTATTGTCGAGTCAGTCACATCTTCCGAACCTCTGTCTTAGGCGCTTGGTTCAGGAAGTGGAGGATTGATGTCTACCAAGATAAGAAAGAGTAAACGGATCTCTTCTCGAATCAAGTAAAACAGTATTTTATACTCATTCCTCCCAATGACAATATCTTTGCCACCCCCCAAAATCTTTAAAAAAATTCGCGCTCGCTTCGCTCGCGCCTCCCTCCTGCTATCCCACCATTCTGTCTCGCTTGAGACGCTCATCTACTTCAATTCTCACTTCTGAGTCTAAGTCATCCATCCATTGCACCGAAAAATGTACAACGTTTTATCCCCCGGGATAAGGGTTATAGCACTTCGAAGAATACTAATATAACAAATCCTGGCTAAGAGCTTCAATGGTTGAAGAACGTCTAACCAGACTGACACTTCTCCACACTAAAAAAACGTACCCATTGAAGTAGGTAGATGAAGTTGTAACGCGTTTCGGGAGAAAACGTAAAAAAAAAAATTGTTTAAACACCTATTTTTACTTGTATCCATGATTATAAAAATAAAATTATAATTTCTTGTGACTTGACCACGACTCTTTGTGACCCCCCCCCTGGCACCAAAGCTGGATCCGCCCTTGGATGGAAGAAGGGAGATGGTGGAATCAGCTCGTGGAGCTCTTGCGCACCTCTCCGAAGTACAGTCTGTAGAAGACCTCCTTCCTCCTTTCTGCTTTTCCTTTGATATCATTCCTTACACAATCCATTAATAGTTTCTTTGGCCTTCCTCTCCCTCTCTATCCATCTGTATCTGAATATAGAAAAGACAAAGCTGACTGCCTGAGGATCAAAGCACGCGCCAAACCCTTAGGTCTAGAAACTTAAAACGCACGCGTATTCCTCTTATAAAGAAGCCATCCACTAAGGAAGGATTTTAAAAAATGCATCCCCCAAGGGGTAAAATAGGGGATGAGAGTTTGTATGGAAAATCGACATTTTTGATATTTCACACGCGGGTGAAGGCGCGGGCAAAAGCTAGTCAACAATATTTCTGTAGTTAGTTGTTTACACGATAACACAAGTAATATTCTCATGTCTAGCAAATCCGTAGGTGTATCCTCCCAAACTGGCTACGGCTAGTGTGGGTAACATCACTTGATATTCAAAATGTTGCGGCGAGCGGATGTGTGCGAATACCAGTATAACAGACTAAGCAAGCAGGGTTCCTTGAGATGAATCGTAAAACCAAAGCATTTGCTGGGCATAACCAGTTTATGTCTGTCTGTCTCCTGCCGATATGGGAGGGAAGTGGAAATTATGTTTTTCCTACTCCTCCACTATTCTTTTCATATTAATTTCCTAGTAGGATCCAAGACAGTTAAATCGTTTCTCTGGGACTTCGTCGAGCTTTTCATTGTCTCGGCGCTCTTCTGTTGGTCACCACTGTTGAGGTTTGGGAATAGTGTGCCGTGCCTTTCCCAAAACAGTTTATTAATGTCACTACGATCCTCTTGTTGAGGTGGAGTAGACCGAAATGCAAAACGATACCTACCACCGCAGTGAGTGTTTGTGGATACGAGTCAAGAGTTTTCGAAGTTTTTGGTTGTACAACGACGGTTTCTTCCGGTTTAGACCCGGCTGGCATTCCTAGATCTTTGAAAGTAGTTTAGTCCTGCTCAAAGAACTGTGGATCAAAATATCCGCATTTTGGACCCCTGACACAGCCTGAAGACTTAGCGGCAGATTTCTTAGAAGATAGCGGGATGAGCTGGTTAGGACCACCGACCAGTGCGTAGTCCACATTGGTTTTGAATCGAAACAACTGGAGGATCGAGGCTTTTGCTCAGCAGTGGGATGGCGTAGGCTAACAGCTGCCTGCTCTGCTCCGTAGTCGAGTGATTTAGGCGTTTGCCTTGTGTGTTGTGGGTTCGATTCCCACGAGAAGCATACTTTGTAATTTAGTTTCCAGTTTGGCTAGGACATTGCAGGCTTGAATCACCTGATTGTCTGATAAAAAACATGATTCTGTGCTTTGAAAGGCACGTCAGCCGGTGGTTCCGGCCGCCAAATCATGGTTATCGTCGAACCATGTCAGCTTGAGGTGGTTTAGAAACTCTGACACTAGTGTGTCGTTAGACCATACTGTCCGCACGAAAAGAAGAATCATAATATGTTTACATAGCCAACCTGTCATTCCCTTAGGAACAGCTGTATCCACTTTAAGTCGACCCCAACATAGTTGGAAAAGTCAAGGCAATTGATGATTTTCTATATGATCCACACACGTATAGAAGTAACGGTTTACTGGAAGCTTTTAGCAATTAGTTCTAGCGTTTTATGTTGAAAATATAATGTTATGTTACTAATTGGCAAAACATTTAAAAACTTTTAGCGGTGTCTATGTGTCTGCAAAAACCGATAACGTTTGCGGGAACCGTTTGATGTTAAGGGTTATAGTTTAAATAAGGTATTCTACTTAGCACACCCGTAGGTGGGCTTCAAATAAGAAAAGTAATTAATTTCCTATTCCAAGAAGCACACAGGCTACGAATATCACTCGCATAGTGCGGGGACCGGGGATAAGAAATAAAAATGTCGTTAGGAGAAAATATTTATTATTTACTAGCTTTTGCCCACGGCTTCGCCCGCGTGGATGTCGGTTCAACTACAAAAATGACGATTTTCCATACAAACTTTCATCCCTTATTTAACTCCTCGTAGGGGTAGAATTTCGAAAAATCCTTCCTTATTACTTGTCTACATTATAAAGGGAACCTCTGTGCAAAATTTCAGCTTTTTTAGGTCCAAGGGTTTGGGCTGGGCGATGATGAGTCAGTCAGTCAGTCAAGACTTCTCTTTTTATTTATATAGATTAATAATAAGGTCTAGTGGCAGTAGTTCGGTTGAAATATAGAACCGAACTACTGCCACTCTTTAGCTGCAACAGTTCGGTAACATTTGCTGTTGCTTTCTGCAATAATATTTTGTAAGGAACCCGAGCCACCAAAACAAGCGATCACACTTGACCGCTTTTTTTTGGTATATCAAGAACCTCAGGAATTTTAATGGGCCAACAGTATGCACGAAATAAAACTACAACATTTTGAGCCCGAAATATATTGTGCCTTACTTACATATATAAATATGTTATGTAAAATATGGTTTGAGAGATGTGGTTGCATGATGAATTGGTGACTGAGTATTATATCTTACTAGCAGTTAGTGACCCGCCCCGGGTTCGCACGGGTGGAAAAAAGACATTAAAACCTTCCTCTTGAATCACTCTATCTATGAAAAAAAAAACGCATCAAAATCCGTTGCGTAGTTTTTAAGATTTAAGCATGCAAAGGGACATAGGGACAGAGAAAGCGACTTAATTTTATACTATGTAGTGATGATGTGATTTTTATGGTGTACCGCATGTCGGAGGAGCAATGGGGAAAAGTTACCACTCAGTGGACAGACTGCGACGTGGCTATATAGTCTTTGGCGACGACGCAGCAGGCCCAGAAGGAGATGGCATGATGAGCTGGACTCCTTCTCAAAGGATTGGCCTATTATCGCACCAGATCTCGAAAAGTGGAAGAAGGGAAGGGAGGCCTCTACCCTGCAGTGGGCGAATACAGGCTTATAATAATAAATATGGTGTTCGGGAGTGTGTTGTATATTTTATTGCTTACTTTTCAACACTATTGTGATTTTGAGACATCATCTACCTTGTCTTTGTTTGCATGCATGAGGTGCTCGTGACCTTTCCTACGTGTCTCGGAAAGTACGTCAGTTGTTGGTCCCGGACTCCCGGTGGCTTATTTCCATATCCGTGTTCACTGTGAGGCAGTACTGCCTTGAAACACGCACGGGTTTGTCGCGCTAACTGCCTTTGCAAACTCGTGTTCAATCAGAGTACGCGTCCTCCTGTGACCTACCTGTGACGACTTAGTTACCTGAAAGTCTGGCAACCAGTCATAACGTATTACCCGGAATTAATTAATTGGGTTGTGGAAGCTAGATACTGAACGAACCAAACGTATTGTCCGCCGCCGACTGTGAGTATGCTCACTGTCTCTATGGATCTACGTAATAGCGTATTTAAATAATAGTCGGTTCGGTGTGAACAAAAAGTTAAGAGGAAATGCGAGTGCTGTCTCTTTCTACTATCGCTGTCTCTCTCCGTCCTCCTGCCCTCAAATTCGTGCGATAAGGACAACTATAGAAAAAAGTTAGAATTCGAGGTTTGGCTCTCGCTTATTTCCTCCTCCAATATTGAACCAATTTAAAAGATATTTTAGACAATGAATAAGGAGGTTATATACTACGCCGTTATTTTTTTCTTTTTTCGTTAATAGTTGTCAAATTTGTACACTAGGACTCTGTTAACAGCGATCTAAACAAGCAATTTTGAGCATTTTTTGAGGGTTCTAGTGCTTATAAAAATAATTTATCACCAAAAAGGAAAACATAGGGGCATAGAAATAGTTAATATTTATTATTCTGTAAAAAACCATTGCTCTAGGGTCATTAACCAAAAAGAAAACAGACGAGAGCGTTTGTATGGAGAAAAGACCACTCGCGTTTCCTCTTAATCCTTACATAGTATAAAACAAAGTCGTGTCTGTTTGTTTATTTGTTTGTTTGTCTGTATGCTTAAATCTTTAAAACTACGCAACGGATTTTGATGCGGTTTTTTTTAATAGATAGAGTGATTCAAGAGGAAGGTTTTAGTATATAATTTGAACGACATCCACGCGGGTGAAGCCGCGGGCATCAGCTAGTATAATTATATTGAAAAGCGATAAACTGCGTAACGCGAGTGACGAGACGAGCCGCGAGGCGAGGCACGAGTCGAGTGTGTGAATGGTGTGTTTGTGACTCGCCTCGCAACTCGTCTCGTCACTCGCAGCGCTCGCGTCGGGGGCGGTTTGTATGCGTTAGCTAACGTTAACCTGTAGCTCATTTGAGCATTTCTCTTTTTTTTTGCCATAGTTTCAAAAAATCGCTAAAAATAAAAATATTTTGTTTTTTTTTTCATGAAATCAGGTAGGTAGGTAGTTTACTTTATTAACATTTGGATTTTTATAAGAAATTATCTATTTTATTTATGAATTTTGTGGAAAATGTATTAAAAACTAAATGAAGGTAAATTACATGTTCTTATTTTGTTACTTTTTAATTGGTAAAAAAAACTTTAAAGTAGCAATTGTTATATCCAAAAAAATAGTTTTCTTGATACTTCATGATAAACTTAATAATATCATTGCAAAGAAATACCAACAAAAGTAAAAGAAAATTTTCAAATTAAGTGTTTATTTGTTTTTTTGTTACCTTTCACCTAAATAAAATTTAAAGTTTTGATAATATGAAAAATAAACAAAATTTACCGATTTTACGTGCTTTTTATTATAATGTTAAGTATCCTTGAGTATCTTCATGAGATTCATTGTTTTATATTAAAAATAAAATACATAAAACTTAAAAAGAGATCAGATTTTTTCTGGGACAGTAACAAAAAAAGAATATTAGGTAACAAAATAAAAATTAATAAAACTTAAAAGGCAACGTCTACAATGTACTAGGCGTTGTAGACGTTTTAGTGATTATGATTAAAGATCTAAATAACACAAACTATTTACTGTTCAAAATTTACAGTCAGAAAACAACTTTAAATTAATTCCTTTTTTGTTACTAAAATTTTCCGCATATACGTTACTGTGTACGAAGTAACAAAAAAAATAGTAACGAAACACTTGTTTAGTTTTTACAAAATATTATTATAGTAGTTAAAATTGGAGTTATGTCTAATATAATTCACTCAAATTTAGTGCAAGTTGTTAACTATTGTGACATGATAAAAGAAAGTAGTCAATATTATCAACTTACCTTGAAACAGCTGTAACAAATACTGGAATGAGATTCGATTTTCGAACTGGAATACAGTTCACATTTTTTTTAACGTCGGAACAGCACTGACACCTAAATCAATATGGCGGCATATGGTACCTGTAGTATTGCCAAGTTAAAATTGTGTATCGAAATGGAAGTTTTTTAACTATAACACATAAAAAATGGGTAACAAAAACTGAAATCCATTTTTGGAACTTTTTCTGGGACAAGTTTAAAATTCATTTATATCTGACAATATTAAAAAAAAATACCAAAAAAGCAATGTAAGTAGATCTTTTTACCTCTTAGAATGGTTTAAAAACAAAATCTCAGTATAGTTTCTTTGAACCTTATTAAAATAATTGAGTTTTATGTAACGGATGGTAGACTGGGACATACGAATTTTCATACATTGCAATTTTTTGGTAGTTTGTATTTATTTATTTTTTTAATTAAATATTATATTTGTATGATATTTTTTAATGATTTCTGTGAATTTACTAAAAAATGTGCACCTAAAAAAATACAGAATCAATAACATACACATTACACAAATGTTATTAATCTGCAATCTTGTGGGACATTCAACAAATGTATATTGGCAAAAAAAAGAGAAATGCTCATTTACACTCTCGCGCGAGTGACGAGCTGCGAGGCGAGGTGCGAGACGAGCCACGAGGCGAGAGTGTAAACCCAGCATAACAGACTGGACGCCGACCCCAACTTAGTTGGGAAAAGGTGATGATGAAGTGAATAAACTGTACATTCACTGCCTATCCTTTTAGACACACAGGCGAGATGTTATCCGTTAGCAGAGTTACATAGTGGTAACAGCAAGGTGACGTGACGTCACAGTGAGGCGGACAGTTTTTATCGTGTACAAACACCGTTGTGATCAAATGATGGTAGTACAGGAGATAGGAGATGGCTTTGATAAGTTATGTTTTCGATCCCCGCACGGAACTAATATTTGTTTGACCTACTAGTCCGGTCAATATAGACATTTGAAATAACAATAATTCCCACAGAGCCAAATATTGGTGGAGAGCTGGGGTATACCATTACAAACAAAGTTATAAAAATCCCCATCGATCCTATGTGTGCTACAAAAGTTATTCGGGGTCAAAGGTCAAAATTTGAGATTTTTTTATTTTTTCTCGAAAACGGTAAGTTTTATCAAAAAAAACCTCAACCCAAAGTTGTAGATCTTAAAATTCTCTACAAAAATGCCTTTCATTATTATTTTCTAAGAGTTACCATTCCTGAGATATCGCGATTCTAAGAGCCTTTATATAAAAGCAAAAGGTAACTCACTCCTCACGAAATATCGAAAACCGCTGGACGTATAAATATGATTTTTGGCAAGGAGGTAGTTTATAGTTAGTAGACGTCCGCTAAGAACGGATTTTGCGATAGGGCCGGATTAGGGTGGTCTAAGGGCCCACGCAAGTTTGTATGAATCAGAACTTGCAAAAGCTCATAGACCACCCTAATCCAGCCCTGTCAGAAAATTAATGCATAGCAGACGTCTACTGACTATAAACTACGTCTCTGCCAAAAATCAAGATTGTAACACAAAAAATGAAGGACTTTCATACAAACTTGCGAGGGCCCTAAGATCACCCTAATACGGTCCTGTCGCAAAATCCGTTCTTAGCGAACGTTTACTAACTATAAACTACCTCCTGTCCAAAAATCATCTTTATGCGTCCAGCGGTTTTTGAGATCTCGTGAGGAGTGAGTTACCTTTCGCTTTTATACATAACTAGCGACCCGCCCCGGCTTCGCACAGGTGCCAATGGATGTTATTATACATATGAACCTTCCTCTTGAATCACTCTATCTATTTAAAAAAACCGCATCAAAATCCGTTGCGTAGTTTTAAAGATTTAAGCATACAAAGGGACATAGGGACAGAGAAAGGGACTTTATTTTATATTAAGTAGTGAAGAATAATGTGACTGTTAGAATCGCGATATCTCAGGGATGGCAACTCTTAGATAATAATAATGTAGAACATTTTTGTAGACAATTTTATGATCTACAACTTTTAGTTTAGATTTTTTTTGATAAAACTTACCGTTTTCGAGAAAAAATCAAAAATCCTCAAATTTTGACCTTTGACCCCGAATAACTTTTGTAGCACACATAGGATCGATGGGGATTTTTAAGGCTTTGTTTGTAATGGTATACCCCAGCTCTCCACCAATATTTGGCTCTGTGGGAATTATTGTTATTTCAAATGTCTATATTGACCGGACTATACAGATAGTAGTTACCTAGTTGTTCTGGTTACAAATTAACAAGCTTAAAAGTCGTTTTTCTGTTTCCACTACGAGCATGTTTTTGTTTTTATTTTCCACTAGGTAATTCCAGCGGCCTCGCCCGTGTGTTTTTCAGTAATTGTCCCACGAGACCGTTCCACCGAGATTAAAAGTATCCTATAATATCATCCTATTCCATTCAGTAGCTTTTGCTTTAAAAGTGACCAACATTCAGCTAACCTTACATCCTCACCAACTTTCGCACTGAATGCATCCTCACAAACATTGGCATTTACGTTTAATGAAAAATTAGGAATTTCGCAGTAGCAGCCTGGAGTCATGCGGATATAATAATATGGATCTAGTTAATGGCCAATAAGCTGGTTAAATGTGGGTACTACATGACCACCTCTGGCCATCACATGAAGCTATAAGTATTATGTTTTTGTCTTATTCTTCTTCTTCTAATCGTGTGGGCAGTAAGGTCTAACGACCCCACACACCCCTGTGTCAGAGTTTTTTTTAAACCGCCTCAAGGGCCTCTGACATGGTTTGACGACCGCCATTTGGTGGCCGGGACCACCGGCTTATACGTGCCTTCCGAAGCACGGAATCATCTTTTTGTCAGGCAATGTCCTAACCAAACTGGAAACAACTTTATAAAGTATGCTTAGTGTGCTTTTGCTTTGTCTTATTCGTTGTTAAAATAGCAATGAATAATGCAATAACTAATCCAAACGGCGCTCTAACTCCTAGACTAACGCATCCGGGTCATCTCATGCATAAAACATGACCAGTGTGTCAGCTGTTAAGCTAAGATCGCCAAACCTCGCTGGTAGCGATGACTTGAATAGTAATACTATATAGCATCACGACTGTAAGCCCCGAAGGGTTATGCAGAGTATTGCAGAGGTGTATCTAACAGTACAACTATATATTACGCCAGCTATATGTAAAGGAGGTCTGGGTCGCTAGTATACCTACCTATATGTATGGATGTGTGTTTGTATGTATGAATGTAGGTATGTTTGTATGTATGACGTCAGTCTACCTGAACACGTTCTAAGAACTAACGACTTAGACCACTCCTGATTTTGAGGAGCTACGAAGATTTGAAGAGGAGGTAAGTATAGTTTTTTTTATTAAACTTGAGTAGGTAGGAACATAGACATTTTAAAGTTGGCGGCATATACCTAATCATTTAAAGGTTTTTATACTTACTTACTATGGTTAATTAAGGGCGCCTTCAAATTAGCCGCAAAGAGCCGCGCGGTGGCAGCGCGGCTGCAGCGCTGCCGCCGCGCTGCTTTGTTAATCCATATAAAAATCGCGGATTTAAAACCGCACACCCGCAGCGCGGATGTAGCGCTGCAGTCGCGCGTGCTTTATTTAATATGGATTAACAAAACAGCGCGGCTGCAGCGCTGCAGCCACGCTGCCACCGCGCGGCATATTTGAAGGCGCCCTTACCTTACATCCACGGCAAGGCCTACTACTTATCTCTCTTTCTTCTTCTCTGTCGGTCTAGTGGTGAACATGAGTGTAGGTAGGTACATGAGGTCCTGGGTGCTATTACCGCCACCGGGTCGGACTAAGCGTTATGGGGATTTTTCGATCAGAAATTTTTCAGTAGGTACCTACCTACGTAAAGGTAGGTATATTAGGTAGGTACCTACATCTCTGCCAAACGGGTCTGATACTTAACATCGCGAGTTACTACATCGATGGTCGCTGTATCGTCAACGGTCCATCGACGGGTTAATGAATCGACAGTACCCCACATCGATGGTACGCTACATCGACAGTACACCAAATCGACGGTGCGCTATATCGACAGTACACTACATCGGTGGTACGCTACATCGACGGTACCCCAAATCGGTCAGCATCAGAAGTATATTAACATTACTCAAAGTTTCGAAGCTGTTTTTTTAATAAAAACTTGTTAGATATTACTCGTAACTATATACATGTTATTGGAGTATAAGGACTATTTTAACGAATAAATAATCTTCTGAAACATTAAAAATAATAGCTAGAGTCCTGTACATAAAAGAATTAAAATTCCGAAATGTTCAGCTTTTTTTTTTTTTTTTTTTATATGGGCTTACTCTTGACCTCAATCTTGCCCCAAGGGCAGAGATGAGGTCGACGATGGAACGAGCTTACCCAGAAGAAGCCTATTTACTCGCGACTTAAACAGATTGGGGTTATAAGAACTCGGGAAAACCGACGCAGGCAGGGTGTTCCACTCCTTGGCTGTACGAATAATGAAGGTCTTAGCAAAACGCTTCGTACGAATATGTGGAACATCGACAAGGTATGGGTGATAACCTGCAGTACGCCTAGTCTCTCGATGGAAGAAGGGAAATGGTGGAATAAGCTCGTGGAGCTCTTGCGCACACTCTCCGAAGTACAGTCTGTAGAATACCGACAGACATGCAACTTTGCGGCGGTGGGCCAGGCTATGTAGCTTGGCAACCAGCTTGGCGTCACCAATCAGCCTCCTGGCTCTGCGTTCTACTGAGTCTGAGTTGAGTGTTTTTAATGTTTCAGAAGATTATTCGTTAAAATAGTCCTTATACTCCAATAACATGTAGTTACGAGTAATATCTAACAAGTTTTATTAAAAAAACAGCTTCGAAACTTTGAGTAATGTTAATATACTTCTGATGCTGACCGTACCATCGATTTGGGGTACCGTCGATGTAGCGTACCATCGATTTAGTGTACTGTCGATATAGCGCACCGTCGATTTTACTGTCGATGTAGCGTACCATCGATGTGGGGTACTGTCGATTCATTAACCCGTCGATGGACCGTTGTCGATACAGCGACCATCGATGTAGTGACTCGCGATGTTATGTATCAGACCCCTGCCAAACCCTTCGGTGATCACTACCGTTACAGACGCGATGTCAGGACTCAGGTTACCCTTTGCATTGCACTCAATGTTTTAAACAAAACCATAATATAAGCCACATCCATTATTTGCAAATCCTTGTAGGTATACGACCACGCGTTCTTGGGTCATTCGTATTTTTGGGACAAATATGCGCGTTTGATCCGCCACATCGATACGTGAGGCCGGTGGTTTGTCAACATATAGAAACACATTCAAATAAAACAGAGAAACGAATAAAATACGTTACTAGCTGTTTTTTATAGCCAAAGCAAAGCAAGCTAGCAATTAGCGGATTAATGATGATTTAATTAGGTACTCTTTTTATAATTTAATAAAATAATGTAAATATAGGTATTCGAAGAATAAAATTAAAATACTAATTGCTACTAGACTGGTGTGATGTAACAGAGAGTTACAATGAACCGGTATTGTAGTAGTTAATTTTTTTTATTTTTTTTTATTTTTTTAAATTAAATAGTGTAAGTTAGTAATTTATGCCGTATACGGCAGTATACAATTTTAATTTATGAGTATCAGCTAGTAGGTGCAATCTTGTACAGACGCCAGCATGTCAAGCTACCCGAAACTGTCAAATTTTCCCAACGAACCTTGAACCTAATGCTCTAGAAATAAAGTCGAAAATCTATCAAAGAAATCTGACAGATTGTAGTAGCTTGATGTGCTGGCGTCTGTACAAACATTTAAGCGACATCTATGAGTGAGTAGCGGCACTTTTTCAATGTTTAGAAGAACAATGTTCTTAATTTCGCACAAATAAAAAAATAGATGTCGCCAGCTAGCCATTGTTGGAGTGCGCATGTCAAAAATTCATGTCATTTACTCACACATCATTTTATTTAGTGATATCGCGAAAACGAGTTGAATTTGTGAAAATATAAGGTCGTGGTGTCTACGGGCATGACTGCCTTAGATAAACGAACGATTGTGTTAAATAAAATAACCGGGACATTAAAATAATGGATGTTAAAACGGGAGTGTAACATGGTGGTCCGATCCTGAAAGGAAAATCGACTTTATTGCAGTTTCCCCCTGAATTTCCGTGTGGTGTGTTCTGTTCACTAAATATATTGTTTTGTTTCACATTCCCGAGATGATGTGACTATAAATCAACTTGTGTGTATAGTGGATAACATATTGTCTATTTTTGACTACGTTTTCGATCTATATTTAACGACAGTGAATCCGATTTATTGAATTACTTGTATGAAGACTAGAAAATTGCGTAAGTTGCACATTAATTTGTTTTTAATATTTCAGCATTCGTGTACTAGAATTAGCTAGCCCGTTGGGAGCCGTTGCAACGGCATTTAATAAGATCATGAATTTGATAAAATGATACCTAGATGTATGTTTACATAGATATTATACAAAGACAGACTGAATTCAGCTGAACAGTTGAATACTGAGTTGTATTTTTTACAATCACTTACTAATGAACATAAAAAACCTAGGATGTTATATATTTTTATCCACAGATTTAAAAAATAAACAAGAAAACAGAAAATTCCTAAAAAATATTTTGTTTAAGTAGTTACCAATTTGCCTATCTTTGCCAACTTGTAAATAATATATTAAAAAAATGATTTGACAGTTGTTACCAGTCTAGTTGGCCATGCAATTTTACCAAATATTTGAAACTGGATGGAAAATTATTAATTATTTTGTCATCATCTGCCGAGCCTTTTCCCAACCAGAATGTTAGTCTAACCAGATGCAGCTGAATACCAGCATTTTACATTACAATATTAATCCTTTTGTTTGTAAAGCATAATTTATGTTTGGCAACAGATTTCTGCCACTAATGGTGTTTTCTGATAAATGGGTATTGATTTATGTGCATAATAATTGCTTGTTACTATTGTTGTATGATGTTTACTTAACGGTATGGTTTGTCCTAATGGCAGAAGGCACTCTAACAATCAAAATCAATTTATGGGTTAATTCATTTTGAATATGAATTTAGATGGCTATAAGAGGAAGATCAACACAATAGATCGATTTCTAGATATCCTTCACATATGAAAGATGATATGGCTAGAAAGGAGGTGTCTGATGAGATCACAGTAATCTTCTTCTTATCGTGTGGGCAGTAAGGTCTAAAGACCCCACACACCCCAGTGTCAGTGTTTTAAGACCGCCGTTTGGCGGCCGGGACCACCGTCTTATACGTACCTTCCGAAGCACGGAATCATCAGACAATAAGGTGATTCAGGCCTGCAATGTCCTAACCAAACTGGAAACAACTCTGCAAAGTATGCTTCCTGTGGGAATCGAACCCACAACCACCGGGTCACAATGCAAATGCCTAAACCACTTGACCACGGAGGCAGTTGACGAGTAAGAGAGAAGTATGGAAGAAGACATACTGCGGTGGCCCCAAATAAAGTGCAGGGCAATAATGATGATGATTGAATTGTTATTATTATTTAGCCCGTTGAACTGGCTGAGAGATTCAGTCTTGGTTACTCAATTGTTTGGTTACAAGATGTCTCTCAGCCAGCTCAGTGTGCCTCTTGGCAAAGGCCTCCTAGCCAAGCCAGTAGCTTCCACTCTTTCCTGTCTTGGGCAACTCTACTCCACTTGGGTCCCGCAGTAAGCTTCACCTCATTCTCCCAACGCATTAGTTGTCGTCCTCGACGTCTCTTGCCATCTCTTGGATACCAATTTGATTGAATTGAATTGGAGTCAATTTTACAGACAATGACTTTTCTTACCAGTAGTACTCATGGAGTCATGGCCGTTGGAATTATTTTGAGCGTCCTAAAAGACAAAGCCACAGGAAATATCATACTTTTATCTAAAAACCCATTAAAATCATTTGATTTTAAACCAACACCTATCTCGTTACTATACAAAATTGCTAATTAGTACTAATGAACACAGAATGTGGTATGGTATCTACAATTTTCATTGATTTGATTCACAATATCCGAAGGTTGACCATTGTGTGTAAATAATTAGTGTTGCCTTGTAAATTAGCTAACGTCATTGATAACAGGGCTGATAAGGTCCTGTCACCAAATCAGGGGGCCTAAAAAGGCCTTTGTAACAGAATAATATTATGAATCATGTTAGTGAAATTTCACTTTGTGACCATTTTACTCTCTAGTATCTATCTGCTTATAAAATCCTCTAGCATCTTATATGTCCTCTTCTAGCTTTTACAGTAATATAGGCCGGTGTCTGCAATTCCTTGGCCAAATATGTGTATTTTGCAAACGGGTGGGAAAATTTACTCCACCTCAAAAGTAAGGACCTTGTGGCTTAATAATAACTGCCAGACGGGTCGCTCTGCAAGGCAAACCAGGAAAGGGATGATCCTGGGAAAGCATGTCAAGGTCTTAGCTGCCATTTGTAGATCTATGGCAGTCATTATAGGTAGTCAGTGACCTGTAAGTCTAACAACCTGTCTTATCATGGCTACTACTAGACTAAATAACGTTCTGTAGTACCGTGTGCTTGTTACTAGAAAAGCAACACACCTGTAAAGACTTATGTAGTATAGCTGTCCCTTGAAAATAACTTCATACTTTAAGCTGCTGATCCTGGTTGTCTGTTATAGATCTTTGATCTTTATTGTTGTAGTCAGTGGCCGGAATGTCTGATAAACAGTCTTACCAAAGGGTATCATATTACCCAGTTCTACTAGTTTGAACAACACAACTGGGTTGTAGAGGTCAGATAGGCAGTCACTCTATGTTGAAGACTGGTATTCAGCTGTATCCGGTTAGACTGGAAGCCAACCCCAATGGTTAGATGTGAAAAGTCCAGGCCGATGATGGTGAACTGTGGGTGCTATAATACACCCTTGCCTAACCCTGAGGATTATAGTCATCATATTGTACTAAATATACTAGTACTCATAAAAGTCTATTACAAAACACCTTTAATTTAAGGGCCTATTTTTTACTGACCTCATCCATCCCTTTTATTATTTACTAGAACCTTCTTACCTAACTACCTACCTCATTTCTAGGAACCGTTCAGCCAAGTCTAGGCTTGGTAATAAATAATGTTTTATCAGGTAATCTTTAACCTTTGCCCCACCCACTGGGGGTTTTACCAAGGAGGGGTGGTGGGGGTGTAATGCCCCCCCTCTTGAATCAGATGCATGAGTCAAGCGGCCGTGACATTTGATTAGAAGGCCATTTGTGTTGTTAGTAGATAATGATGTATGACTGATTTGTGTTGAGTTTTTCGTGATTTTAGCTTAGCTTAGTCGATGAGTGAATAATGGACTATTAATATGCGGACAATATGCAACATTATTGGATAAAGAGCGTTCCATGCTCGGCACAAAATTAGTAGACCGAATTCCATACGTCGAAATCCGGAGACGTACGTAGGTCTTCGATATTGAAAATTGCGTTTTGGAACTCAAATGGAGTTGGGCAGGATACCTAGCAAGGCGCGGTGAATGCGGTGATGGCAGGTGGAGTGAAGATGTGTCCGAGTGGCGTCCAAGAAATGGAAAGAGAAGTGTTTATCGCCAAAAGTCCAGGCATATAACATTGTAGCCATTGCAGAAATATCCTATTAAGGCTGGCACGAGAGCGTGAAGCTTGGCACAATTTTATTGATAGTTAAGAGCTCTTACTGACTTGCTCAAATCGATTCTGCTTCGACAACTGTTCAAGTCTTACATTTTGGGCATTTTCAATTAGTCGTTCTGTAGTCTGTACTGCCTCGTCGGACTAGTGGTCGCAACCGCATAGGATACATACATTCCTGGGTCGGGCAGTGTTTTTTTTTTCTTTTGGGACAAGCCCGCCACACTATTCCCAAACCACTGTAACTCCTGTTAGCCAGAATCAACAGTGGCGACCACAAGAAAAGCGCCGAGACAATGAAGCTCGACGAAGTCCCAGAGAAATGATTTAACTGTCTTGGATCCTGCAACGAAATTAATCAGAAAAGAATAGCGGAGGAGTAGGAAAAAACATAATTTCCACATCCCTCCATATCAGCAAGAGACAGAACAGAACAAGGCCAACGGCAGTGCTATGGAGTTTTTTACCATCAATAATTCCTCAGTAGCAGCCATGGATTCTGGATTTGTGCCCGGTTGATGGCGATATAGGCCTCCTATTACATGCTGAATGCATGGGACTTAAAAACACAACACGCGTTGTTTCAAGGCTAGAGCCGATGCCTGTTCCTAAAAGCTCTTCGGCGTTTCACACCGCGGTCCGAACCACTCGTGGTGTGAAACGACGAAACACCCGCTGAGGCTGTGGGACTGTATACCGCGGCTCCGACACAAGGGCGAAGAAGGAACATGGGTTTGGTTTTTAGTCAGTAGAAGTCTGACACTCCCCTTCGCTCTGCCCAAGAGCGGGGGGGTTATTCGATGATTTTCCACCCACCAAAAAAAAAAAGGCTGTGGGACTGTTTGAAAGAGATAGACCTACCCTGGAACTCAAAGAATGAACATGGGTGGGTTTTAGTTAGTACAAGTGTCATACTCCCTTCCACTCTGACCAAAACTGCAGCTGCATGATCCCTATCATTTGAGGATTTCCCACACGAAATAAAAGGGATCACAGGAGTGATGTTATGTTGTTTGTAAAAAAAATCAATAAATACTTTTTCTTTCTTTCTTTCTTTCTTTCTTTCTTTTGTAACCATCAGACGCTGACGTATAGTAGTTTCTGCGTTTATGAAAACCAGTAGTTCCACATGTTTTTCATTAACTCTGAATTCGACTCGTAAATCTTCGCAGTTCAATGCATTGTATGCTGTAAACACTAAACAGTGATAGTTTACACTGTGTTTAGTTTCGGATCCGGGTAGTGTGACGTCGGTCCTAATCTTGGAGTTATTATTGTATGGTAACTAGGGTTTGCTGTACATCTAAGAGAGTAAGACGTCGGTGTGTGCGTTTGTGGCTAGATTTTGTGGGTTAATCACCAACTCGACACAAGAAACTGGACACACGTGTGTCCAGTTGGTGAAACTCAGAATACTAGAGAGAGAGAGTACTACATAACATGAAAACTGTAATCCCCGATGGGTTAGGCAGAGGTGTACCTAACTAATAGAACACCCACATTTGAGATACCATTTACATTTACCTAGTTGTCTTTCATTGACTTGACTCCTTGATTGTCACTATTTTTCACTAGCTTCGCCCGCGTGAAAATGACGATTTTCCATACAAACTTTCATCCCCTATTTAACTCCCTTAGGGGTTGAATTTCGAAAAATCCTTCCCTATTCCTTGTCTACATTATAAAGGGAACATCTGTGCTAAATTTCAGCTTTCTAGGTTCAAGGGTTTGGGCTGGGCGTTGATGAGTCAGTCAGTCAATCAGTCAGTCAGTCAGTCAGGACTTCTCTCTTTATTTATATATAGATAGATATAGATTAGCATTATTTTTATTGGCGAAGAAGACTTTAGGAAAACTAATGATTATATAGAATTAGTAACTTATATTCGTGATATGTTAATAACACTAACTCATACTAACTTTGTAATATGTCTGCCTACATTCAAGTATATGTACAATACCAATATTATGTTTAACAGTCGAGTTGATACTTTTAATAATTTACTGTATATGAATGTTGAAATGCACAATTACGCGATCATCTTGGACTCAAATTTAAACCTTCCATTCACATGGGATACATATAATCAGCGACATGGCTACCTGAATAACGAGGGTTTTAAGCAGATTATTTCAGATTTGCAAGACCTCATCCTAGAGCTAGAGGCAGTAAATACGTCTAACTTAAGTCTTTTAAGACATGAAAGTTCTTACTGTAGTGATTCAAATTCTAATCAATCAAAAAGTTCGCCGAGTAATATTAATGAGACAAATGAGTCGTCAAACTGTTTTTTTCGCCTATAATAGCATAAATATCTTGCATCAAAACATTGCTGGTCTGTTAAATAAGGTTGACCTGCTCACAGTCCATCTCCAAGAATTATCTAAGCAACAAAAAGACATGGATGTGGTCTGCATAACTGAACACTTTATTATGCAGGGCTATGAAAAGGCATTAAATATTCCAAATTATAAATTAGCTGCATGTTACGCAAGGCGAACCAAGAAACGAGGGGGATCTTGTGTTCTAGTTAAAATAGGCCTAGAGTATAAGGAACTAACAGAGATATCACGCCACTCAATAACAAACATTTTTGAATGCTCCGGAATAGAACTAGTCCGGCAAAAATTAATCGTTATTTGTATATACAGGCCACCTAAAATTAATAACCTTAATATGTTCTATGAAAAACTCGAAACTGTTATGAAAATTTATTGTATAAACTCGAGTAAAACAGTTGTTTTGTGCGGGGACTTCAACATTGATATCCTAAAAAAGAATAGAATGTCCCTAGACTTTGAATGTTTTCTTTTGGGCTGCAACCTTAAACTGGAACTTAAGCAACCAACTAGATTGTGCAGTAATAGCTGCATTGATAACTTTGCTCACAACTCTCGCCAAAAATGTAAATGTGAAGTAATCGATTTAGCTCTTTCAGATCACACGGCACAAACTCTGCAAATTAAAGTAAATAAAACATATAGGTTAAAATCTTGGCGAATCAAGAAACGAGATTTGTCGTTAGAAAATCTGGATAAATTTAAAAGTCATCTGAGTTGCATTTCGTTCTCCGAAATATACAATACGGAGAATGTAAATGTAGCATATGACAGTTTCTTGGAAGAATTCCGTTTGTTGTATGACCTTTGCTTTCCCTATAAGTTTGTTACTATACACCCATATAAAAAAGTTAAATGGGTCTCTCGAGGAATACGTGTGTGCAGTAAAAAGCAACGTCACTTATTATGGCAATACAGACTTAAATCTACTAATGAAAATAAAAATAAATTTAAAGACTACTCAAAAAAATTTCGAAAAATTATTAAATTGACTCAAAAATCGCAGAACAATTATTTTATACGAACTTCAAATAATAAATCAAAAGCATCATGGCAAGTCATACATGACAAAACACACTCTTACGACACAATTTCCCAAATTAGACTTGATGATAAAACAATTACAAATCCCCAAAAAATTGTTAATGTCTTTAATAACCATTTCATTGATCAGATTCAGCAGTCACCCCAAGTGTCATATGAAACTAATAATATTCCGAAAAATCTAAAATCAATGTTTATGGCACCAGTTATACCCCAAGATGTAATTAGAGCAATAAAATCTTTAAAAAATAAAAACAGCGTTGGATATGACGGCATAGCAACGAGAGTTGTTAAATTTGTGGCGAGCAATATCGCTGTACATCTTAGCCATATTATTAATCTAGGCATTAACTCTGGGGTATTCCCAAATAGCTTAAAAACTGTTATAGTTAAACCACTTTACAAAAAGAATAAAAAAGATGAATTAACTAATTACAGACCAGTAGCCTTAATTCCGGTACTGTCTAAAGTAGTAGAGAAGTTAATTTCCGAATCGCTAAACAATTTCTTAGCTAAATATGACATTTTGTGTAATGAACAAAAAGGTTTTAGAAAAAACAAAAGTATTAATACAGCTATTTTCGATTTGCTCAATATTATCATAAGAAGCGTTGATAGCAAAGTACCTATTTGCGCAATTTTCACGGATATGTCAAAGGCTTTTGATTGTGTCGACCACGCTATTTTACTTAATAAGTTAAGCGCTTATGGAATAAGGGGAAATGTACACAAACTTATTAAAACATACCTTAGCGATCGTAAACAGTACACGGAAATATCTAAAATTTGCCCTAAGTTGAAAAGTGAAATAAAATACCGGTCTGAAGGGAGAACTATAAAATATGGCGTGCCACAGGGCAGCGTCCTTGGGCCACCCCTTTTCTTAACGTATATCAACGATTTACCACGCCATGTTGAAAATCCAATGGTATTATTTGCCGATGACAGCACCGCGGTAGTAAAATGTAAACATCCAGATAGTTATGAACAGGATATAAATAAGACTTTGGAAGATATCGTACAGTGGCTGGACAAAAACAACTTGGTGATAAATATACAAAAAACTAACATAATGCACTTCCATCAACGCACAATTTTAAAAGAAGTATCGGTAAATTACAATAATCAAAAGATTAACCAAGTCGAAGTAGCCAAATTTTTAGGAATTTATATTGACAGACAACTAAATTGGCAAACACAAGCAGAGGATATTTGCAAAAGGTTGAACACAGCGGCATATGTCCTTTCAAAGTTGTCCAAGAAAGTAGACATTCAAACTATGTTAGTAGCGTACCATGGTCTGGTTGCATCAGTTTTAAGGTTCGGCATTATTTTCTGGGGCAATTGCAGCTCAAGGGAGTACATATTCAAGGCGCAAAAGCGTTGCATTAGATCAATGTGTGGTTTAAAGACCACAGACAGTTGTGAACCAAAGTTTAAGTCCTTAAAAGTGCTTACATTTCCATCTTTGTATATTCTGGAAATGGCCATGTTTGTAAAGACCAATAAAAACCTATTTCCCACGATGACAGAAACTAGAAAACGACCTGTCAGAAATCAGTACAAAAATTTATTGCAAATTGAATCGTGTAACACAGCACTAATGAAGAAAAGTGTTATTTGTATGGCTCCTACTATATTTAATAAATTGCCAGACATAATGAAAAATGATACAATTAAAAACTTTAAAAAGAAACTTATGGCCTTCCTAATCGAAAAATGCTATTATTCAATTAATGATTTTTTAATGGACAAAACGTTATAAATAGCAATGTGTATAATTAATATAATTTTGAACATAAGTACCTTTATATATTTTCTCATGTGACATTTTTATTTTACTCTTTAATTTGACATTTTAATTTGACATTTTTTCATGCATGTAAGGCATGCTGTATGTATGCAATTGTAATAATTCTGTGACATTTTATTTTTATTTTATTAATTTCAAGTAGCTTTCTTTTGGATAAATTGTTAATTTTTTATAAAATTTTGCGTGCCTATTTCCAGGCAGAATGTACATGGCTCACTTCTGTTTACAACACCTGTATTTTAATTTAACCTACATTCACTGCAAATAAATTATTTGATTGATTGATTGATTGATTGATTAGCTCGACTCTTTGATTGTGCTTTCACAGGTTTCCAGTTTGAGAGACACGCACTTCTGATTTTTTGGATTCATAATAGTATTATGAATATATTATATTGCTTCGGCGAAGGAAAACATCGTGACGAAACCAGCTTGCCTTTTTTTTTTTTTTTTTTTGGTGGGTGGAAAATCATCGAATGAGGCCTCCGCTCTTCCCGTCGGGGCCGCGGTATTTTGTACTGGATTACGTGGCCTCGGCGCAAGGGCAAAGAAGGAACATGGGTTCGGTTTTTAGTCAGTAGAAGTCTGACACTCCCCTTCGCTCTGCCCAAGAGCGGGGGGGGTCATTCGATGATTTTCCACCCACCAAAAAAAAAAGGCCTCCGCTCTTGGGCAGAGCGAAGGGGAGTGTCAGACTTCTATTGACTAAAAACCGAACCCATGTTCCTACTTTGCCCTTGTGCCGAGGCCACGTAATTTAGTACAAAATACCTCGGCCCCGACGGGCGTCGGCCCTTGCGGACCCCTCCTTGCTGACATCTCTTAGAGGCGCGCGTGGAACACGAACGCGCCGCCGACACGGTCTGTTGCCGTCATGACGACGGCCGGACGGCGAGCTAGCCCATTACTCACCCTCCACAGGCCCGCGTCTACGGTGGCCGGAAGCCATCACGTGGCCCCCGACGCCCGGAGCGCCTTCCCCGCCTTCCGCGGCGGCTGGGACGTTGAGAGGTTCTCTCCCTCTCTCGTTCCGCCACCTCCTTCGCTAGCATCACTGCTTCGCAGAAGGAGGCGACGGCGTCCCATTCCTCCTCGCCCCGGACCATGGCTTGCACCAGGGCCGGACGCGAGAGGTCGCCAAACCAGCTTGCCATGGGAGGATATTTCCCGACGGCATGTCAAGCCAAGTCAAATACACCCCCAAGGTGCACTGCAGGTGTTGTTCTACCAACGGGTCTAAGAACCCCATCATTTGACTTTTTGAAGTTGCTCCAAAAAAACTGACACCAGTTTAGACCCATGGGCTTCTGACTTTAAATATCCCTCGAACATGCTGGTTTCCTCACGATGTTTTGCTTCACCGAGTCTAAGCTATGGGAAACTTTATCGTCCAGAAATATACTCTACGTATACTATTCGAAGTTTCTGTACAATATTATTTCCGAACTAATAGTGACGGCATATCTCTGCTCTGGGATCTAGAACTGCATTACGCATACTACCTGTTTACCTATCGTAAAGTTTTTCTACTGTTACAGGAGAGTTAGGTAGGGTTGTCTAGTGATAGTTTGCGAAAAAACGAGCCTTCTGCCGTTCAGTGTTTTTTTATGGCCTAACTGAAATTGACTTGCCTTGAGCCTGAAAAAGCGTTCATTGAAAAAAAAACAACAACTAACAACTTCCAAAGTGAACACTTAGGGAATATTCACTTTATTTTTGGAAGTCGGTGAATTTTGTTTGTTTCATTGACATTTTTGCCACCGACTTCAAATGTAAAGTAATTTTTGAAAGTAGCCCGGGAAACGATTCCAGGATGGTTCGTTTGCTCGAATGCTCGAGCTGCTTTAACTCAGTCGATACTAGGCCAACGAGGCAGTTACCATTATTAAAAAAAATACCGAACACACAACCTCCTTCATATTAAGAACTCGGTTAAAAAATACATTGCAAACTCCAATGCAACATCGTTATTAGCTAGAGAGATTCCCGGGATCACTCCGAGCGAGCTCTTCTCAAAGACTTCCTACTACGCTACTACACATCTCGTTAACAAACTATTGATTAATGTATCCTCTCTCGACTTCCTAGTATTTCCTCCGGCAATGCAGATGTCTATAACTTGGTCAGGAGTGGCTTTTCTATCAAAGCGAGGACGGCATCTCTTTGTTGTAATATTCACTAGATGCGCCCGCGGTGAAAAAGTTTGCACAAACGAAAACTTGGAAAAATTAATGACATTAATTGTTGCCTGCTTTTGATTTTAATTAATATAAGCAGAGGGGGCGGCACCGGCATAGGCCCCGAAAATTCAAAGACTGGGCCCGCGTGGTGTATCCCATCCCTCTCCTAGAGAGGAGGCCTGAGTCCCTGCATTGGGGACTTTATAGGCTGATAATGATGAAATAAATCTAATAAAATAGCAAAAAGCGCCATCCCTATCGTCATACATTTAATAACAACTAAAATAAAACTATGTTTACTGCACACAGATTTAATTATAAACTCCGGAACGATTGTTTATAAAATATGTTTTTATTATCGGCATAACATTATTTTGACTTTCGCTATAACGTTGGTGATGTGATTGACTCAGTCAAGGTTATAACATAGCATCTCGCCTGTAATTCCAGAAGGCTTAGGCAGAGGTTTAGCCATTAGAGTTAGGTAAAAGTGTACCTAAAAATACACTTAGGTACATTTCGCCAGTTTATGACCCATATAATAGGGGGCGACGCTATATCACCCAGGCACAAATCCAGACTCCGTGGCGGCTACTGAGAAATTTCTGATGGAATAACCCAATAACACTGCGAAAGTTTGTGAGGAGAGATGAATGTATGTTTGTTATTCTTTCACGCAAAAATTACTGAACATATAAAAGGAGAACTGACTGACTGACATATCAACGTGCAGCCGAAACTACTGGGGCTAGGAATGTGAAATTTTGCACACGGCTTCCTATTATAATGTAGGGGAGCACTAAGAAGGGGTTCTTGGAAATTTAACCTTTAAGGGGGTGAAAAGAGGGATGAAAGTTTGTATGGAAAATCGTCACTTTTGTAGTTGAACCGACATCCACGCAGGCGAAGCCGTGGGCAAAAGCTAGTACTTACCCTATATTTTTTTAAAGAATACAAAAACAATTATAGCTATTCTTCTTATATCTCTAAAGAGAGTTATATAAGCTACAGCTAAAGCCATAGGCAAAATAAATCCGCTAGGAGGCAGCACTCGGCATCGAAAGGAAAAATTAATGTTTTTTATCCGTAGTTAGAGTAGTTACTAACAGTAACATAGTATTTTAGGGTATTAATAAGCGATAAGTCAGCTTTTAATGACATTTCGCTATCAAAAATATAGGTAAGCCTATTAAAACATTTAAAAGGCAACGTAAACTTGATGACGAGAATTTGTTCGCGAGCCCTCCTACAAGCCGATGTAACGTAACCATAGCGAGATCTAATTCGACGTCAACGCCATCTAATTGCGTTTGAGGTACCTAGGTACTAAATTGGCTGAAGTGGCGAATGGCTCCCCGAGTGAAGTGGTCTTGTTGTATTTCTCATTTACGGACGTATAATTTACTAAATATAATAATAATTTATTAAATATTAATTAATCTATTGTATTGTTATATTATTAAAAGGTTGAGTATATAATAATAATTATGTTGGTAGAGTCACGGTAATATTATGATACAGTATTTTGACTTCATACAAACGGACGAAGCGCGAGCTATGCCTACGCGCCTCGATTTCGGTATACGTTCGGTACACTGACAGTCGCGACTGTGCCGCAGTGACGAACGGACGGTGTGTTATTTATTTAACAATAACCGCGCGATTTATTCATTAAAATTGGACAAGTACATAATATTTATTATGGCGAATAAGTTATATTGTGCTGTTTTTGGTTGCATGAAGTCGCCGTTCCAGGGATAACATTTTTTTAAATTACCTGGAAACATTGAAAGGTAAGACTATAAAATAATTTTACTTAATAAGTAGTAGGTAGGTATGTACTTACGTAATGTGTGTCTTTTTAATGGAGACTTAAGTAATTTCCTTTTATGTCCCGAAAATAAAGACTTCTGGATTAATGAGTAATGGAAAGTGATTGACACGAGTGAAATAGGTAGTTATAGGCGGTTCATGAATATAATGATACGGTAGGTATCTACGCTTGTGTTAAGAGGAAATGCGAGTGCTGTCTCTTTCTACTATCGCTGTCTCTCTCCGTCCTCCTGCCCTCAAATTCGTGCGATAAGGACAACTGTAGAAAAAAGTTAGAATTCGAGGTTTGGCTCTCGCCTATTTCCTCCTCCAATATTGAACCAATTTAAAAGATATTTTAGACAATGAATAAGGAGGTTATATACTACGCCGCTGTTTTTCTTTTTTCGTTAATAGTTGTCAAATTTGTACACTAGGACTCTGTTAACAGCGATCTAAACAAGCAATTTTGAGCATTTTTTGAGGGTTCTAGTGCTTATAAAAATAATTTATCACCAAAAAGGAAAACATAGGGGCATAGAAATAGTTAATATTTATTATTCTGTAAAAAACCATTGCTCTAGGGTCATTAACCAAAAAGAAAACAGGCGAGAGCGTTTGTATGGAGAAAAGACCACTCGCGTTTCCTCTTAAAACCTCGGGGCATGTGTGTTTTGTTAGTTTGTATAATTCAAAGTAAAGACGTGGTGTTTTATAACAGTATCGTGTAATTTTACAACAATAAAACTAAATGGAAACACAAAGTAGGCAAATGTAATAAAACTGGAGGCCGGCAGCCCTATCGCATGCTTACTATTGCTTACAGTTACGTACCGCGCGGCTGTAGGCATTTAATTCAAGGACACGGCCGAGTCACAATACTGTACGATATTTATACTGTGGTAGAGTGCTTCGTAAATACGAATCCGATTCTGTACATTACTGACTGGCCTGTTGGTCTAGTGGTTAGTGACCCTAACTGCTATGCCGGAGGTCGTGGGTTCGATTCCCACCCAGGACAAATGTTTGTGTGATGAGCACGATCATTTGTTCTGTGTCTGGGTGTAATTTATCTATAATATGTATGTATTTAGAAATATATAAGTATGTTTATCAGTTGTCTAGTACCCATAACACAAGCTCTGCTTAGCTTGGGACTAGATGGCGTTGTGTGATAGTTTTGGAATATTATTAATTCACTACTCTGTAGCTACATTGAGGACCTTGTGGCTTAACAAAAACAGACACTCGGGTCTATCTTTAGGTTAAGTCGCACTAGCCTAGTTTGGTCTCTGGATGGGTGACCACACTGATCACCCATTACATATCGAGTTTCCTTTGTTCCTCAGTGGTCCGGCTGCCATAATAGATCTTTTTCACGTAAGCAAAAGATGAAGACGATATCAGTGCTTCGAAAAGTCGTGTGACGTCACAGATTAGTACTTTTTTTACGCAGAAAGTGACGTCACAAGCCACCACTCATGATCTTTGACACGTTTTATTTTCGTCAATATTTATTCATTTGAAGAAACAAAAAATACGTATACAATATTTTTCGATAATCGAACCGACGACTAAACAATCGTTTTTTTAGTCACAAACATCCCAATTAGTAAAAGTGATTCCCGTGTTTACACGCAGCTGCATTGCCGACAGAAATACCGGGAAACCGAGGGAGGATGAAAATTAATCAATAGTTTGCAAGGGTAGGGGGGCGTCGGGGCTGTGGTTCGTCCCGTCGGGGCTGTGGTTCGTCGAAAGGTTAACGCGGCTCCGACACAAGGGCGATGAAGGAACATGGGTTTGGTTTTTAGTCAGTAGAAGTCTGACACTCCCCTTCGCTCTGCCCAAGAGCGGGGGGGGGGGGGGGTTATTCGATGATTTCCCACCCACCAAAAAAAAAAGGGGGTAAAATTATATTCTAGCTACGTTTGAATTTGAAGTTGCAGTCAGTTTACGAACCTATCCTTTTCCCCAACTATGTTGGGGTCGGCTTCCAGTCTAACCGGATGCAGCTGAATACCAGTATTTTACATGGAGTGACTGCCTATCAGACCTTCACAACCCAGTTCATACTGCGGTAATACGATACCCTTTGGTAAGACTGGTTGTCAGACTTTTAGGTCACAGGTCACTGACTACCTGTAACGACTGCCAAAGATCTATATATGACTACCGGGACCAACAGCTAAACGTACTTTCCGAGGCACGGAGGAAACTCGGTATGAAATGGGCGGTCACCCATCCTCAGACCAACCTAGGCAAGCGCCGCTTGACCTAAAGATTGACCCGAGTGGCAGTTATTATTAAGCCACGAGCTCCTCAAGCAAGACGAACAAGACGTAAAGTTAGAATGATAGTTTATGTGTCTATCTCCGAGTCTGCGACTGACTAGCATAGTAGCATCTGTTGATAGATCGCTTTTACGTGATATTTCCGGCGTTTATTGCGTAGTGTTGTGCTGGGATTTATCGATATTAACTGAAATACACCCACGGGTTATGGAAATCGTCTCATAGCGTGTTGCAATCCCAGTTTAATTAACTACAAGGAAGTAGTGATCTCAAAGGCTTTTGTGACATTACATCCCTAATTAGTACTGGTTTTTAGGGTTCTGTACCTCAAAAGGAAAAAACTAAATCTTAATAGGATCACTCGTGTGTCTGTCTGTATGTCTGTCCGACCATCCCTGCCACTTATCTCTGAAACTACTGAGCCTAGCATTTTGAAAAAAATACAGAAATTAGTTCAACACTTATAGATTACAGGAAAACCTATAAGAAGTCTATGGTGCTAGAATAACATGCAAAATCTCTCAATATCTACTACGGAACCCTTCATGTGCAAGTCCGATTTGCATCTGGCCACTTTTTTTTTAAATACGTGTTAATTAACGCAATACTATCACAAATGTAAAACCATCGATAAACATCCCATCTAGTGACATTTTCCCCTCACTATCACATAACGCGACATTGACCGCTGCAGATGCTCCCATTCTTGCTAGTGATGTAACTGTAACGATATTTAGTTTCTAATAGACTACAAATACTACAATTCTAGTTGTTTTTTGTGTTAGGTTGCTAACTGACGGGTCTGACGTGGTTGAAGATTGCGTTCTTGGTCTAGTTACGAATATTATTGTACTTCAATTGCATTAGGTACCTATTTACCTAATACTTACTTATTTGGTGGTATAATACCCCCGTGCCTAGGAAAGCACGTTAAGCCGTTGGTCCTGCGCCTGATCTCTCTCCGGTCGTGTCGGATTGCCGTCCCATCGGACTATGAGAGAAAAGGGAACAGAGAGTGTACTTGTGCCTGCGCACACAGTTGTGCACTATAATATCTCCCGCGCAGATGGCTAATCTCCGCTGGGATTGGCCGCCGTGGCCGTAAAACGGTCAGGAGAACTACTACATAATACTCCATCTGATGAATTTTGAATTGTTCGCTGCAATTAACTTTTCAGCCATTTATCCACTGCGCCCGCGTGGTCTTTTAGGTCCTTCGAAAATGAGGATGATTTTTCCCAGATCGTTATAGGTTGATTATGTTGAGATGGACTGCTTCGTTGGTCTAGTAGCCGCTGGTCACACCTGTTAGGCATGAGGTCCTGGATTGGTTTCCTAGTCTGGCAAAGTGTTATTGCGTTTATGGCACAAGACTCGCCCCTATACATGATGATGATGATGCTCTCTAGCCGATTTCGGCCACAGCGACTGCATTCGCTGACTTTCCAAAGATTGTCAAGAGCTTTGTTCTGCTGCTCTCTCGTGTGCTCTTAATTGGCTAGTATATCCAACTTTGGCCGAACAGGTACGAGCACAAACCGGACACGTCAGAACACCATGTTTGATATTATAGGGTATAGCTTTAGGTGGCTTAGCTTTCAGGTCATTGCGCTTCTCCTACACATAGGAGTTATTTGTAACTAGCGCAAAAAACGTTATGTTATGTACCTACTAGTAAAATTACTGATCAGTCTTTATGAAACATCTCAGGGTTAGACCAGATAATCCAGATATTACTCATTAAAACCACAAGCTGACGTCTTCGCCACACGTGCACGATACATGGTAAAAGCATGTGTTTCACCAATATACGTACAAGTTGAACAACGCAATGTAATGAGAGTTATTGGCAAACAGCCATACTACGTCGTATCGGCCATAATTGTTCGTCTTACCTTTCTTGATGTTTTGTTGAGGTGGTGATGATTTCATTAAAAATCTCTTTGCTTATCATGATGATGATGATGATGCTATCTAGCCGATTTCGGCCACAGCGACTGCATTCGCTGACTTTCCAAAGATTGTCAAGAGCTTTGTTCTGCTGCTCTCTCGTGTGCTCTGCTTATCATACCTGCTAGTTGGTGCATTAAAATGAGGGTATCTAGTTTAGCCTCATCATTATCAACAGCCTACTGCACACCGCTCAACTCGATTCTAGGGGATCGGACAAAAAAAAACTAATTAGTCCGTCAGATAGATTTCCAAAAATTATTGGACACGTATTTTTTCTTTTTTCACGTTAACAAAAAAAAAAAACAACCGACTTCAAAAACACCAAAAAGAGAAAAATAAACTTTAGAAGAAAAATCAGCTTCTGAAGTCGGTGACATTTGTTTGTTTGATTTTATGCCACCGACTTCAGAAGCTGATTTTTCTTCTGAAGTTTATTTTTCTCTTTTTGGTGTTTTTGAAGTCGGTTGTTTTTTTTTGCAAATTTTTTTTTTAATTTTTTCATTTTTAGTTGTAATAAGTACCTATAATTCAACCAAAAAACCTAACCCTTAACCTTCCTTCCCCTATTTTTGCTTCCAACTCTTAACCGTTGAGGAGTACCTAGTACCTTCCATTATCAGCTCATCAACATGAAGACAAGTGATGACTGCTAGATGCGAATACTTGAATAGCGTCAGAAAAAGCACGCAACACGTAATACGTGATATAACAACTAAAAAAATGTGTATTGTACATATCTGCATACCCCCTCAGAGCATACAGGCGTGATGTTACGTCATGATAATGTATATTCAATAAACGGATCATTCCCACTAGTTCTACTGCATAGTTCTACGATAGAACTAGTGGGAACTTTTTTTAATTTTTTTTCCCACTAGTTCTACGATTCACGGTGGTACGAAATCGTAGAACTAATGGGAACGAAAAGTCAAGGGATTTTTTCGTTCCCACTAGTTCTACGATAAAGGATGTTACAAAATCGAAAAACTTGGACTCAAGTTTCTCATTCCTTCTATCACACAGTTTAGGATACAACTACGGCACAAACTACCAGGAGAATAGAAGTAGGCAGAAGGTCTTGTAAACATTTTTTTTTGGAAATGCAAAAAAAGATGGAGGTAGTAAAGTCCCACAAACTACCAGGAGAACAGAAGTAGGAAGAAGGTATTGAATCTTTTTTTTTCTTTTTTTTTCTTTATTTAAAAAACAACTATTAAAGCAAATAATATTATATTAAGGAATAATTTAGATTTGATTAAAAGATTCCAATACCTCTTTCCTACTGCTGGTCTCCTGGTAGTTTGTGGGACTTTACTACCTATCCTTTTTGTTTCATCTCCAAAAAATATGTTTTAAATACCTCCTGCGTACTTCTATTCTCCTGTTACTTTGTAGGACTTTACTATCCTGGTTTACTATGTCCAACAAAAAAAAAAAGTGCATGTTATTAGAAAGGAATAATTTAGATTTGATTCAAAGATTCCAATACCTCCTTCCTACTTCTATACTCCTGGTAGTTTGGACCGTAGTTGTAACCTAAACTGTGTGATAGAACGAATGAGAAACTTGAGTCCCGCTGGTTTTACGATTTTGTAACACCCTTAGAGCGTAGAACTAGTGGGAACGAAAAAAATCATTGACTTTTCGTTCCCATTAGTTCTACGATTTCGTACCACCTTGAATCGTAGAACTAGTGGGAAAAATATTTAAAAAAAGTTCCCACTAGTTCTATCGTAGAACTGTGCAGTAGAACTAGTGGGAATGATCCCAATAAACATCCAAGCGATTCCAGCAATTACGACAGATTTGCCGTCTATTTTTGAAGAGTTCCATTTCCATTGTATATCTCCGAAGATCAGCACCAGATCTTCACTAAATTAAAATGGGACCACCTCAGGAGTATACTCTTTCAAATAAAAATAAAAAATTGAGAATCGATCCACTAATGGGGGAGAAATCAGGTAACATACATAAAAAAAAAAAAAATATATATATATATATACATACACACGAACATAGTAACCTCCTTTTTTGAAGTCGGTTAAAAATGAAGACGATACAGTGCTTCGAAAACTCGTGTGACGTCATATGATAGTACATTTTGTATCTACAAGTGACGTTTCAAGCCCCACTCCATGATCTTTGACGCGTTTTATCTTCGTCATTTTTATTGATTTGATAAAACAAAAAACACGTATTCAATATTTTTCGATAATCTAACTTACGGACTTAACAGAATCATATTATTTTGACCCAGTCCGATCCCCTATTGGGATAAGGGCAACGGAATGATAATGATGATCTTCTCTCTACTCAGCCGTTTCCACTAAACCTAAAAGCGGCGACGACAACAGTAAGTACGTAACGAATTATTTCTATTGGTGGTCTATCAAGAATCGCTAAACATACATGGGATATTTTCAGATCCCCTTAACCACCTAATACATCAACAGTATTCAATAAAACACTTCCTTTCTCATGCAAATTACAAAGAAAGGATCTTTACAATGTTCACCCTTCCTATTCCTGACCTTGTCCGTAACAGCTTAACCTCGAAGCTCAGTCTCCGCGCACGTGTTAAACAAACAAGAAAAGACACGTGGTCTAGTGACATGTTTTAAAAATTTGTATAACGCGAGCGCTGTGACAGTTTTCTGGTAGTTTGCCAGGTTATGACTAATTTCTATCGTCATATTTCCTTGTATTTATTTAGTGTTTTGATAGCCTTTACAGGGCTGTTTCTAATGGGTCCATTACATACCGTGTTTCCTCCATGCCTCGGAAAGCACGTTAAACCCTTGGTCGTGGACTCGTGGCTGTCATTTTGAAGATTTCTGAAAACTAAGAAACTCGTGCGCGAATTTACAGTGGTGACCACCAGAAAAGCGCCTAAACAATGAAGCTCTACGAAGTCCCAGAAAGACAATTTAGCTTGCGAAATTAAGGAGGAGTAGACTAAACAATTTCCACTTTTTGACTATTCATTTCAAATCTTCATCTTATTGTTTCGAAAATCCTCATTCCAAACCACTTTACCCCCTTCGAAAAGTAAAGTGGCTGTGTCTTATATTCCTATATTCTTTGTTATTAAATATCGTGTGGTTAGTGCCTTACCTGCTTAAGGCGAGGTTGCACTACTTTGTTTTTATGTACGCACGACCTCACCCGCCCTGCCGCGCGAGCGATATAATGCCTAAATTTTGACTGTTTTTTCTCTCTTGGAGAAAAATGATAAATAAATTATACATTATGTGACCCGAGATAATACACATTTTTTACGACCTTTATCATGATATAAGTTTTATTTTTCAAAGCCTAATATAACTCAAGTAAAACGATTATTTAGCCATCATTTGGACATGTCTTTGCGATTTAATTGGATGCAGTGAAGTGTAAGTAATCGTGTATCGCATGCCCGACATATCATGATCGAAGAGTCAACTATGTAATACATTTTTTTCAAAATTTAAATCCGTTCCATGTAGTACGAGTAAAACGCTATTGTTGACGACGTTTATCGGGGTAACCCCGCCTTAATCTAACCTGGTGTCCAGAGTTTTATGCCGCCTATACTTAATTACTTAGGCCTCTGACTTGGCTTGATTGTCTTAGTGCGTAGCTTTTTCTTGTTGCATAGAGAATGCTATTTTGGATTATAACCAAAAATACCAAAAACGTAGCCGGTAGCGTATTAATTCCATAGCAACAAGATGCTTTTAACTTTCAAACCATCATAAATATAAAGTACTGACTTTTCTTGACTGACCCACCAGACACCACCAGGCCCTTGTACCCTTTTAGTTATAATATAGCTACAAGAAATAAGACAGAATTGGTCGAATTTTCCTCGAGATGAATAATATAATTTAGGCCAAATGAAATTGCCATCGAAGTCAGACGAAGTTCCTGCAACAATCCTGTCCAATATGCATTTTCTATATCTCGTAGCGTAGCATCTCCTTTCTATCTTAAGAGGTTTCGTTTCCGCAAGAGGGAACAGGCATCTTCTGGGCACGCTCATCCATCAGTTTCCATGAGGCGTGAACGAGGTCAAGAGCGGGCTCATTCTGTCGAGTTCCTATAACGTAACCGACCTTGCTAAAAGTCTACCAGCATTCCTTTTCCCTATCTCCTCCACATCTTCGCTGAACCAAAACCCGTACCCATAAAGCTAATTACTGTAACTCCTGTAATACATGCAACGCACGCGCTGATGACGTCACGTTACATTTGGCCGTCTATTTATAATTCGCGTTCAGCGGCCCGCGCCGCCTGCCAAGTATGTATACGTGTTTACAAATACCACGGTTAGGAGAAGGAATTGGGTTGGAGGAAGATCGATTGGCTGTGTTTTTTTCTGGTTTCTTGCAAACATGGTTTTGGGTCTTTAAATTATCAGTCGAACCCTAAGTCCACGCTCTAGGTTTACTAACGAGCGATGGAGCACAGTATTCTAGGCGTTAAACTAGCCGACCATACGCCACACCACACAAATTACTGACAGCTCAAAAACCGCTTAGCTAAAGTGGGCCTGGGCTGGCCATGTCTGCCGTATGCCCGACGAGCTGTGGGCCTAAATAACCACGTTGTAGAGCACTGACACAGCCAGAAGGCGACGCGGTAGACCTCGCAGGAGATGACTAACAAACGAACAGTGGTCCACATTGACCCTGAATCGTAAGATTTGAAGGTCACGGGAGTAGAACAGTAACAATCAAACCTTTTCTCAATCCATTTGATCTGCTGTTTAACGCGATTCTACTCTTGCTCCAGAGTTCTGTTTTTTTTAGCCTTGAGATTGCCGGTTGATTGAAGCACTGACTTTCGGAATCCTCCACCTCCCTTCTATATAAATAAAGAGTGAAGTCCTGACTGACTGACTGACTGACTGACTGACTGACTCATCAACGCCCAGCCCAAATCCTTGGACCTAGAAAGCTGAAATTTTGCACAGAGGTTCCATTTATAATGTAGACAAGGAATAAGGAAGGATTTTTCGAAATTCAACCCCTAAGGTATTTAAATAGGGGATGAAAGTTTGTATGGAAAATCGTCATTCACGTCGTCATCATCATCACGCGGGCGAAGCCGCTGGCAAAAGCTAGTCTTCCGATATTTTTCTATTGTACTATCCGAACTTTTATGAAATTACCTTTTTTTTTGGAGGGGAAATCATCAAATGACTCCTCCCGCTCCCGCAGCCCCGACGCCAAAGAGCACACATTGTATGGGCTGCGGGTTGTTGCGGATGATTTCACCCCCCCCCCCCCCCCCCCGCAAAACTTACATTGTATATAAAATTCACTGGCTCATCTCGTATACTGCAATCTGTGGTCTATAAGCGGCACGTGTATCGATTTTCAGTCGGCTAGGGCTCGGACGATGCAAAAAGGAGAATGTAATTTAATTTTAGCCTGGTATGGATTTTTAGCTCTGAAAGGTTGGTTGTAAACGATATTTTGATGCTTTTGTTGCTTTGTGAAGTGAAGATTTGTGATTTGTGCTCTCAAAACGGTAAAGGAATACAACGTGAGGAAACCGGCTTGTCTTAGAACCAAAAAATTCGAAGACATGTGACATCTACCAATCCGCACTGGGCCCGCATGGTAGATTATAGCCCATTCCCTCTCAAAGAGAGGAAGAAAAGAAAACGTGTTGCGTTGACCCAAAATGACATGGGATAATCGCAGGAAGATGATGAAAAGTATGTTCGTGGGGTCTTTTGTCACTGTCTGTCTCGTTGGTCTAGTGGTCGCAAGCACGACTGCTTGCTTTAAATCATCATCATCATCCTATAATGTTCCCACTGCAGGGACTCGGGCCTCCTCTCTAGGAGAGGGATGGGCTATATTCCACCACGCGTGCCCAGTACGGGTTGTAGATGTCACATGTCTTCGAATTTTTGGTTCTAAGACATACCGGTTTCCTCACGATGTTTTCCTTCACCGTTTTGAGTTTTAAATCATTTATTTCATTTAAATACTGTTGCATTTAACTGATCCAAATCAAAAGACAGCGTCTTCATAACATTCATAGCACGACTGCACGACACATAGTCAAAACAATGTTCTAAATAATCTTTTAAACATGAAACAAGAACGAAATTACATAAACAAGAGAAAAAAAAACATCAAAAAATTCCTCCTATGTTTACAGACATAATGAAAATAAAACTAAAAACAGATGTCGGTACTAATATATCAAAATGCGAATTAGTTACAGCTTCATTCAAGAAAATGACGTGTACACATATGTATACAAGGTTACATACCTACATAAATAAATACTAAAAACAATTATGACGTTTAAACGTCACCACCAATGACAGTTGACACTTGACAGGTGACAGTCGCGTGGCGCCACTTTCTACGCATAACGTTAGTTCCAAATTTCGCCGTCTGTCATCAAAATTGGCACAGTTTTGTATCCATGTTTTGTCTGTGTACGTTAGTGACGTGTGTGGCGGTTGACGTGTGTAACGCTGTATATATTTTGACCTTGTGTGTGTGGGTGCTAGCATGTAATACACGGTTGGCATTTCCTGTCTTCGAATGTTTTAAATAACTGTGGTTTGTAGTTCGGAAATTGATTGGTGAGTTTAGTTTTTTTTTGTTTTGCCCTTTAAACTCAGTCACAGTAATTATTGGTTCATTAAGACCGTTACGGGGCCTTCAGGAATGTCAAAAACACTTTCTGCAAAAAAAAAAACAAATAAGTACGTCTAAAACAACACTGGGCCCGCGTGGTGAATTATTGCTCATCCTGAGTTCCTGCAGCGGGAACATTAGACTGATGATAAACTTTATATTAAGTAGTCGGTGACTTTGTCTGTTTCATAAGGGGCGCGCCTATTGCCATCTACTGGGCACAAATCCAGACTTTGTGACTGACACTAAGAAATTCCAAATGGAGGAAAACTACAATAAATCATACTCAGCAGTCGCAACAAAGTGATTATGGTTTACCAAATTTTGTACAGACAAATTACAGAGAGATATCAAAAATAAGATATTACGATTACGTATATATTCATTATGGCAATAGGATCGCCCCATAATACTTATAGTCCAAGATCCCAGGGCCGCCAGACATCACGTATTTTCTGACGAAGGAAATGTGGGCGATTGAGTAGTGTTAGTATAGTAGTAGTTAGTAGTGTGTTCTTAGTTCATACTAACACTACTCAATCGCCCACATTTCCTTCGTCAGAAAATACGTGATGTCTGGCGGCCCTGGGATCTTGGACTATTAGACATACCTAATTGGCGAAATTAAGGTGTATTCTTAGTTACACTTCTTCCTAACTCTTTGGAGATTATACAGGAGTGATGTTATGATCTTATCTTCTTCTTCTTCTAATAAATAAAGAGAGAAGTCCTGACTGACTGACTGACTCATCAACGCCCAGCCCAAACCCTTGGACCTAGAAAGCTGAAATTTGGCACAGAGGTTCCCTTTATAATGTAGACAAGGAATAAGGAAGGATTTTTCGAAATTCAACCCCTAAGGGAGTTAAATAGGGGATGAAAGTTTGTATGGAAAATCGCCATTTTCACGCGGGCGAAGCCGCTGGCACAAGCTAGTGTTTCAATATGGTATGGCTATTAAAAGTGTACGTAAAAACTCATATCCCCTTCACGTTCGTTTGTAAAACATCCACAAACTCATTAACCCTGAAGGCATACTGCTTGCATTGCTATAAAATAAATGAAAACCACCCTTCATGGGGTGTTTTTTTTTATTTATGTCTGGTCCCAGACTAAATCCGTAATATTTGTTACTTTATGGCTATAACTGTAGAGGAACACCAAAGAAACGAAGAATCGATTGTGTGAGGAATTTTACTAAAAAGAAAACTGGCCAAGTACAAGTCAAACTTGCACATGAAGGGTTCCGTACCGTACCTTGACTTTTTAGAGGTTTTCCTTTAATCTATCTGTTATTATACGTGTTTCACTAATTTCTGTAGTTTTTCAGATCTTTAGGCTCAGTAGTTTCGGAGATAAGGGGGGGGGGGGGGGGGTAATGACGGACAGACAGACAGACACACGAGTGATCCTGGTTTCCGCAGCCCCGACAGATGTTGTATCACCCTCCTAACGCAGCTTCATTTGTACCCCTCTCGAATGATGTTGTTACTAGGACGCTCTGTCTGGCTTTTGATGATGCATTGATTCTTTTTATTATTTTGTTTGGGGTAACATGAAAGTGGTCAATAGGGGATCGGACAGGGTCAAAATAATAAAATTCTGTTTAGTCCGTAAGTTAGATTATCGAAAAATATTGAATACGTGTTTTTTGTTTTACCAAATCAATAAAAAATGACGAAGATAAAACGCGTCAAAGATCTTGGAGTGGGGCTTGAAACGTCACTTGTGTCGTCGAAATGTATTATCATATGACGTCACACGAGTTTTCGAAGCACTGTATCGTCTTCAGTTTAAGTTTACGTGAAAAAAGAAGAAATAAGTGTCCAATAATTTTTGGAAATCTATCTGACGGACTAATTAGTTTTTTTTTGTCCGATCCCCTATTGGGGAGATTTTAACGGTGTGTAAAAAGGTTGTCTACACGTGTTTTGTTAACCGACTCATTAAAATGGACATAGTGGGACATATTGTATTACCTTTCCTTATTATAATCGTGTTGTGGAGGTCAAAAGTAGTCGCTCCATTTAAACTAAAGTGTATAAGTACCCCAAAGTAATTGGGAAAAGGCTAGACCCTACTAATATTATAAACGCGAAAGTTTGTAACTTTTTAAGTATGGATGGATGGATGTCTGTTACTCTTTCACGCAAAAACTACTGAACGGTTTTGGATAAAATTTTGTGCACAGATAGTTTATAACCTGGATTAACACATAGGATAGTTTTTATCCCGATTTTATCTTCCCGTGGGATAATTTTCGTGGGGTAATGAATAAAGTATTGCCATTATCTGGGTCCTTTAATAGTCTAGCTTGCTGGACATAGACCTTCTCAATCGCACGCCACTCTGCTTGCGACTGTAGCTGAGTATCGAGTTGAATGGGATTGGTGCGTAGACCGTCGCTCCATCGAGCCTGATGGCGAGAAGGAGAACACGTCCACCCCAAATTCACCTTTACCAATTGCTAATTTAGCTCTACACAGACACAGTCTAAACATACCCCTTACATGTACCTTTCAATAAACGTGTATCCCCCTATCGATACTACATCCATACCACCCCCTGCCCTTGGGACAAAAATAAAAGTTAACGGTGTCCGACCGACGACTGTATAATCACCCCCTAATGCCCTTTACAACCCCTTTCGACCCCGTCCAGTTTCTGATGTGCTCTAAAATGAAGGGTTTTTAATTAACCAAATGGATGACTTGCAATTTTTAATTCTTTCTTATCGCGTAGGTGTTCCTTACCTGGTGTCAGTTTTTATGCCACTCGTGGGACTCTGACTTGGCTTTACATGCCGTCGAGAAATGTCTCTCCGGCATGCTGGTTTCCTCACGATGTTTTCGTTCACCGAAGCAAGCGATCCGAAAAATTAAAAGGACAATTATCACGCTATCTGTTACTCATCATTCTTCCATATCATTCCTCCCTCATACATTCCATCATTTTTTTTTTTGTCTAGGAAAAATTCGTGAGGAAACCAGCCTGCCTGAGAGATAATTCAAATTCAAATTCAAATACGGCAAAATAAAAAAATCAAAATCAAAACATTTTTTTTAATTTTTTGAAGTGAAAACTTCTTTAGCGGCGTTGAGCACTTTGGGAAATTGTTCTGTGATGGGTATAAAATCTTAAACTCGCGTCAGGACACGTGACCACGTGACCCTGATCGAAAATTCGTCAGGACACGTGACCACGTGACCCTGATCGAAAAAGCGTAAGACGGATGGAGAGTAGACAGCTATCCCCTCTCTACGGCGCGGCGAAAATGTATGCCTGGGCCTACTGTTTCGTTTAGGCAGCGCAGGGCGCTTAATAATAATAATTATTATTATTAATAATAATAATATGTGGCTCGAGTGTCAAAGTGACAAGTCAAATTTTTTTCTGTGTCCGATTTTAATATTAAAATTTAACAAATTTCCTCAATAAAACCGGCCCATCAATCCTGGAAACCACTCACCCATCAGCAAACAATGAGAAAGAAAAAAAAACCGTTTTACTGGACTGAAAATATACCACCGAAAATAAAACAGACACACAACAGAAAATAATGTCTAAATAAAGTCACCAATGCTGACCAGACGCCGAGCAAGACTGCAGCAGGCACACCCACCATCTCCGGGCTCGTCGCTCAGCTCCGCCTCGCAGCCGCCGGGACGCGCCACATCCGTGAGCGCCGTGTCACCGGCGGTAGCTGCAGTTGCGTCGAGCTCGAGCGACGAGTTTTTCTCCCCGTCGTCGTCGATACCATCACCGCCGCCATCACCATCACCACCGCGGCGCGGACGACGAGGAAGAGGACGGCCACCAGCGGGCCTGGGACCTCGAGGCCAACCGGCCCCGAACAGGGTCCCCGCTGCCGGTGGAAATGTGTCGCGCATGAGATGGACTCAGTCCATAAATGAGAATGTCATGCGCGCATATTATGGGGCTACAGAGGGAGGAAACAACCTGACCGCGTACCGTGTTCGGATGCTCTCTCTGTTTCAGGTGCTTGAGCCAGTTGTCAGCGTGTCGGCGCAACGATTGTCGGATCAGGTGCGGGTCATCCAACGTAATCGTATGTTGGATGACACTGTGCTTGGTCGCCTGCGAACTGAAATGCAGAGTAGCCATGTCATTGCTGCACCGTCGCAGGCTGTGGTACCGCCACAGTCTACAACAACCACAAACCACGAAAACGACGTGAGTAATGACATGGTTACTGATGTAAGTACCCAGTGCAATGAGGAAATAAGGAGTACTTTGGAGGGTGCGGTTCGGGAATATCGCTTCATGAATCCCGAACTTAGACCGCGTTTACCTCGTTTGCCCATGCACAATAAAAATAGGGCGCTGGTGGCTGTTCTGGATTCGCAGTTGTCAAGCTATTTTGACAATTGCGAAAACCTTACTGATGCTCATTCAATCCTGTATTGCGCGGCTGTAACGGCATGTCGTGTAGCTCATGTCAAATTTCCAGATGACAGAGCTACACGACCGAAAGCAGCTGTACCAGCATGGCAGTGCAGGATTAAACGACGCATTACTAGGGCCAGAGCATTCATCGGCAAACTCATCTGCTTCCAGGAGGGCAACAGTCGCCCTCGAGTGATGCGTTTTGTGAGGCGGGCATTTGCGGGGACTGATATCAGTCCTCGAGACTACATGTCCCGTATCACAGAACGCATCGACTTCTGGAAGCAGAAAGTGTATGCATGGGCAAGCCGTATCCGTAGGTATAAGCGAAGGGTGGAGCGATACACTCAGAATCGCACATTCCAAAGGGATGAAAGGTGGGTTTATAGGGCTTGGGAGCGACCGGACCAAGGTGTGGCTGACACGCTCCTGCCGGATGATGACGCCATGTGTTCGTTCTGGCGCAGCATCTGGTCGGTGCCTGTCAGCCATACTGAGGGTGAATGGACTCGAGATGTCGAGCGAGCGTGCGATCAAGTATCAGAAATGGGGGCAATCACTATCAGCCCCCAAGACGTTGCTCGTGCAGTCCGTCCGTTGCCTAACTGGAAATCTCCAGGGCCGGACGGACTGCACAATTTCTGGATCAAGTGGATAACAAGGTCGCACGCTCGCCTGGCGACCCTTTTCCAGTCAGCCCTAGAGTCAGGATCACTGCCCGAATTCCTGACAACAGGTATAACCCACCTGCTCTATAAATCAGGTAGTACCGCGGAACCCAAAAATTATAGACCGATCACTTGTCTTCCGACAGTCTATAAAGTTCTTACATCCATTTTGAGAACCAAAATTAACAAACACATTGATGACAATTCTATCATGTCTACTTCTCAAAATGGATGTAGGAACGGGTCCCGTGGTACGAAAGAGCTACTCCTTATTGATATGGCCATTAGCCAGCAGGTTCGCCGTTCCCGAAAGGATTTGTCGACATGCTGGATAGACTACAAGAAGGCCTATGACTCGGTGCCACATACATGGCTCATGAGGGTGCTAGAGTTGTATAAAATTGATGCAACCCTGCGCACCTTCCTGATGTCGTGTATGGGGCAATGGAGGACAGTTCTTCGCTATCCAGGGTGTCGACAAATCCAGAGGAATAGCGAGCCGATAAGGATAGAGCGAGGTATATTTCAGGGTGACAGTTTGAGTCCTCTTTGGTTCTGCTTAGCCTTGAATCCTCTTAGCACGCTGCTGGAGGATTCAGGTCTAGGCTATCGGTTGAAGAGAGATGGTCAGGTTATATCTCACCTCCTTTACATGGATGACCTCAAACTTTTTGCCCCCAACGATTTGCAACTGATGGAGCTACTGAAGGTTACTGAAGCTTTTAGTAGCGCCATCAGGATGGAATTCGGGGTGGAGAAGTGTGCGGTCATGCATGTAAAACGAGGGGGGATTGTGGAGTCTGTGGGAACCCAGCTCACGGATTCCATAAATCTTAGATCCCTCTCAGCAACCGAAACCTATAAGTATTTGGGTATGTCGGAAGCGCTGGGCATCAACGTTGCCGACATGAAGCAATCGTTGAGGGAACGCTTCTTTGGCCGCCTGAGAAAGGTATTTCATAGTCTTTTATCGGGCGGAAATAAGGTGCGTGCCTTCAACGGTTGGGTCATGCCGGTTTTGATGTACTCTTTCGGCATACTCAAATGGACTCAAACAGAGCTAGACGCCCTGGATAGGCGGGTTCGTTCATTGTTGACGACATATCGAATGCATCACCCACGTTCTTCGGTTATGAGGCTGTATATCCCGCGGAAGTGTGGGGGTCGAGGCTTTTTAAATGCTAAGACTCTCCACAATCGTGAGATATGCAGTCTCAGGGAATATTTCCTGGAAGCCGACGTGGGGATGCATCGAGATGTTGTCGCGATGGACACGGGCCTCACCCCGCTCTCCTTGGCTAAAGAGAACTGGCGCAAGCCTGTAGTGCTTGACACTAACGACCGCATGGAGGTATGGCAGAGCAAGGAGCTCCACGGACGCTTTTTCCGGGCCCTGCACGGGCCCGATGTAGACTTCTTGGCGTCCGTAGCCTGGCTACGTTCCGGGGAACTCTTCGGAGAAACCGAAGGTTCTGTCTGTGCAATTATGGACGAAGTTATTATGACGAATAACTACCGGAGATTTATTGTGAAGGACGGTACGGTTGACATATGTCGGGCATGCCACCGTCCGGGCGAATCAATCCGTCACATTATCTCCGGGTGTTCTCGTCTGGCTAACGGAGAATACTTGCATAGACACAACCTTGTAGCCAGGATTATCCATCAGCAACTTGCTCTGAAATACAACCTTGTGGAATCGGAGGTGCCGTACTACAGGTATGTGCCCGACCCAGTTCTCGAAAATGGCAGTATCACATTGTACTGGGATCAATCCATCATCACTGACAGGACTATTATAGCCAATAAGCCTGATATAGTGGTGGTGGATCGATCAGAGCGGCGCGCAATGATTGTTGACATAACGGTTCCGCATGACGAGAACCTCGTGAAAGCTGAGAAAGATAAACAAATCAAGTATCTTGACTTGGCTCGCGAGGTTGTCGACATGTGGGATGTGAACTCAGCAATCATTGTGCCGATAGTCGTTACAGCCAATGGCTTAATTGCCAAGAGCCTCGAACAACATCTAAGGAGGCTCTCGTTAGGCAGCTGGATCAAGGGCTTGATACAGAGAGCGGTACTCCTGGACACGGCTCGTATTGTTAGGAGGTTCCTTTCTCTGGAGCCCTGACCGCCGGTAGCTTGGACCCTGTTCCCGATACCGGTGGGCTACAATTTTTTATATTTTTAAATGTTTTTTATTTTATTGTTTTTATGAGAAATATTTAAAAATGTAATAAGTTTGTGTAAAGATAAATAAAGGAAATAATAATAAAATTATTAATAATAATAATATAATTAATAATAATAATTAATAATAATTAATTATAATAATAATAATAATGATGACAGCTGTCAAAATTGAAACAGCTATATCTCGGAAACTATCGACCTTAGACTAGTTGTGTGTAGGGACAATTGATAGGTCTCAATGAGATCTACATTTCGGATGACAGCTGTCAAAATTGAAACGGCTATATCTCGGAAACTATCGACCTTAGACTAGTTGTGTGTAGGGACAAGTGATAGGTCTCAATGAGATCTACATTTCAGATGACAGCTGTCAAAATTGAAACGGCTATATCTCGGAAACTATCGACCTTAGACTAGTTGTGTGTAGGGACAAGTGATAGGTCTCAATGAGATCTACATTTCGGATGACAGCTGTCAAAATTGAAACAGCTATATCTCGGAAACTATCGACCTTAGACTAGTTGTGTGTAGGGACAAGTGATAGGTCTCAATGAGATCTACATTTCGGATGACAGCTGTCAAAATTGAAACGGCTATATCTCGGAAACTATCGACCTAAGACTAGTTGTGTGTAGGGACAAGTGATAGGTCTCAATGAGATCTACATTTCGGATGACAGCTGTCAAAATTGAAACGGCTATATCTCGGAAACTATCGACCTTAGACTAGTTGTGTGTAGGGACAAGTGATAGGTCTCAAAGAGATCTACATTTCAGATGACAGCTGTCAAAATTGAAACGGCTATATCTCGGAAACTATCGACCTTAGACTAGTTGTGTGTAGGGACAAGTGATAGGTCTCAATGAGATCTACATTTCGGATGACAGCTGTCAAAATTGAAACAGCTATATCTTTGACCCTGAACGTTAACGATGTCGACTGTACAGTCAATAAAATACAAAAATAATTTATTTTGAACTAGACTGTACAATGTTTTTATGATGCTTAATCGGAGGCATGGGAAAAAATATTCCCGCTCCTCCTACCAATCGGAGTTCCGATCGGAGGACAGGGAAAGACAAAATAAATGGGTTAGCATAGTTATGGCGGAATAATTGAATTTTTAAATAATGAATTTGGTTTAACTATGTCGAATGATCGCAATCTTAGCACAACGAAATACAAAACTACTATTGATGCGGTCTTTAATAGACATTTAAATAGGTTCGAATCAAAACTGTTCGTTTCTTACTTCAGCTACCATAAACCTATCGTATCAGTTTTAGCGATGATAGTTCTGGTAATGATGATGGTGAAAAAGTCGTTGAAATTATGGATGAAAGTCGATGTGATGAATGACTTTTGATCTACCCGCACGTAAAAGTTAACGCTGTGTTTTAAAATATCTTTTAAAAATACTATTAGTAAAGTTATCATATTAAACTAAGTGCACCGGATAAAACATCAGCTAAACTCTACTATAAAGTGTTATCTGCGAGATTTATACGCCCACTGACGAGTTAAAATAAAAACTTTTTAAATGAAAAACCACCAACAACACCAGTGACAATAATACTCAAAAATCCCAACCATAAACAAAGATTGTGAAAGAAAGAAGTGCAAACCAAATAACTACTTGTTTGAAGTTCATGAAGGATTAAACCATATCATAATTCATGTAAGTTGATTGTTTTTGAGATTGGTGTTAAACAAGAAAAGTTTTAAAATTTTGAACGGTTGTGGTACAATTTAAAAAATCAATATACCCAACGTACCAAAAAATCATTAACGGATCAGTCACCAACAAGAATCAACACCCAAATTTGAACACTAACTAGTAAGACCAGTTGGCCCTGAGGTAGTGTGACGTGACTGTGAAATAAGAGTCTCGAGTTCGAACCACAGTCGCATAAAAGTCTTTTTGAGATTGTTTTCGGCAAAATCTTGGAATTCTATCTTACAATACTACACATTAATTATTATAAAAAGACCCACGATTGAAAATAACATCTTTAACTACAACACAACAGAGGGCGCTGAAGATAAAATAAAACTATGGAGAACATAACTCATCGGAAACTACACAAAACGGGATCTCTTAATGACTTGTCTGATATGACAAAATATGACGACGAAAAAACTATATTTGACACCACAATGTTGAGTATACCAGACAGTCTACATAACTATAGTGATAATGACATAGTTACCGACTTAAACGAACAAATAAAATCACTTAAGACACAACTAATGAGTGCTCATCAAGAAATAGAAGACTTAAATAACGAGAATTTCCGTCTAAAATCTGATCTACAAAAAACTTTGAAGACGGTCGAGACTTGTAAAAAAATTTGCTTAACGCCTGATAGAAAAAATGGCTCACCATTAGCATCAGCTCGCAAAAAGAACACTAAGAATCAAATCATTTCACCGATTATCTTAAATACTGAGTCCAATTATAGAGGAACTCCTGACAACAAATCTAAGATGCTTAATAAAGAAACCCAAACATTAAAGACGAAAAATAACGACAAACTGACGCAAACCGAACTGAAATTGACAACAACATCACAGGTGTGTAATATTGCCTGCGAAAAAATACCAGGAGCTAAATATGAGCCAAAATTGAAAAACAGATTATCTGTAATAAGCAGCTATTGCACAAAGGGAACGCTGCCTTTAATCGAAGAAATCTTTTCCAAACACTTTAATTTTTGTCATCATTTACTGCCAAAAGTGACCACAACAGGTTTCCTGAACTCTATTGAATACAAACTAAAAGACTTCACAATGGACGACTACTGCCTGTTTTTCATTGGGGAAAATGATCTGGACAATGGAGACTATTTGAATATACTGGATAATCTGAAGAACTCTATGAAATATATTAACCACACAAACATTATTATCTGCGCTCCGACCTACAAAACAGGTGCTCTAATCCACAATTATAAAGTCGAGTTATTCAATAACCTACTATGTTTAGATATAAAAAATAATCAATATGCATATTTTTTCGATAGTAATCGCACCCTATCAATGGAAATGTTTTCCAGCAGTACAGGAAAATTAAATAAATATGGATGGAGGAATATTTTTGAACAAATCATGTCCAATATATTGGTGGACTACAAATCATTCTGCTCTCAAAACGATTTAACAAACGACAATATTGATCAAACGCGGCCATCCTTAAATAGCGAGTGTGAAAACAAATCTACAACAACAGAGGACCAGTTTTTTCTTTTATAAGCACATGAACATTATGCACCAAAACATCGCTGGACTTCTTAACAAAACTGATATGTTGACGCTGCATATCCAAGAGCTAAACGCTAAACAAAAGTTTGATGTAGATGTATTATGCATTACGGAACATTTCGTTACCTCAGGTCACGAATCATTGATAAACGTGCCAAACTATAAGCTTGCATCGTGTTATTCAAGAAATAAGAAGCGAGGAGGAGCATGTATACTCATTAAAAACAAGTACGAATGTAAAGAGTTACCTAACACATCTATTAAGGGAGTATTTGAGTATTGTGCAGTAGAATTAAGACAGCAGGGATTAATAGTTGTTTGTATTTATAGACCACCGAACATGTCCAATATTAAAATGTTTTTTGACCATCTAGATAGTTTGTTAAAGAAATTGTGTACCAAGGCAAATAAAAAAATTGTGATATGTGGTGACTTCAATATCAACACACTGAGGAAAAATAATGTTACGTTAGACTTCGAAAATTTACTGTTAAATTATAATCTAAAGTTAGCGATTGATCAGCCAACCAGACCAAGAAGCGGTACGTGTTTAGATAACTTTGCCCACAATTCCAAACAAAATTGTATGAGCGAAGTAGTCGACTTAGGTTTGTCGGACCATTCCGCTCAAATTTTAAAAATGCCAGTAAATAAAACATGTACAATTAATTCTTGGAGAATTGAAAAGCGCGATTTATCTAAAGAAAATTTACATTTATTTAAAAAGCACCTCCAATGCCTATCCTTTTCAGATGTACTTGGGACAGATAACCCTAATGAGGCATATAATAATTTTATTGATCTCTTTCGTTTATTATATGACTTATGCTTCCCAATTCAATTAAAAAATGTAAAATCAGATAAAAAAATTAAATGGCTGTCACGAGGTATAAGAATTTGTAGTAAAAAGCAAAGGAACATGTTGTGGAAATACAGAAAAACACCTACAAGTGAGAACAAAAATAAATTTAAAAACTATGCACGAAAACTTAAAAAGATTGTAAAGCTGACTCAAAAAGCCCAAAATAATTATCTAATTAATAGCTCAATAAACAAATCGAAAGCATCATGGCAAATAATAAATAATAATAATAATTTAGTTAAAGAACCAATTTTGCAAATTAACGAAGGTAAACAACTAGTAAAAGACCCTAGGCAGATTGCTGAATCGTTTAATAACTTTTTTGTTGACCAAATACATGACATATCCAATAAATGTACGGAAAATAAAGCACCAATTTCCAAAACCCAAAAGTCTCTATTTATGCAACCGGTAGTCCCTCAAGACATCACACGTGTGATACAAAACTTGAAAAATAAAAAAAGTTTTGGATTCGACGGCATTTCCACCATTGTAGTCAAATTTGTGTCTAATATCATCGCAAAACCTTTGAGCCACATTATGAATGTGTGTATAAGCTCAGGTGTATTCCCTGATAAATTAAAAACCGTTATCATAAAGCCAATACATAAAAAAAATGACAAGGAAGACATGTGTAACTATAGACCAGTAGCTCTAATTTCAGTATTCTCTAAGATATTTGAAAAAATAATTTATGAATCCATTTACAATTTTTTAACTAAAAATGACATTTTATGCGAGGAACAAAAGGGCTTTCGTAAAAATAAAAATATCAATATGGCAATATTCGATTTCTTAAAAGTAACTATGAACAGCATGGATAAGAGAAACCCTATTTGTGCAATATTTACAGACATGACAAAGGCATTCGACTATGTAAAACATGATACTCTCTTAAATAAACTTAGCGATTACGGCATAAGAGGAAACGTATTGAACCTAATTAAGTCATATCTCACAGATAGAAAACAATTCACAGAAATATCAAGGATCTGTTCTAAAACTAAGCGTGAATTGAAATATGTATCTAGTTGTAGAGTAACTAAATTCGGAGTTCCACAGGGCAGTGTACTCGGTCCATTACTGTTTCTACTCTACATTAATGACCTACCCCGCCAAATTAGTCAACCAATGACGTTATTTGCTGATGACAGTACTGCCATCGTCGAATGTATAAATGAGACGAAATATGAAGACGAAATAAACAACACACTTAAATCAATCATAGATTGGCTCAATAAAAATAATCTAGTTATAAATTTACAAAAAACTAAAGTCATGCATTTTCACCAGAGGTTACAGCCAAAAAAAGTAATTACTGAATATAATGGACAAAACGTAGACACAACTTCAGTGACAAAATTCCTGGGAGTACATATTGACAACAAATTAACATGGAAATCTCATGCTGAAAATGTGTGCCAAAAATTAAGCAAATCTGCATATGTTCTCTATAACCTGTCAAATAAAGTAAACATAGATGCGTTAGTGATGGCATATCATGGATTAGTGGCTTCAGTATTAAGATACGGACTAATTTTTTGGGGC